>OZ010786.1:501194016-502536516 GCA_963932465.1 Maratus speciosus | reverse complement strand
GAAAACTATACCGCCCCGTGTCCCTGATGCTGATTGTTAAGTTTGGAGCCATCTGGATAAAATTGTTTAAATAAAAATAATTCGATGTAATATTTTTCTGAAACTGGAACTATTGTTTTATGTAAATATGTAGCTAAAATTAACCTGCACACATTCTTAGGGTTGTTATATTATTTTTTAAACTCTGTCCAGGGTTTTAGATTTTTTACCATCCCTCTTCTAAAATTATACAGAAAATCATTTCAGATGCAGCCACAGAATTTTTTCAAGTTTTTTCTCATGCAGAAGTATGCTAGAGAAATAATGTCTATAATTCTTTGGCAGTAAATTGGCTGTAGAATTTAAATCAGCATTTAAATATCAATTTCAAGCATCGTGGCTTTATTGGTAGTCTCACCGTCCCCAAGGTTTATTCCTGCACTTTTCGAGGTAAATTAAAAAAAAATTTAATTTAATCCAATGTTAACAACTGTTTCTAAAAATAAATGTACATTATGGCTATCACTTAGTCTTAACATGATTTTCCTAAAAATAGGTAGCAATTTTCCTTACCGTTCCATCCTTACCGTTTCTTTTTTTAACATTTCGTCCCTTTTTTCCAATACCATCGCCTTTTTTTTTTTTACCTTACCGTCCCTTCTTTAACACCTCTTTAAGACAATGTTATACAAAAATTCTGTATTAAAAGTACTACATTGTTATTATTTCTTATTTGAATGTCCTGTGGCTACTATGAAAATTCATTATAAGTAAAAGTTCAGAAGAAAATAAAAAGTTATAAGGGTAAAATGGTAAGGAAATTTAAACTCACAAGTTTAACATAAACCTCAGTTAAATAAAAAAACATTTCTCTGCTGACCATTTTTTCTTTATTTAGAATCATTAAGGCATTCGTCTATCAGATTTAAATGTTAGTTACCAAGTTTAATTTTGTCAGATTTTTTCCTCAAAAGTCAAAAGATTGTGAGAATGATCCATATATATACATTATGTATGTATATATCCAAATATGTGAATAAGATCTAAAAACAAAATCAATATTTAAGTAATAAGTTACATATAAAAACAACAGCTCAACAACTTTCAACATTTCAATAACATTGTTCAGATTGCCGCTGAAAGAAGATAAAATGTACTATCGTATTTTGGCGATTTAAAACGTTTCATTTTCATGTCAAATTAAACATGTTTTTGTGATTTGGTTCAATGTAAATCGGCAGCAAAATCCCATGTTGTGTGTAAGGCTAATGAAATTAATTAAAAAAAAGTCATACACATTAAGTACAATTCTAAAACAGTAAAAAATTAAATTCTTGAAAACAAAAATCACTCTTGGTTAACTGAATATAATGAAAGCTGCACAGTAACCATTGAGTTTATGACGACGCTTAAGGGCTCATCAACTTGAATGGAAGCCACCTTAAACATTATCTTAACAAAAAAAAAAAAAACAGTTTATTTAATAATTAAAAAGTAGAAGAAGCAGTAGATTGTTTAGCTAGGTCACCTTTATCCAATTAGTACGATGGACTAAAGAAGGAAAAAACTCAGTTTCCCGATTACAAACATCCTCAGCTTTGACACGACAACATACATTCCTTGCTTCATGAGAAAATACACACTAAAATGTTCCTTACTAGAAATGAAAGTTCTATTAGATTAAAACGTACACTCGAAATTAAATCCCACGGACAACGATAACTTCTTTATTCTGAAGTATAAGAAAATTCCCCTTACCAAATAAATGAAACTCGCAGACGCTGGCTCTATCGAAAAATAGGAAACATCACTTCAAAATAATTTACATGTGTCGAGAAGTGAAACAAAAGAACTAGCTTGCCAACGTTAAATGCACTTCGGTGATTTCTGTTCCAAATCCGAAATGAATTGTTAAAAATATCATCATATATAATACTCAACCACAATAGCGAATTAATATATCTTCTAAAAAATACCAACGACAACTAAATTCGGAAGATCCTTTCACACCATGGGAAAGTTAAAAAACAAAACAAAGTATAATTCTGATTCACATACAATGTTAGTAACGCAAAACTCAGTGGTGCGATAGAGTGCCTTGACTTATACAATCACAAAGTTACATGATTATCCCGGAAATTTTTCAAAAGATATATTTTTCTTTTTTCCTGCAAGTTTTTAAGGAGAGTAATATGGTCTTAAAATTCGTTTTTGTTGTAAACAATAGTTAAGGCATAATAACCATTAATCCATTAACTGTTTTTCCCCAGTGCTGTTCGGGCAAAAAGATCTTGCTATCTACGATACTAAAAGCTTTTGGATACAACTTAATTTTAACTGTAATCTTTGGTTTGTTAAATGTCGTACCTTTTTCGATTGTACAAAGCCATGTATTTTAGTAAAAAAGAATGGCGCCGAGTCCTTATTTTTAATTTTTTGTGTCAAAAAAAGTTAAGGGATTAAGCGCACGGATGTCATGGTTGGCACAAGGACTGATTAAAACTTTAACCCCGATCTCCTTGAACATGTTTTTTTTAGCCGGTGTATGTTCACTCTCTTAATCCATTACAGCTATAAATATTTCTTTTTTTTTTCAATTTAAACTTTTTAAGTTTGAGAATACACCAATAACAATTAAAAGTTTTATTTATTTCGATTTTTAAAAAGTTTCGAAAATTAAAAATTATTGTCAAAAATTTACATAATTCGATTTAAGAATTGATATTTTTTGTTTGTTTGTATCAGGTGATTATCAAAAGCCCAATCACTTAAACCCATTTATTATAAAATCCATGAATAGTGAACTTTTGAGGAGATCGATTGAAATATACACAAAAAAATTTTGGGACATAGATTTTCCTGGACATAATAGCTAAATATTTAACACGAAAGAAGTTTTTTGAAAGCAGTTGTCGTAAAAAGTTTATAAGTTTTATTTATTCACTGCCAGTGGTAAATGGTTGCTCTTAAAAATTTAGGAGAAATAAGTGGCCTCCTGAAATATGTATGAGACATGATTATAAGAAGAAGGCGAGGATAAATTTCAGCTGATTATTTTGGATGGATATAAATAGTTTCAGAAAACCATGAAGAGAAAGAAGTTATGGCATCTTACTTTTGCCGCAGAAGTTTTTAAAGTGAACTTTTTTAAGAAAAACATCTGGGTAATGAGTTTTTCAAAATATTAAGATGTTTGACATCATCTTCTTTTGTAGTAAGACATGTTAAATGAAGCTAAATATTTGGAAGGCTTAATAGAAACATCTTATATTTAGGACTTAAATTTACATAATACTATTTAAAAATATTAATATTCCAATGCAACTGATTTAAAATTTTAAAACATCATGATCTTATGATGGTGGTCAATTTCGCTAGTTTAAGACGAAAATACATTTTCCTCTTATGTGAGTAACCTTTAATGGTTAATTATAAGTACAGAAAGAATATAAAAAAAACGAAATATATGCGTGTTTATACATAATATTCTTTAACATTACATTTTGTATAAGAAGTTCATGTTTGTTTGGTTTACTTGTTTCTATGTAAATTAAGAATAGAGAAAAAAAGAAATGTCTTTATGTTTCAATTGTTCAATTTCAGTTGAATAATGCTTTATACAGTGTATATATGTAAAAGGGGCAAAACTTTACGTGGTGATAGAACGTAGCTATACGAGCAATTTCGTCATATAATGTATGGCAAGCGGTGATAAATTAAGATAGTAGTTTTCCACTGTCGCAGTTAAATAATGAACACAAGAATGAGAGGAGTTACTTCAGGAAACATTTTATTAACAGGAATGTAATTAATGTACATGTTCAATGAAATTTCTCAAACGAGCTTCCGCCAGCTGTAATGCACGCTTTACAGCTGCGGAATAGGTGTGGATAATTAGTTTATGACTGACGCGCATTTGCGAAGACACCAGGCATTTCCCTAATATCGCCGGCAACAACGGCACTCCTGGCGATTAGATCCATATCGGTTTCGATGATGCACTCGTACATTAGGCTTTTCATATGGACTAAAAGGAAAAAGTCCAAGCACGAGAGATCGGGCGATCTCGGTGGCCAAGATATGGGACCACTTCGACCAATCCATCGCTCTGCACTGTAAAAAAAAATCTGTAGTTTTACAGATGCAAAGTTACATGCTTACTAAACTTTCATCTGAAACTGTACAAAAAAAGCTGCAAATCTACAAAACTAGTTTTTGTAAAGCTACAGAAATCTGTAACTTTACAAATGAATCTGCTAAAATTACAGTAATCTTACTAAAATTTTATTTGTATCCCGGGTTGTAGTTACAGGAAAAATTCTAGGCATCCCAGTTTCCTAAAAAATTCTTAGTAACCTTACAGATTTTTTGATTTTTAGCGCAAAAATGTGTCTGTTACATGAATTTTTGTTGTTGCCGTTACATAAAAAGTCCTAGGAATCCCAGTTTCCGAGAAAAACTTTAGTAACTTTACAGATTTTTTTTTACAGTGTGGGACAGTGGAAAACTACCTTTCAACTTCTCACTGCTTGCGTTCCGGCCATACGTTTCATGACGAAATTTGGAGGTATAGGTGCTTTCTGTTATCCCGTAAATTTGTTCCCACTTTTCTGATGCACCCTGTATATATATTGGTGGGTAATATTGATAACTATTTTGTAAGCATATTGTAGATATAGTATTAATTGCATCCACTGAATATTATGAAAATTAATGTGTATAATTTAAACATTTTGAAGTTTTGAAGCAGGTTTTTTAGCGTATATTTTTTATAGCGTTTTTGGTATTATTACCTGATATAATATTTGGACCGTTCGACCAGGAAAATATGATAAAATCTAGGCTTAAATGGGGTGATTACAAATTATGCGATTTATATATTAAGTAGAAATTTTAATTTGAAATAAAAGGGCTAGACTTATTGGAAATTTGTATGTAATTAAAATTTTTAGTCAATTTAAATTCCTGAACTTAACACTAGAACAGTGGTTCCCAACGTGCGGCGTACGCCCCACAGGGGGGCAATATGACTTTTCAGGGGGTCAATTTCAGATGTCTTATTAAGAAATTTTCTATAATTTTTTCTTCTAAATATTAGCAGTGATATGTTTATAATACAGAATTTTGCTAACATTAAAAAAAATATAAATTAAATAGCATAATCATAAACTATGATTAAAAATAATCATTAATGTTAAACATAAAAAAAATTTCCGGATTTTAACCATGCGCCATAGTTAATAGTTTATGTTTCAAACAATTAATTATTAATTTTTTAGAAAAATACAGTTCGTGTGAAATCTTTAAGCTCGACAGTAATTTTACAAACAGATTATATTTTTTTCAGCCTAATATATATCCATATTCGGCGTGTTATACAAATTGCATTTAAAAAACATATTTCTGTTTTTAATTTTATCTCACTCTACAGAGTTTTAAAAAACAACAAAAATTTTCATGTCAACAGTTTAAGAACAGTAGTTACTGTTGAATACACAAATACAAGAACAACAATTTTATCAAAATTGAGTACATAATAAGAAATTTTAAACATTTACCTCGTCCAGTGAGGTGTATTTTCATTTTTTTTTTCATTGAAGCGCGTGAATATTCTTATGAAAATTCTCATTTCTCAATTCTCATTTCTCATTCATCACTTCTCATCATCAAAATTTAACTTATTGGGAGATTAAAAAAAAAACCTTTAACTTCTTTTATATGTTTAAAACTATTTAAAAAATATATAAAACTAGTTAGAGTTGGATGGATGTGTCAATCCCAAAACTTTCTTCTATCTCATATATTCCTTCTAAGTGTTTGGGGCGTAATATTTCGTTCACTATGCTCCAGGTTTCACAGCAATACAAGCAATATTTAAAATAATATAATTCTATAGATTTAAGGAATTTTAAATACATTGAAGAATGATTAATACTCTCAAGGTTTACATTCATGTTTGCAATTGAGTTTTTTTTTTTTTTTTTTTTTTTTATAATGTTGAAAGAATCATATTTTCTTAGCATTTAAAACAAAATGCAAAGAAAACAATATTACAATTTTACCCTTTTGCAAGACGCTCGGAGGGTTAATATTTCAATATGTTGTTACAGATGTCAATATTTCATTTATATTAGTTCAATACTATATCAACTTTGACTTTTATCTAAAATTCCTGCTTCAGTCAAGTAATCGGAGTAAAAAGGAGTTAATCTCGATCATGATATTTATTAAAATCACGAATAGTCGCGAATAGTTGGCTTATCAGGATGGGAAGTTCCGGTCGATTCACTTGCAATTGTCTATTTCTCATCAAAGGATAATAATTAAAAAAAAGATGGATTATTGAGCAATTATCTTTACATGGTTTAAATACGCGATATTTCATATACAGTAAAACCTCTAAAGTTGACCACCCTTGTAAGTTGACCACCTGTCTATGTTGACCTCTTTTGTCAGGAACCAAATTTATCCTATACAAAACTATAAGACAAACCCTTTGTAACCTGACCATCTGTCTATCTTGTATCTTGACCACTGAAATTATTCAAATTTGACTAGAACTATTATAAAATACCCAGCAAAACCCTTTATAACTTGACCATCCAAAAAGCTAACAAATCATGAAACTCTCCACGAAACGTTCTATATATTTTTTCTTTTTAACTAGAATTTCTAAAACGGTGAAATAGTTATTAACCCGGGAAATGCTTTTAGTAGTGATAAGAGTAGGTAAATAATTCAAGGCTTATCTATTCTTACATTGTTGCTTTTGTGGATTGAATTTTCAAACCTCCCTCTCCATTCTTTGATTCTAGATTTATTTCTCCTATTTCCCATTCTCTTATCATTCCTTTCCTTTGTTCAATAACCCCAGGTGCTAGTTGGTAAGTAGAAATATTTCCACAAGTTGCAATAATTTGTGGCAATTGTAACAAACCACTTAAGAAAATTATTTGTGATAATGATGAGGTAGAACTGTGTTGTAGTACAGAAGGATTATTATTCTCATCCAGTAAACTTGGTGTTTGGTGTAGAGGTAGTATACAAGACATTTATATTTTTTAAACCTAAAATGGCTCTAAAAAGAAAATTAGTTTAACTTTCAAATGGTAAAAAATATGAAAGGAGAAAGCCAGAGAAAATTAGCTGATAGATATGGAATTTCCAAAACTACAGTGCCTAACATATCAAAGAATGGGGAAGAAATAACTCAATTGTGGTTAGAGAACTGTAGTTGTGATAGAAAAAAAAATGAGAAAAACATCAAATGGAGAAATTAATCTGGCAGTTTGGGAGTTTTTTAAGCTAGGTCCAAACGTATTCCAGTTTCAATACCTATGCTCCAAGCTAAAGATATTGCAAATGTATTAGGAATTTCTGAATTTAATGCAAGTAATGGAGCGCTAGAATCCTTCAGATCACGAAACAACATAAATTTCCTGTTGATTGATGATTGAAAATTGGCTGTTTAAAAAAAATAAATAGTAGTAATATTAATTGATTTTTAAATTGTTATAAAACTATTAATTCATTCTTATAGTTAATCTTTTCTTTTATAAGGCCTTAGAAATAAGCATGGTAATACAATATTATTTTAAAGCCCTGTCAATAGATAAAATTTTTGTGGAAAAAATGATATGGTATGAATATTACGTAAAACAAAAAGTTAATTTATCATCATCCTTTATAAGGTGACCACTTCACTAAAATTGACCACTCAAGTGTGGCACCGCAAGTGGTCAACTTACGCAGGTTTTAATGTACCAGAAAACTAAGCCCTGTTATGTATCTGATTGATTTCAGATCAAGCGTTCCCAGTGACATGTTTCAAGTATTTAATTGAAAAGTACTACCTACCATTTTGCTAAACTACGCTTGTAAAAATACCCCATATATTTTCTGTTGGGATTAAAAGAAGACAAATGTCTGGCCTGTTCAAAAGCGATACCACGTTCGACCTTGCAGCTATGAGTTAAAGATATTCGTTTAAGCGTTAACTTGCTGATAAATGTAATCTTCTTGATAGTTTCTTGATAGTTTTCAGAGTTTTAATGACAGCTGATGAATGCTTGGTACATTTGACCATTCAAAGAAATAGTATATCATACGAAAAGAGAACAACCACCAAGTTGTCTATTAAATATACACTTTCATTCTTTTCACATGCCATATCAATATCATTTAAACCCACCGGTAGCCTCTAATTTTCCTATTTTTACCCGGCTGCCAAGTAGGGTTATGCGTTTCACGCGTATCTGGGTATGTGTATTTCTTTATACCGTCGAAACATCCCAACAGCTGGATGGATTTTAATGAATGAGGTCTCTATCGATTCGTCTTAATTGTCCGATGGTTATAGGCTAAGTTTTGTCTTTATAAATTAAAAATGACGACCATAAGATAAAAATGACGGTAGAGGCGAAAAATTTCTTTTTACTCATCATATTGAGTGACATATTATTGGATAGGTCTTTCAAAATGAAGACGATGTTTCATTGACTATATTACAGTCAGAATTTCCGTTTAAATATTACACAACCTTGAAGATGTGTAGGTAGGATCTGTAGCTTTACTGCAACTCTAACCTTCACAGACATCTATAGGCCTTATCAAAACAGTGTTTATAGATAGGAACTAACAACTAAACACAACTTAAATGTCATCAATACAAGTAAATTAAAAAAATAGGTAAGAAATATAAAAAATAGTTTTACATTGATGAGAAATAATTAATTAGTTCGCTTTTTACGCAGTCGGGTTTTTTTATTTTTTAAATTTAATTCATCGCTGAAAATGCACTTCCGTCAGTGATCGTGAAATGACATATGGTGTTTGGCCCATAGTAATCGAACTTCTTTAACCCTTTCCAGCACAGAGCACTTCCATTGCGAAAAGGTTGAAATTAATGAGTGACACCGGAATTTACGTAGAAATTTATTTTAAAATAAGAAAAAGCTATTTTACCCATACATAATAAACAAAAATTATTTATACTAGGATTTTGGTGTCATTGTGGCACTTGGGAATCAACTTGGGCATTCCATGTAATGGAATACTGGGGCACAAAGGGTTAAACCATATATTAAAGCATGGTAGTTGTGAGAAAGAAAACAACTACAAGTTGAAGCGAAATTTCTGATATGCCGGTATTTGCGGAATCAAGTTACTAGGAGCTTTTCCTGGAGGGAAAATCTTCACCTCGGGACTAACTTAGATATTTTTTCAAACTTGGTGATCATTTAATGTACATGCAAACTCAGAAATAGACTTATGTTTTGCTTTCATACTCCAGTTTTTCTACTACCTATTCAAGTGAGAATTAGTTCGGCTTTCCCATTTGGTATTAATTCATTAAGGACCAGCATGTTTTACAGGAATTTTATTCAGTTCACACTACTTTTTGTTAAACACTTAGTTGTAATTTAAATTTATGAATCACTGAAATGTGTTAATTAAATAAGGCAAATTTTACTTCTCTTTTTTACTGTTATCAAAATTGTTTTACAAATCACAAATATAATGTTGCAAAAACGCAACGTCACTCTTTAATGGGTTAAAGTAAAAGTTAGAAACTGCTGCTCCCGTAATAATCCCAGAAATCAATTGCTTGCGCAACTGCTTTACACTTTCAAGGGGGATTGTGACACCTTATTTTAATTCAAACAGTGACCAACGCTCCAGGAATATTTTAGTAAAATTTTGCTTTTATAACGAAACTATAGGAAAGCAAATTTTTATTTTTTTAAAAAGTCGTTTGTAAATTTTGATGTCAGTAAATTATTTCATTATCTTACGAACAGATTTTTCTACCTCTGAAAGGGTTAATTGATTTTCTAGAATTTGCATAAAAAAGGATTTGTGGTTAAACTTTTGGCAGGGTTATCTCTGTAATATTTTTAAACCTCATGATTCGGAATAAAACTTATACATAATTTTATTCAATGTGGTGTTAAGTCTGTAATTATTAAAACACATGTATATGACTTTAAAATAAAGTGATTTTTAAAATTATTATTTTAAAATTGTTGCTGTGAATTTTGACATGCATGGTAATTAACTTGTTAGTTTATGTATAAAGTTATTTTTCAATTGAAGGATTATTGCGAATACTAATAACGTTAACCGTAACATAAATTTTTCTCAGGAGCTTAAAGATAGAGAAATGTTATAATTTATTTTCATAAATTAAATTTACTTTAAATTTACATTAGAATAAATTTTGAAATAATATTATTTATGACTAAACAAGTGAATACAATAATGGATTTACAACTAAAAATAGTTTTTAAAAATTAATTTTAATTTTTATTTTTAAACAGCACTCAATTTTTTTTAAAATTAGTCACAAAACATTTTTTTACTAAAGAAACATTGAAATACACAAAATTATATTTAAAAATTTTTGATTCATTAAATATAGTATATGGGTTTTTAATACAGTAGATTTCCGTTACAATGAACTCCATGGTACCGCTAGAATATTTCGTTGTAACGGAATTACTACTATTTATCTATTGAATTACATATACACGTAAACTAATTGTGCAAGATAAATTTACCTTTCGTTATAGAAATTAATGGAAGACTAGTTAAATTAACTTATAAAAAGTTAGTAAAATAAAATAATATTTTAAAAATACAAATTTACCTTCTAACCTTCATTTTGTGGCACATTATTACAGAAAATCTGTGATTTAGCTTGTACAAAGCAATGTATTGTTGATGATAACAAAAACGTGTTTAATGTTTGAATCTGAGAAGATGGAACATCCTTTTGATGAGAAACAAAAGCACGCATTTTCTCCAAGAATGAAAGAGCTCCCGAAGCGGTAACGTCAATATCGTCATCACTGCATTCGTAATTTTGTCTGTCTAATGTACTTTTAAAGGACCAGACACTTGAGAGCATATTTGAATACTGCCATACACAGATAAGAAATCCTCCAAATTTACCTGATCAGGAACTGATGTTAATTATTTGGCAGACTTCCAAATTGTCTTTAACTCAGAGGATTCATCCAAATCTAAAATTGCTTATTCATTTTCTTCGGTCTCAGTTAACCGATAATGTTTCCAACAGTTAGAAATTATTTTCTGCCTAATTGCTTGCCACGAATCAGAGATCATTTCAAAAAAAGAAAAAAAGAGCACGATGAAGATTTTTCGTTGTAACGGTATTCCTCAAAAATGCACTTCGTTAAATCGGAATTTTAATATATTAAGGTTAATGCAATTTGAAAAGGGGATTTGTCAAATTTCGTTGTAACAGGATTTTTCGTTGTAATGGAATTCGTTGTAACGGAAATCTACTGTATTACGTTATACATGTTATATTTATATATATAAGAGTGGTTCAATAATTATTGTCTCCCGAGTGTGTATAAAATATTTGACCTGCGATGGTTGATGTGGAATATTGAAGACTAATGTTTTAGATGCCTATATGCTCAATTTGAGAGAGGTAGTTGCTATATTAACATATCGTTTTTCGTGTTAGGTGTGAGATGTATCACTTTGATTGAAAGGGGGTTAGGAGGAAAAGGATGGTTTGGAGCTAATGGGGCCAGACCTGTAGCAGTTCTGTGATAGATTTGTGACAGTGGATGAGATATGGATACTGTCGTTTGGACTGGAGATCATAGTGTTGAAGCCACGACTCATCTTCTGTTACAAATCTAGCCCCATAAGCTCTAAACTAGCCTACCCACCCTTTCAAACTAGATGTCACCTCTCACAAATAGAACGAAAAGAAATATGTCAATGTAACAGCTATGGTTCTGAAATTGAGCATTAGGGTGGGTCGAAAAAACCGAAATTTTTATAATCGAAATGTAATAGGGCGGAAAAGTTGCCTTTTGTAATACAGAATAAATTTCTAAAATATTACATCGATCGGTTAATATTTTTTACCGCCGCAAGGGGGCCAAAATTTCAAAAAATCGCAAAAAACATGTTTTTTTTATCATTTTTTTAAAATTATCCAAACATACCAATACAATATTTAATAGAATGCAATAGCTACATGAAGATATGAGAAATGTCCCGGTAAATGTTCATTATGATGAAATCATATCTTTATTTGCCGCAAAAAGACCATATTTTTTGTAAAAATTTCAAATATTTCAATTTTTTATTTTTTTTCTAAATTTTTATAATTTCTATAATATGTCTAGAAATAAATAATTTAACTTTATATCTATTAATATATCATAATTTTCTATAACTATTTGTAATAGACTTGAAAATAAAGTTAATCATTCATTTTTCTTGACGATCGCTTCATCTACTGATGTTTTACTTCATAACAGCCAATTCATGACACAAAAATTATATAAAATGAGCAAAATGTTTTAGTATTTTATTAATTAAAATATAGAGATGTTTAACCGAAACGGGTTAAATAAACTTAAAATGAAGAATAATTTAATGTAAATGAATTTTATAATATAACTTGCTTTCAGATGAAGCCATTATTTCTCGAGAGGCCAAAACTGATCAGATGTGATCCTCCCTCTGTTCTAGTAAACAAACTTTATCAGTGCTTCAATGAATAATTTCACGCATCTTTCTAGTGATTGAGTGGGACAAGGAAAGTTATAATAGCTGATATCTTTAATCGAACATTTTGAACTCACCAGCGTTTTTAGTCGATAAAGAAACCATAACAGGTGGTTCCGTTAGTTTTCAGTTTTGTCAGTAGACTAAAGCCATACAATTTTAAGCTTCAGTGTTGAAGTCTGCTATGATAAAGTGACGGATGGAACTATTCTAGTCCACAGATCTTCGTGCTTTTGCAATTTTCTTCATGGCTGGGGCCCTGATGTTGTCCTCTTCATATGCTATCATTCCAAAGAGGCTATTTGTATGATTTGCGAAATAGTCATTTCGGGAAAATACAGGAACTATAATCTTTCGTAGATTATCTGTCAAGTAACGTAAGTTACTAACTATAGTGCACAGATTCTGGAAAACATGAGTGATGCAATACATTTTCAGGATGTACTCAAAGAGTATGACAAGTTAAGAAGAGGGTTTCTTTGTTCCAACGTAGACTCTCAAAATTCGAATAGCAGTAATGATCCACTTTGTGTGAAATATTTGTCTAGGGACGCAGCAAAAAAGGTCAATTGTATATACGCGTGTTGAAAGAGCTTGCAATATTTCAGACATATACTTCTGGTCAGTTGACAAATCATCTCTATCAAGAGCTAGGTGATCAGATTAAATTGGCTTAAATTTTGCAATTGGTAATAATTCGCAAATCGCAAGAGATCAACCAATTGGACCACAATATGATAGAGAACCTGTTTTTTGTCATCAAGATGTTTGAAAAGATGTCTCAGTGGAAGCTCATTGAAGTGAGGTCAAGGAAGCCAATAAATTGGTTTTTTAAAAGTTGTTCTCAACTAATCTTACTATAACACCACCTTTGCATCCTGTTTTGAAGACAGTTCCGCGAAATTCAACTGAAAATTATTATCCCAGTCGGGATTTCATTTTTCTTCAAAAAATCTATAATGTCATTGCATATAGAAGTCGCCTTGCCAGACGATGGGGTCAAATGACGAAAATAATTCAGATCTGGTTCTAGTACAAAGAGATATGTTCCTCCTTGACTTCGCAAAGATGAAACTTTGCAACCTCTTTAACCTGGCAGATATTTCTATCTTTAGGGCCATCAAAGTATAGAGTAAAAGGAGTATATTACAATAAAAAAAAACGAACAAAGTGAAACGCGGCCCTCTAGCAGCGAGAAATTAATTTTACGTTCAGGCAGCTGCAGGTGTTTCTATCATTGAGCAATTTTTTTTTTAATAGAATTACAGTGATCATGGTTAACAATGTGCATGAAATTAACAACATAAAATGCCTTTCCCAGCCTATTAGAAATGTAAAAAATCTGAAAACATTACAAAAGTTATGAAAATTGAAAAATGAAAAACTTTAATTTTTAACATTTTTTAGAAATGTTGGCCCTGTTGTGGCGGTAAAAGCAACGATGTCACAAAAATGAAATGTTAATGATACATTACTAATATCTTGGCGTGGCTATTGCGTTCTATTAGAAATTGAATAAGTATGTTTGGATAATTTAAAAGAAAAATGCTAAAAGTATGTTTTTTGCGATTTTTTTGAAATTTGGACCCCTTGCGGCGGTAAAAGATATTAACCAATCGGTATAATATTTTACGTATTTTATCTTTTTTACAAAAGGCAACTTTTCCGCGCTATTATGTTTCGATTATAAATATTTCGTTTTTTTCGACCCACCCTATTGAGCATATAGGCATCTAAGACATTAGGATTCAATATTCCACAACAATCTCAGTACAAATATTTATACACACTCGGGACAATATTTATTGAACCACCGTCGTATATATAGTATCCCTACAAATGAAAATAAAATTATTTGGCACCTCAACGTTAATGTTCAACAAATTGTTCATAAAATGTTATTATTTCTAATTAAAATATAAGAAAGGAATTTAAGTGCTCGACCGATAGCTTTATTCTAACATATTTACACCCTAAGGTGTTGTAAGGTAAATTTCCCATTACTTTAAATAAGAAATGTTTTAATGAAATAATAATCCGTAATAATTTGCTTTTTGTGTTTATAAGGCGGGAAATAGGTTATTTAGGTTATAATAGGTTAGGTTAGGTCTATAATAAAGAAATCTGGACAAAATTTATTTTTCGATTTATTTATTTTTCCATGTTTTTTTCTGATTTTGTAATGCAATTCAATTTCAACCATAGTAGATATTTGTGTTCATTATCTTGATAATTAAAAGCTATTTTAAGGATATATTTTCTGAAAGTGTGGAACAACATGTTAGTATTGCAGAGATTATTATTATTTAAATCTCTGTTATAAGTTTAATTCATACAAATAAAATTTTTTATTTCACATTAATATTTCTTAATATTCTATACTAAATAATTTTAATAAGGTATTTTATATTATAACTTTTATTTGTTGCAGATATTTTACTGCTGCTTTGTTAAAATGACTATTTTGTTTAACATATTAAACAAATTATGTTTGCTTAATATATTAACGATTTTAACAGTATAGAGTTGTAGCTATCATTAAAAATAATAATTGCACATTAATGCAATACAAAATTTAAAGGCTGTGAATTTTCTCTTTCAATGCTCTTTTCCTATCTGCGGTAATGAAAAATGAATCGTTAATTATTTTTCAAGTGTTCCTTTTATTTATTGTCATTGTGTACGCATTTGTAATTACCCATATTTTTAAATGCCACACTTAACAAACATGCATTCATATTATAAATAATAAACCATTATTCATTTTTACAGATTTTAACAAAATGAAATAATTTTGTTCTTCAGTGATAAGTGAGAACAATATTTTAATCATTTTTGTTTCACATAGAAAGTATGCATTTTATATTACCATTGACTCTAGGATAAACAGCATTGAATAGTTTGCAAAATCAATCAACTCTACTCATTTAAATAAAATAGTATGAAAGACACGATTTAAAATACAAATCGCATACAATATGATACCAGACTAAAAGGTTAAAATTTGTTCTTTTTTTCCTGTTTGGTGCCATGAAAAATGAAGGGTCACTCGATTTTCGCCGTTTCTATCCATATTTTTCTATAATTACCGGTTGTGTTAAATGCTACTTGTGACAGATATGTTTTTAAAATAAAGATAGTAGTGAGAAATTGAATATTTTTTGTAAAATGAAGGGTCACTCGATTTTCGCGGTTTCTATCCATATTTTTCTATAATTACTGGTTGTGTTCAATTCCACTTGTGACAGATATGTTTTTAAAATAAAGATAGTAATGAGAAATTGAATATTTTTTGTAATTATTCTCTGTGTGATTTCGTTACGTTTTCAACAAACAATTGAAAAGCTCTGTGGATGAACATGTTATGCTACATTTTCTAAGTTTATTTTATCTTTTGGATGAAAGCGTTATGAGGTATCCTATCACATGTTGAAGCTAAAATACTAAGATTCTATCTTGTCTTGAAGATTTAAGAGATTATTCATTAATATTTAATATTTTATTATTTAATAATATCAATAGTATTAATAATTTTTAATATTTGAAAATTAAATATGAATAAGTTTTTGTGACAGAGTTTAGTACCATACCTGTTAATATTTTAAATACATGGTATCAAACAGAAAGTAAATCATTAAAATTTACAGCAAAAACTTTCACCTCAGATTTCTTGAAATGTAATTTTTGTTACTTAACATGTTCTTCCACTTAGCTCTTCAATTGAAAATAATTTTTCATTCGCTTGCATTTCAGTTATTAATGAAATGTATTCCGTTACGATTTACTCAGTGTTAAACAAAGATGAATTAATTTTAAAATATTTAATTATTCTTTAACATGCATTCGATTCTCAAAAGCTTTCTTTTAAAAATTAATATAGTTGTCATTAGTGAAAATATTATCGTAATTTGTAAAGGCTCATTTGATAAACTTCATAAAAAATCACAATTTTTTGTATCATACTGTCTAAGTGTTTTTAAGAATAACATATTTCATCTTCACGGAACAGTAAGAAAAATAAGTTACCGATTCAGAATTTAAACATAAACCAAAATGTATTACATCATGAAATTTTATCAGACTCGTCTGATGCCACTAGGCGCCAGTGCACTCTTATTTGTCTGGAATAAAAAATGATCTGAAATTATTAAACTTTAATGAATGTTTAAGAAAATTATTATTTTTAAATGTTTACGTAACACTCTTCCCCCTTTTATACTGCTGACCAGCTGCTCAAAAATGTATTGCTATTTGCTAAATGGTATCGCCGAGGCAATTTAGACAGATGGTCTATATGGGTTAGATGGGTTCTGCAACTTTTTGTTTCAGCTACAGTCTGGGTATTAAACCATTTATCTCTTTCTTCAATTGCTTGTGATGGTCCTTCTCACAAACGAGATTCTAACGATTGCTTAGGAGAACACCCACAAGAAATCAAATCAGCAGGATTAATTTTACCAATCTGATGGTGCCATTCGTAAATGGGGGAAAAGGCTCATTTATTAATTTTATCCTATTTGAAATAAAAACAGACCAGTCACCCCATTCACTTAAATTATAAGGTAAAAATAATACATGGAAATAATTTAGAATTTAAGAGAATAATTAAGCCTATAAATTGAATTCATTTTGGAATAATTATGATTATGTAAACTTAAACACAATAAATGGAATTAAAAATTTAATTAAATCCATTATTTTGTATTAACGCATTGTTGACGGGCAATTATTATCAAATCGGAATTTTAAAACACTAGAAGCTCCTCCCTGTTCTCGAAGTATTTTGTAAATTAGTGTTCTAGATAGGTTTTCCAAGTTTATGCATCGTTAAATCGCTCGTGGGCTGCAATAGTGGCACAACTCCAAAAATCATGTTCTGAGATTAATGGGTTTTAAGTTTCGCCTTGTAATGAAATGCAAAATTTACACGATTCATTGTTGTCATAAGTGTTAAGTGGCACTAAATGATTCTGTAAGGATTCAATTAATAATAATGCAAAAAAAGTACCCTCACACCCAGTGTTATATTGATAATAAATATGATTATATGGTGATGCATTCAGATTATATCATATATAAGGCAACAGCGGCACTTCTGCCATCTGTTGGTGAAATACTGAACTACAAGATATGCCGCTGATGCTTCTGAAAATAATACCAATCTGCAATGCTGGAGAGCGCATCAACTCAAAATTGGTATTTTTTGAGTTGTGTCACTATTGCTGTCCACGAGCGAAATATCTTTCAATGTACGGATTTAATACAAAATGCCTTAAATTCGAAAGCAAAATGGTTCAACATGATATAAATGTATTTTCTGTAAGGTTGAAACCAGCCCTTAGTTATTGATGTTATTTAAATGAGAACGAGAATTCTCGTTTCCCGTCGTAAATGTGTTAATCCCGGTACTATACAATTTATAAGGAACGTACCGTCTCATTTACCAATAAAGAGTTCTGGAAGTTGAAATACGTAAGAGGAAATACATATATAAGACACCTTTAACTGAATTCATGATAGTGTTCAGAGATGAGTTAAAAATATTTTATAATGTTGTGGATCCCAAATTTGATACAAAATTCTATATTACGATTTCAAGGATAGCACGAAGTACACCACTCATTAATGATTGCACTTGATTTACCTACTAATTATTTAACTACTTAAATTAGACTATTATGCAAGATAGAATATTTTTAAAAGTTAACATATTATTCACATGTGAATAGTTCTTGGGACTGACATGAGTAAGGATGTAAATAAAAATATTCCTATATCATTGAATTCAAGGCAGTGTTTATACCAGTTGCAGGAGTGAAAGCAATTGCGAACTTAGCACAGTTGAAGGAAATTACACTTCTACTGTCCCCCTTGATATTAAAGATGTTTACAAAAACGTAGCCCGTTGGAGATCTTGTTGCAACTGCAGGAGATTGACTGCCCAAGTAACACAGCTGTACATATTGCAACATTCTCATAAAATTGTGCTCAAAAACATCTGTTCACCGAATAGACAAGGGCTACCTCAGGGCTTGTGTCTGGTCCGATACTCAGGCTCTTAATTGCCAATTTATTTCTGTAAGATTTCAAAACGTTAGATTTTACCTTAAATGCATTTGAGGATGATTTCAACTTTTTTTTTCTCTGGCGGCTGTCTTCTGGACTTCAAAATGCAGGCTTGAGATCTCTCTCTGCATTTTGCAAGCTGTTGGATCGCCTACACTTTGCAGCTCTCACCAGGTAATTCACAAACACTGACATTTAAAAAACGACAAAACTCGAACGCAAATTCATGATGCGAATCAATGGGGTTTGCGTTCATCATGTACCCATTTATAATAATCAGATGCCAAGATTGATGAACAGCAGAGACGGACGGCACAACTAAACGCACTTAAAATTAAACTTCTAAAGCACTACCAGAATTCGTGCAAATTAACATCAAAACATGGCTGCACCCAGCATTGTTAATGTCTAGGATCGCAGAATCAGTCCACGCATAATTTTCTACTGCGTGAGTGTCTGGGGAGATTAACTGACCAAACAGGTCAAGCAGAAACCTGCCTCTATCGAGCAGATTTTATACTACAAATGGCTAGAGGCTACAAAAACATCCCCATGGACGCACAAATAGTAGAGGAGAAGGTCCAAATACAGGCTACCAGGTGTTCTGAGAACTGAGCAAAGCGCAGCCTAGCGGTTAAAGGCACAGTTTGTAACTTTAATTGAGAGAAGAAAGTTACGAAAAGTACGTCCATGAAGTCTGTGTCATTTACAAATAGTAAATGCAAAAGTGACGATTCTACGTAATCTGGTAGATCAAAAGTTTTTCAGATATGAGTTTCTCATTTTGTAAAAATATACTGATTGTATATTGGCTTGATTTGTTGATTAAATTATTTTCTAGACATATTTAACTCTCAATTGCCACGAGCACAGTATTGGTATTTCATTAAATGAATGAATAATACCGGTTTTAACTTAAACATAGTAGTGGTCCGAATACCGGCTACCTAGAGTTGTCTAAATACCGGCTAGCCGGTATTTTGACCTCTCTCGGTTGCTCTGCTTGAAGGGGAGGAAAATAAATTAATTTAAATAGTTCCATAATTTATAAATTAATTTAAATGGTTCAGAAATAGTCCCTGCCCTATTTCGCAATATGAAAAAAGCAACCATGGCCGTAATTCTTCAGGACCGACACTGGTTACCGGATCACTTTCCAAAAAAAAGCGCGGTTGGACACTACAAAAGTGCATGTAATAAATGTGAAGAGAAAGAAAAAAATGACGGAGTAAACCAGGCTAAAGAAGCAGAAATTTGATTTTAACCCTTTCGCTGCGCAACCCGAGATTTCCTTGGGCAACGTAAAAGTAGCAAAATTTGCGCAAACCGAGATTTCCTCGGGGATGCATTTTTTCCGTCTAATTAACCCTCCTTGATTATTCCCACCAGTTATTTTTTATTGTAAATTATGCCTTACTTAATCGGAGCATTTTCCCGGTTATATTAGACAAAAATTTTTGTTTTGAAAAATCGGTGACAAAAGAATAAAAATTCTTAAAAGACGCTCGTTGCGAACGGGTTAAATACCCAATTTTTGAAGCTATTTTGATGGAACAATTACGCAGTGAGAGGGTTAATAAGAGAAGGAAAATATCCAACAGAGGAAGATGATAAATTTCTGTCTTCTGCATTGGTGCTTTCTCTGTGGACAAGAATGGGGGAGGGTTATTCTGGGTTCAATGTTAAGAATGCGATATGTGGTCTTATAGGGACTATGTCGACACTGATAGTGATATTATGCTTTTGATTTTTTTCAGATAAAATAATTGTCAATTAAATAATAGTTCATATAAAATAATTCTTCAATCAGCAAGCTTTTTGTTTTGTTTTGCACGTTAAAAAACAAAATTAGAAACATAATGGGAAGAAGACTGTGAGAGATAGTCGTAAAGAATTTTAGAAATTTGACAAAAATACTTATTTATTAAAAATTACGTATTTCTCTGTGCATAAGAAATGTTATTAATCAATACAATTTATTAAAATAGTATTCTTATTGCTTAGTAATTGTCATTAGTTCTATTTGTGGGATCTTTTGGGTAAAAAACTTAGGTAACCGGTATTTAGACCCCATTTTAAAATCTCAAAACTTGAAGACTTTGGGAATTTTGCTTCTTATAAACAGAAAACGCCTTTTAAACTGATTTTTTTTTCTCTAAACAGGTGTAAGACGTGTCAAGGTACCCTGCTGTCACTTTTTATTTTATTAATTTTGAAAATTGTATGATCTAGATTGAAAACAAAAGTAGTAGCCGGTATTTGGACCTTATCCTCTATTTACTTGTACTACACCCGTAAACATAACAGATAAACATAGTCTACGAATATCAGAAAAACAAAATATTACTCCTAGAACGCGAGCCAACGCAATCCTTACACTTCCCACGCTTTCAACTATAAAGGAAAATCCATAGATGGACTATTCATCCGGCAGATGCGACATCCCATCTATAAGTTAATGTTAACAACCATTCCTACTGCCCAATCTGCTCGTGCATGGATGGTAACGAGACAGCAAACACCCTGGCCAAGAAAGCCATCTCACATCCTCAAATAGATTATTTCCACCAGTTCTTCCATATCATGTTTGCCGCTTTCTGAAAGATAAATATCGTGTTTTACTGGCGATGCAACTTGTATTCCTTCAGCAAAAGTCGGCATACTCACTTTTTAATTCTAACATTTCCCATAATCTTTTGAGTTTTCCCCCACAACAGCATTGCTATCTGGTCATGGTCCATTCTGAAATTACCTCAAATACTTCAAAACATCCGGTAAAAATCTCTGTGAGGGCGGTGGCCTTCTGGTCTCCAGATCAATTTCACTTCTTCTGCACCCTAACTAAGGTCTAACATCTCTGGTTCCTGACGCCCGTTCAGATACCTGGCTAAAGAAAATCCTTACCTTCCTCAGGCTACCCAGCCGCTTGGGGAAAAAACATAGTACTGTGATGGACATGACCAATCTCAACTCCTAACTGATCTGCTTTGCACTACTGGGACTAGTCGACTATCGCTTTGGGGCATTTTTCGAGCTCTTAGAAATCTCAATTCCCATTGTCGCGAGGAAGCAGACCTCTGGCGCGTATACCAATCTCTTCTGAGGTCCTACATTCGTATTTTATTCCGTCAGCGTATTCTCTCTTTTTCTGCAACCACCACTATTTTGGATTCTTACTTCTGAATTCACCCACTGTTGCCTATCGCGAGAGAGTTATATGCTCCCTCGGCTCGGATCTTTATCCTGTTAATTTTGCAGCTCTCTTTTATTAGCAACTCTTTTTTATTCCATCCCCTTGTAGAGCTTAGGATTTCATGGGCGGCCACTCGGCCTACTCTGCACCACCTACATCCTTATTTGTTAACAAATGATTCTTGGTTCCGTGGAGTAGCCGCTTCCGGCTTGTTTGGCTGCTTCAGGTTACGACCGAGTCCCTTTTCCGATGCGTTGGCGTTGTGGTCTCGCCTTCTTGGGCGCTCTTGTTGGAGGACCTGGCGTGAATATGGACGTGCGCCTTCCCTGTCGATACACAAGGCCACACAAGTTAATTCTGTTAAAGACTGTTTCGTTGAAGAATTCTGGAAATGTTGAAAACTGTTTTATAATCTATGGTTGATGCATGATTTTTGTTTCTTATTCTTAATAAATTAAGGTGTTAAAAAATTAAAATGCATACTTGAATATCAATTAAACCCGATAAATAAATGATATTTTAAATGGAAAAATAAAATACAAAATTGAATATTAGTAAAAGATTACGTAAACAGTTTTTAAAATAACTTCAAATAACAAAATGCTTTATCAAAAACCAATTCTCTTATTGTGTACATCAATTTTACTTAAACAACTTACAAGCCTAAAATATCTTGCCTTATGTAATAACGGATATTTTCCGTGTAATTAAATTTCATTGTAACTAGGAAATGTAACTAGGGATGTAACTAGCAAACTACCAAAGAAACCAATAACAATCATAATAAAAATAAATAATCGCTGTTAAAATCCTTTTCTTTATAAATGAGGCAAATCATCTTATTTATTATACTTGGTATGACTTATATTTTATTTGTTTCTTGATAGTTAAATGCATCTTATAGGTTATTGTTCACGTGGGTGAAAAAATAAAATATCCAACCTAATGTAGATTCGATACTACTACCAATAAAGTAAGTATATGAAGAGACAGGCCTCTGCACCTCATGGATCTTGGCTACTTTGAAGCCTACTTTCATCGCATGGAACCAGCCTATCTTGATCATGCTACACATAAAAGCGACCAAAATATCGTACCCTATCACTTTCGTGATCCATGACCAACACTCATCTGAAACCAGAAAGTTAATGTACACATATCGTCTGAACCGTCGGCAGCAAGCTAACTATTAACAATATGGTGAGAAAATCTTTGAACTAACTTCAAAAAGCAATTTACCATTTCTAGTACTTCAGTTTATAAAATATTCAACAACTTTATTGAGCTTTTCTGTGGAATGAAAATATTTAATAGACATTTAATAAATAATTCTTTGAAAAGTAGTACAAATAAGTGGGCATACATATTTGTTAACTTTAATTGCCATAAAGATTTTGAAATACTTTTTCTTAGTCTCTGTTAAAATCAATAATGTCTGTGTGAATAAAATTAATTAAACGTTCGTATGTGATTTAATTAAAAGAATTCAAAAGGAAACAAAATTTGAAAATTTTCTTTCTGCCTCTACTTCATGCCCTAGAGAATTATTTTATAGATATTTGATTTTTCTGTAGTTCTTTAAAACGAAAACCCCCAACATTTTTGGCATTTATTCAGATACTTTGTTAAACAAATAGTTGAAGGAATTTTTTGTCATTGAATTTTCTTTTTAAATTTTGAGCCATTAAAATTTTTGATTCACAAGTAAATTCTTTCTTTTAGCTACGTATTTTAGTTTTAAAATAAGTTAAAACTCTTATTTTTATAGTTTCTAAACTAACTTTAAATTACATGAATTACAAATTATTCAAATATTTTTAATGTGTGTTTAAACAGTTCTCCCAAATGAAGAGTTCTTACATATTTTATTTTAGATAGTTTATTCATGCAGCATAGAAATAAAGAAAAAGCAATTTAAACCTTATATTTTCACGATTAGTGACTTAAACACATAGTTTTTAAATAAATTAATGTAATGATTCAATTAACGATATTCAGATTCTTTAGAAATTTAATTAAACAACCCAGGCATGTTAATTTGCCAAACATAAGGCATGTTTGGAAAAATCGCAATTATAATAAGCAATATTTAACCATTCCAAATGTATATATTCTATAGTGATCAACTGACTGATTTATTACGCCTTGAACATAAATATTTTATTAGGAAAGACATAAAAGATGCAATAAGAACATAAAAACATGAAAACCAACTCTTTCAAAACGTCTCAAGCATTTTATAACACTTACAGTGATCATGCTTAATTTGGAGAATTATTTTTTGTAACACGTTCAATTTATAACTAATTATCGGAGAGTTTCATGTAATTTAATGAATAACTTATTAAACATATAAAAGCACAGACCGCCTTAAAATATTACGCACAAAAGCAAATATTTCGAAATTATACAAAGAGTAATGAAGTAGCTGGAATCTTCTAAAATCGTTTTTAGTGAATAATAAATATATATATATATATATATTTGTTCTCACTTTGAAAGGACATTAGAATTGTTACCAAAAACAGAATGATATATTTAATGAATGTTAGCTAAAACTTTTGCATTAGAAAAGAGACAAATTTCTATTTACATTGCTGATAATGTTGGATTTAGAATTACTTAAAAGTCTGTTTGTTAGTAAAAAAAGGTTCGTTTATGTCACTGAGCACATATCAGATGAAGAAACACCTTTAAGGGAATGTCTATCGACAAAATGACGAAGCCTTTTGTTGAGGTGATGGTTTTGGCATACAAAAATGAATTTGAAAACACTTTAATATTTTTAAAGATATCGTTAAAGATTCTTTGATGGAAATAATGAAAGTACGACTTAATAAGATAGTTTGAAACTTAGTTACGAATGAAGGAAGAAGTTTTAAAACATGATTGTGCAATTTCTTTTATCGGATAAATGCCAATATAAACAACTAGAACAATACCAGTGTGATTATTTTTAAACTGGATTATGGCAATTGACATTTTATAATCATAATAAACAACCTCTAAAAGTAAAAAAAACAAACAATAAAATATATTGTCCGAACCTTTTTATTTATAATTGTGAGTATAAATGTTTATGCATAAAATGTCTTATTATATAGAATTTGTATTTATATCTACGATATATCTATTTTAGGATGCCAACACGTTTTGTATCTATCTTAAAAGAAAGTTATGATCTCTGTAATAATGCACAGTACGACTTTAAAGATTACGCACAAAAGCTAATATTTCGAAATTACACAAAAAGTAATGAAATCGCTGTAATCCTCTA
Source organism: Maratus speciosus (assembly GCA_963932465.1). Classification (NCBI taxonomy): domain Eukaryota; kingdom Metazoa; phylum Arthropoda; class Arachnida; order Araneae; family Salticidae; genus Maratus; species Maratus speciosus. The sequence goes on along the minus strand of OZ010786.1, from coordinate 502,511,443 downwards.
AAGTCCTTTTTGGTGAACATATATACATATTTTTTTTGCTTTCTCACTTTGAAAAGACATTAGAATTGTTACCAAAAACATAATGACATAGCCAATGAATATTTGATTAAAGATCTGCATTAGAACAGAGACAAATATCAATGTATATTGCTGATAATGTTGGTTTTAGAATTTCTTAAAAGTCTTATGATTCGCTAATGTCACTTAACGTATATATATCAGACGAAGAAACACCATTAAGCTAATGTGTATTGACGAAATGAATGACATCCTTTGTTGCGATAATGGTTTTGGCATACAAAAAGTTTGGAAACAGTTTAATATTATTAAAGATATCGTTAAAGATTCTTTGATGGAAATAGTGAAAGTACGATTAATTGAATGATTTGACACTGTGCTACGAATGAAGGAAAAAATTTTAAAACATGATTGTTCCGCATATATGCATTTAGAACAATTCCAGTATGTAAAACTAAAACAATACCAGTGTGATTATTTTTAAATTGATTAATGGGAAATGCCATTTTATAATAATAATAAAGAAACTCTAGAGTAAAAAACAAACCACAGCATTTATTTTCCGAAACGTGTTATTTATTAGGGTAAGCATAAATGTTTCTGCATAAAATGTCTTATTATATGAAATTTTGTAGTGATTTAAACGATATGTCTATTTTAGGATAAAAAACATATTTTATTTGTTTTAAAAGAAAGTTATGATCTCAGCAATAAATGGGTTTAATTAGTAAAGACGTAAAATGAATAATTATTTTAAATCACCACACCGTTGGGCTGCAATTCTTGATTATTTGTCTATTCGTTCTGAAAGGCATAAAGTATACACCAGCCTCAGGTTTCCTATACCATGATAAATTATTTTACACGAACGATACTTAATGAAAACGTTTTATCAATCTATGGGAATTCATATTACACAGCTCGAAAAAGGTAACAAAAGTAAAAATAAATACATTTGTAATCCTAATTTGCATTGGTGCTTCCAGCAATTTGCAATATGCAAGTTGTTAAGCATGGCACTTATCACATTTTATCATGAAAAAGACGATTTTCGAATTTTTTAACTTACAGCAATTTTCACTTTTGATCTTCAAGAATAATAATGCTCAGAGCGAAAACATAGAGTACATGTCATGTTTACAGTTGTTTTAAATGTAATTAAACATATTATAGACAATTTCACGAAGCATTTGGGCAATACATACGCTTTATTCTTCGAAAATTATAAGAAATTTTTTTGCAGTGCATTTTTTAACACTTTCCAACAAAGTTTAAAAGTGTTTATAAATTCGGTTTGCCTGTCTCTCTGTCTGTCTGTGGTCAGTTTGCCTGCCTATCTGTCTGACCGTGCTTTAACTTGCGTAAAAATAGTCCGATTGCCGTGAAAATTATCGATGTTATCGAGGATCACTATGGTATTTTAGGTATTGAAAATGAATTACGTAGTATTTAAGTTTCATTTACCGAGACACTCAAAAGAATTCTGTTCCGTTACGGCCTATAGGGAAAAATCATTTGCGGTCTATTGTAAAGATATTACACTATTTTAAAACCTTTACGCGCGGCTCGGACAGCATCTTTCCGAAAGAACATGCTAAAGTTGTAGAGGAGCTGTCTGAGCCCACTTGTAAATATTAAATATACAAGACATTACATACATACCAGTAGTACGTCCAGTTCGAGGTGTACTATATGACGCTTACTGTAGAATATGGTCTGCATAGAATTTAATGTTCATTGAATTTAAGTTTTCAGCTGTGGAAAGCGTTATTAACTTGAACTTATTTTTAAATACTTCTTGGTGTGTATAAATTCTATATATTATATAAAGGGCTGCACAAAAGTTCTCAAGAACCTTTCCGTTTAATCACGGAAATTGCAAAATGGTGAAATTTTAACTGTGCTATTCGCTTTATTAGATTAATTTTTAGCAGATTATGTATTTCCCATACAAATCTATAGATCGTATACAGAACTACTTAAAAAAATCGGATATTTTTCCGATTATTGTAGGTAATAGCCGAAATTGTGTTTTCAAATGCGTTATGCATTATGCGTTTTAAATTGAACATATATTTTTTAGTTACTTAATGTGTATGACTTATGTAAATCATATACGAAGGGGTATCCATAAGTTTTTGACCTCACATAGAAATAACTGAGTGAAATTCATGAAATTTCTAAATTTCTAAATTTTATGATTTCTTTTCTATATAGTCAGTGTGCAATGTAACAAATTTGTGCGACCGGTATTTCAAAGAGAGGGGGAAGGATGTATTCCAGGAGGTGTGATAGTAGACACAAAGGGAGCATTTTTCTAAATTTACCGACGTCCACTGTCATATTTGATTTGATTTAATAGCCTAAGAGGGACTGCTCAGACCAGGATCTAGTCTGTAGAGAATAGTATCCCTCCCGGTCACCTTTATTAAGGTTTGTTAAAAAATTACAATGAAAAATTTACAATATACAGCCGGAGCTGTACCCGCCATTAAACGCAAAAATGGGCGTGCTCAAGAAAAAAAATAATAATTACAAGCTGTGGTCTAAGACCAGATCGGCTCTACCAGGAACCCTCAACGCGACAGGCGGCAGATATTGAGAAGAAGATCTGCATTATGAATTGCTGCTGACGGATACTAGGTAAAGTTTGAGAGATCTCTGAGAAAAAGATATATTTTAAGTAGTTTACTGATAAGGGCATGTCTGTTAAGGATATTGCGAAGCCATTCTTTCCCCACTGACATATTATTGGAAAGGCATCATTCATGACCCGGGCAGTGCCCCCTTAAATACTAGCCCGACACAAAAATGAAGGCTGTCGAAGGCAGATTTTTTTAAGCGTGTGTACGGTCCATGGGATATCGGTAAAAATAATATTTTATTGGTTAAATTGGTATTAATTGGTAACCAAAGTTTTTTCCGCTTTATTTATTTGAGATAAAAGAACTCAAAGAAATCTTTAACATATTATTGGTATCTAAATTTATGGAACCGTTTATAGGTTTAAAAACATCCGCCTACGATAGCTGCCATTTTTATGGCAGACATTTACCAACCAAAAATGCCACATATTTTGCCACTCATATCTCACTACGGTGCTTTACAGCTTAGGTTGGGTTCCACGACATGCATCTTTAAAAACTCGGCGCTGTTCGACACAAGCCTGTCTTCATATTGTAGGATTATCAAAGTAAAATAAAGATTAAAAACTGCAGTGTTTAAGCACAGTTCTAAAACAACATTACGACGATGTTCTTTTGTTGACGATGACGGCGATGTTGACGCTAGTTCTCCTAAAGGACCGTTAACGATATCATATAACCTTAATGCCATTTAGCATTTACTACAGTACCTCACAGCTTAGCTTGGGTTCCAGTAAGTAACTTCTTACGATATGCAAGAGCTACATCGGGATTATTGTTTAATAATTCCGCGCCGAACACCACAAGGTTGGGTTGATGTTGTAGGATACTCGATGTAAAAAAGGTAAAAACTGTAGTGCCTCCGTAGAGCTTTAAGAATAAATTACGTCGATGATAAGCCTATTCATCGAAGGGACCGTTAGCAACATCATATGACCCACATGCCATTCAGCTTTCACTACTGTGCTTCACAGCTTAGCTGGGTTCCAATTAATAACCTCTTGCGACATGCAAGAACTACATTGGGGATGTTGTTTAATAAAAGCGCACACGTTACCACAAGGCTGGTCGCTATGCTGTAGGATAGTTGAGGAAAAAAGGTCAAGAACTGCAGTGCCTCCAAAAAGCTGTAAAACTTTATTACGATATGGATTCGCCAGTTCACTGAAAGGCCAATTATCGACATCATATGTCGCAGATGATATTCAGCTTTCAATACGGTGCCTCACAGCTCATATTGGGTTCCAATTAGTAATCACTTGCGACATATAAGAAATACATTAGGACAATTCTTTAATAACTCGGCGTCTTTCACCACAAGGCTTTTTTCATGTTGTAGGATCATCGAGGCAAAATAAAGATTAAGAACTACAGTGTCTCTAGAGCTCTAAAACTACATTACAACGATGAATCTACAGTTATCCTGAAGGACCGCTAACGATATCATATCCAGAAGCCATTCAGCATATACTACGGTGCCTCACAGCTTAGCTTGGGTTCCAGTTAGTAATCTATTACGACATGCAATAGCTACATCGAAATTATTCTTTAATAATGCCGCACCGGTCGCCACCAGGCTAGTCTTGATGTTGTTGGATACTCGAGGTAAAAAAGATAACAACTGAAGTGTCTCCGTACAGCTTTGAGAATAAATTACTACGATGATTCGTCAGTTTACCGAAGGGACCGTTAGCGACATCATATGCTATATATGCCAATCAGCTTTCACAGCGGTTCTACACAGCTTAGCTTGGGTTCCAATTAGTAAACGCTTACTAGACGCAAGGGCTGTACCAGGACTGTTCTTTAATAATAACGCGCAAGTTACCAAAAGGCTGGTCTTCGTGTTGTAGGATCATGGAAGAAAAACAAAGATCAAGAACTTCAGTGACTTCGTATACCTATAAAACTACATTACGACGATGATTCGCTAGTTCTCCGAATGGACCGTTAACGACATCATATGACCAAGATGACATTCAGCGTTTACTACTGTGCTTCACAGCTTAGCTTGGATTCCAGTTACTAACCTCTTACGACATGCAAGAGCTACATCGGGATTATTCTTTAATAAAAACGCCGGTCAATGCAAGGCTGGTCTTGATATTTTAAGATACTCGAGGTAAAAAAGTATACAACTGCAGGGCCTCAGTGCAGCTTTAAGGCTAAATTTGGACAATGATTCACCAGTATACCGAAGAAACGGCTGGTGACATCAATTGACCAACATTACATTCAGATGTCACACACAGCTTAACTAGGGTTCGAGTTAGTAACCTCTTATGACATGCAAGAGTTATATTGGGACTATTCTTTAATAACACGGAGCCGTGCACCACAAGGCTGTTCTTCAAGTGGTAAAATCATCGAGGTTAAAAAGGACATCAACTGCAGTGCCTCCCTATAGCTATAAGGCTACCTTAAGATTCGCCAGTTCTCCTAAAGGACTGTTAGCGACATCATATGACCATCATGCCATTTAGGTACCTCCTACGGTACTTGGTTCCAATTAGTAATCTCTTACAACATGAAAGAGATACATTGGGAATGTTCTTTAATAAAACCACGCAAGTTACCACAAGGTTGGTCATTATTTTGTAGGATACTCGTATTGAAAAAAAGGAAACTACGGCAGAACTTTAGTTCAGCTATAAGACTACATTACGATGTGTTTTCGCCAGTTCACCGGAGGGACCATTAGCGAAATCATATGACCCAGATGTCATTCAACATACACAACTATGCCTCACGGCTTAGCTGGGTTCCAGTTAGTAACCTCTTGCGACTTGCAAAAGCTACATTGGGGCTGTTGTTTAATAAAATCGCGCAAGTTAGAACAAGTCTGGTCGTTATATTGCTGGATTCTTGAGGTGAAAAAAAGAAACAACGGCAGTGCCTCCAAAGAGTTATAAGACTACATTACGACATTAATTCGCCATTTCACCGAAAGGACCTTTAGTGACATCATATGACCAAGATGTCATCCAGCTTTCACTAAAGTGCCTCCCTGCTTAGCTTGTATTCCAGTTAGTAAACTGTTATGACATGCAGGGGTATGTTATGACTATTCTTTAATAACTTGGCGCCGTTCACAACAAGCCTGGTTGTTATATTGTAGGATACTCGAGGTGAAAAAAAAGGAAACAACCGCAGATCCTCCGTACAGATATCTTACGGCGATGCTTCGCCAGATCTCCTAAGGGACCGTTAGGGACATGCTATGACCCATATGCCATTGAGATTTCTCTGCGGTGCCCCGCAGCTTAGATAGAGATCGAGTTAGTAATATCTTATGACATGCAACAGTTATTGGGACTATTCTTCGATAACTCGGCGCCGTTCACAACAAGGCTGGTCTTCATGTTGTAGAATCAACGAGGTAAAATAAAGATCAAGAACTGCAGTGCCTCCGAACAGCTCTAAAACTACATTACGACGATGATTCGCTAGTTCTCTGAAGGGACCGTTAACGGCATCAATTGACCAAGGTGACATCCAGCTTTTACTACGGTGCTACACAATTTCAGTTAGATTCCAGTTTCTAACCTCTTACGACATGCAAGAGCTAAATCGCGATTATTCTGTAATAACGCCGTGCCGGTCACCGCAAGGCATGTCTTGGTGTTGTAGGATACTCGAGGTAAAAAAAGTCGACGACTGCAGTGCCTCCGTGCAGCTTTAAGACAAACTTTGGACGATGATTCACCAGTTTACTGGTAGACACCGTAGTGACATCATATGACCAATATTCCAATTAGCTTTCACTACGGTGCCACACAACTTAGCTTGGGTTTGAGTTAGTAACCTCTTATGACATGCAAGAGTTACATTGAGTTTATTCCTTAATAATTCGGCGCCGTTCACCGCAAGGCTGTTTTCATGTTGTAGGATCATCATGGTAAAAAAGGGTCATCAGCTGTAGTGTCCTCGTACAGCTGTAGGACTACCTTACGAGGAAGATTCGTTATTTCTCCTATGGGACCGTTAGCGACATCATATGACCAAGATGCCATTTAGCTTTCTCTACTGTACCTCACAGCTTAGCTTCGGTTCAAGTTAGTAATTTCTTAGGACATGCAAGAACTACATTGGGACTGTTCTTTAAGAACACTGCGCAAGTTAATCGCCACACGGTTAATCGTTATGTTGTAGGTTCTCTTGGTGAAAAAAAGAAACAAAGACTGTGCCTCCGTAGATCTATAAGATCATATTAGGTCATTAATTCGTCAGTTTACCGAACGGACCGTTAGCGACATCATATGACCAAGATGCCATACAGCTTTCAATAAGGTGCCTCACAGCTTAGTTTGGGTTCCAGTTAGTATCATCTTATAACAGGTAAGAGCTTCTTTGTGACCATTCTTAAATAAATCGGCGCCGCTCACAACAAGGCTGGTCTTCATGTTGCAGGATCAAGGAGGTAAAAAAAGTCAACAACTGCAGTGTCTTCGTGCAGCTTTAAGATTACATTACGGCTATGATTTGCCAGCTTTTTGAAGGGACAGTTAGCGACCCCATATGACGCAGTTGCGAAAAAAAGGTCAAAAACTGCAGTGCCTCCATACAGGTTCAAAACTGCATTACGATGTGGATTCGCCAGTTCACCGAATGGACCGTTAGCAACATCATATGATCCAGATGCCATCCAACTTTCACTTCAGTACCTCACAACTTAGCTTGATTTCCAGTTTGTAACCTCTTATGATATGAAAGAGCTACTTTGGGACTGTCCTTTAATAAAAACGTACAAGTTACCGCAAGGCTCGTCGATATGTTGTGGGATACTTGCGTTGAAAAAAAGGAAACAACGGCAGCAACTCCGTACAGCTCTGAGACTACATTAAGACTATCATTCATCAATTCTGCGATGGGATCGTTAATGAAATCATATGACCAAGATGCCATTCAACTTTTACTACGGTGCCTCACAATTTATCTTGGGTTACAGTTAGTAACTCTTACGACATGCAAGAGTTACATCGGGATTATTGTTTAATAATGTCGCGCCGGTCACCACAAGTCTGGCCTTGATGTTGTAGAATAGTCGACGTAAAAAAGTTCAATAACTGCAGTACCGTACAGCTTTAAGATTACTTTACGACGATGATTCGCCAGTTTACTTAAGGGAAAGTTAGTTGAATCATGTGATCTATGTTGAAATAAGCTTTCACAACGGTTCCACACAGCTTAGCTTGGGTTCCAGTTAGTAAACACTTACGACATGAAAGAGTTACATTGGGACTGTTCCTTAATAAAATCGCGCAAGTTATCAGAAGGCTGGTCGTTATATTGTAGATTTCTCGAGGTGAAAAAAAGGAAACAATGCCAGTTCCTCCGAAGAGATATAAGAGTACATTACGACATTGACTCGCCAATTCTCCGAAGAGATCGTTAGCAACATGCTACTACCGAGATGCGATGAAGCTCTCATAACGGTGTTTCATGGCTTAGCTGCAGTTACAGTTAATTTTCTCTTAAGAAATGCAAGAGGATATACTTGAAATATTCTTTAATAACGCAACGCCGGTCACCATGCAGTTGGTCATCATTTTCTAGGATACTCGAGGTAAAGAATGTCAATAGCTGCGATGCCCTCGTAGAGCTGAAACATTAAATTACTACGATGTCTCGCCAGATCACCGAAGGGCACGCTAGCGACATCCTATGAACCAGATGCCATTCAGGTTTCCCTACATTGCCTCACAGCTTAGCTTGGATTCCAGTTAGTAACCTCTTAAGACATGAAAGAGCTACATTGAGACTGTTCTTTAAGAACGCCGCGCAAATTACCAGAAGTCTAGTCGTTATGTTGTAGGATACTCAAGGTGAAAAAATGAAACAATGGGTGTCGCTGCGTACAACTCTAATACTACATTAAGATAATGGATTCGCCATTTCATCGAAGGGACCTTTAGCGACATCATATGACCAATATGACATTCAGCTTACTCTAAAGTGCCTTACAGCTTAGCTTGTGTTTCAGTTCGTAAACTCTTGTGATATGCAGGGGTTACATTGGGACTATTTTTTAATAACTCGGCGCCGTTCACCACAAGGCTGGTTGTTATATTTTACGATACTTGAGGTGAAAAAAAGGAAACAACTGCAAAGCCTCCGTACAGATATAAGACTACCTTACGACGATGATTCGCCAGTTATCCTAAGGGACCTTTAGCGACATTATATGACCCACATGCCATTGAGATTTCTCTATGGTGCCACGCATCTTCGAGTTAGTAATGTCTTGTGATATGCAAGAGTTGTATTGGGAATGTTCTTTTATAATTTGGCGCCGTTCACCACAAGACTTGTCTTCTTGTTGTAGATTTATGGAGGAAAAATAAAGATCAAGAACTGCAGTGCATTCGTAGACCTCTAAAACTACATTGCGACGATGATTCGCTAGTTCTCCGAAGGTACCGTTAACGACATAATATGATCAAAATGACATTTAGCGTTTACGACGGTCCTTCACAACTTCACTTGGATTACAGTTACTAATATCTTACGACATATAAGAGCTACATCGGGATTATTCTTTAATAACTCCGCTGTGGTCACCGCAAGGCTGGTCTTGATGTTGTAAGATACTCGAGGCAAAAAAGTCGACAACTGCAGGGCTTCCGTGCAGATTTAAGACTAAATTTGGACGATGATTCACCCGTTTACCGAAGGTACAGGTAGTGGCATCATATGACCAATATTCCATTCAGCTTTCACACACAGCGTAGCTTGAGTGCCACAGAGCTTAGTTTGGGTTCCAGTTAGTAACCTCTTATGACATGCAAGAGTTACATTGGGACTATTCTTTAATAAATCGGCGCCGTTCACCACAAGGCTGTTCTTCATATTTTAGGGTCACCGCAGTGCCTCCCTACAGCTGCAAGGCTACCTTAAGATTCGCCAGTTCTTCTAAGGGACCGTTAGCGACATCATATGACCAACATTCCATTTAGGTACCTCACTACGGTACCTCACAGCTTAGCTTTGGTTCCAATTAGTAATCTCTTACGACATGCTACATTGGAGAGCTACATGTAAGAGCTACATTGGGGCTGTTCTTTAATAAAACCGCGCAAGTTACCACAAGGTAAGTCATTATTTTGTACTATACTCCTATTGAAAAAAAAGGAGACAACGGCAGTCCTTTAGTTCAGGTAAAGACTACATTACGATGCGTTTTCGCCATTTCACCGGAGGAACCATTCGTAACATCATATGTCCCAGATGTCATTCTGCTTACACTACGGTGCTTCACAGCTTAGCTTGGGATCCAGTTAGTAACCTTTTAAGACATGCAAGAGGTTCATTGGGACTGTTCCTTAATAAAACCGCGTAATTTAGCAGAGGGCTTGTCGTTATTTTGTAGGATTTTCTAGGCGAAAAAAAGGAAACAATGACAGAACTGCCGTGCCTCCGTACAGCTCTTATACTACTTTACGACGATCATTTGCCAGTTTTCCGATGGGACCGTTAGCTACGTCATATGACCCAGATGCCACTCATATCTCGCTACAGTTCTTTACATCTTAGTTTGGGTTCCAGTTAGTAATGTACTACGACATGCAAGAGCTACATTAGGACTCTCCTGTAATAACTCGGCGCCGTTCATCACAAGGGTGTCTTCATCTTGTAGGATAATCTAGATAAAATAAAGATTAAGAACTACAGCTCTAAAACCACATTACGGCGATGATTCGCTAGCTATCTGACGGGACCATAACGATATCATATGACCTAGATGCCATTCATTATTTACTTCGGCGCCTCAATGCTTAGCTTGGGTTCCAGCTAGACTTACGACATGAGCTATATTGTAACTGTTCTTAAATAAGGCCGCGCAAGTTACCACAAGACTGGTCGTTATGTTGTAGGATACTCGTGATGATAAAAAGGAAACAACGGCAGTGCCTCCGAACAGCTCTAAGACTACATTACGACATTTATTCCCCAGTTAACCGAAGGAATTGTTAGCGACATGCTATAAACTACATTGCGATGGGATTTGCCAGTTGACCGGAGGTAACATTAGCGACAGCATATGACCCAGATGCCATTCAGCTTACACTACGGCTCCAGTTAGTAACCTTTTACGACATGCAAGATATTCATTGTACTGTTCCTTAATAAAATCGCGCAAGTTACCAGTCGGCTGGTCGTTATATTGTAGGATTTTCTAGGTGGATTAAAAGAAAACAACGGCAGTGCCTCCGAACAATTATAAGACTACATTACGACATTGATTTGCCAGTTTACCGAAGGTATCGTTAGCGACAAGCTATGATCTACATGCCATGAATTTCTCACACTGGTGCAACATTGCATAGCTGGAGTTGCAGTTAATCGACTCTTACGACCTGCAAGAGCATATACTGGAAATATTTAATAACGCAGTGCCAGTCACCACATTCTGGTTTTCATTTTATAGGATACTCGAGGTAAAGAAATGTCAACAACTGCAATTCCTTCATAGAGCTGAGACATTATGTAACGACGATGTGTCACCAGTTTACCGAAGGGACCGTTAGCGACATCATATGATCCATATCCCATTCAGCATTCACTATGGTTTGTCACAGATTAGCTTGTGTTCCAGTTAGTAATCTCTTACGACATGCAAGAACTTCATTGGGACCATTCTTCGGTATCTCGCCGCCTTTCACCACAAGGTTTGTCTTCATGTTGTAGGTTGACCGAGGTAAAAAAGTACAGCGTTTAGTTTCTCCGTGCAGCTTTTAGCTGCTTCGTACAGCTTTTAGACTACATTACGACTATCATTCGCCAGTTTTCCGATGGGACCGTTAGCGACATCATATGACCCACATGCCTCTCAGATCTCACTACTGTGCTTTACAGCTTAGTTTATGTTCCCGTTACTAATCTATTACGACATGCAAGAGCTACACTGGGACTCTTCTTTAATAACTCGGCGCCGTTCACCACAAGATGTTCTAGGATCATCGAAGTAAAATAAAGTTTAAGAATTGCCATGCCTTTAAAACTGCATTACGACGACGATTCGCTAGTCCTCCGAGGGCACCTTTAACGATATCATATGACCTATATTTCATTCATATTTTACTACGATGCCTCACAACTTAGCTTCGGTTCCAGTTAGTAACCTCTTAATACATGCAAGAGCTACATCGGGATTATTCTTTAATAATGCCGCGCCGGTCACTACAAGGCTGGTCTTGACGTTGCAGGATACTCTAGGTAAAAAGGGTAACTACTGTAGTGGCTCCGTACAACTTTAAGAATAGATTACGCCGACGATTCGCCAGTTTACCGAAGGGACCGTTAGCGACATCATATGACCCATACGACATTCAGCTTTAATAACGGTGCCACACAGTTTAGCTTGATTCGAGTTAATAACCTCTTATGGCATGAAAGAGTTACATTAGTACTATTTTTTAATAACTCGGCTTCGTTCACCACAAGGCTGGTCATACAGTTGTAGAATAATCGAGGTAAAAAGGAGGTCTACATCTGTAAGACTTACTTACGAGGATGATTCTCCAGTTCACCGAAGGGACAGTTAGCGACATCATATGGACCACATGCTACTCAGATCTCACTACGTTGCTTAATAACTTAGCTGGTGTTCCCGTTTGTAATAGCTTACGAGATGCAAGTGCTATAATGGGATCATTCTTTAATAACGCTTTGCGTTGGGGACTATATCTGTATGTTATAGGATACTCGAGTTTAAAAAAAGGTCATCATTACGACGATGATTCGCCAGTTCACCGAAAGGACCGATAGCGACATAATATAACACAGATTCGATTTAGCTCTCACAACGGTGCCTCAGAACGTAGCTCGGGTCACAGTTTGTCGTCTTTTACGGCGTGTAAGAGCTACATTGGGCCTATTCTTTAATATCGTCGCACCGGTAACACCATGGCCTGTCTCCATGATGTAGGATTCTAGAGGTGAAAAAAAGTGAACAACTGCAGTAACACCATACAGCTGTAAGACTACATTACGACAATGTTTCGGTAGTTCACCGAGGGGACTTTTAGTGACATGAAATGACGAGTTGCCATTCAGCAAACACTACGGTGCCTGAAAGCTTAGCTTGCGATACAGTTAGTCACCTCTTATGGCATTCAAGAGAACGTTATGGCTATAACTCCTCACCGGTCACCGAACAGGTGGTCTTCATGTTGTAGGAGTCAATGTCGTGACATTAAGATTATCGACATGAAAATGTTTTTCGTCTTCTTTCTTAATAGCATGTGAAATAATATATTGTGAAATGGGCGATACTTGTGTAGTTTTCTTTACGGTCTGAATTTTTTTCCCCGTCATTGTTTCTGCATTTTCTGTACTTTTCATTGATTTTCCTTTCTTTTAAACACGTGTGAAATAATTCTTCAAATAATGATTTGTGTTTAATATCATTATTTGATAGAATCTTCTTTGTTAGTGTTGAATCAATAGTAAAAATAACTCTCTTAACCGTTTGACGGCTGTGCAGCGACATCGCGCTTCAAGATTCCAAGTCCATAAAAGGTAAGCGGCGCTATCGCGCTGTCATTTCAGTACGAGTCTGTTTCTCTGCGCGTCAGCAAATATTTTGCCGCTCTTGCGTTATCGTAACGAAACAATCGTCCAAAGTATCTATAGCACTTTTGGAATGTATTAGGATTTTGATGGATAGCTGTCAAACGATTAAGGTAAATATAAAATTAATTAAAAAAATTATTAATTCTGGTATAAATCACGCGTGCCAACAAAGAGGTGTAGGGGAAGATAAAAAGTCACAGAATCTCACTGAAGTTTCTTGTATAAGAGTTTTAGAATTTTCTTCGTGGTAGATTCTATAACTTTCTACAAAGTCTCCTTCAATTTTACGCACAGGTATTCTCGTCCGGAAATAAATCCACCTCGCCAAAATATTCAATTTTTGGTTTCATTTTTTGCATAAGAATTTCATCATTTACTTCGTTTATACCTCTACAATTAGTCACAGAAACTCTTCTTCAAATTCATGGAGAGATTCACTTTACTTAAGAAATAAATGCTTCTCTGCATAAACACTAAATTTTTGATTTATTTCGTATTACCCTGCATGAAATTTTTTATTCTGTTTTTTCTTTATTCTACCTAATACTTCTGTGTTAAAGATTCTTTAATATAACGGGGAGATTTTGATTTTCCTTCACTAATAAATACACCTTCGCACAAATTTCCGATTTCCTTCTTCACTCGATGTATCCTGCATTATACTTTTAGGTAGATTTCGTATGAAATGCTACCTATTGGGATATCTCCTATATTGGAATTTTGGAAACTTTTTTGCAGATCTAGACTGATCATGTCCCCTATAACCCAAAACCACCCCCAGTAAAAAAACTTTATATATCTATACATATATATATATATATTATATATGTATATATCTATCTGTCTATCTATATATATCACCTTTTTATGGACACGATAACACTTCATAATTCTTCACAAATCTTTTCCAAACTGATACATAAAAACAAGGGGCGTAAAATCTTGGTCAAATTTATTAATGGGCAAAATCGGACCAACGTGGTTGAAATAGGAAGGGGTTTTGTGAAAAACAAACCCCCCCCCCCCGCAATTCTTAATTATAATACATATCGACTCAAATTAAAGTTATTATTACTTCTAAAAAATGGTCCAGAAATTTATGTATAACAGATATTTGATAAAACTAAAAATGGGATCAAGAGGTGAAAAAAATAGGATTTTGAAGAGAAAAAAATTGACAACTTCGTCAGTTCTCAAGATATCAAATCCAATTAAATTTATTATAAATTGTCTTAATATTATCTACAACTTTTACATTTATAAGTTTTTGATAGGACCAATTCTTACCGAAAAAAAAAATAGAACGAAAATAAAAAGGGGGGTTGAAGAAGAAAAAAATCCATAACTTCGTCAATTCACATGATATCAAACCCTCATGAATTTATTACATATCTTCTTAATATTATCTATAATATTACTTTTATATTGAGAAGATTTTAGTAGGGCCAATGCTTACTGCAAAAACAAATTAAAAAATGCATAGAGGTTGAAGGAAAAAATATCGTATTAAGTTTGTACTCAAATCTAAACTGCTAATTTTCTGACTCATTTTTAAATTCAGTTTTGCTTTCAAACGCATCTTTTTGGTAGGTTCTGTTATTCAGAAACTATATAATGTGCCATAAAGATCGATTTTTTGATAGATTAAGAATATTAAAAATTATGTCAAAGTGGGCATTTTGAACCGAATTTCTCGATGCGATTGTGTTGGAAACGAAAAATTTAGCCCTACTGTGAAAATAATTGTTTATAAATCATGTTCTAAATAATTGAATGAAAAATAAAAACATAGGTATCTTATAAATCTCCTAAAAAATCACGTCAGCAAGTTTCATATTTTTTCTTTTAAAAATGAATCTGAAAATGTGTCCCAAAATTTCGAGTTGTTGAGCATGGAAAAATATTTTTTGAATACTGCCTTAACATGATTCTGATAAAACCAGCTCTTATATAAAAATGAAATTAAAAACTCGTCAAAAGCGGGCAGATAAATTTGTTAAAGTGCGTTATCTGTAATCATGATTTAGTTTTTGTTGGTGAAATTAGTACTTAACTTCGAAATCTACCTGCGCCTGTAGGCCGAGCTGGCAGTGATTTTTTTACATTTCTTCTGGAATTTCTATATAGTAATTATTCGTGAGGAATATCTTCTTTATATAAATGTAGATGATTCGTTGCATAATGATTGATGTGCTGCATAAGAGATACATCATATTGTTTTTGGATTTTTATGTGTATTTTGAGAATCACTTCTTCAAGTTCACTCAAATACTTAAAGTTTACTTCAGAAATGATTACCGTTTTACATTCGATGTATATTACCTCTTTACTCTGAAAATGATCCTAAAGTAACTTTGCACTTTCTTTGCCTATTTTGTTTGTCCTGAGTATTTTATTTTGTATATTAACAATTTGTTATTACAATCTGTTTCATTAAAATTGCTAATTGGAGGACAAAACTAATTTATTTAAAATTATGTTGGAAATCTGTATGATCCTTTTATTAATTGTAAGTTTTTTTTTTACTTCAATGGAATTTTTACATGTTTTAAGGCAGGCATCGATTATTGAGACGAAAGACGTCATATTTTTGAAGTCCGTACTAACGAGAATCCATTGCACCTACAATTTAAGTCTAAAGAATAACGTAATAAAATCAGACTTATTGAAATTTTTAATCATTTCTTGCATCTCTTGAATTTTTTAAATCATTTACATCTCCCTTTTATACCAGTAGATATATTAAAACCCAATTTTCCCCCTAAAACATTTGTCAATATTATATAAATTGAAAATAAATGATTATATCTGAAGTAATAACAGTAATCCATTTTATTCACATTATAAAAATATTTTTTGCTATAAATGTTAGCTATATATTTTTAGCAGCATATTTTTATAATTAACATTTGTTGCAGTAACTACTATTATCAATTATGGAATAATACATCATTTATTCACAAAAGTTTCATCTTTTCAAAAAACTTAATACGTTGTTTCGTCGGTTTACATTTATCAATATGCTTTAATACTTATAAAATCCTACTACTAAAACTAATAAATTTAAATTATTAGCAAGTATAGAGAAATTAAAGGGAAGATATCATCCTGATCCATTGTCACACTTCCAAATTAAATAATTTAACAATTGTTTGATGTTACTTGAAACAATCAAGTTTAAAAGTTTTAATCATTCTCTCAATAACCAATATTATCAAAATTCAACAATGCAACAATTAATCACAGCGAAATCCAAGCAATCTAATGCAATTCTCAATCAGTTTTCATATTCGAATATATTTTAGTAGTTATAAAATCACACTTCTATAACTGATAGATTTACATTAATCACGATCACTTATACATAAGTATTCCACATATGCAGTGTCTCCTTTTCCACTTATTTTAAACCCCAAAGAATTAGATGATGGTATTTATCTGTGGTGTAGCGGGATATCAGAGCGAATGTGACAGAAATTTTAAAGAAATGTACTTTACGATTATTTCAGCATAAAAAGTTTCAAACAGAACTTTTTTCATCAAATTAAAAAATTATGAGCTACTGAATCCCCTTGAAAGAGGAGATTCCACGCAGTTGGAGATTTATTCTTTTAAAATGAATTATGTCCATTTCTAAATATAAATTATTAATGAAATTTCTCAATTAAAGGGTCCTTCAATTATAACACGCATGTTGACACATCTATAGCGAGTAGTAAACAACTAATGTTTTTATGTGGAAAAAGGACAGTATGAAATAGTTGAAAAATCGAACAAAACAATCTGAAAACAGTAAGTTGCATTAAGCTAATGGGACGAAGCTATATACGCCGTTTATTTTAATTTCCAAAAATAATCTGGAAATTTAATGGGTTATTCTAGGCTATTACCAAAATACTGCGGAACGATGGAACCCTATTAGATAAAAATATTATTTCCATGTTTACTTTGAAAGCTTGGAAACGGACTAGTGCCTGTGATTTTGCAAGTTTTCTGGCTGAAAGGGGATCTACTACACTTGAAGAAAGAGTTTAGAAACATTACGTTTTTAAGAGCATTTTTATGTGATTTAAAAAAAGAATAAGAAAATTGTTGTTTGTTTTCTAAGCCTTTTAAAAAATTTTATTTTTATTTCAGATTAAACTCCGTTTTTGTCTAAACTTTTTCTAATATGCCGTGCAAGAAAATCTAAATAGGTGTGGTCAACCTGAGATTACGTAGAACAGAAATAAAAACTTGAGATTCCTTACCAAATGATATAAGCAGCTTTTTTTAAAAAAACTATGATGCTTGTGTATGTATGTATCTAAAAATGTTTCTGATTACACGAGCTAGAAAAATTTGTCCTTACAGCATATAGTAAGAGATCTGCTTCATGTTAAATACATTTTCATATTCTAAAGTTTAAAACACGATACACTATAAAGAAACACAGGTAGAACTTACCCCAGTACCTAGTATCATTCTTCATAGAATAGGATAATTCTTTCATCGATTGTTCAATTCAGCAAAAGAGTTAAATTGAAGGCATGATGCGAAAAAAATGTTTAAATATCTCCAACATTTCCAGAATCACAGTTTATAGTGATGGGGAACGATGAAGGATCCACGACATGAAAAACAACTTCCCGCACTAAAATTCTTTCTCTAAACTGAAAGTTATATAAATTTTACTACGGATGCGAGTACAAAATTCAATGTTAGAAGTAACTTGTTCGATTGTTGTCCTATTGTTGAATTAAATGCGATTGTTACTTGCGACAAACATTCATTGTTGGAAATAGCGTTTTGTGTTTATCCAATTGTTAAACAAAATGTGATTATTATTCAGATGCTTTACTTGACACTGCGATTGTTTAATTTTAATTGAAAAACCTGCATTGTTGAATTTTTCATACATTTTAACTACATTGTTGCCCATATCATTATGACGTAACTGATGACGTGAAAAAAACTCTTTTTCATGTTTACGGTGAGACATTCATTTTAATAGAGAAGTAATTGCATCTCGCATAATTATTAAATATTTGTCTTCCCTTTGAGTACTTTGCATAAGAATTTTTCCATTTTCTTCGTGGTAGTCTCTATAACTTTAGAGAAGGTTTCCTTCAATTTTATGTAGAGGCTTTCACTATACACAGGAAATAAATGCACCTGTGCATAAATATTCAATTTGAGCCGTCTCACTTTTCTTTCTTCTTGTATGACTCTATAATTTTAGAGTTAGTATTCGTTGAATTCACGGAGAGACGTTCCCTTTACACCAGAAATGAATGCACCTCCTCATATCTATTAAATTTTTATCTTTTCTCTGTGTATGTTGCATAAGAATTTTATAATTTTCTACATTCTTTTCTTTATAGCAATTTAGAGAAACTCTTCTTCGTGTTCACGGAGATGCATTCAATTTACTCTAGACATAAATGCACCTCCGCATAAATATTGAATTTTTGTCTTCTCACTAAGTACGGTGGATAAGAATTTAATCATTTTCTTCGCAGAAATTTCTATAACTTTAGTGAAAGTTTCCTTGAATTTCATGGAGAGGCATTAACATTACTCCAGAAATAAATGCACCTCCGCATAAGTATACAATTTTTGCCATCTCACTAAGTACGGTGTAGAGAACTCGCCATAATAATTAGCGGTAACCCGCGACCTTACCCGAACCCGACATATTTCAACGCGCAGCTGACCAGTACACCAAATATTTCAACACTGAACCCGACAGGAACCCGAAATGAAAGGAAAGTAACTCATGTTTTATTGAAATTATGAAAAGTAATCTACATTTATATGTCTAAAGCCATTTTTATGTTTTATGCTGGAAAAATGGACAAATCTGTATTTTTAATACTGAAATATATGTGCATATGACGGTGGACCATTGTAAAAATCTATCATGAGCATGGCTCAGATGACAAATCTAACTTACGTATGTTTCTTTGCATCAGAAAGTAAAAACTCAGCACTTTATTGCTGAGTGTAATTAAAATGTATAGCCAATAATGGTATGAATTTTCAGAAAAGCATTGCTGAAGACAATGTGACAAACCGCAACGATGTAGTAATTCTATATTATTTCTGTTGCACATAGCATTTTATTTAACCTAGATATTTAGTCAAAGTAATTCTGATTGCTGTTGCTATTTTAACAAAACATTTGAGTAGAATTATGTTTCAGATTAACATAAATAAATATTTGAATATGAATAAGCATATTCTCAATTTACTGCATTAGATATAAAATGTATATAAGAAATTTGATACTATTTTTTTTCATTTCTGCACAGTTAATAACAATTTTTTTCTCTCTTGGAATGTAAAAAGTATTACTAACATGTCGTTTTTTGATGTACATAAAAACTCATGTATCGTATTTCTAATAGTTTATGCACACACACATGCTACGAAGATAGGGGATTCCCACTATTCAGAGGTAGGAGCATATAAATATATAAGTGTTAGAAAGAGAATAAGTGTTCGCTAAATAGATTTATCCACTTTTCTGGAGTACCAGTCTGGACGTCTTATTGAATATAGATTTTTAACCATAAAAAAATATTTTGGACATTCTTTTAAAAGATCGAGCCAATTTGAATCTGACCTGCAAGAGTCAAAACGGGTTGATGGGTTGATTGTTGACGGCCAATTATCTACACGAGGGATATAGGCCCTGGGGGGAGTGCCTTCCGTGGAGGTCTTTCTAAGGGAACCTAATCCGTATTAGCGCATGGAAATCCACGGTTCGAAGAAAACCACGAAAACTCCGAACGATTAGGCCGACGGACGCGATTGGGTTCGAACCCAGTACCTCCCATCTACCAGCTTCGAGAGCAGAACCTCTCAGCCACTGGTGGGGCGCAAGAGTCAAAACAACCCCCAAATCTGACCCGAACCCGAAACAATGAAAAGACATCCCAATCCGAACCAGACCATAAGCAAAAAATAAGTAGTCATCCAGACCGAAACCGAATCGTAACGAAAAAATATAGCGCCAACCCGACTCGACCCGAGCCGCGGATCGGGTCGGGTGCGGGTAAAGGCGGGTAAACCGACGCGATGCAGGACTTTTGTACGGTATATAAGGATTTTATTCCTTTTCTTCGCGGAAATTTCTATAACTTTAGAGAAAGCTTCCGTGGATTTCACGGAGAGGAATTAACTTTACTGGAGAGATAAATGCACCTCAAAATAAATATTCAATGTTTGTCGTCTCACTGAGTTACATATATAAGAATTTTATCATTTTTTACGTGGAAGTTTTTATAAATTTAAAGGATGTTTTCTTTAAGTTCACGGAGAGGCTTTCACATCACTCCATAAATAAATGCACCTCCGCTTAAATAATAATTTTTTTCTTCTGACTGAGCACACTGTATAAGAATTTTATAATTTTCTTCGGGAGGATGTCTCTGTCTCTTTAGGGAATTTCTTCTTCTGTTTCAAGGAGAGGTATTCACTTTATTCCAGTTATAAATTCATCTCCGCATAAATATTCTTGCCTTCTAATAAATTGACCATTTTTTAATGAATATCTTCATAATTGGTGTAGCGTGGTATCAGAACGAATGTGAAAAAAAATTGTGATAACGTACTTTACGATTATTTCAACATAAAATGTTTCATACAGTATTTGCTTTATTAAATTTCAAAATTTTTGTGTAACCGAATTCCATTGAAATTGAAGATTATACAGTTGAAGTTTCAAACTTTTTAAGTGAAACATGTCCTTTTCTAAATATACAATATTAATGAAATTTCTCGATGAAAGGTTCATCCGATTAAAATACGCATGTCGATACATCTATGGTGAGTAGTAAAAAACTTATGCTGTTTTGGAAAAAAGGAAAGTATGACATATTTGGAGAATGGAACAATACAATCGAAAAACAGTAAGGTGCATTAAAATAATGGGACGATGTTACATACGCCGCTTACTTTAATTTCTCAAAATAAACTTCAAATTTAATAGGTTATTGTAACCAATTACTAATTTACTGCAGAACGATGGAAGTCTAAAAAAATCGTTTTTTTTTCATCTCTACTTGAAAACCATAGGAACGTACTAGTGCCGGTGATTTAGTGTGTTTTCTTGGTAAAAGGGTAACTACTACACTTAGAGACAGGGTCTAGATATTTTGCGATTTCAAGAGTATTTTTTGGCGATTTAAAAAAAGAATAAGGAAACTGGTGTTGTTTTTTTTAAGTTTCTTCAAAAATTGTACTTTATTTACAGAAAAAAAACTGTTTTTTTTTTTCAAAAAATTTCCTAATATGCTGTAAAAAAATAAATAATACATAATACAAAAACAAATAAATGGGAGTGGCCAATTTGAGATTACATCGATCAGATATAAAAAAAAATGGGATTCCTTACAAAATGATATAAGCAGATTAAAAAAAAAAAAACTATGATGTTTGTTTGTATCTAAAAAAAATCTGATTTCACGAACAGAAATTTTTTCTTACTGCATATAATAACAGATAAATAACTCTCATTTATTAAATACATTGTAATAATATAGAAAATATTGCTTTTGTATGAAACTGTGGATATGTTTCCATAAGGTAAATGTGAATCAAACAGCCCTTTTTTATGCAAAGACCATTTATTCTATCACACCAAAGCCCCTAGTATAGAGATATACCTAGTCCTATAGGGAAGTTTGACTAACCCCTTAATTCACATTATCAAATTTGAGACACGATACACCGTAAAACAAAACAAATATAACTTACCCCAGCACCCAGTAACATTCTTTATCTAATAGGAAAATCTTGTCATCAATTGGTCATTTCAGCGAAAGAGTTAAATTGAACGTGATGATGCGACAAAAATGCATTTAATTCACCAACCTTTCCAGTAATGCCCTTTATAGTGATGGTGAATGGCGAAGGATCAAGGAGATGAGAAAGAACTTCTCAGTCAAAAAATTCCTTCTCTAACTTAAATGTTTTGTCTTTAATATGCTACACTTTTGACGTAAACATTACTACTGTTACAAGTAGAAAATTCTTTGTTAGAAATAACTTATTCGATGGTTGTACTATTGTTGAATTAAATGCGATTGTTGCGTACGAGTAAAATTCATTGTTGGACATAGCTTTCTGATGTTTGTGCAATTGTTGAACAAAACGCGATTGTTATTCAAATGTTTTACTTAACATTGAGATGGTATAATTTTAATTGAAAAAGCTCCATTGTTGCAGTTTTCATATATTTTAACCTTATTTTTGCCCATATCATTATGATGTCAAAATTTCACTACGTGCAGATATGTGTTTTATAATAAAGGCTGTCTTTTAGAAATTTGACTTCCAAAAGAAGTTTCTTGAACCATAAACCTCCTGCGCTTATAGCTATATATGCGTATATGCTAGAGTTAAATCCCCTAAAATCTTGGCGACATTTGGCGAAATATCACAAAATTTAGAGTAAAAAAATTCATTAAAGAAGTCTACTTCGTAAAGCTGGATAGTTTAGAGAAATTCTCATTGAAATTAACATTCAGGAAAACTGAACGCATCTTCTATAATCGGTGTAAAAGCTTGGAGAGATCAGAAATCATTGAACCTAATGAATAAGTTTAAGGAATAAATAGTAATAAGGAAGGGAGGAACGAATAAACTTATTATTCTTTAACATGATGACCAATTTGTTTTATTTCTTAAATAAATTTTCTATTTCTTATTAATTTACGATTTCAAGAGCAGGGACATTTTTGTTTAATTTATTTAGTGTTTATATCTAACATGACGGCACGACTAATTTGACGGTTAACACGAAATTCCGGATAACACGAAAAACTTCGTAGTCCAATTTCGTGTTAATGAGGTTCGATTTTATTTGTAGGAAAACTAAAATGTATAAAATAGTCTTTTTTATTGATTTTTTGTATTTCTGAGATTTTGTTCATTGCATCTTTTTCTCATGGGAATTTTTCAGTGTCTTAGCAATCTTTTGAAATATTTAAACGGCAAGTGCTCTATCAAACTGTAAAACTTTATTTTCACAAAATTTCAAAGGAAAATAAATAGTAAGGTATAAATAAAAGCGTCAAAAACAGTTGTTGCATAAGAGAAACTTTTAAAGTGCTTTAGAAATGCATCATTGAATAATAATGCCTTAGATATTTTTATTCGATGTTAAAGACTGGATACCATAGAACAGCATAAGAAAATTTTAAAGTCCGAGCAGCATTTTTTCTTATGAACTTATATTTGAACTATGTCATGCACAATAAGGTAAATGAATACTGAAAATGCCGTATTTATGATGTTATAAGTGAAAATCAAGTATCATTTTATTAAATTTTTGCTATGAATACTTTAGAATTAATTCTAATTTGTATTTTTAGGAGCAGAAATATATTCTAATGCGCAGAGTTTTTAAAATATCTTCTAAATTGAATTTCTTTGCAGGTGATCGGATAAAATGCTTTCTTTAGATGAAAAAAATCCCTGCCGTATCAGGCACAGGTAGATTTCGAAGTTAAATACTAATTTCACAAATAAAAACTAAATCAAATTTTGAGATAAATATAGTTAAACAATTTTCCCAGGCCGCTTTTGACGAATTTTTAGTTTCATTTTTCTGTAAGAGCTGGTTTTATCAGAATCATGTTAGCACGATATATTTTCTTCTTCAACCCCCCCCCCTCTTTTTGGTTTTTATTTATTTATTTATTTTTCTGTAAGAGTTGGTCATATCAAAAAATTCTCAATATAAAAATTGTATATCATATTAAGATAATTTATAATAAATCTAAGTGGATTTGATATCTTCTGAAATCACAAAGTTATGATTTCTTTTCTTCTTCAACCCCACCCCCATTATTATTATTATTATTATTATTATTATTATTATTATTATTATTATTATTATTATTTATTTGCTGTAAGAGTCCGTCCTATCAAAACCTTGTCAGTCTAAAATTTGTAGATAATATTAAGAAGATTTATGATAAATTTAAATGAATTTAACTATATCAAGAATGTGTCATACATAAATTTTGTCATTTTACCTAGAAATAGTAATAATGGAGTAGATAATAGTAAGATTTGAAATGTACCATAATTAAGAAGTTATGGTGTTTTTCATAAAACTCCTCCCCATTTCCATCTCCATGGTTCGATTTTGCTCATTAACGAAATTCACCCAGATTTTCTGCCTCTTGATTTTCTGTATCAGTTTGGAAGAGATTGATGTAATATTACGGAAGTTATCGTGTCCATAAAAATGTGATATATATATATATATATGGGGAATTCTCACAATCTTCGACTTTCGGGAATAAAAATCTGGTGAAATTAAACTTCCTAAAATAACATTTAATCTGATAGACGAATGCCTTAATGATCAAAATAAAGAAAAAATAGTCAGCAGCGAAAAATGTTTTATTTAACTGAGGTTTAAGTTAAACTTGAGAGTTTAATTTTCCTTAACATTTTACCACTATAACTTACTATTTTCTTCTAAAATTTTGCTTATAATATGAATCTGCATACTATCTGAACTACTATTAGAACTGCATACTATATGAATCTGCATAATGAATCATAGTACCCACAGGACATTCAAATAAGAAATAATAACAATGTAGTATTTTTAGTACAAAATATTGGTATAACATTGTCTTAAAGTTGTGTTAAAGAAGGGAAGGAAGGAGAAAAACGGGATGGTGATGGAAAAAAAAGGGATGGTAAGGATGGGACTGTAAGGAAATTACAACTATTTTCAGCCAAATCATGTTAAGACTAAGTGATAGCCATAATGTTCATTAAATTTTAGAAACATTTATTTACATTGGATTTAATTTAAAAAAATTAATTTACCTCGAAAAGAGCAGGAATAAAACTTGAAGACGGTATGACTACAAATAAAGCCACGATGCTTGAAATTGATATTTAAATGCTGATTTAAATTCTGCAGTAAATTTCCTGTCAAAGAATTCTAGACATTCTTTCTATAGCATACTTCTGCATGAGAAAAAACATGAAAAAAATTCTGTGGCTGCATCTGAAATGATTTTCTGTATAAATTTAGCAAGAGGGATGGTAAGGAATCTAAAACCCAGGGACAGAGTTAAAAAAATAATATTAACCGTAAAAATGTGTGCAGGTTAATTTTTTGCTACATATTTATATAAAATAATTGTCCCAGTTTCGGAAAAAAATTACATCGAATTACTTTTATTGAAGCAATTTTATACAGACAGCTCCAAACTTAAAAATCAGCATCAGGGACTCGGGACGGTATAGGTGTTTTCCTGGTATTTGGACCCACAACGTCGTCCAAAACGTATTTATCTCGTTAATATTGTTATGCAATTATGCAATGGAATGTTCCCCAGTATATGAAATGAAAAAAAAAAAACATAAGAATATGTGCTAAAATAAAAATTATTATTCAGGGACCTCAAAGTCAAAAGATTGTGAGAATGCCCCATACATATTTACCCTATATATATATAGAATCCTAATGAAACGAATTTATGAAACGGAAGTATTAAACGGAAGTATGAATCGACTGATTAAGCAAATGATTATGTTTCACGGCGATTTCTCCTAAAATATGGAATACTTTGCGATGAAATTAACACCAAAAATCAATATTGATCCGCAGATTTCAAAACTGGGATTAGAATTTTAAAATTCGAATGAGTTTTCGAAATATTATTTTTTTTTCTAATTTTATATACATTTTTCTGATGATGGCATCTCAAATTTTAATCAAACAGATATATATATATTTTTATATTTCAGAAAAGGTTGACATGGCAAGCCGTCTATTGCTGTTTATTTGATAATAAATGTTTATTTACTTTTATTTCTTTTTACAAATTATATAAATTATTTTGTTCTAAGATTTTTAATTTTTTTTTATATTTCCTTTAGAAAATAATAGAAAATAATTAAGAAATACAGTACTACTTAGTTATTCCGTCGACCAATTTCGCTAAATTATATAAATAGCCAAAACACTCGCCAAATTATACAAATTGACATAATAACGAAAGAACAAATAAATTAGTATAACATTAATAAATATACGAAAAAAAAAACCGTCGAAATAAAAATCACTTGATGACGTAAACACGTGTAACTTGCTTAAAGTCAAGTGAATGTGACATTTACGATCAACCTTTATTGGCATTTAATCTTATAGTTTGGCGATAGATTTTTGGTCGTCAGGATATCTAAGGAATACCAAAAATGCAGTAACTGGTATTTGAAAACGAGGTTTTCGCCAAATTTTCGTAAAAAAAATAAAAATCACGCCAAACCTGTGGTGCGTATCTAGCCAGATATTACCACTCGAAAAAAAAAATGCTAACTGGCGAGTTGAAAAAAATCTATTGGCGAGATTTGCATCATGCTAGCGTAACAGTACCTAGAATTCTTTGCGACCATGGCAACTTTTATGTAGTTTTATTCGAAAAAAAATTTGATTTTTTAATCAAAATTAAAAATTTACGGTCCCATATTGGCGCGATTTTTTTCTGAAGCCAATGTCATATACGGAACGGGCACATAACTGGCGCCAAAGTATCGTTATTTTGCTTGATATGGTAAGCCGGATGTTGCTGTTTATGCTGTTGATGCGTTCCCCAAATTGGCGTCGTTAAAAAATCACGCAAATATGGGACGTATATGACATATTTGCCAAACTTTCATATGAACGGCCAAGGGATCAGACCGTATTTGTTTATGGCAGTTGACGACTTGAACTATTATAATATAGATGAAATGATGGCGATAGAATAATATTTGACGACTTATCACCTGTGCCTGGCTAACATAAAAGTACCAAAATGGCACCTAGAGTATAAAAAGCGAAGTGGTCCACATGGAACTGTTGATGATAGTCACATGACTTAGGCTATTGCTATACAGATTGTTTTAAAATACCGGGAGACAAAGACTCTTATACTTAATTTATTTTATTTTAGCTTCTTTTCAAATGTTAACTGATCCTGTTTAATCAAAAACGAAAACAACCATTGGATGTCTAAACAGCAACTGATTCGCCCTTACATTTTTGCAATGAAAGGGAATTGAATGGAAACCCATTTACAAAGAGATCGTAACAGCTTGTTTCAGCATAATTCAATCTTCTCTAATATTTGTAAAACCCATCAGATTAGCGTGTGTTTAGATTCTGCGGTGTCTGAACGGGGGTTGGCGAGCGTAGCTTGCAGGGGGCAGAGCCCCCTAGTTTACTATAAAGTTTTCAAATGGAGGTTTTGGGTTCTAGAGGTCATGCTCGGCGTAGATTTGGAAAACTGTTTCAGAAATTCCAACATAGGGGAGAATGTAATAGATAGTATTTCTTACAAAATGTGCCTAAAAACAGTCATCGTCTACGCAAAATAACTTATGAATAAGCGCAGGAACACTTAATAATTTAATTGAAAAAATAAGATACTAAAATCAGATTAGAAATTAAAAGTTGTTAAACAAATTAAAGAAACGTTAGGTTTAAAGTTGGAGATCATTGAAACAGAGAACCCATAACGACAGATGTAGTGGAATGAAGCTCGCTAGTCCATATTCTACCCCAGTAGCAAGAGATATCGGCTAAATTTTGGCCTAATACCAGAACTGTCGCTAAATGATGTATTGTCGAATGGAGAGCTTCACATAATATCGTCTGAGCAAAATCTAGCGATTTATCTAGATAATGTCGTGGAAAAACGTCGGCAGGAAATTGTATTATTATTGCGAGACAATTAATCGGAAAATATTCTTATGCATGTAATCGGCCGGCAATCGGGAAGTAATGAAAAATAAATCTTTTTATTGAGTTGTTATTGTTTGTTTCCGCTGTATAGATACCCCCTGATGATAGGGGGTGTGTGTCACGTGAATAAAACTGCCCAATGTTCTGCAATATGTTATCTCCTTCCCGTTCAAAATACTTTTTCACGGTTCAAGGACATCATTTGTAAATGGACTGTCGAAGTAATATAAGGGAAAAAATACTTTCCAAGTAATGTTCTTTGGTGAGAACACATTATTATCGCAAATCAGTAAACTTTAATCTCTTAAAAACATACAGATAGCAAGTCAATTAGTGTAAAAGTAAACTAACAATTTAAAAGCGTTTGTTTGTTCTTTCTTTCTTTTTTCGATAATTACGTACAGACATTCATACTTAAAATTATACTTAATAAAATGGTTTTGTTGTTTTGTTGATTTAGATAAATAAATTGAAAATTATAAGATCTGAAATTTAGATTATATCAGGATAATATTTGAAATTTAGACTATTACAACAAGAAACTATTTGCTCTAAATGTATTTTCTTAGTTGTGAATTAGAAATTTTTTGATTTAAAAATTAATTTTAGATCAATAACAATTTCAGGTAATGTTATTGTATAAATTATAATAAGGTTGATCATCTTTTCTTTCCCCAGAAAGTAATACATTTAATTTTATACCTTTTAAAAGTTTAAAAAAGATGACAGCAATTTTTTTGAATTAAAATAATTATTAGATGAATAAATTGAAAATGATAAGATTTGAAATTTAGATTATATCAGAAATTTAAACTATTACAACAACAATTTCTTGTGAATGTATTTTCTTGATTATGAATTAGAAATTTCTGATTTAAAAAATAATTTATTTAGAAATAGTTCAGATAATGTTATTGCATAAATTATAAAGAAGTTGATCATCTTTTTTCTCCTCAGATAGTGATAAATTTAATTTTATACATTTTAAAAGTTAAAAAAAGATGACTGAACAATTTTTTAATTAAAATAATTATTAGATGAATAAATTGAAAATTATAAGATCTGAAATTTAGATTATATCAGGATAATATCTGAAATTTAGACTATCACAAAAACAAACGATTTGCTCTAAATGTATTTTCATAGTTGTGAATTAGAAATTTTTGATTTAAAGATTAATTTATTTAAAAATAATTCAGATAATGTATTGTATAAATTATAAATAAGTTTATTATCTCTTTTTTCTCAAATAGAGATAAATTTAATTTTATATCTTTTTAAAAGTAAAAAAAAAAAAAAAAAAAAAATAACTGAACAATTTTTTTAATTAAAATAATTATTGGATAAATAAATTGAAAATTATAAGATCTGAAATTTAGATTATATCAGTATAATATCTTAAATTTAGACTATTACAACAACAGAATATTTGCTCTAAATGTATTTTCTTACTTACGAATTATAAATTTCTGATTAAAATTGTAATTTACTTGGGAAAAAAAATCAAATAATGTTATTGTATAAATTATAAAGAAGTTTATCCTCCTTTTTTTTTTCTCCAGATAGTGATAAATTTCATTTTATAGCTTTTAAAAGTAAAAATAAAAAAGACTGAATTAAAAAAAAATAATAATAATTATTATTTAGATATTGAAAAAAAGAAAATAAGAAAAATTTTTCCATACATAACCAAAATTTAATGAGACGCTTTAAATGACAGAATTTTCGCAGCTAGGACGCAATGTTAAATGAGAATACTTTACATTGTAAGGTTAAAAAATTATCAAATTAAAATTATCAAAGTTCGTTTTAATTCAAACAGTAAATATTGTTAAACGGAAATATTTTCCAAAAATACAAAAATGTTTTCATATCGAGGGCGTAATTAATTAATTGGAAAACAAATTTTGTTTAATTTAAATTCTAAATATTGCTGATCTTGGGATGAAAATTACAGTTAATTATTCTTTGTAAGATGCAATAATATTTGTATATCAACAGTGTGAGTTACTTATAAGCAAAAATATCATTTTAAAATTAAATGTAATTTTATTTGTATCTTACAACAGAAAGTTAATTGTATTTTTCATTCTAAAATTATTTAACAGCAAATATTTTGATTTTAAACAAAACAAGATTTATTACATTTCAATTGGTTACATCCTCGATATGGAAATATTTTTGCATCTTATTGTGGAAAATATTCCCAATTAACAGTATGTATCTCTTGAATTAAAACGAATTTTTTTACGTTTTAAATACTATTTTTGCATCGCACAAATTCTTCCATTCGATATGATTAGGTAATCGGCAAAAGATCATATGATATTGCAATGTACTCGGTAAAAGATTACCAAGTGACCAAATTATCGAAAACTAATACGTAAAGGCTTCAAAACCGATTCAGTTGCAGTCGGGAGACGATGCTCGAAAGGTGGTCTGCCTTGCAGACAAGAAGTCATATCTGCCGATCCCGGAAAATGAGATCGCCAGGACGAAATATAGTCGAGTTAGGACTTTCGGCTGAAGTTCGGCCAAGGATTATTTGCTCTTTGGGTATTGTTTGATAAATCCTACGTCATCATTTTAATCAAACATGCCGTACGCATTTAAACTCTGCATTGTAGATAATAAATGTTATAGGTTAAACAGTATTTTTTTAAAAAAATTTTATGTTTTCGAAATATTGGTTTTCAACATGCATTTCAAACACTTGGTGTAATACCTTATTTTATTCCAAAATAACGCCAAAGCCATTTTAAACAATCCGAATTTATATCGCAAAATTATCAATCGTAAAAATGTTGGGGATTCAAGGTGTATATTTTTTACACAAATTTCAGAAGCGCATGATTTTTGGAACTATGAAAGAAATATACACCTATATTCTTTTCTCATATTCTTTAGACCACGAAAGAGTGAAAATTTATTTTTATGCTTTAAATCCATAAAGGAGGGACTAGGCGCATTATGAAGAGCAATTGTTTAAAGGATATAAAATGGACGATTGCCAAAATAGCTCTAAAGATGTGTATGTTCATGGGATGTGAATGATTAATTGTCAGATAAAAGGAAAGTTTTATTTGAAGCGGAAGATGAGATTGATTTGTAGTACCTTAAACGCTCTCGTAGACTTTATATGTGTATATCTTTTTATTTATAAAAGGCTTTAGCGAGATTATAGATATTAAAGGCAATAGATTAAGCATTTAGAAAATGATTCATGTTTAGTATGATGTCATTTTTCAGCAACAAATATGACTTTCATGAGAATGTCAGAAACGTATTGATTTATAATATTTCTTCGACAAAAGATGATGAAAATTACTTTTCAGATGTAAAAGCCAAATAGGAGTAAATAATATATATTCATGGAAAGAAGATTGCGGTGAATGAATTTATTTCCCTAATTTTCCGTTAAAATGGGAATCATCATTAGATAGTACTTGTTATTTGTTCAAAATAGTAAAATTTTAGTTATTCGTTGAAACTTTCTAATCACATATTTAAGGAGTCATTTACACTTTAAAAAGACACACACATACAAAACAATTAATAGATTTTATTAAAATTTTTGCTTTAAGAACATTTTATAATAAACCACATTGAAAAATTCGTTTTGGAAGGGAAATTGAGTAATTTTATGTATAAGGTAGAATTTCTTAAAACGGTGGTTTTATTCATTGTGTAACTGATTTCTAAGAAATGACCGGATAGAATTGTACAAAATTTTGGCTTAAGACATAAATATTATAGATGCAGAAAATGACCTATTGTTATGTTCATAAAGTAAGATATTTAGAAAACATGCTTATTTTTATTTAAAAGAAAATTTTAAAACTGAGGGTTTTATTTTTAACTTTTTTTTCTTCTCAAGAACTAATCATTAGTAGTTCATGTGCAAGTCGTTTTAATAATATATTATTTCTCTAATGCATAAAAAACAAGACAGAAAAATCATTTGTTAAGTATACAATATGAAACACTTTCCAACACTTTCTGAATGCTTTAACAAAACTTCGTTATTTAGGGAAATAAGGCGAACAAGATAACTAAGTACATATTCTAGAATACGCATAAAAATTTTGAAAAACTCATTTCAGCAGTTACCGTCCATGGTACCGTCCAATGTATTGCAATTATTTTAAACAGCCCTGTGTTGGATCTGTATGTTGATACAAATACTATATAATGAGAAAATTTCGTTGTTTAGTGCCCGTAGTAGCCATTTTTTAAATTTCCATTTTTATATTTAACTAGCAGAACTCCCCAGTTTCGCCTGTTTCAATTATAATGAACCTACCAGGTAAAATAAATTAAAACCAAATAATACCGCTATCACAATAACTGAAATTTGTGCATTCAAATCCACAAACCGTTATAAAGACAATCAGAAAACATGACGTTATTGTCTCGCAACCACAGTAAAATCCCTTAGCTTTAATTATAGAATGCGCGTTTTCTTTGGCGGATGTAAGAGAAAAATATATTATTTTTCTGACAATACTAAAAATAAATCCACCAAATCGCGCAGCATTTAGTTAAATTCTCGTTTGTATGGCATATATCTGCATTATAAAGCAAAAACATAGACATCATACTGGTGATGGCAACGACTTAACCATAAATTGTGCCTTCACTGCAATTTTTCTAACTTCTAAACATCACACAATTTCATTGTTTACAATGTCTAATAGAAAAAAGTTGTTTCAAATGAAATTTGATTCAAAATTGTATCTCAATTTTCTGATTTTAAGGGATTTTAAATTAATTTTCAACTATGAATAAGGTGCGTGCAACCCGATTACGAAAGATGAACCCGTTTACTCTTAATGCAATGGTATAAAGAAAAGACATGTCTATGAGTAACGCTGGTATCATGATTTCGGTGGCAATAACCTGATACAACAATAAAGTTCCATTTTACTGCAATTTAACCTCCGAACATCGCACATTCGATTGCTCCAACGTCTTATAGAAAACAAAAGTACTTTCAGTAATATTTGTTTGTAAATTTTATCTCAATTTACAGATTTTGTATGGATTTTAAAGTAATTTTCAAGCATGAATATTTTTTAAACATGCTTTCAACCCAGTTACAAAATATTAACTCAATTCTTCAAAAACATTGTAAATAATTCAGAATTTGTATGTTTACGTGTAATATTTAATAACTAAATTGGCAAACAAAATTAAAACGCCTCAAATAAAATAAAACACGATTTTAACAGATATCAAATGAAACTACTAAAAATAATCTAATAAATATATAAAATGCAAATGGGAATCTCGTTCCGGGTGCATATAACTTGAGTTTTCCCAAAACGGATTTCCTTGCGACTTGCACTATTAG
The DNA here is from genome assembly GCA_963932465.1 of Maratus speciosus. Taxonomy (NCBI): domain Eukaryota; kingdom Metazoa; phylum Arthropoda; class Arachnida; order Araneae; family Salticidae; genus Maratus; species Maratus speciosus. Next base: position 502,478,106 of record OZ010786.1, on the reverse strand, counting down.
TTTTTCAGAGAAGGTTCTAGTGCGTAACATATTGTTTTCATTTGCTTAGTAATAGAATTACAGGGGAGAACTATAGAATCATGTGAACCCAAATATGAAAGATACCTACCTGATCTTATTACCTGAATGAAAAAATGCAGAACTATTTTTATCTCTTTAAGTTTTGACGGGTTAATCTTCAGTAATTGGGTTGTGCGCTAATTGGCGTATTCGTATTTTAATGAGTGTACCTGACACCTATTATGCACTTTTGTTTAAAACAATATAGCATCGCTTATGTTTTAAGCAAATATGTACCATGAAACTCGATTAAAATATACTAACCTGTAATAATGCTTAAGGTGGTTCTCCAGTCCCTGCTCAACAACGCGAAACTTTCTGACACATTTTCTGACTCATTAAACGGGAAGACTAAAAATTGGTAGACCTGACTATCGAAGCGATTTGGAATTGAAATGAGTTTTCCATTTTTTAATAAATAAATTACTTATCGATTTATGAGAAATTGTGGTCACGTGAGGATCAGTTTTTCTCCTTTATCGTGATTTTGCGTCCGAAATTCAGTTCAAAACGCCAACTGAAAGATCTTATGACTTTACCAAAAAATGGAAACTATCTTCCGATTACATAGTTTTTAAATGAGAACTTCTGCCAATTTCATGCGTTTTTGAACAAAAATTAATTAAAAAATATGTCAGAAAGTAGTTCCTTTGGATTTGGAGCAACCTTAACTTTTTGAACAATCTTAATTTGATGTTTATGAAAAAACTCTCATTCAGAAAAAAAGATATTCTTTTGACACAATTTCGGAATTTTTTTTAACTTTTAAAATTAAATTACATGTTTTCTTTGTCACGCGTAACAGAAGTATACGATTTCTTACAATACGGGGGGAAATATAATAAATGCATCCAAATGAGGTAGCAGTTACTGAAATTTTATTTGGGAAATTTGAAATTTTGTTTGTCTAAAGATAAAACCTTTACTTTACATGTAATTATAAGCTTTAATTAAAGTATTAGATCAAGAGGGTGTCCACTCTAAATAAAACATCACTCTTAAACGTAAACTTAACATTTTAATTAATAGAAATTAAATCTATAATGATTAAATAAAAATGTTGTGATTTTCCACAATTTTTAAATCGTGACAACAGGCAAGCATTTTTTTGAAAAGTGAAATACTTCTCTCATTTTACTATAAATGTTGCCAATGAATCTAAACCAATAAAACACTTAGCTATAACGTACAGCTATACGATGCGGCTGTAGTATACAATCAAAGTAGTAAACAAAATATAGGAGCCATTTATTTACAGTGAGTTTGACTGCACGTTGAAAAAATTTGATAGAATGTGACGTCATCGCTAGCCTTTTTTTTTTTCCTAAATTGTTTTCATGAAAATTTGACTGTCTATATTAAATTAGATGTTTTAATTTAAAAAAAACATTCAAATTAAGGTGCTACGTCATTTTACCAAGTTTTTATTTTATATATAGAAAAAATTGGAACGCAGGAAAAACAGGAAAGAAATGATTGAATTAGAAAATTTAAAAACTGCTCTTTCTATAATGTTAAATTATGGACGTTGGTAGAAGAAAAAGGGTAAAAAGTACTCTGATGAGTTTTTAAAGTTGACAGCTACCTATTCCTGTTCGAAAACGTATGTACAGCCGGTTTCGTGCAAGTCGGTCAAAAATTAATAATAAAAATATTCTATTCAAAAGGTAATAAATCAAAAAGTTTTACGAGATTACGATGGAATAATACTCGTAAAAAATATTCTTGTTCAATAAATATCAAATGTTAATATTTGGTACGGTTTCCAATATTTTTTTTTTTTTTTTTTTTTTTTTTTTTTTGCACGGTTAAATTTGAAATAAGTGGCACGATACCATACATTTTGGCATGTGTTGGTAGAACGAAAAGCTACTAAAGTTTATTTTCTTTTTTTTTCTTTTAGTTTTTGAGGCTTTTGTATTTTGTTCCCTAACTGACGTAGTTGCTTTAATTATTTAACTAAAAGAATTTATTAAAAAACTATTCAATTTAAATTACTTCCCTTTCTATAGTAATAGAATGAAGAGAATGAGTTTTTAGAAATTATCACTTGAAAATTTGAGGTTTTGGCGCCAAAGATAGCGCCAAATTAGAAACATATGAAATATCTCTCGAACTAATAGACTTAAAAGAATTTGGTTAGTACCATTCGATTCAGAATACAAAAATACTCTAAAATATGTTATCACTTGAAAAATAACTATTAAATCATATTTTAAAGGAATTTTTTAAAAGTTCGGTCTATTTTTTACACCCCCCCCCCCTAGAGATGGAATTTTAGAAAATTCTTTCTTAGCGGCACTCTATGTCATAAAAATATTTTTTACCCCAAATTTCAAGTTTTTAGGTTCATTAGTTTGGGCTGCGCATTGATTAATACAAAATCCAGGCTTTCTTTTATATATATGAGGTGGAATCCGTCGAATTTTTACGAAAGAAAATGTTTACAAAGGAACTATTGCATCAAATTTATAATACATAGACAACAATAATTACGATAAAAAATCTATCTTACACTTGTTAATTTAACTCTCCAAAGACATATTTTAACTTAAGATTAACAAAATACTTTTTTCATAAACTTCAACTGTTAAAATTATTGAAAAATTAAACTTGATTCATATACGTAATCAGTAACATATAATCAAGATAAGTAATTTTGATTAAGTTATCAATTGATGCTTGGTATTATGGAATGAAAAAAATCAGGAAAAATGATTTCACCTTGACATAATCATAGAATTTTCTCCCCTTTAAATCTAAACAAATCAAGCCATTTTCAAAGTTTCACATCAATATTAACCATTTGAAAACATTTTAACGCGCAATAGGTTATTAATAAATATATTTTCAAGCTTGAAGTCACGTTTGCCAACTATTAGAACGTCCCATGCTAAAATTCCCACTCGTGATTTGAGGTCTTAGTATAATCTCTGTACCTGCGCTTGAAAGTCCCAGAAATTTATAACTTTTAGACGTATTCATGGGGAAAAATCTCGTTTTATCAAATAAAATTATCGTTTTCTTTTAAATATGACGTCATTTTCAGTCGCTGAAAAATATTGCCTATTGTTTCAAACTCAATATCAGCGATATGAAAAAATGGTGAAATATAACAGCATCATCAGGGAAATTGTGTCTTTTTAAGCGTAACGTCATTTTCTGTTCAAATTTTTAAAAATATATTTTTAATTGTAATGAGAAAATGGCATCAGTAAGAATATAATCAATAAAGATAACTAAACCACTTTTAATAGAAATGAAGTACTTCAGTTGTCACGATTAGAAAATTGGTATTAAAAACTATAAAAAATTTAATATCACAAAAATAAATTGAGATACAGCTTTCAAACAAATTGGCAGCTGTACGTAAAAGTACATTTTTTCTGCATACGACGGTGTAAACATTTAAAACGTGGGATGTTTAGAAATTTAAAAATTTGCAGTAGCGAAAATTGCAAAACCGAAATTTCATTTCAAATTTCAAAGTGTTGCCATTCGCAGAATGACGTATGCGTCACGCACAGGTATGTTTGTCCTTTATAATATAGATAGATAGATAGACTAGCGGCCTTCGCCCGCTACGCTGGTGGGTTTCTTCAAACGAAACTTTAATCAAACGAAATATATCGCTGTATTTGATCTTGTGTTTTATAGCAATATATATATCTATCTCCAATGATCTTCCGCATTGCTGAAAACAATATGAACGCCATTACGGTTTCATATCTTTTAATGGCTCAAACAAAGTTTGGACTGTTAAAAAGCAAATCTTTTAGTTGATTATTTGCAATCGAATATGGTAAAGAAAGGAAGAACAATATATAGCATATTAAAATCATCCCTGAAAATTTAAGAAAGCAAATGTCATCAAAATCCGTTCAGTAGAATCTTCTAATTAGACGAATTTTTCATAATCGGGTTCTTCAGATTATAGAAAATTCATCTATAATTCTATAGCAAAGCGATGTAGAACAATATGTGTTACATTCTAAAACTTTTCCTGAAAAACTTTATAACAGCCAGTGCTAATTCCATCGAACTTAACTCAGTAGAACCCTTTAAAAAGGCTAATCTTTCCAAATAATGTTCACTGATTAAAGAACTTTCGCAGACAATTCTATAACTAAGCAACGACGAATGGTATGTGTTATATACGAAACCCTTTTTTGAAAATTTATCTAACTAACAATGCAAGTCTTCTCAAAATCCATTCAAAAGAACTCAAGTTATAAGTGATCGGACCGAAATTGCTCTTTGTAATCTATATGTGGTGTAGATAGTTAAATATATTTTTCAGTACCACGTTAACGTGATTGTAGAACTTTCAGGAATGTAGCGTTGTCTATATGCCGTAGACATTTTGGATTTTTTTTAGAAACTCTACACACCCTCTATAGCTATAACATATATACTCTCTGCCTGTAGATATTATCCTATTTTTTTACAACTACACCATTGAAAACTTTCCTCATAGCTCTATAACTAAAAATGTAGAATGATATGTTAAATATCGAAACAATCCCTGAAATATTACCTAATTGTGTAACTCCAATTAAAATACGTTCAATATAACTTTAAATAAAAGGTAATCTTTCGCAATCTGGTTCGCCTAAGTTTCGGAACTTTGTCTTGTAATGTGATTTTCTGCAATCTGATTTGTTGTCAAATTTGTGGTTCAGAGAAAATAATAACCCAGAAAAAAATTCGCTACAGAGAATCCATGCAAGAAATACCCATCATGTAAGAAGTACCAATCATGCAAAAAGTAGCAACCATCCACAAAAAAATTATCTAACTAACAGTGTAAGTCCCATCAAAATACATCCAGCAAAACTCAAATTATAAACGGGTGGAAGGAAAGACAAATTTGAATTTTATATAATTACGTAGATGTATCTTTAATAATTGCGTTCATCTTACTCTATAACTTTTCCAATAGCTCTATAACTAAGCAACATATAAGAAAATGTTATATACTAAAACTATTCCTGAAAATTTATGTAATAGTACCACTTGGATCAAAATCTGTTCAATAGATTTTTTTTTAAAATGCAAACCTTTAATAATCAGGTCACTTAATTTTTTTTAGCTTTTTCCTTTACCTCTAAGCAAAGTTCTAACTAAGCAACGTAGAACACTATGTATACCCAAAACCCGTTTCAAAAACATTACCTAATTAATAGTGGCATATCCTGTCAAAATATTGTAAACAATCGGAATGAAATAAAAATTTCCGTTTTAAATATATAGTAGATGATGATGATACGATTTTCTGTAATAGAATTCATCGTGAAGTTATCACTTCATACGTAAACGATGCTTTCAACATTGTAGCTCATAAATCGATTGGCGAGTCCTCCGATTACGGAAGATTAACCAGGAATCCCATGAACAACTACCCAAAGAAAGGTGAATATGTGGCTTTTGTGATACTTTTATCTTAACCTGGCGCCAGTAATAAGACAACAAGAATTGTTTCCCTATCTTATTCTTTTTAATTATTTTCATTCAAAATATAAACGTTTCACTCATTTCATTTAAAATACATGCATTGCGAAAATTTCATGAAAAAATGAAAAGTAAAACAATAATAGGAAATAATGCCATAACTTAAAAAAAATTGTTCTTAATTTACATACGTGAAACGTAACAATTGCCATTGGCAATTTTTAAAATGCTAATGGCGAGATTTACACACGGCTGACATAAATGTACCCATTTTTTCTTCGTATCCAGGAGCAAACGTAAATCCCGATGCATTGTTTCAATTCCAATTTCTTCCGTTGAAAAAAGTGGTTACTTACGTATTATCTGGACCATGAGATAGATCGCCAAAAATGGTTGACAATTGCCAATCTTTTTTATCGTTTGCCAATTATGTTCAAAAGAGTAATTTAACGTTCTTAAATACATAACATTGTAAAAAATGGCAAATTGTTTGAAGTAAATAAGTAAATAAAATATATAACATAAAACTACGTACAGCAAATTCTAATTTAAAAAAATCTATAATACTAAAATAAATTTAAACTGTGATAAATAAACTATCAAATGGACAAAAAATAAGGGTTGCTGTAATTAGTGTAATTGTCTTGGATCTGACATGGCCCGGATGTAAGTACCAAAAAAAAATTTAAGTCGTACAAATGTTGCTTTCATTTTTTAATATTTTCGTTTTATAATGTTAATTTCTCAGTGGATCACTTACTTGTATTTAAATAAAATCAATATATTTTTTTCTTTTCTTCAAGGCGTTTGTATATATTTATTTTTCTTCAAACTCATGTAGGCGTTTTAATTCTTTAACCAAAAGAATTAACAAAAAGATTTAATTTGAATTTCTTCCGTTGCTACAGTAACGGATGTCCAATATGAATGAATATGGATGAATTATCACTTTTAATGTTAGATATTTCGATGTTTTGGAGCCAAAGGCATCGCCAAATTAGAAAAATATGAAATATCTCACGAACTGTTGGACTTAAAAGAATTTGGTTTGTACCATTCGATTCAGCATACAAAAATACACTAAAACATGTTATCAGTTGGAAAATAACTATAAAATCAGATTTTTAAGGAATTTTTTTAAAGTTCGTTCTATTCCGCCCCCCCCCCCTTAGGGGTGGAATTTTAAAAAATTCTTTCTTAGCGGCAATCTATGTCATAAGAAGTATTTTTACCCCAAATTTTAAGATTTTAGCCTCAGTAGTTTTGGCTGCGCGTTGATTAATACAAAATCCAGACATTCTTTTATATATATACTAGATGTATGTACTATACTTTATTGAAAATGTTGAATTTTATGGTCACTATAGCCAGACGAGGGACGGATGAATACCAAGCAGGCTCTCGGCTTCTTTTTGTTTTATATAAGTACGTGTTAGTGACAATTAGTTTTTTTTATTTAGTTAATATGTTTCTGTAAATAAAATTTACTTAATAACTTCTTAAATGTGGCATATATAATCTAGTAAATTACATGGCATTCATAATTGCATTTATTATATTGTTTTTCAAAAAATAACTTCTGTTTTCAAGTATGAATACTAAACAATTCAATAAACTAAAATGAGCGAAAAAATTTCCACATCTGTGACTCAAAAAATTAAGTCGGAATTTCATTGTAAAATGAATGTTAGCCATAAAACAGTACTATTTTTAAAACTCAGAGAAGTTTGTATTAAGACAAACATTTGTACACACATACTGACAATTTAGAATGTCCTTTAAAAGAAACAGAATATTTTATAATATTTAAAATACACTTATACTTTTTTTACACCTGTTGAGGGGGTCTCAGGACTCTTAAAGCTTCACAAGCTTCGAAATTTTAATTTTTTTTAGATGTTAAACTCCTATCTATTCTGAATAATTTGATAACTGAACCACCCGACGTTTCAGAAACATTGAAGTCATTTTTCTCCAAATGACGTTTTTTGGGCATAACGCGCAGGATATCTCAAAAACTTCTCAATATTTCTTCATGAAATTTTCGAAACGTACGTTTCATGTTAGTATGTATAAAATGAATCTAAAAGTTTCTTTTTATTGCTCAAAAAATATTTTTTTAGGTGATTTTATTGTTGAAATTTTCAAAATTTTTATTAGCTAAAATAAAAATTTGTATTAAAATATAAAAATATTTTAAACACAAATTTATTTAGATTCATGATAATTATTATAGTGTGATGTATAATTAGGCACGAAAAATGTTATTCTAGCTGCAAAATGTATTTTGTAACCCTGCACGTAAGCTGTTATACAAATTTTCTGCTCTTCAAACGTATGACAGTTTAGAGCTCCCTATGAATGCTATTCTGCATCTTTCAATTTTTTAGACAGATTAAATGGAAGAAGATAGTTATTTCTTTCACACCAATTAAACTTATGTTTTTAAATAATACAAATGTTTAAAATATTAATTGTTGAAAATGGTCTTTTTTCTTCATTTTTTCCAATTTTAAGAGTCATGAGACCCTTTAAAGCTTTTAATAAGACTTCAGTTTCAAAAAGCATTACACGAATACTTCGATACGTCAGAATGAATGTTAATCACAAAATAAAAAACATTTACAAAACCTAGGGCCATTTCTATTATAAAAAATAATTTCATGTTACAGGCATTATAACTCTTTAGTGAATCTCTGGAAGATATAAGAAAATTTTACAGCTCCCTGAAACTCACACGCATAAAAGTTATTTTTAAGCATTACTTAAAAAAGTTACGAATGCAATTTAGAAGTCCATAATGATGTTTAGTTAAATAAATTTATCATTTTTCTGTAGATGGACATATTACAGGATGGTAAGAAAAAATCCTTGAAACATAAAATTTTCTACCGCTTTATTTATTAAATAATTTTCCATCATATTGTTCTCATTAAGCGTTGTTATATGAAAACACAATTTAATTGCTTTTCTTTAATGATTATTTTACTCTAGGGTGTTCTTTAAAATAGTAAATTGCTCATAAGTCTCAAAAACTTTCTTTAGTTATATATTTGTAAATTTGACTTTTTATTTTGTATTTTAATTATACCCATTTTGATAATAACATTTTATGTTATTACGACGTAAGAAGGAAGAAAGATTGAGTTATATGAAAACTAGTCGGATGTACCAATCGCAAAACTTTCTTCTATCTCATACATGTTAATACTTCAAAATCCACAGTCATTAGTCACACTGCCAAAATTAAATGGCAATCTATGCATCTCATGAGGATTCTAACGATATGAAATTCCGTGCATTAGTTCTTGAGATATGACTATCGCTGAAATCGTCTAGATTCAGCAAAATGCTGCCTAGCAGCGCCACCTATTGGGTGATTTATACCAAACCCTAATCAGCAACAATTTATGTCAACGTCTGACTGAATCTGAAGTTTGGAGAAAATCCGTACATTAGTTTTTGAGATAGAGCAATAGCGAAAATCGTGAAAATTTCTGCATGGCGGCGCCACCTATTGGGTGATTAACACCAAAACCTAATTACCAACAACTTGTGTCAATATACAACTAAATCTGAAGTTAGATGAAAATTGGTCCATTAGTTCTAATGATAGAGCTATTGAGGCAATCGTGGAAAAGGCAGCAGAGAAGCGCCACCTGTTGGCGATTTACACCAACACTTAATCAGTAGCAAGTCATATCAAGGACTAACTTAATCTGAAGTTTGATGAAAATCCGTGCGTTAGTTCTTAAGATAGAGCTATTGGGGAAATCGTATAAATCCTGCAAAATTCATCATAACAGCGCCACCTGTTGGGCGATTTACACCAAAACGTAATCATCTCCAATAAATATCAAGGACTAACTAAATCTGAAGTTTGATCACAATCCGTGCATTAGTTCTTGAGATAGAGCTATTGCGAAAATAGTGAAAAATGCAGCATTGCAGCGCCACCTGTTGAGCGATTTACACCAAATACTAATCAGCATCAATTTGTATTAGGCACTAACTGAATATCAATTTTTATTAAATTCCGTGCATTAGTTCTTGAGATAGAGCGCCGACAAAATTTGTGTCACATACACACAGACAGACAGGCAGACAGACTCACAGAGTCACAGACAGACATTTTGTAAAAACATGTTTTTTGGAATCTCTGACCCCTAAAACGTGTAAATCTGTCGAAAACCGGAATTCGAAAATTTTCATGAATCCAATACTTTCTTCTTGTAAAGATAGAAGAAAGTAAAAAAAAAGTTAATCAAGTATTTTTTTTTTCGAAAATCTTTCTGCCACTCTATATGTGCTCAACGTATTATAGATATATAAATAGATAAACATATCACGTCATAATTCACTACATTAAATTTGAAAAATCCACGAAAATTCCTGAATTAGGTAATTTGGAGAAAGCTTTATTATATTAATCAGTTGTAGTTCGATAAACATTTGGAAACAGATGTAAGTAATCCATAGAGTTTGCGATCTTTTAAATGAGAAATCACATATTTAACCATTTTGAAAATTTTCTGTCCGCGTGAAAGAATATGAAAGTGTAGGTGAGATAATTAACACTTGAAAGATTTAAAAGACAGACGAAATATTTTCATTCGGCAGTCTTGAGTTAATTTGATCCATTGAAACTTTAATAGCAAGTACGTATTGACTAGCATCAGTTAACAATTTAAAAAATGTTTCTAGAAATATATATTTCTGATAGTTGGGCCATTGTTTCAAGATATATTAACCAATTTGACAATTTAATTTTTCTTGTTATTAACGTGATCGTATGCTTTTCAGGTTTTTAAAATAACTCTTCGTAATAATTTGTGATAATTAATCTGTAATAATTTGCTGGAAAAAAAAGAAACATTATATTATATTTACATTATTTTTACTGTCTAAAGTTTTGTTTAAGCTTTCAAAAAGCACGGTGAAAAGTGTGTTGTTGCCTGAGGATTACGAAAACGGTTTCCAGCGTTTACTGCTCTGGTTGTACCATAAACGTGTATAAGATGAACTCAGTACTCGGACGTAGTGCAATGTCGGACGCTACATGTAACAAAACAACGACAGTCGGTACTTTTTCTTTTAGTTTGAAAACTGTTACATTTTGAAAACTTTAATGTAGCGCTACATAAAATGCTAATATTTTGCAGCGAGAACTAGCGTTATATTTAAGGCTACATAAAGAAAAGAAAATATGCCATTCTGCAAATCACGTGATCGAAATATGTGTAAGTTTTTCTTGTGCAATTCTTTTGTGCAGAATGTGTTTTGCGCAACAATTTGATAATGTTAGTCACAATTTAAAGCAAGTACAATTAAATAAAATAATGCAGTGTATAGTTGTGCATAAATATGTTATGTACAATTGTAGTATCTCGTTATATCGCTTGTTCAGATATATTGCTCTGTTTAGCATGCGTGTGTATCTGTGCACCTTCCAAAAGAAAAACCTGAAGTTTATCACCACTGTTATGTAATTATACATATATTTTTATTTTCTTATGTATTTCTCCTAATTTTGCTAAAAAGTGTGAGATCTGTATAAATTAACATGTTTCAGACTAAGACAAAACATTTTATTGTTAAAGAAAGACTATTGTTAGATATATTAGACTATTTTAAGATATAAAACACTTTATTACGAATATGAATAAAACCCTTGAGAGTATTAATAATCATACCCTAATATTAAAATATTTATTTTCTTAAAAGACGTTATAAAAGCACATTAAAAGTAAATTAAAAATCTATATTTACATGTTTCAACTCATTTTCTGAGTCGTCATCAGAATGTATAACAGAAAAATTACAAATGCATATGAAAAATGGAAAAAATCATCGAATATAAATAAGTATTCATATTGATTTTTAATTTATATTTAATGTGTTTTTATAACGTCTTTTAAGCAAATAAATATTTTAATATTTTAATAGGATTAGTAGTGGACGTGATTTTGACTTACTACTCGCACTTATTTATATTAGTATTAATAATTACTGAATATTTTTAAACTATATTATATTAAACTAGCAAACCCCGCGGCTTTGCTCGCGTAATAGTTGAAATATGCCAAGAGATAATTGCATAACTATTTTTTATTAGAACACTTTTTGGAATAATTCAAAAATTACAAATTAAGCCACAGTTTGACTAAACTTCATTATAAAAGTGCAACAAACAGAAATGAGATTTTAATTAATAAGAAGAACTAAAATTAATTCAAAATAAATGATAATTTAGAAAGTATTTTGAGACTTTTATGCTCATTTCATACGCTCATTTCAGTATTCATTTGAAGTTTTGAATTTTTTAGAAACCATCTTAACACATTTACATCTTAAAATTAACCGTCATGTCAAATTCCGAGCTTCTTGTCTAATAGTCTACCATTTCTCTGGTGTTAGTGGCACCAACATAAACTGCCAAAACAGAATTGAAATAGAATGTCTCTAAAAATGTTGAAACAGAGACTGTCATCATTAATTTGCTAACATTAACCTTGACATCCGATGGTATATTTCCTAATATTATATAGAAAACGGAATTTAGATGTTTTTAAAGGCTTTCTTGTTGTTCCTGCCAACCAGATGGTAGTGACAACGGCATAAAATATAGCCCGTATAGGATCAGGGATTATCACTCTTGATTCGCAATCAATAACTTCTGTAATCGGTTTTTTATTTCCTGAGATTCCACAGAAATCATAATTTAGGACTCTTTTAGAGTGCTTTTCACTCCTTCCCTTCGCTTCACCCCTTTTTAATTTCGAATTTATATACGACTGTTCTTAGAGGACATTCATATTTTATAAGTAACTACCCTGCTATATTTAAAGTTTCTAGCCTCTTTACTACCGCAGAAATCGCAATTTAGAATTTTTTTTGCTCCCGCGGCACTCTAGGGATTGTGGCACCGACATAAAATATAGCTTATGTTTGAGCAGGTTCTATCACCATCAATTTGCAACCATTATGTTTGAAATCAGTTTCGTATTTCATACGATTGAATAACAAACGTAATTTAGAACTCTTATACAACGACTTTCGCCACTTCATCCTTTTAAATTTGGAATTTTCTTTCGATAATTTTTAGAAAGCATTTGCATCCTTGAAGTAATTACCATTCCAAATTTAAAATGTTACCCCCTCTTTAACACAAAAAAACGCAATTTAAAACATTTTTTGCTCCTGTAACCCCCTGGTGGTTGTGATATCAACGTAAAATATAGGCTATGTTGGAGCGGGGAATGTCACCATCAATTTGAAACCATTAATTCTGAAATCGGTTTATATTTCCTGAGATTGCGTAGAAATCGCCATTTAGAACGTTTTTTAGAACTCTTTTTGCACATTTTCACCCCTTTTAAATTTCAAATATTTTAAGAAATGTTCTTAGAGATCATTTATATCTTATCAGTAACTACCATTCCAAATTTCATGTTTCTAGGCCCTTCATTAACACAAAAATCGCATTTTCGAACTATTTTTGCTCCTGCACCCTCTTTGGAGGTAATGGCACCGACATAAAATGTAGCCTATGTAGGTGTAAGGGTTGTCACCATCATATCGACACCATTATTTTTTAAATAGGTTTGGTACTTCCTGAGATTGCATAAAAATCGCCATTTAGAACGTATTTAGGAAAGCCCTTGTGCGCATTTTCACCCCTTTTAAATTTCGAATTTTTTAAGAAATGTTCTTAGCGATGATTTATATCTAATAAGTAACCACCATGCCAAATTCCATGTATCTAGACCCTTCAGTAACACAAAAATCGCAATTTTGAACATTTTTAGCTCCTGCATCCCCTTTAGGGGTAGTGGCACCGACATAAAATGTAGCCTATGTTGGAGCAAGGGTTGTCACCATCATTTTGACACCGTTATTTTTCATATCGGTTTCTTACTTCTTGAGATTGCGTAAAAATCGCCATTTAGAACGTTTTTAGAACGCTTTTCGCGTATTTTCACCCCTTTTTAAATTTCAAAATTCTTAAGAAATGTCCTTAGAGATCATTAGTATCTTATAAGTAACTACTATTCCAAATTTCATGTTTCTAGGCCCTTCAGTAACACAAAAATCGTATTTTTAGAACGTTTTTTGCTCCTGCACTCCCTTTTGGCCAGTGGCACGCACATAAGATATAGCCTATGTTCTAAGTTGGACCAACACCATCATTTTGAGTCCATTACTTTTGGAATCGGTTTGGTAGTTCCAGAGCTTACCTCCTACAAATAAACAATTTTTACCTCTTTATAATAGGAGTACAGATTAAATAATACTCATACTGAGGTGAAACCTTCAACTTAGTAAACGGCTATATCAGTTCGCGGCGGTGAGAAGAATGATATTTGAAGACCTTAGTTATATTGTATTTATTAGATTTTATTCCGGTAGACAAGATATAACGAAGAACTACTCTATTAATGATTTTCTCTCTTAAATTTCAATTGTAGATTTAATCTTTTGCAAAATTTAAAAGTAGTGAAGTAGTGACTACCTTTTTAAAAAGGAAATTGTAGTCGTTACATATTTATACTGCTGCAGTTGAAGTTGACTATATTTTCTATACATTAGTTGTAGTTGTAGTTCGCTAGAAAGTAGCAGTTGCTTTTTCGGTCGCTGGGTTGAACCATAAAGAGGTAAAATATTGAACCATGACCTGATAAGATGTTCTATCATAACCTGATAAAATGTTGAACAATAAACTGGCTACACATTTCCTTTGCAAGTAAGAGGCTGTATCTTCTGTTTCAAGAAAATCTTCGACACACTAAGTACATTTATCCCGTTCGGATCTCATGTTTTTTCATTGTGTATTATTTTGTCTTAACATATACTTTTGCAAGCATCTAAATGCAGTAATGACAGTATATGTCCATGCATTTCTTATTATGACTCTCTTCATGTTTTGGCATTTAGTAATAATAAAAATAATAAAAGTTAGATTAACTCCTATTGCATCAGTGGCGATTCTTTTATTTTAAACATATATTTCACCCTTTAAATTTAAAATATAGGCCACTTTTCTGAATGAATCATGTGCGATAAAATACTAAAAAAATAGAAAGTTGTAATATCTGTTAAATCCTGTTGTAATACGATATTTTCCAAACTTCTGCGAAACATCCTTCCTTAACCTATTGGCAAATGAATATGAGTTGAATAGAATGCAAAATAACTGCATCCGTTAGATTTTAGACTATGGCATATTCGTTAAAATCAGTAAATCTATTTGTATAGATATTGTTAACATTATTAACGTAAAAGTAATTTTATTTCCCAAAATTGAAAAAATTCGAACCCTAAAGTGTTATGGCTTGACTAGAATTCAACCAGTCAGTTCATCATTATTATTTTTTGCCGCTATCTAAACATTAGAGAATAGACAGTCAGGCTGTTATCATTATGCTCTAAAGCAGCATTTTGTAAGTTAATGGGGCTATTTGTTCCGATTCAGCGGTAACTATTTCTTTTGGATGGTTACAGATTTAACATTACCGAACTATCGCCGTAATTAGAAGTTTTCAAGAATCGAGTAAACCGTATTTTAGTGCTTCTTCTCTTGTTTAACCAACAAGTGAATCAAAGTTGAAGGAAGCTTTTACAGTGTGCAAACTGATATGATATGTAAAAAAGGCAAATCAATTCTAATAACACCATAAAATTAACAAATGCGCAAAGCCTTTTGGAAGAACATTGTATTTCATCTTCAGAGCAAATAATATGTCCGACTACTTCGAAGGCCATAGAAAGACTAGAAAGGAAGGGTCAAGTTCAAAAATAATTTAACCCCTTTAGTGCCGAAGCTAAAATAATAATTCAAATGCTTATTCATTGGTTTAAAAAATGACATCGTAAATGATGGAAAAAATATCTTTTTTTGGAATTCATCCTTTAGACGCTTAGTAATTTAGGTTAAAATATATGGATCTAAAACTACAAACCCCTTAAAAACATCGATTTAATAGCCATTAACCTAAATTAACGCAATCGCGAATTTAAGATCTTCGAACAAGTAAATACTCTACAAATCCTCAAAAATTTTTATTGAAAGAGATTCTAGCTAAATACTTATGAAAATTTCTCACTTTCTTGGTCATTTTTAGGCATTTTTAGGCATTTTGCAAACTCAGATTAAAATAACATTTATTTTATGTGGGAATCAGCTTAGATGCTGCCATTTATTCGTTTGCTTTGAACGCAAAAAAAAACATTCAGATATTAAGAAGTGATGTGAAACTGTAAAAAAATCGGACAATTTAGTATTTATTTTAGCTTCCCAGGGACCGAAGAGGTTAAAATGCACAGGATAAAATGATAAAAATCCAGAAGCAAGACAATCAAATTAAAATGTTGAACTAAATGGTATGATGAATTAAATTATTATTTTAATTTAAAATTGTTTAAAAACAATGAAATACCAGTAAACTTAGATACATTAAAAAATTATTTGAAAGAATAAATCTTACCATTTATATGGTGCAAAAATTGAAATCGTTCGATGTTAGAAGTTAAAAAAATTGCAGTTAAAGTGAAATTTATTGACCAGTTGTTAGCACGGTCAATGTTACGTGTTTGCTTTATAATATAGATTTCAGTATTTTCGTTATTCTTGCATGGAAACAAATTGGCCAATAAGACAGGTATTTTAAATTCTTGTTCCATGTCTTTGAAAAAAAGTTCTTTTAAAACATTATAATAGAATGAGATGTTTCCCTCCCAAATGTACATTTATTTTCTTCGTTGATAATGAAATGTTTGATGGTACTGACAGTTTTTGGAAGTATAAAGATAGTATTAATAGATATAAGAAAATGAAAGGGGATTGCGGAATTAAAGTGTGCATATTTTGATGATTAATACGTAGCATGTTTATAGTGTCAAAAGTAGATTCAGTAAAAAAATTGAAAATTAAATAAAATTAAAAATAAATAAATTAAAACACTGTTCCTACATTCTTCAGGAAAAAACAATTTAATTTTGAGAATATTTTTTTTAACCTCGGTAATATTTACTTCCAATATGTTACAAAACGTTTTACTGGGATAAAGTGTTATATAGGCCTGAAATAAAAAAAAAAAAAGAAATGCAGTTTTTAAGAAATATAATTTAAATTATAAATATAAGATAATGTATTGTCAATTTTCATTTTTGGTGAGCAGAGGTGAGGGGGCGAGGAGTTTTCGAAATATTTTAGATGTACTTAAAATTCCTTACTATAAAAATAGCGAATTTAAAATACATTTTATTATTAAAGTGCTTGATATAGTACTATATTATTCATATGTTATAGATAGATTATAAAACTATACTTACACTGTATTGATAAACGCAGTTTTAAGACACGTTATTTTAATGTAATTCACTATTATTTCCCAATAGTATTAAAGAAAAATATTATTATTATTTTTAAAGTTCATGCTAACAAGAAATGAATTCTGAAAAATAACAAGTAATTAAAAATATTTGTTTCTCATATTTTCAGGAGGTCATACGTAATAAAGTGCATTTAATATATATATATATATATATATATATATATATATCTTATCTAAAATGTTTTCTTAGTGGATTTTCAAAAGAAGTTTTTAAGTTACATTTGAAAGAGCCTTTGTTCATTGGTAATCATGGATTATAAAAAAAAAAAAAAAAAAAAAAAAAAAAAAAAAAAAAAAAAAAAACAAGTATTCATTTTGAAAATAAAAATAATATAACTATTTTTTTAGGCGAACCACGTTCACCGAAAAGATATACTCGTACACAAGTGTTACATGCAGGTTTTTTGACATTTCTTCTTTCGTTTGCGAAAATTTTGAGATTTTATTTTTTTGAGAAATGGTATTTTTGTTTGTATTTTAAATATAAACACGATGTTAGTTCAAATCACGAAAATAAGCCATTGCAAAGAAAAGTACACATTCTGTCTTTACTAGTTCCTAATTTTCAATATAATGCATGATGTATCATTTTTACTTATAAGAAATTACATGAAAGAGCAAATTTTGGAAAAGTTATAAAGTCTTAAAGACTTTAAGATGGTTAAGATACGTCAAAGAAAAAAAATCACCATTGAATTCATTATTGAAAAACAGAACATATATTTTATCTTAAATTTCTAGTTAAAAAAATAAAAACTTGTAACAAATTAAATTCCATACAGTTAAATTTTAGAAGTCACATCAATTACTTTAAAGCAAAAAAAGTATACGGGTTTCTAAGGGTAAACTAATTTATAAGTAAGCAAATTGGGATAAGAATCTCTGTGAAGAAATTTCTGAAAGAAATTTATAATTGTTAAAGAACAATTAACTTAGAAATTAATGTTCAGAGGATTAACTGAAAGTATCATTTTTACAACTCTCCAAAAATGGATCAATCTTCATATAACTTATATCATTTATTGTTGACAAAACGTACATCGCATTAATAAATAATTCGACAGATATAAGCCTTCTTAAATAAGTCTTTAAATGACAGATGAATGGTACAATTAACTTTTTGGATCTTAACATGTCATGTCAATGAAAACTGATGACTACTTAAAATAATTTGGTTTAATAAGAAGCTTATGAAATAATTTTCCATGAATATAATTAATGGTATAATTAAATGAATTATCTAATTAAGTGCATTGTCTATGTAAAATGCAATTGATTATATTTGCAAGTAGTTTTGTGAATTTGTAGTATAGTTTATTGGGTATTTTAGGTAGCTTTCATTACAAAAAGCTACCTATTGCAGCCGTTCGGAGGAAAGCGATTTCAAAAAATTTTGGTATATTTTCATCGATCATGACCTCCAGACCCCGAAACCACCCTCAGTTCAAAATTGATATATATATATATATATATATATATATATCTGGCCTATGTCACACTGTAACTCTCGTATTTATGAACCGATTTGGATGTAATTCGGTATGTACATAGTACATACCAATGTCTCGACCGAGTTCGTTGGCCAGCTTCATCCGCCATTTTGTTTCAAAATGGCGGCCATTTAAAATTTTTTTTAAAATTTAAAATTTGAAAAGTGGTACCAAAAAATTGAAAATGGAAAAATATTTTTTTCTTATGTATTTGACATTTAAACAAAGATTTCGGAGCAGTTTTTGTTTCGTCTATATCTTAAAAAATGGCTCAGTTATAGCATTTTGAATTTCTAGCGTGGCTGACATTTTAAAACGTCCTGAATTTTGTCACGCGATAAAAGGCGTATTTATGAACCAATTTGGATGCAACTTCGTTTATACATAGTACATACCAATGTCTCGACCGAGTTCGTTGGCCAGCTTCATCCGCCATCTTGTTTAAAAATGGCGGCCATTTAAATTTTTAAGAAAAATTTTAATTTGAAATGTGGTACCAAAAAAAATGAAAATTGAAACAATATATTTCTCTTATGTGTTTGACCTTGATAAAAAGATTCGGGAACAGTTTTTGTTTCGTCTATATCTTAAAAATTGGCTGAGTTATAGCATTTTGAATTTCAAGCGTGGCTGACATTTTGAAACGTCCGGAATTTTGTCACTTGATAACAGGCGTATTTATGAACCGATTTGGATGTACCTTGGTGTGTACATAGTACATACAAATATATCGACCGAGTTCGTTGGCCAGCTTCATCCGCCATCTTGTTTCAAAATGGCGGCCATTTAAAAAAATTTAAAAATTTAAAATTTAAAATGATATACCAAAAAATTGAAAAATGAAAAATATTTATTTTTGTATGTGTTTGACCTTAATACAAAGATTCCGGAACAGTTTTTGTTTCGTCTATATCTAAAAAAATGGCTGAGTTATAGCATTTCGAATTTCTATTGTGGCTGACATTTTAAAACGACCTGATTTTTGTCACGCGATAACAGGCGTATTTATGAACCGATTTGGATGTAACTTGGTCTGTACATAGTACATACAAATGTCTCGACCGAGTTCGTTGGCCAGCTTCATTCGCCATCTTGTTTCAAAAGGGTTGCCAATAAAAAAAATTAAATTTAAAATTTGAAATTTGGTATTAAAAAACTGGAAAATGAAAAAGATTTTTTTATGTGTTTGGCCTTGATACAAAGATTCCGGAGCAGTTTTTGTTTCTGAAAATTTGTTCTTTTGTTTATTTCTTTAAAATGATGGTTGAATTATAGCACTTTGAATTTCTAGCATGGCTAACATTTTGAAACGATCTTTTATTTGTCACGCGATAACACACGTATCCGCCTATTTCGATGTAAGAAGGCATGTGGATAGTATATATCAATATCTTGACCAAGTTCGCTGGTCAGCTTCATCAGCCATCTTGTTTCAAAATGGCGGTCATTAAATTAAAAAAAAAATATATTTAAAGTGAGGTGCAAAAAAAATTAGAAATTGAAAAAGGTTTCTTTCTTAAGTATTTGACCTTGATATAAGGATTCAGGAGCATTTTTTGTTTGTCTTTATCTTAAAAAATGGCTCAGATATAGCAGTTTCAATTTCTAATGTGGGTGACATTTTGAAAAAACTGATTTTTTGCCTGCGACAGCACTTGTATATATCAACCGATTCCGATGTAAGTGAGCATGTGCACAGCAATTACTAAGGTCTCGACCAAGTTCACTGGCTATCCTTATCCACCATGTTGTCTTAAAATGACAGGTACTTTAAGAAATCGCCGAATTTGGCAGCGAAATATAAGTTACTTTAAATAAAAGCAGCTTGGATAAAGCTGACAAATTTCGTGAAATTCTCATTCATAATGATTTAGTATTGATAAAAATTAGTATTGAATCTCCTATATTCGGTTTCCACTAAATTGAGCTTCGTGTGTTTGAATAATATAAGTTGTTTTTTTTTTAAATAAGGAATATGAAAGCTACCTCTTCCTCCCGGCACTGGCCGGAAGGACTTTTATAATTTGAGCTTGCCTTAAAAAGTATTAAAATAAAAATGTCTACCCTTAAAGTTATGACATTACACATAAAGGCTTATAAATACCTTCTAATTAACAGATCAATCAGTTTCGTACGCTCAATCAGTGGCATGCATATTCACAATACCTACTTGGTAAAAAGGTATCCGAATACCTTTGGAGGGCTTTTTTAAAATTATTTTAAAATATGACATTTTTTTTGCATTGTATATCATAATGTGATTAAAAAATTAAAATAAAACAGAAAAAAATATACATTTCAAATATATTTTTTTACATTTTGGGGAAAAATAAGCAAAAAACAGCGAAAATAATCAGTTCCGCAAAACATCATAACTCAACTTTAAATCAAGATATATTTATTTTGTAAACATTATCATAATTATTAAACCTTTTCCTAGGGAATGAACTTCTCTCATATTTGTGAGTCAAATATTTAAAACTATATAGAAAGTTAATCAGTGATGAAGCAAAAATTACTAAAAATTTATTGCAAATCGGAAACTTTATCAATAATTAAAAAAAAAAAAAAAAAAAAACTAATACACTTACTATTACGAGTGTAGTTTATCCCCTTTATTGCACTTTGCAAAGCATAAAAAAAAAATGAAAGAGATTCTGATGGATTTATAACCATCTCAGATATCATTAACTGATTTCAAAACAGGAAACCATTCAAGAATACAAACCTTGGAACACGTAAATAAATACATTAAGTAATAATAAATCATTCTGTAATAAACAAACTTTTCTATTTTAGTTAAATTATCCTACTCAAGATAAACAATTACATTAATAAATAAAATATGATTATGGATCATCCCACGCACGAAGCAAGAGTCTGACGACATCATCGAAAATAACTTATAAACATTTCATATTATTTTGTTAGTTGGTTGTTATAGTTTTAAAATGTTATTTAAGAAACACGGAGAACTCGTCAGTTTCATTTCTTTCAGTGTTCATAAAATTAATCAGAAAAAAACAAATATTTACTCTACAGCTAAGAAAGGATACGTCTTGATGGATTTACACTCGTGCGAAGCTGTATAATGAGGATTGCTGATGAAGAAAGATAAAGGTAAGAAATTACCTATATTATTATTATATTTAATTGTATTTTCATGGCCAGAATCAGAATCAGAATAATATTTATTTATCTAAGTATTAGCGCTTGTAACTTACTGTGCAGAGCAGAGGCCGCTTTTTTGCCAACAATTTGATTATGAGACTGAGAAAGTCCGATATTTTAGCAGATAAATAATATTTGTGAAAAAAAAAACTACTGGTCATAGAGGTATGCACACTAAAAAGAATTCTAAAATTATTGAAAAATATAGTTCGTCTGTTATTTGATGATAAAATAAATATTGTGCATTGTTTGTTTTTTTTTTTTGTTGATACATATGAAATTTTAAACAATTGAAGAAAACTAGATATTTATGAGAAGTTTTATATAAAATAATAAAACAGCAATTCCTCTTTACCAACAAAACTAAAATAACTAGTAAAATGGCCGCATCACGTGAGATACAGCTTGTAGAAAAACTTAACGCTAGTAACTACAGCAATCGGAAATTCAAAACTGAGATGTTACTGATTAGAGAAGACTTGTTCAACATAATTAGCGAAGATAGGCCCACGCCAATCACAACCGATTGGGAGAAAAAGGACAGGAAGGCTAGAGCCATAATTAATCTGTCAATTGACGATTCTCAAATCGTTCATGTAAAAGGGCTTAACACAGCCAGAGACATTTGGAACGCACTTAAAACGATACACGAAAGGGCGAACTTGTCTAGTAAATTATTTTTGTTAAGAAAGCTTTATGGAGCCAAGCTCCAAGAAAACGGGAACCTAATCAAACACATAACATACATTCTAGAACTAATAGACAATCTCTCAGCGATCGGGGAAACAATTAGCGACTTCCATCTTTCAGCTTTATTGCTGTGTTCGCTAACCCCTAGTTATAATACTTTAATTACTGCCCTTGAATCACGGAATGAGGACGAGATTACACCACAATTTATTAGAAGTAGATTAACAGATGAGTACAATAGAAGGGTTGAAAACGCAGACCAGGGTGAAAACTCAACAAAAGCGTTTAAAACGCAAAAGAGATATCCAAATGATAATTTAAAAAAAGATAAACAGTGCACGTATTGTAAATTGAGAAATCACACGTACAGAGAATGTTGGCATTTGAAAAATCGAAACAATCACCCAAATACACAAAAACAACTGCAAACATACAAAAACAAACATTACTCATCATCGTTGTGTTATCAACAATCGGATAACCAGATAGGAAACACTGACCGCGAATCAGTAGACAAGAGAAATTATAGAACGGAAACAAAACCAGATCAAAGCAGCGACGCAGCCTTTCTAATAGACAAAGCAGGAAAACAAACCTGGATTATTGATTCTGGTTCATCTTCACATATCCTAAACAATAAAGATGACTTTACTAAATTAAATGACACCAAACAAACAACGGTCATAATTGCCAACGGCAAAACTCTAAACTCGCTAGGTACAGGAGAAACTACATTCACGACGGAAACATCCGATGGAAGCATAAATAAAATTACGTTGAAAGAAGTGTTGTATGTACCGGAGCTAGAATCTAATTTAATTTCAGTAAGTAAAGCCACAAAGAATGGGTATAAATTATTATTCGATAAAGATCGATGCACGCTGTCCCGAAATGGGAAAATCTATTTGGAGGCAAAAGTGAAAAATAACCTGTACGAAGTTGAATTATTAGAAAATGCAGATAGGAATATAGTAAATATGACACATGAATGCAAAAGTAAAGACTGCCTGGAACTTTGGCACAAACGCCTAGGGCATAGAAATTATAATTCCATAAAGGAAATGGTTAAAGACGACTTAGCCTATGGCATAAAACTAAATAATTGCAATCATGGAACAACATGCAAAACGTGCATACAAACAAAATCAAGCGATGCTCCCTATCCCAAAACAGTGTATAGAAACAAAACAGGTAGAGTACTCGATCTAGTGCACACGGACGTATGCACAGCGATAGGAACCCCCACAATAGGTGGTAAAACAATGTTTGTAACTTTCATTGACGACTACTCTAGATTTACTGTAATATACTTATTAAAACATAAAGATGAAGTACAGGATAAACTGATGGACTATATAGCTATGGTTCGAAACCAGTTCGGGATATATCCGAAAGCAATAAAATCGGATAACGGGGGAGAGTACATAAATAGTGGAATAGAGGATTACTTAAGAAAAAAGGCCATTAAACATCAATTAACCGTGCCATATTGCCCGAGCCAAAATGGCATTGCGGAAAGAAAAAAGAGGTCGCTATTAGACATGACTAGAAGCCTACTGAGAGAAGCAGTTCTGCCACAATGATTTTGGGGAGAAGCAATTAACACTGCGAATCATTTACAAAATCGCTTACCAAAAAGATCGACAAATGAAACCCCATTTGAGCTATGGTTTAATCGCTAACCGAATTTACACTATTTGCGAACAATCGGGTGCAAAGCTTACGTATACGTGAATAAACAACATCGAGGAAAATTGGACGACAGGTCTCAGGAAGGGATTTTTGTAGGATACGATAACAACTCAAGAGGATATAGCGTATACACTAAAGAAAATAAAATTGTAATTGGAAGAACAGTGAAATTCATAGAAAATAGCAAAATTAACCTAAAAGAAAGTAAAGAGACAGAAAACTCATATGAGGACAAAAATTACATTGGAACGGAGATAAACAATACAACCGAAGAGCCAACCACGTCCAAACAACCGACCAATGAACCAAGAAGATCCGAAAGATCGAACAGGGGGGTACCACCAGACAGATATGCCTGTTATGTAAAAAATGATGATATGACAGAACCCACTAGTTGGAATGAAATACTGGAAATAAATAATCCCAAAGAAAAGGAAAATTGGCTTAAAACCACACAAGCGGAAATCAATTCGCTGAGAAAACACAACACATGGGAATTAGTGGATCCTCCACCTAACAAAAAGGTTATAGGTTGCAAATGGACATTCAAAAGGAAATTAGACAGTTACGGGAACACTCAAAAGTACAAAGCAAGTTTAGTAGCCAAAGGGTTTAGTCAAAAATATGGGGAAAACTATGACGAGACTTTCGCCCCAGTAGTGTCACAAACAACCGTCAGAACATTTTTGGCAGCAGCCGCATATAAGAAGTTGAACGTGAGACACGTAGATATCGACACAGCTTTTCTATACGGTGAATTAGAAGACGAAATTTATATGAAACAACCGGAGGGCTACATTGAGAAAATCGCAGAAAACAAAGTCTGTAAACTGAAGAAATCCATCTACGGACTCAAACAGGCAGCCAGAACTTGGAATAAAAGAATCGAACAATCTTTGAAAAATTTAAAATTTCAACAAAGCACCGTGGACACATGTCTATACACAAGAAAAGAAAACAAGATTACGACTTACATAATAGTTTACGTAGATGACATTTTGATAGGCGGTGAAAATAAATCAATTGGAAAAATAATAAAATCTTTAAAGAAAGAATATGAATTAAAGGACCTTGGGGAAGTATCTCACTATTTAGGCATGGAAATAAGAAAAACACAAAACGGGTACAAATTGAATCAAAGACTAAAAATAGAAGAACTCGCAAGAAAAATTAATTTAAAAAACGCGAAACCAGTAAGCACTCCCATGGATGCCGGTTTTCACAAATTAGAAGATGAAGAAAATTTAATGCCTTATAACACGAAATTCAGACATGCGATAGAATCGTTGTTGTACTTAGGAACCACTACACGCTCATATATTTCAGCCGCAGTTAACATACTCAGCAGAAGGTGTGAAACGCAACGTTTGAAAGATTGGAACGCTGCGAAACGGATAATAAACTATCTAAATATAACGAAAAACCTCAAACTCACATTGAGTACAAAACAGGAACCAAAACTCATCGGTTTTTCTGACTCCGACTGGGCGGGGCACACAAGAACGAGGATATCCACAACAGGAAACATATTCATGCTGGGAAATAGTCCCGTACAGTGGTATACAAAAAGGCAAAATTGCATTGCCTACTCATCAGTGGAAGCTGAATTCGTTGCCGGAGCCAGTGCAGGACAGGAAATTGCCTGGCTAATAAAACTATTAGCAAATCTAGACTTAAAACAGAATTTACCAGTAATACTGTATGAAGACAACCAGAACTGCATCAAGATGGTGGAGAATGAAAAATTCTCAAAGCGAACCAAACATATCGATGTTCGCTATCACGCGATAAAAGATATGAAAGAAGACGGTATACTAGAACTTCCTTACTGTCCAACACAAGACATGACAGCAGACGCCCTGACCAAGCCACTGGGCAAACCACAATTTGCGAAACATCGAGAATCGATGAAACTACTACACGATGCATCTGAGATGGTTAAGGAAGGGTACTAAGGGGTTTAATACTATCTCAGATATCATTAACTGATTTCAAAACAGGAAACCATTCAAGAATACAAACATTTGAACACGTAAATAAATACATTAAGTAATAATAAATCATTCTGTAATAAACAAACTTTTCTATTTTAGCTAAATTATCCTACTCAAGATAATCAATTACATTAATAAATAAAGTATGATTATAGATCATCCCACGCACGAAGCACGAGTCGGACGATATCATCGAAAAGAACTTATAAACATTTCATATTATTTTGTTAGTTGGTTGTTAGTTTCTCTAAGTATAACATGTAAAATTAATGTAAGAAAAAGCTGCAATATGAAGCAGCAACATTTGTAGTTTTTAAGATAGAATATAGTTTTAAAATGTTACTCAACAAACACGGAGAACTCGTCAGTTTCATTTCTTTCAGTGTTCATAAAATTAATTAGAAAAAACAAATATTTTCTCTACAGCTAAGAAAGGATACGTCTTGATGGATTTACACTCGTGCGAAGCTGTATAACGAGGATTGCTGATGAAGAAAGATAAAGGTAAGAAATTACCTATATTATTATTATATTTAATTGTATTTTCATGGCCAGAATCAGAATCAGAATAATATTTATTTATCTAAGTATTAGCGCGCGTAACTTACTGTACAGAGCAGAGGCGGCTTTTTTGCCAACAGACTCATCCATAATTTTTTCAGTTATGATGTTTTGCGTAAACATAAAATGTTAAAAAATTGATTTACAGAAAACACAAGAACAAAACTTAATTCAAAATCTTACCTTTATTTTGAAAAGTAAACCTTAATATGTTACTCAATTTATACACTATGTTATCTATTTTCTTTAAAACAATTGCTGTTTTTCTTTTTCAAATTATTTTAAAAATTATCTCTGCTTCTTTACTTTTGTGTTTACGTAGCATTGAAAAACGTAAAAAAAACATAGGTGAGCAGAGGTGAACTTCCTGTGAGCAGAACGATATTTTCGGTTTCAAAATACTGATACTTAGTAATTTTAAAAGGGCAATAACTTGACTTCTAAATAAGATGATATAAAAAACTAGTGGAACCAGAGAGAAAAGTAAAGCTCGATCTAAAAAAGTTACAGTAAAAATTTGTCAAATAGTTTCAGTTTAAAAAAGTCAGTAATTCGTAGAAAAGTAATAGAATCAGATTATCTGTAAAGCTCATGAAATTAATCAAATTTTTGTTGATAGCTAAAAATGTGGACTGAGCTTTACTGGTGCCTTAAAATCAATCAGGGAAGTAAAGGCCTTTTTAACTCATTATGAATTCCAATCATTCATAACCAGTTTAAAAATTTGGGCTCCTAAGAATAGGTTAGAGGTTGATTTAGAAATGAGCGAGAACATTAGAGGTATCGAGAATATGACAGATCGTTCAGTACGAAGTATGGACCAAATTCCATTCCAGGGGTCACTGATAAGCCTGGAAGATCAAAGTCCAAAATAAGCCCAAAACCCTAAGCATGTACGATTCAACCATATACTAACTACTGGTCTGTCTTAAGTCCATTGTCATAAGGCTCTTTTTCACAGTAATTACATGAAATAAAAATTATTACCCTACATGTGTTATGTCAGAAATGTTAATAACAACAATTCCTCAACAACTTGGCTATATTAATGCTATACTTAAAATATTACTTCATGGTTTACATCCTTTCAGCTTTGTGGAGTTTAGCTTGACTTGATGCAATCATGTCCCCAATTCTGAGCTTGAGAGAAATTTTTTTGCACATAACTACACATTCTGTTTACTATATCCAATACTCATTTTGAGTGGATAATATGATTTTGAATATAAGGCACCAGTAAAGCTCAGTCCACATTTTCAGCTATCAACAAAAATTTGGTTAATTTCATTAGCTTTACAGATAATCTGATTCTATTAGTTTTCTACGCACTACTTACTTTTTTAAACTGAAACTATTTGACAAATTTTTACTGTAACTTTTTTAGATCGAGCTTTACTTTTCTTTCTGGTTCCACTAGTTTTTTATATCATTTCACATCTTTTTCAGATCATTTCAGGAACTTAATCAACCAACTTCAATTAACCAAACAACCGCCCCAATTAACCAACCAATGATCCCAATTAACCGGCCCAAACAATTGTCCCAATCCAAAACTAACAGAAACATTGGTTCACCGATGTATTTCGAGAGCTCTGATGACCCCATACTTATTGCTAAACCCCATATTGGGATATTGACCTATACGTTACTCAGGACTGACCGCCAGACTAGTCCTTAGAGTAAGTTTTATACATAGTGTGATCTCTTGAATTTTTCTGCTATGTACCTACGCTCCTCTGGTTTAAGGGACTATGCAGTATCCTAGGCCAACCCTTCAAACCCACAAAAAGCTAGGGTAAGAAACAGTAATAAGAAATGAATTAAAACTGCGAAAAAACTATAAAAAGGGAAAATTTCTGCCTTTGGAACTTAATGGGAATTTAAAATAAAAAAAAAGTCTGAAAACGACTGAATGCAGAAAAATGATCAAAAGTGATTGAAAGTATTATACAATACTCCTGTAAATAATATCAGAAATATTACTAATATTGGATATTTATAATAATATTTCGGAGGTCAAACTAAAATATCACGGTAATGACTAACATATTTACATCTAACTGTAACCATTGATTAAAAAATCAGGAAAATTGGAAAGTAGGTGTCCTTTGTAAACTATGTATTAATTAAGGAGATAAATTACGTAAACGAGCCTATTGACAATTGGTGTATTTGGTACGGATAAATTATATAATTGAGCCTACAGATAATTGGCGCATGTTACCGGGCGTCGTTTAGGGCATAATTAACTGAACCGTAAGCACATGCACCTATTTTTTAACGTTAACACACCCGTGGGGTAAATCTCACCTCATTTTGTCTCCCATTATATTTTTGGCTAAATGCGCTTTAAAAGAAAGTCTACTACTCTATATTGTAAAATGCATCAGTACTACTTCTTTTCGGGGAAAAATCAAGCGTTCACATTTATTTTCGATTTTATAACAGTTTCTGTAAAAATGGCGCTTTTTTATACTTAGAAAATATACAACGATTTGTTTTACCTCTTAAAACATGAATTATTTTATAAAATTTACAGTAATTACATTTAATACATTTTCATCAATATATGAAGGCAGCTTTTATTTCACTCTTTCAGTAAAATTATTTTAGTGTGTGTTATCCCGTAACGAATGAACATATCGAAATGTAACGTTTGTACACGCGCGGGATTATTTAATCACAAAAGCCGTATTTCTACTTTTCTAGCCAACAAACTAAAGACATTCCTGCCTTTGACAGACCTTGCCCTTGAAAGGTACAAGGAAGGTCAGAAGTGTTTCATGACGTAATTTTGAAGTTTTTTCACCTGCATAACCCCTTCTCCCGCAGGTAAACGCAACGTCTCCCGCCAGCCAGACCGTCCGCATACATACTACACCATAAAATGGAAGAGCATATAGAAAAATGTGCTTTGTTAAAATGACGAATTTTTTAAATTTTTTCACCTGCATAGCCCCTTCTCCCGCAGGTAAACGCAACGTCTCCCGAAAGCCAGACCGTCCCCATACGTACTACACCATGAAACGAAAGAGCATATAGAAACATGAACCTTGCTAAAATGATGTAATTTTGAATTTTTTTCATCTGCATAATCCCTTCTCCCGCAGGTAAACGTAACGTCTGCCATCAGCCAGACCGATCGCATACATACTACACCATAAAACAGAAGAGCATATAGAAAAATGAGCCTTGCTAAAATCAAGCGACGAAAACGTTGCTAGTTCTTTCTTAGATTATTACTTTCAGCCCAACAATATTAATTTTTTTTTAAACTCGAGAAATTGAATTTCATTTGGCGTTATAATGACGTAATTATACTAAACTGTTTCAACTTTTAAAATTAAAATGCATGTTTTCTTTGGCGCGTGCAATAGGAGTATACGATTTCCCTGACAATACGCAGGAAAATGTAATAAATACAAACAAATTAACTAGCATTTACCTAAAAATTCTTTCGTATGACTTAAAAATAAATCTTTCGTTTTATGGATAATAATAATAAGGATTAATTTCAGAATATCAGGAGTCTCTTTTAAGAGTAAAACATCATTACAAAGTTATGTCAGTTAAAGAGAAATTGACGTCATACCTAGCAAACGATTTTTTTATTATTATCTTTTCCTAAATTGTTTTTTTGAAATTAAAACTCCTATATTAAAATAGATTTTTAAGCATTAAAAACATTCAAAGGAAGATACTGCGTCATTTTAACACGTGTTTAGTTAAAGTTTTTACATTATATATAGGAAATATTTTCCTTTTCTGATTAGAATCACGTCGATTTGAAAAGTGCAAAAATATAGCGAGAAAATCTGATTTTTATTCAAACGCGTGTTATCACTTTTTTAAAATTATTGTGCCGCTTTTTAGGATGTGGCAATAGGAAAGAAAGATTGAAGGAGATATTTCTATATTGTTTAATTATGGAACGCTATGTAAAGTTTAAATGGGTGCCATTCCCTTAATATTGGATATTTTTTTACCCGACCTTCGAAAGGCACATCGCTAAATTAAGACATTTCCAAAAAGCCATTATTCATCATTGAATGTTTTCTGATTTGGACTGTAACTGAGTTGTTGTCTTTTCATCATGTTTCAAAACGTAAAAGATGCGGCTGAGCTCTACTATACAGCACGATCGTGCTGTATGATATAAAGAAAATTCAAACAGATTTGGAAATATAAAGAATCCGGCTATTATATTATACCACAATCTAAAAATAGATATTTTGGCCGAAAATTGCCTTTTAAAGGTATTCGGATACCAAGATTCGACACTGCTATTTCTCATAATATTTTTCTGGTATGAAATGTTGAATAATTTTAAAATACTTAGTTCTGAGATTATCTTCATGTAGTAATAAAAGCATCCTAATTTTAATAATATTGTAAATGTGAAAGGGTGAATATGTTTGGTTGAAGTCAGAATCAAAACGGATTAAAAAAAATTGTATTTCTTATCAATTATATTAATTTTTCCCAATGTCTAAATTTCCCCTTAAGTTAATAAAATTTACTTATTTTATTTGTTTGTAATACGTAAAATAAAAATTATAAAAATAAAACCCACTTTCAGTCAAATGTAGCAATATAATATTGTCTGACGTTTGTAATATTGTGGCATTTGAAAGTAAAAAATATGACATTAAAATCATAATAGGTACAGCAATGTTAACCTTACTAAAACTGAAACTGATGTGAAAATTCGCTTGTGATTGTGTTTCTGTATTTTTGATAGGCACTATTTCTTTCTAATAGTCATTCGCCTAATAAATTAAGAGATTATAAAATGCAATGATTACTATTTGGAAAGAGCGACTAAAAAATCCAAAAACACAATTACCTAGAAAACCAGTATTAGTTATGTTGGTTATACTATATATATATATGTTGCTAATATTTGTATTCATCGCTAACAATGTTGCCAATTTAGCGAAATTCAAAATTCAAAATATCTACCAGTGTTTTTAAACACTATTTTCACTTTATTTAATCGACGAAAATCTCCCATTAAGTAAAGCGAAAATTAGAATTAAATATTTCTTATACATATTTTGAATACAAAATTACGTTTAATCTTAAGTACTGATATTTGAACTATAATACCAATATAAGTAAAATATTGGATTTGCGCTGGAAATATTTGTAATGAAATGTCTGTGGGTAAGCATTCGCTCTCAGCATCTTTTAAAACGCAGACGAACATGTTGCGTGATTTTATTTTGTTATGTTACAAATATTTTTGTATTAAATATTTTAAATGTCTTACAAATGTGAAAATTCTATTTATAAGGCTATTCAATTTTCAAAACAAAGATTGTAATTGAATCCCTAACGACAAAGTGTTGCAGAAGCAATGAATAGCAGTTATAAATCTGCTTATGATTTTCTTTAACTTTAGTAACTTTGTAAATATTGTTTTATAAGTAATGTGCGAATAAGTATGTATTCGAGATATGATTTCAGTCTCATCATTTTAGTAATCAAACTGAATGTGTGTCATTTCTTTTTTTTTTTAATAATTCATTTTAATATAGATGCTTTTCTCGGTGCAATTAATTTAAAAGAAAAAATTATAAAGATTCTTATTAAATTTTATATTTGGAAATTTAAGTCAAAATTATTTTATAATTAATCTTTATGCAAAATTCATAAGTGGAAGGGCACTTGAAAACAATCACAAAGCAACTTCTTTGTTTAATTAATTCCAATTAATTAATCTGTTTAGCGCGAGCGTTATTTAGTTTTCTTATTGTAACTCGCGTTGCCCCTTCACCAAAATTTATTTGTCATTTACGATCACATATTATAGGGATTTAGGTAAATTAAAATTTACCAACGTGACTTGTTAGTGGTGTTTGGCAATGTTAGTCAGAATTTATAATAAAATTACCAGTATAAAGAGTGTGCTAAGATCTGTACAGCTATGTCAAAACTTTAAATTGTAACTATCTGCATCAAAATGTCAATGTTGCAACAGTATTTAGTATATGTTGGTAAAATTAATAGTGCAATTGCAAAATATTTGCGAAATTAAATCATAGGAAGTAGAAAAGTTATCAAAGTATATTTCATGCTTTCAATTTTTTGTAAGTTAGAAAATAATTTGTTCTAAAATCTCGAACCTAACTGCACAACAGACAATATCCGTTTATTCCACTGTATATCTTCATAACGTATGAATATCTATTTGATGAACACATCATCCATATTTTCAATCCAAACCTAATAGGTTTTCCTTGGATAAACATTTTGCATATATGCCGGCCATAGTATGGAACCATTGATCCATCAATGCTCAACTTCTCGTGCCAGATTCCGAATTGTTGCAGATTTTTAGATAACTCTTCCTATATCGGTGCTATTTATCAAGTTTTTCATATCTTTTGAATTGATTATTGTCCATCACGAGAAAATACTCTTCCGTTTTCTAAAGCAATTTCGGGTCATAACAGTTGGAACAATAGGAGCGGTCGGTTTTTCCGGTCTGTTCCAATACATATCTTCTTTAGGAACAGAATGGAATCCCCTTAGAAGAAGTATTCCAAAAAACAGAAAAATATCTTCACTTACTACTTCAGTCTCTTCTCCTTTTTGCAAAGCATACAATTTTGAATTTTAGTAAGGAGTTCAATATAGTAATGAGGCAAAATAAAAAAAAAAATAGGTCGATAGGTGATAGTTATGAAAATTCTGCAAAAATTGTTTCGATTGTATTTGATATAATAGGTTTTTTAAAATTACATTTTCTCTTCCATGCAATTTTCTTTTTAGGAGATTTTTTTCTTTCTCTGCTTTTTCAGAAGTCGGAATAAAATTTATAGATTCTAACTTACGCTTCTTTACCGGAAGTTGACTTTTTTGTATTTGAAGGACCGGCTTCTGTATTGAGTATCACGTTTTCTTGGCAACAAATTTTATCGTTTTTGCAGGATTACATCTATCACTTCAGTTACATCATCTGGTATAATGGGCTCAAATTCATTTCGCACAATATCCTCTTCGTCAATTATATCGCGTGGTTTATCTGGAGGTAATTGGCATATATCAAGGTCAGATAAATCTTAAACCGAAGGAGTTTCTAAATACGCTACTGTTTCTTCTACAGTTACAAATTTTTTCAACATGCTTTATAATCACATTCGAAAAAAAATATATTTTTAAAAAAATCTATTATACTTTAGCTTCTAATAATGGTACAAATTATTCCAACTGCGAGTCAACGAAACACGAAAGTTCCAATCAAATAACTTTTTTTTTTCCTGTTCTGCCAGCTTGCGCCCCACACTTCAATTTACTCTTTACTTACCTAATAAAATAAGTACTTCCGAGCAAATGCTTTGACACGGTCTGATCTTTGACATTGTCGATACCAACGTTGAAGCGCTAAATCAATCAACTCATCATGTAACGAGATTTGAATTACTTATTTATATGATTACTCATTTTGAAAACGTTATCGCTAAAGCACCAATGTTCCAAAATTGGAACATGATCTTTTCAAAGGGCATCAAACATTTATATTTTATTTTAGTAAGTTTTTAGTAGAATTTTTTTACATGTAATAATTGATGTCTTCCTATGACTATAAAAATAATTATAAATTTTATCCGTAATAAATGTATTGGATAATTTCATTTGAAAAGTATCTCAAAAGTAGAAAATTTCTAAAAATCATAAAAAATAACAAAACTAAATTTTTATTTTTAATATTTAATGAAAAACGAATTTCAAAATCTTAGTTATCATTATACAAAAAAAAAGTAATAATTGGAAAATTATTTTCATTTGTAACATTTAATTAAAACTTCTGTTCCAATTTTGAAACATTGGCGTTTAAACGGTTACGAGTTATGGGATTTATATAAATGTTATGAGGTTGTTACAAACTTTAAAATTATTCCGTCTAAAGTTTCTTTTTTATATAATTAGCGAAAAATGAAGTATTAGGTGTGACAGATGTTTTTACTAATACAAGGATTTGTTATACTAGAGTTTAATATAATGATTAAAAAACACACATTTAGTACAAAATGTACTAAAACAACAATATAAAAACAGTAACATAAGAAATGTTTATAAACATTAAATATATTATGAAAAATGCAATACTTGTTTAATAACATTTAATATCTGTTTCAATTTAAAATTTATATAATTTTTTGCTGAAATAACGGATTTAATGTATATAGGGTAGATGATCCACCTTGCGTCACTAAATACACATTTAATTTAATTCGGTTTAAACGTTAATTTATTTTTTTAATCTATTATACGTTTTTAAATATTGAGATATCAAAAAGAAAATCGATGTATTGAATATCACACCTAAATTTTATGAAATCTCTTTTATTTATTAAAAAAATATATATTTTAAATTCAGGACGTGAATTCGAACTAAAAAAAGTAACTATTCCAAATTTATTTACATTGTATAATTTGTATTTCTCATTTTCCTGCAATTAGGTATGGCAAAAGATTTTGTAAAATATTTATGAAAAACTGTCCGCTTCCGGCAATCTAAAAAAATAAATGCGTAAATTTACTTTTTAAAACAGGTTTACAGATCATACAAAAGCAATCTGTCTACATCTGTAATGTGGCGAAAAAATTCCTAAATATTTACCAGATGTGTCAATTTCAAAACATACATTGTCTTGTATATATTGATGGTCGCATTTCAAGCTGCTCAAATGCTTAAAAAGTTATTAGATAACTATGAACCAAGCAAAGAAAGAAACAGTGGACCATCAGCTGGAAAAAAGATGGCAGCCAGCAGTGCCATAAGCGGTAAAGTGCTAGGGTGCCATTACTTAAACCTGTCGAAAAGTGTCCGAGCCGAATGCAGCTGGCCCATCAGTGATGGCCAACAGCAGGCCAGCCTTGGTATGCCGTCACATTACTTCAAACCGACACTTTTCCTGCAGTGCTACCACCTATCCCACT
This sequence comes from Maratus speciosus, assembly GCA_963932465.1. Classification (NCBI taxonomy): domain Eukaryota; kingdom Metazoa; phylum Arthropoda; class Arachnida; order Araneae; family Salticidae; genus Maratus; species Maratus speciosus. The sequence goes on along the minus strand of OZ010786.1, from coordinate 502,442,655 downwards.
GCTATTCCTTTGCTGGCACAGCACTTTCCCTTACAAAAATTTATTATAGAATTCTATAAAAAAACAAAGTGCTAAATAATTATGGATCTTTTTTCTATAAGCTAGTTTCACCAAGAGCTATAGAAGTGTCTATAATAGAAATGTCCATAGAAATATTTGAACTTTCAGCGGTTTCCATGTGGTCACCCTCCCAAGTTCTAACGCGTTCGATGCTGTTTGGCTTTCGTGATCGGACATAAACAAGTACTTTCAGTGTACTCTACAACTGCTCGTAGTTTTCAAGCTCTCATTACACTATTTCAAGTTTGTTTCCTTTGTGATTTACGTTCCCAATCATTAATCTGGTACAGAAATTGTTCTATTGTATAGAAATCCTAGGTATTTTATACGCTTTTTTTTTTTTTTATTGATTCTGAACTTCGTAAATTATGAAAACCGAAATCCTTTGTAACCTAGTAAAACCAGATTTAAGGAGAAAAATAAAGTGTGTTGAAATAAAGAATTTATTTATTTATTCATTTTCTTATTTATTTTGTTAGTGGCAGTGGTGCTATATTTTTTACAGTTTCAAAAAAAAATTAGCTTCACAGCTTAAATTGTGTTAAGATATTCATTTCAGATTTGTGTTCAAATACTCAATGTCTTTGATATTCGCAAAGCCACCTAGCGTAAGGGTTCCCAGCAATAATACTGCAAAAGTTCGTGCACTTTCATGAAGTGGTGGGCCAGCGCATGAGATAAAATGGATGACCACCAGAATTTTATCTGATGATTTCCAACAGCGAGGTTGACTGAAGCTGTCCAGCAGTGGTTATGGAGTGGTAGACCATCAGCCAGCACTTCTCCATCATCGCCAGCACCTATCTTGCTGCTGGCCAGCAATTTCCCCTTTGCTGCGAAGTAACAGTTTAATGAGCAAAGTGCGCACGAGTACGCATATTTCTCTGTAACGTACAAGGAAGAAAAGATTTCTGTGTTCATAGCTGAACCTTATAGTTTGGTGTGTAAAATGTGAGCTATTTTTTTAACCATTTGGAAAAATGGTTATTGTCCTCTGTCAGGGTAGGATATCAAAAACATATATGAAGCTTTTTATTAGTTGAATTCGCATTTTATTCGTTTTCTGATTGATCTATACAGTAATCTGTATTTTCCCTTTACTTTCAACAGAGATGGATACTTCTGTTGCCACTATGACAAAAAAGTAATAACAAAAAAAAATCAATAACTCAGAAACAAATTGAGATACAGCTTTCAAACAAATTGCATTTAAAAGTACATTTTTTTCTCCATACGACGGTGTAAAAAGCAATATTGTGGGATGTTTAGAAGTTTAAGAATGAAATTTCATTTAAAATGGTTCCAGGAATATTAATGTTTAATCCATGGCGTATGTAATGTATGACCAGCTCCGTAGAAGTTTAAAAATTTACAGTACCGAAAAATGTAATCCATGGCGTACGTAATGTATGAAATTTCATTTAAAATTGGTCCAGGAATATTAATATTTAATCCATGGCGTACGTAATGTTTGACCAGCTCCGTAGAAGTTTAAAAATGTATAGTACCGAAAATTCTAAAACTGAAATTTCTTTTAAAATTTGTTCATGTTGGGTCCAGGAATGTTAATGTTTAATTCATGGCGTACGTAATGTAAGATCAACTCCGCGCGATTTTTTATCTCTTAAATTTTAGTCTTCGAAAAAATCATTTTCGAAATGGTCGTTTTAATTTGTTAAATTGCTTTTTTTTTGTCACAAAAGAAAAAATTTGTATGAAGAACAAACTCATATGCTTGAAGCCTAAAATACAGTTTACCCATAATATACAAGAAACACGATCGTTTGAAATTATTTTTACTGCATGCAATCTTTTCTGTTAGAGTTGTCTTGTTGCCCTAAAATTTATAGTCATAATGCGAGTAACCTTTATAATCTGAATATAAATGCACTGTAAAAAACAATCGTTGAAAAACGGCATTTATAGTGGCAATCGGAATGCAAGAACTATTACCGCGTTTTATTGGATTTTATTTAGAATTTTTGTATTTAATTAAATCTACAGAAACAAAGAATAATTACAGATCACCGGATAGGAACTAGGGAATTGTGAGTTTCCGGAAGATTACCTTGACCATTCATCTCGGATTACCTAAGACACGTTTTAAAGTATCGTTATTTATAAAGTGCATATGAGTATACATGTTTCTGTGTAATATTCTTATCTTACACGTATTCTGTGTAATATGCATGCACATATTTCTGTGTAATATTCTATTCTTACCTATGCATCTCTGTAATATTTTTACACATATTTCTGTGGAAAGTTCTGTTGTTGCATATATTTCTGCTGTTTTATGCAAAGTACACATATTTTTGTGTAATATAGAACGTACGTAAATTTACATTAACACGCCAGTTCAGGTAATCCACACATTTTTTTACATTTACACACGTGCCTGAGTTTTTCAAGAATAACAAATTACATACTTCCATTAAGCAGATAAACACACACAAACAAATGTAATTGTTTCCCCCAAGATTGTAAATTTTCTTACAAGAGTAATATTTTACAAATTTACACATATATTTATGTAAACGCTACTAATTTACACGATTATTTTTTATAGTATCAGTAATAATTAGTTTAAGCTGAAAAACTCTTTATCCTCAAGTTTAAAAGATTAAAGTAGTTTCCGAACTAAAATTAAACTGTCACTAGTATATATGAAGAAAATACATTATAAGGATCATTATACATTCAATTTGTTATTTTCATTATTCTACATATACCCACTTTCTATAAATACTGAAAATTTGAGTGAAAATAAAATTAATTAAGGTTTACGTATTTCGTCCAATTAAAAGAATTCAAAAGCAAACGAATTAAAAAAAAATCTTCATCTGTTTTACGCTCTAGAGAATTACTTTTAAAATATTCGATTTCCTGGTGATTTTTTTTTTCTTTTTAAATCAAAATAATGCAAACTCTTTGGCATTCGTCCAACAATTTTGTTAAAGAAATAGTTTATATATATATATATATTTTTGTTGAATGTATTCTGTAACTTTTGAAAAATTGATACTTTTAATTCAGGAATAAATTATTTCTTTAATTATCTTATTTTAGATTTAAAAACAGTAAATACTCTTATTTTAACAGCTTTCAAACTAACTATGAGTTCCATGAATTGTAAATTACTTAAATATCTTTAAAAAAAATTAAAAGCTATTCTAAACCTCAAGTATTTACATACATTTAATTTCCGAAATTTTAATAGTGAAGTATGCAAATACATCAAAACTAATTTAAATATGTTATTTTCGGGTTAAATATTTAAAGAAAATCTTTTTAAATAAATAAATGTAAAGACTCAATTAATGATATACAGATTCTTTAGAAATTTTATTAAGACATTTTATTAATTTTATGTTATTTTGTCAAATTTCAAGTGGCGTGTTTGAAATATTCACAATCAATGAAGTAATATTTAACCTATCTAAATTTATACATTCTATAGCGATCACATCATGCTTATTTTAGAAAATTATTTTTTTTATTCGATCATTTTAGAGCTATTCATCGCGAAGTTTCATCTAGTTTAAGAAATTAGATATTTAAAGACACTGCAAACCTTTTCAAAATTTTACACAAAAGCTAATTTTTAGAAAATATACGAAAAGTAATGCAATATTCTAAAGTCCTTATTGGTGAATAATAAATATAATTTTCTTTCCTTTCTCACTTTGAAAGGACATTAGAATTGTTACCAAAAACAGAATGACATAATTAATGAATGTTTGCTTAAAGATTTGCATTGGAAAAGAGACAAATTCCTATTTACATGGATAATAATGTTCGTTTTAGAATCTCTTAAAAGTCTTAAGATTCGTTGATGTCACTGAGCGTATATATTAGAAGAAGAAACACCATTTAGGTAATGTCTATCTACGAAATTTACGATGTCTTTTGTTGAAATAATGGTTTTCGTATACAAAAAGCTTGGAAACACTTTAATACTTTTAAAGATATATTTAAAGATTCTTTGATAGAAATAATGAAGCTACGATTTAATATGGTGAATTGATACTTAGTTATGAATAAAGGGAAAAAGTTTTAAAACACGGTCGTGCAATTTATTTTTGCGTATATAATAGGATACATTCCGTATATATTTCGCATAAAATTCAGCAAGCATTTAAACATTTCACATAAAAGCTAATTTTTCGGAAATATATGAAAATATTTACAATGTTCTAAATGTCATTTTCCGTAAGTACAGTCGGACCTCTATTTAACGAACCTCTATTTTGCGAAATTCTCTATTTTGCGAACTTTTTCTTGGAACCAAGAACATTTTGCGAATTTCTTCGTAAGATAACCTCCAAATAGCGAAGTGCATTCTCTATTTAACGAACTGTTTCTTGTGATCTAATTTTTTTTCTCCACATTTCTCAAAATATTTCTGGACATTTCAAACTTATTCTTTCTTTAAACACATTTTATGATGTTAAATGGCCTTGAACTGGCTTTACCAGGCGCCTTCTTTGTCAGCAGTGAGAATTCGGTAAGTACGGAGGACGATAATCCCTTAGAGTAACTTAAAAAAAATGTGGATACAGATGAGAAAAAAAGAAGAAAGTAACCATGATGCGCTGATTGATGATTGTATTTCACTTAATTCTGAAATTGAGACCTCGGAAACACTATCCGAATTGGATATTTTCGACAGTGTGAAAAATAAAAACAAAACAGCAATGAAATGCGATGAAGACGAATATGGTGATGATAGAAATGATCATGATGCAGGAATTAACAAAACTTCGTATGATGAAATGCTAAAATGATTTTAAACCATCCGACGCAGATTATAGTTAGAAGAAAATACGCATGAAGGGATTTTTGGTGCATTGCAAAGATGCGAGACTTATTATGAGAGAAAGCACTTTTTAAAAGAAAAAAACTCAGACAAAATTATAACAGAGTTTTTTAGAAACTAGATTTAAGGACGCATATGTTAATGTATGGTTAAAATTATTTGTTATAATAATAATAAGTAGGATACGGTCGTTAAAATTCGTTAATTTTAATGTAAAACTATTTACTTTAAACAGAAAATACAGTGTATTCCCGGACAATGTTTTGTTTTTCTTGCACATTTCAAAGATTTAAACACGTAGAAAAAATGAATTGATGATGGATATTGGTGGGTAAAATAAATAAAACAAATTGATATAATTTATTAAAAGAAATGTGATTAATTACTTTTAGTAAAAATATTTAGTGTTTATGAATTAAAGATCTGTTTTATGCAGTTTAAAGTATTTTAAGAGGTGAATCTCTATTTAACAAATTTTCTATATAACGAAGTTTTTTCGGGGATTTAGCGACTTCGTTAAATAGAGGTTCGATTGTATTTCATAAATCTTACATTCATCATGCTTGTAAAAAAAAAAAACAAAAAAAAAAAAACAAAAAAAAAAAACCTTATTCAATTTGTAGTTCTTCATCGCAGAGCTTCATGTAATTTAAAAGAATAACAGAGTTTACAAAAAAAAAAGAAAGAGATGATTAATGACGGTTTGATTAAAAGGTCTCAGGACTCTTAAAATTGAAAAAAAAAAGACTATTTTAAACATTTAATATCTTAAAATGTATACTATTTTAAGACACAATTTTGACTGGGATGAAATATATAAGAGTATTCTTTCATTTCATGTATTTAAAAAATTGCAAGATGCAGAATTAGTATTTACAGGGGGCTCCAAACTGTCAGATATTTGACGAGCAGAAAATTGGTATAGGCTATGCGCACGATTACAAAATTAATATTGCAACTAGAATGTTAATTTTGGTGCTTATTTATACTTCAGATTATAAAAATTAGCCAGAATCTAAAAAAATTTGTATTTAAAGCATTTGTATATTTTAAATACAAAGTCGTATTTAGCTCATGCAAAATTTTGAAAATTTCAACAGTATAACCACATAAAAAATATTTTTTTGGAAAATAAAAAGGAAATTTTAGGTTCAGTTTATACAGACTAACATGAAACTTATGTTTTGAAAATTTCATGAAAAAATATTCAGAAGTTTTTGAGATATCGTGCGCGTTATGCCCCAAAATGTCATTTGTTGCGCGGGTATAAGCACTTCTATTCTAATGAGAATTTCAAGGAAACAATTATAACAAAATGCTCTGAAAACATAGGACTTTAATATCTTAAACATTAAAATTTCTAAAATTTTGAAGCTTTAAGAGTCCTGAGACCCCTTAAAGGCTTATTAGAAACGACATTAGAATCGACATTAGAAACGAGTCAAATTTCTAATGGCTGATAATGGTGAATTTACATTTTGTCAAAAGTCATAATATTCGTTAATGTCACAATGTATAAATCAGAAGAAGAAACACAATTACGGACGCAGAAAGAAGAATACTCGAAAGACACGTTTTCTAACTTGCGAATGGCAACAGCTAAAGTGTGTTTACATCGAATGTTGTTCAACGGTTATAACAAAAATAGCAGAAAATGAGCCTGTTGCTTTTTTTTTTTTGAGAAAGATCAATGTCAGGAGTTATATATTGAGAAATGTAATATAATTTTAAACGTAAATACTTTGTGTAATATTCACTTGTAAACATTCTACTTCATGTTTATTCAATATGTTCTGTGATATAAACTATGAAAGAACATCATCAGAATCTGTTCCAGCGAAGTCCTCATTTTTATTTTTAATACATTGTTTTCACAAAGTTAATGCCTATTGACCCCCATGGCAGAATATGCGCGACGCTGCGACGGGCGTCGCAGACTTTTCAGGGCACTTGCAGACTAAAAAAAAGTATCTCAAATTTCGACAAATGATCGCCTGAAACAAAATCTTCGTTAATCGTTTGCAGAAAAAAAAAAAAGTTAATTTCGCGAAAGGATCGCGGAAAAAATGCAAATATTGTCAAAGAATCGGGAAAAATGCAAATTTTGTTAAAGGATCGCAAAAAAACTCTAATTTCGGCAAAACATCACTAAAAAACCGCAAATTTTGTCAAAGGATCGCACAAAACACAAATTTTGCGAAGAATTGCGGAAAAGTGCAAATTTCGTTAAAGAATCGCAGATAGAACTTGAATTTATTCAAAGAATTCCGGAAAAAACGCGGATTTCTTTAAAGGATCGCAGGAAAAAGCGAATTTCTTCAAAGGATCGCGGAAACACGCAAGTTTTGTGAAATATTGGGAAAAAATGCAAATTTTGTCAAAGGATCGCGAAAAAACGCGATTTTCGTAGAGGGACAGCGACAAAAACGCGATTTTCATAAAAGGATCAGGGGAGAAACGCAAATTTCGTCAAACAATAGCAAACAAACGTGCATTTCGTCAAAGGATCGCAGTGGAAAAACGGGAAATTTGTTAAAGGATAGCAGAAAAAACGCAAAATTCGTAAAGGATCGTGGTAAAAAGGCAAATTTCTTCAAAGGATCGCGGGAGAAATAAATTAATTAGGTTATATTATAATTAAAATGTAGTTATATTTTTATAATGTTAATCAGTAAGAATCCCATTCATTTTAACGCTTATAATGTTCTTGTTCATAATAAGAAAATTGAAACATGCTACTCCCGCAGACAATTTTCGTTTCACTAAATTGCTGCCGCGGACACAACCATAATTTTCTGCCACTGGGCTATCGACGAAATTCCCGAAGTCTATTGTTAAGATAATGGATTTGGCATGCAAAAAGCTTGGAAAAACTTTGTTAGTTTTAAAGAATTTTTTAACCATTCTTTGATGGAAATAATGAATATTCAACTCAATAATAAGTTTTGACACATAGTTATGAATAAAGAAAAAAAGTTTTAAAAGACGAATGTGGTATTTTCTTAGCGCATATACATTTAAAAAAAACAAAACAGTTCCAGTCTGACTAATTTTAAACTGAATTAAGTGAGCACAATAAAGAAACTCTAAATTAAAAAGGAAACAATATAAAATATTGGCCGAAACTTTTGAAAAATTATATTTTTAAACTTGTTCAGTTCGGAACTATTCATCGCGGAGTTTTATGCAATTTAAAGAATAACAGATTAAATATATAAAAGCACTGTACGTCTTTAAAGATGAAGCACAAAACCTAATATTTCGAAATTATAGAAAAAGTAATAAAAAGGGGTGTAATGTTCTAAAATCTTTTTTCTGTGATTAATATGTATAATTTTTCTTCTTTTCTCGATTTAAAAGGATATTATAATTGTTAGGGGAAACAAAATGTTGTAGTTAAACAATGTTTACTTATCGTTTTTCATTAGAAAAGAAGCCAAATTTAAATTTGCTTGGATGATAATATTTGTTTTATAATTTCTTATATCTCTTAAGATTCGTTTATGTCACAGAACGCATATATCTGAAGAAGAAACTTTATTAAGGATTCTGTCTATGGATAAGATTTAAAACATCTATTGTTCACATAATGATTTTAGCACACAAAATTCTTGGAAACACTTTGATGTCTTTAAAGATATATTTAATGATTCTTTGTTTGAAATAATAATGATACGAATTAATATGAATGAATTGACTCTTAGCGGGATTCGTACACTTCAGGGAAAAACACCAAATTATTCGCGCAAAAATATTCCATTATTTAATGAAAATAATCCATGTTTAAACAAGAACGGAAAATCCTGCACCCAGCATAGTCTATGTAAAGATTTCCAACACATTCAGAATTCTTTAAGAAAACTTCGGAATTTACTAAGGCGAAAGGAGATGTCTAAATAAACAATTTGAAAACTTCTGCTATTACCATCTATAGTCGGAAAAACAGCCGATTTGTTTCTTTTGTGTAGCCCTGTATATGATCTATAGATTTGTATGTATACATAGGAGGCTAAAAGTTAGTTCAGTTAAACGGTTAGTTGAAAATTTCCATTCAGCCATTTTTATACACATGGATCTAAAGGATTTATACACATGAAGTAGTAACATAGCCACATAGGAAACATAGTCACATTGATTATAATGTAGTGCAAAGAACATTTATAAGAAAAAATTAGCAAACAGATTATGAATAAATGAACAGGTTATATGGAATATAAAAGTTACATATATTAGCCTCACCTGGAAATTTTACTGACACATCGATGTTTAACATAAATACAAATTATTCACACAAATGCGCGTAAATAAAATCTTGTGCCACTCGTTCGTGCACATACACTTGCATATATAAATGTTAGATTATTCTAACATTGGAAGGTTTTTCTCGTGAACGGAATAACTGGTTGTTATGTTACCAGTAGTGCAATGTTGAAAATAATAGAATCACAGGTAGAGTTGAATCCTCGTCGATTCATATAACGATATTACGTTATTTGGTGATTCGAAAGTGTGGTTAAGCTTCGAAGTCATAGTAGATGAATAATCAATCTGGAAGCCGTACATTGGATTAAGCTGAAAAAGAATGTTTCGAAGTAAATAAACATGGATATTGGAAGGTAGTTGCAGTCATCGAGTGGAAAGCCAGATAACACATTTATCCAGTGTAGGTTTCTCTGTAATAATCGAGACAATGCGTAATTGAAACTCAGGCTTTTATTGAAAGAGCTTTCGGCGGTGCAGTTTCCACCGATTCATTTTTATCAAGCAATCGTTACGTAGTATTTAATAATGGATAAGCAATTATAGATAATAGAAAATATCAGACGGCGACCAGGGGAAGTTATCAAAGTAGAAATACGACAAATTCTGCTGAAACAAAGCGAGTATCGACATTTTGTTCATCCAATGTAAGGATACAAATATGATGTAGATCGCGCTCTCAACCAATGAATAATTAAGAATGTAACGTCATATAAAGAGTGTGGACAGATCAAGCGGATGAATTTGAAGGGAAAAAGGATAACCTCAGAAATGCGCAGGAAAGTAAAAATAGAAGCTAAAAGAATATTCTCGAAAGAAAAAAGCGCGGAAATGGAACAATTAATTTAAGAATACTAAAAGCGTAATATTTCAGCGATTTAGACAAGTGAGACATTAAATTAAAGGGAATTTAACAGAGTTAATGATAGAGATTATTTAAGGATAAGGATTTTGAGAATTCATCGAGCTTAAACAACTTAAATTCAAGACAGAGCAGAGTAAACGCAGTGTAGGCAGTCATTACCAGCTGATTATATACTGAAGACACGTCAAACTTTTTATAATTTTATTTAAAATCACAAAAACAAACATCATTACTTCGATGTCGAAAAACTTAAGACATTAAATATTTAAAAACATGCTCTTAAATAGCTTAAACTTACATAATCCATTTTAAAAGGAAAAATAGAGCCACCTCATACAGCACGAGCACACAATATATACATTCAGTTAAACCGTTACGTCATACCACACATTTGCCGAAAAATTTGCATAAAGCAAGATGCTGTAAATAAACAGTAACAGAAGAAAAACTCCCCGCATTCAGCCGTACACGAAGACTTCGCAGAATGCGAGGTGACTGACTAAAAGAGCTGGAAAAGCCGGCAATGTGTGGATGCAAACGATTTTTGCTCGTAGCTCGGGACAAGGTATTGGCAGGAGGATTAAAAATAAGTTAAACACACTTAACTTGCGAAAAACTCGCATACCTGCCTGTCATTGCCCCCCCCCCCTCCCGTAGTTACGAGCATACACGAGCATACTCCAAACCTTTAGATTTTCAAAGGAGATGTAACCTCATACTCCTGTATAAAATTTAACTTTCATACATACAAAAGAGTTTAAAGAATCAGATGCATTATACATAATTACAATTGCAACAATAAAAAAAATATCTAACTTCTACATACACTTTCGTCAATAAGGTAACCTTTCACTTAATACATATTTGACAAAGCTGAAAATCTAATTTTTCAGCTTAAAACAAAAATATATTTCAGCATATAAACATTTTCATGTACACTAATAGAAGGAAAAGGTTTTAAAACATTGCGCTACCTGTACTTTTCAAAAACATTAAAATATAAACACAATTCCGAACATTAATATATGTACACATAACTTTAATACATTTCAAATATTAAAAAAAAAAAAGATCGATTAACCATTTAGACCATCATCCTTTGGATGCATTACAATACAACATGTAAAATATTTGTAAACCAAAAAAATAAAAGGGGGGGGGGGTTGATAAGTGCTTTTATCGGAAAAATAAAAAAATAAAAAATAAATAAAAAATTGTGATCACAACGAAAATACCTTTATACAACACATTAACTACATTTATACAATAACCAAGTTTAAAAATATTAGATTAAATTTGCTATGCAAAAAGAGCATTAAAAAACAGTTCATATTAGCAAATACATATATACCATATATTCTAAACTTTTTATATATGAATATCAGAATTCATAATGTTTTTGTACTTATTTAAACTGAAAAACATTTCCTTACAAAAGTCTTTAACCCTTCTTTGGGGAGAGGTTTAGTTAGGTTATCAACAAAGTTTTCCTTTGATCTTACATATTTGAGGGTGAATATATTCTCATAAATTAAATTTCTTAGAAAATGATATCTAACACTAATGTGTTTTGTCCTGTTATTTTCGATGGGTGAATGTGAAAAATCTATAGCAGCTTGGTTATCGCACAAGAGCTGAGCTGAAAAATTGACTTCGTTTGGAAATATGCTTAAATTTATACATTCCTGACTAATACGTATTACCCATTGTAAATCTTTAGCAGCTTCCGTTAAAGTTATGTATTCCGAGTCCATTGTAGAAAGTGCTACGCATTTTTGTTTAAACGTGCGCCAGATAATAGGAGCCTCATCTAAAAATAGAATAATCCCCCCCATCGAAACACGGTCATCTCGATTTGATGCGAAATCTGCATCACTGTAACATGAAAGTTTTAAACTTTTTATACTTGAAAGGTTAAGTTTATAGTGTTGCGTAGAAAAATGAACATAACCCAATAACTTTAATAAGTAATTCCAGTGAACCGTGCCAGGGTTTTCCTGAAACTGAGAAAATATATTAACTGCAAAGTTAATATCAGAACGTGTGCGACTTGCTATGTACGCAAGACATCCGATTAAACTACGGTACGGGGTTTTACTCATTTCTTGAATTTCGGTTTCGGTAGTTGGCGAATCCGTTTTAGATAAAACAATTCCTTTTGCGATTGGTAGTGATGTTATTGGAATATTAAACTTGCTAAACCTTTCATATACTTCTGAAATATAGTCAGATTGATGTATACATAAAGTTTTATTTTCCTCCTCAAATGTCACTCCTAAAAGTCTTTTAGTTTTCCCAAGGATTTTAAGATCAAATTTATTTTGTAGCTTGTCTATTGCCTGTTTTATATCTTGAGGGGTTTTTCCAAACAGAACAATATCACCTACATAAAGCAGAAGAACCAAATTTTCATTAAAGACATATACACAGTTACACCAGGTTAAGCGTTTAAATCTTAATTCTATCAAAACTGAATTTATTTCAAAGAACCATTCCCTTCCAGATTGCTTTAAACCATAGATAGCTTTACTTAATTTGCATACATGATTAGGATAGTCTTTATCAATAAATCCTTGAGGTTGATACATGTAAATTTCATTATTTAGTTTATCATATAAATATGCTGCTTTAATGTCAAGCTGACAATGTGACCAGCCGCATAAACAAACTAAAACGGTAAAGAAAAGTCTAATGATTGAAAAATTTATAACTGGGCTAAACACTTCATCGTAATTTATCCCTTTTTTCTGACGAAAACCTTGAGCAACTAATCGTGCCTTGTATCTCACGATTTTATCATCCTCGTTACGTTTTACATCGGTTATTAACAATTGTAGTTTTGTCAGGTTTAGGGACTAAAGTCCAGAATTTTCTTTCTTTCATTGTTTGTATCTCGTCGTCCATAGCTTTAAACCACTCTCTTTTCTGGGGGGAATTATAAGCTTCATTATAATTTGAAGGTATTTTAATATCTACAAAATTAGCTTCGATTGTTTCATTGTCAGACTCTTCGTCACCAGGTATTTTAACTCGACCTGAATAAGTATTAGAAATACGAAAATCAAAATCTGTTCTTTTAAAAGGTATATTGTGTTTCTCACAATAAGCTTTGTCTTCTGTCCATGATTTTATCCTAGTTTTAGTTCCAACTATACGATGGTAAATGTCATGTCTTGGTTCTGCTTTTCGTTTTACAGCTAGTCGTTCCCATTGGGCTTTAGAAGATCCAGGCGTAAAAAGAACTGTTTTAGACGTATCAGGTATAGAACCGTTTTGGACATTTTCTTGATTAGGAAACGAGCTTTGAGCTGGAACGCTGCTCATATCTTCTGGCTCCGTTTCTTCCTTTGGATCTTTTTCGGGTTTACCCTCGTCATTCGTTTCTTCATCAGATTCCGATTCAGATTCATCAGATGAGCTGTAGATATTTCGCCTTCGACCCAGTATGATTCCTCTGCGCTCTTCTTTCGGAAAAGTAACGTTTATAGTTTCTATCGTTTTACGTTCCTGGGGTAACCATACGCGGCAACCTTTAGTGAAAAGTGCGTATCCGACCATTATACCTTTCAGGGCTCTCATTGAAAATTTATTTCTCAGCTGCTTAGGTTTTCCCACGTAAACAGTTTTCTCCCTCCATACAATTCGAATGGAGCTTTTGTCTGATTACCGTGGCAGACCCGGTTCCACGTATAAACGAAAGTTAGTAATGCTTCTGCCCAAAAACTTTCTCTTAACTTGCTTTCATGTAAGAGGGCTTTTATAGCGTTTAAGGCCTCACAATTGAAATTTTCCGCAGTTCCATTTTGCTCGGGAATGTACTCGTTACTGAATTCATGATGTATTCCTTGATCTTCAAGGTATTTACTGAAAGCCGTATTTTCATATTCACCGCCATGGTCAGACCTAAGATTTATGATCTTGCGATTTAGAGATCTTTCCGCCCTTTTTTTGGAACCGTTTGAAGCATTCAAAAACTTCACCTTTTTGTTTAAGTGGGTACACAACTACTTTTTTAGAACAGTCGTCAATAAAGCTCACAAAATATCTAGCTCCTCCGTTTGATTTGACCGGAAGGGGCCCACATACATCAGAATGAATCAATTCGAGGGGAGCTCTAGAGCGTGTTTTGCCTATTGGCTTGAACGAGATCCTTCGGGACTTAGCGATCTTACAATCTTCACAAGTTGGCATGTCTTTTTCCTTGAAATTTGGTAAATCATGAACTGCAACATTCTTACTTGTGTTTAAAATGTACTTTGTATTAATATGACAGTATATTCGATGCCATTTGTTTAGATCACCACCACACTTTTGAGTCTGTGCTGAATAAGCCCTCTTGTCTTTTACTTTGGGATATGTTGGTTTGCAAATGCAAAAACCGTTTGTTTTAATAGCCGTAAATATTTTTCTTCCGTTTTTCGATAATAAAGTCAAACGACCATTTTTACATGAAAAAGACATTCCCATGCTATCAAGGGCTGAACCTGACATTAAATTACGTCTAAGTTTAGGCGTGTACATGACATTTTTAAGTTCCAAATTTTGGCGCTTTCCCTTATTATAAAAACACATCTTTACTGTTCCGATGCCTAAAACTGGACATTTAATGTCCCCTACAGCAACAGACATGTCAGTCCTCCTAACTGTTTTGTATGTGGAGAAAAGCCCTTGATCTTTACAAAAATGTGTGGATGCAGCAGTATCAAAAAGCCACTCCTGTCCTTTGACAGAGCTTTGATTAGCTTCAAGCATATCTGTAGCAAAACTACTATTTGGGCAAATGCCCCCCTTCTCTTTATCTCTTTACTGGGTACTTTACTGGGTATTTTTAAAGTACAATTTGGTGCAATGTGACCCCTCATTTTGCACTTGCTATATATAGCATCGCGTTTCAAGAGAGTAGATCTATCCTTACTGCTACTTCTACTGTACTGTTTTATATTTTTGCCTTTAGGTTTTTCTAATTTAGATTTAAATGCAACATTTGATTTATCTAGATTGCATTGTTGCAAGCGGCTTTCCTCTAAAAGTAGTTCTTTCAATATGGGATCAAATTTAAAATCAGTGTCAGTATAACGATAAATATTAAGAACAATACTAGAAAATTGGTCAGGTAAAAAACAAATAAGTTGGAAAGCCTGATAAAGATCCTCTAATGGATGACCTTGTTCCTGCAATTGTTTAATAATTGTACTTAATCTAGCTGCAAACAAACCAATCCCTTCCCCCTCTTCATACCTGGCAGCGAAAAATTTATCCAGGAGGGAGATTACTGCAGCTCTAGTTTTAGGGCGGTAGTTATCTTTGAGGATATCCCATGCTTTCTTAGCATCAATCGTTTCTGCAAGTAGTGGTCTAAGATCAGGAGATACATTTAAATATATAGAACTAAATGCCCTATCACGGCGTAAATTATAGTCACGCTTTTCCTTATATTTTACACCATCATCAGGTGGTTTTTCTGTACCATCAATAAATTCCCAGCAACCACGGTCCATAAGGAGGACTTTCATGTCCGCGGACCATGTTGCGTAGTTGTCTGGAGTTTAAAATTCAATCTCATCCATTATAATATATACATATAAACAAGATTAATTACTGAGAGAAGTATATATATATATATATACAATATATTAAGAAAACATTCAAGAAAGTAAAATGTAACAAAAATTCTTACTTATTACGTTCACTCTCATATGGCAAGTCTTATGCACTGATAGTTCAAAAGTCCAGTCCTTAAAAGTCCTACATACAATCTGTAGAAGTGAAACTCTTGTTCTAATCCAGTTCATAAGTAGGTGAAAAATTCCTTTCTGTCACCGACTGGAAGCACACGGAGTTTTTATCCAGAAATAGTCCATAAAGGGGTTCAGTATCATGAAGTCGTCAGCAGCAGGAACCACTCATATAAAACAGGAACAGGAGCCACAGCACTCAGCGGGAATATAAAACTTATTCCATGTTACAGCTGGTATAATAACTGCTCTGGCCCATAACCAGTGACAATTCATCGAGCTTAAACAACTTAAATTCAAGCCAGAGCAGAGTAAACGCAGTGTAGACAGTCATTACCAGCTGATTATATACTGAAGACACGTCGAACTTTTTATAATTTTATTTAAAATCATAAATAGTCCAGGCAATAGAGACCGTATAGGGACTCTACCTAGCAAAATTAATGGTAGTACTGGAAATCGGTTTTCTAGATGTTTTTTGGGTCGCTGAATCCGAATTTGTAACTTCCCACCAAAATGTCCCCCGGCAACCCCCCCCCCAAATTTTGGTAAAAAGCCCCCCAAAAAGATTTTTATTAAAAAATTCCATTTTTTATTGTTTTAGGGGAAAAGTAGCTAGAAATGCAAAAAGTAGACAAAATTTGCAACAAATTAGATATATGATATTATTATTTAGGATGAAGGGGAAGGGGGGATCTGCCTCGGAACATGCACCGCAGTGCTGCGCGGACTAAGTTGCGCAATTCCACTTAACCACTCACACGTATACATTAGCCCTCCCATCTTCCCTCCGAACTTTATCTATAAGGTTTACTTTAAGTTTTTTGGGTCGCTAAATCCGAATTTTTAACTTACCCCCAAAATTTCCCCCCCGACCCCCCCCCCCAAATAGTTGTTTTTAACTTAAATTTCTTATTTTGTTTAGGGGGAAAACATTACAAAATTCAGAAACTAGACAAAATTTGCAACAAATAGGATATATGACATTATGACGTAGGATAAACGGTGAGAGAGGGGGCTGCCTCGGAACATTCCCCGCGCGCTTTTCTCAAAAACCAAATTTTTTCAAAAAATAAATTTTTTGGAGGGTTGCCAGGGGAAATTTTGGTGGGAAGTTACAAATTTGGATTCAGCGACCCAAAAAACATAAAGTGAGTCGAAATTCAGAACTAGTATTAATTTTGTCAGATAAAATCCCCTATTGCCTGGACTTCATAATTTAGTGCACGTAGCGCCGCAGTGCATGTTCAGAGGTAGCACTCACCCTCCCCGTTCATCCTAATTCATAATGTCAAATATCCTATTTGTTGCAAGTTTTGTCTAGTTTCTGAATTTTGTAATGCTTTTCCCCTAAAACAATAAGAAATTTAAGTTAAAAACAACTATTTGGGGGGGGGGATTTTTTGGGGAAAGTTAAAAATTCGGATTCAGCGACCCAAAAATCTTAAAGTAAACCTTATAGAGAAAGTTCGGAGGGGAGATGGGAGGGCGAATGTAAAGGTGTGAGTGGTTAAGTGGAATTGCGCAACTTAGTTTACGCAGCACCGCGTGCATGTTCCGAGGCAGATCCCCCCTTCCCCTTCATCCTAAGTCATAATGTCATATATCGAATTTGTTGGAAATTTTGTCTACTTTCGGAATTTCTAGATACTTTGTCTCTAAAACAATAAAAAAGATGGATTTTTTTAACAAAAACTTTTTTGGGGGGCTTTTTACCAAAATTTGGGGAGGTTGCCGGTGGAAATTTTGGTGGGAAGTTACAAATTCGGATTCAGCGACCCAAAAAACATCTAGAAAGCCGATTTTCAGTACTACCATTAATTTTGCTAGGTAAAATTCCCTCTTGCCTGGACTAAAAAACAAACATCATTACTTCGATGTCGAAAAACTTAAGACATTAAATATTTAAAAACATGCTCTTAAACGGCTTAAACTTACATAACCCATTTTAAAAGGAAAAACAGAGCCACCTCATACAGCACGGCCACACAATATATACATTCAGTTAAACCGTTACGTCATACCACACATTTGCCGAAAAATTTGCATAAAGCAAGATGCTGTAAATAAACAGTAACAGAAGAAAAACTTCCCGCATTCAGCCGTACACGAAGACTTCGCAGAATGCGAGGTGACTGACTAAAAGAGCTGGAAAACCGGCAATGTGTGGATGCAAAAGATTTTTGCTCGTAGCTCGGGACAAGGTATTGGCAGGAGGATTAAAAATAAGTTAAACACACTTAACTTGCGAAAAACAGATTTAGTGAAAAGTCAGAAAAGTCCTGTCAGATTTAGTGAAAATAAAGTAGTAATTTAGAATAAGATAAGGAAATCGCGGAATTAGAACTAATAATGTAACTTATATATAGATACATATGCATATAATATACGCAGAGAATATTTTTAATACATATACAAGCATATTGGACACACTAAAAGTAAAACATTCTACTTAAAATATTAATTATGTGTATTTTCAGGTAATAATCCAAAATGAACAATTATTTTAAAAAAATGTTGTGTAGTTATAAGTTTTTAAAGACACCATTGTTGTACTGAGTAAGCCACTCAATCAAAGAACAGTTATGATAGTTAAAATAATTACGTAATTAATATTTGCTTTTTATTTATCTGCTCTTTCATAAGCCACTTTAATATTCAACAAAGTTTTAAAATTGTAGTTCGCATTTTCTTTCAGCTTGATTCATAATTTTTAATTGAAAATAATAATCTCTAGTATACTGGATATGCTGTCCGTATATTTGCGAAATATAATCTATTTTGTATCTTAATTGGACTTTTATAAATGCGATGTCTATTAATTTTATGCTATTACTAGACATCGCAAACTGATGTTCTTTAGAATATATATATATATATATATATATATATATATATATATATATATATATATACATATATATATAGGCTTTAAAATGCATTGACGCATGAAGTACATAACCCGTGCCCTTATATCATTACATACAGTTCATGTTATGTTCATTCTAATTAAATTATCTTCATTCATAATTTTTAATTGAAAATAATAATCTCTAGTATACCGGATATGCTGCCCGTATATTTGCGAAATATAATCTATTTTGTACCTTAATTGGAGTTTTATAAATGCGATGTCTATTAATTTTATGCTATTACTAGACATCGCAAACTGATGTTCTTTAGCATATATATATATTTAGGCTGTAAAATGCGTTGACGCATAAAGTACATAACCCGTGCCCTTATACTATACCCGTGCCCACTACAAACAGTTCATGTTATGTTAATTCTAATTAAATTAGTTCTTGTCAACAATTTCATGTTTATTACTTTCATATTATAACTGTACATTGCATTAAACAAGGAACACATTAAAAGTTGTTATTTGGGCTTTAAAACCTATTTCGCATACAGTACGCAGTCTATGTATTTATGTTATTTTAAAAACACCCTTCTCGTTAAACGTTAATAATAACAGAAAGAGATGGGTAATAAATTTTGATAATATCTGAATACGATAAGAATGAAATTTTAGTATAGTAATCGTTCTCTTTGGACTCCTTCATTGTAGAAAAAAAAATAAAAATCAGTAATTCTAAAGATGTGAAGCTAATGAAATCTGTATCCTTACTAAATGTATGCTTACTAAACAAAAAAGATGAAAATCTACAAAATTATTTTTTGTAAAGCTACAGAGATCTGTAGTACTATCTACTAAAATTACAATAATATTACTAAAATTTTATCAGTAACCCGGGTTGCAGTTATATAAAACTTCTAGGCATTCCAGTTTCATAAAAAATCATAGTAACTTTACAGTTTTTTTATTTACAGTGCTAACGAATTTTTGTTGCTGCCGTTACATAAAAAGTTCTAGGAATACCAGTTTCGTAGAAAAATGTTAGTAACTTTACAGATATTTTTTACAGAGTTTAACATTAAAATTTGTATTTTTTTAGATTGGCCTGTGGGCTGCTATTCGAGAGGGATAAAGGAGTGACTACTCATGAGTCATGACAGATATTTGTAAACTTATGTAATTTTTTTTATTATTTCTAGACACTGTTAGAAGTAATGCAAAGTGATTAACCATCGTTGGAAAAATCTACCATTGTAGACTATCTCTGGTATTCTTTCAGTAAACTCAAGAAATAGTTTCAACGTCTTGAAAAAGATACAAGTAATATTTCGGAGTATATATATATATATGTTATGAAATGATTTTATTAAATCCACCAAAAAATACTTTTTAAGAAACACTGAACTAATAGAATTAGAAATAAAATAACCCACCAATATCGGCTAAAACCCAGAGGAGAAAGCACATTTTAAGAACGGTAATCTTGTAATTTTTCATTCCAGATTAAATAGCTTAGTTTTACAGAAAACCCACACGAAAATGGCTTTTTTGTTTGAAATGATGTTCGAAAAGCTTAACAAAAGTTTATATTACTTGGCAGTTTTTCAAATGTTTTTATTGTATTTTTGACCAGCGTCATTATTAGATTTTTCTTTTGTTCAATCAGATTTTTTAATAGAAGGTTTGGATTTTGTATCTCTATATCGATTGTATTGTATTTTTCTTTTATTCTTTATAGAATGGAAAAAAAATTGATTTATTGATAAAAAATATATTTAAAATAATAATAATTAAATAATGAAAAATATTAATTTTTTGGTTTCTTTGTTTGTTTTTTTAAAACAATATTGAATAGTTATAATTTAATTGTCTTAATATTTTAAACATTGACTTGCAGGCTTTACAAGCAGTATAACAGATCAAAAGATACATTAAAGGAACATTGAAAAGATAAAGGAACGTAGATGCGGTCTGGTATTTATTCTATTTTATTTTATTTTATTATTATTATTATTATTATTATTATTATTTTTTTGGTATTTAGATTTCTGTAGCCGATGCAGAATTCTAACCATTGTATAAAAAAGGCGGAATTTGCGAATGTGACTTAGGGATACGACTGTTTTTGAAATAGTTAATATTAATATTTTTTAAAACCAAAGGCAATGTTTTAAAGGAAAATTAACGTTTTTGCGCTTTGGTATATTTTGATGTTTATTATATTTTTGACCAACGTCATTATTAGATTTTTCTTTTGC
The DNA here is from genome assembly GCA_963932465.1 of Maratus speciosus. NCBI lineage: Eukaryota > Metazoa > Arthropoda > Arachnida > Araneae > Salticidae > Maratus > Maratus speciosus. The sequence goes on along the minus strand of OZ010786.1, from coordinate 502,421,798 downwards.
CCAATCAGATTATTTTTAAAGACATTTTAGAAAAAACTTTTTTTATCTCGATTGGATTGCATTTTCCTTTATTCTTTATAGAATGATAAAATAGATTTCTTCAAAAAAATATATTAAAAAAATAATATGTAATAAATTTCAAATAATCTTGAAAACAATTTTTTATGTGTTTCTTTTTTGAAGGGAAGTTGGAACTCCCTAAGCCTACTATGTTAAATTAATGTACCTCTTCTGAGAAACTACCAAAGATATGCACTTGAAATTTTTTATGTACATGTTATGAATAATTCCTATCAAAGTGATGTCAACTTTAAAAGCAAATATCGTTTAATTTTTTTTTAATTTTAATCTGGAATAAAAACCACTTTTAAATAAGAAACAACTTGCGTTTTTCAAAAGAAAAACGCTTTATAAAAATTTTGTGCAAATGTTTGTAGCAAAAGTTTATTAAAGATTCATCAGGGATATCTGTGAAACATTCTGTCAAAATTGCAAACAATGATATGTTGTAAGTTCCATAAGAAACTACGTTGAAGTTTTAAAAGCAACATTTTGAGAAAATTGAGGTTAAAGTTTACGTATGTATTGTGTATGTATAATGTAAACAAACTGAATTACTTAAAATGTTTTAACTTCATGACATAGAAATAAAAGTAAGATACTATTCGAAAGGGGGAAAACAAATGATTAGAATTATTACAAAAAAAAAAAGACTTTTATTACGAATTTGACTTCCAAATGCACTTAAACAATATTGGTGCAATTAAAATTTAATTGCCTTAATCTATTTGTGCCTGAATTTTTGTTTTCTCAAATTTGTTGGCAAAATCACTGTAAAATGTTGCAAAATAAACTGGAAAAATACTAATAAAACTTATGCTAAAATATTTTTGTATTTGATAAAATGTTAATGCACTAAATAAGGGAATATGCATAATATTTGTAATAGTATAATATGCATAATTATATGTTTTGTCTAAATTTATATAAAATAAGCTTTTAAATTGTATATTATATTCTATAATTAGTATTTTTATGAACTACTAAAAAAATATATTTATTTCTTTACAGAGACTTATAACATTCTAATTATTACTAATAATAAACTAAGGGCCTGTTCAGAAGTGCATCTCACGCCACGCGCGTGCTCAGAATTTTATGCCATGGAGTAGGTCTTATGGAATAAAGGGATTTTCAAGTAATTCAGTTATTTCATTATTTTTAAGGTTCAAAACAGGTAAAACCAATGACTATATTTCTTTATCTTTCCAAAACATGGTTTTTGTAACAGGAATACATGCCTATGTTCACTGAGATAAAATTCAAAATATTCCGTAAAAGAGTCACGTGACCTTTTTTATCCACTTCAGCCTGATCAGAATTCAGTCAACCGCACGCAGACATCGTGCAAGCTACCCCAAAAAATTATGTGGGCGATTTGATCACGTGTTTGCGCGTTTTGGGCTTATGTTTCATTGGTTATGCTTTGTTTGGTAGGTTTGATTGATACAATTTAACAATTCAATTGGAGATCTAAATATTTAAACTTTTTAACAATTTTCTTTTTATTTGTTTAAAAATGATTTATCAGTTGCTTTATATTTTTCCTGATAGAATGCTGTTAATAAACCAAAATTGTGATATCAACATATTACAAGATTTTGAAATTTGCACTGTTAGTTAGACAATTTTTCAGAGAAGGTTTTAGTATATATATTTCTTATTTTATGATTGCCGTGTGGATTAATACCGTGTGGATAACAGACAAAATACAGCATAAAACATGAGAAACAAATGACACTCAAAATCACGTTAGTATAAGCAAAGTACTTAATTATACTTTCAGTAAAAAAATTATAAGCATTCTAATAATATTTTATTCACTACAAAACTAGACGGCAAACCCCATATATTTTATCTCTTTAAAAAAGAGATAAAATATTGTGCAGATATTTTGAGTTAAAATAATATACATCTAATACATTTTATTTTTATAATATTTTCATGTTGATTTTAACACCATAAAATATGATTAGTTCCTAATCTCGATAAAAATTCACTCCTAATGTACTCAAAAAGAAAAAAGAAAGAAAAACATAAAGAAATTACCCTACGCTCAAACGGATATTTTCGCACAATACTTATTTTTTCATTTGCTTAATATATATATATATATATACCCTAATATCACTTTGAAACGAAACTTTGAATATTAAAAGACGTTCAAATCTAAAACTTTCATCGAGAAATACCCCATTTTCTTGTATTTAAATAAGTATTTTATTATTATAATAGAAATACATGTGCTTATAAAAATTTATCTTTATCAAAAATATCTTATTTTATATGAAAAATATAAAGCAATCAAAAAAAAAAAAAAAAAATCACAAATACAATTTGGGACGCGAAGGATGCGAACCCATAACCCCTAGTCTCGAGTTCAATGCTCTATCCATTCAGCCGTTTAGCTTACGCTTCACTTGCAACAGATTATCTTTATAATTAGCACTATAATTAATGAAATCCATGATCTGTTCCTGAACGCGCGGTATGTTTATTCCATCCACGATAAAGACCCACTCCATGTTCCTGTCTCATGAGCTTGAACACACCCTAAGAATCGTCGTATTTGAGGCTTAAAAACAATTTGTTTCATAATAATCTTCAAAAAGACTTTACATAAATAACTATCCTCTAAATGGCTAATAAAAATATGTACCCCTTCGTGCCTAGCGCCGTGTATTGTGTACGTTATAAAAATGCATAAAAAATAGGCTTAAACATATAATTTCACAATTTAAAAAATACATATTTCAAAGAAGTCTACAAACTAAGATTGTGACTTATTTATTTTGATAATTTGTTGAAAAACCAAAAATAAACTTACTTTTTACATTTCGCCATCTTGAAAAACGAAAATCTATAAACTTTATTTAACCTTTCGTCGGGCGCGCACATTTTCATCGCATGAGCGGGCGCGCGTTGTAAATTGTACAGCAGGGGGAAAACACTCAATTATTGCTGCTTTATTTTAATTTTACAAATAATTTAATTTACAAATATCATATAAGTTATCTCTGATCACAATTTATAGGAGTACTCCGCAATACCCTTATATTTATTTTGTTATAATATATTAAAGCAGAAGTTTAAATGTATAAAAATCTATTTAATACTACAAAGTACAAAAACTAATAATGCGTTACTAAACAATAATTAAGTAATTTCAGACTTACATAATCAGTCATATATTTCATCTATACTATTCGCTTCACATGACAGGCATAGAATTTGTTTTTTTGAATGCTGTTTACAGATAAACCTTACGCATTTGTTGCACTTCATTGTGGAGGAGGAATTTTTTTTTCGGCCGCACATGTAACACGAACCTCTCTTTTGTGGAGAGAAAAACTTAATTGAAGTTTCCTCTTCCAAATTTTCTGTTGAACGATATATATCAAGGAAAACTGACACATCTCGAGGTAAAGACGGAATTTGAGCTCTCGATATGAGATGCTCTTTCATAAGGGATTTTGAAAGTGTTCTCAAAAAAGTAATTCTTCGTCTTGGCTCTTCATCAACATTATTCAGTAGAAATAATACACGTGAATTTATTCCTGCAATGTTCATCATAGTATAAAATACGACAAGAGGCAACCTTCTTGTTATTCGAGATACAGAATAAGCCGCACACATTTTATCGCAGGTGTCAACACCTCCTTTATTCATATTGTAATCAAGAATTATTTCTGGTTTTCCACTCTCTTCATCAATTTCGGCTTTATCATGAAGGCTAGATACTAATACCACTGTTTTGTTCTTTTTTTGGTACATATGAAACCAGTGTTTTATTTTTCTGAAAACCAAAGATAGAAGTACCCACAACTCTATGTCTTCCTGGTAAAAATTCTGAAGGAATTTCTTTTTTATTTTTCTTTACTGTACCAATGAATGTGATTTTCTTCTCTAATAAATAATCAACTAGTGTGAAGCTAAAATACCGGTTATCGGTCGTAAGGTTTTTATTAGCGTTTTCGATAGGCGTTACTAAACATTTGACAATGTCTAATGGTCTGTTCTCTACAGCGAAAACTCCAGGAGGCTGTTTATCGACGTAAATTTCCATGTTGCTGCAGTAAAATGTTTTAGCATCACATAATGCGAATATTTTTTTCCCCTTAGCAGGTTTGCTAGGGGTGTATTGAATCCAAGAGCAACGTCCTCTAAAAGGATGTAACATCTCATCAATTGTTATAAATTCGCTTGTATTATAAGATTTCAAACAATTTTGAACAAATGAATCCCAAATGGAACGGATGGCAGCTAGTTTATCTGATTTCCTCCTTTCAGATCTAGTATCTATATCATCGAAACGAATACAGCGAATTAAAAACAAAAATCGCTTATAACTCACAGCTGCTCTCAGTATTTGTATTCCAGTCCCATCGGCAGCCCAGAACTGTTGAACATTTGCATGTTGGTTTTTCATTGTGCCTATAAAGTAAAGCAGTCCCATCAAAGCCATAAACTCATTTCTAGTCGTCTGTTTACAATCACGTTTCTGATTATACTTAGCTTCTATTCTTTCTATATATTTATTACTACAATCAATTATTTCATCAATCATGTTCAGATCAATCAATTTTAGAAAAGTGTCGATTTCAGAAGCAGTTCCTTTTGCGTACGCAGTTGGTCCTGGCATTTTCTTTATAATATTTTTGTTCTTGGTTTTGGAGGTTTTTACGATTTCTTCTTTTTTCCATTTTGTGACTTTATCTTTTCCCGTATAACAATTTTCTTCATTATCATTTTCTGTAATCTCATCACCTGATACATTTATTTCAGAGTCACTACTATGATTTTCCTCTTCTAAATTTTCATCACTCAAATCTTCGTCACATTCTGGAAATTGCAGATCTTGTTCAATATCAATATCATCACTATCACTGTCTTCATTCAAAATTTTCGTTAGATAATCCACCATTTCTTTGTGATCTTTGAAATACCGTTTTCGTTTAGACATTATTTTAGCTCAAATCCCAATAAAACAGCTTAGAAAGCACCGAGAAAGATTCTACTGAGAGAGAATTTCACAAGCAGGCGCGCATTGCATAAAGTACAACACCGCAAATGTTCACAAATTAAATGGACAGGTGCAGCTGATTGTGAAATCTGAAATGCAAAAAGCTTTCAGAAAGTTGGAAAAGGAGATCCAATGGACGAATACATATGGTTATTAGCGTCGTCTACCGCATGAATTTGTTTGAAAGAAAAAAGAAAGCGAATGTTGCACTTTTTACAACGGCGCGCCCGACGGAAGGTTAAGCAATAAATATCCATCTTATGCTGTCATCTTTCGGTGTCAGATAAAGACATTTATAGATAATTAATTCATACATTTTTTATGTTATAAAGAAGAAGAACATTTATTCTTTTTTTTTTAAATTCAAACCGTCTCAAAAATGCGACGCTAGGCATAAATGGGCTCATACTTTAAATATTTACTTGTAGATTTTACAAGCAGTTTAACTGATAAACTTGAAACGAATTGACGAAAAGGTTGGTTGGTTGTATTTATGACGGCCAATTATTTGCACGAGGGATATAGGCCCAGGGGAAAGTGCCCTTCGTGGGGGTCTTTCTAAGGGATCATAACCCGTATTAACGCTTTGAAGTCCAAGGTTCGAAGAAAACCACGAAAACTCCGAACGATTAGGCCGACGGGCGCGATTGGGTTCGAACCCAGCACCTCCCGTCTACCAGCTTCGAGAGCGGAACCTCTCAGCCACAATTGATGAAAAGAGAAAAACAACACTGTAAAAAAGACAAAAAAAAAAACGGGAAAAATCACAGCCAATTTCGCTGTGAATCGCTTCACTAGCATGATAATACAGCGTTTTTGTAATTTCAGTATTGATTTACAGTAAACTGCTGTTATTTTAACACTGCCAAAATCGCCCAAACAACATTCCAAACGAGATATTTACAGGCAGCGTCAACCAAAGCAGGTTATTACTAGCTTTAGCCTCGTTCGATTGTTAGCGTCTTTCTGAATAAGTGCTTCTTACTGCAATTCAAAGTGGCGCTTTTGGATACACAAACATGAAACTGGATACAATATATTTTAAAAATTCATAGTAAGTTTTATTTTTATGTTTATTTGTATCATTGATTTAATAACTATTAGATAGCCAGTTCTATTATATAATGTAAGATACAAATTTCGTATTTGACCACATGTATATAAACGCTGAGTAACAACAATAGCTTTTGAATCATTTGTATAAATATTAAATATGTTCTCTTAAATTATAACAAAAGAGGATTGTTCAAATTCAGATTTTTTTTAATTATTTTTTTCTTAAAGGACTTTGTTATTATTTATACTTTTGTGTCTCGGTCCCAGATAACAAAAAATCCCCATTATATTGTTAAATATGTTTTATTTTGCTTATTATATATTTTCCAAAATTCCAGTTTATCGGAGTGTAAATATAATTACTAATAATATAAATCATATAATTTTCATTATTCTCCAAAAACTTTAAGTTAACTTTCTGTACTTATTTAAATATTTAAATATTTAATGTATTATTAATGTAAATTTTTTCAAATTATCAAAGACAACTTTACTACCAATGATCTTATTTTCCGTGAGAGATATTCAGATTTTATAGATCCTAGATTTTTACGCGCATTTATTTTCATTTTTTTATATGTAATGTTCAAACCATTTATGTGTAATGTGTAACACTATTTGATTAATCCATAAAAAATTCCAAGAGTTTGCTCACTATTATCGTAGCAGATCGCATTTTGCTTTTGTCCATTATCTAACAATGATAAGTATAATCCGCAACTAGAAGCTGAAATTAGATATTTTTAATGTCTTCAATGTATGTTATAATACACAGTATATTTTAAATTGACATATGGGATATTCTATACAATGAGTTACAATAGTTAAAAAAAAATTTCTATTTATAGCTTTTTCGGTGTCTTTTTTTATTTTATTTCTTCTTTTACTTTATCGTGCGATGTTTGTATCTTACATATGTATAACAAAATTTATTATATAAGAATGCTATTAAAACAATGATATAAGTAGACATAAAGATAATACTTAGTACCATTTGTCTTTAAAAGATGGTCATGATATAAAAAAAGTGAAAATCAATGTGAATAAACATGGGGGGGGGTATAAATGGGGGGGGGGGGTATAAAAATACAAATACATATCTACAAAAAGAAAAAAAAGCTAAAAATTTACAGTTATTTTGTTAAGAGTGCTGTAAAACTAACAGCAAAAAATGCTGATATAATGCAGACTTGTTGTAAAATCTCAAAAACAAAATTACTGTAAAATTAACTGAAAAAATGCTGTAAATTTACAGATTTGCTGTTTATCCGTGATAAACAAAATTGCTGTAAATTTACCGCAAAATTTGCTGGCAAATTTTACTGGTAACTTTACTTGGCAAATTTGCTGGCAACTTTTGCCAGCATTTTTTGCTGTAAAGTTACAGTGATTTTTTTTTTACAGTGAAGTAATAATTTAAAATAACTTCCATAACTTACAAGTTTTTTAGTTTTATTTTTGGCTGAAAATGTTGTAATGGATTCAGAATAAAAATCATTCACCTATGGAAAAGCTGACGTCATATAATACAATACATTTATAAGCAGGAACCAAAAATCGCTCGTCAAGCATGTATTATGAAACATTTTCCAACGGTTTCAGAAATCTGTAATGAATCTTCGCTGTTAAATAAGATAAAATAAGATATGAGGACGTGAGTTTCAAAACTCGCGCAATACAGAAAATCAATATGTGGGAAATCGCGAAAAAAATTTGACTGCGTCTTTTGATTTTCATTGAAAACCAAGATTGTACAAATCCAGAAATACACGATAAAACTACCGTATATTTTCGAGTATAAGCCAAGTACAGGACTTTTCAATGAAAAATTATTTAAAATCTGAGACCCGTATATAAGCCGATGTTAAAAAGTGGTGACAAAAAAATCAGGGAACGAAAACTTAAAACTTTTTCCTTGTATATTTCTTGTCTTTCTTATATATAGATAACAGAAAAAAATGCAATCTCCGAAATTATTGATCTCTCCTATTCTCTCTTCCGCGCTGCCGAATCTGTTTAATTGGGCCCCGCTCATTCTGTTATCACAGTGCAGATGATGAGAATACCGTTTTTGAAGAGTTTGTGTCGAAATGATTTTATATTCTTATTTAATAATTTGTGGATTTTAAACTTGTTTTTATGCAGTATTTGTACAGTATTTTATACCTTGTTTTAACCCTTAAATGTCTGATTTTTCAAAAATCATTGTAATAATGTTTTTCAGCTTGCATTTTTTAAATAAATCATGTGAAAAATTCTTTAAAAAATCATATTTTGTTTTAAGTATGGTTTACGGCTAAAAACACTAATCGGCAGTTACTAATCGGCAATACTGGGCTTTAATTGAAAAAAATGATTTTCCTTGATAAAATTCTATATTATTAAACACACAAGAATTTTAGGAACTGTAATAAGAAATAAATTTTACTTGCTCACTGCAGAACAAAATAGGTTATTTCACAAGCTTCCAAACAAAACAAAAACAACAAGTAGCAGCAATTGGAAAAATAAATTTATCTTTATTCTTAAACATCACAATTGATGCCATCTACATGTTGAAAATCGATTTAATAATATTTTCAGAATGTATTTTATTGGCAACATTATGCATTATAGCTTCAATATTATTCTAATAGTATTTTAGAGCCTAAATTGGGTATGTTGCCAAAAAGCAACAACCGGCATTTAAGGGTTAAACACTCATTACTAAAACTTTTACTGATTTTAATTTGTTTATCTTTTAACTATGGTCTTTTGACTTTATTGAATGGTTTTCAATATTTATATCATTTTTAATTTAAGTACGTTGTCTATTTTACCTTATTATATTATCATGACCATTTATTACTTTTTTAAGTATTATTCTATGTTAAGTTTATCTTTGTCTTGGCGCAGCATGTCCCTGAAGGGAGTTTGTGCCATTAAACCTCAATCAACCAACCAGCCATTCTGTCATGACTTACTCGTTCATCAAATCCAAACCTGCTATATTTGTCTTGAATTACCACAAGAAATTAATCCTCTGATCTTTCAAAAAATATTGCATCAATAATGCGATGGATGGAACTGGAGATAGATTTTTGAAGAAGATGGTGATTGTGATGATTATGAATTAGACACTGTCGATATTCATACTGGTATACCAATGAAAGAAAGTAAATTCAAGGAGTTGCTTGAAAATTCTGAAAATGATTCGGACAGTGAATGAGGATTGGTAACATTTTTCATGGTAAAAGAATGGAGTTTTAAATTATTTATAGAAATTTGTAATTATTTCTTTATGCTTTGTATGTTCATCGTTCTTTGTGTTTAATTTTAGAATATCAATTTTGAAATTTTCTTAGAATCGTGTATAAGCCGACACCTCGACTTTATAGCCATAAAAATGCCCAAAACTTCTCGGCTCATACTCGGCTCATATACTTTTTTTTAGCCCCCGGTTACGATATGCTACTTCTTTCTCCCAGCTTGTTTTGTGTCCAAAAAATAACGTTACCTTACAGAAGCTAGCCGTAAAACAAAGCATTACGATTAAATACCCTTTAGCATTTTTTTAAATTTCTAAGCATCGCACATTTTCAATTTTTATACCGTCGTATTTGAAAAAAAGTTCTTTTAAATGCATTTTGTTTGAAAACTGTATCTCCATTTATTTTTGAAATATTATTATTATTATTATTATTATTTTTTTTTTTTTTTTTTTTTTTTTTTTTTTTTTTTTTTTGTAGTTTTAGGAGCCATTCGCTTAATATTGGCAACGGAAGTACGCCATTTCTGGAGAAAGTAAAGGGCAAATAGTTTTAAAATAGTAATTATATATTTTTGTTGCCATGTAGAAAAGTAATTTAAAAGAAAATGTAATTAAAATACGTGCCCCCAATAGCAAGAGATATCGGCTTAATTTCGGCCTAATACCAGAATTGTCGGGAAATGATCAGTAGTTGAATGGAGAGCTTCACAGAATATCGTCTGAACAAAATCTAGCGATTAATCTAGATAATATCGTGGAAAAACGTCGGCTGGAAATTGTATTATTATTACAAGTCAATTAATCGGAAAAGTATTCTTATGCATGTAATCGGCCGGCAATCTAAAAGTAATGAAAAATGAATCTTTTTACTGAGTTGTTATTGTTTGTTTCCGCTGTATAGATACCCCTTGCAGTGATGATAGGGGGGGGGGGGTGTCACGTGAATAAATCTGTCCAATGTGCTGCAATATCTTATCTGCCTCCCGCTCAAAATACTTTTTCACGTTTCAAGGACATCATTTGTAAATGGACAGTCGAAGGAATAGGGGGAAAAATACTTTCCAAGAAATGTTCTTTGGTGAGAATGCATTATTATTTGCAAATCAGTAAACTTAAATCTCTTAAAAACTTACAGGTAGCAGGGCAATTACTGTAAAAGTATACTGACAATTTAAAAGCATTTGTTTGTTCTTTCTTTCTTTTTTTCAACATTTACGTATAGACATTCATACTTAAAATTATACATAATAAAAATGTTTAGAGATATTTGCTGATTTGTTGATTTAGATAAATAAATTGAAAAATTATAAGATCTGAAATTTAGATTAATTTAGGATAATATCTGAAATTTAGACTATTACGACAACAAACTATTTGTTCTAACTTTATATTCTTAGTTATGAACTAAAAATTTGTAATTTAAAATTAATTTATTTAGAAATACTTCAGGCAATGTTATTGTATAAATTATAATAAAGTTGATCATCTTTTCTTTTCTTTTCTCTCTAAAGTAATACATTTAATTTTATACCTTTTAAAAGTTAAAAAAATATCTCAACTTTTTTTTTAAATTAAAATTATTATTAGATAAATAAATTGAAAATAATAAGATCTAAAATTTAGATTATATCAGAAATTTAGACTATTACAACAACAAACTATTTCTTCTAAATTTATTTTCTTAGTTACAAATTAGAAATTACTGATTTAAAAATTAATTTATTTAGAAATAATTCCGATAATGTTATTGTATAAAGTATAAAGAAGTTGATCATCTTTTCCCCCCCAGATAGTGATAAATTTAATTTTATACATTTTAAAAGACTCGTTGACTGAACATTTTTTTTAATTAAAATAATTATTAGATGAATAAATTGAAATTTATAATATCTGACATTTAGATTATATCAGGATAATATCTGAAATTTAGACTGTTAAAACAACAAACAATTAGAAATTTCTGATTTAAAAATTAATTTATTTAAAAGTTATTCAGATAATGTATTGCATAAATTATAAATAAGTTTATTACCTTTTTTTCCCGCAGAATGGTGATAAATTTAATTTTATACCTTTTTAAAAGTTTAAAAAAAATGACTGTAATTTTTTTAATTAAATTCACTATTGAAAATTTTAAGATCTGAAATTTAGATTATATCAGGATAATATCTGAAATTTAGACTTTTACAACAACAACAAAATATTTGCTCTAAATGTATTTTCTTAGTTATGAATTATAAATTTCTGATTAAAAAAATAATTTATTTAGAAAAATTAAGATAATGTTATTGTATAAATTATAAAGAATTTGATCCTATTTTTTTTTTTTTCTCCAGCTAATAATAAATTTCATTTTATAGCTTTTAAAAGTTAAAAAAAAAAAAAAAAAAGACTGTTTTTTTTTTTAATTAAAATAATTATTTAGATATTGACAGGGGTGATTGTGTTCAGGTAATATAGCTGAATTCAGGTATTTATTTCACTTTCCATACCAGAATTTTAGTTTATCTGATAGTTAAATTAATAAAATAAGACTAAAATATCAATTTCATATGATTTTTAAACATAATTAAAGGTAATACTTTTCATAATGAAATGATTTGGACCTCATTGCAATAAATTACATGTTCTCTCTCCATGCGAAATCTTTTTCATGATAAAATTTCAGGTATTTTTTCATGAACTCTCAATCACCCTTGTATTGAAAAAAAGAAAAAAAGATTTTTTTTCCATAAATAACAAAAATTTAATGATACGCTTTAAATGATAGAAATTTCACAGCCAGAACGCAATGTTAAAGGAGAATATTTTACATTGTACCATGCAAAAAATTATCTAATTAAAATGTATCAAAGTTCGTTTTAATTCAAACAATAAATATTGTTAGACGGAAATATTTTCCACTATAAAATACAGAAATGTTTTCATATCGAGGGCGTAATTAATTAAAAGGTAAGATATTTTGTTTAATTTAAATTCTAAATATTGCTGATCTCGGGATGAAAATTACAATTAATTATTCCTTGTAAGATGCAATAATATTTGTATATCAACAGTGTGAGTTACTTATAAGCAAGAATATAATTTTTAAATTAAATGTAATTTTATTTGTATCTTACAATGGAAAATTAATTGCAATTTTAATTGTAAAATTATTTAACAGCAATATTTAGACTTTAAACAAAACAAGATTTGTTACATTTCAATTAGTTACATCCTTGATATGGAAATATTTTTGCATCTTATAGTGGGAAATATTCCCAATTAACAATATTTATTTTTTCAATTAAAACGAATTTTTTTACGTTTTAAATGCTATTTTTGCATTGTACAAATTCTTCTATTCGATATGATTAGCTAATCGGCAAAAGATAATATGATATTGCAAAGTACTCGGTAAAAGATTACCAAGTGACCAAATTATCGAAAACTAATACGCAAAGGCTTCATAACCGATTCAATTGTAGTCGGGAGGGGATGCTCGACAGGTGATCAGCCTTGCGGACAAGAAGTCATATCTGCCGACCCCGCAAAATGAGATCGCCAGGATGAAATATAGTCGAGTTAGGACTTTCGGCGGAAGTTCGGCCAAGGATTATTTGCTGTTTGGGGCTATTTTGAAAAAAATATATAAACGAATGATTTCTGTTAAAACAATGGATCTACTATATACTACATTTAATTGTAAGTATTTATGAATCATTAGATAGCCTTTTTTTTTCGATTTTCTTGAATGAAGGAATCTTTTTGCTGCATTTGTGCAGAAAAAAGAAAAGAAATGCATAGCACATCCTATAAAAGTTTACTTATATGTATATATATGTGTATTTGTATGTGTGTGTGTGTATGTATATGCATATATATATATATATATATGTGTGTGTATATGTGTGTATGTATGTATATATATGTATTTTTTTTTTTAGAAGGGGGGTGTCTCTTTTCTAAATTTCCTTTTCTGAATTGTAAAACAAACCCTCACGTTTTGCTTGTCTCCAGGCATGTTACTAGGTTACTTTCACCATTTAAATAAAAATTCAGTGTGTGTAAATCACTAAATTACACTCTCATAAGCAGGAGTTTTTGTTTTTTGTTTGTAACATACTGAAATCTTTGTAAATACTTAATTTCCTTAGATTCTTCTTCTTTTTTCATCAGTTATTATTGCACATTTTTTTTTGGTTAATATGTGGAACTTAGTAAGCAACATATTTTATCAGAGAAGCACTGACTGCAGTACATATGCAATCATTATAAATATCAATTATTAAAATACCCTTATGATCATTGTTATTATCATTTCTTTGTACTACTTTGTATGTGTATGAGCTTCAAAGATACACAGGGAACTCCCATCACAACATATATCTTGGCCCAATTTATTTTAGAAACATAAGAAAGAAAAATATATTCTATCATTTTTTTTTATTTATTTAGTATTCAAAATTATCCCAAAATTTCGGTTATTATTCTTAGTCATTTCCGGTGATTTCGATCACTGATTTTTGCTTTATCTTTCTATTTTCTTTCTTTCAAAAGAGTGTAGTATGGGCTCTGGCGTAGCCTCTTCCGTCCAGGAACTAATCTATCAATATTATATTGAACTGGGAGATAACTAGTTAGTTTTATTGAGTTAAACTGGTGAGGTTCAAAAAAGTTGTTAAGGGTACTAGCAAGCGAATCAAACAATCTTGTGAATTATGTTTCCCCATCATCTTAGTCGAAAGCCAAGAAGTGATAAAAGTGCTAACCGTCTATGCTACCTGTTTATACTTCATCTCAAAAACTTTAGACTGCGCAAAAGTTTCGCACGGACTTAAAGATGAATGAAAGTAATACACCCTCGCATTGCCTCAGATCAAGAAAGGATAGGTCACAATAAAAAAAACGACTGCAGTCATCGCAACAGATGCAGTCTGACAAAGGTTCACAATCTGAGAAGCCAGCGAATTCAGAAAAAGCGGAAAAACAGCGATCGCAGAAAAACGACTTACCGAAACCAGTAGAAGTTGAACAATCAAAATCACCAAGAAAATCTAAAGGTAAGAGTGAACAACAAGAACAGATGGAAAACTTACAGATCTGCGAAATAGAAAAATTGGAAAAGATGATAATGGACGAGATATTCGAAGAATATTATAAGTGCAAAAGGCTTGGGAGATCTGATGATGCAAACATGGTAAAAGCTTACAAAGCATACATAATAATGAACATAACAGAGGGCAATCAGGCAAAAGCGGATTTGGAACGTATTCGAGCATGTTTGGAAGAAGAAGAAGAAACACGGGAACACCAGGCGGAAGAAATCGTAATAGAGCATAGAAAATTAGCTGAAGCACGTATCAAGCTGGCGAATATGGGAAAATTAGTAGAAGAATTAAAGTCTGTCCAAGCACGAAAAAATGAAATAGAAGAGGAACTTCGGTTTATAAAAGCCAAAAAATTTAAACCGTGTGCAATACGCCAAAAAATAGAAGAAAACATCAATCGTCTCCTCGCAAATAAAAATGAAGACCCAAAAAGCGAAAAGTTAACTATAAAAAATGAAATCATAGAAGGTTTCCACAGCCTGATCGAACTAGTGGAGCAAATAAATGAAGAAAGAGAAAACTGGAAAACAGAATGCATAGAACACAGAAAACGTGTAGAAGGTAACAAAAAGCAAATAGACATTCTAGCAGAGTTAAAGGAAACAATGACTTTCATATTGGGTCAACATGGAACGTTCCTAAAATCTGAGTTAAAAAAACAGAAGCAAGAAATAGGAGCAATACAGGAATACCTCAAAAAATCTCCATTACTACAAACACCAAAACAAAAAGCAGATATGAGAAGATTGACAAGGAAAGCGAACAGATGTTTAGTTACGCACAAATGGCACAATTCCCACCTCTGCCAACGGAAAAGCCAACCCTAATACTGAGCCCGAAAACGGATGGAATTCAAGTCCAGGTGTTAAGGAATGTCTTAAATACTGAAGTGGATCAAAGAAAACTACAGACCTCAAACTGTATCCCTACAAGATCTGGGAAATTCCTAATAACCTGTAACAATGATGAAGAACTTGCACAGATAAGAACCAGCCTCCAAACCAGTGAAAAACTCAATCACATGATAAACATAACAGAGAAACCATCGAAGATGCTACGGGTGATAGTATTTGGAGCGCCAGAAGCCCCGATGAAGTTGAAAATAGACAATACAAAACGAGACAAACAAAAAGAAAATGATGAAGCAATTCAAAACTATGAAGAAAACATCATAATCCCAGCTCTTAATAAATGTCTACGAAAGGATAATGTCTCCTTCAAGCTGCTGAAAGTGATGAAAGGAAGAAGGGGAGAAGCAACTTCACATCTAGTTCTCCAAATGCATGAAAGGGACGCATTGCAACTGCAATCGCTGAAACCGTGCTTTGGTTTTAACAGATGTACAGTAAAGCCATATATTCTAATACCACGTTACTTCAACTGTCAAAGACTAGGCCACATATCAAGAGACTGTACAAATGAACTAACCTGTGCTTATTGCTCAGAGAAACACCATGTAAACGAATGTACGGCGAAGGAACCAAAGTGTATCAACTGCATACAGGAAAACAGATGTAGAGAAGCTCCAGGAAAGGACATTCCAACAAATCACACATGTTTCGATGGACGCTGCCCGACATATATCAAACAACAACGAGAAGCAGTAGCACAAAGGACACTAAGATTGCATAAAATTCCGTGCAATACAATGTAACCTACAGAACAGTAAGTCCAACACGGCAGCATTTATCCGTTTCATAATTCACGAAAAATTCTCACTGGCTTGCGTCCAGGATGCCTATCTCTTTAACAAACGCCCATCTTCTCTTCCAGTTGATGTTCCCTGTTACAGCTCTAGCTCCAACAATAGCCACATAATAATTTTGGATCACAATTTAAAGCACTGTATCTCAGCAAAAAACGATCATTCCATCTTTGTAAACCTAGAACTAGAAAATTTTATTCTGAGCATAGGCAGCCTGTACAGCCCTCCACGTTCAGATTTTGAGGTGGACGTACAAGACTGGCTGCGCTCCGCACGCCAGAGTGAGTTCCAGCTAGTCCTGGGTGACTTCATTCCACACGACCAGCTCTGGGGCTAAACTCGTGACGACGACAGAGGACGGCTACTCGTAGACTCTTTATTAGCAAATAACTTGATTGTCTTAAACTCACCATCCTGTACACCAACCTATGAGTCCGGCAAAAGGGAAGGGCGTCCTGACCTCTCAATTTGTACACAACCACTATTCAGCTACTTTCGAGGATGGGATGTCTTCCCTGAGCTTTTCGGTGACCATCGGCCAATCGTAACAGATCTTTTGCTTCCAATTCCGATCCTTCCGAAACGTCGCTTCAGAACAAAAAATGTCCCATTCCACAAATTCATAGGCATGGTTGAAACTTATGCTACTTAAATTCCGTAATTTTTTCTTCATTAGACTCACGTCAGGCCTTTGACCTGACCTACAAATCTTTTCAAAATATTATTCAAAATAGTGCAAAAGCATCCTTTAAACTAAAACCTCCATTCAGACAGATCAAGTTCTCCTGGTGGTCAACGGACCTTCGTTCTCAAAGAAATAAAGTAAAAGCACTTTATACAAGAGCTAAGAAGACGAACTTAGTCTCTGTAGAATATCAAATTTACAAAAGAGAGCGTGCCAAATATCAGAAATTGATTCAAAGAGTAAAGAAAGACGCATGGGTAAATTTTTGTCAGAAACAAACTGACCCATTTAGCAAATCCAAAAAACTGGCTTTTCAGGACTTTCAAGACTGTCAGATTAGCTATCTGCCGGACTCGTCATTTCCAGCTTCCAGGTTCTCTTCTTTGTTTACACTGACAGAAAAAATTTTAGGTGCATCACCGGGATCACCAGCTCAGCCAAATATAGCAAACTCACAACAAACTCACGCAGACCAACCTAACTTTACAATAAAAGAACTGCGAAATGCAATCTATAGCTTTAACCAAAACAAGGCTCCAGGTGCCGACGGAATAGACCATCGGATGATTAGATCTCTCTTTTCTAAAATCCCCTTAACTCTTCTAGACATGTATAACAGTGCACTTCGTTTAAACTATTTACCGGAGGCCTGGAAGGTGGGCGAGCTCGTCTACTTCAGGAAGGAAGGTAGACCAGCAAACGGACACACCTCTTTTAGACCAATAACGCTACTACCGATATTTGGCAAAATCTATGAAAAAATGTTCTTAAGACGAATTAATCATTCACTAACTCAAAGTAACGCATTAACAGGCCTACAACACGGTTTTACTCAATTAAAATCGACCGAAACAGCACTAGAACAAGCATTATCTTACATAGATATTAACAAATCTAATAAAAATTATACATCTTTTATTTCGCTAGATTTTATGGGGGCTTTTGATAATCTCCCATGGGACCTAGCACTAGAGGCACTACACCATTTAAACTTATCACCTCAGCTAATAAATGTAATTGCCTCCTTCCTATCGGGCAGGCGGGCTCTGGTGGACTGGCAGCAGCCAGATCTTTTGTATTTTTTCTCAAGGGTTTGTCCTCAGGGCTCCTGTCTGGGGCCATTTTTATGGTTGGCTCTCCTCGAGACTCTGCTGCGGACCTTCCTGTTTGAGTTCTGTGCGATAGTCGCATATGCGGATGATGTTTTACTTATAGTTTGGGGGCCAACAAGAGCGTTACTTGAACAACGAGGGAACGGAGTACTGGAATTTATTCAAAACTGGGCGAAAATGCACAAAATAACAATTTCTTTCGAGAAGTCGCGCTCTATAACGTTTGGTAAACCGAAAATTCTCCAACGGGGCCCACTTTTTAAAATACATGGTAAAAATATAAAGTCAGAAAAAACAATTAATTATCTTGGAATCAAAATTGATCAACACCTCTCATTCTTACCCCACCTGGCATCAAAACGTCAAGAAATAATAAAAATCACGCAAAATTTATACAAATTCTCCTCAGTATCAGGTCGTCTTCCATCATACTTCTTTAAAGTCTGGTACTCATCAATCCTACAGCGGCAACTGGCGTACGCATGTGCAGTCTGGTTTACGCGAATGCGGAAGTCGCATGGATTTCGCCATATTATAGCGGCTCAGAGAAGGGCACTTCTCCTGATCTCCAGAGCCTATAGGAACACTTCAACCGCAGCACTTCAGGTCCTCACGGGTCTCCCTCCATTGGACATACAATTAGAAGCGGAGGCTGAGTTCGCTCGGATCACTCGCCTGGGTGCTTCTAATATTTCCTATTTTGCCCCAATGTATTCAACAAAATGTTCAAAGTATCAGATCTCTTCACTTTCAAACGGTATTAGTATTTGTGCAACAAAAGACTTTAACGGATCAACACACATCTTTACAGACGGGTCTAAAATAGAAGTAGGAACTGCGGCAGCTTTTTGTGTTTATAGGCAAAGCTCACACTTTTTTTCCTGGCGCGAAAGGCTTGATCCGGGGAACTCTGTCTTCCAGGCGGAGCTCTTTGCTATGAAGGAGGCGATTCGTTGGGCAGAAGAGGACTCTGACTCCCGATACTTAATTTCATCAGACAGTTTATCGGGTCTAATGGCCCTTTCAAAATTTGATAACAATAACCACTTAGTTCTAGACATAACTTTACTCCTTCAGTCCTCAGAAAAATCGTTCTTCTTTAATTGGGTTAAAGGACATTCTGGTATAACGGGCAACGAACTGGCCGATCAGCTGGCGAGGTCGGCAGTCGATGATTTAACTTTGCCACTAACATTTCTTCCATTCCCACAATCAACATTGAAATTAGAACTCAAAAAACAAATGCTACACCGATGGCAACAACGTTGGTCTACAGTGCAGGTGGGTCAATACACGCGTGACTTCATACCTAAGGTCTCACAAAACATTTTCATAAGTAACAGATACCTGTATCTCTTTCTCACAAATAATGGACCCTTCCAACAACACTTATATACCATAAATAAACGAGACTCAACTCTTTGCACTTGTGGATCCTTATCAACATCATTACACTATATTTTACATTGCACATTAACGTCCCACTATCACGTTAAAAAGCCACAACAGATGACACTGCCTGACTGGCTAACTTACCTGCTCGACCGTCCAGTTCTCCTGCAACGTATAGCGGATTGTATGAAATTTTTAGAAGACAACGAATTTATATTTACCAATCCTCTCCCTTTCTGAGCTAGCTGAGCAAACTCATTGTTTTTAGCTCCCATTTCAGACAGGAGCCCCTGTTTTGTACATAATGTAAATATTTGTTTTACTTCCTTTTTTTTGTTTATTTAATATTTTCATTATATGTATCAGCAAATGCATTTCACTTAAAGTTTTTCAGCTCTAAAATTAAAAAAACATGTCTTGTAATTGTTTATGCATGTATACAACATAGTGCAATTGCTGTCGATGTATGTACTGATGACACTTCTTGTGAGTTTCAGAGTCAAAAACAGCAAACTGAATTTATTTTTCTGTATGTTATTAACTGTTTTAAAGCTATTGTCATTGTTAATGTATCTTACCATATGCAGTGGATTTGAGTCTCCCCCCGGGATTGCACTTATACTCTAAAGCGAAAGCTGGGTTCCCGGGGCGGTCATCCCTGTCATCCCTGCTTTACTGTTGATGTTTAAGAGTAGATCGTAAATGCGGAATTCTTAAGCGGATGCGAATGACGTCATTTTACGTAAAATAAAACGTGTGCTTTAAGTCATAAAATTGAAATATGTTTTGTAATGCAGTAGAGTCCCGCTTAACCGAGTTATTTTCTTCTGATGGACTGGTGGCTTCTATTATAATGAAACAGCCATTGTAAATGAAGTGTTAGGTGAAGATGAAAGAGCGGACGTAAAAAAAAATATGGCCATCCCCCTCCTCCCCGCCCCATTCTGGCCAGAAAATCAGAGTTCTAACTTTTTACGGCTGCTCTTCATCTTCACTTAACACATCATTTATAATGTGTGTGTCATAATAATAGAAGCCATCAGTCCATCAGAAAAAAAACGAAGTAATGAAAATTCTGAAAAAGCAGAATTCCTGTTCTCATTCACCAATAGAATAGACTGATAAAGAAAACTTGAATTTTTATATTTTGGATAAGGCGAGTTTTGAAACTTAAGTCTTCATATATAAGTATACAGTTTAGAAATATATAACACATTTAAAAATACAGAAATGTAGTGAAATAATTTTGTACGGCACTGTACATGACCTACAAATTTCTATATACAATGAACATATAAAAAAGTGCATTCATAAACATGAACTAAAAATATCGCATCAAGCGTGTATTATGAATCGTTTTCCAACACACTCACAAAACTGTAACGAAACGCCACCGTTAAATAAGGTAAAAGAAAATATGTAAGTATACAATTTAGAAAACATATAAGACATTTAAAAATACATAAAAAGAGTGAAATTATTCTGTACGGCCCTGTACATGATCTACAGATTTGTATATACCATACAAAACTCCCGTTAGTGCGGACTTTCAAGGGAGCCCGTATTTCGATGCACTGGCCGAAGTTTGCATTAACAGATGCCTTTACCATTAATTAAAATATGATTGGGGAAATGAAATTGTCCTCATTAACCGGATGTATGTGTTAAACGGAGACGAACTAAGAAGAGTCCACTGTCTATCACGTAGCATGCTAAAATTAAATTCAGTTAGAAAACACTCAACATTGTTAAAAATTCAATTTTAACAATTTTTGACAATAGTCGTAACTTAAACCGAATTATTTTCTACAGATGTGAATATTGTCTACACTGTTAAAAATCTGCAGCTGCAGCTGCATCGTCACTCCACCGCTTTTATATAAAACGATTACTTTACTATATATGGAGCACTTTCATTGGTCAAAGTAGAGATATCCAGTACAAGCGCTGGAGTGACGATGCAGCTAAACTTGCAGATTTATAACAGTGTACAGTAGGATAAAGTCAAAAAATCGAAAATGTAATACCGCGCAAAAGCTTAGTAGTAAAACTGCACGGTTTTTTCCAAATCAAGTTTTATCTTCCGGTGCCCCCAGTGTCCCCAATTTTCGCCAAATTCGTCAAAAATGCCTGTTACTACTTATAAATCGAAATAAACTTAAAGATGGGAAATAAAAATGTCATACCTCGGAAAAGTTGCGTGTGTTACATAGTAATATGCCTGCATAGTTTTTTCGAAATCAAATGATATCTACCAGGGCGGTCATCCGAAATTTCGAAAAAATTGCCGGAAATTCCGTTTTATCTGTTGTACATGTATAATAGAAAGCATCACACAAGAAGCAAAAATGCAATAAAAACGTTTTATCTGCGAAAAGTACACAAGCAATTAAAGTTCAAGAATGAAAACAAACAATTAAATCGTTTAGAAGTATTAAAAAATTTAAAGTTTTATTAAATCAGTTCATTCTAGACAGATGCAGCAGGGGGCCATACAGTTACAGTAGGCCGATTGGAAAAATGTTGGACAAGTATGAATCCCTTCTCATCGTTTCTTTCCAGACTATAGACTTTAATTATAACCTCGAAATAGCTATTGACGATCCCAATATTGATCACAAATTATTAAGAAAGGAAGTTGTTCGGAAGATCTTGCATATAGCTTTCGTAATAGACTTTCATACAGCAGATGGTTTACCACTGACAACAGAATTTTGAGACTCTATGCGGCAACTACGGATCCATTGTCAAATATGAAGATATTGACAGAGCTTGTGATCAAGATGTACGCACATGTATGTTTTACAATTAAGTGCAAGCCATCTTTGGGAATCGTTTATTTTTCCAGGGATATGACTCAGGCAGTTAAAGTTCCAATTGACCCAATAATCCAGCGCAATGCATTTTTTCCATCCGGAAAATCTGCTGAGATGGTACGGAACACATCCGCCAACTAGGATTTAGTAGAAACCTTAAAGCGCGAAGTACGAACTCTAGTGAAGAAGTCAGACAATTCCAAGTCCCTACAATCAATTTTAGCGCAGCAGATTGCATTGACCTTATTCAGTGGGACAAGGTAGAAGTTACGTAACCACCTATTTTGACCAATTTTTCATACGATGATTTAAAGATGTACATTGACAAACGTGATCGTGAAGATATAATTTCGTTTGCTGAATTTCTATGCCGCACTCAAAGTGCAGAAAGGTGTGTCAGAGTGATCACTGAAGCTGCCGTGGCAGTTTGTGGTGCAAGCAACAGGCAAGGATTCATAAGATCTCGATTACAATCAAAATCCATTATGCCATATTTAGAGAATAAGTCGGATTTTAAGGTTACAAAACTCCAACAGCACCAACAATACACACCAAGGCAAAGCATTTTGAATATTTAGATTTTTGTTTTGAAGAGCAAGAACCGATTTAATTGAAATTTAAAATTTTTGAACATTTTTAATAGATTTAAATGTTTATTTTTCATTCTTGAACGTTACATGTTTGTGTACTTTTCACAGATAAAATGTTTTTATTGCACTCTTGCTTCTTGTTTGATGCATTCTATTATACATGTACACGTACAGCATATAAAAGGGAATTTCCGGCAATTTTTTCAAAATTTTGAATGACCGTGTCCCTGAAAGATACTGTGTGATTTCGAAAAAACTGCGCAGGCATATATTACTACGCACCATATGCTAGCTTTCTGTGGTATGATATTTTTATTTTACAACTTTACGTTTCTTTAGATTTATTAATTGTATAAGACATTTTTGACAATTTTCGCAAAAATTGGGGGGGGGGGGGGCGAGGGCACCGGAAGATAAAACTTGATTTCAAAAAACTGTTCAGGCATATTACTACGCACCATACACAACTTTTCCGCGGTACGACATTTTTATTTTCTAGCATTATCCTTATTTCGATTTTTATCTTCTACAAGGCGTTTTTGACAAGTTTGGCGAAAATTGGGGAGCCCGGGGCAACGGAAGATAAAATCTGATTTCGAAAAAAACTGTGCAGTTTTATTACTGAGGACCATACACAAATGTTGCGCGGTATTACATTTTGATTTTCCGATTTTCGGTTTTTTCACTCGACCCTAGTGTACAGACTTTAAACACACCACACATTAAGCTGAAATTTAATTCAAGTAAAAAGTTATAACACAATTATAAAGACGTAAGTTTCCTTTATATTTCAGAATGTGTTTCTTATAATATCGATTTTTATAATATTCTTTCTTTTATTAAATTAACTTCAATCTTCAAGAAAAAATTTTTTTGGATTACCATGTAATATATGCATGTAAACTTTTGTTAAAACAAAATATGTGCATCATTTTCTGCTGTTATTTCTACGAAACCTTCAGTTGTAAGTTTTATTTATATGTTTGATCCAGGTTATAAATATTTTTCCATATTATTAATACGAGGGTGCATCAATACGTTTTTGCCCTCACATTGAAATAATTGAGTGAAAGTTATGAAATTGCTACATTGTATCATTCCTTTTCTATACAGTCACCGTGCACAGTAACACATTTCTGCAAACGTATTTCAAAGAGTGGGTGCAGGATGTATTCCAGGACGCCAGATAGTGGACCTAAAGGGGGTCATTGTTCTAACTTTTGCCGACCCCCACATGTGACATATTGTTGGAAAGGCCTGTGACCACTTATTCATTCTATGTCCCTCCCTCCCCTACCCAAATTTGGCCCGTGGGGCATGAATGAAGTCCGCAAAATTTAGAAAAGTGCCGCCAGTAGGTGAAATTTGTGGGGAGGGGCTCGGGAGGTGCATAGCATTAATAGGCAGCCTAAGAGAGACTGCTCAGGGCCGGCTAGGCCTGCCCCTTAGAGCTTAACGTCTATCCCGGTATGTTCCCCAACACGTTGGGGCTCGTTAGTGAGTACAGCCCTGTCCGGCCGTATGCAGACGGACAAACACAAAATGCTCAAGGGGCGACGCTCACCCGCTAAGGGCGTCTATGCACCACCGACCACAGAACCCAGAATTTATTTTAAAAAGAACAAAGTGGGATTACAAAAATTAGACGAATGCCTTCCCGCCAGGAAAACGCCTACTCGCGACAGAGGGCGGGAGTATGAGAACATTTAAAGTAAAAATAAAATAAAATAAATAATAATAATAATAATAATAAACATCACTGATCCTGGCCGCCGGGGTAGGAACCCCTCTCGCGACAAGGGGCGGCAGGAAGGGAAAAGAATGGAATGCGTGGCACAAGTAAGATGGCACGAGCAAATACTCAAGCGTCCATTGGAGATGTAATGATTTGCGTGGCACAAATAAGATGGCACGAGCAAATACTCAGCGTCGATTGGAGATGTAATGCTTTGTGTGGCACAAGTAAGATGGCACGAGCAGATACTCAAGCGTCCATTGGAGATGTATCTCTTGATAGAATGGTCAGAAGCACGAGCAGAGGCTCTTGCGATTGTAGGAAACCACACATTGATGAGTAGAAGAATTTATTGGAGCCTACAAAGAGGACTGGATTCTGGTGCTGTTTGAAGATTGATATGGTGGCAGTGAGACTGGATAAGCAGAACCAGGGCTTAAGTTAAGTTTGTTAAGTATGTAAGGAAATTGTGAATGTGTTTTAATTTGTTGAGTAGGAGGGTGCGGGAAAGGACGTTTTGGAGCCAGTTGACTGGCAGTATGTCTGGACGCCTCAAGTGCCAGCGTTGCGTGAGAGTACAACTGTAGTACGGGTGACTTATAGTGCCATCTTCACCGCAGACGCAAGTGGCAGTGGATCTTATTTTGAAGCGGTCCAGATATGCCATGAAAGGGCCATGTCCTGTTAAGAAGCTAGTGGTGTAGGGTGTTAAGTTATATAGTGTGAGAGAAACTTTAGGAATTAGCTTATATGTGTGCCTGCCCTTTTTTGAAGTATCCCAGTGCTCCTGCCATCGCGTCAGTATCCTTGCTCTAAGGACCCTTTTGACGTATGACTGGGGCACTGGGAGGTGTGTGTCTATTGTTTCTTTCTGTGTGGCCTTCTTCGCTAGGTTGTCTGCTAGTTCATTGCCAAAGATACCTTTGTGAGCCGAGACGTGACCTAGTGAGATACGATGTAGGAGATTCTTAAGTTTTAGTTTGATTTGCAGTACTAGAGGATGTTTTGTCCTGTGTGCCTGTATTGCCTGCAGGCCAGAGAGGCAGTCACTGTAGATGATAAAACTATTGCTAGAGTGGGATTCCACCCACTCTAATGCGTTTAGTATTGCGAACAGCTCCGCTTGGAATACGGAGTTATTATCATCTAGCCTTGCAGACCACTGATGGACCACCACCGTGCCCTCCGTGGTGCAGAAGGCTGCGCCCACGCCAGTCTCTGTGCCTGAACCATCAGTGAAGAGTGTGGTGCTAAGGGCAGGTGTGTAGCTATTGCGTGTTGTGTTTACTTGAAAATGTGAAGTCTCCTCAGCGGGGTGGAGCTGCCAGCTCCTGACTTTGTATTGCAATGTTGTGTTTGGAAAAAGAGAATCTATTACTGTGTCACGTTTTAGCTGTAGGATTGAGGATTTGGCGTGTTCGTATTCTAGTTGAAGTGTGATGGGTGGAATACCTGTAAGTATATGTAGTGCATCTGTGGAGATTGTGCGGTAGCCTCTTGAAATTTGTAGGAGAAAAGTGCGTTGTATTGATTTTAGTTTAGGTTGTGCTATGGATGATAAATTACCCCCCCAGAATAAAAGTTAGAAAAATGCCCCCCTTTGGGTCAACTATCACGCCTTCTAAAATACATCCTCCCACCTCTCTTTGAAATACCGGTTACACAAATGTGTTACTATGCACACTGACTATATAGAAAAGGACTCATAAAATGTAGCAATTTCATGAATTTCACTCAATTATTTCTATATGAAGGCAAAAACTTATTGGCACACACTCGTATGCAATCGTGCCGTGAAGATTCTCTGAAACACTACCAATGGTAGATATTTTAATATTTTACATTTTTATGAATTCCTTTTTAATTTTCAAAGTTTCTAAGATTTAAAAAATTCTGTATTTTAATAAACAATGAATAAACATTATATTTATAATTATATAACTATAAAAAAATTCTGCATTATATTTATTAAATTATTTTATTAAATACTAGCTGATTCACGTGGAGTTGTCCGGGCTCGTGATAATAGCGTTAAATATACCAAAAATAAGTTTGTGACTTACGGAATATGACTTACGGTAACAAACATTTTTGAAAAGGTTAATATTGATATTATTTAAAACTACGGATGTCATTTTAAAGGAAAAGGAACATAAATATTGCTTTGTATCTTTGACGCTTTCATATTTTGATTTCCGAAGTCGATTCAGATTGTTAAATATCACAGAAACAACAGAAATTTGCGTTAGTTACATTCGCAAATGATCATTTTTCAAAGCGTTAATATTTTTATACGTTTTAAGCGGATTGCGTCATTCAAAATATAAAGAAATGTAGATGTAGTCTGGTACGTTTCATTCATATTTCTATTTCCGAATACGATGAGGAATTCTAAACATTGTAGAAAAAAGCGATATTTGCGAATGGGACATACGGAAATTAACGTTTTTGAAAGGGTTAATATTAATATTTGTTCAAAACGTTTATTTTTTCAAACGAACATTTTCCAAAACACATCATTTTAACATATCATTTTTTCATGCTTTGGTATCTTTTTTTTTTTTTTTTTTTTTTTTTTTTTTTTTTTTGTCGTATTTTGATTTACGAAGCCGATGCAGAATTTTAAACGTCGCTGAAAATACGGAATTCGCAGGAGTTTAGCAAAAGATTTTCCAAAAGATGTATATTCATATTTTTTTGAAACGGTTTATGACATTGTAAAGTGGATACATCTGGTATTTTTATATTTTTTGTATTTTGATTAGAAGCCTGGATACAGATTTTTAAAGTTAGCATAAATCGCGAAAAACACCGAAACAGTTCTCGGGAAACCTTTTTTAGAAAGGTTAACACTGATTTTTTTTTTTTGAACGGATTTCGAGATTTTAAACTGATCTTCAATTTGGTGTAATAGGTATAGGGTTTTCCATATTTAAAAAAGTTATGCTGATCCGAAATTCAACAGACAGGTGGATACACACGAATTCCAAGTTTTTTTTTTTAAATTAATTTTTTCGAAGGGTTAAAGAATTTTTCCATTATATATCTTAAACAACGCGATTGTGGATTGGTGCACTTAGTTTTCCTTTTTTGAATGGTTCGGAGTATGCTCGTTTCGGCAGACGGAGGGAAAAATATGCCGCTTTCACACATTCAGATTTTCTCTGCATCCACAATCCGGAATGAGGTTCCTGTGGGTTCATTAGTGCGGCGTATTATTTGGTCGATCATTTTAATTTTGGGGCTTAATTAACATATGATCCAATTAACCCAAAGTGAAAAATTTGATCCTCAGGTATATGAGGGTCTGCCTTGGTCTAACCCCCGCCACATTTCCATAGTCATCGTCGACAAGCGTACAGACGAAGCGCGACGTTTTTTTCTTACTATAGATAAATATTTCGATTTGAAAGTTAATATATAGATGTTATTACGGAGTATGAAACATTACATTTTTATTAAGTTATAACAATTGAAGTTTACATTAAAATATCGAATTAGACCAAAATGTACTTCACGAATAGCTTCAGAAACAAAGTCAAACAAATGTGAACAGAATACAGCAGCTCATCACTATTTCAAACAGCGTATTATTTATTTTTTTCTACACATATATTTAGCATATTATAATTTCAACAGCTGAACGTGCACAAAAAAATGTGAGTTGTTTACAGAATCTTTATACGTGATTTATTTTAAATTAATGTGAAAGTTATTTGTGGAGAGTGATTTCAAAACACTTGAAGAACCATTTCAAAAGTAAAAATAAATAAGCAAGGAGGGTTATAAGGTGTTTTTAATTTTATTGAATAAAAATTTCGAAATTGCTGCATTTAATCCAATTAAAATTTGTATAATGCCATTTGTACCTTTTATGAAGTTATACTTTCTATAGTGTGAACATATTGAATGGATTTAAATTTTTTGTCATTTAAATATAAATTTTCAATGCTTCTATGAAATAAAACTATGATTATTTAAGAATATAGCTGTTTCAATGATATTGCAGGATGTAAAGGATTAATGTGTTATAAGAAAATTATTGCATCTGATAGTTTCAGTATTAGCTTGAAATAAACAATGAAATTTATTTCACAAATAGCTAAAGTAGCACTCATCAAATAGAAAAAAATAAGAAAATTAAGCAATTCTATTTTTCACTTGTAAAAAAGAATTTTGAGTTACTTGAAAAATGTATTTCTTTCTTTTTTCGAACACTTATATTTAACAATTGATAATTCTAAGAGCTTAAAATGAACAAAGGAAATGTGAGCTTTTTAAGGAGGCTTTATTAGTACATTATTTGAAAATAAATCTGAAAGATATGTGTAAAGATTGATTTAAAAAAATCGTGGCCATTTCCGAAGGAAAAATACTTAATCTAGAAAAGGAAATTAACTTATATATTTATGAGGTGCATTTATTGTTATTGATAGCAGTTTTCTAAATTGCTGTATTAAATTTCCTAAAGTTTTTATAGAATGTCATTTATATCTCTGTAAAAGAAGTTGCTACCAATAAAGCATATTTTAAGATAAGAAAACTTCTCATCTTAATTTCCTTTTTCGGTGTTTCTATACATTTAAAACACATGTTATATTAAATATATATATCTGTTTCAAAATTAATATATAGCTGGCATTGCGAAATATAAAAGTTAAATGTGTTAATAAAAGACATATCTGAATGTGGAGCATTACTAGTTTCAAATAAATAATATGTATTAATGTCACAAACAGCTGAAGTAGAAATCATGAAACTGGAAAAAAGAAAATCAAATAATTCTTGTTTCGTATAAACAAATAATAATTTATAGATACTAGAAAAATGTTTTATTGATTATCGTTACACTTGCAACTAACAGACAGTAATTTTGACAGTTGAAAATGAATAAAGGAAATGCGAGTTGTTTTCAGAGTCTTTAAAAGTTGTGTATTTGGAAGTAATGTGGAAGATATATATGAAGATTGATTCCGCAAAAGCTTTGGGCAATTTCCGAAGCTAAAATATTTAAGCAAGAAAAGGAAATCAACTTATATATTTATGAGATGTAATTTTCGAAATTGCTGTATTAAATTTCTTAAACTGCTTATTGAATGCCATTGATACGTCTGTAAAATCTTTTACTACCACTGAATCATTTTTTATGTGTAAAATTTGTGATAATTAAGAAATGAATTGAAATGAAAAAAATTGTAATATTTTTTGCAACATCTTTATTAGAAATTAATGCACTATTTAAATTTTGGAGCTTGGTTAAACTTATCTTTTGTTTGTACAGTACAGTAAAATATTGAAACCTCCAATTTTTGGTGCTGTCGTTGATACGCAAATCTATGTTTATGCAACCATTAACTGGTGAAATGTTGAACAATAAATTCGCTTTGAATAATGTTTGCAAATAAGTATTAATACACCTATTTCCCCGTTATCTGGAACGAATGTGGCAAACTATAAACACTAAAGTTTGAATCCGTATAAGAATCATAACTGTTGAGTTTAACCAGCGTTGTAATTAATTGAAATGCTGTAAGTGATTTCATGCTAAAAAAACCAGCGGTTTGATAGAGCATAGAACTTTTTCTTAAAATTGGCTGTTGAATCGCTTCACCTTTTCATGAAACTTAAATTAATTTTTAAAACTAAACGTTAATTTTTTTTTGAAAATTATGATGAAAATTTGAAAATATTTTGGTTCCTTTAATTGTTTTAGAACAGATTGATTCAACTGGTAACCCGCAAAGTCTTTTGCTATGACTGGCGCTTGCATTGGAGACAGTAATATTGTTATGAATAATAATAATAAATAAAGTAAATAAAATATAAATAAAGTTAATTAAATAAATACTATTTAACATTTTCTGATTAGTAATCTAATTTTCAGCATGTCAGTGAATAATATATATTACAATACATTCAAGAAATGGGATCGAAAAACTCTTAAAAATTGTTCGTCTTGCATTTCATCCTCGGTAATGTCACTTGGTGAAAATATTGTGATTGAAAAATAACACCCACTGAAACTCGTCCCCTTTCATCCACTCTTTTTTCAGTAATACTATTAATTTGGAATAAAATAAATGAAAACGAAATTAAGATAATAAATAAATAAATACTATTATAATTTTTTATTAGTAATCTAATATTCAGCATGTCAGCGAATAATTTATATTACATTCAAAAAATAGGATAGAAAAACACTTAAAATATTTTCTTCATGCATTTCATCGTCGTTAATATCTCTTAGAAAAGTATTGTGATAAAAAAAACACCCAGCGAAGCTCCTTCCCATATATTCTTTTTTTACCTATCACGTTTATGTAATAGAGTGGGCCGAAAAATACTTTTTTTTTCAATTTTTGATGATGGGTAGTGCGAAACAATTGTCACTGGTGGCACTAAATTGACACAAAAAAATTGAGATTTTTTGGACATTTACTTCATTTGCCGCAAATGGCTTGAAGTTTTGCTCAAATGCTAATTTTTGAACTTTTTTAGAAAAAAAAAATGTTAAATTAAATTTATTTTAGCTGAATTTACTTGAAATATCACGTTTAGTGTGCGAAATGTTTAAATAAGCTCTGATTATTTATTATTTATAGTTATGTGCATTTTGAATTAGGCGATTTTTATAGACTTTTCGCGTATAAGTGAGCAAAAATTGTAAGCATTGTTTGATTCGTTCGTCGGTTTCCTTCTTTTGTCTTTGCTATGTTTCTCGCTTTCCTTCTATTTTTCGATGAGTCTAGAGTCAAATATTTGGATGATGGATGGCACAGCGTTTTGACAGCAATTCTTGAAGGAGAGGAGGATGTGGAGCAGAAGCCAATTAAAACGCAGTTAGTCATCATGAGGATGAGGGAGGAAGTATTAGATGGGAGAAACTGCGAAACGAGAGGTTAATTATTTTTATGCTCTAAAATTCAGATGTTATCAGAAGATTCAAATGATGGAAACTTTGAAGCAGGCAGTTCGTCTGAATCAGAATTTGAACCAGTGCCTTCAAACGCAGAGACTACCAAACGCATATCCTTTTCTCACACAGCATTCACCGCACTTAGATCTGGTATATCATATAGGTAAACTGCATTAAGAGTTTCATCTGGGCTTCAGGATGCAGGAATTGTAACAAGAGGGGGTTAATAATCTCGTTATCGATAAAGACAAGGTCAGGAGACTGAAAAAGAAGCTCTGAAATAAAGTACAGCAGGAGGAAGATCTTGGAGGAATAAAAATTACAAGCATATCTTTTAATATTCGAAAAAATAAAACAATCTTCATAGAAAAAAGGGGACAAGCGGCAACGTCGAGAGAAAGACGAATGAAATATCACCATGTTCTCTGAACGTGGTTCGGAATATTTGGTTCACTTGACAGCTCCTTCTGGTCATTTAGGAGAAAAAAGCAAAATCATTACATAATTTTCCTAGCCATATTGAAGCCTGCTTTGGAAAAATTAAGGAGAGATCTGGAACATTTGATATGTGCTCGTCATACAAATGAACTTCTGCTCCGACACCGACATCAACTGTCTAAACTAGATGGTACAACCACTTAACTTAAGACCTTTACCAACCCAATCGGAGCTAGATTAATACAGTACTCAAATCTTCAGCCTTTTGCCTTTCTGATGTCCAGGATGTGTAACAGGTTGATGTTCTGATGTAACAGGAATAAGGTCATGGAAAGCGAAACGTACATTTTCGCACGCCATTTGTGATATGTGCTTCGTCTTTCTCTCGACTGTGCCGCTTTTCCCATTTTTTCTAAGAAGATCGTTTTATCTTTTCTACAATCAAAGGACATTGTTGTAACTTTTCATCTTCCAAGATAGTCCTCCTTCTGTACCTTCTTTCAAAGTTTCTTTTCTGACACCCAACCTTGTCTTTGGCGATGGCGTGATTCTTCTCCTCTGCTGTCAATATTCCTGCATTTCGAAGCACGGATGAAGCTCTTAACGCAATTTCCTTATCTAATATACCAGTTTTAAATGCGGCGAAAGCTGTCTGAAAAATACATATACGTATTGAAGTGTCTGTTTTTGAAGGCCCTCATTCAAATTGTGATTCAGACGAACTGCCTGCTTCAATGTTTCCACTATTTGAATCTTCTGACAATATCTGTATTTTAGAGCACAAGAATAATTAACATCCCATCTCGCAGTTTATCCCATCTAATATTTCATCTCTCATCCTCATGATGACTGACTGCGTTTTCATTGGTTTCTGCTCCAAATTCTCCTCTCCTGCCAGAATTGTTGTCAAGATATGCTGTGCCAGCCGTCATCCAAATATTTGACTCTAGACGTATCGAAAAACAGAATGAAGAGCGAGAAACATAATAAAGACAAAAGAGAGAAACTGGCGAACGAATCAAGCAATACTTACTATTTTTGCTCACTTATATGCAAAAAGGCTGTAAAAATCGCCTAATTCAAAATACACATAACTATTATATATTAGATAACCAGAGTTTACTTAAACATTTCGCGCACTAAGCATGACATTTCAAGTAAATTCAGCTAAAATAAATTTAATTTAACATTTTTAAAAAAAAATCTAAAAAAGTTCAAAAATCAGCATTTGAGCAAAACTTCGAGCCATTTGTGGCAAATGAAGGAATTGTCCAAAAAATCTCAATTGTTTTGTGTGAACTTAGTGCCACCAGTGGCAACTTTTCCTCTCAACCCATCATAGAAAAAAAGTTTTTTCGGCCCACCCTATTATGTAAAGGTAAATAGAATGAAATTCTAAAACTCTCTGCGTTTCGAGCAATGGAACAAGTGTGTTCAAGCATGCTTGAACAACCGTGTGTGTGTGTGTTGTTTATGACGGCCAGTTATCTACACGAGGGATATAGGCCCGAAGGCGGACTGTCCTCCGTAAAGGTCGTTCTAAGGGAACCAAACGAGTATTTACGCAAGGCTATCCAAGGTTTGAAGAAAACCACAGAAATCTTCAAAAGATTAAGCCGACGGGCGCAACTGGGTTCGAACCCAGTACCTCCCGTCTACCAGCTTTGAGAGCAGAATCTCTTGGCCAATGCTGAGGCAACCTTGAAGTACAGAGCAAAATACATCCAATAATAAAGAAACATTTCATTTAAAATAAATTATAGACGATTGTGAAAAGAAGACGAAATAGGTATAAAGATTACTTTGTTTTCTAGCTGTGAGATTCGAGTAAGTATGCGCGGCAAGACACTTGTCCTAAAGAGAAAAAAAAAAGACACCCGACTGTTCTTATGCGTTGCCAAATTACAAAGTTATGTTTTAAAACAGAATAAACTTTCGCAATCATTAAAGACATAAAAGATAAAAATAACATTGATCTCTTCTAATTTTTTATGATTCTAATTCCTCGATTTCTTTAAATATAAGCGGAAGCATCTTTAACAATAAACAGCATTTATTTGGGAGATTCTACATAATTATATCAATGACTAATCTCCGACACAACTATATCAATCAAAACATACACACAATTGTCATTCAAAAATTCGACGCGCTTAGCGTCACCTGGTGGCTTTTTATAATTTCGTAACATGTTTGATTTATTGACACAGTTGTAGGAGGGTCAAGTTATTTAAGATCCAAAAAAAGAGTCTGTTTTAAAGCAAGAGTTAGTACAAGTTTGACTATTTTGAACAAGAAAATGTAGAGTTTCAAAACAAACAAATGGATACAAATGAAATATGGGGAAAAGAGTTTTAGTTTGTGTATTTTGGAGGGAGTCTACATTACCTTGTCTGTTGCAAGTAATGTCAGTGATAGAAGAATATAATTGTCGTGTGCAAAGACAAAAAAAAAAAAAAAAAAAAAAAAAAAAAAAAAAAAAAAACGTTATCAAAGCAACATGGGTGCAGAAATCGAGTTTACATGCGAATTATGAGCTATACGCAGTGAAAGAACCGTGGCATTATTCGGTCAAAATTTTACTATTTTTAAATATCACTCCACATAATTGAAGCAGGTCTTCTTCTGTACTTTTGACAGTTTATTAATTCACACACATATTGCACAACACCACACAATACACTTAAATACGACACAAACTTAGTTGTTATTAATACACGGCCTTTCTGCCGGATCACATAATCAAAACAATATCACGTCAGCCTTGGCTGGAATCCAACTGCATTCTAAATGTTTTTTCCCTCGGGACGGGACGATGCAGACCGAAATACCCAATAGTGATTATTCCTTTTTTCCCCAAGTGAGTTGCAACATCCTCCCGCCCCGATGAATACATTCATCAAATCTGATTTTTTTTTTTTTTTTTTTTTTTTTTTTTTTTTTTTTTTTTACACTATATAAATCTACAAAATAATTTCTAATCATGAATACATGTATACTACAAAAATTACACTAGGTTAAACTCAATTAAATATAGAATCACTGTTACAGAATTTTACACAATTACAATAACACTAAATGAATACTTATGCTACAATTAAGAAATTAAAATAAAACAATAAAGTATATATATGGAAACACTAAACCAATGATTTTTCAGTTTAATCATCTAGCTCCAGCGGGTAAATCATCTGGACTGCTCGTTTAATTTTACCTGTAGCAGTCTTTAATGTTACGCTGCGAATACGTCCGTCGCGACCTTCGTGTAGTTCTAAAATCTTGGCCATCTTCCACATCTGCCTGGGCAAACGGTCTTCTCCTAACTAAAACCACATCATTTATATTAAAAGATTTTACAGCATTTACAGGTTTGGAGAGATTCACACTTTTAAGTTGGAAGAGATATTCTCCCCTCCACCTATTCCAAAACCTATTCAATAAATTTTCACGGTATACATAACGTCTTAGCAGCAATTTTTTATTGCTTTTTAACGTTTGATCAACTTTGATAGCCATGGGGGGTAAAGAGGTCAACCTCTTTCCTGAAAGGAAATTGGCAGGAGTGTGAGGGAATGGTTCACCAGGTTCATTGTAAACATAAGTATGCGGCCGCGAATTAATGATTGCTTCAATTTCAAGAAGAACTGTTTCGAGTTCTTCGTAACTAACTAACGCCCGTCCCAATACTTTTCTAAGGGAAACCTTTGTTATGCGAACCATTCTCTCCCAGTATCCCCCCCCACCCGGCTGCACGTTCCACTATGTATTTCCAGACGATGCCTTTTTCGGCAAAATAATTTTGCACAGTGTCACTAGTCATATTGGAATACAGATTTTTAAGTTCGCGTTCTGCATTTTTAAAAGTCAGGGCATTATCTGAATAAATAGTTCTGCACAGTCCTCGTCTGGAAACGAACCGTCTGAATGCTAACAGAAAATGCTCAGTACTAAGACTGGATACAACTTCTAGATGAATGGCGAGAGTAACAGCACATGTAAATGATGCAACATGTACTTTGTTGCTGTCCTTTGTGTATAAAGGCCCTGCAAAATCGGTTCCTATATTATCGAAAGCATTTTCAGAATAAAGTCTATCCGCAGGCAACGGAGCTACCATCTGGTTGCCTGGTTTGACCCTGTAGCGTCTGCAGATTAAACACTTATTTAAACAAGTTTTCACTGTTTGTCTGCCCTTAAGAATCCAGAATTTTTCCCGAAGTTGAGTGAGAGTGTCCGATACACCAGCGTGGCACAAATTTTTGTGTTCTCTAATTATGAGTAATTCAGTGAATTTTGAGTTCCCTGGCATAATTATTGGGTGTCGTTCTGAAAACTGGAAGTTAGAATGTTGAAGTCGTCCTCCCAAAATATAAGTTTGTCAGGTGTAAAAATGGGATTGAGACAGTAAAGTCTCGAATCGGAACTTATCGTTGAATTTTTAAGGAGTTGAAAATACTCCTTTTCAAATTCCGTTTTTTGGCTAAATCGAATCCAGTGCTTTTCTGCATCTGCAAGTTCCTCAGCAGAGATGGGACCTGACATTCTGTTAGAGTTAACTTTGCAATTTCTTGTAAAACGAAGAATATAAACAGTCACACTTAACATTTTATTGAGGCTGCTAAACTTATCAAGATCAAATAAGGGATCGTTAGGCTCCTGTGAAATTTGAAGGAGAACTTTAACGTCCTTCATTTCTCTTTCTAGTTCATTTATTTCTGCGTCAGAGTTAAATTTAATCTGTGATTCATCAGAGGGCAATTCGGACATTTGCAGCCAAGTTGGGCCCGAAAGCCAAACTGTGTCATTTATAAGAGTGCGCGAGCGCATGCCGCGAGTCAATTTATCAGCTGGATTTTCCTTCCCGCTGAAAAAACGCCAGTTGGAAGGGTTAGTTTTTTCCTTAATTTCTAGTACTCGGTTCTTTACGAATTGTTTCAAATTTTCAGAAACCCCCTTGATCCAGTAGAGGCATATTTGTGAGTCACACCATAAATAGACGTCTT
Organism: Maratus speciosus; assembly: GCA_963932465.1. NCBI lineage: Eukaryota > Metazoa > Arthropoda > Arachnida > Araneae > Salticidae > Maratus > Maratus speciosus. Next base: position 502,384,927 of record OZ010786.1, on the reverse strand, counting down.
TTTCCTTAAGAATGGGGAAAATGTTCCTCAGATAAGATGCTAGTCTGGCTGAAATCAAAGCACCTAATAACTCGAGCCTGGGTAAAGTGATTGGTTTCAATGGAGCTATACGCGATTTGGCGATAACAAATTTTGTTGAAACCTTTGTAGGATACTTTATTCTGAAGTACGCAACTGCACCATACGCCTTTGGGCTTGCGTCAGAAAATAAGAGCAGCTCCAAGTTTTCAAATTTAGAGTCCTCGAAATACTGTCGAGGAATAATCATTGCTTGAGTTTCCATGACTTCCTCAAGCCATTCCTGGAATACAGAATGAAACTCGGGTTGAAGAGGTTTATCCCAGGATATTCCTATTTCCCAAAGTTGTTGCATTAGCAACTTTATTCTAACAGTAAATGGGGCATGAATGCCCAAAGGATCAAAAAGCATGCCACAGGCTTTTAGCACATTTCTTTTCGAAGAAGTATTACCGTTTATAGTTTTAAAATGGTCTGTAGCGATGGTAATGTTATCCTTCACATTATCCCAGATAATTCCCAATACTTTAAGTGGAATTCCGGATTCGTTGATTACTTGTTTACAGTCAATTTTTTCTGTTTTCCACATATTTTGTAAAGTGGGGGAATTAGTTACCCACTGTCTTAGATTCATAGAGGCTTGTCGTAAAATATAAATGGCTTCTTTACTAATTGATGCTGCAGATTCAATAGTGTCGCAACCACTGATGAAATCGTCCACATATAAATCATTTAGGAGATCACAAACATGTTTGAAATTTTGTCTATACTTTGATAGGTGGAGTCTTAAAGTTGCAGCTAATATAAATGGGCTGCATTTTACTCCAAAAGAAGTCCTGGTGAATTGAAGGATTCTGATGTCATCAGGACCCAAACTGAGATCTGCCCCTTGTTCTATTACCCACAAAAATTGCAAAAATTTTCGATCCTGCTCTGATATACCTATTTCCAGAAAGGCTCGTTCAATATCAGCGCAAAATGCGATTGGGTGATACCTAAATTTTAATAAAATGTTAAGCAAATCGGGATTTAAATTTGGACCACTTTCTAAACAATCATTTAATGAAATTTCCCCCATTCGCCTTAGAAGACGCATCATAACATATCCTGAGTTTAGTGGTTTCTTTCAGTTCTCTAACCACTCCGTGATGGGGCATAAAATAACCAGTTTGTCTATTTTCATTAGAATAGTCAAATACTTCTTCGATTATATTATCCTTTAACTGATTTTTAATGATATCTCTGTACCTCAAATATAAATTTTCATCTCTCTTAAAGGTATTGTTTAAACTGAATAAACGTTTCCTAGCAATTTCACAATTACTATTTAACTCCGAAAAATCATTCTCCCAGAGCAATCGCGTTTCATATCTTTTATCATTATACGTTGTATTCTGACTAAATTCTTCTAAAATTTCTTCCGTTGTACGTGAAACATCACTTTTTACATTTATTCCTATTGCTTCTAATTCCCACAAATCTTTAATTCTTCCGTAATCCGGTTCATCATCAGCGACCGTTAAATGGCTAACATGAATTTCCTTACAATTCGATTCCCTTTCCTTACCCTGAATTACATGCCCAAATATGGTATTTGTCGCCACCAATCTATTACTGAATCTTATATTTGTTTCACTTAAAATTTCCCAAATATAATCCGCACCTATCAAAATATGCACTTCTTTCGTATTACCAAGGTCAGCCAATTCAATTTCTCTTTCAAACGCAACCTGCCGTATCCAAATCGAAGGCGCCTCTATGTCTCCGCATGTAATCGAATTTATGACGACCGCTTTTATTTTCTTTTTTTGATTGGGATTAATTCTACTTCGCAATAATACTTCTATGATATCGTACATTTGTTTTTCAGACTGTTTATTTCCAAAGGGTTAAATTATAAGAGATTCTCTTTTAATGACTTTCAAATTCAATAAATCAGCTATTTCCTTCAGAATGAAAGTCCTGGTTTCCCCCCCGTCAAGTAAACATCTGATTAACTTTCTATCATTTGACCTTGATTCAACTAAAGCAGAAAACGTTTGTAAAAAGACGGAATTCGAATTTCTATTCATTATTTTTTTTTCTTTACAAAGCAGGCTATTTTCTGTTAGTGAATCGTCACGCTTATCATTAGAAGAGGAGGGATTTAAGTTTTGAGACTCACAGATTAACAATTATGAGGTAATTTACAAATTCGACATACATTATTTTTTCCAACAATTTTTAATTAAGTGGCGTCGAGAAAGGCAGGAAAAGCAGCGCCCCTGTGTCATTAAGGCTCGCTTTCTGTCAGCGACATTTAAATGGCAGTTTTCACTTGAATGGGATTTATCCGAGCAAAATATACATTTTTTTCTGCATTTGCGAAGAGGGTAGACGTTGTAGGGTTGTATTTCTTCGGCTGATTATAATTCCTGGGTTTATTGAAATTAGTAGGATTGTAAGAATTATTACTCGCTTGCCTTAGCTTTAAATTTTCCGAACCACTACTCTGTTGATTTGATAGCAAAAGTGATGTTTCACGACAATGAATTTCTTTTCTCAAAAATTCCATCAGATCACTTATATCAAAAAGATCTTCGGATTTCCGTTGTCGATTATATTGCAAATTTATTTCATCGGGAATTTTTTGCAGTATTACAGGGCAAAGTAAATTGCTATACGTTCCTGCGGCTACCCTTAGCGATTGTAGTGATCTAACTTGTATCTCAATAGCGTCGTACATGTTTCTGAGCGCTTTTATATTAGAAATTGCTTTAACAGGTTCAATTAATAATAGTTTATTCATATGCGAGCTAATAATCAGGTCTGAACGACCAAATCGGGTTTTGAGTAAATCTATCGATGAATCATAATTTTCATTAGTTAAAGAGAATCCCGACACAGCTGACAGAGCAGTTCCCTTCAAATAAGTTTTCATGTACGCGAATTTCTCTATCTTACTCAGTGCTTTATTGTTATGAATCGCTACTTCAAACGAATTCCAAAAATCTAACCACTCACTACAATCTCCATTAAATACAGATATATTTAATCAGGGTAATTTAAGAGTTTGATTTTCATTCCGAACAGACAGCCCTTCATCATGGCGGCTAATTTTGCTTCACCTTTCGGAATGGAGTTCTTTCTCCAAAGATTTTAAACATCTATCTAATTTCGTTTTAAAGGTTATGCCGGTTTCGCGATATTTATCGCTGGCTGTTATTTCTTTTTTGAGATCTTTGGTATCGATTTCGATTTCAACCGAATTATCTAATTCTTTTAGCTCTTTAAGCTTTTCATCTAACTGGTTTTTTAAATCATAAAGTTCTTCGATTTTATTTTCAACTAAGTAATTTGCATCGACCGGATTTTGTATCGTATTATCTACCTTTGTGGTTAATTTTGTAAATAATTCCCTGACAGTGGATCGTTTAGCCTTTACCTTTTCTATATCCAAAATTATAATATTTGCAATTTTCCCAAATCAAAATCAAATAATTAAAGGGACCTACCTCAATCGAATCGCTCTGACATCAGAAAATATTCCAAGAAGGTGCTAGAATCACGTCCGGGTCACAATGAAAGAACCGTGGCATTATTCGGTCAAAATGTTGCTATTTTTGAATATCACTCCACATAATTGAAGCAGGTCTTCTTTCGTACTTTTAACAGTTTATTAATTTACACACATATTACACAACACAATACACTTAAATACGACACAAACTTATTTCTTACTAATACACGGCCTTTCTGCCGGATCACATAATCAAAACAATATCATGTCATCCTTGGCTGGAATCCAACTGCATTCTAAATGTTTTTTCCCTCGGGACGGGACGATGCAGACCGAAATCCCCAATAGGGATTATTCCTTTTTTCCCCAAGTGAGTTGCAACACGCAGTAAACGCTGAAAGTGAAATACCATTTAAATCCGGTGAAGTAATTAAGTAATGTGCAATTAAATTGACATGATCAAGGTAAAAATATGGAAATTGTTTATTTTTTCTCACTAAACTGTTTCGAGGAGAACTGTAGAAATAAGTCACAAACTTTATACACAGTACTAATATTACAGATATATGTCCGCTATTAATTTTTCTAAAAACTGCTGACGATCAACTTTTTTGGAATTTCTTGATTTAGTGCTCTTTTGTATTTGTGCGAAAGGATCAGATTTTTTTAATGCTTTTGAAAATGTATAGATACATTTCACGGCTTTTACAAACATTCTTGCATAGTGAGAAATGGTGCAAAATGTACGACAGAAAACACACCTAAACTCTATCGTACATCAAGGAAATATTACAGTAAATTCATTAACCCTCTCGCTGCACAAGCCAGGATATGCTGTGGCATGCATTTTTCCGTCTAATTAATACCATTTGGTTATTCCCACCAGTTATTTTTTTTTTGCGAAAACTTTGTCTGATTTAATCAGGACATACTACAGGATTGGAATTAAAAAAAAATTCTGCTTTAAAGAACCGCTGATGAAAGATTAAAAATTCTGTAAAAGATGCTCATCGCGAAGAATTATTTACGCAGCGAGAGGGTTAAGCTGGTACTTAATTATTATCCATGCCAGGTAGATATATCGCCAAAAAAGGGTTGTAAATCGCCAATTTTCTTTACCGTTTTCAATTGCCAATCGTTTGCAAAATATAATTTAATATACATTTTATAAGTAGATAACATCTTTGAAAATGATAAATAATATAAAAGAAAAACTAAAATAATAAAAACCAGTAATTTTGTATACATTTATTACATACATTTCATCAAACAGATCGCCTTTAGCAATAAACTACATTAACGATGGTAATTTTATTTTCAGTGTTTTCTAACACCCACCAGAAGTAATATAATATAAATATTATGTAATGTAAATATACTGTATCAATGTATATAATATATCTACATATATGTTATCATATACATGTTCTATATATATGTTATCATATTACATAGTTCTATGTATATAAATATAATAGCTATGCTGTATCATTTTATATACAAAAGTTCTCCCTCTGCTTTAATATGGGTTGGTTGGTTGTATATATGACGGCCAATTATCAACACGAGGGATATAGGCCCTAAGGGAGGGAGTGCTCTTCGTGGGGTTCTTTCTAAGGGAACCTAGCCCGTATTAACGCTTGGAAAACCAAGGTTTGAAGAAAACCACGAAAACTCCGAACGATTAGGACGACGGGCGTGATTGGGATCGAACCCAGCACCTCCCGTCTACCAGCTTCAAGAGCAGAACCTCTCGGTCACTGGTTGGGCGCTTTAATATGGGAATAATACAATATGAACTATGCAGTTAAAATACAGAAAGCAAAAAGAATAATAAATAATAAGAGTTGCTGTAATTAATATTTTCTGCGGCATTGTTTTCGCGCTGTATATATTATATAACCTCGACCGGATGATACGTTTGTACCATTAATATAAACGAGGTGCTGAAGAATGTTGCAAAAATAGTTTCATGAATCAGAGGTAACAATCGAGCTCAAAAATCACAAGAAATCAATGGAATCACTTTAACAACTTTCCTCAAAATTTTATGATATTTCTATTGTCTGAAAAATTGGATGAGTAAGTGAAGGTACAAGTCATGGAACATTACTCGTTATAGAAAAATTGAGTTTTGTGAAGTTAATACAAAAAATAGTGACTTATGAAAAATTTTAAAATGGAGAATGGGCGCACGCATTTGTTTTTTAACTGATTTCACAAAACATTTAAACAGCCGCTATTCAAATGTTTCAAGTGAAGAAACAACATTTTTGTCAGCTGACAAAGGGCTTTAAAATAGCGGCTTTAAAAAAATTGTAATTTTTGAATCAGGTTTAATTTTTTTTATATTAAAAAATTACTTTAACTGCATAGATTTCATTGAATTTCTTCTATATGTCAGTATACTGAGGGAAGAGTTACTGGGCGGTTTTGGGGGTTTACAAATTTCATGAATACATTACAGATTTCTGTAGATCGTATCACAGTCATAATTCAGACTATCATGGCTGTCAAGATCCAGCATTTTGGATGAAACATTCTGGTATTCAAAGCAATACATTGCTTTCTCCATAAATTAGTATTACAAAATTCATAACTTCGGCGTGAATGTGGCTTCTAAGCTTACCATATTTTTATTAATAAACACTTTTTTTAGAAAAGTCACATCAAACGGACTTATAACACTGGTTAGGTAAATCAGCATGGATAAGTAATTTCTACTGGAAATGAACCTTTCAGACATTCTTTTCAAAACGAACAAAATACTTTGTTTTACAGTTTTAACTAAAGAACTTTACGAAAAATACTTTAATTGTAAGTCTAAAGATTTAATGTTTAAATACAAAGTGATAAATATCTTCATTACGATTTGAGAAATTGCCGAAAAAAAGATTACCTCAATAATAACTTTAGAAAAATCATAATCACTTTTTTCTTTATAGATTTAACTATCTGTTCTGCAAACAGTTTACTGGAACTTAGATATTTTTTTTCAATTATCTGGTTTTATCCTACATAGAATACCAGGTTTTAATGACTACAGGGTATTAAGCTGTAAAAATAATGATATGAATACTGGTAGAAATCTCATTTTTGGAAATAAATCCTTTCTAAAAATGCTACATACAATAATATAAAAAGTTTCAATAACTTTAAACGAGTCATATTTTAGAATTTAAAACGCTCGCAAATATTAAATAGAAACAATGACAAAAAACATTCAAACATAGCTGCAAACTATTTATAACATTGCTTTGTTTGGAAGACTGCCTCTCTAGCTATTTATGTGTCCATTTGGCTTGCTGACGGTACATTTAGGTATCCATGTTCTAACTTGCGTAAACATACTCCGATTACCATGTAGTTGATATAAGTTATGGAATTTTCTTATGATATGATCGGTATTGAAAAACAAGTATCTACCATATATAGTTCGTTTACAAGATTACTCAAAATATATTTTTGGCTTACATTATGGTTTATGTAGAGAAATAGTTGACAATTCATTTTAAAGATGCTAAGCTATTTCAAAATTATTAAAATTTATATATTTCACTGCATCACAACAAGATGCTTAGTGTAAAATATTGTGTGCTTATCATTTATCGTTCCTTAGCAGGGGGACACAAAATAATTTGGTTACAATAATTGCTCAGTGCGTTTTTAAATAAAATTAATTTTTTTTAATACAAATTATCAATTCTGTGGATCCTATATATAGGACTGCAAAAAAAAAATTCGAGTATATTTCCTTTTTATTGGTGAAAACTGCTGAAGGAGTATATCCAACATTTTATATGAATTTCCTAACTGAACTATCTTTTTTACATTCTCTGTTGCATGCATCATATACAGGGCTTCTCAAAAGAATTTGCATACGTTTCTGACTATAGATGGTATTTGCTAAAATTGTGTTTTCAAATGTTCTAGGTGTTTATCAAATTATTTACTTAAATATCCTCTTTCAATTTATTAAACTACGAAGAGTGTTACAGTATTCTGAATCTCTTTGAAAGTATTTCATAATCTATGATGGATGCATGATTTTTATTTCTTTTATCTTATATAATAGTGAACCGGATTCATAACTGCTAAGTTTAACGCTTTTGTCTTACTACTAAAAAATGATAATAAGTTTCGTCTTATCGAACCTCGGTGAATAAATGTCAAATATTTTTATTAATTCTATGACAACGAAAAAGCACAAAATTTGGTGAGGATGCGGTTTACCCGACTATACGTTGTTAACCTAATTTCTCTTAATTCAATAAAACATATTATATTGGAAAATTAATTTGTTAAATCTTAAAAAGAATAAAATTAAATTTTTCTTCAGATTCCCGTTTCTACCTTTTCATTTTATATCTTTTTTCAGAAAGGGATCCTCTTTTAAAAGATAAACATATTTAATGTATTTTAATACTTATGATGTATTGCCTTTTATACTCTCTTTGTTTTCTATTTTATTATGACATAGTGCAAGATAAAAATATATTTAATTTTCATATTTTATCAATTGTTTGTATTATAATCATTTAATTATTTATTATGATTAAACCAATAACATGCTTATGTAATGAAAAGAAAATTCGATTCAGATAAATTTATGATTATGTCCTGGTAGAAATTGCTAGATAAAAAATAAAACCTTAGTTTGAATAGTATTATTTGTTATTTTAAAAAAAGTAAGTATTTATTCTTGAACAATAAACTCTAATCGCAACGAAGTATTTAATTTAATTTTCTTAATTTCATTCTGTATGTTTTAGCGTTTTGTTATTTCCATTATATAAATTTAAAGAAGGATAAAGATAAAATATTTGCCATTTGTTCAGTAATAACTATTTTGTATTTTATAATTAAAACATGTTGACTCCGTTTTAGCCCAGAGGTAGGGGAGGGGAAAAAGGCCGAATTCGGAATTAATTAGGAGAAAGCTGGAAATTGTTTTAATTCATTTAGTTTAGGCCTAGAATAAATATGCTAAGTTTTCACCCTCGTAGTAGGTGAGCATTTGGAAATACGTATAGATTTATAGTCAAAAAACACGTTTTTTTGCATACAATAACAATATCTAAAAACAGCTAATTCTGTCAAAAACATTGTCAATACAAATGTTGTAGAGCTTAAAATTTTGAGTAAAATGAGTACCTACACTTAATATTTCTATATTTCTGTTGAATGTTAAGGTCACAATTCTGCTTTAAAGTTTTAGACCGATGCTCAGGGGGTTGAACTCAGAATTAATTTGGAGACAACTGAAAATTGTTTTAATCTCTTCAGTTTAGGTCTAAAATGAACGTACTATGTTTTCTTCCTCGTACTTGGGTAAATGTCAGAAAATATGTACATATTTATTTTCGAAAAACACGTTTTTTTAAATTACCTTAACAATATCTCAAAACAGGTAGCTCTATCAAAAACATTGTCAATGCAAATGTTGTAGAGCTTAAAATTCGGAATAAAATGAGTACCATCTTTAATATTTTTGTTCCACATTAAGGTCGCAATTCTATTTCAAAATTTTTGAAATCAAGAGCTTGGAGCCTGGAGAGACCAAGTTAACAATATCTGAAAACAGCTAACTCCATAAATAACATTATCAATACAAAAGTCGTAGAGCCTAAAATTCTGAAAGAAATGAGTACCTACACTTAATATTCTTGTTCAATATTAAGGCCGCAACCCCCTCCTCACCACCACCATCACCACCACCATGATATCGTTATCAATTTCGAAAACTTCTTTTTATTTTTACATTCTTTTTATACGATTGTAGTGATATACACATATGATTATACATTTATTAATTCATTTTTTACGAATTCAAGAAGTCAAAAAAATATCAATACATGAAACAAATTTATATCAAATAACATTTAAAAGAGTTACTTACTATTTAAAAGTATTTATAAATAGCTTATTGTTACATAATTCATTCAACAATAATATTGTCGCACTTGCTCCCTTCCCAGGAATCGTAAAAACAGAACTTATCAACAAAACAGTGGATAACATTATTTTCTTTCTTTAGTGGTAAACGCAAGTATCATTTCCAACATGTTATGCTCCTGGTTTCTCTAATAGCGAATTATATGCGCACACGGCAGAAGAATAGGGATTCCAAACGGTAGGGTATTGTAAATTTTGGAACGAAATGATTTTATAAACATTTAATAGCTTTAATAGTAGCTTTGTATTTTCATAAAAACATGTAATAATATTAATAATAATAAATAAAAGGTAACAGGCTGTTTGGAAGTAAAGAAAAAGTTATGTAAAAAAGGAAAGTTTGATTGGAACAAAAATGAACGATATCAAAAGCAAACCCCCCTCCTCCTAGAGATAGCTTTCGATATCAAGTGCCAGACTCCCCTCCTACCTAAAGTGATAACGTTATACATGCGTAGCCCCTATGTTAACATTCATTCCTCTTTTTAATTTTGACTATTCAGAATCGCTCGACAAATTTGTGCAGTCATTCTGAAAATTAAAAGTTTAAAAATAAAATCATATAAAAAAAATCCTTTATATTTTGTGTGACCCTGTAAAAAATAGAAAATCTGCCCAAATTATTTTCAGTTGAAAAACTGCTGTTGTGTAAAATCTGTAAAAATTTAATTGAAATTGAAATAAAATTTCTCGTTATAGACAGTAATGTATCCGAATAAATTGTGTGGCCAGCAAAAGAAATATAGCTGATACGCACTTTATTTTCAATTTAAAAGATGCTATTAAGTATCTAAGTAACCTATAGTAATTTCGTTGAAATTGAATTGAAATTTCTGCTTATAAGCAGCAATTATTCCGCAATCTTTTATGCGGTCCTGAACAAGATGCATAGTTGCTACTTTCCTCAAATTAATATAATTGAATTTAAATCGGTAGTACACATGTAGGTAACGTTTCAGCTCATTCGGATTATTAGAATTAGCTTGCAAGTTTTAGACTGAAGAAAACTGAAGTCCTGTAGAAACAGTATAACTTTTACGTTCTTCAAATTTTAATAATGTTGTATTGTCATTGAGACTACACATGTTTTCAAATTTTCAGCTCAGTCGGATAATTAAACGTAGTTTAAAATTGACTAACAAGATTTGAACTAAACACGCATACATACACTGCAAGTTAATATACAGCTTGTTTATTAATAAAAACTTAATGATTTGCAAATTTTCGCAGATGGTTTCTTAATCTTTCAATACTTTGAATGACATTTTGATTGAAAAAAAACGCTTAGTGTTTAATAAAGCTTAATAATGTGTTAAATGCCAAGATGAAGTTTGTAAATAACAACATGGACCATCGAGAATCACTACCTCTGAAAAAAAGCGGTTAAGCGAATTAAATTGCGAACATTTTCAAACAACAATAGGTTAAATCTTACCTTGACAAATCTGTGACATATGTCCAGCAAACTCATTCTTTCGAATAAAACACAATAGTCACGAAATGCTTTCGTACTTACAGTAATCTAGTGCAACAGTTGAAACTCCCTCAACCAACTGTGCAAATGGCTTATTTACGGTCGTAATAAATCGACAACACAGATTTGTTTGACAAAACACGTACGGATCTCGACAAAAGAGACATTCAACTACCAGGATACGGGGTTTTGTTAAATTCCGAGACAATCGGAAAAATGAATTTTGTCCACCAATATCATCAAAACGCCCCAATGTGTGGCTGCTGGATCCACTAACAACTACCTGGGAAGAATATCAACTGGCTGATATCTATAACTCAGGTGAGACGGCATAATTAAAAGTATATTGTAAAAGTGACCATTGACAGCAAGGTAAGTACTAAGTGCTTTGGGAACGCACTTTAATAACAACGGATAACTTTTATTTTTTTGCACACAGTGAAGAATAAAAGGAGGAAACTTCTAACTAGAAAATGTGACATACTGAGGTCGTTCAAAGATGTTAAACATCTTCCCTATAAATCGAGATATAACATCAAATTATTGTTGATATCCATGAGATTCCATGAATGATCGTTGTGTCCGAAACGTCATATGAAAATCAGAAAAGAAAGAACGTTTCTTATGAATAACTATTTATCCCTTAATAGGTATATCTGTGTTTTTACAGAATCTGATATTTTTGTTACTGCCTCCAAAAAATAGCTTCCTTCTGCAGCCGCTGCATCAGCAGAGAATTGCAACAGTAAAATACTATTACCGTTTGCGTGTGGTCCAATGAATGCTGTGAATTATTGCTTCAAGGAGAAACGTTAATATAAATATATTCAAATCAATTTAGTTTACCGGTACTTCCCTGAGAGCTTTCAAAGAAAATAATCATCATTGAAGTGGTTCATCCAGAAAAGACAGCTCCGAATGTGCATTATTAGATAACTCGGGAGCAGAGGAGAAACACAATCCTTTTAGGAAAAATTTAGATATGCTAACAAACTCGTAAATATATGACTTGGTCGTTATGGACTCATAAATAAATCTCTGATGCTTAAATGAGGACTGTTGTGCGGGCAACAAATATGGTACGCAGTTTTCAGATTTTTCTTCTGTCATGAAATCATGCGCAAAATATGTGTTAAATTCGTGTGAGGTTTTAGGCAACTACCTTGAACAAACATTTGTGTCTGGGAATGTTCAGAGGAAAATCACAGGCTTTTTCTAAAATAAAAAATCCACTTCAGTCTAAAGCATGAGAACTTTTCATACAAAAAATAACAGAAAAATTTACTGTACATCATATTACTCCCACTAGTACATCTTGTTATTTTTCTCATCTAATAAATATTCATATTTATCGTCTGGAAATTCATTTCACAGTAATTTATATTCTGCAGTAGATAGCTGAATAATTAAGAATCGTTTTATTCCAGTACAACAAAATTTCATTCTAGCAAAGCAATTTCGGAAGTTTCGAAAATTTCACAATATTGGTTCTACTACAGTTGTAAGATTTATGAAAATTATCCAAAAATAAATTATTTTGTAATTAACTAAATATTATACATATAAATTAAGATATGTATGATTTACAATATTATAGATATTCTAATATATATTATTCTGCATTATTGTAATAATAGTAAATAATGTTGCTATACTCGGAATATTTAGGCGTGAAGGTGCTGATGAAAAACAAGTTTAAGTGAAAATTGTTTCCTATGTAGCTTCTTCTCAAGAAATAATCATATACTTTACAAAGTTATCTTGGCAAAAAATATAATGAAGTTATTGTGAATTGTTCATCGTTTATATTTTATCGCAGTAAAAGGTACTCGGTGGTTCTCAAAATTTTGCATAATGCAGAATTTTAGACGTTAGTTAATTATTTATTATATATTTTTTTTAACAGAGGAGGCACAGAATTAATCTAAAAATAAGGAAATAAACATTGACAGAGTATTTTTGAAATATGTATTTTCCCTCAAATCTTTATTGGGCAGAAATACATGATATTTCCTATTATTTGGGAAACGAGGGGGCTCTGTCCCCTACGAGCTACGCTCGCCAACCCCAGTTCAGGCACCCTAGATTCTAAAAGCATGCTAATTTGATCGGATTTAAAAAGATTGAATTATAATTTTAAAAACAGTGGCGATCTTTCTGTTAATGAGTTTCCATTTTCTTTTGATTGGGGATTTTTAAGGCCAAATCAGCTTCTGTTAAGAGAAACAATGGCTGATGTTTTCGATGTGAAAATAAGCTACTGTAAAATTAATTAAGTAAACAGAGTCTTTGTCTCCCGGTATTTTTTAACAACGCTATAAGAAATTTCTATTAAATAAAACATTTTAAATGTATCGTTTTAATTCTGACATAATTTTCATCAAAGTTTTCTTTTTCTTTTTTTTATTCACGTGAAAATACTTTTTTTGTTAGAAAGGAAATATTATTTGCGCTGTCTTAGAATTCACCACAATAGCTGAAAAGATTATCTCAAAATATGAAATAAATGTCTCGCACAAATATATTTTTAAATTTCAACTGTTTGTGAACATTATTATAATTTAGTCATTTTAAATATAACGTAATTTCCTCCATTAACGACTTTTAATGAATAATAATGAATTTATTATTTTAAAATTTTCTTTCTTTTTTAAAATTCATGTATAAATATAATTTTTATAACGTGTAATAAAATTGTATGTACTTCATTTTTTTAATAAAGGGCAATTCAAATTTAGCATTATTTTTTATAATTAAAATGTACATTTTTATTTAACAGTTATGCTACTTGTATATAAACATGTGTGCCAAATTTACACACCTTAAAAATTTCATGTATAATTTAAATTGCAGTTTTAATTAATTTTAATTATTTGTTCTTAACCCATTTAACAAAAGCATTTAGACATTACAATAGAATGATATTTCTGACGTTATAGAAATTTGTACCGTCGATATGTAAGTATTTTTACATCGTATAGTGGGAAATATGCTCATTTAACAATAGTTATTTTTTTAATCTATTTTAGATTACTTATAGCAGAAAGACGGGTAAAGGCGAATTCCCTAGTAGTAATAGCTTCATGAAGCTAGAATTTCTAACACAGCTCAATGTAACATTTCGTACATAACGTAATTTTCAATATTTCCCTGCTTTTAACACATAATCATTTAATTATAATTTGAAAGTTTTTCTCTGTTTATAATAGCCACGTCTAAATATATATATATATATATATATATATATATTATTTGAAGGAAATATTATTCTTTGCGCTGTTTTAATATTGGCAACAATTTAAAATAGTACCTTTTTCAAAAGAGGCAAAAAATGTCTATCGAAAAGCTGAAAATTTGATTTTAAAATGGAAATAAATCCTGAAAAATGAGTCAAATAAAAAAATTAGTACAGTCTGCACACTGATATCTTCTAATGTATAAAATGATCAAAAAACGATTAAATTCCTATGTACTTTTTTTTCCTCATATAAAACTTTTTCAATGGAACGATTCGGACCAAATTTAACATTAAATATCTCTTTAAATAATTCTTCGATTTAAAATCTGTCTGCATCAGCGTGTTTATCAAACATTTCCCTATAATACCACCGATTTTTATATTTTTGTATGCGGTATTTTTCCTAATATTAACGAAGAAAGATCCCCGGTCATAAAAAAATCAAAAAGTACGGCCGGTGACAGCGTTAGTTAGTTTTGTTTAGAATAGAGAGATTTTTAACTGTACACAGGGACGAAATCCTTAAATTAGGTATTATTTAATTTTCTGAAAATGCATTTGGTGCTTTCTTTTTCTACGAGTTAAGGCCTTTAATATGTAAAATGTTACTTATGAAGCAGAAAATAATCCGTAGTTGAACGTCAGAAGGATGTCTTATCCGGAACTCCTTTTCGGCCAAGCGACTTCAGACCCAGGAGTTGGCAGGACAAAACATTCTACGACCACTGCATTTAGCGTTCTGTTGGGGAATATTTTTAATGTTTTTGCCTACGGGTTTTCGATTACTTGGTCATTTGATAATTTTTATCGAGTATACATTGCGAACAAATATTATATTTCTGCCGATTATCGATTGATATCGTATTAGAAAACCGAAATAAAATTGTATGTATTTCATTTTTTTAATAAAGGACAATTCGAATTTAGCATTATTTTTTATAATTAAAATGTACATTTTTATTTAACATTTATGCTACTTGTATATAAATATGTGTGTCAAATTTACACACCTTAAAAATTTCATTATAATTTAAATTGTAGTTTTAATTAATTTTAATTATTTGTTCTTAACCCATTTAACAAAAGCATTTAGACATTACAATAGAATGATATTTCTTACGTTATAGAAATTTGTACCGTCGATATGTAAGTATTTTTACATTGTATAGTGGGAAATATTCTCATTTAACAATAGTTATTTTTTTAATCTATTTTAGATTACTTATAGCAGAAAGACGGGTAAAGGCGAATTCCCTAGTACTAATAGCTTCATGAAGCTAGAATTTCTAACAGAGCTTAATGTAACTTTTCGTACATACTTAGTCAACATAAAGAAAATGATGCACCTACCTTTATTCACGGATTGCCTGCCATAAAATTACAGCAAAAGTGTCACCGGACTAGGAATATTAACCTTTTATAGAATATGAGGGCTATTTTTCAAATGGGGATCGTGTATATAATAGAAATTACACCAAAGTCGATTTTACAAATGGTAACACTCATTTTCTACACTATATTAGTTTCTTGGATCGAATTACTTTTCAAAAGAATATAGTTTATGGATTTTTGATAAATCTTCCCTGTAGAAATTGATTTTGATTTGTCCAGATACAGAGCTCAAAATAAAGTTCATTTAAGAAATGATACACAAGTTCGAATTAACTGACTAACTTGAAAGTTTAAGACAATTTTGAAATTTCATTTCGTAAATAACTTCATTTATAATTAAAATTTAATCCTTTATGTTAATTTCCTGCATTTCAATTTATTTTACAAATGTCTTAGAAAATGTAAACTAACTCTTCCAAAATCGCTAATGTCTTTCAAAATCGTTAAATTTTCGATGATAAATATTGGAATTGTTGAATGTTTGATTTTATAGATATTTTGAAAACTAAGACATCTGTAAAATAAATGTTTGATTTTATACAGTTGAATATTAAAATGTCATCATTTTATATTTACAAGAAATATTATATTATCATTCTTATTTTGTCACGTGACATATACTCATGTAATGTTCATTGCGTTGAACCGTTGCCATCGAAATGCTCAAGGCCAGAGAACACGAGTGTGACGTCATCACCGAAAAATTTTGAATAGCAATTTTATTTTATTTTATTTGTGGGATATCTATTGTCTTATAAAACAATAATAACAATTTAAATTTACTGGTGAGAATTCGGAATACCTAAATAAAAGTTCAGCCATATGCGGAATGCCACAGTGTTGCCTTACATCTGGCTGACTTTTTTTTTTTTTTTGGGGGGGGGGGGGGGGTTCCAAATTAACACCAGTAAGTTTAAATATTATTGTTTTATAACATGATAGATATTCCACAAATAAAGTAAAAGAAAATTGGTTTTCAAAATTATCCGTTGTGAATTCCAACACTAGTGAGAAGTCGGTCGATTAGTGATGACGCTGCACTCGTGCCTTGAGTATTTCGATGGCAGCGGTTGAACACATGGGGTTTGTCACGAAGATTTCGCCAATTAGTATAATGCAGGATGTACGTTAAATGTTGCTTTCAACAACGTATTATACAAACATATTCCAGATTTTCAAACAGTATATTAGAATGTCAAAATTGTAAAAGAGATTTCTATTTTATGCCGGAAAAACAAGTGTGAAACGAGTCATAGCAATTACAAATAAATATCCATTTTGACACAAAAATGTGTTTAAAGTTGAAAAAAAATGTTAATTCCCACATAAACTTTGTTCTTGTTATGAAGATCATTGCAGAAAACTACGAATTAGTGCAGAAGATGGAAGAACACTAACTTAAAATTCATGAAAATATCGCCTTGTCTCACTTAATTTGCATATTGTAATACGCAACGCAGTTATTTTATGTAAAAATGAATTTAAAATTTTCTTATTTAAGAATCTTAAAATCTTTAATCCACAAAATAGAATAATTTTACTTTAATAGATTGGCTTGTTTATTTCATCGTCTAGTTTACATTTTTTAATATCCAAATTTTATTGCAGATGTACTATGTCGCTTTGTACAAATAAATAAATAAATAAAAACAGTTAACAAAATTGTAATGCAAACTGGTAATGCAACACACAATATTTCTCATTGTATTCTGTTTCAATGCATTAAAGCATTTAAAATGCAAACCGCTGTAATCCTTTTTAATTATAGCCTTTTATATACTATTTCAGTTCAATAAGTTTAATGAATGTTCAAAATTCCATTTGATAGGATAAATGATCAATGCTGTCATATATAATTACACCAATTGTAAATCTTGGGTTAATACACCATAAATTTGAACTTGTAAGATTAAGAGATTTAAATGATTAAAATTGAATTCTGGTATAGAATTTTGCAGGTTTAATTTAGTTCATATTCAGTGTCCTTTTACTTTTAACGTGCAATAAATACTATGACTATCTATTGTAGAAAGTTTTAAGACTGCTTAATCTTTTAACTTCTCACTCAAATTTAATTAGAGAAAATGGAGAGCATGCATGAATATAAATAATGCATGTTCTCTACTTAAGAATAAAATTTCAAATTACAGATTTTTCATAAGACGGACTTTTCTAGTATGCATTAAAAATAATTTGGAAAATAAATTAGATAGTATTTGTAGAATTGCTTATAATAATGATTTTAAATTTCAACGTTTTAATAATTAATCGCGGACATTGACAATAATAAGAAACCTGGACATAAATTTGTTTCACAGAAATACAAACTTTATACTACACGATATTATCCAAGTTTTTTTAGAAATTAAAATACAGTCTTAACCGTTTCAATATCTGCTTAGTAGGAAAACCTCCCCGGAAATTAAAGAATTTCATTTGTACTAAAATTGACCCAATTAGTTTTAAGAATTACTCAGAAGTATATGTAATACCATTTATATTACTATATTGGTATGGCTAGCAGGAAATTTAAGTATGGGAAACGTGTATCTGATATTAAATAAAAGAGAAAAACCACAGCCCTGGCAAGATTATGCCAAGAAGAAATTATACAAAAAAATGTCAATAAAAGTAAGATAATTTTTCCCTCCAGTCCATATTATCCATCAATTATAAGACAAACAATTGAAAATCTAACACGCAAAAATCCAATGTGTAATGATGCAGCATCATTTTACTTACCAAAATTATGGCTCGAGTAACTCAGTGGTTACGAAAACAAAGATAAGTATCTAAGTAAAATAATCCAATAATGTGCGTAATATAAAAGGGTACGTGGAAATTGAATGATGGCGTTTAAAATCATTGCATCATTGATCGTAAATTTTTGGAATATCTTTATTTGTTTTGAAAAGGACTTTGGTAGAGTCGAAACATGTAAACAGTCAAATAAAACTATTTTGACTGTTTTTAAAGTTTTAATCTTACACTTTTTATCAATAAAATGTAGTATATTTTTACAAGGTGTAAATTTGTTATATAGGTAGTGTAATAGTGTAATCTTGATTGAAAAGTGAAATCTAGATAATTTACTTTTGTAGCTAAAACAACGTACCTCTTCTATAATGAAAAAATTCTGCCGTAACTATGTGATTTTAAGACGAAAATAATAATTTCTGTACTATTATTTATAAGTACTAATAAGGATTTAAAACAGCGAAAATTTTGAAGACGTAGTACATTGTACCTCTATTTATATTATACCCTATATTCCCTAAGGTTTTAATATATTACGACATGACAATACACTACTTACTGCATACTATTTCAAGAGTACTGCTCGTTTTAAAATTATTTTCAATTATTTTCTGGTGAAAAGTAAATAAATATCTTTTTTGTAATTTAGAAAATATGTACATATATAAATTTCTTTAAAATCCAATAGATTCTCTGAAATCAATTTTGAGATGGAGGCATTTTTTTATTTATAAATAAAATGTTTAAAAATATAAAATGACAACAACTTACTTCGATACATATTAATATTTCTTTATTTTCATTTTTCTCGCGTTGATATTTATATTTATTAATGGGTAACTCTTTACATGAATTTTTTTTCTTTTGATATTTTTCTGTCATTCTTGCATTTATTTATTTTTCAAAATTTCGTATCACAAAATTTAATTTCAAAAAATTGCTGGGCGTTAAAACATATTTAAAAAGTTACAACTAAATTAATTTAGTTGTTAATGAGTTTTGTAGTAGAGGTATATTTAAAAACTATTACGTCTTTGCAAATAATTTCCTTATAAGCAGATAAGTTGCATTATATTCTTCTTACAATACTTTACCTTTTTTTAGCTAAGTGCGTAATATAAAAGACTAACATCGATGGGCAGTAATACAAGCAACATATATGCTCTTTTCCAAAAATATGCGCCCAGAAAAAAATTGAGCTACGACCATAAAACTCGGCGTGTGAAATAGTGTTTGCGTAGATCAACAATGCTTACAAACTCGGAACAAAAAACATTTTATTAACTTGTAGCATCAAAAAGAATATAAATTTTAGTAGACTGTAAAGTCACATATGACAGATATAAAATACAATCCTTGGTGGGGCATGGAATCTATTAAGGTACCGATGTCCGACTGCGGTAGATTCTGACATAAATGATCAACTAAATGATCAACTGATCAACTAGTTATGTGGTATTCCGTTGCGACAAAGGTCGCCTTCCCGATATATCCCAAACACGCTCTATTGGAGAAAGATAATGTGACCTGGCAGGCTATGGAAGGACATTATATGTTTGTAGACATTATTTCTAGTGTTTCGCCGTATGTGGCCTACTGTTTTCTATCTCATAAATGGCACATGGGCAACTGGATAGTATAGGCAGTATCACCGGCAACAAGATGTCGTAAATGTACCTTCGAGCCGTCAGTGTACCTTGAAGAACAACTAAGGGTGATTGGCTGTCCTAGCAGATTGCTCCCGAGATTAACACATCAGGTGTTATGGCAGTGTGCTGCTCATTAACAAATGAAGTACTTGACAAATGACATCTCTACCTCTACAAACGTATGCACTTACATAAAAGTGGGATTCGTCGCTGTAATCTACATCAATCCAGACGAAATTGCTAATGTTAAAGGGTTATTGGCAACTGCTTTAATGGACGCTCAGACCTGAACCCAGAGGAGGCAAGTCATCCATAGATGTGTCGATGTCTTGATACCACTGGTTCCATGTCAACTGAGAGATGGCGTGGAATTAAGGGTTGGTGTGGACGTGGCTGCTCGCCTGATTGCTGTTATTTAGCTTGCAGTCGTGGTCCAATGGCGAACTGAGCCACTACGAGTTCTTTGATCCACTGCTTCCAACACTGCGCAACTACTATATCAATTCCACCAATATGCTGTTTGGTACGTGTGTTCAACCAACCCGGTTCTCTGAGGCCTATGATGCGACACCTTTCGATATCTATATGAAAAACTGCAGAATATTCCGTTATGGGTTATCCGTGATTTCTGAATTTTAATTTTTTATTGATTAAAGGTTGTATATCATACTGAAGTTGGCCTTGCGGTTTATTTATGTTTACAGTGCATTAGACTATTTTCTCTTTCCGGGTATTTCTCAACGGGATGTACATACGAGAGAGAAATGATTAATTCTCCATAACCCACATTGAGATACCAATCATGAAGACTACAACAGAAAAAATAAATAGTTTTCATTATCATTAACAAGAATTAGCTTTAGGATATTTATTATTTGCGAGTTCAGTTGCCCTAAATTAATAAGAAAGTAAAATATTTATTTTTAAAGGAAACAAAAAGTGTAATTTTGTATCTTCAGTCTTATTGATTCGGACTTATGAGCCCACTATACTTAAACAGTAAAAGTAAACATAAATAAGAACCAAACATGTTGAAGTTAATATTTGTTTAACAAAAAATAACTCATTTATGCATTTAATTAAAAACTCTTATTTTGAAAACAATTAACTAAAAGTCGTTGAAAAAAAAACCTTTAATTTTTTTTTTATTTACTACAAACGTTTAACTTCAGACGCTAACGAAAAATTACATACGATATAAAAACAAACTCTTCAGGGAATAATCAAAATAATAGAATTATCAGATTCTGCCAAAAAGCAAGAAATCCAATCAAAGAAAACCAAAATTAAAGTCAACTTCAATTTTGAAAAAGAAATCCTCAGGGATATAACAGATTGTGATAAACATGTAACACCCTTTATAATATTATGCATATTATTTATTTATTTATTTATATATTTATTGGATAATCCGCAAATGGTACTCAATTTTTATTTACTTGTTGAAGTATGGTAATACATTACATAATCATCAAACCAAAAAAGCGAATATACAATACATTTTAATCGCCAAAGTGTCGCAGAGGAAAACAAAGATAGCCATTATATTGGAAAGTACGTAGTCTTTCAATTTACTGTACTAAAATAATGGTTTGTAACTGCTTAACTTGATTTTATGATGCTTTTTGTAGATTTTAAGGTATAGCACTATACATGAAAAAAAATTGAAACTAAAGTTGTTTAAAGTACTAAAACAACTTTAAATCATCGGAAGAATTTCTATAGAAACTGCATTATTTTATGCCAATTAATTTACATGTTATTGAATTTGAAAAACAATTAAGAGTTTACGACCTATACTGAACATATATATGTGGAAATGTGTACATTCAGAGCTGAAAAAAGACCTTCCAAGAATATGCCCAGTTTGGGTAATGCACCATTTTGATGATCTGACTTTGAGTGATTTCATCGCAGAATATTTTAAAATATCAAAATATATCAAACGACAGAGTTAAAAGTTATCATAATTAATTAAACATTATCAACATTTTATCCTTTCTCTTTTGTACACACAACGTGCCCTGCATGTCGAACAAGTAGAAATTCTTACACACACACACACACACATATATATATATGACTTTTGAATTAAAAAAAAATTACCAAGTCTAATTTAGATATGGCATGCAATACTGTCACAAAAAAAAAACAAAAAAAAAAAACCAATACCTCATACTAAATAAAACCAACTATAAAATTCCAATATAAGTAACAAAAGCTCATTTGAAGGTATGTGATACCAGACAAAACTGAAATAAAGATCATTTAGTCATACATTGAAGAAAAAATGGATTTTATATATATATATATTTTCTGATTGATTTACTGCTTTGTTGGTTTTTGATTTCAAATTTGAGAGTAAAGGATGCAGCCTACTGATAAACCCTTTTCGATCAATTTTCTTAAATACATAAACGCATAATTTATTATAAAATACCGACATAACGTTTAGCAATTTAGGAATAAATTTTAAAAATAATCAATAGAGTGATTATATACTTGCTACATAAATGCGGTACATGTATTTTATTCAAAAAGTAGATTGATGACTGCTATTTCAATACCGGGAATAGCTCCAATTGCTCCAATCGTGTCCTACATAATCTTCATTTAATATGTTTAACTACTATAAATCAAGTTTTGTGATACTTACCAATTAACCCAATATTAAATAAAAATGTTCTTTTCTTAGTAAGATGTTATATTTACTACAGATATGTTACGAATTTTGAAGAAAAACTTCATTAAGCAGCTATTAATTATTCATGATGCAATGGAGGAGGAAGAAAGAGACATAGTCTACAAATTGATACAAAGCATTCTTCTAGCAATTCTCTTTTATTCTCAAAACGTTTGCTTAGAATGAAATATGAAATACATTAATTTATTTTGCACAAGTATTTAATGACATAATCTATAATTTACAATCCAATCTCAAACCTTTTCTCGGTTATAAAATATGTAAAAATGTGTGATTGTTTAATACTAGCATTTTATTTAAAACGAGTTGTAATTTATTTAAATGCTCTATAAATAATCTGTGCTTTCGGAAATTCATGATTTCTTTTTATAAGAATGTTTAAATAGAGGAAATTATTGTTTTGTGTTTTGAGGATTAATTTCAAAATAAGTCGTAATTCCAGTTTTAAGTTTCTTATCTTTCCATTTAATATGGTACTTAAGAATTAACAACGAGAAGAGACGAAACAACTTACTGCATAATACCAATAACCGTTGCATTGTAATTTACAGTATAGACTCAGCAAATCCTTTTTCTACTGGGACAAAATATTATGAACTTTTTTTTCTGCTTTATACTTGCAAGCAAATTAAAATATATGTGATAGCTAGCAACATCTCTTAAAAAAATACCCAAGGATTTATTTTCCCTTTTAGATAATTGTAATAGTTTGTTTAAAAACTTTGCCTTTAAATAAAATTTGGGACGGTTTTCAAACTTTGTGAAACGTCTCTTATCCATTGATTTATTTTGTTTTGCTTTTCCATAGTATTTATTAAAATAATACAATTCAAATTTCAAATTTATACGTAAAATAAACTTTAGAGAGTAATACCAAGTATCTGGCTTTTTGCATGCCTGTAGTTTCTTATAGAAAACGTTATTCTTTAAATCTCAGTGTTTTACGATTAGATAAAGCACAATATTCTGTTTTAAAATAGTGGTATTATAAAAGACGGAAACTTGGACGCTTTTGAGTTATAATCATTTCCATTACAGGTGCAAAGTGATAAAAATGTGTTTATATCTTAAAATTGCATTAACAAGTACTAATAATTTATTTTTAAATATTATACAATAATTCATTTTAGGGGTTTTACATTGTAATTAAAAAAAGTAATATAAAAATTTTGTTTTTGAAGTCAATTCCTACTTAGGTCATCAAAGAAAAAATTAACATAATCCATTAAGCTAATATTAGTTTTTCTTGCATTAAAATATCTCAATTTGTTGATTTTCTATAAGCAAGTAGGTTTACAATGGAACTCTATGGGAATTTGGCGAAATATTAGAGATATCGCCAAGTTGGCGACTCATTTTGTCCGCCAAATTTGGAGATATATCGCCAAGTTGGCGACAAACTTGAGGGTATTTGGCGACAGAACAGCCCCCCTATGGTAACCCCTTATTGAAAATACTTTCATTGACCTTCAATAACCAATGGCCGCCATTTTGTTTCCCATGCAAAACTAAAATTAATTAATTAATTAATATTGGAAAAATCTGTATTAACATCAATTGTTATCCAGTACAAGTTAAAAAAAATATTTCAACTTGTTAGGATGAATAATGAGTATTTTATTAACTATTGAAAATTTGAACAAGCTATATAAATATATATATAAATAAATATAGGGAGAGTGTAAACTAATAGTAGGAATTGAATGAATAAAAATGAATAAACAACAACATGGTGGTGATTATTTAAAATCTTGGAGCGTAAAAATTCCACAGTGTGGTTATCATTATATACAGATAGTTGGCAGTCCTATGGTTATCTAAATTAATATCTTTTATTCTCAGTATTGATTGGCATAAAAATTCACATGCTGTAAAATTCTTAGCATAGTTCACAATCTTATTAATTTGAAAATATGAAAATTTTCTGCCTAAAAAAAAAGGAAGTGAATTTTTTATCCATCACAAAATAGAGTATTTCGTATTTATAAAAGCCTTACTTTTAAAATTAAACGCACGAAATATGTAAAAGCGAGGTATGAGATTCTTCACAAACTACACTAATTCCCTTTTTTTAATTTTTTTGAAATCTATTGATTTATTTTAATGTTAGTTGTCTAAGTAGGAATAAAAAGAATTCAGAAATACCTAAATATTTGCATATTTGAACACAAGGCAGCCATTCAAGAAAAACGATATATTTTATTAAACATTTAGAGAAGATCTGAGAACGTCCTATTTTCGAATACAGTTTAATATTTATCTCGCAAGAATATTACGTAAACACCTATACATATATGCATGGTCATTTTTCAATCAGGAGTGTTAGTCAATGAGATCTCAGTTTTACCTTTACTTATATTAAACATGGGAGCGTGGAATGCACTTTGATTATTAAACAAATCTGATAAGAAAATTAATATTTTAATTTATTTTTCCATTGTGCACTTCTAAAAGAATATATATTTGTTTTTTTTAATAGACAAAATATTTTAAAATGCTATAATAAATGTATTTTTCTACGTTTTAAAATCTTAGAAAAGCTGGCGAACTATGCGTGAGATTTCAACACTGCATATAAAATTAAATATATTTTTTAGAAATAGTTTGTTAACTAAAAAAGTAAGGGATATCCTTTAAGAAAAGTACACAGGAAAATGAAGTTAAGTTGTTAACTTATTTATCAGTCATTTGTTAAAATAAGAGTGTATTCCACGTCTATAGACTTTACATTAGGGTCTTTACATTATGGCTTTACATTAGGGAAGCGACCTGACTGAGCAATACCTTTAAGAAACATGTTCATAGTAAATTCTATAGCCTAAAACTATTAACTTTACGGCTTGGTTAAAGTTATTTTTCATCTGCTTAAACTTGCTACGTTGAAACACATCGAGTGTAAAGTATAATAAGTACGCCTTATTCTGTACAGACTATATAAAAATAATGCAACGGGGAAACATCCTTATAAGTGAATCACTTGGGGTACGACTTCTTTTTTCTTTATACGATAATATAGTCCATCGATTCTCATTTGTAATATGATTTGTTACACTTTGCAGATCTCGTAAACAGATTACAGATATTACTTATTTATGCTAAGTGTATTTTTGCTAAAAAATATTTTCAAGTTGCAATCCATTGTATTAGTGGACTTTTAAAATACATGAGATAGAGGATTACAAAAGAGCTTAGAATATAATTTCGCATATTTATTTTAGTTTGTTATAAATAACTTGTAAGGTTTTTTTTTTTTTTTTTTTTTTTTTTTTTGGTAAATTTATAATACGTTAGTTACTGCAAAAAGCTTTTTCATGTAAACATTTTGTTATTGCCTTCGTTATGTAATAATTTTATTTAGTGTAAAATATATTTTACGTTCTCTGGGAGTAAGTAGAAGAATTACATAATTATAAAAAAAGTCTTTTAAGATTATTGAAAAAAAGTATAATAGTTTCAACTAAGATGAGTTATCAAACTATATTTGCCGAAAATTTTCTATTTTAATTACTGGATTTCCGTTTATCGGTGCGAAAATTCATAAATACTGATTTTACTAGCTATTATTTTGAATAACAAGGACACTAAGACACTATGCAGGAAAATAGATGATCGTAAGATAGTAAAATGTTTCCGATGTTTTAAAATTTATTTTGTCTTTATATTACAGCTTAAAAAATACCAGTTCTTCTTTCAGATTAGTAAATTCAACCATAAGCACTACTGATCTGTAATACCTGAATAATATTCTCAAACATGTTCAAAATAGATAAGTATATTATATAAGAAATATTTACATCATCATTTCTAAAAAAGGATATTACAATATTTATTTCCTTATACTGATATAAGTACGAACAATTAATGGATTTTAAAGTTTTGGATTTTAAATGTTTTGGATTTTAAAGTTTTATTAAGTTACGCAAAGAATACTGATGTACAAATTTGTGTACTAAATGTGTTAATCATGTACTGTATTATAAAAAAAATGTTACATATTAATTTAAAGCTGACTACAAGTGTTTATTGTAACATGAATTAAGGCATATTTATTAGTTTTAGAAAGAAAGATTTAAAAAATACACTGTAAAAAAAAAAAAAAAAAGAACCAGATTTCCTGTTGGAATCGGAAAAATAGTTGCCCTTATCGTACCGGAAAAATTTCCGACCCAGCTCGGAATACAATAAGTAAAATCGGAATAAAATCCGTAAAATTGGAATAAAATCCGTAAAGTAGCGTTTTAATGAATGTTTCCTCTTTTTACGGATTTTATTCCGAGCTGGGTCGGAGAATTTTCCGGTACGATAATGGCAATTATTTTTCTGATTCCTACAGGAATACTGTTCGGATTTTTTTGCAGCGTACCCATTTAAAGAAAACAAACAAAAAAAAATTAAACTTTTAATCTAGTTTCGTAAATTGCCCTAATAAAGAATCATAGATGATTCATAACTTTAATTTTTCTGAAACAATGAAAATTTAAAAGAACTTTCAAATATTTGCTACAAAGGAAAGGTACTTCTAAATTCAGTAAAAATATAACGAAAGAAAAATCACCTTCAATAAGAAAACTTACATACCTTGTAATATAATAATTCTAAACATAATTTGTTTTACCCGGCCTTATTTTTACAAATTTCATTCGACAAATCAACTGATTTTAAACATTAAAAATTGAATTCACATTAAAATCTAATTTTATACTTTTAACGGTTTGACAAATACCGCAAAGATATAATTGACAAGGGTATTCTCTAATTACAATGAAATGAGACATTTTTGGTCTAAAATTTAACAGAGAAATTATTTTTTCTAAGTTTTCTCTATATCCTATGTCGGAATAATTTAGGTATACAACTCGCATGTTCACAAATTTAAAGTTTTGATACTACATGCTAAAGAATATCTATTTTTTTTTTGTTTCATTTGATCAATGTGTTCTCCTTGAAATGAACTATGTATGTGTTACATTTATTGTTCATTTTATTAAACTAAAAAATATTTAACTGTATGAACATTCCTTCGTTGGTAAGGGAATTGGGGTAAAATGTGTATATAGAAATAATTGTGTTCGTTATATAACTATACTTAAATTATCGCTCTGTAAGTAAATTTAGGTATGGTAATAAGTAAATAATATATTTTAGATTTTTATTAAAGAAAATTTATTGGGGTTAAATCTAGTATAAGCAGCATACTCTGAATGCTGCAGTATGCACTAATTAGCTCTTTTTGATATCTTGTATAGCCTTATTGAGATAATTCCCACCATGTCTCCCTGGTGTAGTCCTTACGTATATCTTATACTATAATGCGAGCAAAAATTGTGTGTGTGTGTGTAAATTTTATCTTGAGAACGGCTCTAACGATTTTGATTAAATTTTGCACCCTACTGTTTTCGGGCACGAAAAGACCATTGGGGTGGATCTCGTGTTCGAGAATTCGATTAGTGGGTGATTTTGGGTCATAATGGGTCAGGGTCAATCTAATTATATCTAAAGAACGACTCAATCGATTTTGACCAAATTTGGTATCCAACCATTTTCGGGCACGAGAGGACTATTGGGCTGGGTCACGTGTTCGAGAAATTTCGATTTGTGGGTCATTTTTGGGTCACTGTGGGACTAGCTATTTTTATCTAAAAAACGACTCTAACGATTTTCACTAAACTCTATATTCTACAGTTTTGAATTACGAGAAGACCATTGGGCTAAGCCACATGTTCGAGAAAATTCGATTAGGGGGTCATTTTTGGGACACCGTGGGCCAAGCTAAGTTTATGTAGATGACGGCTCTAACGATTTTGACGAAATTTTGCACCCTACTGTTTTCGGGCACGAAAAGACGATTGGGATGGGTCACGTGTTCGAGAAATTTCGATTTGTGGGTCATTTTTGGGTCACTGTGGGTCTAGCTATTTTTATCTAAAAAACGGCTCTAACGATTTTCAGTAAACTCTATATTCTACAGTTTTGAATTACGAGAAGACCATTGGGCTAAGTAACATGTTCGAGAAAATTCGATTATGGGGTCATTTTTGGGTCACCGTGGATCAAGCTAAGTTTATCTAGATAACGGCTCTAACAATTTTGAAGAAATTTTGCACCCTACTGTTTTCGGGCACGAAAGGACGATTGGGATGGGTCACGTGTTCGAGAAAATTCGATTAGTAGGTCATAATGGGTCATAATGGGTCGGTGTCAAGCTAATTGATCTCTATATCTAGAGAACGGCTCAATCGATTTTGACTAAATTTTGTATATAACTGTTTTCAGGCACGAAAAAAAAACCATTGGGATGGCTCTCGTGTTCGAGAAAATTGGATTAGTGGGACATTTTGGGTCATAATGGTTCAGGGTCAAGCTAATTATATCTAATGAACGGCTCAATCGATTTTGACTAAATTTTGTATCTGACTATTTTCAGGCACGAAAAAACCCATTGGGATGGCTCTCGTGTTCGAGAAAATTCGATTAGTGGGACATTTTGGGTCATAATGGGTCAGGGTCAAGCTAATTATATCTAAAGAACGGCTCAATCGATTTTGACTAAATTTTGTATCTAACCATTTTCGGGCACGCAAAGACCATTGGAATGGGTCACGTGTTCGAGAAAATTCGATTAGTGGGTCATTTTGGGGTCACTGTGGGTCAATTATTTTTATCTAAAAAACGGCTCTATTTTCACTAAACTCTATATTCTACAGTTTTGAATTACCAGAAGACCATTGGGCTAAGTCACATGTTCAAGAAAATTCGATTAGTGGGTCATTTTGGGGTCACCGTGGGTCAATCTAAGTTATCTAGATATCGGCTCTAACGATTTTGACGAAATTTTGCACCCTACAGTTATCGGGCACGAAAAGACCATTGGGATGGGTCTCGTGTTCGAGAAAATTAGATTAGTCGGACATTTTGGGTCATAATGGGTCAGGGTCGAGCTAATTATATCTAAAGAACGCCTCAATCGATTTTGACTAAATTTTGTATCTAACAATTTTCGGGCACGAAAAGACCATTGTGATGGATAAAGTGTTCAAGAAAATTCGATTAGTGGGTCATTTTTGGGTCACCGTGGGTCCAGCTAAGTTTACCTAGATATCGGCTCTACTATTTTGACGAAATTTTGTAAGCTATTGTTTTCGGGCACAAAAAGATCATTTGGATGGGTCACGTGTTTAAGAAAATTTGATTAGCGGGTCATTATGAGTCAGGGTCAAGCTAATTACATCTAAAAACGGCTCAAGACATTTTCACATTTTTTTTAATATACGGCCGTTTCTGGACATGAGATGACGTTCGGGCTAAGTCACATGTTTGAGAAAATTCAATTAGTGGGTGATTTTGGGTCACAATGGGCCAGAGTCAAGCTAATTGAATTTAAAAACATGCTCAAAACATTTTGACCAAATTTTATATTATACCGTTTCTGGGCATGAGAAGAGAATTAGGCTAAGTCACATGTTCCAGAAAATTCGATTAGTGGGTCATTTTGGGTCACAATGGGTCAGGGTCCAGCTAATTTTATCTAAAAACGGCTTAAACAATTTTGAATAAATTTTGTATTCTATCATTTTCGGACTCGAGAAAACCATTGGGGTAGGTCGCATGTTCAAGAAAATTCGATAAGTGGGTCATTTTGGCTCACAATGGGTCAGGGTCAAGCTAATTGTATTTAAAAAGCGCTTCAAAACATTTTGAAAACATTTTGTATAATACCGTTTCCGAGCATGATAAGACCATTGGGCAGGGTCGCATGTTCAAGAAAATTCAATCAATGTGTCATTTTGGGTCCTAATGGATCAGGTTCAAGCTAACTTTATCTAAAAAACGGCTCAAAAGATTTTGACAAAACTTTGTACTACACCGTTTTTGGACAATATAAAACCAGTGGGCTGGGTCGCATGCTGGGGAAAATTCTATTAGTAGGTCATTTTGGTGATAATGGGTCGGGGTCAAGCTAACGGCATCCATCTCAAAAATGTTCAAACAATTTTGACAATTTTTTTGCTATACCGTTTCACAAAACAAAAAGACCATTGAAATAGCTCATACGTTCGATAAATTTCGGTTAGTGGTTTTTTGAATCAACGTGGGTCAAGCTTATTTTATCTAGAATATGACTAACGATTTTCACTAAATTTTGTATTCCATCGTTTTCAGGCTCGAGAAGAGCATTGTATTAGGTCGCATGTTCGAAAAAATTCGATTAGTGCGTCATTTTGCTTCACTATGTCTCAGGGTCAAGCTAATTGTATCTAAAACAGCAAGAATGATTTAGTGGGAATAATATATCGAGGTAAACACAAAGCTAATTTTGACCGAGCATAGCTCGGTCATTCCTGATAGTGCGTACCATACTTAAAAAATACTAGATAATTTTATAGGTTTGGTTTTACAATTATATTCTGTTGTTTAACTTCAAACCTTACTGTCAAATTATTGTAATCAAATATAATTTAAACATATCTAAATTAGAAATCTGTAGATCAGATAATTTTGCAACAATGTGCTTTTGAAGTTGACGCGTTTCCAAGGAGAGATGCAAAAAATTACCAGTTATTTTTTTTCTTCAGAGAATACCTGTGGCTATCTAAAAATTTGTCCATACTGAAATATTCATTTTAAGTCAGTAAATAGGTCACAAACCGATATGAGAGG
Organism: Maratus speciosus; assembly: GCA_963932465.1. Lineage (NCBI taxonomy): Eukaryota > Metazoa > Arthropoda > Arachnida > Araneae > Salticidae > Maratus > Maratus speciosus. Next base: position 502,353,583 of record OZ010786.1, on the reverse strand, counting down.
TTGGAAATTAGTAGTAATTATTTCCAAATATGCCAACAGGTTGCAGCACTGTCCAACTGTAAGATCGAATTTATGAGACAACAGTTGTACAAGATGAGAAAGGGCGTTCAAAAGTGTTGACGAAGAACAAAGAAGTTGTCTGTTGAGATTGCGACAGAAGAAACAGTGCGGATGATTGAGGAAATGGTTAGAGCTAACAGACGAACAACAATAGACAGCATTAGCAACTGCAACAGAGTGTTCACATGGTTTAGCCTACAGCCGACTGATACAGACGTTGAATGTGAGGTACACAGATTTCTGAGAGAGCAGTTCAAAGACTTTTATGCAGCAGGTATTAGAAAACACATAAAGAGATGGAACAAATGTATCAATGTAAATGACGATTATATTGAGAAATAAACATGCCTTTTAAGTATGTATTTTGTTTTCCCTTTTTTATTGACTTTTGTGACTCATTCACCGACTTATCCTCGTATTAACATATGGTATAAACTTAAATAATTTTAAAATAATAATGTTAGCGGTAAAAAGTGTCAGGAATATATCAGCGGTAGGAGGGGTACAATTTTTCATAAAAAAATATACAATTATGTTACAAGTTTTACAGTTGCAATATTTTATAAAATAATATATTTGAAAGATATCATTATTATAGATCAAAACAGAATATGAAATTCTACTTTAAACTGGTTTTCAAACATGTGAAATTTAAAACTAAAAGTGATGAATAGTTACCATAATTCCATATACAAATTTCAAATCAAGATAAATGGAAGAGAAAGAGAGATGTGTATAGGACATGTTCCATTTCTTTCATGTGTGTTGCCAAACAGCCACAATTATTTAATTTCATAATTTTACATTCTTTTGTCATACTGAATTTTTTTTAAATATTTGTTTTGTAACAAACGTTTAAAATCTATTTTAAAATGTAATTTACTATTACTTTTGATCTATAAAACATTTGCAGCTGTAAATTTTGAATAAATAAATAAATATGCTACCATTATATTTGGCAGTATTTAAAAAAATCATGCTTTTCACTTCAATTAAATCTCTGAAAATTTAATTTTCGTTAAAATAGAAATTCACTATAGTTGTTCTCTAATTTACATGCATCTCCCATTCTTCCTATCTATGGCCAGGAGTAATAATCTAAGGCCAAAATTTTCACAACATTTAATTGATCAGGAATTTTAAAGTTTCAATAATTTTAACACTTTTTATTGTTTAAGATTTAATTAAACATTATTATAGCACAATTGTACTGAAAATCAAAAAGAACATTAGATTAATTTTAATACAATTATTCTAATTGGTAAAGAAATCATATGAAATGTAAATTTCCAACTGGGGAAAAATTTTTCCAAATCTGCGTTTTTTTTTTTTGTGGAGTTTTATTATTTGTGATCATAAATGGGACCATTTTCTCACAAAATTTGCCAAAATTCACCATTTTCTCACCCATTCTGTTGAGCTGATTCAGATTACTCACCATATGCTATAATCAATAAAGTTGAATTAGATCCACCAGATTCGTCCGAGATATCTCAGATGGTAGAACATTGGAGGCTTCCGCCAAGAGATCGCCGGTTCGAATCCTGCTGGTCCGGATTTTTTTCGCCAAAGTTGGAAACATATGTCTTGTAAGAAGAACATGTTGAGTAACAAATATTTTTACGAAAATGGGTCCCATTTCTGACACACCTCTCCAATTTTTTGGTTATATAACATAAACACGTGTTTTCTTTTCTGTTATGTTTTTTAGAATTCACTTAAACCACCTACATGCTAACGCACTTTTTAGGATATGAGATTTAACAGATATAATTTGTAAGAACTTTCGGCAATCTTGTGACATGACACTTGATTTAGCACCTTTTTTTGTCATTCACCAATCATTTGTGCACCTTTGTAGTATGACCAAATATGTCCAAACTCTGTCCTTTGACTCGTAATAATAAATTGACATCTGATTTTGTGGAAAACGTTTACTGCCAATAATATATATTTGAATATTCGAATATTTTAATGATTGTAATGGCACCTTTTAAGGCGTCTATGAGTTTCAAAAGTGATTACTTTATAAAATATGGCTTATTCAATATTAAAACGTAGCTGTTTTAGCGGAATATAAAAATTAGTTACATATTACAAAAAACTGTGGTAGCTTAAGTTTTACATATAAATTTCAACTATACTACAGTATTTACTTCACATAAATTGTTATTCTAAAAGATAACAAACCGAAAAAATATAAAGTCAAGCAAATATGTTTTGGACAAGCTAAGAAGATAGCTTCTTGAAAAAATGTGTTTTATTGATTTCTGTTACACTTACAATTAACGTTTGGTGCTTTTGACAACTGAGAATGATCAAACGAAATAAGTGGGGTTTGCAGAGGATTAATAAGTACTTTATTTGAAAAGGATGTGCAATATATATGTGAAAATGAATTGAAATAAAAAAAAAAAAAACTTCCAGCCGATTTTTGAAACAAAATTACAGAAAAAAATGTGAAATTAATTTTTATATTTGTAAGATACTTTTAATTTTATTGAACGTATATTTAACAATTTCCAACATAGTTGAAAAATGTTCATGATTTCGGTTTGTCTGACTCTCATAAATATATTCGTATTGTTATTTAGTTTTTTTTTTATGTTATTAAGGTTGACTATGGAATGTTCGCTATTGAAAATGAAGAGTGTAGCCTTTATAGGTCGTTTACAGAGACAGACAATATTATTTTCTATACTTAAATAATTAATGGAAGAAAATCATTTGAGGGGCATTTTATTCATTCTACGATAATTCAAACGTACTTAGATTGATAGGCATCACACGAACGATAGTAAATATATTTGTATTATCATTTAGATTTTTATACGTTATTAATTTTTTTATGGAATGTTCTCTATTGAAAATGAAGTGTGTAGCATTTATAGTTCGTTAACAGGGACACACAACTTATTTTTGTTACATTATGATCTATGGAGGAAAATTGCTTGAGGTGCATGTTGTTGATGCTACGATATTTAAAAATACTGAAATTGATATTCATCACACGGTCGATTGATATGCATTACTTACAACATGCTCATTCAACAGTGATACTTACAGAAAACCGCAAAAGGACTCCATTACACAATGATTTATTGGAAAAAATTTTTTACAGTGCATTTTTATGTTATTCTACTTCGAAAATAATGCCATTGAAGGGGACAGTGGACACAGAAACGCATCAAATTCGATTTAAAAAATCGATTTTTTCAATTTTTACGAATAAAGTCAATTATGATTTATTTAAATATACAGTGTGTCCACGTATAACCTGACCGACCTTTATTTTCGCAACCGTTGGTCCTAGATGCATACTTCCAATTACAAAAATGGTTTAAATAAGGTAAAGAATTATTTTTAAAGCGATTTGGGTGAAGAAAAAAAATTATTAAAAAATAACGAAATTTAAATTTTTATACGGTCCCCCGATCCTATAAGTGATATTTAGTAAAACTTTACTGTGACACTAACAAGTAAGACAAAAAAAAAATCCATTCAACTAACATTAAAATTGACCGAGTTATAAATTTTTGAAATGCACGACTTAAACCACTTTTATGCATCTCAAAACAGATGATTTCCGTCATGCTTTCAGGGATCATATTAAACTTATTTCAAGGTATCTGCGCTTTGAAAGAAATCGTACAAATATTACGATTAAGTGTTATTAGTTAATTTTCAGATTAGTTAAAATAATTGTATTTTAACATATGTTTTATTTTGTAATTATTTGAAGCTATGATTTCTTTTAACTAAAATTGTGTTATTTTCATAAGGTTTTATTTAACTTTCAATGATCGTCTTTCCTGTTTAAAATTTGTACTAGAACTTTAACTTACTTTCAAATGTCCGATCGAAGTTAAATTTTACATACTGACTTAAATCTGATGACAATGCAATATTTTTATGATTTTTGACTCTTACCATCTTATACATACTTATATTAGAAGATAACACAAAAATATTCGGATAGATTACAGTCAAGAGGTTTAAGAAAGAGTTTTAGATTAGATAACATAAACTTGCGATTTTTATGTTTTTAGGTGCGTTCGTAATTATATAAATACGTAGCACCTATAGTCGTCGTTCAGTCCGTCTGTCTGTCCGTCTGTCCGTCCGTCTGTCCGTCCGTCTGTCTGTCCGTCCGCATATAACAGAGCAAAAACTACCCGATCGAATGATCTGAAATTTTTAATATATAATTGCTGCAAAATTTTGTCGAGCCATTTAAAATTTTATGAAAATCGGATGTATAGTTTAATTACAGGAACACCCAAAACTTTTCCGTTACATTACGGCCAATGGGAAAAAATTATAGCAAATGCATTTTAATGATTTTACAGCCTTCCGAATGGTCTGAAATTTTTAATATATAATTGCTGCAAAAGTTTGTTGAGCCATTTCCAATTTTATGAAAATCGGATGTATAGTTTAATTACAGGGACACCCAAAAGTTTTCCGTTACATTATGGCCAATGGGAAAAAATTATTGCAAATGCATTTTAATGATTTTACAACCTTCCGAATGGTCTGAAATTTTAAATATATAATTGCTGCAAAATTTTGTCGAGCCATTTCAAATTTTATGAAAATCGAATGTATAGTTTAATTACAGGGACACCCAAAAGTTTTCCGTTACATTATGGCCAATGGGAAAAAATTATTGCAAATGCATTTTAATGATTTTGCAGCCTTCCGAACGGTCTGAAATTTTAAATATATAATTGCTGCAAAATTTTGTCGAGCCATTTCAAATTTTATGAAAATCGAATGTATAGTTTAATTACAGGGACAGTCAAAAGTTTTCCGTTACATTACGGGAAATGGGGAAAAAAATATTGTAAGTGCATTTTAATGATGTTACAGACTATGCACTTATGAAGCGCAAAAAAATATACATTCAGTACAATATGGGGTGCAAAAAATAATTATAAAATTAGTTATAGTACGAACGCACCTCATTTGCCACGTTTGACGAGCAATTTCCAACTTGTTTAAAATTTATGATTACATTTTATGTATTTTTTAACGCTGAATAAAAAAATTACCTCCACTTTTAACCATCATGTCAGGATCTTTCGCAAATCGTAAATTTCAAGGTTAAAAAATAGCGAAAAATCTGATACTATAAAACAGATGTAAGACTTTTTTATTCTGTTTAATTTTATTTAATTCAATAATTTATTAAATTTTTTGGCTTACACTGGATTTCTTACAGCTAAACAACTCGGGGGTTGGATGAGGTTGGGTGGGGAGGGGAGGGGGGATCAATTTTAACTTTTAGCTTTTAACTTTGAAATTCGCGATTTGCGAAAATTCCTGACGTGATGGTTTAAAGTGAAGGTCATTTTCGGATTCAGTGCTAAAAATTACATAAGAATAAATTTTCAAAAGCTAAAAAACATGCCACAACCTAAAATTTGAAAGACAGTGTAATGTAACAACATTTTAAAATATGTATCATTTTGTAAAGAATTGAGGCTGTTGTTTTACATCCTTTTATTTAACAAAAATTCTGTTATTTTTATCCTCGTATGATGTTCAGTACAAATAGTGCATTTTTCAGAATATGTCAGAATGATTAAAGATTTCAAATTTATAGTGCAATGCTAATTTTACTATCAACCATTTCTTTAATGTATCTGACGAAATTATATTTCAAATAAATTTGTGAATGACCCCCAATTTGCAGCAAAAAATATGCTCCAACTTTAAACAGCTATTACTCGGTCAATTTTAATCGTAGAATAACGGGACTTTTTTTTGCCTTTCTTGCCAGTGTAACAGAGACATTTTACTAAATATAACTTATAGGACCGGGGGAGCGTATAAAAATTTAGATTTTGTAATTCTTCACTAAATTGTTTTCTTGCTTCAAACTTTTTTTATTTTAACCCTGCTCCTAATTTTGACCATTTTTGTAATTGGAAGTATGCATCTAGGACCAACGGTTGTGAAAATAAAGGTCGGTCAGGTTATACGTGGACACACTGTATATATATATATATACATTTAGTAAGTTGATTAGTATATTATAGTTTAACTTGCAAAATATAGTTTTAAATATGTATGCGTATTTTAAACCCTGTTTTTTTTTTCAGAAGTGAAAATTTCGCACATTTATGAAATTTGATGTTTTATGCGCGTTACTAATACTTTCAACGCAATTATTCTAATTGGTAACAAATTATATGAGTTATAATTCATTAACTGGGCGAAAAAAGTCCAGCCAGGATTCGAATCAGGGATCTTCTGGATGAAAGAGACAGAGATTCAGCCAAGAGATCCTTTCTTCGAATCCTGGTTTGGACATTTTTCGGCCAGTTAGAAAATTGCAACTCATAAGACTATATTACCAATTAGAATAATTGTGTTAAAATTAAACAACTATATAAACATTACTCGTACTTATTAGAAATCATTTTACTGTATTTTTAATGATCTAAAAGCATTTTTAAAACTATAATAATGGTGAATTAAATATGCAAGTAACATTTTGTGTCCGACGTTTACCACTGATGATACATATCGGCGGAATGTATTAATCAGTAGGCCTCGCCTTTAAGCATTAATGTTTGACTTAACAGAAAAATTGTCTGTGTTCAAGTTTATATTAGAAATGAATGTGTTTAATAATAGAATTGTTCATTACGAATATTGTGTTAATACTTCGGAAATACAGTAACATACAAAAGGCAAAAGAATGACTGTGGTTTGAGTTAAGCATATCAAAAGATCCGAATTCGCGTCAGACGTCACGGATGAGACACGCTCTATTCTGATCCAAAAACGTTTTCGCCAAAGTAAAAATCTACAAATACATTTGTATCATTTTCACCTCGAAATGTAAAAGTGCGAATCAACTTCTCAAATTTATTAAAATTTAGATTACCTAGTATCACATTAGATTTAATTTATATAAATTTTAACGGAGTAAAAATTTACATTAGAAAATTTAAATATAAAAATTTATGATGAGAAATTTAAATACAAAAAACATATTCGATAAGATATATTCTACTGACCTTTTTTTTCCATTTTATATGTAGGGGGGAGTAGCTATATTTCACCGCCTATTTAAATGGGCTGCTGCAATACTGCCGTTGATTACGGAAAGAGACCCCCATCTACCGTTTATATCTTTCTCATCAGAATGACGTCATTTATGATTAGAAGAAACTCTCTCCTTCCATGTGCTGTTTTCAGACAATTAAATAAACTAAAATTAGCTGTGTTGATCTAATTGTTCCTGTTAAACGTAAGAGAATACTTTAAAAATACGGTAAGTTGTCATGTTTTCATATACATACCTAAACCCATGTGTTTATTGCTCATATTTTTCACCGGACTTCGTTTACTTTCTTTTATATTCTTAGTTTTAAGATTATCTATTTAAAAAAATGGCGTATTTGCCTTAATTGGACAAATTTGAGTTGTTTAACTTGGACCAGATATAAGATAAAAATTTTGAAACGTAAGTAAGGAATTTCGAGAGTGTACGCTTTGGACAAACGGAATTTGGCCTGAGAACAGGCATGTTTTTTAAAGTCATGATTTTGCAGTTGCTTCTGCACTTATTCCTGACGGAGAGATAGGCACTGCAAATAGATCAGTTGATTCAACTGCTAATCCGATTTTGAGTCAGAGTCAGTAATCATGAAACCTAATAAAACTTAAAGAGGAAAAAAAAAATATGAAAACGACACAGACATACAGTCTGGAAGAAAAATTTCAGTGACAGCAAACGCTATCAAAGATATAGGAAACGAAAAAGAAAGAGTAAGATGTGAAGAGATTGGCCCGCAAGAAAGCTGAACTACAACCCCCCAAAAAATCCAAAGTATGTTAGAAATGTTATCTCCCTTTCCAAAGTCAGTTAAGTCAAAGTACAAAAGGAGCCAAAAAACGGGCATGTTAAAATCTTAACCATATAATGTAAACCTTGAAATGAAATAACAAAAAAAAAAAAAAAAAAAAAAAAAAAACTAGAAAACAGGAATTCTGTTTTTTCAGAATTTAGTGTCGCTCCCGATGAAAAAAAAATAGTACAATAGTATAATAGTATAATAGTACAAAACATATTTCAATTTTAAGACTTAAAACACACACTTTAATTTTATGTAAAATGACGTCATTCGCATCCGCTTAAGGGGTCTCAGGACTCTTAAAACTTTAAAATTTTCGAAATTTTAATTTTTTTAGATATTAAACTACTATCTTTTCTGAACATTTTGGTATAAATGTTTCCTTGAAATTCCTATTAGAATAGAAGTTATGGCTTTAAGAATTATACACGCTCAATAGCTGAAGCGGCGTTTCAGAAAATTTGAAGTCAATTTTCTCCAAATGACGTTTTTGGGCATAACGCGCACGATATCTCAAAAACATTTGAATTTTTTTTCATGAAATTTTCAAAACATATATTTCATGTTAGTCTGTATAAACTGAACCTAAAATTTTCTTCTTATTGTTCAGAAATATATTCTTTATAGGTGATTATACTGTTGAAAATTTCTAAATTTTGCATGAACTAAATACAACTTTGTATTAAAAATAGAAAAATGCTTTAAATACAAATTTATTTAGGTTCAGAGTAATTATTACAATGTGAAGCATATGTAGGACCCAAAATTTGCCTTATACTTGCAAAATTTATTTTGTAATCGTGCGCATAATATGTTATGCCGATTTTCCGCTCGTCAAATGTCTGACATTTTGGAGCCCACTGTAAATTCTAATTCTGCATCTTGTAATTTTTCAAATGCATGAAATGAAAGAGCATACTTATATCTTTCATACCAATATAAAATTTTGTCTTAAAATCAATTACATTTTAAGATATTATATGTTTAAAATGGTCTCTTTTTTTTCGATTTTTCCAATTTTAAGAGTCCTGAGAATTCCACATTTACGATCCACTCTTAAACATCTACAGTAAAGCATGCATAAGATGTCACTACCGCAAAATAATACACAAATGCAGTTTAGAGGGAGTGGCACCAGTGGGATACGAATCACGGATCTCATGATCAAGAGGCGAGAACGTTAGCGTCGACCAAAAGGCCAAGCTACTAACTCGCTTTATACTGATCATAGAGATGAGATCGCTACACACTCCCACCCCAGTGAGAAATACATCTTGTAGACGTGTTACGAGCGATATGCACTCGTGAGTGATGCGCAGCATGCCAGGCTTATGTGCTGTGAGCGTTTCACAGGCTTATTGCTGAAGATGTTTTATTTGGTGCTGTCATCTGTTAGTTATGAGGGGAGATGATTGTTGTTGAAGGTTGCGATTTTATGTGTGTCCGGGTTACCACTTTAAAGAGAGTAGCGCCGACGGGATACGAACCACGGATCTCATGATCAGGAGGCGAGAACGCTAGCGTCGAACAAAAGGCCAAGACAGTTACTCTAAGCTAGTAACTCACTTTATACTGATAATAGGAGATGAGATCGCTACAGCAGCAAAAAGATGCCGTCATTAAAGAAACTCGACAAAAAACGGCTATCTAATGATTCATAGGCCTCTATTTGTTTGTAACATTAATACAGATAACTTAAAATTAAATATAGTTTATAATAGCTCCATGTTTTAACAGAAATTATTCGTTTATATTTTTTCAAAAGAGCACGTATTTTAATTACATTTTCTTTTTGTTGTTATGAGAAAATGGCAACAAAAAGATATAATTGCTATTTTTCAAATATTTTCCCTTTACTTTCAACATAAATGGAGTACTTGAGTTGCCAAAATTAAACAAATGGTGCTAAGAACTACAAAAAAAAAAAAAAAAAATAATAATAATAATATTTCAAAAATGAATGGAGATGCAGTTTTCAAACAAATTTCATTTAAAAGTTCTTTTTTTTTCAATACGACGGCATAAAAATCGAAAACGAGCGAGGCTTAGAAATTTAAAAAAATGCTATAGAGCATTTAATTGTACAATGATACATCTGCTTTGTTTATTGCTGGCTTCTGTAAAGTAACGCTATTTTTTTGGACACAAAATAAGCTTGGAGAAAGAAATAGCATACCGTCCCGGGTGCTAAAAAACGACAAAAAGGAAACTCTTAAAGCACAAAAGCAATTGGAACATAAAAATTAAAAAAATTGGCATAGTTGTGTTAAAAAAATGATGGAAGGGGAGAACTATATACATAAGGTAAATAAAACTTATGTTGAAAAAAAGACTAATGATTCAGAATCGAAAAAGATATATAATGACAGTGATGATTTGTTTTGTCTAATTGTTAAGATAAATGAAATAGCAGTGATTCAGTATTCCGATTGCCAAGTATGGTTCCATGTTGTGTGGGTATAAAAAATGAACAAAAGAAATTCATGTGCAAGCATTGCATCACTTCTTACATGATATTCAAATAACTAACAATTAGTTCCATAATTTCTATTCTTAATTACTTATAACTTTGGTTTATACCTTGAATACGTTTTGATTTAAAACTTAGTTTCAGACATTTGGTTTCATTCTAATTCATTGCTATTGATTTGTTTGATTAATTGAAAAATTTCTTTTAATAAAATTAGTTATTTTAGCTACTCATTGAAACAGCCTAACATTGCTTGGACCAATTTAGGAGACTAAGGGGTACAACTTAGGATATCAGTTTCTGAATTTGGACTACTTTTTTGCAAATTTTTCAAGATAAAATAAAGCTTAAGATTTTCAAAAGGAAATTGTTCTAAAGATTTATTTAGTTATTAGATGAATAGATTGACCTCGTGTAGTGAAATTTTGCAGATATTCCAAAAATGAAGCGAGTTACACCTGAAAATATGTGAAGCGTTCCAAATTCGGCTACTCTCCTGTATTAAAAAAATCATGTATTTAAAGATTAAGTCGGTTGAATACAGAATAATTTTATGTCTTTATAAACGATATGTTATAGTTTGTTTTAGACGTATTTTCTTTTCAATGCAGTATGCTGCAAAATAATTATTTTTGTCTGATTATATAGGCACAAAGGTTTAGTGCTTTGATTGAACACATAACGTGTGTTTAATCCACAGGAAAAATAATTCAGAGAATTTTATGACGAATATGGTAAAAAAGAAATAAATTAATAAAAATTTTATAATCTGTTTATAAAGGACTGATTCATTGTTCTTTTCCAAATAAGTAAGTGTTTATTTTTAAACTTGAAACTGCAGTACATAAATACAAATACTTTTTAAGTAAGTTCTTTACTAAATTCTTTATCATTTAGTAGTACACAAATTAAAATCTTTAAAAAAAATAACATTTATCTTGAGCTGTTAACGTAGTTAGTACCTTTCTAGTTTATTTAAAGTTTCATATACAACAAATGAAAACTGCTTGAATTAATCGGCAGTTTTAAATTATTTTGAAAACGTATTTCTTGAATTCAGCCACTTGGAATTAAAAGTTAATATAAGCGCTATGTTAATTTCTGCCATTTTAATTAATTTAAAAGGTGTCTTAGAAAATATAAATTCAGTTCATGAAGATTACTAATATCTTTCAAAATAAAACCTTTTACATCATTAAGGTACTTTTAGAAATATTTGAAGTTTAATATAAATTATTTAGAGTTATATAAAGGAATATTTCTTATCACGTTCTTTAAAAACGAGTATATATAAATATATTTTAATATATAGAATAAAATGCTGTTATTTTTGTTTGGACTTACTAAAAAGTCTTAGTAATACTGCTCTTATGCACAAGTATGTAAATTTCATAATTTTTGTCACAATTTTGAAAATCCTATTTATCGCCTCCACATTTTTACCCATTCTAAAAAACGTAAACCTTCAGAAAAAAAAATCTAAGGCATGGCTATCTACCGATGTTTCTCTCTGTGTGACAGACTTGTACAATTAAAAATGTTGGGTGAAACCTCCAGTAACTTACATTTCAGAGAGAATCTAACTAAAATAAAAATTTTCGTGTGAAATTCTGTAAAATATTGTTATCTAATGCTAATTTAGACTAAACTAGGCTAATGCTAAACTAGGAGTGCTCCACCCCGCTGCTCGTTACGCTCATCAAACACACCCCCCCCCCCCCTGCGTAATCGCTTCCCTATTTTCTAGCCAACCCCAGACGTCATTGTTTCGCGTTTCCATTCTGAATCACTTCGCGATCCCCTATTTTCTATGCATTCAACTTTTAGATTCCACTTGGCAAAAACGCGCTCCTCCCCAACTCCTGACAATTTTATTTCCTTATCTGCAAGCACATAATCATTAGTGCTTAAAGTATTTCATAATTATAAGAATTATTAAATGTAAAATTATATATATAGTGTTACGAATATTGTAAATAATTAGCGCTTGTGCTTAAAAATAATGTAAATAATTCAATTAAGCTCTATTTATAAGCTAATATTAGTTTTTGTTGCATTGAAATATCTCAATTTGTTGATTTTCAGCAAGCAGGGAAACCCTATTGGATTTCAATTGGAGTCTATGAAAATTTGGCGATATACTGGAAATAGGGCCAAGTTGCTGTCACTTTTGGAGACTAATTTTTGTCGCCAAATTTGGCGATATATTGCCAAGTTGGCGACAAACTTGACTACGTTTGGCGACAGAGCCGCACACCCCCTTGGTAACCTTCCTTATGGCGTCAGAAAGATCTGACCAATCAGATGCGTTTCGCGGTATCTACGATTCATTGGTTTTCATTGGTCCATTTCCAAATCGTAACTTTTTTTATATATAGAAGGATGTATTCACCAACAATAGGTCAAGAATATATTCAATAAGGAAGGAACTTTTGTGAGCACAATAAGTGCCATTTTCAGGCAATCATCTTCTGAAATGAAGGTAGTACTTTTTTATCTATTTGTATAGAAACCGTCCTAAACTTTTTCTTAAAGTTATACTTGTAGAAATTAGTTGAAAAGATGCCTATGATACATTAGGTTCATGATATGTCGTTTATAGTTATTTAATGTAGCTTAAAGAGGTGAGGTGGTGCCAGTTATTTGTTCACGGAATTTCATTTCACCAGTTTCTGACTGAGTAGTCAGTTATTGGTTATATTACAGAAAATTTATTAAAAATTGATAAATATTATTTCATATTTAAATTGTTCTACTAGCGCCTGACGCCAACTGTCAGTCAGTGGTTCATAAATGCCAGTTCAATAATCAATAATGAAAAAGAAGACATATGTATCTGTAGTATTATATCACACATAACAATGTTTAAGCATTATTTTTATAATAAAGATGAAAGTATTCTTAAAATATAAATTCATTTAAAAAAACTTCTTTTTTTGCTTAACCCCTGGAAATGAAGTGTCAGGCACTGGTTCAGTTTGTGTCTGTTATTCGTTTTTCAAAATAGGATTGGTGTCAGTTACTGAAATTATTGACCATATTTACGAAAAAAAATTAAGATTTAATAATACAGGGTATAATTAAAAAAAATACCAATATTAATTTTTAATGCATCTGTACTATTCTTACAAAAAGAAAGATATTTATAAAATTAATTTAAAATCTGTAATGTAGATATGAACAAGAAAGAATCCTTATGGTGTAACTTACTGCAGATTTCACCCTATTGCATTTTTGGGAAATTGTTAATTGATATTTTGGTGTCTGAATGAAAAAAAACAAACTTGAAAATATTTTCATGTGTTGAATATTTTTATGTATGAGGAAAAGTTATTTTAAATTCATTTTCTCGAAAGTCAATTTGTAAAATACACGCTTTCAAAAAATTAATGTGCCATAAAAATGCATTCATTTCGTATTGCAATTCTAGAAAATTTATCTGATTCGAAACAAACATAATTTGTTTCCGATCGTGTTTGATATCTTAAAAAAAAAAAAATAAACGTTTGAGATAATTGTTTTTGCGAGTTGTTTTATCAAAGGAATTCAGGAAATGCTTATCTTGTTAAATAAGTAAATATAATAAGTTTCCTAAACGTTTTAATCAAAAATTTTCGACAAAAATATTTGTTTTACTTTTTTTTCTAATTCTTATATTTTTATTCCCAAATTCCACTACATGACAAATGTTATATTACTCACTAAATATTTATTCTTTTTTCGTTTTATATTATTAAAGACATTAAAATGCAAACAGCAATAATAAATATTTTTATAATTCCTTTTTTACATTTGATGCATTATTTCACTTTAACAAATGTAATCTGTTTTGAAATGTCAAACGATTCAATATATACTTCTAATTTAATTTGCTCAAACAGAAATGATTGGGGGTGATACACCAGGAATTTGAAATTCATGGATTAAGATAGTGAAATGATTGAAGTAGAAATATGGAATGGAATTTGAAACCTTCGATTTAATTGAATCGTCAGTGACCTTTCACTTTTACTAAGTAATGGATGTTTCGGCCAATTTTTAATATTTATCTCTAGTTAATTTTTAAGAGTGGTTACATTGAAGTTTGAATCTATACATATTGTAAAATTCGAGAAAATATATAAATTAAATTTTAAATCAAGTCAAGATATCAAATTTAGAATGTTGTAGTTTTCAGTCAAGAAACGTAGTGATGTGTAAAATTAAATGCCTATAAAAGACAATTTATTATTTTATTGTCCAATTTTTCATACATATAATTGGTTTTAAAAATACGTTTTACGACAAAATGCTTTTAAAAACCTGCATTAGACATTTGTACGTTTTTCTATAATAAAAAAATTGTTAACTTTAATTAAATTTTTAATAATATTCTTATAAGAAATTTGTATAGTCAAAAAAAGTTCACATTTTCTCATTAATGTTCTGAAGCACCATCTAAGTTTCCTATTTATACGTTTAATCAAGACTTGATAATAGTTGTTATATAATTTCAAAAATGTACAACTTGCATCTGTTGTCACACTATTTCCCACTGCCAGTAGAAATGTAAACTTTTTTTCCTCAGAAATCGAAAAAGCATATTTAACAATGTATGTTACAATGTTGCAATTTGCCATTAAGGTCTTTACCTTATAGTAATGCTTTAACTAGGTTATAACGCACATTTTATGCATCAAATGTAGCTCATATTTTGGTTAATTAAAAGTAAAATGTTTATAATTAATTTCCAGGCTTAGGTATGTCAGGATGAAAAGTGCTACGGGCAAAATTTCAAACATAAGGATCTTCACGTTGGTCAAGAATTATATTATTGCATATTGTTATAGATAGTATCAAAAATGCATTGTTATAGCGTGAAAACTGTAGTCAGAATTAGATATCACTCAAATTTCAAGACATGGTAAATAACAGCATAATCAATTACATACAATTTATAAAAATATTATAAAAAATGCACGTATTAGTAACTTTTTTATTGTTTTTATTTAAGTTTCTGCATAAACAGGGAGACAGGTCTTTGTGTGCTAAGGGGGGGGGGGGGGGGATTCTAGGGCCTTCGATAAAAAGTCTCATTCTACTATAATTATGATACAATTATATGGAAATATTACTCTTTTGGAGATTTCGCAGGTTAAAACTTGATTTTAGTAACATATTATTAAAACATATTGTTCAAAACATTTATAAGTAATTTTAACTGATTCAATTATTCTTCTGCAGTTAAATTACGGTCGACATTATTGTATATTCAATACGTGGATTTATAAGATTGTTAACGAAGCACAGAACCAACAATGTGAAAAATGTCCAAGCCGGAAATCGAAACCTGAACCCTTGGAATAGTGCTCCAAGTGCGCTACCATTTAAGCTACGAGGACGATGCCCAGCTTAACATTTCTCCCTCACATATGTTGGTGAGGCTGCAACTGCAGCACAAGGTGGAATACTCTTCATGAGCACACATCTCTGCGGCGAAACATGAGACACAAATAAACACAGCATCGGTGAACACATATATATTTTAATTAATTCAATTGTTTTTCAGCAGTGAAATTACCGTCGAAAGTTTTGAATATTTCATACGTGATTTATTACATTGCTAACGAAGCGTAGAACCAACAATGTGAAAAATGTCCAAGCCGGGAATCCAACTCGGAACCCTTGGAACAGCGATCCAAGTGCTCTACCATTTAAGGGGTCTTGTACCTTTTAAACGCGTCGAAAATTAACGAAAAACTTCAAAGTTTGAATTAGTCTATCTTCAAAACCTTTTTATGTATAAACATGAAATTTTGGATATTGATTAAACACATTGTGCTTTGTAATATGCTACCATTAGAAATTTATTAGCCTTTTACAGAATTTGTGTATTTTTGGAATCAAAATAGCTCTTTTTTGACTCCAGAAGTCATTGCGCGCATGATATCTTGAGAAAGTATGTATGGATTGTCATGAAATTTGGTAAAAATATTAAAAATATATGTGTGCTTGAAATGAACTACTTTTAAGTATTTACAATGGTAATATTTTTAGTTTTACTATTTTTATTCATTAAAAATATAACATTTTTATTTTTTTTAATAAAAATATTTGTTTTTATATAGTTAATGAAATAATTTTGATCTAAGAGTAGTTCATTTTAAACACACATATATGTTTAGTATTTTTACCAAATTTCATGACAATTCATACATACTTTCTCAAGATATCATGCGCGCAATGACTTATGGAGTAACAAAAAGAGCTATTTTGACTTCAACAATACACAAATTCTGTAAAAGGCTAGTAAATTTCTAATGACAGCAATATTACAAAGCACAGTCTGTTTAATCAATATCCAAAATTTCATGTTTATACATAAAAAGGTTTTGAAGATAGACTAAATTAAACTTTGAATTTTTTCGTTAAATTTCGTCGCGTTTAAAAGGTATAATACCCCTTAAGCTATGGGGTAGGTGCCCAGCTTAGCCTTTCTCACTCATATTTGTTGGTAAGGCTGCAACTGCAGCACAAGATGGTATAGACTTCACGAGCACACAACCCTGAAAAATAATTGAATTAATTAAAATTATAGATGTGTCCACCGATGCTGGGTTTATTTGTGTCGCATGTTTCTCCGGAAGGTTGTAAGCTCATAAAGACTATTCCATCTTCTGCTGCAGTTGCATCCTTACCAACATATGTGACTGAGAAATGCTAAGCTGGGCATCGTCCTGCTTAAATAGTAGAGCACTTGGAGCGCCATTCCGTGTGTACCGGGTTCGATTCCCGGCTTGGACATTTTTCACATTGTCGCTTCTACGCTTCGTCAGCTATATGATAAATCACGTATTACATATTCAATTTATTTTTCACGATACGTAGTTGATGCATCTTTTCCATATAAAAAACCCAGCAACCTATGTATTATTTGCAATATTTATGTCTATTTTGATATGAAAAATTTCACCCGGTATATTTTGTTTATCCCTTAATACAACCATTTCGTTACAGGTGCATGTTGTTATCTAAAAACTATGCATTTTTTATGGAAATCTTAAATTTTACAATTATTAAACGCAATTGAATTTAAAAATGAAGTTAATTAAAAAATAAATCGTTATAAACTTATAAATTGAAAAAAATGATTTAATTTGAAAATAAGAAATTTAATAGATATTTTTAAAAGCTTTAAAAATTCCCCCATTTATGCGAATACATATCCTACTTCTACAGAGATAAAAATCCTAACTCTTTCTATTACTTATCTTCTACATGAGATGTTTTGTAATATTTCAAAAAAACATATCTATAAAGTATACATATATTATTCGCGGAAAGCTACCTTCTTTACAATATAATTCCTCTGATTAACCTCAAAATCTTGTTAAAGTGATATTAGCTATTTATTTCCCGATAAAAATAATAAAACAATACCGTACTTTCAATTTATTCAAAGTATTATTCAACACTTCTTTTGAAAATTATCTTATATTTTCATAGTTTAATACTTGGCATTAAATATGTGATACAATTATTTGTTGGCAGAGATATTTCACGACATTATCTATAATTCACAATCTAATCCCGAACATGTTCCACATTATAAAATATTCAGCTATAAACGCTTGTTTAATACTAGTCTTTAAGCGAAATGTAACTCATTGGATGGTTGAATAAATGAAATATTTCTTCATCATTCTATAAATTTTCCTAAAATTATTTCATTTAAAGAAATTGTTACTGTACTATCAACGTGAATTCTTCAAAAAAAATTCATAGTTATATTCAAGTTTTGAGTTTTTTACCATTTCATTTTATTGAGTTTGAATGGATGTTTAAAAAAATTTATAGATAAATACAGCTTATGATCATTATCTATTGCATCATATTGCAAAACATCGAATAATTGAAACTCCTTCTGTGGCACTAATAAATATGCTTTGTATCTATAACTAAATTATTGATGTTTCATTAGATGGATATAAATTTTGTAAAAACACAAAATCCGTCAAAGTAACCATTCTACCAAGGAAATATTGAAGTCGTGTAATATTTATTTTAGATAATATACATTAGTATATTTAATTTAAAATTCTTTTTTATAAAACCAAATAGCGCTATTATAGAATGAAATATGACAGGGGGTACTTCGCATATAGCACATATAGCACAAATATTACTTTTCAACTATACATTATTAAAAAACATTATATACATTAAAGTGCTGCATACGTGCTCCTATTTTATTAAGACATATTTTGGAATGAGAATTATACAATAGATGTTCATTTTGCTTCCTAATTAATAATTTTATAGCGATAACAATATTTGAATGGTATTAATACAGTTTTAAAAAAATAGCAAACATGAAAATATCTCAGATGAAAACATAATTAAAATAAAGCGATCCATTAAACTTTAATTGTCTGAGCGAAGCGAAGGCTAATACTCAGCGAAATATTACTGTCCGGACACTTTACTACTACGATGGATATTAACGCCATGTCCTACTAAAAAAAAAAAGCCTAATAAAAACCTTTCGTCAAGCATAACTCAAAAAATATTTGTCGGATTTCGTTTCTGATTGCACCAGAAGGTACCTATGAGGGTCGCCTACTGAATGCACCTACTATGAAAAATAAGTTCCAAACCGTTTAAAAATTATATAGAAAAAACTCTTAAAAAAGCACAGTTTATCTGCATACGTCACAGAAATTTGGTGTGCGTCACTTTCACCGGTTGATGTTTTCGTAGACAACTGGTTTGAACACATGGAGCAAATTACGCACGCAGTAATATTGAATAGATCAGTTTCAACCATGTGATCACAAACCTTGCAACAACCCGTGGCAATCAGTTTTGGTGGGCAAACAAATAATAATACAGTATTCCGTACCACGTTGACCGTTTTTAGCCTGTTGTATAAAATCTGGCATGTTGTATGACATACAATTGTGGATGATTAAAACAAAAGACATGAGTGTTTATTGACCCGGAGGTTATCTTTCTCTGGACGTCTGTCTGTCTATCATACAGCATGCAATTTTCTTGTAAAGGATGATATTATTATGCAGTAAAACCTCCATAACGGACACACCCGATTAGTGGACACCTCTATTTAGCGGGCAGTTTTTCGATTACCAACCCTTAAATAACTGTACATTTTTTACTCTCAGTAGCGAACACCTCCAAATAGAGGACAAATTCTGCCCTCCCGAGGTGTTCGCTCTTCAGAAGTTTTACTGGTAAAACCTCCACAGCGGACACACCCGATTAGCGGATACCTCTATTTAGCGGACATTTTTTCGATTAACAACTCTTAAATAACTGTACATGTTTTACTCTCAGTAGCGGTCACCTCTAAATAGAGGACAAATTCAGCATTCTCGGGGTGTCCGCTATTCAGAGGTTTTACTGTATATAATATTAATAATTATTTTACAGGGCCGCACAAAAGAACAAGAATATATGAAACGAATATAAACTAAATTCGGGATTGGTAGATCGCTGATGGTAATGTAATTTTAGGATGTTGTTACAATCATCCGCAGCATGTTTTTAGAGTTTCGTCCATCTAACGAAACCCTACCTGTCTCACTCCTTTGTCTGTCTGTTTGTCCGTCTGTCACAGAGCCCGTTCTCAGAAACTATATATGTCGGAGACTTGAAAATTTACATACTTATAGCTGAACACCACACATCAAATGTCAAATAATAAAATTTAAAAAAAGTCTGATATTTAACCCTCTGGGCTCTAACTTGTGTATTTTAAGCAATTTTTCTAACTCAGCCCCTAATTTAATTAAGTTGGAGACATGAAATTTTGCATACTTATAGCTGAACACCTGCGATAACACGATAAATCATAAAATTTTGAAAAAGTCATATTTAACCCTCCGGTCTCTAACTTCTGTATTTTAAGCAATTTTTCTAACTCAGCCCCTAATTAAGTTGGAGACATGACATTTTGCATACTTATAGCTGAACACCTCACATCAAACGACAAATAATAAAATTTTTAAAAAGTCTAATATTTAACTCTCTGTGCTCTAACTTATGTATTTTAAACAATTTTTCTAACTCAGCCCCTAATTAAGTTGGAGACATGAAATTTCGTATACTTATAGCTGAAATCCTCACATCAAACGACAAATAATAAAATTTTGAAAAATGTCTGATATTTAACCGTCTGGGCTCTAACTTATGTATTTTAAGCAATTTTTCTAACCCATCCCCTAACTAAGTTGGAGAATTGAAAGTTTGCATACTTATAGCTGAAAACTTGCGAAAACACGATAAATCATAAAATTTTGAAAAAGTCATATTTAACCCTCCAGTCTCTAACTTCTGTATTTTAAGCAATTTTTCTAACTCAGCCCCTAATTAAGTTGTAGACATGAAATTTTGCATACTTATAGCTGAACACCTCACATGAAACGACAAGTAATAAAATTTTGAAAAAGGTCTAATATTTAACCCTCTGGGCTCTAACTTGTGTATTTTAAGCAATTTTTCTAACTCAGCCCCTAATTAAGTTGGAGACATTAAAGTTTGCATACTTATAGCTGAACACTTGCGATAACACGATAAATCATAAAATTTTGAAAAAATCATATTTAACCCTCCGGCCTTTAACTTCTGTATTTTAAGCAATTTTTCTAACTCAGCCCCTAATTAAGTTGGAGATGTGACATTTTGCATACTTATTGCTGAACACCTCACATCAAGCGACAAATAATAAAATTTTGAAAAAGTCTATTATTTAACCCTAAGGGCTCTAACTTGTGTATTTTAAGCAATTTTTCTAACTCAGCCCCTAATTAAGTTGGAGACATGAAATTTTGCATACTTATAGCTGAACACCTCACATCAAACAGCAAATAATAAAATTTTGAAAAAGTCTAATATTTAACCCTCTAGGCTCTAACTTGTGTATTTAAAGCAATTTTTCTAACTCAGCCCCTAATTATGTTGAAACATAAAAATTTGCATACTTATAACTGAACACCTCACATCAAACGACAAATAATAAAATTTTTAAAAAATCTAATATTTAACCTCTAATATTTTGTCTCGCGCAATTTTTAAATTTAAACTGTTTTGTAATACTATTTTTTGTTCATTTTGCATAATAAGTGTAATGTGACGTAATTTGTTCTATTTCAGATTTCTAACGCATGTTAATGAATTTATTTTACAATATCCTTTCTCTTTTAAAATTCACATGTAAATATAGTTTTTATGGCGTAATTTCCAATAAGTGCCTGCTTTTTATACCTAATTATTTAATTGTAATTTGAAGGTTTTTTTTCTGTTTATAATAGTAACGTGTAAATATTTTTTTTTATTTGAAGCAAACATTATTGTTTGCGCTGTTTATACAGTTGGCAACAGTTTAAATTAATACCATTTTCTAAAATATGTAAAAAATATCTGTCAAAATGCTGAATATTTGAATTTAAAATAGAAATAAAACCTCAAAAAATGAGTCAAATAAAAAAAAATAATAATAATGAAATCTGCAGACCGGAATCTTCTATTGAATAAAATGATCTAAAAATGATTAAACCCATGTATAGCTTTTGCTCTTATAAATTTTTTTAATGGAACTATTTTGTCCAACTTTAGCATTAAATATCTCTTTAAATAATTCTTCGATTTGAAAACTGTATGCATTAGTGTGTTGATCAAACATTTCGCTATAATACCACCGATTTTCATATATTTGTATGCAATAGTTTTCTTAATATTAACGAAGAAAGACCTCCGGTCACAAAAAATTCAAAACCGGCGGCGGCGGCGGTGACAGCGTTAGTTACTTTTCATAGAATAGAGAGATATATAAAAATGAAAACTTGTCTATGTGTCTGTTTGTAATTCTATAAAAAAATCCACAATTTGGAAGCCAAAATTGTGAAGAGATACGTACATGTGTATTAAAACATGGCCGAGACAACTAAAGTAATCCGGAATCGAAATAACTTATAGTTAATTTTTAATTAATAAAAAACCACCAATTTAACAGCAATTTCTTATCAAATTTAAACATTTTTCGTTATAGCAGTTGCCACCAATTAAAAAACACAATAAAATTATTACTACAACAATTAATTTTCTACTGCAAGATTTCCACGTGAAAAATGAAAATGAAATAAATAGTTTGCCGAATTTAAAAAAAAGTTGAATATTACGTCATAACTTTTCTATTGCAAGATATTCACGTGAAATATGAAAATGAAATAAATGGTTTGACGAATTTAAATGAAAGTGAATATAACTTCATAACATTTCTATTTCAAGGTTTCCACGTGAAAGAGGAAAATATTACGTCATATTGGAAATATAAAGGGCATGGTGGATATAGTATAACGTCATATGAGTGTGAAAAATGTATTGAAGCGTAATAAAAACCCGATTAGGGAAATATTGGCGTATTTTAACATTATTGCTCCAATTATAAATTGAAATAAGTTCATTTATAGCTGTATTCTTTTGCGTCTGTTATATACATTTATACATTTTTATATAGCGTTTTCATATGATTCATTCAACAACATTTCGACTGCTTTTTTTAATGTTTGTTTTGTGTTGTATGTTAAATTTTGAAATCGATTTTTCAGAACAAACATCCTTCAAATTCTGGGCAACGCCGGCACTTTAGTTTGTAACAGATAAATGGCTTTTGTATTTGTACATCTAATGCTAATATTATAAAGCGTTATAATATTATAAAGTATATAATATTATTAATGCTTGTACGTTTGTGAGGTGTTATCTCTGAAACTACATAGCCAACTTAAAAAAATGTTGGTGGCCATCTCTGCTCCGAAAAATGACTATTTTATGTCAGTGCAAGAACCTACATCGCTGCAGGAGCAAAAAAGTTCTAAAATTGTGATTTCTGCGATATTGATTGGGTTAGAAACTTTAAATTTGGTGCTGTAGTTACTTTTAAGATGTAAATACTCGTAATGAACGCTGTCTAAAAGGTTCAATTTGACGGATAAACGTAAAAGTTTCTAGAAAGGTTCTAAACTACACTGTAAAAAAAATTCCGCAACGTTCCTGGGAAAAAATGGGCAGCTGAGTTGCCCATTATTTCCAAGAAACATTTCTTGAAAATGACTGGTACTTTACTGTATATGTTAAAAACTTTCTACAGAAATGCCAGTAAGTTTCCTGCGAAATACAAGGAATATTTCTGTTGACAGCAAAACATTACTGACATATTCAAGGCTGGAGTAGCACAAGAGCGAAAAATGCCCAGTCCAGGGATCGAACCTGGATACTTGGCGTGCCGTGCCAATGCCTTACCTGTTAGGCTATCCGGACCGATACATGGCTGACATAATTCACTCTGGATGTTCGTTCCCTTCATTATGACATTACTGACATTTCACAGCATGCGGGATCCGCAGACGATTTTTACATTTCCAGTTGACAATTTTCGCTTTATTATCATTATTTGTTAGAATGAAAAAATATTTTGAAATTGACATCAAAATTATTATTTATAATTTACACGAAAAAATAAATTTTCAGTTAAAATTCAATAAAGTAAATATATATGTGATATATTGTTTCTGAACTTTGCTTAAAATATAAAAATATATAAATGTAAATAATAATTAGAAAAAAAATCTAGACATGAAATATTTTGGATTTTCATCAGTAATTATGTTAGTTTACAAGTTATATAAAATACATATAAATTTTCATGGAAAAAAAAAAAAACTAAACGTAATTGTATATATTTTCCGAAAATAAAAAAAAAATTCAAATTTGCAGCAATTCAAAGTGTCAAATATATGTCAAATTTAAATCAAATTGTAATAAAGTGTTAAAATATAAAATTAATTAAAAAAGAAAAAAAAAAGTCGAGGTAGCATCGAACTCGGGCCGTACGGGTGGCGTGCGAGCTTTCTGCTTCCACACCACGAAAGACACGTTGAGAGCTGCAAACTAATGGGTATTTGAAACGTATGCTAAAACTCCGCATCTAATTTCTGAAAATCTAAGGCCCATTTGAAGAAATCCTTTCACAAGAATAATTAGAGATAAGAACTCTAAAACATACTTTAAATTAATCAAAATAGGTGAGAATCATATTTGATTGCCCCCTGGTTAATGCAGATCCAAATAATAGGTGTATTTTTTTTACACAGTCTGCTCGTTAAAGATTTCACAGACAAGTACGAGAGATAATCTCTTAGTGATGTCACAGAGGTATTGTATTTTCATCTGAATTATCTTGACAATAGAGACGTAAAGGATTATGTCGTTTATTGATTTATTTGCATTCCATATTGATTTTTTTACATTCATTTAAGGAATTCGTTTTTGACACTCGCGCGCGAGCAACGGATTATAGGAAAAAAAATAATAAATGGCGGCCGCAGCGTTTTGCTGTTTCCAACTTTTGTTCAGGAACGTTTCAGATAAAAAACCAGAATTTCACAGGAAAGAGCTAAATTATTCTGAAAACCTGATAAAAGGCGAAACGTTCCTGGATTTTACATGGAACGTTACCATTTTTTTTTACAGTGTATGATTTATTTGGAATACTGAAATTTTTGGGATACTGTTGGGGTTAGAAACTAGAACTTTGGCATGGTAGTAATTAATAAGATGTAAATGCTCGTTGTAGAACGAATTCTAAAAAATAGAAAGACTAAACAAAGCGGAAAAAGATCTAAAGATAATCTAAGTAACGAAGAACATGGAACTGTTAGGAATATAAACATGAAAATTGACATGGCTGTATTTATCATGACGTAAATTCTCGCAATAGAACAATTTCTAAAAATGTCTCTATAAAAAACAGTGCAGAAACAAAAAACTTTCAAAAATTTTCTATTTCTCTGTTACTGCTGAGCCCAAAATCTTGAAATTTTGCTTCGGGTTAGTTTTAAAATATAAATTTGTCTCTATGAATGGTTTCTAAAAAATTTAAATTTTAAAAAGATGAAATTAACGGAAAGCGATCTCAATTACCATTAATTTGGAATTATTAGGTACAGCAACTTTAAATATTTCATAATGCTGCATTTCCTCCGCAAAACATGCGATTTAAATGCAACAAAACTGATAGATACCCACCTAACATTAAATAAATTGTGTAAATATTGAATAAAGACCTGTATGAAACAGTGAGTAGGTTGCCCGAAAGTATTTGTTAAAGTGTTCCTTCTCTAGGCTTTTCTCTCTCTCGCCAAGGCCACTAACAGAGGGAAGTGCCGTTTTAAATGTGATATGAATTTTTTATCCGATTCATTTTTCTAGACATTTTATCATAAGGTCATATTCTCAATTATCATTAGTAGATTTTTTATATATTAACTTATTCTGGTGAAAATTTATAATCGGGTTCATATTGGCGTATGTTAGCTTGCATGATTTGCTGAATAAATATGTATGGATTTGTAAATTACTTCAAATGATACTTTGACAGCTCAAAAGTTATGCAGACGATATATTCAGATCTTGTGTCATACTTTATGTTGTAATCATTGCCGATTTCTTTTATTTAATACATGCTAAATACAGCTCAGTTTGTGCAGAATATGTTTGAAAACAAAACAATACAGCGTATGTAGTGGCCAGCATACACTCATCATTTAAATCTGATCGAGCACATCTAAAACACACTCTAACGAAGCATTGCATGCCACTTTTGATGTATTCGGTACTTTGATACTATATTAGATTTTGAGAAGAGAATTCCTTAAATGTTATCGACAACCTTATTGCATTCGTGGAAAACAGATATTGTACAATATTAACTATTCCGGGGGAGCACACACCATATAAAGTATAGTCCATTCTTTTTAAACATCATATATTTGTCATTTAAAGTTACTCAAATTGGTGCGGAGCGTCTGATTATGCTCTTGACATCATTTTATACAGTTAAAATTCCGATATAAGTAAATTAGTGTTTCATTTTGTATTTTACTTTTAATATATTGCGTACTTTCAATTTTATATCCATGCATGGCTGTCTTGAATGGTTTGATTTCCCATTTTTTTAAACAGTGTATACGAATTTATATATAAGATTTTGTAATTCTACAATTCGTTTATTTTCATCATTTCAATTTTTCGCAGTATATGGACAATTAAAGATAACATCTCATTTTCTTTGCTTCCACGTGTTACTATTAAATATATGTTCTCAGTAATATCGCTCAGACTAATCCCTCTGAGGGAAGTCCTAGTGCTAAGATGTTACAATGCACTTTTAAAACATTTTGTATTAGCGCTTTTATATTTTTGTTGTTGTTGTTGTTGTCAAAAAGCACTCATATTGCAAATGCAAAAATATACTTAGTTCGGTACAATAACTTTTTTTATTACCTTCGAAAATAATCTGCAAATACATTAGAACAGTAAATGAAATGTGCAAGAAACTTTTTTTTTACCACTTTACCACAGTTGAAATATTTTTATGAATAGGCTTTGTCTGCGCTCTAACTCGCGTAAATATGCTCGGATTACAGTGTAATTGATGTAAATTATTTAGACTTAGCGTGGTATGTTCGGTATTGATAATGGAGTGTGTAGCATTTATACTTCATTTGCAGGGCCAAGCAAAAGTATTCCTTTACATTATGGTCTATGGGAAAAATAATTTGAGTTGTATTTTCTTTATGTTACACTATTTTAAACATAATGACATTTTTATACCTTATTCACAATGCATTAGAAGATGGTTACTGTATATTGTGTTATACGTAGTATTAACGGTACGTCTATAGAGGAACTCAAAATATTCCGTTATATCAGGGTCTATGAAGAAAATCGCTTGTATTTTATTTTAATGGTATTTATCTGTTACAAACATAATGAAATATATATGATATTTTTATGTGCACTAAAGCAGGCTTTCTGTAGAATATGAGGCATAAAGCATTTATCATCCATATACAGGATCACACAAAACAGTTCGGCTATATAATGATCTACGCGGAGAAACTGATCATAGCGTATTTTAATTATTTTGAATTATTCAAAGATGTTGGAATTGATTAATTACTGAGATTTACTGCAAGATTCTTGCAGTATAATATGATGCGCATGATATTTAACGTTCATTTATAGGGACACATAAAATGCTTCCGATGCCATAATGATTACGAAGTTTTGTCTATTAGGGATGATTGCTGAAAGTGCATTTTCAGTATGATATGCGTTTTAAAATTTAACATAATGATTGCATGTTACATGGTATGTATAAACTCTATAAACCGTATGCAGGGCTATACAAAAGAATTCGCAAGAATTATTAAGAATGAGCGTGAATTGCTTAAAGATTTAAAAAATGTTACTGGAACCACTTATATTTAGAACAAGAGGCTTGCTGTAGAATATGGTGTGCATCACATTTAACGTTCATTTGCAGGTGCATATAAAAGATTTCGGATACAATAATGATAACGAAACATTGTATACTAGCAAAACCCACGGCTTTGCTCTCGTGATAGTGAAATATGCCAAGTGGCATTTATGTGCTTATTTTTATTAGAACAATTATATTGTTAGGAATAATTAAAAAAATAAATAAATAATCCGCAATTTCACTAAACGTCATTATTACACTGTATTAGGTGAAAATGAGAATTAAATTAATAGGAATAACTTAAACTAATACTAAATAATAAATGATACTTCAGCATGCATTTTGACACTTTTACGCTCATTTCAGTTTTTAATTGAATTATGCATTTTAAAGCTGAACTATGTTGAGAAAGGGTTGTATTTAAAGTATATATTTGATGATACTTTCTGGAAGAACGATTTCTGTAATTATAAGTGATTTTTGCCTGAATTAAATTCATCTTAATATGTGGTGTGTAACTCTGTCGCTAATATGCAGGGCTGTACAAAGAATTGGAGTACGCTTCATTTAATTTGTAGAAATTGCTGCAATGGAATTTTGAACTGTATTAGGCCTTTTCTTACTGTAATAAAGTTTAGCATACTTTGTAGAATATATATTACATATGCGTAGCAGCACAAAAGAATTGGAGTACCTTTTCCCGCGATGGTAGGTTATTGTTGCAATCTGGGTTTCAAATCCTTTTATAAAGTATTTACATAGGTTTTTTTTTTTAGCTTTTTAAGCGGCGAAGATTTTTGAACACATTCTGGAAGTGTTAGAATGTGTTTTATAGTCTATACTTGGCGCATGTTTTTCCCCTCTTTATGTATATGTATGTTTATGAAAAGTGCAAAGTTTCGAGTCACTCAATCATTATTGTTCTAAATAAAAGAAGAAAGGAAAAACATTTATCATATGGAGCTTAAAATATACAAACAAATTATTTGTAGGATGTTTATAAATTTTTGATTTCTCGTATTAGTATATCAATAAAAAATCCCAATTAAAACGCAGTAGCTTACACGTATTCATGAAAAATATTAATTTCTCAATAATCCAAGACATGCCTTGAATGCCATAAATTTACCTTTTCAATTTTCGTTTTTTATGTGGCATAGTGAAAAATGAAATGATTTTTTCGTGATTTTTTTTTCGTGAGTTGTTTTAATTTATTTCCATAATTACTCATTGTTTCAAATGATATTCATTACAGATATTCCTTTTTAATTGTATCAAAAATTGATTTTCTAGCATTTTTTATCGCAAATTAACAATTTAAATGTTTACAAATTTTATTTTGCATTTTAAAACAATTTGTCACTTATCCCTAACTCAAACTGGAGAGATCAATTTTGGACAATCCGTTTCTTTACACAAAGCATTTTTTTCTTCTAATATCATGAATCATTCTTTGATATGCTTTACGAACCCATATATATCGTATTTGTCATAAAATTAAATATTCTTTTGCTATTTGAAATATTTCATAAACTTTAATGATACAATTCAAAACACTACTTGTTTATAGTAAAAACATTAACTTAATAATCCAACTGATCCATTTAAAATTGAATAAATATCGTAATTTTTATTAATTGTCTTTATAAAGATTATCTCCTTAAGGAGGCTCGGTGTCCTTTGAAGAAATTTGAAGAAGTTTTTTGACTGATGCTCATTTACTTATTACATACACATATTACTGTAGGTAATACTTAGAAAAACTGGCTTTGCCAAGAAAAAAATGGTGGGTAAAAATTGAGAATTATATATTTTTTAAATGTAGAGTTTTAAAGTTTGATGTTTTTCGACATATCACAGTGTTTAAAATACAAACAATTCCACAAATATTTGTCAAATCACTCCATTATACCCTTTAATCCTAAATATAGTGTACGTAATATAATTGGTGATCTATTTTACAATTATTGAATAAGTTTATGAGGAAAAAATTGAAACGTATACAAAAACGCAACAAAAAACATGATTTCTTAAACAATTCTGTTTATATATTTTTTTATTTAAATATATTGTAAAATTCTTCCGTAATATTATTAAGTACACTATGTTAAAGGTATAAAAAATAATAGAGTGATTTTGCAAATATCTGCAGACGTTCCAGTGTTCGAAACGCACTAATGTGTCAAAAACAGAAAACTTTAAAGTATTTTAAATTAAACAAGTAATAATAAAATTCGGAATTTTTACCCACAACTTTTTTTCTTGTCAAAATCAGTTTTTATAAGTATTACCTATAATAATACGTGTATATAATAAATAAATGAACATAAGTAAAAAATATTCTTCAAAATTCTTCAAAGGGTACAGAGTCCCATTAAATGAAAAATAAAAGGTACACAGTAATTATTAACCCTTTCGGACCTGGTGGTCACATATGTGTTCCTTAGATTTAAAATGGTTTAAACTATAAATAACGTCTTGCAGATACGTAAAAACCTCATAATCACATATGTGCATTCCATATTTTCACTTTTTAGTGGATAAGTAGAGCCATCTAGCTTTTAAATAGTAAAAAAAAAAAAAAACCAAAAAATGTTGACAAAAGATTATATTTTTTGGACTTTAAGAAAAAAGTCAGTGCCGAAAGGGTTTAAACTTAAATTAGGGACTACTTTTCCTAACGAATAATTTGTGATAAACAATAAAAAATACCAGAAGGTTTTTATGCCTGTTAAATCCTGTTCTAATACGACATTTTCCAAACGTCTTTGAAAATTGTTCGTCTTTGAATTTTTGTTCTTCCTTCGAATATTGTCATATGCAAAGAACGTCAAATAACTACATCCATTAGGTTTCAGAAACTAACATATCCGTTCAATTTCAGTAAAACCTAACTTCCTAGATTTGTTAGTTATTTTTAATTTTATTTGCATAAAAGAGAATTTTACCTCAAACTGAAAAAGAAAAAAAAATCAGGGCCGAAAAGGTTAAAATCCTTTTTTAGAGTGAGTTTTAAGACGTTACAAGACGCTGTCTGGAAGCCGGAGAATCTGCAATCTATTTCCAGCTATTGTTGAATGATTCACTTTCATCGTATTATATAGCGAAAAAACGTGAACATAAAATGAAAAAAGCAAGAATAAATTAAACTTTAGGGTAAACTTTAGAGAGAACTAGTTATGACTGTCATCTTAAAAGAATAAATACTTTTTTTTTCAATTTCGAGGAAAAGGAGGATGGCTGTCTAACTTAGAGCAGCTGTTTTTATTCTCTTAATAATCACAGACCATTTTTAGTATTTCCCCTCTCTCCCTTCTAAGATTTCAGATTGAAATTATACATATTCTTCAGCATATAAAACAGAATATAAAATAACGGACATATAAAATAATAAAAATATGTAATCAAATCTGTATTCTTATTTTTCCTTTTCGACCAATTTAGAAGATTTATTTTGTATTTTAGATAGGTTTAACAGTTTACAGGCAGGACGATTATACTAAAAAATCTTAAAGATATTTATTTGGCAATGAAGTCTATACTACCAGCAAATTATTTAGAGTTATTTAAATATTTAAGGGAAAATGCTTAGCCGTACCTTTAAAATTAGCTTACAATGAAGAAAAAAGCCGACTTATACCAGTTCCTTGTACGAATTAAAATAATATCTCCTATGCGAATATTTGGATCCTGTATAAATTGATTATGGCGTTATTTAGTTCCAAAATACGTTACCAAAGGAATTAATTGCATCACAAAATTCTTCAAAATAAAGAATCACGACAGTAGAAATTATGTAAAAAGTAAAACAACGTTTTATATCCCTAAAACAAACAAACAAAAAAAAGTGTAATTCGCAAAGCATTATCAAACCGTTTTCGAAAATTTATTCGGGTACGGAAATTTATAATGAAAAGAAATGCAATCGCTTTAAAACACCAATACATTTAGAGTAGGATTTTTTTTATTATTTTATTCGGGGTCGCTCTTTTGCTAGCAAACACAATTTAACTTAGAAAAAGTTGTTGTGAGCTTTAACGTGATTTGTTTTCTTTAGAACGCTTTAAAAATAGAGAAAAAATATGCATTTTCTGTTTTATTTTAAAGACGCCAATTTTTCAAAATCATTTTAAAAGTTAATGCAAATGGAGATAGTTCTCTAAAAACTTCTAATGAAAATTTAGGCATAAATATTCTTTAATTTCTGAGTTTGAATACAAATCAGACGTATATTCACAAACAGAAAGACGTGGTAATGCGTTATAGTTTGAAAGATTTACATTATCGTGAGAGAAAGTTTCATTTACATGACCTTAATGTAAGTTTTACAATTTCTTAAATGTCTTAAGAGTCATTAATGTCACTGAATGCATACATCAGAAGAAGAAACACCATTACGGTAATATTTATGAACGAGATTTCTAAAGTCTTTTGTTCAGATAATAGTTTCAGAACAAAAATATAATAATATACAGTTAAAACAAACGAATATTTTACAGCTCTCTTTTATAAGTATTCGATTTTTATCTGAAGTATCCCGCTTAAATTGATCATTGTAATAGTTGTAGTCCAAAATATTTTGTTAAAATACGTTTAATTTTGTGTGAAACCTGAATTATTGAAAATTCGTCGTTTTGATTTGCACTTGACAGAAAGTACGAATTGGTGAATTTAATAAAAATATGTAGTTTTTCTGTGTTTCCTTTTTAAGATATGGCAAGAGGAAAAACTAACATTATTTATAGGTTTTGAATACGACTTCTGAATTGTGTCCTTCACTTGTTTTAATTTAAATAATGGTAAAATATAAAAAAATAAATTATGTTAATATCAGAATTTTTTTTTCTATTTTCTATTTTTCAGTGTTTAACATAATTCGTTGTTGCAGTTTCAAAGCCAGTTGGTCTACTTTGACGCATAATTAATTGCAATGCTTTTGTAACTTGAATATATTTGTAGCTATTAAGAATACGTGGGGATTTACCACCTGCGACAAGCTAATGATAAATAACTTGCAATAATTTTATTAATATATATAATAGTAACATATTAAAATGTTGTATTCTCATCGAAAACACTACCTACATACTGTTCGTTTTCGAAAGCCGCTCTTAGCACTCTGAGACGATTCTACTATCCAAAGAGGTTTTACGCTGAGATGGGTATTTTACGAAGTTCTGCTTCGGCTTTTACTTGTAGATTGGCATTTAGACAAACGCAGCTAAACAAAATCTGCTCATCTATACTTTGATAAAAACAAAGCAGAACTGATACATGCGCAAAATCTTGGAGGGTTTTGCTTTCTGAAAATAAACAGTACGTAATTTTTATTTTTCTATCATAGCAAGAAGTGAGTGAAAAATCGATTACAAATTCCATTTTTAGGTAGAAAACTCAAGTAAATTAATTTAAAGTAAAAAAAAAAAAAAGTAGGATCATTTTGATATTGAAAAATACTCTTTTAACCTTTTAATTTAGACTTATTGAATAGATGAATGAGAAGCAATGAGATTTAGTCATGACTGATGTAGTAATACTTAATAGAATAACATTTGTTTTGCCTGGTGTTAGTTATAAATGAACATATCTTAAGTTTCTTGAAATTTGCATGCTAATTAACCTTTTGTGTTACTGTTATTAATGTCATACCATTCTTAAACATGAAAAGTGTAAAATTAAACATATGAAAAATAAATTTAAAACTAAGTAAACACAAGACACGTCTTATAGTAAAATATGTAGAAAGGAATGCTGTTTAATATTATATTATTTTTGGATAATTTGGTAAATTACTTGCATAAAACATATCAATATAAATGTAATTCGCGCTTTCCTATAATAATGAATTAATTAGTACTATTCATTAAAAAAAAATTAGTACAATACATTCAAGTAAAAATTTTGCTGAAGATAACAACAGGAGTATAATTTTTGAGACTTTTAGTAATTAACTAGTGATAAAAAGCATAAGAATAAATGTGGCGGCCAGATCAGATCGTATAGGGTTAACCCTTTATGTACTGAATTATAAATCCATGAAAATTATATCTTCTAAAGCATTTTCCGTGAATTTTTGAAAATACATTAGAAGATTTACATAATCTACTATATATATAAAATCCAAACGAAAATTTCGTTCCGAACATCTATATTTCGAGTTCTACGGCATGGATTTTGACGGAACTTACACTGTTAGACATCGTTTCAGAGAAGGTTTTAAGCTATAACATATCGTTCTACGTAGATTAGTTATAGAATTATGATGGAAAGTTCTGTTATTTTGGGCGATAAGGTTACCATTTTATTTCTTGGCGAACTTTATCGTTGATGAAAAATTGAAACGGCTATTACACCTCTAAAAATAAAAGAAAAAAAACTGTTACAAATTTTATTTAAAATTTAAGAAAAGATAAAAAGAAAAGGATAAATCAGTTTTGATGAGTGGTAATATTAAAAAATTAAAATATTTAATTTAAACATGAAATGGAATGTTCGTAATGCTTAAAAAATTACGCAGTTGAAATATTGCAATTAAAACAGGATTTGGCGATTTATCTTTCATTTGCGTCAGGGTAAGAAAAATGCATTTGAAAAATTGATAAGATGATATCAAGGAAGTTGTTCATAATCGCATACTTAGAAATATTAAAAAAAATATATAGAATATTCTTCTCATGTTGATATATATATTTATTAAATAATAATAAAAAAAAATCGGCAGAACCTCGTATTTGGCTTTCGTAAAAAAAAAAAAAAAAAAAAAATCATTTTTTTGCGATTTAACGTTGGTTGGCAAGGCAATAAAATTTGAAATACTAATATGATAAATGTTCTTTAAGAAAACAGTTTCAAATCTCCATACGAATTTATTGGATTTACGAATATATTAGATTGTATTTAAGCTACCAAAACCCCATATGCTCAAGCTGAGAGACCAGGAGTTCCAGAACAAGCACCCAAAAGTTAACTATTCTAGCATTATTCGTATTCAATGGCAATCTATACAATCATTGTAATGCTATATAATTTAATAGTGTCAGATTAGAGGACTTTTTAATTCCTGTTGTCATAATGGCCTCATTTCCCTGTTAAAATGCACTGTAAATGATCAACTGAAAGTATTGCATCTTAATAGCTTAAAATTTCTGCAATTCAGCGGTAATATAATATCACAATGACGTTCGCATCGTTTTCAGCATTGTGGAAGAATAACCCAGATGAAGGTCCACATTGTTTTAAAATACAAGGTTAAATTCACATTTTGTTTGACTCAAGATTCGTTTGGAAAAATCGACCAGCGTAGCGGGCGTTGCCTGCTAGTCAATTAATAAATTTTAGAAGGATTTTAGAAGTATTTAAGGATTAATTAAATTTGAATTTATAAGGATTTTGAGCAATATTTATAACCTGCACTCAAATCTTTTGTTTTAAATATTTTTCTTATTATTTTGTAGAATTAGGAAATGCACAAATATAATGTTCTTATAACAGGAATATAGAAATATTTCCGAATTCAAAAATGATCCATCTTCCCCCCCCCCCCCCTAACTTTAAGAAAGCTGAAAAGATGCAAAGGCAAAAGAAATCATCGTTTTAAAATTATATTTTAGTTATATGTAAAAAATAATGTTTTTGGAACAAGATAAAGTAATGCATCTATAACTCATTCTAAACTGTATTATTACAAATCGATGTATTAAACAAATTTTATAACAAGTTATTTTAATGGTACTTATAAGTACCGTTTGTATATAAAGGGTTAAAGTATCATTGCTGTATTCTTGAATAAATTGATGATCGTTAAAAAAAATAAAAATAAAGAGCATTCTGACTTTAAAAACTTGTAAGTTGTTGAAGACAATGATGGATCATTTTTGGATAATAACTATTATTTTATTTCCAGCTCCTTAGTTGAGGAATATTAATAAATAGTCTTTGTTTTAGTCACCAAATAGGTATTAAAAAATTTGAATCGCTTATAAAAAGAAATACATAAAAAATTCGTTTAACTATTCCATTGGATTTTTTGAAGAGAGCAGCACAGATTATTTGAATAAATTTTGTCATGACAAATGCATCCACATCAAAAAGGGATTACCGGTCTTAAGTAGGATACCAAATTTCTTTGTTAAACTTTTGCCTGTTCCTTAAAAAAAAAAAAAAAAAAAAAAAAAAAAAAAAAAAAAAAAAAAAAAAACCTGTTCCTTAAAAAAAAAAAAAAAAAAAAAAAAAAAAAAAAAAAAAAAAAAAAAAACCGCACCGGCCTGCAGCCTTAAAGGCGCACTCGATAAAATTCCAACAAGGATTACATATTTTCGTGACCACATCAAACTAAATTCTGATCTGAAAATTAATGGGTTTTAGTTTATAAATGACAAGTACGTGGGCTCAAAATTAATTAAACGGCAGATTTAAATTGATTAGATAAATTAACAGTTACGACAAAATTAATGAAAAACAAATGAAAAGCTGCAGATTGAAAAGGATTATCGCCGATTCGTAAAAACGAAACTAACGCACGCCTCCTATAGACGTCAGCTATCGCTTAACGATTATGCCACAGACGGGAGCCGCGAAGCGCATCAGTGACGTCATCATTGTACATGCCGACGGCAAAGAAAGACCAGACAGTGAATCTGTGCAAAGGTGATGACCAAGATACATAGAATAAAGAGGTAGGTCCATCCGCGGGTCATCGTGTATTGGTTGTTAGGAACTCAATCCTGTAACGTCAGTGGTGCGAAGTGGAACCTTGTCGCTTTTCAGTTTAGCAAAGAAATATGTGCGAAATAAAATGTAACCTTTAGTTAATTAATGGTTAATATATATTTTACATGAGACAAACAAAACCCTTTCCCTTTGAACTTAACACATGTATTTAAAACAAGAATTGAAAATAAAAATAGATAAAATAATGTAACTGAAACACTTTTATAAGTATTAAAGATTAAAACTTGTGTGAGATTTCCCTACTTATCTAACTTACCTTTTAAAACGACCTAATTTTTATTAATCACGTACTTTTTTTTACACTTTCCTTACCATGTAAAATTTAAACATTTTTTTTTTTCTTTTATAAACGATAGATTATTTACATCGTATTATTTTTTTCATGTATATGTAAGCACTTTTTTTTTAAATCGTGAACGTATTAAAGAATAAAATTATTAATTAAATGAATGACAAATTATTATTAGAATTATTAGAACATTCTCTTTTAATTATGAAAATAGTACCGATACAATAATTATATGGAAAATAGTTACAAACCTATAGTAATTTTTAAAAACATTTTTATAGGTGTATTTAAAATAAATGAATTAATACATAGAGACAAATAACAAAACATAAAATGACACTTAAATTAATCATATAAAAACTAAGTATTCATGCTTAAACAAATGATGTGTGGTAGAAAATTAGGAAATACTGACGTATGAATCATGCATATCCCGTATGGCATACATATATATTCTCAAATCCAATCTCACTACTTTCTAACGCATTTATAAATATATTTTCATTTATAAATTCGTGAATTTTGCAGCTCTTATTATTGAGATACCAAGAAGTCAAGTAGCGTTTTCTACTTTTCTACAAAACAAATGATCTTTCAAAGAATGTCACGAAATTTAGCGTTTTAAGCAGATTATGGTGACGTGACAGTCGGGGAAAATCGTTATCAGAGAATATTCAATTATGATTCACGATTTATTTCATTTATGGTGAAATGAAAAACTTTACTCGATTCTTAAAATATTGCGTGTCACTGCACTATTATTTTCCATCTAAATGCACCATTATTTTCCTTGTAAATGTACTATTATTTTTCATGTGAATGCATGGAATTTTCATAAATTTAGATGCAAAAATAAATTTGTGTATAAGTCAAAATATTTTACATTTTTGAGTGGGGAAAAAATTAAAGCAATCTTAAATGAAACATTTTTGAATAAATACGTCACCTTTCAAGATTGCTTGCTAAAAGGAATATTGAGTGAAAACTATTTTTTTAAGTTGTTTAATGTGAATGAATATTTACATTCACGATAATAAAGATAACATTCTTAACAAATGATCTCTTTTTTTTTATAAACACATTCATGGGAAAATTTCACAATTTTATTTTTAATATGAAATTTTTTCATGTTTTCCAACCGAAAAATTTTTGGGGGCTTTCTTTTGAAAAATTGGTTTGAAATATAATAAAATTATAATAATAATTTAAAAAGCTGAATACCAGTCAAAAACAATTCAAGTAATTTCATTTTCATATTGATATTTGAAACGTATTCAGAGTAAAGATCTGTTTTAGGTTTCTACACAAGCAAATTGAACCCGAAAATTTTATTTCAAGTCAACCCCAACCCGATGGTTTTCGTATGTCCGACTCGATCATTAAATAAAAGAAAATCAATCCATATTTGAATGCAATTATGGAAAACTAGTCTACTGTTATATCTTTCATATTAATTTTATTTTTGTATACAGAAAAATGGACGTACATATACTAATTAATATTCAAATAGTTTTTTCATCTGAAAAATATACCGGATTGTTTTTTAAACATCGAGTTAACTCGGTCCATAAGACCCACTAGCATCAAAACCTAACCGAAAACCAAAAAAAAATTAGAGTTGAGCGGGCCGAGTTCGGAAAAAGTCAGATTACTTGACCGGATGCAGGACTATACTCTGCACAGGTCCATCCAGTGTACAAAATAATTGAAATCAGCCTCAGTCGAGTCAAATTCAATTTGGATCAAAAAAGAAAATTGATATTTTTAACAAATACTCGTCTACAATTAAAATTCTATGAAAAGGATATTTTTTTAGTTTTTTTATGCGGACAATATTGAGTTTTATTTTATTAAATGAAATTTTTTTAATCATCTATTGAATCATATCATCAAAATTAAATAGTGTTGAAAATTAGACTTAAAAAAAAAAAGATTAATACAATAAAATAAGAAGAAACATGAAAATACTATCTTTAAAGAAAAGCTTTATGAAAGCAATGGTGTAAATTCAAATAGTAATTAAACAAACTCATTCATTTTTTCTATATTTTGTTTAAAATAAAAAAAAAATGAAATTACTTTGTATGAGCAAATAGATATAAAAACTTTGATTCATTGCTTTTTTTCCCTGTTTTGTGTTTAAATTTCTGCTACTACATAATTTGTTTTTTGAAATTAGGAAATGACCTTACTCTCCATCACTTTAAATTAGTATCGCGATATGTCACCAATTACAACATGCTGCGATATTAAAATTTTGATATCGTCCAGCTCTAATCACTACAGGTTAGGATTATATTCAATAAAAGTAATAAAGTGCGATATCTATATATTTAAACTGACAATTTAAGGCAAGAACAAGCGAAGTAGCATACTAAGCAATGACACCCACAGAACACATCGTACCAATGACGTCGCATCTTACCCCCCCTCTTCCCTCAGATAGAATATCCCTCTCGGACGGACCTGCCTTCTCTCTCCTAGCTATCTTGGGTGATGACGATGAAAGCATTCGGGTGTGATGGATGAAAAATAAACATTGTGGTCGGAGCACAATGGTTGAATTTAAATAGATATCCATGCAAACGCATAGCTGAAAAGGAACAAATATACATTAAATTTACAAACTGTGAGAAGCAATCTCACAACAAATGCTGTACTATTGAATAAAATTTTAATTGTCAATAAGTTTTTTATCAAACATTTGTTGTACCACTCTTCTAGTTGAACTTGTCCAGGCAGTGGATTTATGGTAACGAATAGGACGATAAATTATGGTTATTCAATATATGGCATCGTTTGTATAAAAGCAGTTTAATGACTAGAAATTTTGCTGAAATTTTTAACAGTGTAATGTTATATCTTTTAAACAAAATTTGAAAAATGACAACATAATATTATCTTAGAAAGCTTAAAATGTATCTCGCCTGAATAGTAATTGAATATCAAAGCTTGTATTCATTTTTATCATCTGATAAAAATATACTAAAGCCTCTAGCTAAAACTATTGAGAATGTTTTTAAGTTAAGAAGCTATTTTTCATATCTTAAAGAAGTTATAGTAAGACTCCTCGAAAGTAAAGAATAATAAATATGCTTTATAGCTTGCAGAAAATAGAAAGGATAACAAGACGAGGAAACATGTTTATATCGTACAATAATTTGAGATGTGATTGAGATGTGATCGTGTGTGCAGAATAATTTGATACATTTTTATTATATAGTAATGTGCTTCATGAAATATGTTTTGAAATATGTTTTTTTACTTGTCATATGCAAAAGGAGGTTTTTCAAAACTGATTTGAAGGAGTCAGTAGACAATTGAAATTTAAAGACTACATGGTTATGATTAATAACATAAAGTTAACAAAATAATCAGAAAGTAAATTTCGGATAATTATTTAATGTTGGTATAAATAGTTTTAAAAACTAATAGTTTAATTAAAACTAAATAGTTTGTAAACTTAGGACTTATTGTTTGCGAGAAGAAAAATAAATGAGAAACAATTTTTGGAGAATTATTTCTCTATAAGAATATCAGGGCTGCCAATGGCGACTATTTTTTAATTCTAACTGGCACCACTTTACCACAACAAAAATCTTTGACATACTGTTTCACAACATTTGCAAGATAAATATACTACAAAATTTATTTATTTTTAAATTGCAGTGTGGATAGATAAAAAAATAATCGCCTGTGGCATCCCTGTAATATGAATGCAAAAAAACTAATTTAAACATGGATATTAAAAATAATAATATTAAATTTTGCGTGAGCCATGCTGTTAATATATACATATATATATATATATACATGTATAATTTATTTCATGATTTAATTTTTATTGCACAAATTATGCTCAACATGAAAACAGTTATAAAAATTTAGTCTGTGATGCTTTTACATCCACATCTCTCATAAATTAAAAATATGAGTTTTAAAAGATATGATATAACATTTTAATCACGCCTTGATGTGGCATTAAAATGTTATTTTAAAATTCAATTTAAGTTGTTTTACTCTTGGATAAAATATATTTATACATCTAAACTTTACTTTTCATTTTCCAATACACTGTTAAACATGTCACATCCACTGAACCTCTACATGATATAACAATTTAATCACGCCTTGATGTGGCTTTAAAATGTTATTTTAAAAATCATTTTTAAGTTGTTTTATGCTTGGATAAAATATATTTATACATCTAAGCTTTACTTTTCATTTTCCAATGCACTGTTAAACTTGTCACATCCACTGAACCTCTACTACGCATTGAAATGTAATTATTGCAATAAATCGATTTATTTTTTTGTGCCACGCTATTCGAAATTGTAATTAAAATACATGTAAAATGTTTCTTTGCGTCATACTATCAATCTGTATACATTTCCTTAGTTTGGATATAATGACACAAAGAATTCATTTAAATAAATTTTACTTACAATTTTGGATAGCGCGGTACAAAAGATAAATCAATTTATTGCAAAAAATACATTTCAATGCAAAATATAGCTGCAGGGAAAGTGCTATATTTAACAGTGAATTTTAAAATTAAAACTATGGATTAAATGTGTAAATATATTTTAACTAAATCAAAATTAATTTAAATTGACTTTTAAAACAAACCTTTCAAAGCCACATCAAGGTGTCACTGAAATTTTACATTATGTGTTTAAAAACTCATATATATTTTTTTTTATTTACGAGAGCAAATAAATTTTTATTTATCTTTTCATGTTGAACTTTTATTTTGAACATGCGGTTATAAACAGAAAAGAAGTAAAATAATGAAATAAATAATACAAATATATATTTTTTTAATTAATAGCATAGCGTCACTCAGAATATTATATCATTATTGTTAAAATCGATATTTGTAATTGTTAAAACCATAATACAATGTGCTGTGTCACAAACTTTAAAACCGTTAAGCGTTTTTGTATTGATATCATTACTTTTTTTAGTTTAATGATCAAAGGATATATATATATATATATAATAAATGCTTATGCAATTTGATGCGGAATGGACGAAGATTAAATCGAAAAACTAATGTTTTCTTTACATTTTGTACTAAGAAATATCCTGTATTTCATAGGTTTTAATCTTGAAAGAGACATCATTAAACATAGATGAAAATGATGTCACTTTGAAGCAATTGTTACCATAAGTTACCATTTTAGGAATCAAAATACAAGTTTGCTTTTAAGTCTGTATTCACAAAAATTCAAGTGCTTTAATGCAGAAACTAAGTAACCGAAAAATTTGTTCTATTTTTTTTTCTTTTGGTAAAGGCAGAATATGTTTCAGAAAAATGCTGGAAAGTTAGTTTTTTGAACATCATTTCTAGTCGGCGAATGTAATAATCTAATCAGCTTATTATTTTTAAATTATTACAAGGAAAATAGGAAATAATC
Source organism: Maratus speciosus (assembly GCA_963932465.1). Classification (NCBI taxonomy): domain Eukaryota; kingdom Metazoa; phylum Arthropoda; class Arachnida; order Araneae; family Salticidae; genus Maratus; species Maratus speciosus. The sequence continues at coordinate 502,311,420 of OZ010786.1, read as the reverse complement.
AAAAATTTTAAAAGTAATATCTGAAAAATCTGCAATGTAATAATCGTTGATTGATAAATGATCTATTCAGCTTTAAACATTTTGGGTATATTACATGATATTCATTAATAAAGTCAAAATTAAAAATTAAAATATCATATACCTAAAGATTTTTAAAATCTTTTAGAAATCTATTTGAGTTAAATGTTTGAGTTACACTTTTTTTCTTTTTGGTAGAGCTTACTGCAAAATAATAATTATGATTTGCTTCTTATAGACACATATTTTGTAATGCTTTGATTGAATACATGACATGTGTTCAGGTAGGCACTCGACAGTTAAACTAATGCTCAGATAATTTTATTAATATGATAAAAAAGAAACACATTATTTTTTTTTTTATCTCTGTTAAAAAAAGACTGTGTTTCGTTATACTTTTCTAAAAAACCAAGTGTTTATTTTCAAACTACAAACTGTAGCACATAAATATAAGTACTTCTTAAGCAAGTTCTTTACTAAGCTCTTTATCGTTTACTCCATATATACAAATCCATATCTAAAAAAAAAAAAAAAAGAAAAAAAAAAAAAACCAAACATTTATTCTGAGCTTTTAACGTTGTTGGTACCTTTTAAGTTGATTTACAGTTTTATATCCAACAAATAAAAACTGATTAATTTGATCGGGAGTTTTAAATTATTTTGAAAACGTATGTCTTGAATTCAATCAGTTGGAATTAAGAATTGATGTAAGTGCTATGTTAATTTCTAACATTTTAATTAATTTCACATGTACCTTAGACTTATACAATATGAATTAAACCAATGAAGTTAACTAATATCTTTCAAAATAATACATTTTACATCTTTAAGATAAATTTAGCAGCATTTGAAGTTTAATACAAATTATTTCCAGGTACATACTGTCATATTTCTTTTCATGTTCTTAAAAAGGAAATATAGATAAACATTGTTTAAAATTTATTGAAAAATGCTGTTGTTTTTGTTTGGACATATTAAAAAGTTATTAGTAAACTGATTCTGTACTCAAGTATGTAAAGTCTCTGCTTTCTGCTACAATTTTGAAATCGTATTTATCCCCTGATGAAAAAAGTATCATGACGAAAGCATTTCAAATAATTTTATTGAAGTTCGCAAGATTTGAACATTTTTATCCATTCTAATAAAAGTAAACCTTTAAAATTGATGATAGAATTTTTATAAGAAAATTTCTAAGGCCTATCAGTGTATGTCAGTTATTGGTTTTTCAAAATAGAATTAGTGTCAGTTACTGGAACTATTGACGATATTTACGAAAGAAATTAAGATTTATTTATACATGATATAATTAAAAAAATTCCAATAATAATATTTTAATGTATCTGTACTATTCTTTCAAAAAGTAAGATAGATATAAAATTGATTTAAAACTTGTAATGTAGATTGGAAAAAGAAAGAATCCTTATGGTGTCAGTTACTGCGGATTTCACCCTATCGCATTTATGGAAAACATAAACATTATTCGGTATTTTGGTGCCTGAATGATCAACCTGAAAATATTTACATTATGAGAAAAAGTCATTTTAAATTCGCTTTCTCGGAAGCCAAATTGAATAATGCACGCAGGAAAAAAATTAATGTGTAATAAAATTATTTGCATCACGTATTGTGATTCAGGAAAATTTATAATATTTTAACAGTTTCTGGCGCGGATTAATTCTGTTTATAAACTGATACCAGAGTTTATAAACGAATTTATTACTCGCTTTTTTTCAAGTAGTTTATAAAAGGGAAATTTTAGTTAAATATTCTGGATGCACTAAAAAAATAAATTAGGTGCACTTTTTTAAGGACACCGCCCGCGAAAGGGTTAAACAAACATGACTTTTTTCTAATCGTGTTTGATATCATGAGAAAAAGTAATTTTTTAAAATAATTGTTTTTGTGAGTTCGTTTATCAAAAAATATCAGGAAAATACTTATCTTATTAAATAATGAAATTCAATAAGTTTTCTAAACGTTTTAATCAAACATATAAATAAGAAACACTACATAAAAAGATGCTTTTATTTTGAATATTTTAGTGCCCATTAAAGTCAGTTCCCACTCTCGTATCTGCCGAACGGCTGCAGCTATAGTCATAAAAGTGCTGTCTAGTTAAAGTAATAAAGTAAAATGGTTATGCGCTACTAGATGAAAACGCTCAGAGCGCCATCCGGTGGAAAACTGCGGAGTTAGCGTTTCTATCTCGAAAAAGGTACGATATATGGAAAATGTGACTTACATAGTTGTAGAGCATTATCGATTTCGTAGGAAAATGCTGGTAATGCTGGTGGAACACCTTGTGAATATGAATACCAAAAAGAGAAAGGTTAAAACAGTCATTACTTTGTTAGTGATCTCCCAATCTGTGACGTCACGAAAATTGAATGAAAGAGGAAAATATAATCTTTCGGACGAATACCGAGCCCACTCAATGAGACAGTGGCATCGCTTGTAATTCCCAATCGAGAGGGCTGTGGTTAAAAACCCGCTGGGTGCATTCTTATACTGAATGTGCTTACAAAGAGTAGACAATATTCATATCGTGCAAAGTCATGTCGCAAAAATTACCAACTAACCGCAACTTGGGCTTGGTGTGAGAAATTTGTGCATTCTGCAAAAATGTATGAAACATCTCACCTAATCACCCGAGACAGCTATAAAAAGCGATATTTCCTCGGGGTTGTATGTTGAAGATCATGGAATATTTTTCAAAAAAAAATTGTGGGATGGTTCTACTATACAGTGAATGTGGGCACAAGGCACGATTGACAACGTGATTGTATCAGCAACGCTTTCCTGTAATCCCCCATTCTTCTTACAAAATCATCTTACAGGTTATGAAACGTTTAAGAGATACAGGCTGCATGACTAGCTGACCTCGACCCGGCAGACCAGGAGAGGTTAGGCGGCGAGTACAACCGGAAGATGTATTATCATACGCCCTCATATTTCCGAACAGCAGCACAAGAGAGATAAGTGAAAACTGCCACCTTTAAAAATGTCGCATTTTAAAAATCCTAAACGAATTAGGTGCTCACACATACCAGGCAACACCTAATCAGGCATTACTGGACGGGAATGCCGAGAGACGTTATGCATGGTGCAACATTGTCATGAACCAGATAGTGGTCCAGCCAACATTCTTCGCAGATATAGTGTGAGCGGATAAGGCATGCTTTTCGCGGAATGAAATTTACAATAGGCAGAACACCTATTACTGGGCATTTAAAAATTCAACATGTTCTGCGACGTTCGATATCAAATGCTGTTTTTCATTAATATTTGGTGTGGTATTTACAAAAATAGGCTGATCTTCCCAGTAATTTACCAGTGCACGTTAATGGGCGCACGAAATTTAGAATTTCTGCAAGACGTAATAACCGAATTTGTTGAAACCTGTCGTTGCTTCAACTCCGGAATGAATGGTTCCAACATCACGGCGCGCATTCACAAAAGGCAGCACCGGTAAAGTGTAGCTGGTGGAGGAGTTTGGGGAACAAACAATTGGGTATGGTGAATTTCTAAAGCGGCCTCCACGTTTACCTGACCTGATTCCAATTGACTTTTTTTCTGTGGGGATACCTGAAACGGCAGGTGTACGCGACTTCTCCGCCATCAATGCAGTTCCTCTAATGACTCATTACGAATGGTTGTTCCAACGCGTCAACGGCTATGCTACAACGTGTTTAACGTGAAGTTTAGACAAGGATCCAGATGTGCATTGTAGATGACGGAGAGAAGTTTGAAGATAGAAAATAAAGGCACCGTGTGACAACTAGTTGTTTTTTCTTTCTAAGATCGTTTCGTCACCTCACAGTATAGGGAATCGCTAACAAATAAATGCATGGATTATGCCTTCTGTTTTTGGCATTCATATTAACACGGTAACTTTTCGCACAAAATCGATGACCCTCTACAATTTTGTACTTCACTTTTTTTCCCATATCTGATACAGGTTTCGAGATAGGAACGCTAACTCCGCCATTTTGTACTAGGTGGAGCTGTAAGCGGTCTCCTCTAGTAGCATATATCCAGTTTACTATACCTAATCACCACTATTATGACTATTGCTGCAGCCATTTTGCATTTAAGAGGGTAAGAACGGACTTTAGTGCGCACTCATTATATATATTAGTCACAAAAAAAATTACGTTTACTTTATTTACTGTTAGTATATTTTTATTCCCAAATATCATTAGGTGACAAATGTTACAACTGACTAAATATTTATTGCGTTTATTAATGAAATTAAAATGTAAACAGCAGTAATAAATATTTTTTAAATTCCCTTTTTTCACTTTATACATTATTTCAGTTTAATAAATTTAATCTGTGTTCAAAATGTCATCGGAATCGATAAATATACACTGCTAATTCAAGTTGCAGAAACAGAAATTCTTGAGATGATACACTAGGAATTTGCACCCATTATATATATTAGTCACAAAAAATATTACGTTTACTTTATTTGCTGTTAGTATATTTTTATTCCCAAATATCACTAGATACAAATGCTATATTACAACTGACTAAATATTTATTGTGTTTATAAATGAAATTAAAATATAAACAGCAGTGATAAATACTTTTAAAATTCCCTTTTTTCACTTTATACATTATTTCAGTTTAATAAATTTAATCTGTGTTCAAAATGTCATCCGATTCCATAAATATATACTGCTAATTCAAATTGCAGAAATAGAAATTCTTGGGATGATACACCAGGAATTTGAACTTGATGGATTAAGATATTGAAATGATTCAAGTTGAAATATGGAATGGAATTTGAAACATTCAGTTTAATTGAATCTTCGATGACATTTCACTTTTCTATGTAATGAATTTTACGGCTAGTTATAGAATATTGCACGGATATTAATCTAATATTTATCACTAGTTAATTTTTAAGTATGGTTGCATTGACATTTTGAATCTGTGTATATTTTAAAATTCTAGATAATGTAGGAATCGAAATTGAAAACAAAGCAAGATATTAAATCTACAAATCTGTAATTTTCAGTGGTGAAGCATAGTCTTGTGTAATAAATTGCCTAAAAAAATAAATTTTCAGTTGTGGAACATAGTCTTGTGTAATAAATTGCCTAAAAAATAAAAGTTATTATTTTATTATGTCCTTTTTCAGATTTAGAATTGGAAATAAAAATATGTTTTACATCGAAATGCTTTAAGGAGTACTCATTAGAGTTTTGTATGTTGTTTCACAATACAAAAAAATTAAATTTTATTTAAATTAACCAATTTTTTCAATTTTTAGTAGTACATTGAATTTTTAATAACTTCATGAAACACGTCAAAACTTCTGTAAATTAAACTTTTTTATTACTTAATAAAGGGACAATATGAAACAGTGTTTGAAAATTTATATTTTAAATGTTTTTTTTCAGTTAAAAACAATACTACTATCGATGTAAACTCCAGACATACAATCCGTAAACAACTGTGTAATGCAAATCTATTCGACATTATCGCCATTTTACCACTGGAATAAAGGAAATTTCATAGACCAAAGAAGTGTCATACAAATGGAAAGCATATTTCTACGTTAATATCATATGCAGTAAATAATGTACATACTAAATAAAGCGCATATCTCTCCACCTGTGATGATAAAACCTTGCGAGATCCTATGCGCATGTACATTGCATCTGCCAAAGGCATAGATTTTTACCTATACGTTACGCATGCTGAGAAGTAAAATTCCAATTGAAAATTTATGTTAATTAATAAAAGTTTTCAACAAATGAGTGTGCGATAACAAATTTGTGGCAAAATATCTTTCAACTAAAATAAAAATTCTGTAATTTAATGAAGTAGTTTTTTAACACGAACTGTCGAATGAAAAGTTTTAGCGTTTCAAATATATAGATTCTTGTAACAAGAAACCTTTACAATTAAAATAAAGTTCACATTTTCATTTTAATGTTCTAAAGCACTTTCTAAGTTTTACATTATTGCATTTAAATGTATCTTGGTAATAGTTGTTTTATAATTTAAAATATATACAACTTATATGGGTTGTCATACAATTTCCCACTATCAGTGGAACTGTAATATTTTTTTTTAGAAATCGAAAACGCATATATAACAATGTATGTTACAATATTGCGATTCGCCATCAACATCTTTTCCTTATATATATTGCAACGTTTTAGATTACGGACATATGATGTATTACGCCCATATTACGTTGAGCAAAGAGTTTTCCGACAGGGGAGATACCTTCGCGCCAACAGCTGTCATTTGTGAGGTTGTTAGGTTTTCAACCAACCAGTTTTTGCAGTCGAAAGCAGAGCATAGGAGTTACATGACTGTGTAATTTGTTTGTTAAAAATTTGTTATCTTGTGCTTCATAAAAGTGTTTAAAATGGAGCTATCACGTCAGCAGCAAAGAACGACTATGTACTATGAGTTTCGTAACAATCTCAGTGTGACTGAATGCCACTGAAAATTGTGTGAAAGTTTAGGCATCAATACTGTTTCTTATGATACAGTCAAAGTTTACTTTCGGAAGTTTAAAACTGGAAATTTCAACACTGAAGATGAACCACGTTCTGGCCGCGTTATTGAAGTTGATTGTGAGCAGTTAAAGCAAATCACTGATCAAGACAGAAATGTTTCAACACGAACTATTGCGTTAGAGCTTAACGTTTCCCAAAAAACAATAGTTAACGCTCTGAAAAGCATAAATCTAACGTTTAAGTTCAACCGCTGGGTGCCTCATGAATTTATTGCTGAAGACAAGCGCAAGAGAAAAAACTGTTGTTTGGCTTTGCTAAGAGATCAAAGGAAAGAGAACATTCTGGACAGAATTGTGGTCTGTGATGATAAATGGGTGTATTACAACAATACAAGCCGTAAGGAAGTGTATTCAGTACCTGGGGAACCAGCGGGATCGGTTGCAACACGCGCCCTAACTAACAAGAAGGTGCTTCTCTGCATCTGGTGGGAGAGTCGCAGAATTCTGTACAAAGAGTACCTGAAAAGCGGAAAGACAATAAACGGTGCAATATACAGCATTATGCTAATAAAAGTTCGCGAGGTCATTCGCGAAAAACGAAAAAAAGAGTTCAGAAAGAAGGTGTTTCTCTTTCATCAAGATAACGCCCGACCACAAGTGGAGACGATGACCGACTAGATGCTCTACAAGCTAGAGTGGGATTTAATGCAGCATCCACCATACAGCCCCGACATGGCCCTTCATATTTCTATCTGTTTTCTCATCTGAAGCTGCATATTGATGGCGCAATCTTCGATTCAAATGAGGCGATCACAAATGAGGTCGATCTCTTTCTGGACTCGCGCTTGCCCCAATTTTTCGCAGAAGGAATTGAAAAGTTGCCGAAACGTTGGCAGACAATTGTAGATTTAAACGGAGATTACTATCCTCATTAGTTTTGATGATTTCGTATGTATTTATCATTTTACAATAAAAAAAAAAAATTGGCGGAAAACTTTACTCAACGTAATATATTATTCCAAACATATGATCTATCAACAGTAGCTTATAATTTTGTTAATTAAAAGTGAAACTGTTATGCCTAATTTTGATGATCAGGTATGGTAGGATGAAATGTGTAAGGAGCAAAATTTGTAAACATGAGAATCCTTACGTCGGTATGCCCCAGGAACTATAATAATGCATATTGTTATAGGTGATTTCCAAAATGCATTATTACAGAGTAAACAGGGTAATTAGAATAACATATCATTAAATTTCATGACATGGTAAATGACAAAATAAACAACATTCAACTTAAAAAATATTTATTTTTTAATTTTTACATTTTCTAAACTTTTTTTAATTGTTTTCAAGCAATAATATTATTTTAATGCATTGCTTGATTTACCTGTTGAACTTCTCCATAAAGTAACTAGCAATTAATGGATTGATTACTTGTAATCATATGGCAGAAATTATTGTCTCTTATTTTTACGTCCCAAGATTATGTGACACATAAACAGGGAGACATGTGGACAAAACTTCCTAGAGTTCTTGATTAAAAGTCCCATACTAGTAGAAGTTTGATACAATTGTATGGAAAGACTACTTTTTCGAAGATTTCAAATAATAAATCGTCTTGTTGTTTAGCATAGGAATAGAAAAATGCAGTGAAATTTCTATTTAACGAAGTCTTATTGTTACAGTTAAACACTTCTTTATGAAGAAAATTTAATAATAGAAATAAACTTAAGTTCATTAAATTTGTATAGTAAAATACACATGCATAAAATAAAAAATACTCTTAAAATGGAAATATTGAAAAAGTGTAGTTTAATTCGGGCAGTAACTTTTTTTAATGCAATGTAAACATATGAGAAAATTTTAGTTAGAATAATGTTTAAAAAAATACATACTACAGAGAGGTAAACAAAAATAGAATCGTAGCGTACCTTTTCTCTTTTTTCTCATCATTCCAAATCTTTAACTTTGAGAAAGTCTGTAACATTACTTTGTACAGGTTTTTTATAAGAAATTCTTTGTTGATAAAAAATTGCACTGTTGCAAATATCCGAAAATATTCACCTGTAATATTTTAATAAAACAGGAATTCCCTTCTTATTTTATCGAAGGATTTTAGCACTTCTTCTTTTGAAGGTCTTTCAATTTCTTTATTATCATCTTCATCGGTCGCTGTAGTTTCTTCACTACATTTGTAAGAAACCAGTAACTTCGTTACAGGGGCTCTCTAGTGTTTTGAAGCTGAACATGGTGTAAGACGTAACTCTAATATAGAGGCACTCTAATTGTCCGTGGTGTATTTTTAATTAGGAGTTCACTGTTCCGCGAGTTAGCGGTAACCGTATGCAAATTTATTTGCTCAGTCTGCCAAAGTATAAATAGGGGAACGAAAATATGCTAAAGCGGTTAGTTGGTTAGTCAGTGCAATTAGACTTTGGAGAGAGTGTGAGTTGGCGTAAGTAGTTTTGGTGTGGAGATGCGGCCCGCATGGTTTGTGCTTAGCCTGGGAACAAGAGCAGATTTCGAGTGAGATGAAATCTAGATGTGGATTTGAGATGAACCCCGCCGTCGCAGCTTAAGCACGCTCCGGAGAAATGAAGTTACGTGAGTTAACTTTTGACTTTATATTTAATTAAGATAGTTTTATTGCTATCACGGAGTAAGGGCAAAATTTATGAGATCTTGTCTGCCAACCCCTTGCACGTTGTTGAATAAAAGCTCTATATTTAAAGCCTAAAAGACTCCTCATGAACTACCACCATTATAAGTACGCCACACATTTTATTACACTTTGCAATACGTCAACGTCAGTTGGGTATTCAGTTGTCTTAAGACATTCAGTTGTATTAAATGGAATAAACTTCGTTATGCAGAAAAAATTTCGTAATATGGAGATTAATTTACTTGTTAATGGTGTTCAAAGTCAACGTTCGGCAGAAAATTTCGTTAAGTAGAAAACTTCGTTAAGTAGGGACTTCGTTAAAGGAAAGTTACTCTGTAAATTGTTCAAAGTTTATTTTTATTCAACAGGTCCTTTTCAAAATTCACCGTTGATATATCATCGTCCATGTAAAAAAAACTGCAACCTGTGCAACCCCCTATATGTAATATTTTAATCTACGTTGGTGTGAAAAATTGCATTCAATTTGTTTCTATAACTCAAGACAAACATTTAGTTACATGTGCATATTGTTATTTGAATATTATGAATTTTTCATATAAATCTCAAATTTTACAAACTTAGTTATTAGAGCGCAATTTGTTTTGCAAATAAAGTTAATAAAAAAAAATTAATCATTATAGCCATATAAGTTGAAAAATTGGCTAATTTGAAAATAATGAATTTAATAGATATTTTTAATAGCTCCTAAAATTCCCCCAAATTCTGTGAATACATAGGGTAAAGTGCCAATATTTCGTCCCCTTTCCTAATTTCATCCCCTTAACTTCTCTGCTTTTGCGACAGTGGCACCACTTATTACGCAAGGGACAGAAGACGGAGGGTAAAAGGTGTCAGTATTGAAAGTTTCGTTCGGCAAGACGCATACATAAATTAAAGATTCCAAATTTCGTATTTTTAGAAGACCTGAGTTCTTATTACGTCGTTTTTAGAACGTTATTTACTGTACTGTAAGTATTTATTTCTTATTCATTGCATTTATTTTACGCAGGAAAGACGCTGACAGTAGCATACAGTGAGTTTTAAAACGCTCAGTTCATCTTACGGGAACTAAAGCTCCGCCATATTGGGAAGTAGCGTGTTCCCAATTTCGTCCTCCTTGCAGTTCTTATTTTCGTCCTAAGGGCGAAATTAGGAATGCTTTTTCATGATATTTTTTTTTTAAATTTTTTCCTCATGTTTGGATGGCTAATGTTTCATTATGTTAGTCTTCCACTGATAATTAGTACATTTCTTTGTGCCTTATTTGAATGTAAATTAATCTACTTACTCGTTTAGAAATAAATTTTGATTTAGTTATAAGTTAAGCGTATTGGATTTTTTGGAGGGGAAAAAAATTAAACCATTTTTTTTTCTTTTGCATTTTTTAGATACTTTAGAAAAAACAATTTTTCGCATAGTTCTTTTTTTTTTTTTGTACAATTGTTGCTTGTGTTTCTATATACATGGATAGTTAGTCTATGTAAAATCAAAATTTGGTGGTTTTTCACTGAAAAATACAACATTTAGAGCCTAAAAGTGACTGTGGGGGGGGGGGGGGGCTCCAAATGGGCACTTTACACCACCCCACTTCTACAGAGATATGAACCATACCTACTTCGATTACTTAGCTGCTAGATGTGAGGTTTTGTAATATGTAACAAAACACATTTTCATAAAGTATACATATATTATTTGCAGAAATCTATTTAATTTACTATATAAATCGTCTGATTAACCTGGAAATCTTGTTAACCTTTTATTTACTGGCGGTATTTATAAGTACCATTAAAATAACTTGTTATAAAATTCATTTAAAACATTAATTTGTTTTATTGTTATATTTATATTTCTTCATCTAAACACCAACAGTTAACATTTAATGTTTTATAGATATTCTGAGTACTTCGTCATTATTTGTTCTTTCAAAATAGGTACAAATCCGCTTCCTATAAAATAATGTAAAATTTCAAATTTTTCGAGTTTTTGTAATTATTTTTACATTTATGGGGTAATAAAAGATAAAGTGTGGAGCATTAAATATAATAGACTCAAGGGTTCAATGAACGTGATATCTTAAGGGGGACTCTTAAAAAGTGAAGTGAAAAGAGGAAAGCGAAATGTTGTTGTTCTATAGATTTCAGCCATAGTTGGGTTGGTGATTTTTTAACGCAAGGCTCAGGGAAGCTTTTTGCGGTTACTATTGTTCAGTTGTACAATGTTTACGATTAGTAGTAATGTAGTTTAGAATTCGTTGTAGATGCATTACTCTATCTTATTCCAAAAGCATTATTGGTTACACAAAACAAAAAATATTTTTAAAATGATGATTTATTTTGCCTTAGCACATTTTCAACTTTCTTGGCGTTTGGGGGGATGGGGGATTTTTCAATTTGGAAATACTTCTATACATCTATTGTAAGAACATAATATTTGCACATTTCCTAATTTTACAAAATACTAAGAAATATATTTAAAGTAAAAGATTTGAGTAGGGTTATAAATATTGCACAAAATCCCTCTAAATTCAAATTTAATTAATCCCTCTTAATCCTTCATTCCTTCTTCATTTCTTCTAAAATTTATTAAACGATTATGTAACTCTTCTAATGTAGTTTCAAAAATTCACGATTAAATGATTTAGAAAATAATTTTTTCCTGAATTCATAATTCAGTACATAAAGGGTTAAAGAGCTATTAGCCGATACAAAGAATAAAACAATACACACATTGAATTTATTCAAAGCATTATTCAACACTTCTTTTGAAAATTATCTTATATTCTTATAGTTTAATGGCATTAAACATGTGATATATTTATTTGTTGGCAGAAATATTTCACGACATCATCTATAATTCACAATCTAATTTCGAACATGTTCCACATTATAAAATATGCAGTTATAAACGCTTGTAGTCTTTAAGCGAAAAGCAATTAATTTGATGCTTGAATAAATAAATATTTCTTCATCATTCTATAAATTTTCCTAAAGGTGTTTCACTAAAAGAAATTGTTACTGCATCGTAAACCTGAATATTTCAATATATTTTAATTGTAAGATTCAAGTTTTAGGTTCTTTACTGTATCATTTTATTAAGTGTGAATGAAAGTTTAAATATAATGCATTTGAACAATAGTTTATGAACAATATTCGTTGCATTGTAATTCAACATATCGAATGCTTGAAACTTCTTCTGATGCACTATTAATTATTACTCATTCTTGTTTCTGCTTTATATTTGGTCTAGGAATTAATTCTTGCGGTTTTATAAGAGACGGAGTAACTAGCGTATTGTCCCACAGTTTTGTTTGTTCAAACATGCATTTAAAACTACTGAACTGAAAATGTCAAATTTTGTGCCTGATAAAGTGTTTTTGCGGGGGGTTCTTCTTCATTACTTTAGCATGAAGAAAAGTGCTACTGAAAATCATCGTATTTTGGTGGAAGTTTATGGTGACCATGCTCTAGCAGAACGAACGTGTCAGAAGTAGTTTCCACGGTTTAAAAGTGGTGATTACGGCCTGGAAGGCCAAGCACGACCTGGACAGCCAAAAATATTTGAAGATGAAAAATTGACAGCATTGCTTGATCAGGATTCATGTCAAACGCAGGAAGAACTTGCAAAATCATTAGAGGTTGATCAAACAACAGTTTCCAAACGCCTCAAAGAAGTGGGAATGATTCAAAAGATGTTACATTGGGTTCCATATGAATTGAAAGAAAGAGACGTTGAAAGAAGAAAAACTGTTTGCGAAATGCTGCTCCAAAGACAGAAAAATAAGGGATTTTTGCATCGGATTGTTACTGGTGATGAAAAATGGATTTACTACAAGAATCCTAAACGAAAAAAGCATGGATAATGCCATGAAACAGGTCCATCACAACCAAAACGAAATATTCATTGTGCAAAGGTTATGCTGTGTATATGGTAGGATATGAAAAGTGTGGTGTACTATGAGCTTCTGAAACCTGGTGAAACTATTAATGGAGAACGTTATCGACTTCAGTTGATGCGTTTGAAACAAGCTCTGGCCAGAGAACGACCAAAATGGGATAACAGACATGATAATGCCCGACCATATGTCTCAAAACCGGTCAAAATATATTTGGAGGATGTCGGATGGGAAGTGTTACCCCACCCGCCATATTCACCAGACATTGCTCCTTCAGACTACTACTTGTTTGATTGCATGAATAACGATTTGATTGGACAACGGTTCACTTCTTCAGAAAATATAGAAAAAAGGATCTCTGATTGGATCGCTTCACAAAGTGAGGACGTCTTTCGATACGGAATTCGTAAATTACCTGAACGATGGGAAAAAGTAGTGGGTAGCGATGTACAATATTTTTGTTAATGTATTTATGTATTTTGTTTTTGAAATAAAGCTTTAATTTTTTATTAAAAACCGCACGAATTAATTCCTAGACCAAATATTTAAAACTAAATTATTCATATTACATGAGATAGATACAAATTTTATAAAAACAAAAACCCGCCACTGTAACCATTCTACTAAGAAAATACTGATCTTTCGTAATTTGTCTTTTGGTTAAAAGACATTAGTATATTTATTTAAAAAGGTTTTTATTAGATCAAATTGTGACATTATACGATGGAATATGTCAGCGAATACGTGGATACTTTATTACTAAATAGTGTCTTTAGATACACGAGTTTGTCAAAAGAAATTAATAAATAAGGTCACCGTGCCTAAAATTTAAGACCCATAAATATGATACTTTTTGAATTCCTTAAAGTATTAACGCCAGAAAAGGACATAAATATTATTCGGTGAAGCATTTATCTGTTGGCAGGAATATTTCACGACATCATTTATAATTCACAATTTAATTTCGAACATGTTCCACATTATAAAATATGCATTTATAAACGTTTGTTTAATACTAGTCTTTAAGCGAAAAGCAACTAATTTGATGCTTGAATAAATAAAATATTTCTCCATCATTCTGTAAATTTTCCTGGAGTTGTTTCTCTGAAAGACATTGTTACTGTACTGTAAACCTGAATTTTAAAATATATTTTGATAGTAAGATTCAAGTTTTGGGGGTTTTACAGCTTTATTTTATTAAGTATGAATGAAAGTATAAGCAGAATACATAAATATAGCTTATGATCAATATTCGTTGCATTATAATCCACATGTCTAATGCTTGAAACTTCTACTATTATATTAATACGTATTACACACCCTTATTTCTGCTTTATATTTATAACTAAATTATTTATATTACATGGGATGGATACAAATTTAATAAAAACAAAACACCCGTCAAAGTAACCATTCTGCTAAGAAAATTCCGATGTTTCGTAACTTTTCTTTTGCTTAAAAGACATTAGTAAAATTAATTTAAAATGTTCTTATAAGACTAAATTGCGACATTATATGATGAAATATGTCAGAAAATACTTGGATACTTTATTACTAACTAGTATCGTTAGATACACGAGTTTTTTAAAGCAAAAAAAAAAAAAAAAAAAAAAAAAAATAGGGTCATTGTGCCTAAAATTTAAGACCTATAAATGCGACAATTTTTTATTGATTAAAATATTAATGCAAGAAAAGTACATAAATATTTACGATGAAAAATCCGAACTCCAAGAACAAAACGCGAAACATATCACTGATTAAAAAACTTTCTTACAAAAAAATTATCATTACATTAAACATCGTTCATTTCTCATCGATCCATAATTTACAAAATGCGAAAATAATCCCCAAAATCGATCATAATATTGATATTTAAACTTTGTGATCCAATAACTGTACCAATAACGTGTAACAAGGTCTTGGACGTTAAGGCCTTATTTCGGTTACCTCAAATAGAAGCTTGTTACAAGGCGAGAATTTTTCAAATTTGTGTTCTAAATTATTCTATGCATTTTGGAGACTGATTTTTTTAGAGATCTATTAGCCGCGAACTAAATCCCTCAAATGAATAGAGGCTTTTAGGAGATTTACTGAAGTAAGTTTTGTTGTATTTGTATACATTAAAACGATGTTTTGAATAAGAATTTGTAGTGAATTAAGATTTGTTGAGTTAATAAATAATAACTTTCCACGTGATCATGCAATAGTGTATTGCTTTGATCGAGCGCATAAATATGTATTTCAAAGAGATTACATCTAAGCCTGACTGTAGTGGATCATTTTAACCAGAAAATATTCGAACGATATAAACGAAGTAGTAACAACCTATTTAAATTAATAGTATCCGAAATGAACATTGTAGAAAGAAGTGGGTTAAACTCTTATGGTTCTTGTGCAGGTATCACGCATAGTAGATAAGTAGTATATATTATGACGTAATTAAAAAAAATAATGAACCGTTTATACTAGAAATAATAGAGAAGGGAAACCTCGCTAATGAATGTATTATGGCGGGAAAGAAAATTATCTGATTAAAATTTTTGAAGATTGGAAGTCTCAAATATGCTTATTCAATATCGTGTTAGTCACATAGGGATCTTATCCGAAATTGTTAACTTGTTTTTAATAAAGTAGTATAATTAAGCAAAAAATGTATCGAATGTGAGAGTCTCTCTTCAAATAATAAAAACTATATGTCGTATAGAGAGGGGGTATCATAATTTTAGCGATACTTAGATGCTGCATGGTTAAAATAAGTCTGGAAACCACATACTTATACATCACACACTTATACTTAACACATCTATAACCTCCAAAGAAACAAACATAAAAATATTGATGCACACGGAAGACAAAAAGAAAAAAAAAGTTGAAATCAAATTGAAAATAAAAATATTTCCTTAACATGTTTGTACAGAATTAAACATTTCTTATATTGATTACTAATATTACAGATAATGAATAAATTTTAACAACACAAGTTAGTTTTCAGTTAAAGGTACCTTATTCAATATTTTTTTTTTGTTTTATAAAATATATACAGTAGAACCTCGCTAATCCGAAATTCCGTTTACTCGTAAGCGATTTTATTTTCGACTTGATTTATTTCGAGTATTTTTGTTGTGGACTTCATCCTTGCCGGATTTCGAAATTTTCCGGATTACAGGGTGAATGTCAGGAAAAACGTGCAGAAGTTAGAAGTAAACAAGGAATGGCAGTAAAGCATGTTTTTTATTCTTTAAACAGCTTAAATAGAATAAAAAATACTATATGTACAACATATGTACACGAATATAAAATGAAAACGTGCACTGTAGTACCTACTTGCAGAAGCCATCTTAAAAAAATTTCTCATATGAGTTTGTTTGGCAGTCACTATAAAATTGTTCTCTAAAATGCAAAACGTATTTAATTCAGACGATAAAAATGTATTTCTGCTTCTAACAGTTTGACTCCGCAAATTATATACAGAAAAGGTCCCCCCCCCCCCCCCGTTAGTCGACGAGTTGACTGAGCTATTTATAGATTCGCGATTGGATTATCATACATCAGGAATGATTAAACGATAAATATTTTTTTTTCGAAAGCCGTGCCGGATTATCCAGCATGTCGGAACTTAGGATGCTGGTTTAGAGGATGTTTACTGTACCTCTCAGTACTTATAACTTGCACTTATTTTAGCTCGCATCTTTTTCATTCCTATTTTTATCCGAATTTGTTGTAAGCCGAACAGGCACCAGTCCCAATTAGTTCGGATTAGCCGGTTTCTACTGTATTTATTTAATAAAATTTCAATTATTTATTAAGATGAGCGAAGCGAATTCTCTACTAGGCCACACTAATTATATTTTGTCGTACACTTTACAAAAAAACTATTCAGTATTTTGACTTGAAATTAAACATAAAAATAAATTATGATCTGTAAATTTGCACAATAATATTTTTTTTTTGCAGGATAACCTTAAAATATTTATTATTTCAATTAATTTATTTTACATGTTTTTCCATTACGGGCGCATTTTTGCAAATAAACAATGAAACACTTATATTTTCAGAAGAAAAAAATAAATCATTGAGTTACGATTTTTTTGACTTATAAAATACCCTATTTTATGAAAATTATAGTATATTTTTAATGAATTAAAATTTGTGAAAATTCAATTATTTACATTCAATTATAAAAGTATTTTTCAGTGTGAAGAATTCAAATGCACAATTTATTCTTATTATGGTAAATCATTTACGCAGACGATACTTACGCATTTTAAAAGAATTATATTATGATTTTTTTTTCTAAAGTGGCAACAAAAGAATTCTAAACAAATAAAATTAATTGTTAAATTCATTATATAAATATTAGTATAATTATGACTCGAAAATATTTTTATTTATACCAGTCTTATATAATAAATAAAAAATTCCGGGGAAATTCTTAGTCATTTGGTTGAATTTACATTTATAAAATTAAAATGGGCCAAAACATTAATAACGTTTCTTTCTTAATAAAGATGAAGAATAATAACAAAAATATTGTTACTTTCAAATATTTATCTTATTAAGTAATGTTCCGCGAAACCAAACAATGCATGGCTTTTGCTAGTTTAATAAAATTCTAAAAGTAACAAAAAGATTGGGAATAGCGTCTCATTTACGCACAATGACATTACCTTTGAATATAGTATGAATTTAAAATACAGGGTGTTTATAAAGTCCCGGACCCATTTTGATGTTTAATAACTCATAAAATAATAAAGTAGATTAAAATTAATAATATAAATGGTTAGATAGACTCAAAAAGTTTCATGACCCTTGTCAATGAACTTCTACGTGTGCCCCCTTCGTCGCACGGAGAATATCAAGTCGATACTCAATTTCACGCCAGGTAGCGGCAAGCATGTCGGCATCCACAGAGGCTATTGCGGTTGTAATTCTGGCTTTTATGTCATCAATGTTCGACACTCTCCTCCTGTAAACATTGTACTTTACAAATCCCCAAAGGAAAAAGTCCAGCGGCGTTATATCAGGTGATCTGGGTGGCCAAGGAATTGGACCATCGTTCGTACTTCTTTGAATGACCATTTTCCAGGAAGATGGATTGAGCGAGGAGGATTTTTTTTTGTGTTTAAAAAAATGTGTGGTAAATTAAAAAATAATAATAATTTATCCAATGTTAACAACTGTTTCTAAAAACCAATGAACATTGTAGCTATCATTTAGTCTTAACATAATTTGCCTAAAAATACGTGGTAATTTTCGTTACCGTTCCATCCTTACCGTCCTATTTCTGAAATTTCGTAACTTTTTTTCTATACCGTCCCCTTTTTACATTCTTCTATCTTTACAAGAAGAAAGTATTGGATTCATGAAAATTTTCGAATTCCGGTTTTCGACGGATTTACACGTTTTAGGGGTCAGAGATTCCAAAAAACATGTTTTTACAAAATGTCTGTCTGTGACTCTGTGAGTCTGTCTGTCTGTCTGTCTGTCTGTGTGTATGTGACACAAATTTTGTGGGCGCTCTATCTCAAGAACTAATGCACGGAACTTAATAAAAATTGATATTCAGTTAGTGCCTAATACAAATTGATGCTGATTAGTTTTTGGTGTAAATCGCTCAACAGGTGGCGCTGCAATGCTGCATTTTTCACGATTTTCGCAATAGCTCTATCTCAAGAACTAATGCACGGATTTTGATCAAACTTCAGATTTAGTTAGTCCTTGATATGAATTGATGATGATTACGTTTTGGTGTAAATCGCTCGACAGGTGGCGCTGTTATGATGAATTTTGCAGGATTTACACGATTTCCCCAATAGCTCTATCTTAAGAACTAACGTACGGATTTTCATCAAACTTCAGATTAAGTTAGTCCTTGATATGACTTGCTACTGATTAGGTGTTGGTGTAAATCGCCCAACAGGTGGCGCTTCTCTGCTGCCTTTTCCACGATTGCCTCAATAGCTCTATCAATAGAACTAATGGACCAATTTTCATCTAACTTCAGATTTAGTTGTATGTTGACACAAGTTGTTGTTAATTAGGTTTTGGTGTTAATCACCCAATAGGTGGCGCTGCTATGCAGAAATTTTCACGATTTTCGCTATTGCTCTATCTCAAAAACTAATGTACGGATTTTCTCCAAACTTCAGATTCAGTCAGACGTTGACATAAATTGTTGCTGATTAGGATTTGGTATAAATCACCCAATAGGTGGCACTGCTAGGCAGAATTTTGCTGAATTTAGACGATTTCAGCTATAGTCATATCTCAAGAAGTAATGCACGGAATTTCATATCGTTAGAATCCTCATGAGATGCATAGATTGCCATTTAATTTTGGCAGTGTGATAGCGAATTTTGAAGTATTAACATGTATGAGATAGAAGAAAGTTTTGGGATTGGTACATCCGACTAGTTTAACTTACCATCCCTTCTTTAACACACCTTTAAGACAATGTTATACAAAAATTCTGTATTAAAAGTACTACATTTTTATTATTTCTTATTTGAATGTCCTGTGGTTACTATGCAAATTCATTATAAGTAAAAATTTAGAAGAAAATAAAAAGTTATAGGGGTAAAATGGTAAGGAAGATTAAACTCGCAAGTTTAACTTAAACGTCAGTAAAATAAAAAAAATGTCGCTGTTGAACATTTTTACTTTATTTTGAATCATTAAGGCATTCGTCTACCAGATTAAAATGTTATTTAAGCAAGTTTAATTTCATCAGATTTTTATTCCCGAAAGTCAAAAGATTGTGAGAATGCTCCATGTATTGAACAGCCTAAAGTTCCCCTTTCAATTTTCGTTTCTTGTATGACATAATGAAATATGGAAAGGAAATAATTTTTCGAGAGTTCTCGTAATTTATTTCCATAATTTTTCATTGTTTCAAATGCCATTCGTAACACATTAGTCTTTTCAATACGCATGAAATATTGATTTCCTGATTCCTTTTATCCGTGCAATTTTATTTTATTTTTAAAACAATTTTTCACTTATCTCTATTCGAATTGGTGAGATAAATTTTTGATAATGAGTTTCTTTACACAATGCCGATTTTTACTTTCTTCTATCTTTACAAGAAGAAAGTATTGGGTTCGTAAATATCTTAGATATCCGGTTTTCGACGGATTTACTCGTTTTTGGGTTCAGAGATCCCGAAAAACATGTTTTTACAAAATGTCTGCCTGTGTGTGACGCACATTTTGTGGGCTCTCTATCTCAAGAACTAATGAACGGAATTTAATAAAACTTTAGATTCAGTTAGCCCCTGATATAAGTTGGTGCTGATTACTTTTTGGTGTAAATCGCCCAGCAGATGGCACTGCCATGGTGCATTATTCATGATTTCCACAGTAGCGATATCTCAAGAACAAATGCACGGATTTTCAGAAAACTTCAGTTTCAGTTAGTCCTTAATAGGGAATAATTTTTTCGCTGATAACTTTTTGGTATAAATCACCCAACAGGCAGCGCTGCTATGCTGCATTATTCATGATTATCGCAATAGCTCTATCTCAAGAACTAATGCACAAATTTACATCAAACTTTAGATTCAGTTAGTCCGTGATATAAATTAGTGTTGTTTAGTTTTTGGTGCAAATTACACAGCAGGTGCCACAGCTATGCAGAACTTTTCACGATTTCCCCAATAGCTCTATCTCAAAAACTAATGCACGGATTTTCATCAAACTTCAAATTCAATTAGAAGTTGACATAAGTTGTTGCTGATTAGATTTTGGTGTAAATCAGCTAGCCGGTGCCGCTGTTATAATGCATTCTTCAAGAAGTATACTTCAAGAAGAAGCTTCTCATATCATGGACATTGGTATGTACATGGTACATACCAATGTCTCGACCGAGTTCGTTGGCCAGCTTCATCTGCTGTCTTGTTTCAAAATGGCGGCCATTTAAAAATTAAAAAATAAATAAATTTAAATTGACGTACTAAAAAATTAGAAATTGAAAAATATTTTTTTGTTATGTGTTTGACCTTCATACAAAGATTCCGGAGAATTTTTTGTTTCGTCTATATCTTAAAAAATGGCTGAGTTACAGCGCTTTAAATTTCTAGTGTGGCTGACATCTTGAAACAATCTGATTTTCTGATTTTTTTCACGCGATAACACGCGTATTTGTGAACCGATATGTATGTAACTTGGTATGTACACAGCACATACCAATGTCCCAAGGGAGTTCGTTGGCCAACTTCATAAGCCGTGTTATTTCAAAATGGTGGCCATGTAAAATTAAAAAAGAAATTTAATTTAAAATGGGGTAAAAAAAAAATAGAAATTGGAAAAGATTTTTTTCTTATTTGTTTGACATTGATACAGAGATTTCGGAGCATTTTTGTTTTGTTTCTATCTAAACAAATGGCTGAGTTATAGCACTTTGAAAATCTGACATCGTGCGTGACAAATGAACTGACAAATGAAATCTGACAAAAGCGTGGCTGACATCTTGAAACGATCTGATTTTTGAAAAGCAATAACACGCGTACTTATTAACTGATTTAGATGTGACAAAACATGTGCATAGTACAGCTCATATTCAAAATATTAGAATAATTGAGAAAAAGTAATAAGAAGAAATTATTTTTCATTTATTTTTTTTTATACTAAGTAAATGCAATTAAATTTCTTATGAGTTAAATCTGGAATGTTTAGACAATATTTTAACATTTACAAAACATGAAATACAGTAAAATAAATTCGGTATACAGCTTTCTGAATCGCATCAAAATATTAGAATAAAATTTAGATTGGTTCAAAATATCACATTATGAATATGAAGTATGCGGTAGTTAATATTTTGTAGCATGCCCTTTAGCTTTCATAACAGCGTACAAACTATCTTGTATTGCAAGGTGTTTACAAACATTTCTATCAATATTAGCCCAAACAGACTTTATACGCGCCACTAATTCAGTTTTACTTGAAGGAGGATTTTCTTGGAATATTTTCTTCATTATACACCTTAAGTTTTCGATGAGATTAAGGTCTGGTGAGTTTGGTGGGCAAGGAAGTACCTTAATGTTGCGTTGGTGAAACCAATTCTTAGTTGACACCGAGGTATGCGGTGACGCTAAATCTTGTTGAAAGAAAAAATCATCTTTAAATAAATCTTCTTATGGTGAATCATGTAATATTCCAAAATTTCTTGATATATCTGAGAGTTAACCTTTTCTTAGACGTTGCATAACTTTCCAGGTCCTTCTGCACTCATGCGAACCCAAACCATGACACTAGCAGAACATTTTATGGAACGTTTAAGGCATTCTTTATGAAATACTTCTTGCTTCATTCTCCAAACTCAAATACCTTGATTACCATATGAAACACAAAACATACTTTCATCATTTTTACAATCTTCTTCGCTCCATAAATGTCTTGATTTATACCAATTCAATCTTATAAGTTTTAGTTTTGATGTCATGAGAGGTTTTGTTTTCGGTATACAAGATTCAAACTTAAATTTATGGAGACGTCTTAATGTTGTCGATGTAGAAACTCCAACTCCTTCTTCTTTCCATTTTCGGTGCAAGAATCTCACACTTTTAAAACCGTTTTTCTTAACTGTATGCTTCAGTTTCCTGTCATCTCTAGCAGATGTTTTTGGCTTTCGGCTGCCATTTCGGCAATTATTTCGAAATTTTCCATTTTTTAATATTGTGTTAGTAGTTTACTAACGCTTGATTGCGAACAATGTAAATAATTCACTATATAACATTGATTCCTAACGCGCCAATACAAATCAACCATACGAAGTTTGATAGATTCAGGAACATCACTCACACGACCTATTTTAAGACAAAAACGCAAACAAACTGCAAAACGAATACTGATTTTAAATAAAATCGTCTTAGTTTAATCAATGATGCCACCAATTATGAATTAGTGATAATTAAAGGAGAATTAATGTGAAATATTCTAATATTTTGAACCATTTGAATAAATATTCTAATATTTTGACTTTTCAAAATATTTTTTTTTTCAATTAATCTTTTCAAAAATAATATTAATTTTAAGATAATAAATAAGTTCAATCAACAATAAGTTCTTAAAAAATATATCGTTTGCATATTTGCATTAAAAGACATTTAATTACAAAACGATATTTTCAATTTGTAAAAAAAAAAAAAAAAAAAAAAAAAATTAGTATAATATTTTGAATATGAGCTGTATATAGCAATGTATCGACCAAGTTCGTTGGCCAGCTTCATCCGCCATCTTGCTTCAAAATGGTGGCCATTAAAAATAAAAAATAGAAATTAATTTTAAAATGAGGTACAAAAAAATTAGAAAGTGAAAAATGTTTCTTTCTTAAGTGTTTGACCATGACACAAGGATTCTGGAGCATTTTTTATTTTGTCTTTATCTTAAAAAAGGGTTGAGGTATAGCAGTTATAATTTCTAATATAAGTGTCATTTTGAAAAATCTGATTTTTTGCCTGCGACAGCATTCGTATATATCAACGATTCTGATGCGAGTTAGCATGTGCACAGGAATCACTAAAGTCTCGACCGAGATATCGTCGAATTTGGCGACCAAATATAAATCACTTTAAATAAAATCAGCTTGGATAAAGCTGACTAATTTCGTGAAATTCTCAATTTAAATACAGTATTGACAAAAAATATCATTGAATCTTCTGTAATCGGTTTCCACTAATTTGAGCTAGCTTCGTGTTTGAATAATATAAGCTGGCTTTTTAAAAATTAGGAATATGAAAGCTACCTCTTCCTCCCGGCACTGGCCGGAAGGACTTGTTTAAAAACATCTGGAATAAAAACCAATTTTAAATAACAAAAACCTTGTATTTTTTCAAAGAAAAACATTTTTATAAAGGTTTTGTACACATATTTGTAACAAAGGTTCACTTCAGATTGATCAGTGATGCGTTTAAAATATTCTGGCGAGATCACAAACAATAATATGTCGTAGTTTCTATAAAAAGGTACATCTAAATTTAAAAGGCAACATTTTGAGAAAATTGATTTTAAAGTTTACGTATGTAGTATTTATGTATGGTGTAAACAAAATAAATTACTTATATATTTTTTAAATTCTTGATGTCGTAGGAACAAAAGTAATATGCCATTTGAAATGGGGAAAATAATGGATTCAAAATAATAATTAAAAAAACGCCTTTTTTTCTCTAATTTAACTTCCAATTGCACTTTTAAAGAGATTATTGGATCATTTTCTTACATTGTATTACTAAATCAAAAAGTGAAAGAAAAAAAAGAAACAAAGCTAAAAAAGGCTATAAAAGTGATAAAATACCTTTATTTAGATTAACGCACGTTTCATCGCACAAACGACGACATTTTCAAAATCATTCTTGAAAGAAATATTTTCGGAAACAATTTTAAAAACAATAACTGGTAAATAATATCACAGACATGTATAATGAAAATCCGTGCAAACATAAAATAAAAAGAAATTAAATATTATTGAGCGTGGATGAATTTGCACTATTGTTACTAAATCTACATAGCACCTCTTTCCAAATTTTCGGTAACGCAAGGGACTCTGGATAAATGCAAATATTCTCGTTACGTAAAAATATATCTAATTATTACCGGATAATAGATGGTAAACATAATCTTGACGAATAAATTGTTCTGCTACTTTTAAAATCGATCTCTAAAGGTTCTTTGCTGCATAATCTGGATAAAGCTCTGGTTCTCCTGTTGTTTTTCATGTCTGCTATATGTTCTTTGATTCGAGTTTTAAGTCTTCTGCTTGTCACACCTGTATAAATCTGCATTGTTCCGTCTTCTTTGGTGAAAAGCATTTCATATACTCCTGATATTGTATGCACTGATGTAAAAAAAAATTATAAATAATAATAAAGTAAACTTTAGTGTGAACTAATTACAAAAGTTATCTTCAAAGAATGAAAACTTTTATTCTTTCTCAGTTTCCAGGAAAATGAGGATGGCTACCTACTTTATAGAACAACGATTTTTATTCCCTTAGTATTATCAGACATTACTCCTTTCTCTTGGAGAACCCCAAAGATTTAAGACTGAAATTGCTCATATTCCTTAGGATGTAGAATAGAAGATATATAAAATAATACAGAAGCACTCAAAAGTTTTTTTTTAAATAGACAATAATTGACTTAATTAAAAACAATAATATAATTCAAAAATCAATCATTTATTTTATTTAATCATATGCAATGTTTTGAAGAATTTTAGTAAATTAACTGCCTTTTGATGGAAAAAAAAACGCTAAACCCAAGAAAAATCAGAAAAATGATAAATCAAAATTATTTTGACATAAAAATAAAAAATTGATTTTAACACAATAATTATCAAATACATTAATGAGTCAGTCAATATTTAGTAGCATATCCTCTGGCCTTTATGACAGCCTCACAACGCGTAAGCATTGAGTCAACTAATTATGGTATTCGATCTAAAATGATTCGATACCCCTCATTTTTAAGATTTTTGTATAGAGCTGCCTTATTTGAATAATTTTGGCATCTTACTGTGCGATCTAACTCGTCCCACAGATGCTCTATGGGGTTCAAATCCGGAGTTTCGCTTTACCAGTCTAGAACCTTGACTTTTCTCCGTTTCATAAATTCACTTACATACTTGGACTTGTGTTTCGGGTCATTATCTTGCTGAAAATACCACTGAGCAGGCATGTCTTGTTTATCTTACGGTAGCATATGAGTCTTTAATGTATCAGCATAGGTGAACAGATCTATATTTCCATCAATTCGAAATAAGGGTCCAAATTCCGCTACATGAATGACAACTCCAAATTATCACATTGTCACCTTCATGTTTGACGGTGGACTGTCATATTTGACGGACTTCTTTTTCTTTTGCTACAGCAAAACATATAATAAAAGTTATCTGTATCTTAATTGGTGTGCAATGAAGAAAAATGCTGACTTATACCACTTCTTCGCACGAATTAAAATAATATTTCTAAAGTGAAACTATGGATTATGTATAAATTGATTATGGCGTTATTTAGTTTAAAAAAGGTTAACTGGGGGAAATAAATGAATCGCAAATGCTTCAGAATAAAGAATCACGACAGCAGAAATTATGTAATAAGTCAAACAGCCTTTTAAAGTTTTCGGACAAACAAACAAATAAAAAATGCAATTCGCAAAGCATTCTCAAAGGGTTTACTCTAAACTCCACTACTTTGCTATCCAAAAGCATCGAAAACCTTTCATTTAAAGTGAATTTTATGCAGGTGTATTATCGTCCGTTTTTTCTGCCTCATATATTTGATTTTCTTTTGTAATATATTGTCACCTTTCACAACAATAAAAAATTAAATTGAGAAAAAATATAATTAAATTAAGCAAAACTCATTTAATTTTTAAAATAAAGGTATTTCCAGTATTAATGACAAGAATATTCCATTAGCTAATGTATTTGAAATATCGTTTTGTTTGTTGTTTCACTTTAAGCGTCCTGTAGAATTTTCCATTCATGTTTAACGATTCATAAAATAGTAGCTATGAAAAGTGTTGGTATGAAAAATTTTATTTTATAACCTTACATATTTATTTATCTTATTCTTAAAAAAAAAAAAGCTTTAATATCGATCTTATGTTAAATCAGCCTTTGATTCCTAAATTTACCTGGCGGAAAAACCTGATTAGATCGCTTAAAGGGTTAAATGAAAACTGGACATTTTGTTTATTTAATAAAAAAATCAGTTACTTTAGTTCATACAAAAGATTGCAATGAATGATGTTTTGCAGTATTCTAAGAATGAAAACCCAACAAAAACATGTTCCCAAAGAAATAGCTTCTAGACTTACAGTGTATGAATGCTTGTTTTTATTTCATTAGTTTATGATTTGGTAGGAACTCTAAGTAGCGAATTCTGAATGAGTTTTCTTGAAATTCGAAAGTTCTTACATCAAAACAATGCAAAACTTTCCTGGCATTATTTCAAAAATATTTTTAAACAAATAACGTATTATTTTTTCCTCATTTATCAATAAGAACTTTCTTTTCAATAATTTTCTTTTGTTTTGCAAATTTTTTACAAATATCTTTTTAAATATATTTATATAATATTGTTTAAATATTGCCAAAGGTATCTGTTAAATTTTTTTTTCAAAGATTTTTGTTACTTTGAACAACATAATTTTGAATATAAATAACTAAATAAGTGGATTGAGGACATTTTTAATTAAAAGAAATGCAATCATTTTAAAACTCCAATACTTTCAGAGTCTCTTTTTTTTAATTTTATTAGCGATCATTCATTTACTTATAAACACTGTTAAATCCAGAATAAGACGTTATTGAACCTTAACGTGATTTGTTTTCTTTAGAACCCTTTAAAAATAGACCAAAAGTACGTATTTACAGTTTTTTTAAATAGCTAACTTATTCAAAACTTTTCTAAAAATTAATGGAAATAGTCCTAATTATCTAAAAAATTCAAATGAAAAATTAGGCACAAATATTCTTTGTTTACGGAATTTGAATGCAAATGAAGAGTATTATCACAAACAGAAAGACATGATAAGGAATTATCGTTTTAAAGATTTACATTATAATGAGAGATAGTTTCATTTACATGGCCTTGATGTTGATTTTACAATCCCTTAAATGCCTTCAGAGTCATTAATGTCACTGAACGTATACATCAAAAGAAGAAATACCATTATGATAATGTTTATGGACGAGATTTCTAAAATCTTTTGTTCAGATAATGGTTTTTGCACAAGAAAATAATGCAAAGGTAAACAAACATACATTTTATAACACATTTTTATAATTATTCAAAGTCTATCTGAAATAGCACGCCTAAATTAATAATTGCAATACATGCAGTTCCAAAAAATTTTTGTTACAATAAGTTAATTTTGTGTGGAATGCCAATTATTGATAATTCTTCGTTTTGGTTTAAACTTGAGTGAAATTGCGAATTGACGAATTTATTAAAATATATTTTTTTTCTGTGTTTCTTTTCTGAGATATGACAACAGTGAAAAAAACATTATTTATGCCATGTGTTCTGGAAATCCATGTAGATTTCTGCATGTGTTATCATAATTTAATCAATGTTAAAATATTAAAAAATAAAAAAAAGTATTTCTTTTAATATCAGACTCCTTTCTTAATTATATTTTCTACTTTTCAACGTTCAGCGTCTTTCGTTGCTGCAGTTTCTCAGCCAGTTGGCCTATTTTGGTGAATAATTAATTGAATTATTTTCATAACTGGGATACAGGTGTAACCACAACCCTTTTAGATCTGGTTGGCGAATTTCTTTCCACAAAATTTGAATTGCCAAATGTCACAATGGGAGCAGAATTTAAGGTAGAATTTATTTCAATTATTATAGAATTTATTAAAATTATTAAATGCATTTACTTTTATATATAAGAAACCGAAAATTGTGTTTGAAAATACTGTTGCCAATGTGACATTTGTGGATTAAAATTAAGTGTGAAGAAATTCAACCACCAGAGCTTAAAGGGTTAAGAATATGTAGCAATTTATAATCTGCGGTCAGCTAATGGGAAATTGCTTTAAAATTACTTTATTATTTTATAATCAAATGTTGTGTTTTAAAATAGCAATTAAATCTTTTGTGCAGGGATATTAAAAAGCAGTAAACCAATGTTTAAAATGCACAAATAATGGTGATAAGCAGCAAACAGCTGTCTCGAATGATTGCACTGAAGAAGAATCTCGCTGTAGATTCGAAACAGCTGTTTGCTGTTTTTCACGCATTATTTGTGCATTTTAAACGTTGATTTACTGCTTTTTCAAATGTTGTATTGTCGAAGAAAACACACCTGCGTACATAATTTGTATAGCTCTATCACACCAAGAAGTGAGGGAAAAATCGAATACAAATTTCAATTTAGGTAGAAAAAAAAAACAATTTAAATTAATTTAAAAAGTTTAAAAAACAAAAAATGGGATCAGATGAATGTTTAAAGATTCTATTTTAACATTTTAACTTTAAATTAATGAATGGATAAATGAGAAGGATGTTTGTTATAAATAAACACATCTTAAGTTTGTAGAAATTTTCATGCTGATTAACCCTATGCGTAACTGTTATTTGTAACATACCATTCTTAAACATGAAACGTATAATTTAAAAAATACAAAATAAATTAAATTAAAACTGAAGTTAACACAAGAAACGTTTTACCATAAAATATGTAGGAAACAATACTGTTTAATATTTTAGTCTTTTTGGATATTTTGGGAAATTACTAGCATAAAACATATCACTATAAATGGAATTTGAATTTTCCTATAACAATTAATTAATTTCAAACTGATTTAAAAAGAAATTATTTATACTTAACGGAACATATTTTCAATAATCGTCTTATTTAGTTACATGCAAATGAAAATTTCATTAAAGGTAACAACATGAGTATTATTTTTTAGGAGTAGTTTTTTTTTATTTATATTTTCTACTTTTCAGTGTTTAACAGATTTCGTTCTTGCTGTTTCACAGCCATGTTGGCCTATTTTGGCGCATATTTATATTTTTGTATTTTAGGCTTTTATTAATAAACTAGTAATAAAGAGCACAAAAATAAATGTTGTACGATGCGATAAAATGTTGTTTGTCACGAAGTTTCTGGAAGAAAAGTTGGTGTACGACGACTCCAACTGAATTTGTACAGACAGTGGATTTATTGTAACGATTAGGCCTTTAAATTATGGCTATATAACCATATGGCAATGTTTGTATAAAATATTGAATAACTAGAAAGTTTTCTGAAATGTTTTGCAATGTATTGTCAGATCTTTTAAACATAATTAAAAAAATTAATACATAACGTTAACTTACAAAGCTTAACATGTATATCGCCAGAATATAAAACTGATATATACGCCTGTATTTTATTTTTATCTTTTGAAAAGAATATACAAGCTTAAGATAAAACTGTTGAAAATATGTCTTAGTAAAGTTACTTTTTGTATCTTAAACAAGTTATATTAAGACGCCTCGAAAGTAAAGGATAATAAATATGCTTTATAACCTTCAGAAAATGGAAAAAATAACACCACAAGGAAACATGTTTATATCTGAGAATAATTTGAGATATGACTTCTTTTTATTATAGAGTAATGCACTTCATCAAATATCTTTTGAAATATAATTTTTACTTGTCTTAAGTAAGTTATATGTGTTATTTATTGAAGGAAAGAGAAAAAAGTTACTTAAAAAATGAAATTAGAGGCATGAGTACACACCCTAAATTTATAGGCTATATGATTATAATAAAATGATCATTCAATATTAACAAATATCATTACAATAAAATAATCAGAAAATAAATTT
The DNA here is from genome assembly GCA_963932465.1 of Maratus speciosus. Lineage (NCBI taxonomy): Eukaryota > Metazoa > Arthropoda > Arachnida > Araneae > Salticidae > Maratus > Maratus speciosus. The sequence goes on along the minus strand of OZ010786.1, from coordinate 502,281,036 downwards.
CGGATACTTATAAATAATGGTATAAATGGTTTTAAAAGTCATTTTTGTAAACTTATGACTTGTCATTTGAGATAAGAAAAAAAAATGAGAAAACATTTTGGAGAATTATTTCTATATACTGCGTCACAACGTAGCATATACAGTAAAATAAGATATTTAAAATAATAAAAGAAATAAAATACTAATAAAATATATTTAAAGTATTCTATATGAGTAAAAATAAAAATATTGGTGCATTAAATTTTCTTAAAACTTATAGAGGTAAATTACAGAATTTAAGATTTATCCAAAAGATCAAACTATCTCAGCTTTATATTTAGGGATTGGTGTATTTTTATCATAGGGATCTTGAACTTTTATAAATTCAAACATTACGTTTTACGATCAACTTCATGCATAATTAAAATTGTACACTGTACCGTAAATGACAGAGTGCTATCAATTTTTACCAACTTCTTGTGAAAATCGCTCACCACTATAAACAAATCTTTTTAAAATTCTCCAATTCTTGAAAGATTAGATAGAATGCTTTATTGTTACCTGGCTTTCGTTATATAATTAGGGAAACTTGGAGATAATGGCATGTGATTATTGCGTAATTTGTCACTAAAAACATTGTAATTCTATGATTTCAGTTGTGATCTCGTCCATTGAAATGTCGTTTATAATGTAAAATATATTTTTGGCCGTTTCTATTGCTTGTTTTGAAGCTAAAGAAGAATGAATACAATTATTAGAAATTTATATCATATTAAAATAACAGGGAATTAATATTGCCTGCATCTATTGTACCTCCAAGATTTTCTACCTTTAAGATACAAACGAACATATTTTGGAAAATATTTCATCTTCCTTAAAATGGGTTTTAATGGGCTTTAACACTTTTTTTGTTAGATTAGATTGAAATATATAGATAGTATAATATTTTTTTTTTTACTTTTTTTGTAAAATATAAAAAAAAAATGATAATAATAGATATTATTCTCTAAAACTCACCTCGTGCAAAAGTATTTCTTTCCCCTCTTTAATTGTGAATTTGAAAATATTTATAATAAAATCATTAGCAGAAATAATATTAAGTAGTTAATCAATTTTTATTCAAATATTTGCATCAGAAAAGAGATACTTTTGCACTTAAATATGATTATGTTGGTTTAAAATTATTAAATTTTTAATGCTTCTCGTCGTATTTATCACAACGAAAATAATCATTAAGCTTCATTAAGGCAATGTGTACGAACGAGATTTTCAACATTTTCCGTCGAGCTAATGATTTTGGTGTGCTCAACGACTTGGAAACAGTTCGATATTTTAAAAAGATTCTTTAATAAAGAGATGAATTAATATAAGTGAACAGACATTTAATTTTGAATAACAGAATAAAATTTTAACAAGCAGGTCGTGACTTTTATAAATTATTTCCCAGTTTGTTGAGGAGGCTTTAACACTTTTCACTATAGTAACACTTATTTAGGAAGATCTATGTTATATATGACATATGTTTATTTTAATGCACATAAAAATAACGAAAACACATTGAGAATTTTTATAATATACTATAAAATATGGATTAATATTTATTTGGTTAAGTTTTCAAGATTAATAATGATATTGTAATTGAAATTATATTTCCCTATAAGAATACATAAAATATTTTACAAATATATATACATGTATATATATATATATTTCTGGGTTACCATCATTTATCAGACAATTGTAATTAAATTTGGAAAAAAAATCACGTTGTTTAAAAGTGTGTTTCAGATTGTGTTAACGTTGTTTTTTACTTACTTATAAATAACAGAATACAGAATTCGAATATTGAGTACTATGCCTAATTTTAAAGGATTAATAATAAATGTTGTAAGTAGAACCGGCAGGTGTCGGTCATTATGGCCTCCAACAGCATATGAAAACCCTCTCATTAGGCTTTAAGAATTAGTATATTTCAAGTGTAAACAACGGATGCGTTTTGCGCTTTAAATATGTCAAATTGTCTTGTAACGACACGGAATGTGCGGGTAGCGTTACATTTTCATTACATTTTTGTTGCAATTTAATGAGTTCGACAGTTGAACGTCATAATTTGCTTACTGAAGCTTATAGAGATCACATTCTAAGGGCTTCAATCTGTGAGTATTGGTTTCTACGATTCAAAGATTTCGATTTTAATTTAGATGACAATGAGCGGGACCGTCGCAAAGCGAAAAAGTTTGCAAACCCAGAATTGGAGGTATTGCTGGAAGCAGATCTACGTCAAACAGTTAACGACTGGGTGTAAGAATTTAATGTAACCACAATGGCCATCTAAAAATGTTTGAAGTCGATGAGAGTAGTTGAAAAGCAACGAAAACGGATACCATACGAATTGAAAACATGATACATGGAAAAGCGTTTTTGCACATGTGAATTGATGCTTTTTCGTCAAAGAAGGGAAATTTTTGCATCGTATGATCACTAGGGTTCCAAAAAGGATACATCACAATGTCCTCAAGCAAAGAAAATTATGGTGCAAACTTGGCTAAACATCAATATCAACAGCAAAGACGAATATCTCCCGTTCATAGGTGATGCTTTGTATTTGGTGGGACCTGAAGGGCATCACCTATTCGAAGCTATGAAAATCTGGCAAACCATTACTGTGGATCGTTACAAACAACGACTCGTGCAGCTGAATCACGAGTTAAAAGCAAAACGACTGAACATTGCCAGAAGACACATCAAGGTGATTTTCCAGTTCGACAAAACTTGACTACATGTTTCAAGACGGTAAAGGAAACTCTATAGATTTTCTGATGGGATGTGCTACCCATCCGCTTTATTTCTCAGACCTTGAACCTTCAAATTACCTATTGTTTCCATTCATGTAGAATCGTGTTTCTGACCAGACCTTCAGATCCTTTAAATATGTCCAGAAATGTCTCGGTTAATGGATAGCCTCAAAAGGAAACTAGATTTTTTTTCCGAGGAATCCATATTTTTTACCAGAAAGATGGGAAAACGTTATAGCTAACGATGAAGAATAGGTAGCTATCACTTTATTTCATAACAAACGTTCATTGTCACAAAAAAACTTGAAAATTAATTTTAATACTTATTATTATAATACTATTTTTTTTATATAAATTCAAATTTTTTGAAATTCTTAAAAAAAAAAAAAAAAAAAAAAAAAAAAAAAAAAAAAAAACAACTAATGAAAATGGGTATAATCCTGGAAAGTGAGCCGAATTATCACGCCCGTTCGGGGAAAACTCAAAAACTCATGCGTATTTACGCCACGCAGTTTGTGATGGTATCGAACTCGTGATCTAAGCTCCGAATTTTATGTACAATATGCTAACCACTGGGCTTATTGTATTTTATTTCCATTGGGCTTATTGGATCTATGTAGGAATCAATGTACATTTGAATTTGTATGGATAAATTGAGATTTAGATCAAAATGGTAGAAATAGTTAACCAAAGTAAAGATACACGTTTCTATTTACGTCACTGATAACGATTGATTTATAATTCTATAAATATTCATTAAGAATCCTTATTGTCATGAAGCATATTTATCCCAAATATTTTGAACTTTTTATTACAAGGTACCCGTTCTTGTATACAAAAAATTGAAAAAAAAAATATCATTAACATTCTTTGATAAAATTATTGAATAATGGAATTAATGCACTGTAAAAAGGGAGAATAATTTTTTGATCTACCAAGGGTCACTAGAATAAAACCTCTTCTGAGTTTTCTACAATGCTGAACAGTTGTATTTTTTTTTTTCAGAGACATCACAAAAGATAAGGTATCTTAGATTCAGAGAATCATTTTTTCATTTCCTACTATTAGTTCATACTCTCCCTATATATATATAGCACATTATGTTTTAAATGCGTTTGTCGGACCCAGAATCCTGCACCATAAATAAACTAAGTATAACCATAAAACATCCAAGAAATTTAAACAGATATAACCTGAACAAGAAAAAAACAACAAAAGGCTGTGTCCTCTTCAGCGGTGGGCATTTTAGAAAGCACAGCAATGTTTCAGATTAATTACAATTTACAACAAACTATTATTCAGTAGTGGCAGTGGGTTTCGGCCAGAGTGTCGCAAAGCATAAATCAAATGCATAAAAACAATTGAAAGCATATAGCGAACACTCCCCCACCGGACCCGACGCCACAATAAACAGTGCATCTCGAAGATACAACTGATTCAGAACGTATGTGTAATGTATACTGAAACAATAAAATTATTTTACCCAAATCCGAGCAACACAGCCACAAAAAACAATAACTAAATTCCAGTGATCCATAATCTGTCCATAAACGTTCCATGTCTGTTGCCACACAATTGCAGACATCCTTGTAAAACCGTCCAAAAAAGGCTTTAGGTTATACAAATCATTAACTGTCAATCGCATAGCAACTCCTCAAAAAGGAAGACTGTCTGTAAAACTAGTATATTTATTAATGAAATTCAAAGGTATATTGTTTTTATAATACAAAATGCTGGTTAAATTAAAAAGTTCTTTAAAAAATAAATTTTTATTCGAACAGAGTTTATAGTAGCGAAAAATCTGACCTATTATGATATTGACGTAAACGCGTTTATGGACATTTGAACTTCAATTAACTAAATGGTTAACTTCAAAATTAAAGTTATTCCGTTTATTATAAATTGAAAATTCGTTTATTTTTATTTTTATATTTTACTTTTAGTTTTACTTTTGATTTTTCTGAGCTTATATATATATATATATATATTTAAATATTTATATATTTATATATCTTGTTCAAATTTTCAATCGTTAATAAAATACTCATTATTCATCCTATCAAGTTGAAATAAATTTTTTAAAACTTGTACTGGATGACAATTGATGTTAATACAGTTTTTTTTCAAATATTAATTAATTATTTAAATTTTAATTAATTAATTTTATGTCCAGTGTCATTCATTTCTATTGATTATGTGTGTGTTATGATTACGGTTTTTACTATTAAACCGAAACATGTCAACATATTTTAAATTTTTATATTTGTGACACCTATTTAAGTAAAATAAATGTATGTTTTTATTTATATAATTAATTTTAGTTTTGCATGGGACACAAAATGGCGGCCATTGGTTATTGAAGATCAATGAAAGTATTTTCAATAAGGGGTTACCATAGGGGGGGGGACCATGTTCTGTGCCAAATACCGCCAAGTTTGTCGCCAACTTGGCGATATATCGCCAAAAGTGACGCCAACTTGGCGATATCTCTAATATTTCGCCAAATTCCCATAGACTTCCAATGTAAACCTACTTGCTTATAGAAAATCAACAAATTGAGATATTTTATTGCAACAAAAAGTAATATTAGCTTAAGGTATTATATTAAATTTTTCTTTGATGACCTAAAGTAGGAATTGAATTTTTGTATTACTTGTTCTAACTAAAAACGCTTTTGCTGGCCAGAATGTTTGACAATGTATTGAAGTAGATTTACAATGTACTAATTTTTTAAAGTTCGATTTTCTCAACCAGGTATCACCTCGAAATATCGTTCTTTTCCGTACTAGCATTCTTATAGCAAACATTTCCATATCCAGCAAACATGTTCAACAGACAATCATGCTAAATTAACATCGTAACACAAACTTTATTTTATTAATCTTGCATGCGTAAATTCTGTTATGCAACTGGAAATTTGAACATATATACCGGGTGAGCCAAAAGTTCGTTACAACTTTAAAAAATTAAAAAAAGGAAGAAATTATGATAAAGGAGTGCGGTTTGCAAGAAATGACTCATAAGACAGACGGAATGTTTTTAGCAACAAAAAAAAATAGTTCAAAAAATCACATGTAGAGGGTGCTAATGACCCGAAACACAATGAACAGGACAACAATACGCTCCATTCATTTGTTTATCCAATAACAAATGTTCAACATTACCTCCAGAACATTCTACGACACAACTGTTGTCCTGCCTATTGTGTTTCGGTCGTCAGCGCCCTCTATATGTAATTTTTTAACTAAAATGTCTGTTGCTGCTAAAAAAGAATCTGACTACCTTGTGAGCCCTTTCCTGCAAACCGCACTCCTTTATCATAATTTAATCCTTTTTTATGAGTTTTTAAAGTTATAACGAACTTTTGACTCTCCCGGTATATATGTCGGTTAAAAAAAAAAAAAAAACTTTCATTCTAACACTGAGTTGAGGTATATGATTAATATTCTATAAAAACAACTTCGTATTGTTTACAACAATTACGGCCAGAAAAAAAGAGACTTGTTTTAGAAATACCTTTTTTTAAACCATTGAAATCTATTAGTTTCTGATGCTTCTGAAGATAAAGAAACGGTTTTTGGAATCGTGTGTATCTCGGAGTAAATTTTATTATATTTTCGTAAACCTTCTTAATAGATAAAAACTTACCATGTTTCACACGGTGTATGTATGAATTGAAATTTAGTTTCGAATTACAGAATGTTTAAACAAAGAATGCGAAATTTTTTTATTGTGTTTATTAGTTTGGTGACAAATTTTCAAGTAGTATGTCACCCTTTGTATCACAGCAACTCTGGCTTAGTAAAGAACGTTATGAAACATCTAAATTGGCATTTTAAGGGTATATATAAGGGTATAAGAATTATTTACAAACATAACTATTACTTACAACATAATAACATAATTTACTATAACTTACATAACAGATATTCAAACAACTGATCAATATTATTGATTTATTAGAATTTTTTGGAAATTGGAGTCGACGTGTATACAATTAGACATATATTCCACAGTTGTTAATAATTATATATAGTTTTCTAAATATCCCAATGTTTTGAGTCTACTTTTGACTGAAATTGACTGATTGCTTTTCATATCTGTTAAAAGAACAATCCTTTTTTACTACTTTCATATAATAATAAGATATAAAAATTATTTAAGTTTTAAAATTATCATCATATGTAAAACACCTGTTCTAATCAAAATTTTCCATAAAATTGCAAAAAATGTCTACATTAACTTCCTTATACTGTAGTTTCCTTCATTATTTCATTTAATTATTTTTATAAGTTTAAGTAGAAGGTTGTCGAAAAGTATTTAAAATATTGAAAGAAAGCCTAAAACGTACAATAATAATATACAATTTTAGAAAACCATGGAGAAAATATGACTAAACAATAAATTTTAATATGCAACTCAACAGAATATATGTGAACATATATGAATATATTCATAATTGTACTATGTTAATAAAAATAAATATACAAAATGCCTTAGCTTAAATTATTGAACACGTGTGTTGGTGAAAATTATTTTTCATCTACTTAAACAAGTTATGTTTAGGCACATTAAGAGCAAAGTATAATAAATATTCTTTATACCCTACAGAAGATACAAAGATAACACAGTGGAGAAACATGCTTATAAAGAGAATGGCTTCAGAAGAACATAACTTCTTCTTTTTTACATATAGTAATATCATACTTTATTAGTCTAATTTTGAAATATGTTATTTACTTTGCAGATGTCGTAAGCAGATTATAGCTGTTACTTATTCACAGTAAGTGGCAAAAGTTTGCTTTAAAGAATTTTCAATATGGAATTCAAGATATTAGTGAGCATTGAAATATGAAAGATGGGAGATTATAAAACAAAAGATTAGAGAATAAATTCTGGGTACTTATCTTAAGCTTACGCAGGCAGTTTAAAAAAATATTTTCTGAATTTTTACTATATATTACCTATCACAGAATGATTTTTGGAGTTAACCTTTAAAAGTTCATTCTTTATATAGTGTTATTTATCCTTAGTATATCCTTCATTGTAATACTCTGCAGAATATAGAAAGATAGCACTGAGGTTAACATGCTTATAAAGAGAATGGCTTTAGAAAAACATAGCTTCTCCTTTTATATACACTGGCTATCAAAAATTAAGGAAAAGTCACAAAATGCTAATTTTCAAATACGCGAACACCCAAAAGGAAATAATATAATTGGAGTAATTACTATCTCTACCACACAACTAGCCCATATAATATCTCATTCATGTCACACATGGTCACAGGTGTCACAGTCACTACGGTGAAGCAAAAAAATAGGAAATTCCATACATCTAATTATGAGTCTCAAATGATCACTATATGTGACTCCAAAGAGACGTCACTGTGACTGCTGCTTTGTGGCGAGTCACCATGTGATTTTACAATGTAGTTACATTGTGACTCTCATGTGACTGTCATTTGTAGACTCAATTTCAAAGTCATCGTGAACGCTGCATTGTGATAAGTTACCAAATAATGTCACATTAAAGTCACATGATGACTTTCAGGTGAAAGAGAGACTACTGTGAAGTCACCATTGTGCTCGTTTGGGAAAAGTCTCCATGTGACTATAATATGATATTATTTGGTAACTTATCACAATGCAGCGTTCACGATGACTTTGAAATTGAGTCTACAAATGACAGTCACATGAGAGTCACAATGTAACTGCATTGTAAAATCACATGGTGACTCGCTACAAAGCAGCAGTCACAGTGACGTCTCTTTGGAGTCACATATAGTGATCATTTGAGACTCATAATGATATGTACGGAATTTCCATTTTTTTGCTTCACCGTAGTGACTGTGACACTTGTGACCATGTGTGACATGAATGAGATGTTATATGGGCTAGCTATGTGGTAGAGATAGTAATAACTCGAATTATATTATTTCCTTTTGAGTGGTCGCGTATTTGAAAATTAGCATTTTGTGACTTTTCCTTAATTTTTGATAACCAGTGTATATAGTTATAACATACTTCATTTTAGTGCTTTAATAAAATAATAGGATATAAACATTAATTAAATTTTAATATTGTCATTATATGTAAAATATCTGTTCTAAACACATTTTTCCATCAAATTGCAATACTTGTCTACATCAACTTCCTTCTATTTTAGTTTTCTTCATTGTTTCGTTTAATTCAATTTATAAGTTTTAAAAAAAGGGTATAGAAATGTGTGTCGCCCGGTGGCGTGGTCAGTAAGCGGAGGCTGCTGTCACCCCGAGGGCCCGGGTTTGAGTGCCTGGGTAAGACATGGATGTAATTGTGAATGTCCCATTTGTAGTTATATAATATGTGTAATGGAAAATAAAAATTGTTGTGACTTGTTGTTGTTTCTGTGTATAATAAGGATCATTCGAGGCGACAGCCATTGTAGCTATAGGCCCCAAAGAATTCTCCACTTCGGTGGACGTCAAATGTCAAATGTCAAATGTATAGAAATGTGAACCATTTATACCGGGTGTCCTAAAAAGGACTGGCTGATTTTAAAATTCAATAACTTGCAAACGGTGGCAAATATTTTAAAATTTCTTGCAGGAGGTTTATGCATAAGGTCAAAAGTTTTATTACAGTAATTTTCGATTTTAGTTCGAATTACAAACAATAGATGGCGCTGTAAGCAATAGTCGCTAAATACAGGCTCGATTTTTGGTCATTTCTCCTGTTCCATGCGGAAAAAGGAGATGGAAATGTATTATCCGGGCCACGAATTACCAAAAATCGAGCCTGAATTTAGCGTCTATTGATCGCAGCGCCATGTATTGTCAGTAATTCGAACTAAAATTGAAAATCACTGTAAAAAAACTTTTGACCTTATGCATAACCCTACTGCAAGAATTTTTTAAATATCTGTCACCGTTTACAAGTTATTGAATTTAAAAATCAGTCAGTCATTTTAGGACACCCGGTAAATGTGTAAAAAGACTAAAAATTACAATAACACATACAGTTTTAAAAAGCCATAGAGAAAAAATGACTAAACAATGAATTTTAATATACAACTCACAAGAATATAAGTGAACAAATATGAATATATTCATAACTGTATGTATGTTAAGAAAAGTAAATATACAAGAGACCTGCTAAAATTATTGAAAACATGTCTTGCTTAAAGATATTTTTCATCTGCTTAAGCATGTTATGTTCAAACACATTGAGAGAGAAGTATAATAACAAATATTCTTTATACCTTGCAGAATATATAAAGAGAACACAGCGGGAAAACATGCTTATAAGGAGAATGACTTCATAAGAACATAACTTTTTCTTTTTTTTAATATATTAATGTCATGCTTCATTAGTCTATTTTGCAATATGTTTTTTTCCAAATGTCGTAAGCAGATTATAACTGATACTTATTTACAGTAAGTGGCAAATATTTGCTTTTACGAATTTTCGAGATGCAATTTACGATATTAGTGAAATTTAAGATAACAAAGATAGGCGGTTATAAAACAAGAGATTGGAGAATAATTTATGGATACTTATTCTATGCTTACACAAATAATTTAAAAACGTTTTTTTTCTGAATTTTTACGACATATTACCTGTCACAGGATGATTTTTGGAGTTTAACTTTTAAAGTTCTTTCTTTATGTCTTATCCTCAGTATATACTTCATTGTAATATCTTGCTGGATATAGAAAGATAACACAGCGGGAAAATATACTTTTAAAGATAATGGCTACAGAACAGCATAAATGCTTCTTATATATATATATATATATATATATATCTTACTTCCTTTTATTGCTTTAATAAAATAATATAATAAAAGCATTAATTAATTTTATTTTTGTCATTATCTGTAAAGCACCTGTTCTAAGTAATTTTTTTTTATAAAACTGCAAATCCTGTCTACATAAACTTCCTTCTACTTTAGTTTTCTTCATTGTTCATTTAATTCATTTTATAAGTTTAAATAAATGGGCATGTAAAAGTCAACTATTTAAAAAATTGAAAGAAAGCCTAAAAAGTACGATAACAACACGCATTTTGAAAAAGCCTTTCAGAAAATATGACTGAATAATGAATTTTAATATACAACTCTCCAGAATATAAAGTAACGTATATGCAATATTCGTAACTGTATTTATGTTTAAAATATAAATATACAACAGGCTTTAGCTAAAATTATTGAAATCATGTCTTGTTTAAAATTATTTTTCATCTACTTCAACAAGTTATGTTCAGACACATTGAGAGCAAAGTGTAATAAATATTTTTTATACCCTGTAGAATATAGAAAGATAACACAGCGGCGAAACAAGCTGATAATGAGAATGGCAAAAGAAGAGCATATACGTCTTCTTTTTTTAAATATATGGGAATGGAGCCATATTTGGGCCGCCGCTTTAATTGGACCGTTGCCGTTCTGTCGTTAATTACAGGAAGAGACGCCATCTACCACTGAAATCCTACTCATCAGAATGACGTCACTTATGATTTGAAGAAGCAACCACCTATCACGTGCTGTTTTCAGACAATTTAAAAAAATCTAAAGTTAGGTGTTTTGATCTAATTCTTTCCTACTAAACGTAAGTGCTTACTTTAAAACTAATGTAAGTTGTTATGTTTTCATATACATATATGGATTCATCTGTTTATTGCACATATTTTTCATGCAGATTTGTTTGATTTCCTTTTTGTTCTTAATCTTGAGATTATCTGTTTTTTAAAATGCCGCAGTTGCCGTAATTGGGTCAGTTTAAGTTGCTCAAATTGGACCAGATATGCGATCATAAATTTGAAAAGTAAGTAATTGATTTCGGAGACGGTACGCTTTGTACACTATTTCTTTTAATTTTTTAATATTTTATAATGGATTACTATCTCCATGCAATTGTTTTTGTATATCTGGATTATTTTTTTTACAGTTTAGGCCTATATAAACATAAAAATATTTTTACATGTTTATGCAATAAAGTTTGTTTGCAATTTCTTTTATCTTGTATGTATTTGTATTTATTTTCATTGAATTCGTTATTTCTACGGGGTATTTGGTTTACAGAGTTGAATTCAAACAGTTTCTACCTGGAGGATATTTGCGATGGCAGACTTTTTACAGTTCTGGAGGATGGAGTTACACTTTTTTGCCATTAAAACGCATAAAATATCAAACCTTGAGGGGGTAGTGGTTATTTCAAGGCTCCGGGTGTGTGTGTGGGGGGGGGGGGGCAGTGTGAATTCAACACTGTTTGAATATATAATGTTTGCGTTTGAATAATTATAGCGTATTTTTCAATAGAGGATATTTTTAAATACTTTTTTTAGTATAATGTTGAAAAAGACACAGACAAACTGCCTGGAAGAAAACACCCGTGACAGCAAAAGCTGTTAAATATATAGGAAACAAAAAGGAGAGTGTAAGTTGCGAAGAAATTTACCTGCAAGAAGGCTGCAGCTACAAATCCTCCCCAAAAGCCAAAAAAATCATTAGAAATGTTATATCCCGTGCAAGAATCAGTTAAATCAAAGTACCGAGGCATAAAAAAAAAAAAAAAACAGTTGTGTTAACATCTTCGCCATGTAAAGTTAACCTTCAAATGAAAAAAAATACAAAAAGAGCTATCACAGCACAAAAGCAATTGGAACATCAAGTTTTAAAAAATAAGTGTAATGCAATTAGCAAGAAAATGATGGAAGGGAAGAACTACAAACATGATGTAAACAAAACTTCTGTTGCGAAAAAAAAAATCTAATAATTCAGAATCTAAAAAGAAAATTCTAGACAGTGAGGGTCGGTTTTGCCTAATTTGTAAGAAAAATAAAACAACAGAAATGATTTAGTTTTTAGATTGCGAAATACGGTTCCATGTTGTGTGCGCTAGAAAAATAAATCAATAAAAGAAATTCATGTGTAAGCTTTACATCACTCCTTAATGATATTCAAGTAATCAACAAATAGTTCCATAATTTTTATTATTAATTACTGATAACTTTGATTTATATTTTGAATGTATTTTGATTTAAAACCAGTACTCTTATTTTCAGATATTTGATTTCATTATATTTCATTGCTGTTATATCTTTTGATTGTTTCATTAATCGCATTTTTTCCTTTTAATAAAATTAGTTATATTCCCTAGTCATTAAAACAACCTGATATTATTTGGTCCAATTTAGGAGACTGGGTGTCCAACTTAGGCGACCAGTTGCTGAATTTGGACCACTTTTGACAAATTTTTCAAATTAAAATAAAATTTAAGGTTTACAAAAAGGAATTCATCTAAAGATTTATTTAGTTAGTAAATGAATAGATTCGCCCCGTGTAGTGATGTTTTGCATATATTCCAAAAATTAAGTAAGTTACACCTGAAAATATGTGAAGTGGTCCAAATTCGGCTATTCTCTCCTAGTAATACACTTCATTATTCTACTTTTGAAATAAGGTTTTTTACGTTGCAGATGTTGCAAGCAGATTATAGCTGTTTCTTATTCACAATAAGTGGCAAATGTTTGCTTTAAGGAATTCTTGAGATGCAATTCAAGATATTAGCGAACTTTGAAATGTGAAATATGAGAGATTATAAAACAAGGGATTAAAGAATAAATACTTGATAGTTAATTTTAGTCTTGACAAATAGATTAAAAATATATTTTCTGAATATGTATTATATATTAGGGGCTGGATATATGTAACGTTATAACTTTAGGGGGAGGGGATCTGTAACTATATATCGTAAGATATCTCTAGTGGGAGAGACATTTGTCTTTTGATATTATTATCATTTTTGATCCAACAAAAAGTTTTTTTTTTTTTTTTGGTCACATTATTTACATCAATATAGTGTGTTATCTATTTTTATGAAAATGCAAAGTTATTATTAAAACCATTAAATTATTTGAAAGTCATTTCATTCGAAAATATTTAATATCACAATGTTCTCCATTCCTTTTCTTCTGCCCTATACGCATATAATTCGTTATTAGAGGAACCAGCTTCGAAATTATACTTACCATCTTTACTCGTAAAAAATGCGAAAGAATGTTGTCCTCCTGTTTTGTTTATAACAAGTTGTACTTACCATAGGGTGCAAGTGTAAGCAAACAATGCTACTGTTAAATGCATTATGTAATAAAAAGCTCTTACTAAATACTTTTAAACAGTAAGTATGTCTTTAAAATGTTATTTGATATAAAGTTATTTCATATATCATAGCGATATTTTATTAACTTCTTTTATACCATGGCTCATTTAAATCAGTAATGTATGCGAATAATAAACGTATAACCATACTTGTATATTATGGCAAATGTATACAATAAAAAAGAGAGAAAGAAATTTCTAAAAATTAAAAATAATTTTTAGACGCTGATAACGATATCATTAGGGGGGGGGAGGTGTTCGAAGAATGATAATTTATGATATTGTAAATGAGGAAAGGGTCTTAAATTTCCAAAAAGTTGCTAATGTTACATAAGTACAGCGCCTTTCCTGTCACAGGGTGATTTTCGGAGTGAATCATTTTAAAAATCTTTATCTATGTAGTGTTAGTAGATCTTAAAAATTTATCTAACATAATGTTACATGAGTAAGAATAAAGATTTCCCATATACTTAAAATAATTTTTAAATACATTGAAAGAGAGTGTATGGTATAAAAAAAAATTAATAAATTACAAATATATATTTGTTGCAAATTTAGTGAATTAATTGCTCTGCTAATTTGAAACATTATAACTATTATTTCATAAACACAAGCTTTTACTTTTCTGTTCAATGCCATGAGAGTAAAAACTAAATAATATATTGTCGGTAACATGCGACTAAAAACTGGTTAATTTTAGTTACAGACATATTTCCTGTTATAGAACAATTATACAAGTTACAAGAACAATCATTTAATGTAAGCAATTCTAAAACCAAAATTATATTCGCAGATTCAAATAAAAAGGTAAGGTGATTTTTGTCTGTAATGAAAAATACACACTTTTGAGCATATTTCATTTATACGGCAGACGTATATATTTATATATATTTATATACATAAATATACACACACACACACACTTATATTTATATTGTATATTTAAATGTACCAGTAGTAACTAATTGGTTATGACTAATAAAATAACAAAGACCATATTTACATGTATTATTCAAATATTATTCCTAAACTCATATAAGACGGAGGTAAAAAACAAGAAAAATAAAATAACTTGTTTCTTTTTTTTATTATTATTATGCTAAGATGTTAGTTTGATGTAAGTTAATTTGACGTTAGTTTGGAGTTAAGATGAATGTATATATTTTTTAATTTTTAAATGACCTTCATCTTGAATATTTTTCATTTGTAGGTACATGACCCATATTAAGAGTACTAGCAAATTTAAAGCATACCGATTTGAAATAATATACATACACTTCAACTGATATGATTTTGCAGCCAGTTGTTAATGTAAGTGGTTGATGAGTGTTTTAGAGATTTTATGACATTATGACTTTGTGATATTACTGATGATTTTAACGTTTTTATCTTTTGCTGGGTTTTTTGTGTATTGTCTCAAAATATTATCGTATTTCAACAAAAAATGTTATTATAAAAATAGTTAACATTGTGAATAAATCCTTAAAAAAATATGCAAAAAGAAAACTCTGTTCTTCAACTACAGGTATAAAACCTTTAATGTAAGGGCTTTGTGCCATCCCATTCTTACTACGTTAATGCATCATCACAACATTCTTTATGTCTCATACAAAAACACTGATCATTTAAAAAATATTATTTAGGAATAACAGTTAACGATCGGTCAGAAGGTAGGTAACTTTTTAAGTTGATATATGACATTTTCGTTTGCATCTTTTCGCTCGTCATTCTATTTTTATGTCGGTTTTTTATGCAGATATTATAATAAATGTATAAAATTAGTGTATAAGATAAATGTATAAATTTTAGTTCTTAAAATTTAAATTAAAAATGTTATACTTTTCACACAGTAATAGAATGGTTGCTTGAAAAGTTATTTTTTTAATTAGAAAATAAAAATTTGTTAATATTAATAGAAATTATGGTATATATGTATATATATATATATATATATATATATATATATATATATATAATTATTATTATTATTAACAAATTACGAAGCCTTACATTCACATATTTGTTTTTAAAAGTTATTATTAACTACGAAATGCATTTCGAAACTCCTATTTAGATATTAAGGATTTTACTCACCGTAATTAATATCGATAAAATTAAGACCATGAAATGGTTCATCTCAGCTGTAAGATAGATGCAAAATTATGTGCCTTGAATGAAAGTCCTTTAGTTTCCAATGATATGTATTCAAATGACAGGCATCTTATTTATATTATTGTGTTATTTTTTAAAAATCAGGCTGCTTATAAATGAAACAAAAACATAATTACATAATTCGTTGAAAATAAAATAATGTATCAGTAAGATTTTAAGCTGCATTAAAAATGTAAACATTAATTGTTATTTATTTAAATTTTTATTTTGTTATTAGATTTTTTCAAGGTTTCCCGTTAGATATATATATATATTAAGTACATGATATTACAAAGACAAATCATAAGTGTTATAGGTATATAAATATAATGGAACATTCGAACCTCCTACGGAGCGTATGCTGAGGGATTATATATTGATTCTAAAATTAATTATTATCAAATCTTCATTGTAATTATTAAACAATAACTTAAACGTCTTCTATCATTTATCTGTAGCGTGAGTGTATTTTTGATCATGTATGATGTTTCCGATTCAGCTGAATCTCGCATGTTTCGTAC
Source organism: Maratus speciosus (assembly GCA_963932465.1). Classification (NCBI taxonomy): domain Eukaryota; kingdom Metazoa; phylum Arthropoda; class Arachnida; order Araneae; family Salticidae; genus Maratus; species Maratus speciosus. Next base: position 502,264,448 of record OZ010786.1, on the reverse strand, counting down.
GAAAACAAAATAAGTAATTCATTTTCAGTCACAAAACACAAATAACATTTGCATGTGCATGTATATAAATTTCACATTTTAAATTTAAAAAATATATATCTGGATGATTATTATTCTGGAAATATGTCTGGCCTCATTATATCTGGATGACATTTTTTCCAAAAAGAAAAAAAAATATTATATGATTCACATTTTTTTTCCTCATAATGATGTCATTGAAAAAAAAAAAAAGAAATTAATAAAAATAAAGAAATTAATAACATTTTAAATCAATACTATACAAACATAAGCTATTTAAACCTGATGAATGTAGTTCATTTGGTATAAGACATTTGTATATTTAAGAAAACGAATGAAATTTTTTTTGTGAAAAGTTTTAAATTAACAATCTTCCTCAAAAGTATGTAAAAAGATTTATTAATTAATCACTTATTAGACACATAACAGAAACCCTAAATACTTCCTTAACAGAATTTTCCGAATTCCATTTGGCTTTTAACTTTATTTTTATTATGTATGGGATTATAATGGATTTTACTAAATATTTAATATATATACATAACATTGTTTGCATTTATTAACATGCATATGCACTTTACGAATAACTGTTTTGAACATATTGTTCCTAAACAAATTAATAAACAAAATAAAATAAACATATAGTTCAATTTGATATTAATTTGATATATACTTTAAAGACTTTTTTCAGTGAAAATTTTACAAGCATGAGAATTTTTTAAAAACATTTTCAAAGTTCAGAAAAAATTGGTCTAAAGATCAAACCGAACTTTTCTTAACGCCAATCGTCGTATGCTTATTAAATCATGCATTGTAAAAATAATTATCTACTAAATATTACAGCACTGGTGATCCATTTGGGAATGTATCCATTTGTAAATCATAATTAATGTTATTATCCTAATCACTTGATTCGGAAAAATAAAAGTAATATCCATATCCAAATATAAGAAATGTTCTCTGAATTGTTTGTACATTTTCAACCGCAATGTAAAGGAAATATAATTAATATCCCATCAGTTAAATTCATCCGTTTCTAAATGTATGTGTTATTTTAATTCCATCTATTGCAGTCATGCCATGATAATAACATTAATTAGAAATTGAGAACTTTAAGCCAACATATTTCAGCTTATGAATCGATTTTTCACATATTTTCACTATCAAAAGATATACATTTATAAATTTCATTATTATTAGAGAAAAATGTGATTCAATTTAGAATCATTAATCCTTTTCCGATATGTGCGACATAATGATAATTTTTCATTTGAATTCAACGTTGTCTTGCTGTTGTGTTTTTCTTTTCTGAAATTTATATAATCAGAAACACGTTTTTAAAGTGTTAAGAAGTTCATATCAAAAGGGAAATAAATTTTTATTAATAAAACATCTGACTTTAATGAGTTGTAGAATAAGATAAGTTTGATTAGTTTAAATAGAATTTTATATTCAGCTAATTACAACTAGTGTTAAAATTTAATTTTATAAATGAGAGATATTTCGATTCCCTTGCTATATATCAAAGGGATTCTGTGTTAGTGAGTCTATAGTATACATGCAATTTACAAGAGAAATTGATTTAATCGCTATCAATATGTAGAATTAGGTAATGTACCCAGCGTTGCTCGGAATTTTAAGAATGTTTGTTTTGAAAAATCAATTTCAAAATTAAACATACAGTGTCAAACAAACAATAAAATAAAGCAGTCGAAATGTTATCCACAAGAATAAAATGAAAACCCCATATAAAAATGTATGAATTTATATAACAGACACAAAAAAGTACAACTATAAATGAACGTGTTTCCATTCACCATTGGAGCAATAAAAACTGGCTCTAGGGACTTATTATTATATATTTTATAAATTTTAATATACACACATACACACACCTATATATATGGAATAGATTTAAAAATGGCAAAAACAAATTCAGACAGCTACAAAATGTTAAAATTGGCCAATATTTCCATAACCAGGTTTTATCATGTTTCAATACGTTTTTTCAAACTCGTATGACGTTATATATTCACCTACATTATATTAAATTATATTTCCAATATGACATAATACTCACTTTTTTTTTTTTTAATTCGTCAAATAATATATTTCATTTTCATTTTTCACGTGGAAATCTTGCAGTGGAAAAGTTATGACGTAATATTTACTTAAAAAAATATCAAACTATTTATTTCATTTTTCACGAGGAATTCTCGCTTTAGAAAACAAATTGTTGTGATAATAATTTTATTGCGAATTTGTATTTTTTTACAACTGCTATGACGAAAAATGTTTAAATATGATTGGAAATTGCTGTTAAGTTTGTGGTTTTTTTATTCAATAAAATTTAAATCCAAATTATTTCGATTCCAGATTACTTTAGTAGCCTCGATCTTGTTTGAATACACATGTATTTATCATTTCACAATTCTGGCTTCAAAACTGTGGATTTGTGTAGAATTGTAGACAGACAGACATTTTTCATTTTTATTTATTAGATTTACGAACAATTCTTTAATTATTTTAATTATGAATAATTGAAAATTTGATAGTGAAATTGATAAAAAAGTAGAACATTTGATATATTTTTCTTTTAGAACTTGAGGTGCCTTTGGAAATAATTATAATGTTATATTCCATGGTCTGCTTGAAAAAAAAAATAATGAGAATTAAAAAATTAAAAAAAACATATTTTTGAGGTTTTAGAAAATATATTTTTTTAATAATATTTTGATTTGATTAATTCCTTTGGAAATAATTATAATGTTATTTTCCATGCTCTGCTTGAAAAAAAAAAAAATAATGAGAATAAAAAAAAAAACCCCATATTTTTGAGTTTTTAGAAAACTAGTATATATATTAAAACGCATATATATTTTTAAATGTATTTCAGTTTCGTTTATACAAAAATGATGATTATTTTCATGGCTGCAATTTTGGAATAAATGAACTCATTTGGGAATGTGTTATGCGTATGATGTTCTGAAAGCAACGCCATCAAACGAGGAACCAATGCGATTCCAAAATACTAAAAATAATCTCTGATTCACCGGTCAGAAGACAATTTAAGGTTTTCCTCCTTGCAAACTAAATAGGTAAAGTGTACGGATCTAATATTCCTAATTCTAAATATGTTATTCAAATTGCTCCAGCACGCACCATTTTCCCGTAAAACAGTTTTATACACTGCTGGCCATCCAAAATCAACACCAAGAAAGACAAGAGATATCAAAACCAAATTTATTTTAAAGATTACACATAATATCAGTGTTAATTGATTCCTTTGACAACCTTCTTTGTAATGAGGTAAACGGAAAAACAGTGTGAACTGTTACATCCACGTCTGTCAATATCCGCTACTACACGCGGCGCCATAAAGTGAAAGAGGCTTTAAACGTATTGTTGGGGAATGGCATCCCACGGTGCCTCAACACATAGCCAATGTTCATCTGGTGTACTCACTGGTGTGGCATTCCATGCTAGGCGTTCTCCGATCATAGTCCAGACATGCTAAATGGGTGATAGATCTGGAGAACAGGCAGGCCAAGGTAACAATGAATTATAGTAAGCTAAGAAGAAAACTTGAACATTGTGCAACATGTGGTCGCACATTGTCCTGCTGAAACGTGGCCGCAGGCAAGCCCTTAAGGTAAGGGAGGAGAATAGGATGCAAAACCTCAGAGATATAGAACTATCTGGTAAGTCTACCGTTAATGCTTACTAGGAGGGTGCGGGAGTCGAATCCAATACCACCCCACACCTAACACCAGATGCTGGACCAGTGTGACGGTGCATAAGAGAGCAGCCTCTCCCCACGGTGCCTCTATACTCTAATTCGACCATTGTGATACTGCCGGTAGAAGCGTTCTTCATCCGAAAACGCAATGTTATGCCAGTCGGATGTCCATCTCTGCCGTTCAGTGAACCACTGTAAACGCAAACGCCTGTGGATTAATGTAAAACCTATGCGAAGCAATGGACGCCTAGTGGTTATTGCATTGTACTTCAAATTACGTCGAATTGCTCGTGCGGTCACCGATTGTTTGGTTGAGGATGTGACAGTACATCCCGTTAGTGCCATGAACACAATATACCTGTCTTCTGGTGGAGTGGTGTGACGAGGCGGTTGCAATCGCTCCTGTCGGTCTGTCGTTTCCTCCTGTATCCACCGATTCCATATTCTCAAGACTGTTGCTTGGCTACGCTCGAAACGATGACCAATGTCTCGGGAGGATAATCCGAAATCTCTGTATGCAACGATTCTGCCGTGGTCGAAATCGGAAATGTGCTCAAATGGTGCTCGTGTTTTTCTACGAGGTATACTGAATCTGCACACACAAAAAAATCGCACGAGAAAGTAATTCACGTTCTTCGAAACGACAATATTTCCTTCTTTTATATACAGATTGAAAGGGCGCTGCAGTCGCCCACTATGTACGCAAGCGCTGAAATCGCATTCATTTGCATATCCTACCGAGCTGTATGCAAGGTGTAAATTTCACGCTGTTTGGTTGATCCCTTTATGGTTGTGCATTTTGGATAGACAGCAGTGTAATTATAAGAAATAGCGTAGGATTGTTATATTTATTTGCAATGCTAGATAAAATTGAAATCATGAAAAAGGTGTTTTCACAGTCTTAGATATCAATTTGATAAAATATAGCTTGAAAATCTAGTTTGTTTATACTTGTATCGTGAGTTTTTCTTTTTATGCAAATCACCTTTTCGTGTCCGAATTTACTATTTGATATCCGCTAATATACAGTTGCGCTCAATAGTATTTTGACAACCTTATATTCTCTCTTATTTTATTTAACATAAAAATTTAAAAGAAAATATATTCCCTATAATTGAGAACACTATGACTGCACTTATTCAAATGTATCAAGTTTCAACTTGTTTGTTTACATTCGGCGCCACCGAAGAAATATGATTCCTCCTTAGCTCAAAAGCATTTTGACAATTAGTTTCCATTTAATTGTTGAAGATGTCAGTGGCGCTATAGCTTCGATTAGTGTTTATATTGACTTATTGTGAGTATTTTTAAATGCCGAAATGTAAAAAATATTGAAGTGATGCTAGAAAAGTTGCTGTAAATGCACTTAAGAATGGTAGACTGCAAGCAGAATTAGCCCGTTCTTTTAACGTGTCTCGACAACTTATTATTACATGGAATAATGTTTTTAATAAACAGAAATACATCGAAAATAAGCCTGAAAGTGGCCATCCGAAAAAAAAACAACTTGCAATGTTGACTGTATTATAAAAATGATATCTAAAAGTGATTATCGTAAGACCGCTGTTATAATAAAAAATGAATTGAAAGAAAATTACCGCAGAGACATACACGTTTCATCAGTCAAACGACGCCTAAATCTCTATGGTTTACATGGCAGAAGACCAGCAAAAACACGTTTGTTATCTACTAAGAACAGGAAGGCTAGAGTCGCATTTGTAAAAAGGCATAACCCTTTCAGGGGCAAAGCAATTCCATTGCTAAAGTGTTGAAATTAATGATTGACACCGGAATTCGAAAACAAATTTATATGTAAATAAGAAAAAGCTATATTTCACACACATAATAAACCAATTTTTTTTTTAACCAAAATTCTTCTGTGAGTCATTAATTTCAACACTTTAGCAGTGGAATTGTTTTACCCCTGAAAGGGTTATGCCGTTTTACAAATGCAACTCTAGCCTTCCTATTCTTAGTAGATAACAAAAGTGTTTTTGCTGGTCTTCTGCCATGTAAACGAAAGAGGTTTAGGCGTCGTTTGACTGATGAAACGTGTATGTCTATGCCGTAATTTTCTTTCAATTAATTTTTTATTATTACAGCGGACTTACGACAATAACTTGTAGATATCATTTTTTTAATAAAGACAACATTATAAGTTGTTTTTTTTCGGATGGCCACTTTGAGGCTTATTTTCGATGTATTTCTGTTTATTAAAAACTTTATTCCATGTAATAACAAGTTGCCGAGACACTTTAAAAGAACGAGCTAATTCTGCTTGCAGTCTACCTTCCTTAAGTGCATTTACAGCGGCTTTTCTAGAATCACTTCAATATTTTTTACATTTCGGCATTTAAAAATAATCACAATAAGTCAATATAAACACTAATCGAACCTATAGCGCCCCTGACACCTTCAACAATTAAATGCAAACTAATTGTCAAAATACTTTTGAGCTAAGGAGGAGTCATATTTCTTCGGTGGCGCCGAATGTAAAAAAAAAGTTGAAACTTGATACATTTGAATAACTGCAGTCATAGTGTTCTCAATTACAGGGAATATATTTTCTTTTACATTTTTATATTAAATAAAATAAGAGAGAATATAAAGTTGTCAAAATACTTTTGAGCGCTACTGTATTTTCATTTCCCCTCTTATGCCGTTGTAACGCGATTAATAATATTTATACATTTATTTAAAGGTAATTTACGCATTATTATTAACAGTTTACAGTTTACAAAATTTCCACTTATATTTTAGTAAGGTATAATATACCTTAATTTCAAAAAGAATCCCTCCTACCAAGAGAATGATACCTGATATAGTAATTTCGTTACCATATTTTTACTTAACAGAGTGAAATATATAAGAATTAACTATTATTTTTAGAGAGAAGATGTTGGTGCCGACCAGTATTACCTTAAAAATATTCATTGATAAGCAAATTATAATTAAGGGAATATTACTTTTTAAACTAGTTTTCAAAAACTGACGAATAAGTATACCTTTCGCAGTAAGTTTTAAATGATTATTTTGAAATAATATTGTTTATATTAACAGAATTAATAAAATTTATGGAAAGCATAACTGATATTTCTCTATTAATAGGCTTTTCAAATAGTCATCCACCTGTAAAATAGTTAACTAAAACTTTCATCAAACATACATATAAAATATACCCATATACAATATTATTCGTTTTCGGACATTATTATACATTTTCGAAAATTACTTCAATGTTTAAAAAAATGAACAGTAAAAGTAAAATAGATTATAAATTTAAACTCTCAGATAAATTGCTCAAAAATGCAATTATATTTTAAATGTCCCGAAAAACCCTATAAAGATTATACAGAAAATTTAAAGAGAACATGCTCTATGCTGTAATTGTAGCACAATTTGGAATATACTTGTGATTGATAACATGATAATTAAATAAAGTAGGATGCAAACTAAAAATGCATTTCATACAATAAAAATTATAGCCCGACCGTAATTATCTTTCCACGCGGAAATCGAAATTAGGTCATTTCTGGAAATACGGACAAAAACGAGAACGAAAATCTTCCAAACAAACTTTTCAGCTGTTAATATATAAATGTATGCAAAAAAATATTTTTTCAAACCAGCCTGCTTACCTAGAGAGACAATTTTACCTATGCATATGCATGTATGTGCTTGTGCACGCGCACAAAGTGTTCCGAATTACTTAGTAGTAAGCTTATAACTTGGTGGAATAGAAACATTTAACATATGCTGTTTTAAACACACCCATCCTTAACAATCGTTGCGGAGGGGGGCGGGAGACACAGACTAGCTATTTTCTTTCTAAATTACGATTATTTCAGTACAAATTTAAAAAAGTAGTATATTGGTTTTTAATTTTTACACTTAGAAGCTAGAGATATATATTTATAATTAATGTTTTTGATATTTTAAGTACAGTGAGTTTTCGGTTATATGCGATTAAAAATATTTGTAACAATTCGACGACACATATATGGATGACAAGCACGGAGGGAAATCTCTTTTGTCTTAAGTTTTTTGAAAAATATATACCCTATACCTATAAAATCTTAATGAAACGAATTTATGAAACGACTGATTTAGTTTCACAGCTGTTACGCTTGAAATAGGGAACAATTGGCGGTGAAATTAACGCAAATCATCCGTATTGATCCGCGTATATCACAAATAGTATTAGAATTTTTAAATTTCAATGAGTTTTCGAAATATTAATTTTTTTCTTATTTTAGTGACATTTCTCTAATACTGTCATCTAAATTACTCCATTTTTTGTGAAAAAATAGGAGGAAAGTGAAAAATATAGGGATTATTAGAGTCCATTTTTTTTTGTCATTTAAGAATTGAAATTGAAATTATCTTTTATTTCAATCGAAAGCTAAGACTATATTGTGATTACATTATACTTCTCAGGAAAATTAAAAAAAAAAATAAAAACTTTTCCCGCACTTCGATCGCCAGGAATCAGTTTATTTTAGAAACTAAAAATCGTATGTCATTAACGAATTCCATAGACCTAAAAATCCTTTTTGTGGGGAGTGATTTTCAAAAAGAAAAAGAAAAATATTTAACTGATTTAATATTTGTGTATATGGTGTTTTTTATGCTTACAGTTGTTATGGTGATCAATTTAAATAACCATCTTAAAAAACAATTGTTAGACAATAGGAAGAAAAATAATTTATTCTTAAAATACTATATTAAGTCACAATACGAATAAAAAATTAAAAATAGATATTACCTTATATTTTTCTACAACAATTTTTCAGAAATATACTTTCACATTCTGTTCGTAAGTTCTTTAGAACACTAAATTTTAAAAGTTTAAATAAGAAAATATTTTACTTATATACCTTTGAAGAAACATTTTTATGTGAATATTTTTTCTTTCTGTAAATTTTCGTAAAAATTTTAGTAGACAAATAATGAATGTTTCGTCATTCATGTAATTTCATTACAGTGTTTGATTGCATAATGTAAACATAAATATTTTTTAGCGTTATTTTTTTATCTTAATTTTAAAGTTTTATAAATACAGCATTAAATTTATATTATCATGATAAAGAGTACGAAGAGTATAATTTTAACTATTACTTCAACTACTTACTTCTTTCTATAACTATAACAACATAAAGTTTCTTCTTAAAAAGTTGTTTCCTTTTACTTTTTAAATGATTTTGTGAGCGTGGAAGATTTAATCCAATTTGATTTAATGTTATTTATATTTTTATCCACTTAAGTTATTTTTCTAGTTCACATTTATCTACTAAGAGTTTGGTAATGTTTTAGAAATTCTTAATAATTCGGTTCTCATTGTTTCTCTAACAAAGCAAAGAATTTTTTTTAATCGAAAACATTTTTGGTCATTGTGTAATATTTTTGACTGTGCAGATATGAGCATTTTTGCAATAATTAGATATTTTACATTTCATGAGAAATGACTTTAAACAAATAATATTTACAAAAATGAATAAATAAAGGATTTGTATTTTTAATAATCTTTGCGGCAACATCCTATTTTTACCTATATTTGTGCCTTGTAGGTAACGGGTAAAATACTACACGAACACGAAAGGTTTATTTCAAGTTAAATGCAAACCAATTCAAATCAACTTGAAACCAACCAGATACACGAAAAGTAAGAAAATTAATCCAAGTTGCACTGCAATCATAAAAAAAATATTTAAAATTTTTAACTTTAATATCAATTTTATCTCTTGCGTAGAAACTTGATACGTATGAATATATATAATAGTTTATTAAAAAAAATATATGTGTTAGTTTATTTAAAATCGTTGATTTATTTTTTTATTTATTATATTTCATTTGTTACATTTACTTTAATTCTATATTGCTTTATTTTTGGCCTTTAATTATAGTTAAATAAATTTTATTTGTTATGAGTTTATGTTTAACCCTTTAGTGCGCAGGTGTGCATATATGCAAACAACACTGTTTTGAATTTAACAATTTATTTTATTATTCGTATATACCTAACTCACACCAGAAAATTAAAATAGCAATACCTGCTTTAATTAATAGCAGACATTCCGTATTTAAATAAAGCTAATTTAGCCATTGAAACTTTCTGGTGTTAAGTCATATTATCTGAAATACGTAATGTCTAGAACGTATTTTTTCATGGGAATTAAAGGGAGAAAGGTTAAGTTTTATAAAATAAATAATTATATAAAATAAGGTATTTGGAGACATACTTCTTAAATTATTTACTACTTTGCAATATTTTAGCGTAAAACAGCCACACGACAGGTGTTTTTACGTGTATTGCAGATGTGCAACAGAAGAAAAGATTGACGTATTATATGAAAAATATATCTGTGATTTTTTTTTATTTTTTTTCCTGTGTAATGAACTTTTTACAGAATCATATATAATTTTTCGAAACAAAATAAAAAATCGCGCATTCAACCCTTTCGCTGCGCAACCCCAGCTTTCTTCGCGGATGCATTTTTTCCATCTAATTAACCCTCCTTGATTATTCCCACAAGTTATTTTTTTTATTGTAAATTTTGCCTTATTTAATCGAAGCATTTTACCGATTTAATTAAACAATTTTTTTTGTTTTGAAAAACCGGTGACACAAGAATAAAAATTCTTAAAATACTGTCATCCCGAAGGGAATAAATGGGCAATAATGAAGCTATTTTGAAATAACAGTTACTCAGCGAGAGAGTTAAGGGTTAATGTAAAAATGTCTGGTCATTTAAAACCTGCCGATAGTACTTTTAAATGAATTTAAAATAAGGAGTGGAGTTTAAATCGCCTTTCCAAACGCTGAAGTATTAAAGGCAGATAATTTAACTTGTGACATTTATATGCTGTTTCTATGTTATTTTTCAAACTTCTTTCATAATTTTTTACAACTCAATACATCAGCTCCTAAAATTTATTCTAATTCAAATTCCTGTATTGTTTGATTATACCGGGTGAGCAAAAAGTCCGTATAAACTTTGAAAATTCATAAAAACCGAGAAAATAACCCAAATAAAAAACTGTTTGCAGGATTACCATCTATAGGTCACGGGAATTTTTTTTAAGACAGAAATAAAAAATAACTCAAAAATAGCCGACATATGGCACTGGTTCGTGCGATTTCGGTAGAAATATGCAAATGAAACGGTTATAAGAACTTGCGCTCTTAATCCAAAACTAATTCACCGTTATGAGTCGTGTACTTGATCAAGGATGCTGAGTATGAAGGATAAAAGCTTTGTTGGTGAAGTTATTTTACGTGAACTAGTTCAGGATTAGAAGCGCAAGTTCCTATAGCCGTTTCATTTCCATGTTTCCACCAAAATCGCACGAACTAGCACCATCTGTCGATTGTTTTTTCAGTTATTTTTTATTTCTGTCTTAAAAAAATTCCCGTGACCTATAGAAGCTCATCCTGCAAACCGTTTTTCATTTCGTTTATTTTTTCGGTTTTCATGAATTTTTAAAGTTTATACGGACTTTTTGCTCACCCTGTATATAGAATATATGTATACATGTATTTACTTATTTATTTTCAAACATGTAGTAAGCCTTTTCTTATTAAAAAATCTTTTGAAATACGGGTTACATTACTCGACACACAAGAGTCCAAAAACTTTTCGATATAGACCAGATTCCCAAACGATGTGAGCCAGACCGTCCCGTAACAACAACTACAACTAACTGTCAACTAACTGTCCTGGCGGGTTTCGATAAAATTGCGTTCTATGATCTAGTGCAGGGCGCCAATTCCTCTCATTACTGGTAGTGTTTTGAAATGTACTAAAGGGGGATCCATTAAACCTTTTGAGGTGACCCTGTAAAAAACCATAAACGATACGAAAGATGACTATTTTTAAAACGTAAAGTGGTACAGTGTTCCATAAAACCATATAAAAAATTAGTGTCGGTCAACTTTTACGAACAATATTGACATAAAGTTATAAATAAATACGTTATAAATTTCTTATAATTTCGTCGTTATATATTCTGAAGGTTTTTTTTTTCAGTCCAGCTTAAGCTATATATATTTTATACAATGACGTGCAAAAACTAAGTAGGAGATTGTTTTTTCGAATGTAACGTCGTGCACAAGTTTTCCACAGCGACCGAAATCATACCATAAGATCTCTTTATGTGAAAACATTGGACAAGTGAACCAATAAAACCATCTAAACAATCTGTTCAATTCCAATGTTTCGCTTTTATGCTTTTATATAATTTATCTGCTTCGTCATTATTTTTTGCACACCAATAAGATCAAGAAATGGTTTGAGGGTGGACATTACACTGTGGTATAAGCAGAGAGCTAAAACTCCGAAATATGTGCAATAGCTAAGCTAAAACAGTATAGAATGGATCTACTTACAATTGTAATTTTTAGATTGCAATATATCCAAATCATTTTAAGAACATTCTTTATGAATTTATACGTACAAAACGCAGTATAGTAATATTTCGATCAGCTGCAAAATACAGAATACAATTAAAAATAAAGTTTCTGACTATTTGTGACTATAGATTCTTTTTAGCAGCGAATTAAATATTTATAAAATTTATACACGTCACACAATATATTAATATTTTTTTAACCTTGAAAACGAGTAGTGCAACTAAAAACTTTTCGCGAAATTATTGTTCATAGAGGAAAGTATAACTGAATTATTTTGCGCAGACCTGTAACAAGATAAAATATTACATCCCATATGTTCTATACGAAAGATAATATTGCATACGTGAATAAATATATGACTTTCATAAAGCACAAGTTGAAACTGTGGTTCACTAGCTTTTTTAAACTCATTGTACTACTTGAAGGATTATGTATGCCTGAAGTATCCACTATTTCTTTTTCTACTAAAAATCAGAAAAAGAAAATGAGAAGCAAGGCAAACAACAAATTGATGCAAGTAATTTAAAAATCTTATGTCACATACCTATATTAATAAAAAAATCAGTATTCAGATTTAGTTAAAAATTGACTATTACTATTATAGAAAAATATTCTTGGATTTCAAATTTAAGGCTTGCCATGGGAATTCCGCTCGTGGTGTCTATCTGCAGTTATTTTGAAAAGTATGACTAATTTGGCCCTGTTATTTTTTTATGGAACCTCAGACTCGTACGGTACCTTAAGCCGTACACTAACCTGACTTCGAGAAACATTAATCTACAGAATTACTCCTTATATATATATTAATGTGATCGAGTTATTTTGCTTTTCAAATGAACAATGGTTTCATCATTAAGTATTACATTTTTCTCAGACACATCTCGTAGTGCATATGAATAATGCTTATAAATTTTGAAATTAAAATATTAGCGAAGCATCATTGAAATGTACTTTTTAAAAATATCTTTGATGAGAAGGACCTGTATTTGCGACATACGTCATTTTCAATGCGCAAAAAAAAATCATAAATTGAACGAAATTTTCGTCGTTTTTATTTCATTAAAACACGAAAGTTTCGTCAAATCACAAACGTGTTTCGATAACTGTGCTGCTGAGTATTTTTTTGTATTGTAAACAGAATTTATACATATGTTTCTTTCCCTAAAAACACGATCAATTCACAAACCGAAGAACAACATTTCCTTAAATTCTCAATTTTTTTAATAAGCAGAAAATCTCTTCCAAGCACAGGGGTTTCCGGCAACTTGCTGCCGGTACTTTCATGTTTTCGAACGAAATTCTTTTCAGAGTATACTGAATCTCTAAAATGAACAAACAGAAAGGTGCAACGAGAAACTAGGTCATAAACACGTTTCAGCATTGTTGAAACACGTAAAAGGAGTAATTATTAAAACGTATTATTTATAAGACAACCTAAGTACATTTAAAAAATGTTAAAACATGAAATTTATATAATATTTAATCATTATCCTATGTCTCGTTTATACAAATTATTTTTCCTGCGTTGATCTTTTTAGTGAATTATTCAGAATACAAATGATTCTAATGAACTCTGTATAGAATGAAATAGAAATAGATAATTTCTTGTTATCGGAGAGAACCACAAAAGGAAAAACAAGTTATGTAATACAATTTTGTTATTTTTCAACTCAGTTTAAATGGCTTAATTTCATATAAAAGTCGAAAATAGTATTTTCTTTTTCGAGAGGAGTTTGGAAGAACATAGGAAAGATTTATATTATTTGGTAATTCTTGTAAAGTTTATTTGTACATTTTCCGTATTATATTTTTAAATTAATTTTATATTAAAACTTATACATTGTACTAAGCATTTGGCATTTTTTTAGGTTCTAGCTGTGAGTTTTTTAATTATTATCTATGTTTCTATTTAATTTTAGTTAAATTTTTAGTTTATTTTCTGTTTTAACCCTTTACAACGGAGATGAAAGTGTTTATGGCTTCGGTGTGTCTTTTAGTGATGATTTAACTCTCCTAAAAATATTCGGATTGACATAAATGTGACATTTGTTATTAAGAATTACTATGCAATGTCCGCTATAAAAAATTAAGTGTGTAGCATTTTTACATCGTGTACAAGGAATTCTTAAAAGAATCCCTTTACATTATAGTACCATGGAAAAAGATACGTATGTTAAAGATGGTGCAGTATTTTAAGGAGGATGAAATTAGTATGCGTTACTTATTTGCGCTGCAAAATACTTCTTGTTGAATATGACTACATAACAGTTATTCTTATTTTACAGGGGCACAAAGCGATTTCAGCTACATTACTTTGACTGAGAGGTAAATGCATCACACATTTTCAATTGCGATGTGCGTTTTTAAAATTAACAAACTTTTGCATACTACTATGTGTATCTAACGCGGCAACACAAAATATTTTTTAAGCATCACTGTGAATGAGTTTGAATTGCTTTAAAATGTTTTTTAATTGAGTTATGCATTTTACTGCCAAAGTATATTTAGTATATAAGAGATTTTTGCAGAATATGAATAAATTATATACACTGCTACGCAAAATAACTAAATAATATGCCATATATGGGTGATACTTTCTAAAAGCACGCTTGAGTTGTATTATGCTGTTTGTTTTCTGTGAATTCAGTCTTAGTTTAATGTGAGGCATAAATGAAAATTTTCTGATAATATACAGAGCTTTACAAACTTATTAGCAGCATTTCTTTCTATTGGTGGAAATTTATGAAGGTGGGTTTTTGACTATGTTATTACACATTTTGCAATTAAACTACATGTTAGCCTCTTTGCTGTTTATATATAGTACAGTGATTAAACTTTTCTGAATTTATAGTTGACCATGTACAGGAACCTTTTAGGGTAAAAGACGGTAATTGAATAAATCTTATTTTCAATAGCGTTATCTGTGTCCTAAGTTGTTTACGAGTGTTGTTCAATATTTATTGTCCCGAGTGTGTATAAAATATTTGTACTGGCATGGTTGATGTGGAATATTGAAGTCTAATATCGTAGATGTCTATATACTCAATTTCAGAAGTGTAACAGTTATATTAACGTTTTTTTTTTCGTTTTTGTTGTGAGAGATCGCACCTAGCTTGAAAGGGGGTGGGGTGGGGGTGACAGTGAATGAGACGCGGCTACTGTCGTTTGGTCTCAGGATTAAAGTGATGCAGCCACGTCTCATCCACTGTCACAAATCTATCACAGAACTGCTTCAGGTCTGGCCCCATAAGCTCCAAACCATCCTTTCGCCCAATCCTCCCACCCCTTTCAAGCTAGGTGCCAATTCTCACACCTAAAACGAAAACAAATATGTTATATATGACATCAGGCTTCGATATTCCACATCAACCATCGCAGTACAAAATTTTATATACACTCAGGATAATAATTATTGAATCACCCTCGTAATTTGATATCTCCTTTCACCAATTTAAGCACTGAAGTTCCATTTCGGTATTTTGGAAATGATAGAAAGTGTTTCTTATTATATGCTTGATGCTGGATTTGTATTTCTTGTTATATTATATCTATTTTATTTTCAATTTTAGATGCCATTAGTAAAAGTTAAAAAAAAATCTCTAAATATAACCCTTATTTAATTTTAATTTTTAATTTTGAAATTCGTATTCAGTATAAAAAACTCTTTCAGAAGAATAAGATAATACTTTCTTTCGAAATATCGACAACATATTAAGATGTAATACATTTTAGAATGTTCAATATGTAAAAATGAAATCCGAATATAAGTCACCATTCCAGTTCTAAAACTTGCGGAATAAATCCTATTTCACTAAAATTATATGCCTATGATTTGTATATTACAGTTACAGTTACATTTTCCCCAGAAAACATATACAGTGAGACCCACAGTTATTGACACTGAAACAGAAACTGACACTTCAGCAAATATCTAACTCAAATAAGCATTTCTTGTAAAAATCTGCAAAGTAATGCCATCTGGGATAACTTAGACATACAGTTTTATTTTGGAAGCAATTTATTAGCTTCTAGTAGGCCAAGAACATAAGCAATGAGGAAGGAACTTTTTGTGAATACAAAAAGTGCTATTTTATAGCAACCATACTCTTACTAAAATTAAAGTTTCTTACATCTATTTGTAATGAAACTATCCTTAAATTTTCTTAATATTATATTCGTAGAAATTAGTTAAAATAGGGCTACGATTCATGATTTATATTTTATAGTTTTTGAATTTAGCTCAATTGAAGGTGCTAGTTATTAATTCTAGGAATTTCATCCAGCTTCAGACAACGTTGACATTCATTGGTTTTAATAAAGAAAGTTGAAATCCATTATCTGAACTTTTTTTTATAAAACTATAATAATAAATTAAATTTATCTTGTAGTAAACACCATTAAAATTTAAGTTGTTCTATTAGTATCTGACACCACATGTCAGTTACTGGTTCATATATGTCAATTATTAGGTAACTGGATTACTAATAATTTAAAACATGCAAAAAGTAGACATATGCACCTGTAGCTTGATATTATATATAAATAAGGTATAAGTATTTTGTTTTTATAATAAAGATTAAAATATTTTTAAAGCTTAATTGCTCGAAATATAAAATTGCTTCTTTTTTCTCTTTCTTAATAACACGCTTATTCACTTTGTGCCAGTTATTGGTTTTTGAAAATAGAGTTGGTGTCAGTTACTGCAGTTATTGACCCTATATATGGAAAAAAGTAATTTTTTGCAATATATAATTTTTCAAAATTTTGTCAACAATAATTCTTTAATGTATCTCTACCATCCCTTGAAAATGAAAGATAACAATCCTCAAGGTATCAGTTCCTGAATGTTTCAACTTATTCATATTTTCTTTTAATTTTGAAAATATCAATTCTTACTGTTATGTATTTTTTGATAAATTTTTACACTGCACATTTTTTTAAACAACATATTTCATTGTTTTAACTTAAAAAGCATATGAGTTAAAATGTGTTGGGGGGGAGGGGGTGGACTTCTTCAGTACTGAGGTAAATCGGCTGAAGATTAATTAACACTCTAGCTAAAACTATATTAAAAAATACATGTAAATTATTTCTTATATGAAATAACGTTGATCATCTGGAAACCTATAAATATACCACTATAAAGTATTAAGAACAAATGAAATGACAGAGATTTGTAACTTTAAACTAAATTATGATCCCTCAAAATTATAGATTTCACATATTACTTATAACTTGACGCTTAGCGTTCTGATGCGAACGATAATTTATTTTGGGCTTATTTTCGACTGTGTGAATTCGAACATGGCGAAAAGGAATATCTATGCTTTTATGTATGAATTTTTATTAATCCCAACGTTTGTCATCAATTATAATTTCCGAAACGTTTTAATGCAAAACACCTATGCGCGTAATGTTTCACATATAAATTAAGAAGAATGATATATGCATTCGCTAATAAAGCAGTTGTCCAATCTAATGATCAATATTATTGATCTATGTGAAATTTTTGGAAATTTATGTCGAAATGTATCCTAAGACATAGAATACAGACTTGCTTTTACGAGTAGGGAAATTTCTAATTGTCATTATGTTTTACGACTACTCTATACAAAAATGCTGAATGCCTTCCATATCTGTTAAAACAGCTACAAAACAGTCTATACTGTTTTCATATAAAAAGATATAATCGTTGCTTAAGTTTAAAAAATTTCATTGTATATAAAACTTTAAAATTTTCTTTCGATAAAATTAAAAATCATACTCACATCAAACTTAATATACTTTAGTTTCCCCCATTCTTTTATATAATATACTTTATAAGTTTAAATAAACAGGATTAAAAAAAGTTAACTATTTAAAAAATTTAACAAAAGCCCAAAAAGTGAGAAATAATATTCAATTTTGAAAAGCCACGGAGAAGATATGGCTAAAAAATAAATTTCAATATAACAAAATTTTAACACAAATTTTAATATAACATATATAATGTATAATATATTATTTTAATAACTCACCAGAATATAAGTGAACATACATGCATATATTCATAATAATATTTATGTACATATCAAAAAAATTACAAAGGAACTTGAATAAAATTATTGAAAATATGTCTTGGTTAAAATTATTTTTCATCTACGTAAACATGTAATGTTTAGACATATCGAGGGTAAAGGATAATAAATATTATTTATATCCTGCAGAATGTATAAAAGATAACACACCGGGGAAACATGTTTATAAAGACAATCACTTGGGATACATAACTTCCTTTGTTCCTAGATATAGTAATATCATACTCCATTAGTCTACTTTAGAAGAATGTTTTTTACTTTGCAGATGCCGTAAGCAGATTATAGCTGTTACTTATTCACACTAAGGGGCAAATGTTTGCTTTAAGAAATTTTCGAGACGCGATTCCTGATATTAGTGAGCTTTTGAACGATGAAAGACATGAGATTATGCAAAGATATCAGAGAATAAATTTTGGATATTTATTTCAGGTTGCACAAATAGTTGCAAAAGTTTTTCTCTGTACGTTTACGATAGATTACTTGTTATAAGATTCTTTTTTGAGTGAACATTTTAAGTTCTATATTTATGAATTATTACGAGAACTATAAAATATTTTTATTTTGTAACATGTATAAGTAGAAAGATTTCCAATATATTTTTAATATTTTTTAAACACATTGAAATTGAGAATATAGTATATAAAATTTAATAAATGTCAAAAAAATATACTCTTTGTAAGGTTAGATAATTACGTGATTTAATCATTAGAAACTTAATTATTAGAATTTCATAAATACAAACATCTTTTCTTTTCGATTTCATTGAGAGTAAATACTAAACGATATATTGTTGGTTAAAAGCAACTAATAAAAGACGCTCATTGTTGTTTACGAACATATTTCTCGTTAAAAACAATTGTACAAGTTGCAAGGACATTCATCTTATATAAGCTATTAATAAGAAATACTTTCAAAGATTCAACTAAAAAAGTAACCAAATGTTTTAAATTTTTCTAAAATACACAGTTTTGAGGTAATGGTTTATTCTTTCTTCCCGAAATATCTTTCCTGGGGTTCTATGGCCCCGATTAGTATGGGATTTGGCTCATTCAACTTGATTTTCGATTGTCTAAGGTGTGTGGGGAGCGCTCCCGATATACTCTGCCTTAGACAGCGGGAACCCTGTTCAGAGGTTGTGAAAGAGGTTTGTTGGGAACACACTACACGCTACCGAAGGCATTGGGGTCCCAGAAAGTAAGTCCGTTTCAAACGTTTTATGCTGCTGAAGGCAGTGCGGCCCCCGAAACTAAGTTCATTTGAAAGATTTGCTGAAGATATGAAATCATACAAATCTGAGATTTGTTTAAGGTTATCATAACGGAACCTGGCAACGCCGAGTGGGTCAGCTAGTATATAGATATAAAGCTGACGAAGACGACCGCCATCACAATGGGATAAAAAAATTTTATGAACTAAATCTTCTCCTTCAGTATACAAAAAAGAGCAACAGAAACTAGGAAGACAGTATAAGATAAGCGAAATAGCACACACACACACACACATATATATATACATATACTAGGCGGCTGTGCCCCCTGCGACCTACACCCGCCGTTCACAGCCTCTAAAAATAAGTAATGTGCCCTGTTTAAAAAAATATTACCTGGTTACGGAAGATTGAATAATATTATCACTATAAAGGCGGCTCTCTTCTGTAATTAAGTTGCTACGATTTTCCGTTACAATGAGGCATTTTTCGATTACCATGGTCTCATCTATATCTGTCGTAAAAAATGACGGCTGTTTTCGGGATTGATAATTCTGATCAATTACACATTTGAAAATCAGCTTGTATAAAATGTTAATAATGCCGCTATTTTTTTACTTTTATAACAACCCTATGGACAATATTCTTTCTTTATAGACAGGGAAGCGGCTTCACAAACCATAACCTCATCGGGTTGATAGCTGAAATTCCAGGATTAATAAAAACTCGATTCCCATATTAAAATTCAACTAATCTTTAAAGTCATATCTTGATGGAAAACACTTATAATTCCGATTTCAGTGATTTACTGATAGGTTTACCATTGTGTTTTCCTGCTCCCAGTCATTTATGCTTTTATACCTTTGGGTGCAGGAAAGTACAATGATAAACCTATCGATGCACTGAAATCGTGTCTGCAGGGAGTTTCCTTCGTCTGCTTGGGAATCATTTTCTGATTGGAATAGTTACTGCTGCATTGAAAAGCATTGTGTTTTGAACATTTACGCTTATATTTTAGATTTTGATCGAATTTTAGTTATTTTCAGGAACAGATATAGCTTCTTCATGAATTATTTTCTCCTTTTTAATACGCCATCATGCATATTTTCATGTTGTTTGTAGAATGTATATTGTTTATGTTAATTTATAAAAAAAATGTCCGAATTTTTTAATATTTATTTGTCGAATATTAATTCGTACAAAATAAATCAAATGTATTTAGAGCATGCATTTACCTGCGTGTATGCTGCATTAAGTGATGTAATATATAAACCAATTTGCTAGACGCACTATTTTTATACCATGTGACGTCACATTAAAATTCTCTGGAATGAAAATCGTTGTAAATATATCGTTTTAATATATGACACAATTTTCAGCATTAAATGCAATCCTAATCTAATAATTAATTTAATATAAAGTATTTTCTCGTGTCCGATTCAAAAGTAAATATATTATTTAATTTTTAAATGTTTTAGAACTGAGCGTTTTAAATATAATCTAATAGTCACCATTAAAAGTTTTTAACACTTAATAATTATTTAATTATTTTAGGCATTTTAAATATGAAATATTTTCAGCTTTCTATCGCATAGTGAAAGTAGAATTTATTAATTTTAGATAAAACTGGTTGTTTTTAACTACAAAGGTAACACTTTTATTATTAGGAATTTGAATGTTTTGGGTAATAAAGATTAGACGTTTGGGAGAAAATAGACAAATGAACATACAGAATTATGACATATTAAGGGATTTTTTCAGTAATAAATTTAAAATAATTTCAAGAAGTGTGACCCATCTTTATCTAATAATAAAAAGTTCATATTCAAAATGCTATTGCATTTTCGGATATTTAGTTTGTTTTCTTTTGGTACAGGAAACAGTAACATTCAATTATTGAAATTAAATTAGTAAAAAAGAAAAATCATGCATCAAACATAGATTATGGAACATTTCCCATCACATCTTGAAAACTATAACGAAATTTCAACGTTCAATAAGGTGAAAAAAGATGTGCAAGTAAACAGTTTAGAATATATACAACGCATTTCAATATCATTGAAATTCGACAGAGTTTCTCGCCAAGCCAAGGAAACAACAATGCAATGAACCGTAAAGGAAAGGAATTTCTGTCAGTTGATACCAAACGATTTTACAAAAAAAATTTAGTACTCTGCCTAGTTTATATCTTGCGGACTGACCAAAACGGGATTTTGAAACCACTGTAGCTCGAGATTTGTTTATGATAGAAACAAAATTCTTATTTCTATAGAACGGGTTGTGCCACGTGACCCAGGAAACAAAAGTAAAGTGAGATCCGTCCAATAGGTTCTTAGCAAATGCGCTTTTAAAAATGCTGTTTCTTGCACTTTTTAGTTTCTTACTGAGACTAAAAATTGTTGGCAGGGCTACAGCAATGAGTAATTATCGAAATTTTACGTAGTTTGCTGAATTTGAATAGTTTTTATGAGTAGATCGGGCCTTTGTAAGTTTCGTGTAAAAATATTGATTAGTTTTTTATTTATATGAGTTTGAAATAATTAATTCCTATACTTAACATAGGGCATAGAAATATTAAATGACCTAATTCTTGTCGAAATGTTCGTATACACATGATATTGAAAAATGTGACTACAGACGACCAAAGTTAGCTTCTCATTGTAACTCAGAATTGCAGCTTATGCGGTTCGTTTACAGGGTCACTCAAAAAAACTTTAGACAGAGATAAAAAGTTGTGTAATTATCCGATTTTTAATATCTTTTCTGAATTTGAATTGTTTTTATGAGTATTTCAACTCTTTCAAGTTTCGTGTAAAAATATTAATTTGTTTTTGATTGAAGTGGAATGAAAACGGTCTTGATGTGAGTAAATCTACAACGCTAAGACGTCTCCATAAACCTGGATTTCAATTTCGTGTACCAAAGTTAAAGCCCTTCATGACTATTAATCAGTAAACGAAGAGAGTGAAGTAGTTCAAAAAAAAAAAACTTTTATGGGGTCTGGATGATTTGAAAAATATATTGTTTAGTATTGAGAGTTTGTTTCGCGTAACATATGGTGATCAAGGTGTTCGTGTATGGCGAATGAAGGAATAAGCATATAAGAAGGCCTGCATGAAACGATCGGTGAAATTTACAGCCAGTGTAATGTTATGGGCTTGCATGACTGTAGATGTTCCTGGAAGGCTATGCATAGTTAACGAAAGGATTAATTCTGAGATATATCAAGAAATCCTTGAGCATTTCATGACACCATCGTTGGAAAATCTGTGTGATGACGATTTTATTTTTCAATCTGATTTAACACCTTAACATGGTCAGTGACCACCATGAACTGTCTTAGCCAACACGAAATTAACGTACTTTCCTGTCCGCCTAATTCGCCGAATTTAAATCCAATAGAGTATTTGTGGGGGAAAATGAAGAAAAGACTGCAATATATTGCGCTAAAAAACAAAGTTGAGTTTTTTCTAGCATAAAGTCGATATGGTTATGTCTCGGCAAAAAATATTGCGAACCACTTGTAGTTCACTTGTCAAAGCGAGTTCGTGCTGTTATAAAATGCAAAAGTGATGCTTCAAAATATTAAAAATAACTATTTTGACTTTTTTTTTTAAAAAGACGTATTATTTACAATGCATTATTCCAATATTTTGAATCAGATAAATGGTTATTCTAATATTTTTATTTTTTCCAAATGTAAATAATTATTATAATTTTTGTATTGATTCTTTTAATTTTTATTCTAAAAGACTTTATAAACTATGTAGATTCTTACAATATTAAGTTTAATAGTGTATCGTTTTGTATTAGCGATACATAAAATATCATTTTTTTACAATTTTCTAATCTTTTGACTTGAGCTGTACGACATGGCATGGTAAAATTTCGTCCAGTTAGAAAATTTACATTTAGAAATTTTCGCAAATAAGTGGAAATGCACTCGAATTCTTTTGTATAGCCCTGCATATTACCTTAAGATATTTTTACACACCACATATTAATCCAAAATTTAATTCGTGTAAAAAATAATATAATACAATTTAAGACGCAATTACCAACAATAAAAGGCAATGTGTCTTCTTAGTTGCGTAGTCCTGTATATGATTTTATTTGTATTCCAGAAAACTTCTATTAGTATACCAGGAACAACACAATTAAAAACTGCCCTTCAACAATTTTCTCCAATTGACAGTAATATTTACGAATTTTTTGTGTAGCCCTATATGTAATTAACAAAATTTAAACACTGCATACTATGCAAAAATTTATTTAAACTTAAAAATGCAAACAAATGCGGAAACTCATTTCAGGCAATTATAGCTCATATCCGTGAAAATGAACGATAAATGTAATGCACACCATACGTTTCAGTAAAAAGCTTCTTATTGAAACTCTCTCAACTTCTTATTGAAAATACGCAGAAGATAAATGTATTTATGTATCAGTAACAACATTAAAATATACTACAAACAATTTTCCCCGTAGAACGTTATGTAACGGAATTCAATTGCACTTCATAAAATGATGCATATCAATTTTATTTGTTTGAAATCGAGTAGCATCATCAAAATGCACTTAAAATGATTTCCCCATTGACCGTAATGCCATGGAATACTTTTGACAGTCACGGAATACTTATGAAAGAATTATAAATGACACGCACTTGATTTTCAATAGCGATCGTGCTATAGTAAACATCATTACTATATACAAGATTTAGAGCAATCCGTGTGTAGTTAAAACAGTTAGAGCTTTGATAAACTAACAGACAAACCGTAGTCATAGACACTTTTCATCTATGTTGGAAAGTGTTAAAAATGACTAAATATATTTTGTCGTCTGACTAAGAACATTCTTCAGAATTTAATCTAAAGAAGCCCAATTACAAAAAAGAAAAAAAAACACTCATTTAAGAAAATATTTTAAAGCTTTAAGCCTATTTTACTTAATTTCCCTAGTGAATAATGCTCAATAATGTAAAACTATTCTTGAAAATCGTTCAAGTGTAAAATAAATTACGGATACTGTAATTGCGGTAGTACGGATACTGTTACAAAAGAATTACAATTTGAAATTTATACAAAATAACATGAAAAAAAAATCAATTCCAATTAGTCAATTTTGATCATTTGGGATGAGATAATTTCTGAACAGCATTTGTTTTAATCTTATTTTTTTAATTAAAGTTATATGGTTTTCTTCCACTGTTCAATCAATGTGAAAAAACTGAATAATTAATAAGAAAAAAATCTATTTATTTTTTTAAATAACATTCTAATAGTTCATATCAGATAATTACATGATAAAATCTTTAGAAAATAATTTCGAAGCAACATTTTAAATTTCACAATTTTCTGTTCCATTGTATATTTTAATTGCGTTGAAAGAATGAATTATTTACACGAAATTTATCGCGAGAACATTTCTGTAATATATTTTAAAATACAAGTAGTTTTATTGAAATAGCTTTCTCTGGAAGCTCCATTAAAACAGTTTCGTTTCGAAAAAAGATATTTTATGCAGAAGTATAAGAAATAAGGAATGTAATCTTTTTAGTAGATTTAATGTATTTAGAAATATAATTTGGATTTAACTCGACGCATATTTTAGAATATATCATGTGATAAGAAGGAAATATAAAAACTAAAATGGGCAGTTGTTTCTTTTTAAGCTAAGTCAAGGTTTAGAAAACTATCTGCTTAAATATATGAAGTGTCGCCGTAAAGAATTGTTTAAATTTGTAATGCACAAAATTAATGCAGCATATTTACCAGTTAAAAAATACAAAACTTTGGATTAAGGAAGATGATTTTAACAAGTTTTAAAATAAATAGTAGCCTGTTAATTTATCGGACGTCATAATTAAAAATACAATTTTATCCAATTATTTAATTTATAAATTAAAATACCCATTAATTTGTATATTTTTGTAAATAAAAAACCCTCACATGTGCTACAAAACTGAAAAAAAATGCATATAGTTTTTAGATGTAACAGAGGTATTTACGAAAATGAAATATAGGTTTGTAGCTAACCACAATATCTGTAGAAACGATTTTGATAAGGACCTTAGAACGTAACAAACCGTGTAAACGTGAGAAACCGTCAAAAACGTCCATACTGCGAAATAAAACGAACAAAAGTTTTTGAAATAAAAGAGCATCTTTGCTGTCCGAAAATTTTCTCAAAAACGTTTCTGCTAATTTTTTAAACCTATTCACGTTATACTTTCTCATTTAAATGTTTCTGCAGATCGAATAAATTTTATAGAATGATGCTTAACTGCAGGGTTACAATTTTATTTCATAAAAGATGTTATGCTGCTTCTAGATCGGGGAAGGTTTCTGCAATTTATTTACTATGTATGTATATATAGAAAATCACTTAAAAAATGGATACAAGTTTAAGATAGTGTTCAAATATCGTTAAAATTTGGTGCGGGAGTAGGGAATACGTCAGGAAAACGATTTTGCAATGGAAAGTATGTCCACAAATGTACGCATGCGTATATAGAGTACGCTGCGTGTACCCAAAATTCCTTTGCGTCCCATTCATTATTTCGACTTTCCTAAAACTACTATTATTTCTTCTCCTATTCCCACTTCTCATTTGGATTTCCATGAAACCTTTTACATTTTTAAAAACTCCAAAAATCTCGTTAATCACCTTTTTTCAACGCCTTCATTATCTGACGCCGGGAAACTTCTCGTTTAATTTTGTTCGTTCCGGTTCTTATAACCTTTATTATTATTTTTTTTAATTGGTTTGTTTTTTACTTTTTATTTTTATTTTCATTTTTATTTTATTTATTTTTTGTTAGTTAATTTTATTCTTTCTTTTTAACTTTCATCGTTCAAGAATTTTTAAATTTTGATTTCATACTAGAATTCTTAAACGTCATTAACGAGATTTTTGGAATTTTTAAAGATGTAAAAGGCTTTGTCGAAGGCCAAATGAGAAGTAGAAATAGGAGGAAATTATACTAACTTTATGAAAGTCAAAACAATGAATGGGACGCAATTGAAGGTTGGGTACACACAGCGCCTTCTACATACGCATGCGTACATTTGCGGACATATTTTCCTATGTAAAATCGGTTTCCTGACGTATTCCCTACCTCCTCACGAAATCTGAACGATAAGTTTTGAAACACCCTGTATATATATATAGAGAGAGAAAGAGAGAGAGAGAGAGAGGGGGGGGGGGGTGGATGTGTGCCACCCATTGAATTGGACAGAAGGTATCCGCGGGGGTTGTGAATGAAAGAGAATAATATATATGAGTAATGTCCTTCTTGATTGGTTCCACTGTGGATTTTATTCAGTTTAATTTTGTTACGGTCAATACGATCGTGTTTTTTAATCGAGGAACAAACATACCGGCACCGTATACCAAGGGGAATCAAACATAATGCAAACATCTATACCTAGGTTGGGATTCATAACCGGCATCTTTTTTCGTCTAACAATATGTAAAATGTTCTGAAAAAGGTCGTAAAAACTTGAATATTTGTTCTCTGTTTGATTTTTGCCATGTATGTTAGCTAAAAAAAATAAATTCTATCAGAAAATTAAAATATTGCTTATTTTTCATGAAAGGCTATTGATGAATGTTTGTTCACGATCCATCTATTTTTAGATGCGGCATATTATAAGAATGTAAAGCAGCTTAATTGTTATCAGATAAAAGACGTTATTAACTCATTTATGCCCAGCGTCTCATTATTGGAAAGTTACGAATTGTAATAAATTTGTATAATACTCTTCATCTTTATAGCATGAAAATTGTATGAAATAATTACATATAAATGTCTTTATCTGTTACTAAAAGATGACAGCATTTTTAGTAGTTCATAAAATACTAATTATAGTATGTAATGTACAATTTAAAAGCTTATTTTTTTAATTTAGACAAAACATATAATTATGCGTATTATACTATTAGAAATATTATGCATATTTCCATATTTAGTACGTTTACATTTTATCAAATAAATACAAAATTAAATAACTAGTCGGATATACCAATCCCAAAACTTTCTTCTATCTCATACATGTTAATACTTCAAAATTCGCTATCACACTGCCAAAATTAAATGGCAATCTATGCATCTCATGAGTATTCTAAAGATATGAAATTCCGTGCATTAGTTCTTGAGATAAGACTGTCGCTGAAATCGTCTAAATCCAGCAAAATGCTGCCTAGCAGCGCCATCTGTTAGATGATTTATACCAAATCCTAATCAGCAACAATTTATGTCAGCGTCTGACTGAATCTGAAGTTTGGAGAAAATCCGTGCATTTGTTTTTGAGATAGAGCTATAGCGAAAATCGTGAAAATTCCTGCATAGCAGCGCCACCTATTGGGTGATTAACACCAAAACCTAATTAACAACAACTTATGTCAACATACAACTAAATCTGAAGTTAGATGAAAATTCGTCCATTAGTTCTATAGATAGAGCTATTGAGGCAATCGTGAAAAAGGCAGCACAGAAGCGCCACCTGCTAGGCGATTTACACCAACACATAATCAGTAGCAAGTCATATCAAGGACTAACTGAATCGGAAGTTTGATGAAAATCCGTGCGTTAGTTCTTAAGATAGAGCTATTAGGGAAATCGTGTGAATCCTACAAAATTCTTCATAACAGCGCCACCTGTTGGGTGATTTACTCCAAAACGTAATCAGCATCAATTCATATCAAGGACTAACTAAATCTGAAGTTTGATCAAAATCCGTGCATTAGTTCTTGAGATAGATGTATTGCGAAAATCGTGAAAAATGCAGCATAGCAGCGCCACCTGTTGAGCGATTTACACCAAAAACTAATCAGCATCAATTTGTATTAGAGACTCACTGAATATGAATTTTTATTAAATTCCGTGCAATAGTTCTTGAGATAGAGCGCCCACAAAATTTGTGTCACATACACACAGACAGACAGACAGACAGACTCACAGACAGACATTTTGTAAAAACATGTTTTTTGGAATTTCTGACCCCTAAAACGTGTAAATCCGTCGAAAACCGGAATTCGAAAATTTTCATGAATCCAATACTTTCTTCTTGTAAAGATAGAAGAATGTAAAAACGCTTAATTTCTTTTGGTATTTTTTAAGTTCATTTTTCAACATTTGCATAAAGTGATTTTACGAACAAATTTGAAAAACAAAAATTCAGGCACAAACAGCTTAAATTTATAGCTCTTTAAGCGCATAACATGATCAATTGTAAATTTAAATGAGTAAAATATTGAAGTTAATTAAAAGGAAAATATTTTGAATTTTTTTAAATAAATAGATTGTTTCAAACAAATATACATTCTCAATATTAATAGATTTGGAAATTAATATCGCATTATCAATCTAAGTACTAGAGTCAAAAGCTTAAATTATATTTAGTTATTTAATATGCCATACGAGTTTAAATAGCCATAAGCGTTACGTAAGTTTCACTTAAGTAATTCCGGTGCAGAAATTTTGATAGATGTTCAAAACATATTCTAATGTTATTATTTGTTACCACAAGATAAAATTATCACATCTCAAATTCTGCAGGCGAATCACCATTAACTTAATCTTAGAGTGTTTAGAATTTCAATTGACTAAAACTTTAATGCTACGGAATTTAAAATGGCTGAAATTAGGTTGAGTCTCATTTAAATTAATTTAATTTAATTTAAATTTAGTGAATTGGGTTTCATTTTGATATTTAGTGTTTAGTTGATTCATGTATAAATGAATTTTACTGTTGTAAAATAAATATATGTGTATTATTGTTTAGTACAATTTTAATCTGAATGAAAATTGAACGATTTACGCATCTATATGAATTTAACTATAACATGAGGCGTCGTAGAAATTTTTTCCCTCAAATATGAAATTTATTGACATTATATATAAATATAGTATCTGTGCATGTATGAGACCTATTCTCTAAATTATTTAAGTTTCGCAAATATGTATGTATCGCCGAAAATTTGATTGACACGATTATTTTTGCAATAATATGTTAAATATGTAAATGTCGATGTCCATTAACTATGTAATAATGAGACAAAAAGTTGGAATCAGTAGATTTAGAAACCATCTCGCATTCGGGTGAGATAGTTTTCTCGTTAAAATGCGAAGCAAATTTTTCGATTAACAGTTCGAATATAGCTTTTGGCGCTCCCTTTTTCGCTTATTTGTTAACAAGTTGAGCTTTTTTCTAGGAATAAAGAGCTATCGGTATCTACACGATCCCATTTTAAAGTGATATTATTTACAAAAATGATTTTTTTAGGATTGTTTGCAGCGAAAGATGAGGACATTTGGGGCAGAGTTAAAAGAAAAGTTTTTGAAATTTTCTCACGCAGTCTTTTGTAAGCTTCTTTTTTAATCGTCTGAAGTAAATTTACCCTATCTTCTGCCAATTGTTGCGTTTGAGTAAATCTGTGCCATGGCCTCTGTAATAGTGTTCATTGATATGGTTCGCTTAAATGCAAAAATTCCAACCATATTACAGGAACAATGAAAATTTATTCAACATTTTAAATTTAAAGTTACAAAAGAGATCTTTCTCATAATTAATTAAGAGTGAGAGAGAGAGTAAATATTTTACAAGGTACGCCTGGGCGTGACCCACAGACCGTGAAGGTCTTATATCCTCTTTCTTTGGAGATCAAAAGTTGAGAGCGTGATTTCACAAGAATCATATCACACTCGTCGCTACACTTCGCGAAATTCAAACATTGGCACCCTGAACAAACTGTGGACAAAGGTTTTATTCGCGAGCCAAATGATTATCCCCAAAATCCAGCAACCCCGATGAGAACAATGAAACGCGTCATGGAAAATGGTTGCCAGTCCACAAACCTGGGAATCATTATCTAAGCGAAATGATTACGTTAAAATGCCCGCAACATACAATCGAGAAATGCCAAGAAAGGCATCTGGTAAAACCAACTGACAAAAAGGTTTAATCTCCATGCAACGTAAATTTAAAAACCGCATCACATTCCGATGTTAGAGACTGCAGAAACATCTGGGAGGTGTTTATATTACAGACTGGCATTCGCTTAAACAAGTGTTACTTAAAATTACATACTGCAGACCGAGGAAAGGGAAAGATGCAGTGATTCGCATAAAATACATTCCTTTCACATTCGTTGTTAAAAGATTTTCAACGGTTCCATCTTAGCAGTGATAAGGAAGCTTTTCTCTGTATGAAATTAAATGAAGAGATATTATTACTAGCAGCTGCAGTGGAACACAGATAAGGGAAAACAAAGAAAAAAAGGAAATGAATCTTTGAGCGGCGTGAAATAAAGATGTTTTTAGAAAAAGAAAGAAACCACATTAATAAAATCTGGATGTTTTTGAGAAATGAATTTAATCACCTATTTCATTATAGGAAAGAGGGGGGGGGGGGGCTAATATGATCTAAAAGTAAGAAAGTTATGTTTTAAATTAATTTTGAATAAAAATGATACCTATGGGACAGAAACGCTGTGACATAACTCACCCCCACAACAGATGAAAGCTGAAACGTGTACGTTGTAGCTTTATATCTACTTAAAATCCTTTGTCCACCTTCGCACTTACAGAATATGTATCATGACAAAATAAGTAAAATTAACTATTTAAGTTGATATCTACCAAGAAACTTATTTTAACTTGTCTGTGAAACTATTTCCCGTTAGCTCCTGTAAAATATTTTATACAACTATAAGTAGAAAAAAATATATATTTGCTTGCTTTCAAAACAATTCACAATAATTGTGTTATGTCCATGACTGAGCGCTCATAATATTCAAAATAATCTTTTTTTAAATTAAATATTCCACAAAATTTAAATGGCCACATTAGTTGATAACACAGGATCCTATATTTATTTTTTTGTGGCATTGTATTGTGGCGCTGGTACCAGCATTTTAGTCATGTATGTATTCATATAGAGAAGCATTTACTGTATTTACGACTTCTCCAAAATTTGATCTTACATGAGATCATAATATTAAATAAATGCAAGCAAATAAAAACAAAGGACAAAAACACACCAGTAAAAATTGTTACTTTAAGGAAAAATGAATTCTTTCAAAAAATTGAAGCTTATTTGTATTATCTTAGGTTGCTTCATTACTGGCATAAGAAACTTACAAAAATTTGTGCATAACGCACAGGACTACCAGAGACAAAAATTGTGCAAGCTGCACGCGCTCAAACAAGCGTAGCCCTAAATATTGGAATTTTGTGAATTCTAGTGGCATCATCTTATGGCTTCTGCCTTAAATAATAAGGGGTAGTTTTTTTTAGATTCCTGCAATTTAACTAAGTCCCCGGTTTCCAAAAAATCACAGTATGGTATAATTTAGCATTTTATGAATTTTTACAAAGCCATCCTGTCTTTCCGTGTATTGATCAAAATTTAACCCCTGGCAAACCTATAAAAAATTAATAAGAAATTGCATACAATTTTATATAGTGTAACAAGATATCTTACTCGATCTGCCACCTCCAAGTAAGAAGTATCCAATGAAAGTGTAAAAAAAATGTTATATGTTAACAGTAAACAAATTCGAAATGTATGTGTAGTTTAATATGTCATGTGACGGATAATTCCTAGAAACATTAAAATCTTTGTATAGATACAAAGTGATGATGCCATTGACATGTTCTGACATTATGTACACAAAAAAAACTGTTAAAAAGAAGTATCTTAATATTGAAACATGGTGTAAAATTTAAAAGATAGGAAAGTAAAAGGAGAAACTGTATGTGTGTGGAGGGAAAGGGGGGGGGGGACTCCCAAACTCAAGAACTATTTGTAATGCAACACATGAACAAAAGTGTACGCAAGCATACACAACGTGTAAGTAGACACATGAACAAATTGTATAATATCATATGAACTCTATGTATTAATGTCTCAATGAACTAAAATTGTAATGTATTCGCTCACAAAATAAACAGACAGTATATGTGTAAAAACTCAAGACACTTGCATACGAGTGAGATTCAATTACATAATTAATGAGTTATCATCAAAATGTAATGAATAAGGGTTAAAAAAACAAATGAACTACTTGTAATGTGTGTGTAAGCTCTGGTTAAACTCTAAACCAGCCAGTGTGTACAACTCAATGAACTACTTGTAAGAAAAACAAAAAAGAAAAAAAGAAAATACTGCCGAATAAATCGCTAGCAAAGTACAATCTGTAAATGCAAATGAACAAAATATGTAAATCAACACATGAACTAGTGTAATGTATGCATAAGAATGTACCAAAATGTATTAAAAAAATAACTGTTGTGAAACACAAATATCCAACATATGAACTACATGTGAAAGAAAACTGTTGAATAAGTGGTTGACTAAGGGTTAAAAAGAAACTAAAACTGCATCTGCCAAATTCATTACTGTCTTAAGTTAACAGAAGCGTGCATAAAATGTATAACTCTACGCTAAAAATTGTAGAAGTTATGTAAGCCAAACATGTTCCAAGAAAAGAATGAAAGGGAAAAAAAATATATTGCTAGCCAAAAATAACAAGCAATGTACCTTATGTGGTATGAATGTATGTATCCATCACAAGACAACTGTGAGACTTGAACTCACAAATTAAAAAAATTTTAAATCTGAGGAAGAAAAAAAATGCCAAAGATTTAGTTTAATGAGTATATGTGAATAGCCCTTTACCAAAAATAAAGTGTACCTAACAGCTCGCATTATGCATGTGACTACCTTTTATAAGAAAAACATTTACCGATATCAAATATCATGTGAGTTATAATAAAAAAAAATACCTTATGTTATAACTTAAAATAGCAACGAGTCACCAGCCGCGCGTAAACAATGAAGTCCAACAGTACATTAGCTGCATGTGTAAAACTGTACACCCGGTTAATTATCCCTTGCAAAAAAACTTTAAGATGACTGGGTAAACAATGTACAGTAGTTACATTATGTTATAATTTCTGCAAAACTTTTAAACACACGAACTAAAAGAAAACACCTGACATTAAAAGAAAGTCTATCTAAAAACAACTACGAAGTTGTGAATGCAGTGAAAAAAAAAATGCAATTTTTAAGCTAAACACAAATGATGCTAAAAGAACTCTATACATGCACAGACGGTAATGAATGTCCTTAACCATGGTGATATTAATTGAAATATAACAAAATTCAGCAAAACAGAACGAGTCAATGTGTGTGTGTGTGTGAAGTACCAGGCCAAACCTGACATCCCAAACCATGTGCATGAGAGGGGGAAAAAAACATGTGTGATTAATACCTAACAATGCTATCTGCCCATAGCAAGTTAGAAGTAAAAGTGCAAATTAGTGTAAAGGTGTTATCCATCATCAGCATTAGGAAACAATTACAGGTGAAATTTTAGCAATCTAAAAATAATTTTTAAAATGTAAACAATACTCCAATTGTAAAATTAATATTAGTGTAACTCCATCAATCATGTTAGGAAACATATCCGATCCCTGATTAAGCCAGCGGCCAACTTGCTTAACCATAGATCGAAATACACACCTCAGACATTTTGCTATCCCATGGAAAATAGCGCAATGACTGAAGTATCCCACATAAACCATGACAGAAGTACAAGCAAACAAACTTACACACAACCCCCCCCCCCCCAAAAAAAAAAACAATGTATTAATGTGAATGCATGTCATTGAGAAACATAAATAAAATAACAGTTTAAAACTATACGTCAAACCTATGTTGTACATCTTATGTATTTTGCAAAAGCAAACGAGAGCCAAAAGGGAAAAAAAAATATTTTTGTAACCATGATATGATGACTCGAGCTATGTAATATGCCTAAAGAAAATGTATGCCAGGATAAACTAATCTAAGCTTACAAAATATTTTGCCAAAGTTCACCATCCAAGAAAATATTTATGTGAAAGATAAATAATCTAATATTTTTTTTTAAACTTATGATTACGCCAATTGTATGTAAATTTCTAATCAAGTGCCCACATCTAACTGAGAAAAAAAAAATGTTATGCTCACCTCCTCTATACTTATTTTAAATTGCCACGAATATGCAACTCCAACATATTTCACATTACTCTTAATCAGTGCAAAAAAAAAAAAAAATAATAATAATAATAAAGTCATAAAACATAAAACTTTCTGCATAGAAAAAAAAATAATATATATTAACTCTAAAAATAAATTTCAAAAGTGTGTCCCAGGTCTAATAATGTAAAAGGTATTCAAAAGCAAGTCATTTACAATCAAAGATAAATATATCTATAGATTTTTTTTTTTTTTTTACCATTTATAAGAAAGGCTGAATGACAGCATCTTAACTAACAAAAAAAAAAAAAAAAAAAAAAAAAACATTTAAAAATCCCCAGAAAACGACTCATAACAGACACTATACTGAATAAGTTGCAATATGACACAACATATTATTTAAATCATACTGCTAACAGACAGCATACGAGCCAGCGTATTTATGTGCAACAAATGATAATACAACAGAGAAGTAACTTCAAGGCCTAGAGATAAAATAAAAGGAATATATTATCTCTGAAGTGCGTCAATGTGTCAATGCAAGATACTCAGGAAGTGTCTAATATGAATCAAATGCAACACATTTCAAAAAATGCTACCCTTTTTTTTATCCCCTTGGAAATGCATCCCAATTATTCATAAATTTTACTTTACACATCAACTGCCGATCTGTAAGCAACAACTTATATATTTAAACGCAGATGAAATATTACCTAACATATTAAATATGCATAACAGAGATAAACACAAATACATCTCTTTTCAATCAAAATAGAAATTAAATTAAAAATAAACACACCTTTCGTTAAAAATATGTCATTCAAAACTATAATTAAAAACAACAAAATGTGCACAGATAAATTAGATAAATTTTAAAAGGCTATTGTTTGTGCAATAGCGACAAGGAATGCAAGCGCAATATCTTTCACGATAAATGTTAAACCCAGAAAATCCTTGTCATGCATGAAAATAAAGTATATTTAAACATTCCTAAAATAACTGAACTTAAATAGCACTTACCTTTTAAACATTAACATGCAAAGAGCAGCTTAGAATTATAGCTCCAAGTATAACGATTTTTAAAAAAAAGCAATTTTTTTTTTATAAAGTCGACATCTTCTTTCTTCCGGCTATTACCTTTTATAAGCAGCCTTATTAAAAACACTATGGAATAGTATGGAGTAATAAAATTTTAACCACGTATGAATATAGAAACATTTATCATAGCCTGAAAAGAGATGAAACTGGAAAAAATATAAAAAGGAAAATATTGTATTAATTAAAATTAAGATTTTAAAAAGGAGAAAAAAAAAATGTTCATGTTGAAATTTGTATTGTAATTTTTTTTTTTAACACAACCTAAAAATGCACTTTTTAACTGTAGTAATTAACACAAGTAGTGTCACACTAAGTTCACTTTGAGATTTTCATCTACGTCACACTTTTTAAATGCTGCGTCTCTGTTATTGTAAGTGAGAAACACTTTTTTTTTTTAGATTTCGTTGCGTAAAAACACATTTTGCCAAGAAAATAAAATTCTATCACAAAGGCAATATTCGGAATGAAGCACGATGAATTTTTGACATTGTCAGGTGCACTTTTTTTGTAGGAATCACTAGATTTAACTTTTTTCTTTTTTGCAATTTCACAAACAAACTCAAAAAGAATTGTTATTTTTTTTTTGTTGACACACATTTGAAGAAAACACAGATCACTTGTAAAAACTCAAATCACTGATAACACACATGTAGAAGACTCCAGGAGAGATTGAGCACAGCACTAAGTAATAAGCAGTCTTGAATTAAAAAAAAAAAAAAACAGCGTCGCGCATCACAGGAACGTCAAACAGGCAACCATGGCTTGTCGCTTAAGTGGAGAGGTGATGACATACTCTTGATTCCAACATCACAAGACACATAGACAGGAATGGCAGGAAACTTTAAGAAGACAACTGTCCTTTTAATACCTAACTGGAATTTGTCGAAAGCGGAGCATACATCCATTTTAACAGTGGGGGGAGGGGGGGGATTTCTCTCTCTCAACTATATATATATATATATATATATACATATTTTTTAGGTTGGAGAAAACTCCGGCCGATGGCCAAATTTATGTAATAGTGTTCAGTGGGATGGCTCGCTTAAATGCAAAAACTCCAACCATATTACAGGAACTATGAAAATTTATTCAACATTTTAAATTTAAAGTTACAAAAGAGATCTTTCTCATAATTAATTAAGAGTGAGAGAGAGAGTAAATATTTTACAAGGTACGCCTGGGCGTGACCCACAGACCGTGAAGGTCTTACATCCTCTTTCTTTGGAGATCAAAAGTTGAGAGCGTGATTTCACAAGAATCATATCACACTCGTTGCTACACTTCGCCAAGTTCAAACATTGGCACCCTGAACGAACTGTGGACAAAGGTTTTATTCGCGAGCCAAATGATTATCCCAAAAATCCAGCAACCCCGATGAGAACAATGAAACGGGTCATGGAAAATGGTTGCCAGTCCACAAATCCTGGGAATCATTATCTAAACGAAATGATTACGTTAAAATGCCCGCAACATACAGTCGAGAAATGCCAAGAAAGGCATCTGGTAAAACCAACTGACAAAAAGATTTAAGCTCCATGCAACGTGAATTTAAAAACCGCATCTCATTTCGATGTGAGAGACTGCAGAAACATCTGGGAGGTGTTTATATTACAGACTGGCATTCGCTTAAACAAGTGTTACTTAAAATTACATACTGCAGACCGAGGAAAGGGAAAGATGCAGTGATTCGCATAAAATACATTCCTTTCACATTCGTTGTTAAAAGATTTTCAACGGTTCCATCTTAGCAGTGATAAGGAAGCTTTTCTCTGCATGAAATTAAATGAAGAGATATTGTTACTAGCAGCTGCAGTGGAACACAGATAAGGGAAAACAAAGAAAAAAAGGAAATGAATCTTTGAGCGGCGTGAAATGAAGATGTTTTTAGAAAAAGAAAGAAACCACATTAATAAATCTGGATGTTTTTGAGAAATGAATTTAATCACCTATTTCATTATAGGACAGAGGGGGGGGGGGAGGCTAATATAATCTAAAAGTAAGAAAGTTATGTTTTAAATTAATTTTGAATAAAAATGATACCTATAAGACAGAAACGCTGTCACAGCCTCCTTTCAAGCTGGGGGTCTCGAAGGGCATCTTAAACAATGCAATATTTTGTAGAAAAATAGATATAAAG
The DNA here is from genome assembly GCA_963932465.1 of Maratus speciosus. Lineage (NCBI taxonomy): Eukaryota > Metazoa > Arthropoda > Arachnida > Araneae > Salticidae > Maratus > Maratus speciosus. Next base: position 502,226,733 of record OZ010786.1, on the reverse strand, counting down.
AGCTTACGGAGAATAATATGTTAACTTAAATAATTAATATTTATGCGACATTTATATTTTATTACTTTGATAAAGGCTCATACTACTTTTTTAGTGCTTGTATTGTTGGTAAACATTTTTTGATAAATCCCAACGATTTATCGAGTGGAATCTTCATTAAAATTATTTTTTTTTAATTAATCACCTATGACATAAACACTCACACGAAGCTGAAACACTATATACTTCCCTAAATAAATTGTTCCGGATTTTTTTTGTATTGTGTACAGCATTATAATAATTTTATTAACTCTTTAATAATTTTATTATTTTAACATGATTTACATTAACATGCATATGGACTTTACGAATGAGTGTTTTGAACGTATTATTCCTAATCAAACAAATAACTAAAATAAAATATGTATTTCAATTTAATGTCAATTTCATATATAATTTAAAGGTGATTTTTCCATGCATCAAGCATAGATTATGAAACACTTTCCAACACATTTATAATAATGTAACAAAACTACACCGTTTAAAAAAATAGAACATTATGTCTAATTCAGCCATATGAAAACGCATAATACATTTCAAAACAAAATTTCAGTTGTTCCCATCCACAATCGGAAAATTTTCGACAATCGAATTTTTTCCGAAGGCCTGCATATGATATATAGATTTGCATCTATTAACTACATGCATGCCAATATTTAGTTCACTTAAGAGATTCATATAGTACTTCAGTTGAAAATTTACCTTCAGGAATTTCCTCTAATAAGGAGAACGCTAATTGAATACTTTTGTGCAGCCCTGTATTTGAGGTATACAATTTATATGTAACGAGTAAGGTGAAAAAATTAATTTGATTTAAAAGCGCATAACGAATTTTAAACCGTACACTGCAGCAATTATTACTCATAGACAGTACTGTACTGTAATGATTTCTTTTGTCTGTTCCTGTAAATGAATAAAAAATGCTATGAATGCTTTGTTTAAATCGTGTTTTGTCGTGATAATAGTGAAATTGAGTGATTTATATTAGTTTCAATACATTTGAAATAGCATAATGTCATTAAAATACTCTGCAAACGATTTTTTCCCATATACTATAATGTAATGGAAAACTTTTGAGTGCCCCTGTAAATGAACGATTAATCATACATACTTCATATACAAAACCAAACATGCCTTGGTGACCCTAAATAAGCCTTATCAATTTCATTAAAATCCGAGTATATTTACGGGAGTTAGAGCGCGGCCAGACGGACAGACGCCCGGTCGGAATGACGGACTGACAGACAGACGGACAAACAAACCGAATGCATAAACACTTTTCAACTTTGTTGGACATTTAAATTTTTTTATTAATTATAGCAAATAAAAAACACTCTCTACGTGATTCATAAAAATTCAACTGGATTGCAAAAATCGTCTGTTAATGAGATAAAATTTACGGTACATATAAATATATTTATATATTTTTTAATCGTCTGATTTGCTTTTCTCGGAAATATTGGAATAAATAAAATTTTCTTTTAATTGTTCTTGTTTAGCTTCTTTTGCAGACAATTAGAAGATTTTAAATATTGTTATATATAGGGAAAATTTCGGTATGAAAATTAAAAGAAGGCTACAGATTGTGACAGATTTAATGCTAAAGTTTGTGTTATGGAAGGAACCAGCGCTGATGTGGAAAATTCTCGTTTGGAAGAGAAACAAAAAGGCCGAATTACAAATGCATTAAAATATTGCGAGACGTTGTTACAAAATGATGATCTGTTTACAAGTTCTTCACCGGATGAAATATCCGGTGCTTCTATTGCTATGGGTGACGAATTTCATGGTGCAATTTTAGAAATATTAGAAGAACGACAAATTATTGAGGCCGAGGAATTGATATTGAATGAAGAAGATGAATTTAACGTATTTACATAATTAGGATTTTTTACTTTAGGAAAAAAAAGTATTCGTTATATTTCATAGTTTTAAAAAGTCGAAATCAAACATTTGAATTTTAAATATTTTTTTATAGTGTCCAAGATTTCATGAAGATGGTGAGAATTTTTTACCTGAACCACGCGATTATATTCCATTGTAGTACAGAAAGAATGCTGTTGCATTAGCTGAAGCCTGTAATAAATAAGTAAAAAAGTAAATAAAATAAATAAAAAAGGGCCCCAGGGTGGGATCGAACCCGCAATGTCCTGGTCTGAAAGCTCGCACGCTACCTCTGAGATATGAATTCATATGCAGATAGTCATACTAATGGGTATTTGAAATATATGCTGAACTTTAACCCCCAATTTCTAAAAACTAAGGCCCATTTGAAGAAATCCTGTTATCAGAATAATTAGTGTTATGACCACTACAACATACTTTGAAATCATCAAAATCTGTGCGCATCATGTTTGGTGGTGCCCTTGTTAGTTTTATTTACCATCACAAGGAAAAGAAAAACAGACTTTCGGATTCTGCTAAATCTACCAGTCCCAAACTATAGGAAATGTAGAAGAAAGCAAATATTCCTGTTAAGAGGGAGGAGAATATCAGTGCTGGTTTACAGAAGATGTACAAAGAATAACAAAACCTGAGTAAAGAGAAATGGAAAACACGGATAGAGCAAATGTGAAACAGAAGATTTGGAAAGGTAATCTCGTCAAGTTATTTGACATTTCCTGACAAAATATGATGGGCATGACTACCATATCACAAAAAGATAGAGAATTTCTTAGGTCACAAAGAGAAGATGATATGAGTTAGTCAGTTAGTGGAGTTCACAAGGTTTTCGCCTCAAAAAAATAACAAAGGTAAGTGATGCAAATATGGCCAATGCAGGTAATATGGCCAACCCGCAACAATGTTAATAATTTCAGTGAAACTCAAAAGCTGACTCTTGAGTCTAGTCTCTGGATGTCACATAGTTTAGTACCGTTTTGCCCGGAATTCTTGATCACGTGCACAGGGGAGCAGACATTGTTTATTTGTTGTTAGTTGTGTTTTCATATTATAATTTTTTTTTTACTTTTAAACTTGTTATTTTTCTTATTTGAACAAAGTATTTGTATTTACTGTTATACATAATACCGACCACGGCAATGTTACAAAAAGCTCGATTTGGAAGAATATTTTCTCCAGTTTGGGATAAAGCTATTACACATGCAACCGATAAGGTGGTTTTCAAAGGGACAGGTATCTATCCTTTCAATCGAAATTTAACCCCCGAGGAAGCTTTTGCTACATGTTTTGCTCCTGAAAACCTACCTCCAACAAAGAATAATGCCGAAAGAAGAAAAGAAATTTCTATCCCAGGGACGCCCTCTGATAAACATGGCCGTCATACGCCTCCTCCGTCAAGTATTCCTAGCTCTTCTTCAGACTCTAGCTGTGATTCTTCATTTTCTGAAGATAATGGAAGAAATGGTGCCCCTGTCCATGACTCATCATTTCAAGAATTACTACCATCACCACAGAAAAAGTGTAAAACAACTCGTGTCATAAAACCCGCAATGAAGTATCGTGCTTTAATTTTGAAAAAAAGACCTCTTTACCAAATCTTCTTAAAATAATATTGAAGACACTCAAACATCACAACAGCGATTAAACAAATAAAACTACCAGTCTACGATGAATAGAGGAAAAGGATTCCTAGCAAAGAAAAGTGATAAAAACAGTTGATTTTGCGGTATTTGCATCAAGAAAAAAGTCGTGGCTATAACGTTATGTGTTATGTGTCGCAATTATGTGAACGAGGAATGCGTCGGTCTTACCAAGAAAGATATGGAAGTTTTTACTTGCCACACACGTGAAGTTTTTTAAGAAAAAATTTAAAATTTACACTGAAATGTTTATAATTACTTATAATTTTACTTAAAATTGATCCTTAAAATTTCTTTTTGCTTATTTTTAATTATTTTTTGTAAAGTTTCAAAAATTAAATTTGTTTTTGTAATATTTAATGTTTCTCATGAGTTAAATATAAATCTTTTCATTATATCTCTCCTATGGGCATATTACCTGCATACGGGCATATTACCTTCATCAACTAGTCTTTTTTTGGAAAAATTCCTGTAGGTTTAAATTTCGATTAATTTAAATTATATATTTTTTTCCAGTACTCAAAATAGTCTACTCTTTTAGAGAATTTCTATTTGGCTGAAAAATCAGTTACTACTATCGGTAAAAAAATTCTATCCTTAAGGTGGCCATATTATCTGCACATACCTTAAGTGTACAAACGTGTTAACTACCTCCAAAATGTCCTAAAATATAGAAGCCATCTAAGCAAAAATTACGAAGCATTATTACAATTCTTACTCCTGTACCCAAGAGGTTGGTCTAAAAACGACTTCAGTTTAAGGATCCAAGACTCTCTGTATCAAGCAAGGTGGATGGCAAAATCAGTGTATGCACTTAATATTGTACTTTCTCTAAACAGTTGAATATTCCTCAACGAGAATTGAAACGAATAAAAAGAGTTGCGAATTGTTCAGCGTCAGCATGATATATGTTCACATTTGGCTTGAGCCGATTGTAAGGCGATGGGCTCCAAAGAAGAATTTGGATATGCTATAGCTTCTGAACACTTTCCCAGATGCAGATATAAAAAAATTGCTCTCACAGTTGCTAATTTGATATAGACACCTTTGGTTTCTTTTATAAACAAACGTAGGATTGGCTTTTTTGGACGTATGTATTACTCCGCCTAATAAGGGAAATATGACTCTAAATTTAGAAACCAAACCTGTAAAGAAAAAGGAAATGAAACCATTTGAGGTAAAAACCTAGTTTTTGAAAGAAAATACCTGAATCATTTCGTTACTAATAAAACAAAGACATTCTTTGAATAGTTTGGGATCCACGATGTGACAGAATACTGCAGCGATTCTCTTGAGAAGCCATGTAAACGCTCTCATTGTGGTCAATGATACAGCAGAAATATGAATTGATCTGATTAAGCGAATTAGTCAAGGACAAAAAAAAAAAAAAGAAAAAACAATTATTGTTAAAGGTAGTCGAGCATCACAGAAAAGTCGTCACCAAGTGAACAAAGAAGAGATTGCATCGTTCAAAGTTGATCGATATAACACATGTTTTACGTATTATGCTATCTATTAATCTTAGTGCCCAGTTTCAGTATTATTTGGAGTTTGTAATTTCTAGTTTTTCCAATAAAATTAATTAACATTAAAAAATCGTATTTTTTGTCTACATTTACAAAAATGATCAAAGTGTGCAACCCCTAAATATTATCCGATCTTAATGAAATTTTGCATATATATATTTTATATCACTTAGACTCGGGGCGTAAGCAAAGTCTAAAAAAATTTACATTTTATTTTTTGCCTTACAAAATGAAACACCCTAATTATATAACATGTATTACTGTTTGGTGAACTTCGACATTCTTTCAGACGCGATTAAAATAAAACAACACATTTTATTAAAAGAATAACCAATATCTGAATATTTGTAGATTATCAGTTAGTGCAAAATAAAAATCATCTTTACGATCATCATTTCTTTTAAAATTGGAGATAAATCGAATACATTATTATCCTAATTACTAGAATTGAAAAAAAAATATATAAGATATATCCAAATTCATAAATTAGAAATGTTCTCTTACGTTTTTATATATTTTGAAACGCAATGAAAATGGAAATATGATTAATATTCCAACAATTAAATTCACCAGTTTCTAAAATTACGTGTTTTGTTAATGACGTCTATTGCAGCTACGGCATATTAAAAAAATATATTTATGAATTTCATTATTATTTCAGGAAAATGCGATTTAATTTATAATATTAAATGATTTTCACATATGCGTTAGATAATGATAATTTTTTTTATCTGAATTAAATGTTGTCATACTGTTGTAAATGATTTTCTGAAATTTAGATAATCAGAAACACATTTTATAAAGTTGTTGAGAAGAAGTGCATATCAAAAGGGAAAATAATTTTTATTAATTTAACATCTGGAAAGGACTTTAGTGTATTGCAGAATAAGCTAATGTTTGATTAGTTTAATTTGAGATTTTTATTCAGATAATTAACAATAGTGTTAAAATATGATTTTTTAAATGAATGATATTTGCATTCCGCTAAAAGAGAGAATCTATTAAGAGAATCTATTGAAGGATTCGTCGGTATTATACATGTATTTTACGAGTGAAATTCATGTAATCGATATCAGTATGTAAAATATAGAAACAATTCTCTAATTATTATAATTATGAAACACTAAAAACGTGATAGTTAAATTAATCAAAAAAAAAAAAAAACACGTTTCAAATATATTTCCTGTTAAAACTGGAGGTGCTTTGGAAATAGTTAGAACGTTATTTTCCATAGTCTACTTGAGTCGGGAAAATAAAACATAATGACAATAAAAAATAAAAATCACGTTTTTTTTGTTTCTTAGAAAACTGTATGCGTTAAAACAAATATATTGCATTTAGATTTCTTTATAAATTTATTGCAGTTTCGTTTTGACAATAATAACTATTATTTTTCTGACTGCGATATGAAAAAAAAAAAAACTCATTTGCAATATGTAAAGCATATGATGTTTTGAAAGCAACACAAACTTCAAAAGAAAAATTGCGATTCACAAAATAATAAAGAGGATTATAATTAACTTTAAAATATGCATTGGTAAAAAACAATCTTAATTAAGATTTCGTTACTTGCTAGACTTGTTTTGAAAAACTTATGAAAAAATATACGTTTCGCATAAATTTTAGGTTCATTTTTTAATAATATTATTTATATCAACTGAGCTGTTAAAATTTATAAAAAAGATAAGTATAACTCATATTCCTCCATTAATCGTAGCCTTCAAAATTTTCAAATAATCCTTTTCCGTAAAATGTTTAACAGAAACTTTCGTCGGACAAAAATACAGAATGAAACCCATCTACATTTATATCATCCAAATATACATAAGTTTTAAAACTAACGAGTAAACTCAAATTAATGCTTGCAGAGCTTATTATATTTTGGTATTTATAACCCAATTATTACCCCCCCCCCCTTTCATATGGAAATGAATTTTACTGTTGAAAAATAAATATGAAATGGGTATCATTGTTTAGTACAATTTTCATCTAAATGAAAATTGAACGATTCAAGCATTCATATGAATTTAACTATAACATGACAATTCGTAGGAAAATGCTTTTCTTCAAACATGAAATTTGTTGATATTATGTATAAATATAATATTTGTGCATGTATGAGACGTATTCTCTCGATTATTTAAGTTTCGCAATTATGTATGTATCTTCGGAAATTTGATTGGCACGATTATTTTTGCAATAATATTTTAAATATGTAAATGCCGTTTTTTAACTGATATAATAATGAGGTAAAAGCTGGATTAATACGATTTGGAAAACATCTCGCATTCAGGTGAGATAGTTATCACGTAATATGTGAAGAACAGTTTTCGATTAACAGTTGGAATATAGCATTTCACGCTCCCTTTTTGTCTTATTTGGTAACAAGTTCATCTTTTCGCTAGGAATAAAGGGCTATCGATATCTACACGATCGTATTTTAAAATTATATTATCTACTAAAATGATTTTTTTAGGTTTGTTTGCAACGGAAGATATGCCATTTGGGGCGGAGTTAAATAAAAAAAGTTTTTGAAACTTTCCCACTCTCTCTTTTGTAAGCTTCTTTTATAATCGTCTGAAGTAAATTTACCCGATCTTCTGCCAATTGTTGCGTTTGAGTAAATCTGTGCCATGGCCACCTTTCAAGTTGAGGGTCCCGAATGGCGTCTTAACCAATGCAATATTTTGTAGAAAAATAGATATAAAGAGCTTACGCAGAATAATGTGTTAGCTTAAATAATATTTATGCAGTATTTATATTTTATTACTTTGAGAAAGGCTCATAATACTTTTTTAGTGCTTGTATTGTTGGTAATTTTTTTTTTTTTTTGACAAATCACAACGATTTATCGAGTGGTTAAAATTATTCTTTATTTATTAATAACTTATGACATACACACTCACACACAGATGAAACTCTATATACTTCCCTAACTAAATTGTTCCGTATTTCTTTTGTATTATGTACAGCATTATATTAATTTTATCAACTCTCTAATATTTTTATTATTTTAACATAATTTGCATATATAACTTAAATAGAGAAACCCATTCAATTATGTATAAATATTGTAGAAATAACTATATAAATAAATAAATAAATAAAATCTAAATGAAATATTTAAGGTCCCACTTCTCAACAAATTAAAAAAAAAAGACATTTAAAATGAATCTGATTAAAAAAACTATATATGCATGTATTTAATTGTTTTATATATATAACTATAAATTAGTTTATGCTTACGGTTTTTAAAATCTTCACTTTAACTAATAATTTTAAAAACCAATTATTCGACAACTGGACGAGAAAAAAAATACTTTCTAAACTTTCTTAAATAACAATACAAATGAACAAATATTCCTTTTCTTAAATACAAATGAATAAATTATAATAGTGTTTACTTATCTTTTTTTATTATTATTTTCAGAAATATGTACTTTACCAGTCTGCTTTTAAGTATATTATAAAACTTTTAAATTTTAAATAAGAAAATATTTTGCTTATATTTTTGAAGTAAGATTTGTAATGTGAATATTTTTTTTTCTTTCTATACATTTTTGTAAAAAGTTAGTATAAAAATAATTAATGTTTCTTGTCCCATATAATTTCATTACAGTTTTTGATTGCATAATATAAACTTAAATGTTTTTTTTCATTATTCTTTGTTCTTAAATTTATACTTTTATAAATAAAACAGCAAATGTAAATAATCACCATAATGAGTAAAAAGAATAACGTTTTAACTAGTACCTTAACTACTAACATTTTTCCTATAACTATTACAACTTAAAGTTTCTTTTTAAAAAGTTGTTCCTTTTCCGTTTTAAATAATTTTGTCTGTGTAGAAGGTTTGAACTGATTTGATTTAAAGTTATTTATATTTCTATCCACTAATATTCTTTTTCTAGTTTATTTTTATTTACTGAAGGCTATGTTTTAGAAATTCTTAATGATTCGGTCTGAACTGTTTCACTAATGAAGCAAAAAATTTGGAATCGAAAACATTTTTGTAGTTTTTAAAAAAATTTCGTTTTATAAAAATTTATTTTAAAAAGGTTTTTACAAGAATAATAAAAAAAAACTTTAAGATATTATTTTTTAATTTACAGTTTTAATGGCAATTTCCATATTGTTATCCATATTAGAGTGCTGCACGGCGTGGATAAAACAGACACGAACGTTGTATCTCAAGTGAATTGCAAACCCACTTAATTCAACTCGAAACCAAAAGGAAACCCGGAAAGTAAGAAAAGAATCCATGTTTTATTGCAATTATGAAAAAAAAATTCTCTGTAATTGTACTTCTAATATCTATTTTATCTTTTACGTAGAAAAATGAAAATATATAAATATATATATATTCCTACTTATTTTTATTCAAATAGATAATTAGTTTTTATTTTCTTATCAAACAAACATTAAAAAAAAAAAAAACGGGTCACAGAATTAAACCCACAAGAGTCAACATCCTTTTTTTGAAATCGGAACAATTAGAGTGAACCCGGATCGCAAAAAAAAAAAAAAAATTATAGAGATGCGCAGGTCCGGTCATTTTAAGGTAAAATTGAGTTACAATATGCAAGGCATGACACCAACCCAACTTATTCCTTGAAGAATTTTCATTCTATTGCCTAGAGTTACCCAAGAATCAGCGGCGAGACAAAACCGCACCTCATTTGAATCGAGGCTGCAGAATAGTGCAAGTTAAGTGCTACTTTCCTTTGAGCTGGGTGCATCCCGGACACCCGGAGGCTATACGAAGCACTGGTCACGGAGAAGTCGTCTCCGTGGGCTGTCGCTTTTTATTAAAATTAGGGCGCTGTCCGTTAATTGCTAAAATAGTAATAGCATGATGGATATAATTGTTTTATTTGCTGTTTGTTGATTTTTTTCATCTGTCCATATTCATAAAATCATGTATAATCGAAAAACTACATTAAATATTTGAAAATTAGACTGATACTTTTGTTGTTGTTAATTCGCCTCCTTACTGGAATGACTACATGTATAGAACTTTTTTATGTGTCGCTGTAAAAAAAATGTATATACACGGTCAAACGACTATTTTTAAAATGTAAGTCAATACTGTTTACCATAAAGCTATACTTACAATTAGTGACGGTCAATTTCTGCGAAAGTTCTAACAATAAATTAATAAAAATAAAAGCATGAATACAGAGAGAAGAAGAAATATATAATCTTAAAATCCAAATGATATTGCAACAGTGTCATCTGCATGGAGAGACCTTTTCTAACGAAAAGAGAATATGGAAATTGGATCATCCGTTCCAAAATCAATGGTGCATAAAATAAAATAAAACGTAAACGAATGGTATGACTTTCTGCGTTGAAAAGTAATTTATTATATATTCTATGTGTTATTTTCATGTATTTTTGTCATGCAACATTTTGATTATATTTTCGAAATTATGGATAGTTTCAAAGTAATTTTCTTCTGAAATACGTCATTTATAAAAGTTAGCATGCTTTATAAGGTACGAAAGTAAATTAATTTATTTTTTATAGTTCTCCTAGTTAAAATTATATATTGCTATAATTACAGAACTGTTAAATGATTCCGACAAGTTTATGGCAATGATGTGGAAAAAAATAAATTAATTACGATTTAAACATTTTAATGTTAAATTTACGTGACCATTTTTTTAATATTTTTAACAATTTCAAAAACCAAAAACAAATTTTAATGAAATTTTCAGCCATTACCCGCTATAGAACGTAACTGATACATTAGAATTTCTTTTTTAGTCCTGCATAAGCTCTATAGGTTTTATACATACTATGTATTGCAATAAAATTTAATTTAATCTGGAAGCGCAAAATAGGATAATTCTTCAACACAATATTATCATTCTTAGATGGCAATGTATCCATATCATTTTAAAAGCATTCTGTATGACTTTATTTTTACAAAACATAGTATTTTCAAATTTAATTCATCTGATAAACACATATTTAGAAAAATACATTGAACGTAATAAATTTTCGTTTTTTTCGTCTATTTCCGGCTATAGAAATTCGCTTAATCGGTTTGTGTTGAGAAACGAAGTACATATCAATAGAATTTACACATGCCACACAATGTATTAAAATTGTGTTAGGGTTGAAAACGCACAGTGCAGATGAAAGCGTTTCATGCAGTTATCGTTCGTAGTCGATAATTTAACTGAATTATTTTGTGTAGTAATGTAAAAAATTATGAAATGTTACCTGATCTATCTTGTATACGGAATATAACATGACAAACATCAATAAATATATCGTTTTGAGAAAGCACAATTCAACCAATGGCTCACAGACTTTTGTAATTTGTGGGATCACTTAACTTTCTATCCGTACCTGGAGTACCCGCTATTTTATTTTTCAGTCATGAGTCATGAATGGAAAATTGGAAACAAATCAAAGAAATCGATAAAAGAAATATTAAAGCTTATTTTAAGTACTTTTATTAAATACACCTTTCTTTATTTAGTTATGACTACAAATTGACTATTAAAGAAACAATTCTTCGATTTCCATTTTTAACTCTTGCCATGTGAACTGCCCTCGCGGTATCTAACCGCAATTATTCTGAATGTAATGCCTCATTTACACTGTAAAAGAAAAAAAAAACTAATTTTTGCAAAAAACAACTGTTTAAAACAAAAACAGTTCTTTTCCTTAAAAAATGTGGATTTTCTAATTTTTACAAAAATATTTACATTTTATACAGAAAAAAAGTTTTCATGAAAAGTTATAGACATTTTCTATAAATTAAATAGTTTTTCACTGGCGCCAAAATTGACAGTTTTTTCTGTCAATTTGAGATTTTTAACCATTTGGAAAAATGGTTATTGTCCTCGTCAGGGTGGGAAATCAAAACCATATCTGAAGCTTCTTATTGGTTTAATCCGCATTTTATTCTTTTTCTGATTGATCTATACAGTAATCTGCATTTCCCTTTACTTTCATCAGAGATGGATACACTCTGTTACCACTATGACAAAAAAGTAATAAAAACTACAAAAAAATTAATAACTCAGAAACAAATTGAGATACAGCTTACAAACAAATTGCATTTAAAAGTACATTTTTTTTCTCTATACTACGGTGTAAAAAGTAATATTGTGGGATGTTTAGAAGTTTAAGAATGAAATTTCATTTAAAATGTGTCATCATATTTCTTGGAAATCTGACGATAGAAAAGCCTTTTCCTGAACAGCCAATGAGATGCTTGGATAATATATAAGTTTCAGGTGGATAATACGTACGAGTCACAGGCGATTTTTGTCGCTTGGAATTATTACGTATAATAACACTATTAATGCTTAATTTATGGAGTACGTAATGTATGATCAACTCCGTGCGATTTTTTATGTCTTAAATTTTAGTCTTTGTAAAAATCATTTTCCAAATGGTCGTTGTAATTTGTTAAATTCCTTATTTTTTTTTTTTTTTTTTTTTTTTTTTATTTTAACCATTTGAAAAAATGGTTATTGTTCTCGTCAGGATGCGAATCAAAAGCATATCTGGTGGTTTTTATTGGTTTAATCCGCATTTTATTCGTTTTCTGATTGGTCTATACAGTAATATGTATTTCCCTTTACTTTCAACAGAGATCTGTTGCCACTATGACAAATAAAAAGTAATAAAAACTACAAAAAAAAATAATAACTCAAAAACAAATTGAGATACAGCTTTCAAATAAATTGCATTTAAAAGTACATTTTTTTCTCTATCCGACGGTGTAAAATGTAACATTGTCGAATGGTTAGAAGTTTAAGAATGACATTTCATTTAAAATGTGTCGTCAGATTTCTTTGAAACCTGACGATGGAAAAGTCTTTTCCTGAACAGCCAATGAGATGCTTGGATAATACATAAATTTCAGGTGGATAATACGTACGAGTCACAGGCGATTTTTGTCGCTTGGAATTTTTACGTATAATAACACTATTAATGCTTAATTCATGGAGTACGTAATGTATGATCAACTCCGTGCGATTTTTTATGTCTTAAATTTTAGTCTTTGTAAAAATCATTTTCCAAATGGTCGTTGTAATTTGTTAAATTCCTTATTTTTTTTTTTTATTTTTTTTTCTTTTTTAACCATTTGAAAAAATGGTTATTGTTCTCGTCAGGATGCGAATCAAAAGCATATCTGGTGGTTTTTATTGGTTTAATCCGCATTTTATTCGTTTTCTGATTGGTCTATACAGTAATATGTATTTCCCTTTACTTTCAACAGAGATCTGTTGCCACTATGACAAATAAAAAGTAATAAAAACTACAAAAAAAAAAATAATAACTCAAAAACAAATTGAGATACAGCTTTCAAATAAATTGCATTTAAAAGTACATTTTTTTCTCTATCCGACGGTGTAAAATGTAACATTGTCGGATGTTTAGAAGTTTAAGAATGACATTTCATTTAAAATGTGTCGTCAGATTTCTTTGAAACCTGACGATGGAAAAGTCTTTTCCTGAACAGCCAATGAGATGCTTGGATAATACATAAATTTCAGGTGGATAATACGTACGAGTCACAGGCGATTTTTGTCGCTTGGAATTTTTACGTATAATAACACTATTAATGCTTAATTCATGGAGTACGTAATGTATGATCAACTCCGTGCGATTTTTTATGTCTTAAATTTTAGTCTTTGTAAAAATCATTTTCCAAATGGTCGTTGTAATTTGTTAAATTCCTTATTATTATTATTTTTTTAATTTTTTTTTTTAACCATTTGAAAAAAGGGTTATTGTTCTCGTCAGGATGCGAATCAAAAGCATATCTGGTGGTTTTTATTGGTTTAATCCGCATTTTATTCGTTTTCTGATTGGTCTATACAGTAATATGTATTTCCCTTTACTTTCAACAGAGATCTGTTGCCACTATGACAAATAAAAAGTAATAAAAACTACAAAAAAAAAATAATAACTCAAAAACAAATTGAGATACAGCTTTCAAATAAATTGCATTTAAAAGTACATTTTTTTCTGTATCCGACGGTGTAAAATGTAACATTGTCGAATGGTTAGAAGTTTAAGAATGACATTTCATTTAAAATGTGTCGTCAGATTTCTTGGAATCCTGACGATGGAAAAGTCTTTTCCTGAACAGCAAATGAGATATTACATAAGTTTCAGGTGGATAATACGTACGAGTCACAGCCGATTTTTGTCGCTTGGAATTTTTACGTATAATAACACTATTAATGCTTAATTTATGGAGTACGTAATGTATGATCAACTCTGTGCGATTTTTTATGTCTTAAATTTTAGTCTTTGTAAAAATCATTTTCCAAATGGTCGTTGTAATTTGTTAAATTCCTTATTTTTTTTATTTTTTTTTATTTATTTTTTATTTTTTATAACCATTTGGAAAAATGTTTATTGTTCTCGTCAGGATGGGAATCAAAAGCATATCTGGTGGTTTTTATTGGTTTAATCCGCATTTTATTCGTTTTCTGATTGGTCTATACAGTAATATATATTTCCCTTTACTTTCAACAGAGATCTGTTGCCACTATGACAAATAAAAAGTAATAAAAACTACAAAAAAAATTAATAACTCAAAAACAAATTGAGATACAGCTTTCAAATAAATTGCATTTAAAAGTACATTTTTTCTCTATCTGAATGTAAAAAGTAACATTGTCGGATGTTTAGAAGTTTAAGAATGACATTTCATTTAAAATGGGTTGTCAGATTTCTTGGAAATCTGACGATGGAAAAGCCTTTTCCCGAACAGCCAATGAAATGCTTGGATAATACATAAGTTTCAGGTGGATAATACGTACGAGTCGCAGGCGATTTCCGTCGCTTGCAATTTTTAGGTGTAATAACACTATTAATGTTTAATTCATGGCGTACGTAATGTATGATCAACTCCGTGCTATTTTTTATGTCTTAAATTTTAGTCTTTGAAAAAATCATTTTCCAAATGGTCGTTGTAATTTGTTAAATTGCAATTTTTTTTTTTTTTTTTTTTTTTTTTTTTTTTTTTTTACAATGTAGCCGTGTGCAGTCTTATAGTAACGCAGACTCGTCCTGTACCTGACTTTGATAAATACTACTTTACACAATTTCTCCTTATAGACATTAATGAGATCGACAAATTTTGCGTACCGAAGTAAATGAAAATTAAGTAATACACGTTGCATTATTCTTAGAGCGTATGCTGCACAGCATGAAATTAATGGATAAAAAATTCGAAATGTTAAAATTAGTGGAACACTCTTGAAATATACGTCAGGCAATAATCGCTCGTACAGAATCACGCGTCCGAATTTTTTTTTTAAATACCTTGCAGAAAAGGAGTTATAAGTGCTAAACACTTTATTTACTATGTTCTCAAAAATGCGGTAATTTGAATAAATTTTTCCGTTGATTATATTTCTCTAAAATACGAAAATTTGCGCTTTCTTTTGCCGATTTTCCAGGCTCCCAAATACAGGAAATTACGAAAAATTACTAAACTACCATAAATTTTACCTGAAATACTTTAATCGAAAGCAGCATTTTCGCTTTAACAAGGGTGTCTACAGGGTCATTCCATGTCAGTTCAGGCAGGCATGTAACCCACCATCACAGATTTTGATGAAACTGAGTGTGTTTGTTCCTATTATTAAGATATGATCACCAGTATTTTATTTACTCCTTGGTCAAATAGTTTCTGAGAAAAAAATTGTCAAAATTTTGAAAAACTGCCGTCAATTGGCATTCTTGACTGCTCGGTTTTCAAATGTAGCTTGGCATAAATATGATCATATTTCAGTATCTACTCTACAAATCATCTTCAAATAATTTATGCATAATATATAGGGTACGCAGTTTATGAAAAAAAAAAAAAAAATACTGCTACGCTTATAACATTTTAAGTGTGTTTAAAAGAATGTTTAAACTTTGAAGTCATGAATTTTTTATAAGAAATAATGTATTAACTAAAAAAACATTATCAACAAAAGGCGGTATTTTTATTAAATTTATTTTTGTGGGGGATATACTTAAAGGTGTCCTTTACCTGATTCTGAAATAAAAATAGTGGGATTTTGGGTGTTTTTAGTAGTATTTCCTATTTAAAAATATTGTATGAGTGCAAAATTTCTACCCGTTTTTTAGTGAAAACAGAAAGGCGGGGAACACAAAATGTTAAGCACCTAGGAATTCATGCAAGCACCATCATTATGTATGATGTCTTACTATCTGTCTGGCAGTAAGTTAATCCCACGCCAATAAAATTGCTCTGTTTTATAATCAAAATGCTGTTGTCACACCGTTTTTATAGTCTCCACATCATAGAAGGTTCGGAGAGCAAAGGCGTTGTGTATCGATAAAAAAGGGGATAAATCGAAGGTGCAAGGTCGGGGCTATACGCTTCGTGGGGTAAAACTTTCCAAACAATGTCCAGGAATTTTGGACGAGTCCTTAAAACAACATAAGGGCTGGCTTTATCGTGATGAAAGACAACCCCTCAGAAATTGATGAGTGCTGGCTGCTTAGACGTGGGTTTTGCTCACAGTTTGCCCAATTTTTGGCAGTAGAGGTCTGTATTGATCGTTTAATTCGGTGCGAGGACCTCCTAGTTGATTATGCCCTTGGCATCCGACCATACACTGAGCAAAAAATTTTCGGGATGCTTAGGTCGATGGAATTGTTTTGCATCATCGGCACACAATCCTTTGGCACTTCACATTGCGGTACGGTATCCAGTTCTCACCATCCGTTACAATTTGGTTCAAAAATGGTTTTTTACTAAAGAAACACAGGTGCTGATCCTCTCTTCACGTTGGCTTACTGTAAGCTGGTGTGATACCCACTGATCGAGCTTGGTAGTGAATCCAAGCGCATGCATCAGTCTTTCTACTGTTGTTTTGTGTTCCGAGAATGTTTCCGCTAATTTTTCGACTGCTGGATGTAGGGAATTTGTTATGGATGTGTCCATATCCTAGTCAGAAACCATTGATGAGCGTCCAGAACGGGAATGATTTTTACAGCTCCTGCCTCCGTACCGTAATTTCCTAATCCAACGGCAACAGGTGCTACCGTCCATGGCACCCCCAGCATATACTTGACAAATGCTGCGTCAAGCTGCGGCTGCTGTAAGGGCTTTATCATACTCTCACAGTAAAAAAATGACTGATGTGGTTTTTCTTGCTTGCCATGTTGTTTCTCGTTCGGCATGAATTCTACTGACAAAAGTTATGTCTATGCATACTCTACTGCTATATACGTTATTGGCCACTTTCCTATCCTCGAAACATCAGATGTAATGTCCGTACTCCACTTGGCATTTACATATCTTCAAAACGGGTAGACCTTTTGCACTCACCCAATATTTTGAGGCGTATTTCAAATCAAATCAAGCAGAGTCATTCCATGTCAGTTCGCCTAAGACATTTAATTCACTGTCACAAATTTCAAAGAAACTGGGTATGTTTGTAGCTCATTTTAAGACGTAATCACCTCTAATTTTCTTGATCCTAAGTAAAATATTTTTTAAGATAAAAAAATATCTAAATTTTAAAAAAAAATAAATGTTTTTAATGACAGATCTATATTCAAAGACTGCATAATAAAAAGTCATTTCAATATAAAATCACTAAATAAGTTCCAAATCATGTATATGCGACAAATAATGTAGGAAGTTTATTATTTATTGTTGTTTGTCATGTTTAAACACTAAGAGTGTGTTTAATCTTGTGAATTTTTTAAATCAAGAATTTTGTGAAAAATAATGTGTTAATCAAAAATTTATTATTAACCGAAGCCAGGCTGTTATTACTTTTTTTAATTCTTCGTAAAAATACCTTTTCAATAGTTATAAAATAAGAAATAGTGAAAATATGAGCAATTTTAACAAAAATTTCATAAAATGTGAATGAATGATAAATATTGAAGCTTTTCATGCTAAGATGTACTATAATGACTACGATATCGTGTATTGCACTCTTGCTTAAATATAACACATACAATAATAAAATAACAAATATTATTTACAGCAATAAAAATTAAATTAAATAGTACCAGTTCCTTTACCAACAGTAGTCTGATCAACAGCCGACTTAAAATCAACAGCGCACTCTTATTGAAAAATACTTTCAACTGTTCAAATAATAAATAAACTACATTTAAAAATCTTAATACCAACTTATTATCTTAAGACGATAATAATAACTAAACAACATAATGAATTTATAAATCATCTTTTAATTGAAAATTCATGAAATATTCGCTTTAAATTTTGTTGTTCATCGAGTTAATCAAAATAAATTAAAAAAAAAATAGTGAACCTAATATGCTGACTACAATGACACTTCTAACAAAACTAATTAATTCATTACCATCTGAAATCAAACCCGAAAGATCAAAAAGAAAAAATCAGCTGTAGTGTGAATGTGACATACTCAGTTGTTGTTGAGATGGGAATGTCTTTGTGACATTTTCACCTGTACTTCAATAAAATATAAACATGTACGCTTTTTTCATCCATCCAAACTAAGTAAAACAATTATAAAATTTTGTTGTCATTACACCAGATGTTAAATTTTTCGTTACATACTATTAGATAATTTCTTTACTTTTAGATATATTATTGACATATAATAATATTTACCATATGTATTTTCTATAAGTGTATAAACAATATATATGCTTCATTAAACGTAAATGAATAATTTTAAAATAATTTGTTTGAGAACAGGGATATATATACACACATATATATATATATATATATATATATATATATGCATACATATATATGTGGAAAATCCACCTTTCAGCAATATTGTGATGAAATAAATCAAATTACATATCATTAGAAACTAAATAAAGTTACAAAAGTGCAACTCATTAAATTTTAAATAATTTTTTAGATATAGTTATTTGAAAGATATAAATGTAATGGATTATGTATTTTTTGCATATATTTAAAGCACAATATGTCAAAATTTTCTTCAAAAGACTGAAATTTGGTATTATTTCAATATTAGCAGCTCAATGCAAAATTTTCAATATTAGAAGCCAAACATGAGTTTAAAGATTAGGAGTATCATTTTGAAAATTTCTATTGGGCGGTGAGGAGCTAGTGATTTTTCTCTTTTTTGGAAAGGGATAATCTTCGCCCTACAAGTTTTACTAAAAAACTATACTGTTTATTTTTTTCCTTAAGAAACGAACATAAAATATAATTTGAAAATAAAATAAATGTATAAATAAAAATATTTTCAGGGATGATACATTGGATATATTTTACATCTGAAAATATTGATATTTTTAAATATAATTTAAATACTACTAAAACCAACCAAAATCCCACTACTTTTTATTTCAGATACAGTTATAATTTAGTTTTATGTACAACTTAAAATTAAAAAAATAGTCTTAGAAACTCCGACTCTGATTGATAAAGTTTTTTTTAATAATTTCTTTTTTTTTTTTGTAGAATATTTTGGATTTCAAAGATTATACAATTTTTTAGACATATTTAAATATTTTTTAACATTACAGCAATATTTTTTTCATAATCTACATACTTCATTTACCTTGTTTAAATTATTTGAAGAAGATTTCTTTATTAGTTATTGAAATATGATTTTATATATAAAATGAGGCCTTTGAAAATTGAACAATCATTAATGGCAACTCGTGGCAATTTTCCAAAACTTCGATAATTTTTTCTCATATTTTCACTATTTTTATTTTATAACCATTTAAAAGATATTTTTACGTACAATTAAAAAAAGCAATAACACCCCGCCTTCGGTTAATAATAAATTTTTGATTAACACATTATTTTTGACAAAATTCTTGATTTTAAAAAATCACAAGATAAAAGACACTCTTAGTGTTTAAACATGACGAAAAACAAGAAATAATAATCTGCCTACATTATTTGTCACTTATACATTATTTGAAACCTATTTAGTGATTTTATATTGAAATGACTTTTTTTTAATGCAGTCTTTGAATATAGAACTGTCATTAAAAAAATTTAAAACAATTTTTCAAAATTTTGATATTTTTTTATCTTAAAAAATATTTTACTTAGGATCAAGAAAATTAAAGAAGATTACTTCTTAAAATGAGCTATAAACACATCCAGTTTCATTGAAATGTGTGACAGTGATTAAATAGCTTAGGGGAGCTGACATGGAATGACTCTGCTTGATTTGATTTGAAATGCACCTCAAAATATTTTTAATTAGACAATACTACTAAAAACACCCAAAATCCCACTATTTTTATTTCAGAATCAGGTAAAAAACACCTTTAAGTATATCTCCGACAAAAAATAAATTTAATAAAAATACCGCCTTTTGTTGATAATGCTTTTTTGTTAGTGCATTATTTTTCATAAAAAAATCATGACTTCAAAGATTAAATATTTTTTTAGACACACTTAAAATGTTATAATCGTAACAATATTTTTTTTCATAAACTGCGTACCCTATATATTATGCATAAATTATTTGAAGATGATTTGTAGAGTAGATATTGAAATATGATTATATATATGACATTTGAAAACCGAGCAGTCAAGAATGCCAAATGACGGCAGTTTTTCAATGACAATTTTTTTCTCAGAAACTATTTCACCAAGGAGAAAAAAACATTACTGGTTATCATATCTTAATCGTAAGAACAAACACACGCAGTTTCATTAAAATCTGTGATAGTGAGTTACATATTGATATTTTACTGCCTGATTTGATGTGGAATGCCCCTACAGGCAATTGTGCTGCTTAGTATATTATAAGATTCGAAATGGAATTTCTAAATATGTCTTTTTTTCCACTCAAAACCCGAAAAATTGCAAACGGAATTAAAAAAAATTCTTAAATCAATCAATCAAAAAATAACAATTTCGTTAAATAGTATAAAAATCTCCTTCAATCCCAGGGATGTTGCGGCAATGTTCTGCTTGTAGAGTTTCGCTTTTTAACGAAATTTTTTGAGAACGTATTGAGTCTCCAAAATACTTATGAATTTGGGACAATCCCTGTACATTAACGAAAATATGAACATGGACAAACGGAACGTTTGAACGACAGGCGAATTCATAAATACTTTTCCGCATTGTTGAAAAATTTTTAAATGATAAAACTTATTAATTATGAGTCAAATAAAGTTCATTTTTATAGGTTAAAATATTTAATTTATATAATATTTAATATTAATTATATATGTCGTTTATATTAATATATTTTTCCTACATCAATTGGCTTAGTGAACGATTCAGAAGGCAAACGATTCTAAGGAACTTTGTATAAAAAGAAATAGAAATAGATAATCTGCCGTTATCGGAAATAACCGCAAAAAGAAAAACATTTAAAGAAAAACAATTTTGTTATTTTTCAAACCAGTTTAAATGGCTTAATTTCACATAAAAGACGAAAATAATTTTTTTTTCTTTCGAGAGGTATTTGGAGGAGCTTAGTAAAGGTTTATGATGTTTCGGAATTCTCCTGAAGTTTACTTGTACACTGTCCTTATTAGAGTTTTGTAATATGATATTTTGAAGTTATTTGGATTTTTTTTTTTACTTTATAGCTGTGCTTTTTTTAATCTATGTTTCCATTTATTGCTAACTGTGTGTTTATTTATTTTTACAAAATTGTCCAATGAAGATGAAATGTGTTCATGACTTCGGTTTGTTTTTCTAGCGTATGGCGTCTGTCGGTATCCTTGCTTTCGTAAATTATATACACTCGGATTGTAAAGTAAATTTTATTCGTTTTGGAGGTTTTACTACGGAGTTCTTCTCTGTTAAAAATTAAGCTTTTATCATTAGTTTACAGGTACTTTTAAATGACTTTCGTTACATCATAATCTCGGAGGGGGAATTGTTTTCATCATATTGTAACGATACTACACTGTTTCAAACGAAATGAAATATTATTATACATTATACATATACATATACATTATTCAGGTGCACTACAAAATACTTCTTGTAGAATATGACATGCATAACACTTATTGTTCATTTACAAATAAACAGAAAATATTTCGGTTGCAATACTGTCTCTAATCGATGAATGTTTAAATTTCTCCAATAGTGGTTCCCAATTTTAAATTTAACAGTATTTTGTTCATTCCAAGTGGCGTCTATAGATCATATACGTGGCTAAGCAAAAAAATTCATAAGCATTACTGTTAATGAACGTGAATTGCGTGAGGGTGTTTTTTTAATTGAGCTGTAGATTTTCCAGATGAGCTATATTCAGTATACAAAGAGATGATAGTAGGATATATAAAAATTAAAATACATGGTCATGCAAAAGATATGGATACATTGATGTCTATGGAATGCAATTTCTGAAAGTACATTATAAGTTGTGTTATGCGTTTTTTTTTTTTTTTTTTTTTTTTTTTTACTAAATTGAAGTTTAGTTTGGGGGGGATATTAAAAAAAATGCAGATAATATATAAATCCGTATAAAATTATTCGAGTGCATTTCTATCTATTGGTGGAAATTGCTGAATGGGAATTCTTGACTGTGTTATGAATTTTGCAACTAAGATAATTTTTAGCCAATGTACAGTGTATATACAGATGTATAGATCATGTACAGGGATTAGATATTTCCTGGGGTATAGGGGCCATGTATAGGAATATTTTGTTAATGGATGGTAATTGCTTACATCCGGTTTTCAAATGTGTTTTCCGTTTTATAAGTTTTTTGCTTATAAACATTTTTCACCTTATTAAACGGTTCTATTACAGTATTCTGAGAGTTTTAAAACGTGCTCTTAATCTACGCTTTATGCAGGATTTTCCTTTCTTGTTATATGTTATTTTTGGTTTTGAATATTTTTACTCTAATGATCAAAAAGCTCTACAATAAATCCTCATTTAGTTGTTATTTAAACATTAAATGCGAATAGAATAATAATAATAATAATAATAATAAAACGCTTACAGAAAAATAAGTTAATGTTTTCTTTTGTTAGATGGACATTAATATATAATACCTTTTACTGGAACAAACAATACTGAAAAATTAGATTCAAATATAAGTTACTATTTCAGATGTAAAACTTACACACTAAATCAGTTTTTAGGCCGTGGGGCCACAAGCAATATCGTTCAATTTCGTTACAACATTTAGGGGGGGGGGGGTGGCAACTTATTTCCTGCATGGTTATTATAATGATCTTTAAAACTTAAGAAATCACGAAAGTTCTGGATCCGAAAGTTGAACATTAATTAATATAAAAATAAATACATGGAACTCTTTTTTAATAGGTTTTGTAAAGCTATCTGTGATTGGCGCTTTTTTACCCACCAGAAAGAGAGTTAAAAAGAACAAATGTGTAAACTTATATTTATCTAAATTTGATTAGATTATCTGAAATGTTAGACATTAATGGATATTAAATATGCAGTTCTTGCGAAGTAAATATGCCGTAACTCTCAGGGTTTGTTTTTCCCCTTTTTAATTTGAAATTTCTAATTTCGTCGACACAAACTTTTTTGGGCGCCATCTAGCAAAGGGTTATATAAATGAAAAAGAGTGATGGAATTTGTCTGAATTACCTTAGAAATGAATATTCAGTTTTGTTTATTTATATTTTTATGGATGTTTACAAAGGTGAGTCACATTTTTAATCTCAACTAAATTATTTTAGTGCAGCAAATTTTATCTATTTCATACGAGTTCTAGAATAAAATAATGTAGTATTTTTTTTTTCTATTTCCATTCATCTATGAGTGTATATATATATATATATATATATATCCCAGCTAAAAATGAACTGCAGAAATTCTATAAAAAAACCGCAGTTGTAAAACTGCCGTGATTTGGCCAATTCCACTACAGATTTTTTGCGGTCAATACAACCACAAAATTACTGCAGTTTATTAACCACAGTAATTTCGCAGTTGTATTGACCACAAAAATTCTACAGAAAATTTATAGTTATATCAATATTAAAAATTCTGCAGAAATTTCGCAGTTCCATTGACCGCAAAAATTCTGTAGTGGAATCGGCCAAATCACCGCAGTTTTCCAACTGTAGATTTTTTGTAGTTATATCTTCCACAAAAATGTTCTAGTTTTTTTTACTGAGCATCGTTTCAAATCTGGTTTCTATAACATTATATGCTCTGGAGTGAAAAATCTGTTGAAATAGAAAAGTCCTAAGTAAAAAATCTCAAACATTTGTAGAATGCTTTAAGTTTATTGTGTGGCATGTTTACTTTATGAAAGCAATTGCATGTGATTGGAACTGTGTAACTAGCAAGTTATCTGTCAAAAAGCACGCATTGCGATTGGGAAGGGGGAATTTTGAGGCTGCCGAATTCACGATTGGCAAGTGTGGCTGCTTGATAGGGCTGGGCAATATGTCTAGAATTAATATAAATCGGCATTTCTATATCATGATATCCTGATATATCGATTTAGGAAAGTGCCCTCAGGGAGGCAAAGTGGTGTGCGAGCAGCGGTAAGTGCATAAAATGATTAAGCGGTCACAGGCCTTTCCAACGATATGTCACATGACGATGTGTCGACGAAATGTAGAAAAGTGACCCCAGAGGGGAGGGGGTGAAAGTAGTGAGTGGAGTACCAGAAATGCATAAAATGATTAAGCGGTCACAGGCCTTTCCAACGATATGTCACATGACGGGTGTTGGCAAAATATAGGAAAGTGCCCCCCTGGGGGGCAAAGTAGTGGGCAGAGCACTGGAAATGCATAAAATGATTAAACGGTCACAGGCCTTTGCAACGATATGTCACATGATGGGGTGCCGGCAAAATTTAGGAAATTGCCCCCCCTGGGGGGCAAAGAGGTGGGCGGAGTACCGGAAGTGCATAAAATGATTATCGGTCACAGGCCTTTCCAATGACATTTCACATGACGGGTGTCATGTGACAGTGAATTTAGGAAATTGCCCCCCCTGGGGGGCAAATTGGTGGGCGGAGTACCGGAAGTGCATAAAATGATTAAGCGGTCACAGGCCTTTTCAATGACATGTCACATGGCGGTGTCAGGAAAATGTAAGAAAGTGCCCCCCAGGGGGGCCAAGTAGTCGGCGGAGCACTGGAAATGCATAAAATGATTAAGCAGTCACAGGCCATAGCAACGATATATCACATGATGGGGTGCCAGCAAATTTTAGGAAATTGCCCCCCCTGGGGGGCAAAGTGGTGGGTGGAGTACCGAAAGTGCATAAAATGATTAAGCGGTCACAGGCCTTTCCAATGACATGTCACATGACGGGTGTCAGGAAAATGTAAGAAAGTGCCCCCCAGGGGGGCAAAGTAGTCGGCAGGGCACTGGAAATGCATAAAATGATTAAGCAGTCACAGGCCTTTGCAACGATATGTCACATGATGGGGTGCCGGCAAAATTTAGGAAATTGCCCCCTCTGGGAGGCAAAGTGGTGGGTGGAGTACCGGAAGTGCATAAAATGATTAAGCGGTCACAGGCCTTTCCATTGATATGCCACATGACGGGAGTCAGCAAAATGTAAGAAAGTGCCCCCAGGGGGCAAAGTAGTGGGCGGAGCACTGGAAATGCATAAAATGATTAAGCGGTCACAGGCCTTTGCAACGATATTTTACATGACGGGGTGCCGGCAAAATTTAGGAAATTGCCCCTCCTGGGGGGGGAGTGGTGGGCGGAGTACCGGAAGTGCATAAAATGATTAAGTGGTCACAGGCCTTTCCAATGACATGTCACATGAGGGGTGTCAGCAAAATGTAGGAAAGTGACCCCCAGGGGGGCAAAGTAGTGGACAGAGCACAGGAAATGCATAAAATGCTTAAGCGGTCACAGGGCTTTGCAACGATATGTCACATGATGGGGTGCCGGCAAAATTTAGGAAATTGCCCCTCCTGGGGGGGGGGGGCAAAGTGGTGGGCGGAGTACCGGAAGTGCATAAAATGAATAAGTGGTTACAGGCCTTTCCAATGACATGTCACACGAGGGGTGTCAGCAAAATGTAGGAAAGTGACCCCCAGGGGGGCAAAGTAGTGGACAGAGCACAGGAAATGCATAAAATGCTTAAGCGGTCACAGGGCTTTGCAACGATATGTCACATGAGGGGTGACAACGAAATTTAGAAAAATGCTCCCCCCCCCAAGTTGTGGAAGTAGGGGAGATGGTCATTGGAGGTGCATAACATGAATAAGTAGTAAGAAATTTGCATATTACATGATCTATATAGGAAATTCGTGTATTTTGCATGATCTTTTGAAGAAATTCGCTCATTTTACACGATCCTTTGGCGAAAATCATGCATTTTACACGACCTTTTGGCGAAAATCGCGCTTTTTCCACAACCTTCAAAGAAATTCGCATAATACACGATCTTTCGATGAAATTTGCGTATTTCGCACGAGCTTTTGAAGAAATTCGTATATTTTACACGATCTTTCGATGAAATTTGCGTATTTCGCACAATCTGTTGAAGAAATTCGTATATCTTACATGATCTTTTCGTGAAATTCACGTATTTTGCACGATCTTTCAAAGAAATTCACATATTTTACAAGATCGTTTAACGAAATACAAATTTTTTCGCGATCATTTGACAAAAATCATATTTTATTGCGATTCTTTGATAACATTCGTGCTTTTACCACGACCTTTCAAAGAAATTCGCATATTACATGATCTTTCGGCGGAATTTGCACGATCTTTTGAAGTGATTTGCATACTTTACATGGCACTTTGGCAAAAATCTCCAATTTTCCACGGTCTTTCGCTAAAAATCTCGCGTTTTCCATGGTCTTTCGCTAAAATTCACTCATTTTCGACAATCTTTTAACAAAATTCAAGTTTATTTCACGACCATTTGACAAAAATAACATTTCTTTGCAATTTTTTAACGAAATTCGCGATACTTCGATGGAATTCTCGTTTTTCCCACGACCTTTCAAAGATATTCGCATATTACACGATCTTTCGAAGAAATTCGCATATTTTACACGAACGTTTGACAAAAATCACATTTTTATGCGATTCTTCGACGAAATTGAAAATCCTTTACTAAAATTCGTAGTCTTTCCACGACCTTTCAAAGAAATTTGCATATTGCATGATCTTTGGATGAAATTCGTGTATTTCGCACAATCTTTTGCAAAAATTCGAATATTTTACACGATCCTTTGGCAAAAATCATGTTTTTTGCAATTCTGCAATGAAAATAGTGTCTTTTTCGTGATCCTTTAACGAAAATTGCATTTTTTCCGCAATCCTTTGCCAAAAGCCGTGCGTTTTCCATGATCTTTTGCCAAAAATCTCGCATTCTCCATGATCTTTCACCAAAAATCTGGCGTTTTCCACGATCTTTCACCAAAATTCGCTCAATTTCCACAATCTTTTAACAAAATTCACGTTTATTTCGCGATCATTCGACAAAAATCACATTTCTTTGCGATTCTTTAACGAAATTCTCGATCCTTCGACGAAATTCTCATTTTTCCCACGACCTTTCAAAGAAGTTCGCATATTTTACACGATCGTTTGACGAAATACGCACCTTTTTCACGATCATTTGACAAAAATCACATTTTTTTCGCAATACTTTGACGAAATTCACAATCCTTCGCCGAAATTCGCAGTCTTTCCAAGACCTTTCGAAGAAATTTGTATATTACATGATCTTTGGATGAAATTCGTGTATTTATCGCACAATCTTTTGCAGAAATTCGAATATTTTACACGATTTTTTGGCAAAAATCATGTTTTTTTTCAATTCTGCGATGAAAATCGTGATCCTTTAACGAAAATCGCATTTTTCCGCAATCCTTTGCCAAAAATTCTGCATTTTCCATGATCTTTTGCCAAAAATCTCACATTTTCCACGATCTTTTGCCAAAAATCTCACGTTTTCCATAATCTTTTAACAAAATTCATGTTTTTTTCACGATCATTTGACAAAAATCACATTTTTTGCAATTCTTTAACGAAATTCGCAATCCTTCAATGAAATTCACGGTTTTTCCACGACGTTTCAAAGAAATTCGCATATTACACGATCTTTCAAAGAAATTCGCACATTTTCCACGATCGTTTGACAAAATACGCACCTTTATTCGCAATCATTTGACAAAAATCACATTTTTTTTTCGCAATTCTTTGACAAAATTTGCATATTACATGATCTTTGGATGAAATTCGTGTATTTTGCACAATCTTTTGAAGAAATTGGCATATTTTGCATAATCATTGGCGAAAATAGTGTTTTCTCACAATACTTTGATGAAAATCATGTCTTTTTCATGATCCTTTGACGAAAATCATGTCTTTTTCATGATCCTTTGACGAAAATCGCATCTTTCGCCAAAAATCTCACATTTTCCATGATCTTTCGCCAAAATTCACTCATCTTGCACGATATTTAGTAAAATTCACGTTTTTTTGCGACCATTGATAAAAACCACATTTTTTCACGATTCTTTGACGAAATTAGTGTTTTTTCCACGACCTTTCAGACAAATTCGCATATTACACGATCGCACCATGTTAAATTTTTTCTCCAACATTTTTTAGAAAATATTTGTAAATTCCCTGACTTTTCCTATATATTTTGAAATTTCCCTGACTGTCCATGACACTGGGAACACAGTAAATATAAAAAATATAATCATTGAAATAGCCCTTAGTCTCAGTACACAAAATAAAAGTAAAAACATAAAAAAAAATCAGAAATATTAAGCAAATTTCTTATAAATAAAAGAAATACTTCTTTGACGGGCATAAAGTAAACACCACCCATATGTACTGATTTAAGACATGTAAACAGAAGAAAATTACATAAAATAAAATTTATATGCACTTAGCAAAACACACCAAGCTGCTATGCTTTATTAAACAATTATCAACCAATTATGTTCTTAAAAAGAAAATAAATCACTTACCGGTGAAATGATAATCCAACTTTAAATCAATAAGCTATACAACTTATAAATGTAATATATCTTTATTTGGCACAGATGTCATATACACTCCATATTGGCACAATTTTTTTCTGACGCCAATGTCATATAAGCACCGGGTACTTAACTGGCGCCAAAGTGTCATTATTTTGCTTGATATGGTAACGAGGTTTGGTTGGTGTTATGGTAACATCTGTGCCGAATATTTTTACGGGTGCAGTGACAGGCTTTTTTTTTAAACTGCCAAAATGCACTCCTACCAGAGTTTCCTTAGGCAGTTTAGTGCGGGGGTGGGGGGTGTACTGCACACCACCTACCACCTGTCCTTTGGTTGATTTGATTTGATTATCGGAGCCTACGCTCGATTATGAGGTTTTCAGCTTCACTTCACTTGGCGGCTTTGTACCTCTAATGATCCAAAATTGCTAATACAGTTCTCTATAAACAGCTCTTTCAGTAGACGTTACATCCACAGACGAGAACTTGTTTTTATTGGGATTAAATACCAGGAAGAACTCCCCTTCATCAGAATCTATTGGCTCTCAGTAGAAAAGAAATAAGGTGCTTGGAGGCAGATTTGCCCGCTACAGCCAGGTCACATATATCATGGAAAGCCGCACTGTCAGCAGACAGATCTAATTGCTGATAGAGTTGAGCTTCCTCTGTGCGAAACTTTCATCTTTCTAGAAGGTAGTGGTCAGTGTTTTCCAAGACTTGACACTCTGAGCAGAGGTATGAATTCCATAGGCCAAAACGATGAAGTTGTGCCATGGTAGGCAACGAGCGGGTCTGTATGCCCTTTGGTTTAAAAAACAGCGTTTGAAATCCTTGGTGGTCCGCTGGTCTGAGACTACCAAAAATGCAATCGGACCACTAATTTGAAAAATTTAGTGGTCTGCAGGACCAGTAACTTCCCCCCCCCCCTTTCTCACAGGTAAACTTAATTTACCCGTCCCCTAGAAAACCACAACCAAACACAAATCACACAATAATTTTAAAAAATTGCATTAAATCTCAGTCATTTGATATAAATAATCAGATAAATAATATATCTAATTAATAATTTTATAGTTTTTCGTTATGTATGCTGTTTATTTAATTTTTACTAAATTATAATTTTACATTTTACTATGCTGAAAATTTTGGATGGCTGTAAAGGAAGTTTGGTTTATATTCTAAGAGGGGGGGGGGGGGGAGGTCACTCAAGGGTTAAAGGGACTTAATAGAATTTTATGTAGCGGGCCAGTGATGATAACTGCGGACCAGTGACTTTTTTTTATCAATTCTACCGCTGTAAAATATCAACCTTCTTGTCCCACAACCAAAAAATTTGCATGCACATTGTTTTAATTGTGATTGTCATGCACATTGTTTTAAATACATTATATAGGGTAGATGTGCCAGTAATGGACACCCTTAAGGAATTTCTTCAAAAATTATTTCTTTATTAATAGTTAAAATTATTATATTCCAGTTTTTTCAATATTATATTAATCTATCGACAATATTTAACCGTTCTTATAGTCTCATTTCCCTATATGAATAGAAATTTAATTTTAAATAACAGAAATATATCAAAACACCCAAAAGCCCAGTAATGGACACCCTCTGGCCCAGTAGTGGACACCCTCTGTTCCAGTAATGGACACCCCATAAAAAGTAATAAATATAAATGTTTTTATGACTATTTAGAACCAGAATTTAATGAATACATACTAATGAAACAAAATAGTTATTTTCAAATAAATTTAACATTTAGGATACCAGTAATTAATAAAGTATTTGTGATAATCATTTATTGGTTGTATTAAATATTGAAATTATCAGAAGATCGATGTTTTAATTATTTTAGATGGATAGATTAAAATACTAAATATCAGGCAATTACAGCTATCAAATTATTGTAACAGTGGTGGATTTAAAGGGTAATTAAAAAAAAAGTTTTGGAATATTAATGTTTAGTTTTGTGCCACTATTTTTAAATGTTTAGTTTTGTGTCACTATTTTTAACAATCTTCCAGACTCTACTTGATGTATCATTTATAATCATTAATATTACAAATATGAAAGAAATGATATTGTGAGTTGAATATTTTAAATACTAAATAAAATAATTTCAAAATAAAACTGTAGTACTGATGTTTGAGGCCAATGATCTGCAGATTTACTATAGTTTCATGAATATTACCTGTAACTTTCATTAATAGTATTACATTTTTTTTTTTTAAATAAGGAAACATTTAAGACAGAAAATAGATTTTTAATAGCTTCTGTAACTTAAATGTTTTTATTTAAACGGAGAGGGATTAAGCCCTATGAGCCCCTCTTTGACTGTGCTCTTAAAAAATATTTTCTGCTTCCTGGCTGGTTTGATTGCCAGATTATAAAATATGCAAGGTACATCTACATAAAAAATAATAATAAAATAAATAAATAAAATAAAATATTGAAATTTTATTAATCCACATAAAATAACTTGAAAGCAGCTATTTATAAAAGTTTTGGTGTTATTACATTTAGGTAAGTATAATTTAAAAATTAAATTTGATTATTTAGGTTTGCAGTGAAGCAAAAGTATTTTATGCACTATTACTAAAATTGCATTTTTAGCAATGTCTACATGGGGTGTCCATTACTGGAAAATGACTAATTAACCATCCCAGTAATGGACACCCCTCTTAAAATCTTAAAAATAAATGAAATTTTGTAAATGGCCATTGGTATATAAAATTCAAAGTTTTCTATTGCTACTCAAACAAAAACATTCAAATTTTGCAATAAAATAAATAATATATAAATTGATTAAACGAAGCCAACTCTTAGCCTATTCATTAAGATTTTCACAGAAAAACAGCGAAACTTTGAAACATTATTTTCTGCTTCCTGATTGGTTTGATTAAAAGTGTCAACAATAACCCAGTTTTATAAAACATACAAGGGGGAATTATAAAAAAAATAATTAAAGCTAAATATTTATTATTTATTTTTTTATGAACCAAAAACATCAAGGGGTGTCCATTACTGGAAGGGTGTCCATTACTGGCACATCTACC
Organism: Maratus speciosus; assembly: GCA_963932465.1. Taxonomy (NCBI): domain Eukaryota; kingdom Metazoa; phylum Arthropoda; class Arachnida; order Araneae; family Salticidae; genus Maratus; species Maratus speciosus. Next base: position 502,194,676 of record OZ010786.1, on the reverse strand, counting down.
CTATCTAAGTTAAAAACATTTCATTGTTTAAAACCAGCAGCACTACTTGAAAATTTATATATATATATAAAAAAAACGAACAATACACAAAAACTGAAACTAATCAATAAAAAACTTAAATTGTTTCTTGAACGCTTTTGTTTTGTAATAACAATGAATTACTCAACTAGCTTCTAGTTAACTAGAAAAAAAAAAAAAAAAAAAAAAAAAAAAAAAAAAAAAAAAAACTGCACCTCTATTATTCTTTTGAAAAAAGCAAATAATAATAATGATAATATCTTGAAACTACATAATTCTCCTCCGAAATATAATGCTAAATGGGCTAAAGTAGATAAAGAAGGTCACGTGATGTTTTCCCCGACTATTTTAGATTTTATCCGAGTGAACATAGGCATGTATTTCTGTTACGAAAACCATGTTTTGGAAGGATAAAGAAATATAGTCGTTGGTTTTACCTTTTTTGAACCATAAAAATAATGAAATAATTGAATATATTTAAAAATTCCTTTCTTCGATAAGACCGACTCCATGGCATAAACTTCTGAGCGCGCGCGCGGCGCGATTTGCACCTCTGAACACACTCAGATACATTTACGCTGTTAGCGAAATTAGATTGACCAATCAGAAAACTTGCTTCCTTAAAGCAGGGAAAAGTTACCGAAATACAAGCTTCTGATTGGTCGATCTCGTTTCGCTAACAGCGCAAAATCTATCTGGATCCCGGAAAGAATTTAGAATAAAAAAAATATATTTAAATGATATTAATTATTATATATTATTAATAATTATTAATTATAAATATTTATTATTAATTATTTAAATTATATTATATTATTTGTATTATGCAATATATAATTAATATTATATATTAATATTATATTATGTATTATTAATAATTATTAATTATAAATAATTATTATTAATTATTTAAATTATATTATATTATTTATATTACGTAATATAAAATTAATATTATATATTAAAATTATATGATTTATATGTTAATAAATATTAATAATTATTAATTATAAATATTATTATTAATTATTTTATTAATTATTATATTAATAATTTAAATAATAAATAATTATTTAGAGTCAGAAATGCAGCCTCAGCTGCATAAACAATAATCAAATGTTCCAATGTAAATTTAAAATAAAATATTTAATAAGAATTTTTTTGTTCATTCGTTTTTATAAAGTAGAAGTAATTTTCATAGTCTTTTCGGGGTGAAGGGCAAATTGCGCATTTAGTAAATCCGGGTCCGGGTGTGCTATGAAAAAAAAGAAAGGGGGGATGGGATGCCTTCTCCCTGGATTTTGAAATTAAAGTAAAAAAAAAAAAATCTTCTTTTGAAAAACATAGTAGAATTTATTCTTTTCGAGTAAGTAAAAAAAAAAAAAAAGGGAAGCGTTTTTCCGTTTAGGGCAGGAGGGTGACATAAGAGAGCAACTGCCCCTCCCTAGATTTTCAATTCAGTAACTAATTTTATTTTCTTAATTTGAAAAACATAATAAAATTAATCCTTTGCCAGTGAAAAAAAAAACAAAACAAAACAAAACAAAAAAACAGAAACCAATAATTTTCCGTTAAGAGGAGGGGGGGGGGGGGAATGTCATATGACAGTCATTTGTTCCTCCCTGAATTTAAAAATATAAGTACCTAATTCTTTTTCACCGATTCTGAAATAGTGAAATAAATTTTAATTCGAGTGATTTAAATTAAAAGAGGAATTAAAAAGTTTCAGTTGAGGGAGCGGTATAGGAGGCCCATTGCCCTTCCGTGGATTTTGAAATTGTACAAACTAAATTTTCCTTTTTTTCCTATTTTGAAAACATAGTAGAATTTTTTTCTTTTTCGAGTAACTTAAAAAAAAAGGAACCAAGAAATTTCTGTTTAAGGGAAGGTGGCACAGGAGACCAACTTCTCTCCCTAGATATTTCAATTTAAGCAACCCAATTTTTTTTCTCCTGCTATGAAAAACATAATATAATTTATTCTTTGCGAGTAACTTAAAAATTAAGGTAACCAAAATTTTTTCCTTAAAAGGGGGGAGCCTAGGAGAGTGTCATTGCCGCTGGATTTTGAAATATATATATATACCTGAATTTTCTTTTTCTCCGATTTTATATATAGTAAATTTTATTTATACGCAGAAACTTAAAATAATAGACGGACAGTATGGTAGAAATATCAGTTGCCCGGGGGTGGGGGGGGGATAAGAGAAAAGCCATTTTCCTTCCCTGGATTTTGAAATTTAAGTAATTAAATTTTCTTTTTTTCTTTCTTTTTTTTATGAAATGCATAGTAAAATTCATTCTTTTTCAACATTTTAAAATAAAAGAAATAAAAAAATTCCGTTAAGGAGAGTGGGGACGATGGAAGGCCCATGCCAGTCCCTGAAGTCTGAAATTTAATTAACGGAATTATGTTATTTTCTCCGATTTTGACAAATATGGTAAAATTTATTTATTCCGTATAGCTTAAAATTAAACAGAAACTAAGAATTTTTCTGTTGGGGGAGAGATTCACCCGCCCTCCCCTATGTCTCATTCTTAGTATTAATTTCGGTCGAGTTTTTTTTTATGTTTATGTATTTAAACTTTATCGTAAAGTCAGGTTAAAAACAGTGTAATTTTTTATTTTTTTGGGGGGTGGGGGGGGGTGGGAGGGAGATGTAGCCCGAGGTCATCGGCATTCCCCTCCCGGATTTTGACATTTAGTTTTAACTAAATGTTTTCTTTTTCTCTGATTAACACATAATAAAATTTATCCCTTTCGGCCAAGTAAAATAATTAAACACTAAGAGAAAGACGGGAAACTGGTAAAATTAAAGAGATGAAATTACTTCAATCCTGCTGTATTACTACAGACGCAAAATCTCATTATTTTAAAAGTTTATGATGACTTCACTTAAACTATAGTATTTTTGAGGTTAATAGGGTTGGGTTGAGTTGGGTTGATTTTTGACGGCCAATTATCTACACGAGGGATATAGGCCCGGGGGGAGTGCCCTCCGTGGGGGTCTTTCTAAGGGAACCTAATCCGTATTAACGCATGGAAGATCCACGGCTCGAAGAAAACCACGAAAACTCCGAACGATTAGGCCGACGGGCGCGATTGGGATCGAACCCAGCAGATCCCGTCTACCAGCTTCGAGAGGCAGAACCTCTCGGCCACTGGTGGGGCTGAGGTTAATAGGACAGAGAATTTTTGAAATAAAGGACCAAAAAATTACGCCACATTAGCCGCAGAATTTCTAAAGTATTTTTGTAGTCGAGATTGCACTACAGAAAATCTATAGTTGACTATAGAAAAACATCAAAAATACTCCACTTCTGTAGAAAAACTGCAGTTCATTTTTAGCTGGGATATGCTGGTACATATATATATATTTAATGAAATCGTTTTAAAATTAACAATCATAAATAAATACATGCATACATAAAAAAAACAAAATGTAAGAAAAAGTAAAATTTATATATTTCATGCTACCTTTTTTTTTTTTTTTTTTTTTTTTTTTTGACCAATGTAGTTTTTTTTTTTTTTTTTTTTTTTTTTTTTTTTGACCAATGTAGTTTTTTTTTTTTTTTTTAGAATAATTCTATTTTAAAAATTATTTTTCCTAAACTAAAACACACATATACACATATATATACGGATAAATAATTACAATACAAGTTAAGAAGTAACTACATGTATTGTATGCTATGATTGTATGTCACTTTAGAATATAACCTTATAATATGAGCAAAAATTGTGTGCGTATGTGTGTGTTTGCGTATGTAAATTTTATCTTAAAAACGGCTCTAACGATTTTGACTAAATTTTGTATTTTACCGTTTTCGGACACGATAAGACCATTCGGTTAGGACACATGTTCGAGAAAATTCATTTAGTGGGTTATTTTGGGTCATAATGGTTCAGCGTCAAGCTAATTATCTCTAAAAAACAGCTCTAACTATTTTAACTATAATTTTACATCCAACCGTTTATGGGCATGAGAAAACTATTGGGCTGGGTCACATGTTCGAGAAATTTCAATTTGTGGGTCATATTTGCGTCACTATGGGTCAAGCCAATTTTATCTAAAAAATGGCTCTAACGATTTTGACTAAATTTTGTATTCTATCGTTTTGGATTAGGAGAAGACCATTGGGCTAAGTCACATGCTAGAGAAAATTCGATTAGCGGGTACTTTTTGGGTCACTGTGGGTTAAGCTAATTTTATCTAGAAAATACCTCTAACGATATTTAAGAAATTTTGTATTCTGTCGTTTTCGGGCACAAAAATACAATTGGGTTAGGTTGCATACTCAACAGCATTCAATTAGTGGGTCATTTTGGGTCACAATGCGTCAGGGTTAAGCTAATTGTATCTGAAAAAAGGTTCAAACGATTTTGACAAAATTTTGTATTATACCGTTTCCGTGCACGAGAAGATCATTGGACTAGGTTACATGTTCGAGAAATTTCGACTAGTGGGTCATTTTGGGGCTACTACGGGCCAAGCTAACTTTCTCTAGAAAACGGCTCTAACGATTTTGATTAAATTTCGTATTGTATCGTTTTCGGGATCGAGAAGATTATTGGGTTAGGTCGCATATTCAAAAAATTTGATTAGTGGGTGATTTTTGGTCACTATGGGTCCGAATCAAGCTAATTATATCTAAAAAACGGCTCAAACGATATTATTTTTTTTTTTTTTGTAAAATAACGTTTTCGAGCGGAGTAGATAATTGGGCTAGATCAATTGTTCGAGAAATTTCGATTAATGGGTCATTTTTGGGTCACTACCGGTCAAGCTAATTTTATCTAGAAAACGGCTCTAACGATTTTGACTGAATATTGTGTTAGAATGTCTTTGGTCTTGAGAAGACAACTTGGCTGGGTCACACGTTCAAGAAAATTAGGTTAGTGGGTCATTTTCGGGTCATTGCGAGTGTGTTAATTTTATCTAAAAAACGGCTCTTATGATTTTGACTAAATTTTGTATTCTATAGTTTTCGGCTCAAGAAGAGCATTGGACTAGGTCGCATATTAAAGAACATTTGATTAGTGGGTCATTTTGGGTCACAATGGGTCAGAGACATGTTAATTGTGTCTAAAACACGTCTCTAACAAATTTGACAAAATTTTGTATTATATAGTTTCCGGGCACAAGAAGATCATTGGGCTAGGTCACTTGGTTGAGAAATTTCAGATTAGTGGGTTCTTTTTGTGTCACTACGAGTCAAGCCAATTTTATCTAAAAAATGGCTCTAATGATTTTGATTTAAATTTGTATTCTATCGTTTTCGGGCTCGAGAAGACTATTGGGTTAAGTCACATGTTCGAGAGAATTCGATTAGTGGGTCATATTGGGTCACTATGGGTCAGGGTCATGCTAATGGTCACTAAAAATTCTCAAACGATTTTGACAAAATTTTGTAATATTCTGTTTTCGGGCACGATAAGATTATTGGGCTAGATTCGAGAAATTTCAATTAGTGGGTCATTTGGGGGTTACTACGGGTTTAGCTAATTTTATCTAAAAATGACTCTAACGATTTTATCTAAATTTTGTATTTTACCGTTTCCGGTCTTGAGAAGACAACCCTGCTGTTTCAAATGTTTGAGAAAATTTGATTTGAGGGTCATTTTCGTGTTACCGCGGGGAAGCGAATTTTATCTAACAAACGAGTAAATTTTGTATCCTACCGTTTTTGATTACCCGACCATTGAGTTAAGTCACATGTTCACGCACATTTGATTAGTGCGTCATTTCGGGTCACTACGGGTCAGGGTCACGAAACCGGAAAGTTGGCAAAATATTGGCCACATTTGGCCGAAAAATCGAATTTCAAATTTACTAATGCCAAAACACATTTTCGGCGCTAAATGCAAGAATGTCATCAAATTTGGCTATATATTTCGAAAAAATAAGCATTCAGTATGTGAAAGAATTTCTTAGAAATTATTAATAGGAGTCGAGATACATTGTTGAACCAATCAGAATTGAGCTAAAAATGAGATTTGGATTATTGTCTACTTGTTGTAAGTGTGTATATAATGTAAAATTTAGAAGCATGTACTACATAGTTTTCATATTGATTGTTTTTGTGAGTAAATATACTTTTATACTGTTATAAAATAAACAATTAAATTTTAAAAATCAAAAAACCCGACTGCGTAAAAAGCGAACTAATTAATTATTTCTCATCAGTGTGAAACTATATTTTTTCAATTCCTACTATTAGTTCACACTCTTGCTATATGGGCGATTCTCAAAAGGTGGGCACTGGACACAAGTCATAACTTTAAGTCTTTCAAACATAACTTTAATTATCATTGACTTTATTTTTTTTACACTGAGTTTTTAATTCTATTCAGAGACAGTAAATGATATAATTTACTGTAAAAGCTTTGTATAAATATCTTAAAATTTTATTATTTTATGCTAAAGAGGCCAATTTCGGACATTCATAACGTTAACTGCTCCAATGTACCACCAAGAAAAAGAGTTTTAACTTTTTTCCAGGTGGTTCTAATGGTAAACAACGAATGCATAAAGGAAACGGATGATTTTTTGATAATTTCGTTAAGAGATGGTAGGCTGATTTATTGCTTTTTGAAGATAGAAGGACTTTTCTATAAAGAATTTTTTGTATTTTCTTATGTCCGAAAGTAAGGTACGCGACAAAGCATTTTATTTTATTATTATTATTACTGGATAACAAAAAGTTAATTATACATATATATATGTATACACATACAATTATAGGACACATTTACTACATTCTTAGTCTTAAGAATTTTTTAAATACTAAGCGCAACGTCCAAAATCTGTAACGTACGTGCGAAAAAATGTCCAAAACTTTTTAACGTACACAACTGCTAATTAAATGCTTTAATAATTAATTTTTCCAGAATAGTTGCTGTCTTTTAATGTTTGTGTATAATTTTGTAGACATACTATTAAAAATATTTATATATTATATTTATAGACAAAATACTATACTATTAAAAAAAAATTGGCCCTAAATTTGAAAATTTTAAAAATTACATATAGTTAACGTTTAATGATTCCACCTTTTGAGAATCTCCCATATATATTGTTCAAATTTTCAATCGTTAATAAAATACTTATTATTCATCCAATCAAGCTCAAATATTTTTTTTAAATTGTAGTGGATGACACTTGATGTTAATCCAGTTTTTTTTCAAATATTAAGTCATTAATTAAATTAAATTAATTAAATTTCAATAATCGAGAGAGACCTCTTCTTGACCAAGGTATTTTAAGACCGAGAGAGCCCTCTTCTTGATCAAGGCATTTTAAGCGCCACTCAAGAGGAAAGAAGAATGGGAGAAAAAAAATTCTCTTATTGACCTAAGTAGGATTTGACTTAAAATATTTTTTTATATTACTTGTTTATATTACTTGCCTATTTTTTTTATTTACTTGTATTGATGACTTTTAAGTTGTGTTTAATTGCTGATTCCTATCTATAAACACCGTTTTGATTAGGTCTATAGATGTATATGATGGTTAGAGTTGCGGAAAAGCTAGAGATCCTACATACACAACTTCGAGGTTATATAAAATTTTAACGGAGCTTCTGACTGTAAAATAGTCAATGAAACATCGTCTTCATTTTGAAAGACCTATCCAATGATATGCCACTCAATATGGTGCGTAATTTTTTTTGTCTCTACTGCCATTTTGTATTTTACGGCCGCCATTTTAAATTTATAAAACAAAACCTAGCCTATAACCATCGGGCCGTTAAAACGAATCGATAGAGACCTCATTCATTAAAATCCATCCAGCCGTTGGGATGTTTCGAAGGTATAAAGAAATACACATACACAGATACGCGTGAAACACACAACCCTTCTTTTCAGTCGGGTACATGCTTCATAGCAATATTACAAACAGTACAAAGCAATATACAGTGAGAATATTATATCGTGTTGAACACAAAGCTAATTTTGACCGAGCTGTGATTTTTTAAACGTTTAACTGACAAATATCTGGAAACGAAAAATTAGTATGGAATGAAAATTTTCGTATTCGAATTTCTTTTAAATTGGTGATATTTTCTTTTGAAAGTAAATCAGTTGAAACTTTAATGCATGATATAAGAAATGTGTTCATTATATATTTGTTCAGGACTGTTTTTGTGCATGCGCTTTATCTCCAAATATAAAAAAAATGAAAGTAATAAGTTTTCACAAAAGAATATATTTTTTCGACAATATTATGAAGTATATCTGTTACCGTTAAAGTGCATAATTCAGTTATTTCATAAGTTATTTCATGAAATCCAAAACCGTGGAAACCAAGTCCGTTAAAGTGTGTAAATTTATTCGATTCTATGATTTAACTAGTTATTTTATAGAATAAAGATTGCCTAACCGTTAAAGTTTAAAATAAACAATTTGACATCAAAACAGTCAGTTATTGTCATTAGTTGTTTTATAAAAATTCTGATGATAAATAGTTAGTCACTTGAAAAATACTTTTGAAATTAGTAATAGATTAATTGATAAATAACATATAAAAACAGAATGTATGATACAATATTATTGTTAATATTATACAATATTATAAATTATTTCATTGTATTGTAATATTATACATTAATGTAATATAATAAATTATTTTAATGTATTATACAATATTATAAAATACCTAGTTAAAATAAAGTGTATATTCTACTCCCTGAACTTCAAGGACATCATTAACCAATAGCTACGTGGTATCTTGTCGATGCTGTTTTAACTTTTTTAACTTCTACTATCGAATTTAATAATCTTTCACGAGTAAGTATACCACTGTTATCATTTATTTCAGGCTTATTTTAAAAAGATTCTAACTGCTCTCTCATTAAGTTTTTCTTATATGGGGGATTCTCACAATATTTTAACTTTCATGTCCCTGAATAATAATTTTTATTTTAATACACTTTTTGCGTTTTTTTCTTATTTCATGTACTTGGGAACATCCCATTGCATGATTGCACAACAATATTAACGAGATAAATAAGTTTTGGACGATGTTGGGGTCCAAATACCAGGAAAACTCCTATACCGTCCCGTGTCCCTGATGCTGATTTTTAAGTTTGGAGCTGTCTGGATAAAATTGTTTCAACAAAAAAAATTCGATGTAATTTTTTTCTGAAACTGGAATTATTGTTTTATATAAATAGGTAGCTAAAAATTAGCCTTTAGACATTTTCAGGGTTGTTATTATTTTTTTAACTATGTGCCTAAGTTTTAGATTTTTTACCTTCCCTCTTCTAAAATTATACAGAAAATCACTTCAGATGCAGCCACAGAATGTTTTTCACGTTTTTTGTCATTCAGAAGTATGTTAGAGAAATAATGTCTAAAATTATTTGGCAGGAAATTTACTGTAAAATTTAAATCAGCATTTAAATATCAATTTCAAGCATCGTGACTTTATTGGTAGTCTCACCGTGCCCAAGGTTTATTCTTGCACTTTTCGAGGTAAATTAATTGTTTTTTTTTTTTTAATTTAATCGAATCTAAATAACTGTTTCTAAAAATCAATGAACATTTTGGCTACCACTTAGTCTTAACATGATCTGCCTAAAATAGGTGGTAATTTTCCTTGCTGTTCCATCCTAACCGTCCCCCTTTTATCCTATACCATCCCCCTTTTTTACGTTACCGTCCCTTCTTTAATACCCTTTTAAGACAATATTATACCAAAATTTTGTACTAAAAATACTACATTGTTAATATTTCTTATTTGAATATCTTGTGGGTACTATGCAAATTCATTATAAGTAAAAATTTAGAAGAAAATAAAAAGTTATAGGGGTAAAATGGTAAGGAAAATTAAACTCGCAAGTTTAACATAAACCTTAGTTAAATAAAAATAATTTCGCTGCTGACCATTTTTTCTTTATTTTGAATCCTTAAGGCATTCGTCTATCAGATTAAAATGTTATTTTAGCAAGTTTAATTTCACCAGATTTTTATTTCCAAAAGTCAAAAGAATGTGAAAATTCCCCATATACTAATTAATCTTTCATCCCTGTAGAAGTCATTGTTTAAAAAAAGGCTTCCAAAAATATTTGTAAATAATTCCAAATAAAAAACGCTATCATAAATACACCGCTTACAAATTTATGCACATATCAACAAAACATGGACGCGGAATGACAGTTAGCAACAAAGAATATTTGTAAGACATACAGCATACACACCGATTGAAAAACAGCCATAACCGATTCAAAACTGATTAAAACAAGCTATAATCGGTTCAAGCAACTTTCGCGTGCCTTCTTTAGTACTTTAACGGTTAGACGATTGTTATTCTATAAAATAACTAGTTAAATCGTACAATTCAATAATTTTACACACTTCATCGGACTTGGTTAGTTATTTTATGAAATAACAGATTACACGCTTTAACGGTAACATATATACGTAATAGACCAGATGTCTGATTAGCAAAACACGGAATCTGGCTGATTTCATTAATATTAGTACTTAAAGAAGTCACAATAAATAAAAGTGAAATGGAAATCTATAAAAAAAATGGTAATAAAATCACCCTTGGTATACTCTTAATGTTGCAAATATGCAAATATGATCACAAAATAATTTTAACAAATTAATTCATTTTGGAGAATTGTAAGTTTGTTTTTATGCAGAAAAGTAAAATTTTCGAAAGCTTTTTACGCTATCCACGGATAATTCCTAAACGTACGCTTCCGAATGGCTAATACGTTAGAGAAAGGAGAGATTAAGCCAATCGGCTGCTAGATGTTGTGCGAAAATAGTGCGATATATTTTTTTCTGATTTCTAATTAATGTGCAACTTTTGCATCCAGAATATTGACAATTTCAATGTTGAAGAAATTTTCATAACATAAAAGTTTAAAATTAAGTACCCCAAGCCTCCGAAAGTTGCAACGGAAGTCTGTTTCTAAGCTTCTTTTCAAGCATCGCCCCACGGCCTATTTCTTTTAAGTTACTTGTTTATGATTTTCTATGTTATTGTTGAAGTTACATTTTCCTGAAAAGCTATATACAGTGTGATTGATAAAGATCGAATCAATAGCCTATTTCCTTATCCTCATGAGTCCATTCTACTGGACATTTTTATTTTTTATATAAAATATTTAATTTCAGTTGAAACTTGTAAATACTTGCTGTCCATTATACAAGATAGTCTAGTACTGCTATCTGTAAGCCGAAATAATAATAAAAAAATTGACACTAAATATGTATTTTAATCATTTGAAAGTGGCAGGGAACAACAGAAAGACTGTTGAAGGTAAGCAGACAGTTTTATATATTTTTAAAGAGTATTTTGATATTAATGCTACACACATATAATTTTAAATGTTGTATCAATGAAATGGCATCGCAGTTTGATCTAATGTACATTTTAGAGAATAAACAACAACACAAATGTCCATTCTATTGGATGTTTTGTCTTCATCGGGTGTTTTTAATCATATTAAACTCTTTTTGTATACTGAAGTGAGACATTAGTTTTTACTTAAAAATCGACACAGTATTAAAACGAATAATAGATACAGACGTAGATAATACATTTTATTAAATAAATAAAAAAACACTATTTAATTATTATCCTAAAAGTGTATAATTTTACTGATAAAATGCTTGTTCTAAATCAGTACATTGTTAAATATTTGATTTCAGTGAAATATGTATATATTTCTTTGCAGCTTTTGGTAAATATAAATATTTATAATTAAGCTTTTATTATGTTCCATTCTTATTCATTATAAATATTTTCGGTATTATTTTTCTCTTAGTATGCTATTTATAATTGAATTAATAAATTTAATTATATTTAATTAGCAACAAAAAATTTTAAGAAAATATAATTCAAGATAACAGTATAAGATTATAAATAAACTCGCTTTAATTTCGTTTAAATTTCTTCTTGGCATTTACTTGGCAATTGTGGTAGCTGTGTCACTAATTATTATCATTATTTTAACAAACAAATGACTGGTGTTGAGAAGAGTTAAAAAACAGAACAAAATGTTATTATTATTTTTTTTTTTTTTTTTGAAAATTACAAAATTTATCAACACGTTTCTTAGTTAAAGTACACTTCTCCTATTTGATGAAGCAAAAATCGAATTTATGTGATATTTGAAAGTGACGTATATATGATAAAAACACACTTCAGATTTTACCAAAGGTTCTAGTGAAAGTAATAGGAACTTCACGCTGAAAATCTGGTTTTTGAAGTCTATGTAGCGATCTTATTTTACTTGATAACTAAAAAATAAAATAAGGTTGTGTGCATGAAATGCAACTTGTATTTGTATAGGGGGGACTAGGGCGGGTTGACCATTAGGGAGGTTTGACCGACCCATTAGTTTTCATATTTAAAAGAATTTCAGAGTTTTATCATTAGGTGTCAACCAAAGCTTCTGGAATGCTCAAACAACAGTCTTTGTTTCATACAGATAAGCGAAATAGATGTGCGAAAATCAATTGTGAGGCGTTTTCAACCTAAAAGTTGTGTTTTTTAGAAATATTTTGTAAGCTTTTTTCAGATAAAATATATCATAGAAATTTAAGTAAGTAGGTTTTAAGTAATGCAGAAATATCGAGCTTTCATTCCAGGCATAAAGATTGTACAGTAAGTTAGGCTTAACATAGCAATGTGTTATTCTTTAGAAAAGGGCTATGTGGGGAGGATGAAATTTTTGTATTATACACTATGCATAATGAAAGGTTAATGGTTATGTATAATCAAAGAATGTAAATTTATTCTGTAAAGCTACGGTAAAATAGGGTGATGGAAAAAAAAAATGTTTAGATTAAAGAAAGATGTGAAAAATTGCTATAGTATCCACTGCAAGAAAAAATGAAATAAATTTGAATGGGAAAGTTGATAGGAACTTTTTTCGTTTAAATATCCCTACAATAGGTAAATAGAAACAGTGTAAAAGACTAGAAAGTATGAAAGCAGCAGTCTTAACACTTTCAGAGGGCTGCTGTATGCGTATGAAACCACTTTAATTCCCAAACGCCATAATGGCACCAAATTTTTTTTTAAATCTTTTACATTTAATATGTATGTAAACTATACCATTTTTCTTATTTTCAAATAAATTTGTTCGTGAATTCCAGTGCCAGTCATTTATTTCAACATTTTAGTACTGAAAGTACTTTGCCACTGGCAGTGATAAAGAAGATGATCAGTTAAGTGCACATGCGGCTGCAAAAGAACATAGCATTGATCGAAAAACTTTTGGAAGGTATGTAGACAAATTTCACCAGGATGAATACAGTGAGATGAAGCCAAACTATGTGACAATTAGGGTTGTCATGTGTAGTGTCACAAAAAGTAAGAAAATGGAACAAAAAAAGGAGGAGAGTGGCTATAAATTCCGGGCATAATAATACATGAAACCCTATGAAAACGGAACCTGTCTCTAACGGAATACTGTCTTAAATGTTAAAATTTCATTTTCCCTGCTGTACAAATATACCTGCTCATTCGAAATTCTGTTTAATACAAAATTTTTCTCCTCTGACTTACAATTGCGTCTAAACAGGTTTGTTTAAACATCATACTTTCTAAAATGTTTTTTATAATAGTTAAAGCATGTAGCATAAAGTTATATTGCCTTTTTTAAACAGATTTTATTTTTCTTCACAAATATTTCAATATAAAACAAAGTGGGTCAAGCCTCTCATATAGTGGGTCAAGCCTCCCATATGTGGGGAGCTTTGACCCATTATTTTCTCACAGATAAAATCGATTATTTTTCAAATTTCTTATATATTATACTTATGTAGCAATTTTATTTTGATAACTGATGGTATAACAAATAAAATGATATATAAAATTTTATTCTACGTTCAATATTTTAAAAATTAAAAATCATTTTGTAAAAAGTGGCTCAACCCTCCCTAGTCTCCCCTATTCGTTTAACTATAAAATATAAGTGCAAGCTTTTTATATTATTTTACTGTTCGTATATTGTTTATAAATGAATTAGTAAATTTAGTCAAATTTAAAAGTAAATAAAAATGTAAAGAAAATACAACTGAAGATAATGATATAAGGTTATACATAAACTGCATTTTGTTTCTTTTTAATTTCCTTTTGGCATCCAAATGTCAATTGTGATAACCGTGTATCTAACTGTTTATATTTTTTTCAGAAAAAAAAAACTATTATTGATGTGATAGATTTTTTTTTAAAATTCATTTTAAAGAAATTATTTTAAAAGTTACTAAATTGATTTATACTTGTCAAATAAATTTCATCCAAAAGTACTTTTTCTCTTATAAAATGAAAAAATTAAAATTGTGTAATACTTAAATGTGATTTATGAACGATAAAAACACATTTAAAATGAAAGAAAATTTTGCAATTAAGAAATTTTCATTCAGAATCTTGTAATTCAATAATATGATTTTTAGAGGACTAAGACCCAATAACCATTATATTGGATACGCCAAAACTCCATAGATTTTTAAATTTGAAAAATAAGTGAATATATATAACGTTTTCTAGCCTCAAAAAGAGCCTGAATCCTAAAAATGGTAAAATGTGTATGAAAAGGGCGAGCTTGGCTCTCAAGAGAGGATATTGCCCCTAGACACATACTTCCAATTGCAAAGTTTCATAAAAAAAGTGCAAAAATGGATGGCGTAACTTGCAACTCCATGAGAGGTTTTATTAAGAAAACACAAAAACTAAATTTTTATACGGACCCCGTAGGGTAACATTTCCATTTAGGAAAATTTTCCTTATTTCCATTTCAGAATTAAACACAAAAAATTCCATTTTTATATCTGCAAAACGCAAAGTAGATTTAAGACAGTACTTCTCCTTTTGGACATAAAAATAGCAGCGCTTTGATTTTACGTTAAACGTTCTTGAGGTCTGCACGGGCCGGGTCCGACCCATAGAAAAAAGATAGACCTGAGATCGGCCGGTCAAATCTCGGCCCGGCTTTATTTCTACAAAATTTGGATTTTTACGTCGATATTGTTAAAATTTGTTTCGAACGAGTTCTGACCAAAAATAATAATTTCAGCTTTTTTTTTATGTTTATAATCTTTATTTTTAAAGAAGCACATTAAGCTGTGATAAATATTATTTTAATAAATCTCAATTTGTATGTAAATATTTCAGTTATCATTACTATCGTTAATCCGTATTCCATATATTGGAGGCTGAAAAATGTTATACAGTAAAGTCTTCTTGGGAGGAATGATACAGAAAAGAAAACAAATGAGTTATAGACAATTTTCTCTCTTAGCAGGTTTAAATATGTTCTATTATTTTCTTACAAATCATTATATTCATTTTTCCTGGATCAACACACATTTCGGTTTAAGACAGTATTCAGAATATATCTTCCGTTTAAGAAAGCATTCCGTCATATGCAGGTTTTATTGTTATTTAATTTTATTGCTTAGAATTCTACTATTCTTGAAAAAGAAAAAAAAATGTTAAATTGTAGCATAATAGCGATTTAAAAAAAAGATGCATTTTTTTCAAAAATTTCCGGGCCTGGCCAAATTTTACTGATTTTTGCACGGACCAGCACATACGGTATTAGTTACCCAAATAATATACAGTTCTCCTGTAGCTAACCAATATTGGGCCAATACTGGCTACATCTTGGCTAAATATTGGCGCAATAATGTCATGAAATATTGCTCCAATATAAGGATGTTTACATTTTGCACTTATTTAGCCAATATTTGCAGCCAATAATGCGCCAATATTGGTATGAAATATTGCCCCAATATTGGGCTTTCTCAAATTTTCCATTATTAAGCCAATATTGGTATGACATATTGTCCCATATTGGGATGTTTACATTTTACCCTTATTTAGCCAACATTGCTCAAATATTGGCATGAAATATTTCCCCAACATTGGCAGGAATTATTGGTCCAATATTAGCATGAAACATTGCCCTAACATTGGCATAAAATATTGACCCAATAGTGCCATGAAATATTGCTGAAATATTGGAATGAGTAATTGCTCCAATAATGGCCTGAAATATTGCTCCAACACTGGCATGAAATATTACTCGAATATTGGCATCAAACTTTACTCCAATATTGGCATAAAATATTGCTCCGATATTGGCATGAAACATTGCTCTAATATTGGCATGAAACATTGCTCCAATATTGGTGTGAAATATTGCCCTAACATTCGCTTGATATATTACGCCTATATTGGCGTAATATATCAAGTCATATTGCTCCAACACTGACATAAAATATTGCGCGAATATTGGTGTGAAACATTGCCTCAACATTGGCATGAAATAGTGCATCTATATTGACGTGAAATATTGCCCAAACATTGGCATGAAGTATTCCTCCGATATTGACATGAAATATTGCCCCAACATTGACATTGATATACATGACCCCATGGATTGATACACCTTCTATTTTCGAGTTATTTAAAGACTTATTATCGTGGTTTCCTTTACAAAATATGTTTGTTTCAGTCTATTCCCCCACACCTGGAAGTTGCGCAATTTTCAATCAATTAAAAAAAATAATAAAATGTATTAAAAATGTTAAGTCACACATATGATTTCTTCTAGGACTAAAATAATATATATATATGTGTAAATATATATATATATATATATTATTTGGAACATATTTCAAAAGAAATATCATTTTTCTAAACTCATACTAATTTAAGAACCATTAAAGTACAGAACACATTCCTGAGTCATTAAAAACTCATGAATAAAATAACTTATTGTTTAATAACGTTGTTTTAGGAAAAATTGCAAATGAAGTTTTTTGTCACATTAAATAACGGTAGATTAATTTTGTTTACAGTTTCATATTTAGTACATCATTAAAACTCTAATGTTTGGCAAAATCACTCTTCATTCTATGTTATTTCTTTTACTTAAAATGTAAACTTTAGAAAGTGACACATTTTTGTTTGTATAAGAGATTTTTCTAAAATCTGGATGTTTTCAAATTTAAGAAGAGCTCATTAATTTGGTAAGAATTCGCATTAAAAATAATAACGTTATGAAATTAATATTTATAAGTTGGAACTATCATTGGGCTAAATAATTGACTTTTATATACGAAGGGTTTCTAGCAGAATCTTTAACTGATTCAATTAAAAATGATTTCATTTAATAAAGACTTTTATTTTAAATGCTTACAACGAACTATGGCTATGTAATCGAATTTATTTTTAAGTACAACACTGTTTTCAGTCTTTACGCAAATTCTCTTTATATAAATAGGCTCTGAAATATAAATTAGACAAAATGTATATCGCAAAATTAATTGTTACTAAATGTGCACTTTCTAACACATAAATATTTCTTTTATTGATTGCAAGCTACTCAGCATACTGTAGCATTTTCAAAATTTTGTTGCACACATTAAAACATAAAATAGTGTAAATTAGTTAATGCTGACATTATGGTTGCATAATGAAAGAAATATTAGAAAATTATTTAACAGATTAACTATTCACATAGATAATAATTGAAAACAATTATATATATATATATTACCTACACTACACATGCATATATACATATGTACATGTTGTATGTACATGTATGTCTGTCAGTGTTTTATATAAATGAACTTTTTGAATGTTTTTTGAAAGCGAACATTTCAAAAGTTCAGAATTAGAATGCGATGAACTGATTGATGCAGCATTATAACAAACATATTTAAACATAATAGGGGGATATTGGAAATGTAAACCCTCTCAAAATTCCATGAAGTGTCTATGAAGTTATTACTTATTTTATTAAAACTTCCATTTTTATAAACGTAAAATTGGCAAATATAAAATAAGGGACGATCGCAGGACATTAGACACGTTTTGAAATAGAACAGTTACAAGTTTAAAAAGAAAGGCGAAGTCTTGTAATATGTGTATAGTTTCATAAATTAAGAAGTTCCTATTACCGAATTTGTGTAAGGCCCCTGAACCTGATAAGCTGTCCGAGGATATCAAAAAGAGATTTTCTGAAACTGGAGTAGTCCACAGTATGACACTCTTATTTCGAAATATTTCGGCCTGAAACATCAAGTCTTTCGTATACAAATGCCCTCGCCATGAGTTTTTATAAACACAAAAAGAAACACCTGTGTTTGATGTTTTATAGACATCAGTATAAATCCGTATTTTGCGCGATAGACATCTTTAAATGCCAGTAAAAAGCGTATCTAAAATATATTTATGGCGCTTTTGACTGTAAAAGGATGCAAATTTATTTGTTGTTAAAACATTCGTTTGTGTGGTAAATGAAAAAAGATCCTCATCAGAAAGTTGCTAATCTAGGGAAGGGAAGATCTGTCAGAACATATACAGTAAGTCATCAAATGCGACCAAAAAGTAAACTTTCTTTATCTTCGATTTAATTTAATAAAGCATATCATGCATTTCATGACAGGTATTCTTTGCTTCTTGCTGTTGACTGATGTTCCTCCGAACTCCTTCTTACAGTTACCTTTATGTTTCATTATAGATATTTTTAATTCTACAATGACGATTTATTTCTGTCTTTTGACTTTCTCTACCATTGCATATTCTTTTTCTTAAATTCTGTCCTTCCTTTCAGTTATGCTTTTTCCTTATATGTTTTCCACGCTTAGTTTTCTGAACAGCATATTCATCTCTTTCTTTTTTTGTTTATTAACTTTTCTTATCTGAGCTTTTTTGAGTCTTGTCAATATCTCTTGAGACATTAAAACTTATCTGAAAATCACGTAATTCGTAACATGAGAAAAAAGCATCATGTGAGTCCATAAGTAAGTATTTGATGTTTCTTCATTTCATCACGCAGATTTGCGGGACATCCCTGACAGTGCAAGAAATGTCATCACTATTAGAAATCAATGTAGCAGTTTAAAACCGTACAAATAACAGCAATATTATTTCCAGACACACAACATCTAATATTAAAAACTACTTTACAATTATCCACCTTCGGAAACTTCTGGGGTAGTTTTAAACTAAAAACATGTTGTTAAACAAAACATCGCACATTTTGAAGAGTCTGTTACAATATTTATCACGGTCTACAAATGAAAATTACATAACACTATTCCACTTACGTTTATTAAAGGTGCAGGAGAAGAATAAAAAATACCAAAACATTATTTTTCTGAATTTTGTGATAATAGTCTTAAATGAACAAGGCTGAAACGTCCGCAAAGCACATGAGATATAAATAGAAAGAGCGAGAATGTTTGAGATTATTTCTTTTTCGACCATGTTCAAGCTTACTGGCATCTTAGTCCAATAGGTCGGTACAAGAATTTCTTTGGCACCTGTTCGCAATTCACCCCTGTTTCCAAGTACTGATTTAGGATTTTTCAAATGGAACCAAAAGAATTAAAATCATATAAAGTTCCATATTTATTATATCAAAGAAAAGTAATATTCAAAAACAATCTTGACAAATTTCCATCGTTAATGTATAATTATGTTAGATAATATATTTATAAAAAGCATATGAATAAAGACTAATAATATTAATTAATTCTTTTTCAAATAAAAAGCTAATGGGTCTAATTATCCAATTAAAAGGGATAAATAAATTACTTGTCAATGTGAAATGAAAGAATATTTTCTTTTTCGCATAAAAGTGCTAATCAAAAGTTCAATAATTCCTTCATTCTTAAATGTGATTGTTTTTGCAAAATAGAATAATGTAATTAAAAGCATTTATTTTTTCTTTTATTTTTGCACTACTGTGTTCATAAAATAGAAAACCATTCAGTACTAATTACTATAATTAATGTTAATTACAGTTAAATTTATTTGTTGCAACATTATAAGAAGATAAAGGCCATTAAATTGCTAAAATATTTGTCCCTGCTGCATTTTTTTTTTTACATTACTGATAGTTTAGAAACTAAATATAGTTTATTTACGCAAAATGATTATTAAGTTGCATTTATATGAGTAAAATACATTGAAAAAATAAATTTATATTTAAGGGGTCTCAGAACTCTTAAAGCTTCAAAGTTTTCGAAATTTTTATATTTCGATGTTAAGCTGCTACCTTTTCTGGACATACAATTGTTTTCTTGAAATTCCCATTAGAGCAGAAGTTATGACTTTTAGAATTATATCCACTCAATTGCTGAATAAGCGTTTCCTAAACTTTGAAGTCATTTATCTCCAAATAACGTTTTTGTGCATAACGCGCACGATATCTCAAAAACGTCTAAATATTTTTATTGTAATTTTTAAAACATATGTTTCATGTTTGTCTGTATAAGCTGAACCTACAATTTCCTTTTTATTGTTCCAAAAAAATATTTTTTTAGGTGATTATACTGTCGAAATTTTCAGTATTTTGCATTAGCTAAATACAACTTTGTATTAAAAATATAAAAATACTCTAAATACAAATCTATTTAGGTTCAGGGTAATTATTATAATGTGAAGTATTAGTAGGCACCAAAACTTCGATTCTAATTGCAAAATTTACTGATTGTTCCTGCGCGTAAGTTGTTATACCAATTTTCTGCTCGTCAAATGTCTGACAGTTTGAAGCCCCCTATAAATGCTAATTCTGTATATGGCAATTTTTAAAACACATGTAATGAAAGTACATACTTGTATATTTATTTCATCCTCCTAAAAAAATTTGTTTCAAAATCATATACATTTAAAGATATTAAATGTTGAAAATAGTTTTTTTTTTCTTTTTTTCGAACTTTAAGAGTCTTGAGACCCTTTAAAACTTTGCTGCATTTTGTATCATACTATCTAATATATACCAAGAAATTTAATATATGTAAGTACGTGTAGTGTAAGAATCAAAAATAAAAGTTAGATTACTTGATGATAAAATTATTCTATTTATTCCACAAACAGATGACGCTGCCATTGTTTCTCAGTTTTGAACACCATTTCAGCATTTCACCAAGCGTTCGTAACTGAGCTATGATTATTAAAGTTTATTTGGACAGATTTTATTTTATGAGAACGGCAAACAAACGTAGCACAATACTCTTCAGAGAATCTAGAAAGTTTCTCCTTTAATTTCTGGTACAATTTGGCTTAAGTAGCACTAACAGAAGGTGTACATTTTATATATTCGATTAACATAAAATTTTCTTAAAAAAAAATTCTTTGGGTTTCAGTAGATGTCTATGAAATCGTACTACTGTGAACTCTTACCTCTTTCGTTAAATTTTTACTCTCGCTATATATTTGTCATTGCTGTTGTTCTTGCTGTTAATATTTCTTCTTGGTCTCTATACATTACTTAAGAACTATAGTATCATTATATAGTTACACAGATAATAAATCTCTCATATTGAAATGGAGGTCAGATACTCTATTATAGCATTATATCAAACCTGACAGTAATAAAAAAAAATAATAGTGTTAATTGAGAATATATTATATATTTTTAATAATTGAATAGATTGCTTCATTAAAAACATATTTTTTAAACCATTTTAAATTCTTCAGAACTATATTATGAAGTATGTTTATCTATATTTTAAATGGATATATATTAGGTATATAGAGGAGAAGGTGCAAATACCGGCTAGGGTCTAAATACCGGCTACTAGGTGTTCTGAGAAATGAGTGCAGCGCAGCCTAGCGGTGATAGGTAGAGTTTGTAACTTTAATTGAGAGAAGAAAGTTACGAAAAGTATGTCGTTAAAGTCTGTCTCATTTACAAATAGTATAAGCAAAAGTGTCGAAACGACGTAATCTGGTACATCAAAAGTTTTTCAGATATGTGTTTCTCATTTTTTAATAATATACTGATCGCATATTGGCTTGAATTGATGATTAGGTTATTTTCTAGACATATTAAGCTCTCAATTGCCACTCGCACATTATCGGTATTTTATTATATGAATAAGTAATACATGTTTTAACTTAAACATAGTAGTGGTCCGAATACCGGCTACCTAGAGTGGTCTAAATACCGGCTAGCCGGTATTTGGACCTCTCTCGGCTGCTCTACTTGAAGGGGAGGAAAATAAATTAATTTAAATAGTTCCATAATTAATAAATTAATTTAAATGGTTCAGAAATAGTTCCAGTCTCATTTTGCAATATGTAAAATAGCAACTGCGGCCGGGATTTTTCGGGAGCGACACTGGTTACAGGACTACATCACAAAAAAGCGCTGAAAGACACTCCAAAATTGCCTGCAATAAATGTGAAGAGAAAGAAAAAATAATGACGTAGGAAATCAGGAGAAAATGGCAGAAATTGGATTTGAACCCCTTGAAGGGCACCGGTATATGTTAAATACCACTTAATTTTAATTCCCAAATGCCACATTCACACCAGAATGTAGGAACTAAATTTCGTTTCATATATTGTACGCGAAGAAAAGCTTTTACTTAGTTTCATATAAAGTTGTTCATATTTACCGGTGTATATCAATATTTTAACATTTTAGCAACAGAAGTGCTTTGCCCCTGAAAGGTTTAAAAAAGTCAAAAATGAAACCATCCAACAGAGGAAGATATGATGCAATTTGTGTCTTATGCATGGGTGCATTCTCTACGGACAATAATGAGGGATGATATTCTGGGTTCAGTGTTAAGAATGCGATATGTGGACCTATAGTGACTGCACAGACGCAGAGAGTGACACTGTTTGTGATTAATTCAGATAAAATAATTCACATTTCAAACAGCAAGCTTTATTTTGTTTTACACGTTAAAGAACAAAGCTAGAAACATAATGGGAAGAAGAGTGTGAGAGATACTCGTTAAGAATTTCATAAATTTGACAAAAATGCTTCTTTACTAAAACTTGGGTATTTTTTCTGTGCATAAGAAATGTTATCAATCAATAAAATTTATTAAAATAATATTCTTCTTGCTTAATAATTGTCATTAGTTCTATTTGTATAATCTTTTGGAAAAAAAAAAAAATAAAAACTTAGGTAGCCGGTATTTAGACCCCATTTTCAAAACTCAAAATTTGAAGACTTTCGGAATTTTGCTTTTTATAAACAGAAAACGCCTTTTAAACTGATTTTTTTTCTCTAAACATTTGTAAAACATATCAAGGTACCCTGCTGTCACTTTTTCTTTTAGAAATTTTGAAAATTGTAAGATCTAGATTGAAAACAAAAGTGGTAGCCGGTATTTGGACCTTTTCCTCTACTTATAATTAAACTATATTAATATCCGTAATAATGAAATAGAAACGAATGAAAGTTCAACAAATGGAGCTAAAATGACGTGCCACGCTCATCAATATGATTCGGCAGATCTTAACGAAAAAGACATGCCGTTGTGGGTCGTTCGTTACCCGTGTCTCTTTTTTTCAGAACAAATGAGACATGAGATACTCGAATGCTTTGAATATATATTAAGTAAATATTTATAATTAAACTACATTAAGATTCTTAATAATAAAGCAAAAACGAATGAATCTTTAAAAAGTGTAGCTGGAATGACATGTCACGCGAGTCAATATGATTTGATCGATCTTAACGAAAAATACATTATATATTCAGTAAATATTTATAATTAAACTATTTTAATATCCGTAACAATAAAACAGAAACGAATAAAAGTTAAAAAAGTGTAGCTGGAATGACATGCCACAAGAGTCAATGTGATTTGGCCGAGGCTAACGAAAAACACTTGCTACTGTGGGTCGCTATACGTGTCTCTTCTTTACAGCCCACTTACGTCATGATATGCTCGAATGCACGAATGTAGGTGCAAGAAAACGCATAATGTGACTCTAGTGGTCTAACGTGAAAGGTAGTGTGAGAACTTGTCTTTTTCGTTAGAAACGTCTTCGTTTTATTTATTGACAGAAAATTTTATGATTAAAGAGAATTGAGATTGTTAATCAGAGAAAGTGTTTGCTATGTAACTAATTAAGAAAAATATGTTTGTCGCAAGCATGTGGTGAATTAAAAATAAAATATTATTACATTTAAATGTAAAATTTCAAAATTTAAAGAACATCTACTTTTAACCAATTTGTGCCTGAACTTTTGTTTTCTCAAATTTGTTGATAAAATTACTTTAAAATGTTGCAAAATAAAGTGGAAAATACTAAAAAAAATACGCTAATTTTTTGTATTTATTTGGTAAACGTACTAAATATGGGAATATGCATACTATTTGTAATATTATAATATGTATAATTATATGTTTTGTCTAAATTTATATAAAATAAGCTTCGAAATTGTAAATTATATACTGTAATTAGTATTTTTATGAATTACTAAAAAAAAATATTTATTTCTTTACGGAGACTTATAACAGTATAACTATTAGTAATAATAAACTAAGAATAATCGGATTTGAGGCTTGAAAACAGTTTGTTTCGGAATCATCTTGAAAAGGACTTTACATAAATAACTTCCCCCTAAATTCTAATAAAAATATGTACCGATTCGTGCCTAGTGCCTGACATTTTGTATCTTACAAACATGCATAAAAAATAGGCTTGAACATATAATTTCGCAATTTAAAAAAATACATATTTCAAAAAAGTCTACAAGCTAATATTATGACTTATTTATTTGGATAATTGATAGAAAAAAAAATAAACATACTTTTTTACATTTCGCCATCTTCAAAATGAAAAATCTATAAACTCCAAAAAAGTCTTGATTTTAAGCAAGTAAATATCTATCTTATGCTGTCACCTTTTAGTAAGAAATAAAGACATTTATATATAATTAGTTTGTACAATTTTAATGTTATAAAGTAGAAGAAAATCATACAGATTTATTAAAATTTTAAACGTCCCTGTTGAGATTAATGTGTTAAATTGCAAATAATGTGAATATTTTCCTTAACTGATCTTGTTAAGAATTAGTATACTGATACTACGTGGTACATCTTCCAAGTATAACTGATAAAGAAAGTTTAATACAGAAGTGATAGCAGCGTCCTACAATGTTTTCATATTTTCTAATACTTTCTCAAATCTATAAAACTCGTGATAGCTTTCTTTATCATGCGCAATAGCAAACTGCCTCAATGAGTTTTGTTTGGAATAGTTGTTGCGAATAAATAAACAAATAAATATATATATATATATATATAGGACGCTGCGATTCTCGAATATAGTCACGTGAAAATGATTGTGAAAACAACATTTCTAAATATTGCCTTAATTTTGCATTTTTAGAATAAACGTATACATCGTTTACTGTTCTATAGTTATTCTAATATCTACCGGAAAGAGAAAAAGACCTGAATAATATATGTACAGGGTGTTTGATAAATGAAATATCTAACTTTAAAATTCAAAATTTAATTAAATATGATTAATACAAAGATGAAATGCGTGACAAATAAAATATATCACGCACATTTTTAATACATTCATTTGAAGTAATTCTTTTAATTTTCGTCCATTAACGGAGCTGTATTGTATGATTGCGTTTAACATCGCTGTAGGTAAAAAATAACTAATTATTATTTTTTTTAAGTAAAGCAATTTTATTTTATTTGAAGCAATTTGAGCACGTTTTACACATTTGTTTGAAAATTCTTAAAGCTTATGGCAGCACATATCCATCTATTTACGAACATGTGAAGCATTCTTAAAATACATCTACGCAACATTTATGAGTCTCTTTGATAAATATTCTAGTAATTTTATCTTATATATTTTATTGTTAATCAGTTAGGGAACTTTAAAGTAACGGAGTGAGTTATAAAACACTCTGCAAACCAATACGAAGATAACACAATGGCGAGCAAATGCTAATCACGGATGATACTATCAACAATAACAACCACAAAATCGAAGTCATCAGTATGTCCAATTAAGCAATAATTGCGGGATAAAGTAATAAACGGTGTGCGTATGCAAATTTTTTATTACCCTAAGGGGTATTCTGGTCTAGAATTTTGAAAAGAATCGCTTTTTTGCATATTCTTAAATTTTACACCTTTAAGAATTTTGCCTTTAGAGAAAATTTTTAAATGCCAATAATTTGCTAAGCCATAGTTATTTTAATGACGCAGAAACTAAGCCCGTCACGCCGGAACAAATCGGAAAAAAGACGTTGGGCAATTCTCGACTATCTGACTATTTTTGTTATTATCACGACTTAATCTTACACAAATCTATATATTACATAATCTATATACTGCACATCTTCGGAAGTGATATTTTGAATTTTTTGAAATTTTCCCTTCTTATCCATTTTTTTTATAATAACTTTTACTTTAAAACTTTGAAAAATATATAAAAATTTTCGCAATTTCCGAGAAATAATTTTTTAAGAGAAAAATAGTCAAAATTATGCCAAAAATATACATTTCCGCAAAACTTGATAACTCAAAAATGAAACAATGTATTGGCATTTTGTAAATTGCATAATAAACAGAATACCTTTCTCTAGGACTTAGACTACACACATTATTATCGCATCTCTATCTCAGATGATATGGCAGTTAAAGTACTAATATAATGAAAAAATCGCAAACTCTGTCTCAAGTTTGTCATTTATACCAGTGTAAATATAAAACTATTTAAGGTATCCGAATACCTTCGGAGGGCTTTTTTTTAATTGTTTTAAAATATGACTTTTTTTTTGCATTGGATATCATGATGTGATTTAAAAAGTAAAATAAAACAGAAAAAGTTATACATTTCAAATTATTTTTTTATGCTTTGGGGAAAAAATAAGCAAAAAACAGCGAAAATAATCACTTCTGCAAAACATCATAACTTCAACTTTAAATCAAGATATTTTTATTTTGTAAGCATTATTATAATTATTAAACCTTTTTCTAGGGAATGAACTACTCTAATATTTGTGTCAAATATTTAAAACTATATAGAAAGTTAATCAGTGATAAAGCAAAAAATACTAAAAATGTATTGCAAATGGGAAACTTTATCAATAATTAAAAAAAAATAAATGCACTTACTGTTACGAGTGTAGTTCATTCCCTTTATTGCACTTTGCAAAGCATACGAAAAACATTGAAAGAGATTCATTCATAATTTTTTCCGTTATGATGTTTAGCGTAAACATAAAATGTTAAAAATTTGATTTTCAGAAAACGTAAAAATAAAATTTAATTAAAAATCTGAC
Source organism: Maratus speciosus (assembly GCA_963932465.1). Classification (NCBI taxonomy): domain Eukaryota; kingdom Metazoa; phylum Arthropoda; class Arachnida; order Araneae; family Salticidae; genus Maratus; species Maratus speciosus. The sequence continues at coordinate 502,167,602 of OZ010786.1, read as the reverse complement.
TGTAAAAGACGTTTTAAACTTGTTGCCAAAAGTTTTTAGAAAACTTATGATGCCACATTTAAAATCTGTGCTTTAAAACTTTCTTTCTAATTAGTTTAAAATTCATAATAGTTAAAAAACCGAGTTTTGAAGCTCATATTAAAACAAAACTAAACGTAAACAAACACTTCAGCTGACTTCCGGTGAGCAGAACGATACATTCGGTTTCAAAATACTGATACTTAGTAATTATAAACAGGCAATAACTTACCTTCTAAATAAGATCTAAACAAAATTCAAACAGATTTGGAAAGATACAAAATCTGACTATTATATTATATCAAAATTTAAAAATCGATATTTTGGCCGAAAATCGGCTTTTAAAGGTATACAGATACCTTAATATATTATCATGAGTGTAGTCTATTCCCTCGAAAGACACTTGTAAAAGAAGTACAGAAAAGTTCGTGGCATTTCATGCATAATTTTTTGTTTTAGGATGTTTTGCGTATAGTAAAAATCTGAAAAACTTCATTTTGAGAAAAAGCTAAAAATAACTTTTAAACTCAATGCAAAAGTAGTAATAGCTGTAATTTTAAACGGCTATAACTCGAGTTCCATTTTAGATACAGACAAAATTTAAGCACATTTCGATAGATAAAAGATTCAATTTTAATATTATTGCAAAAATGAAAAATCAATATTTTGATCGAAAATTACGTTTTAAAGGTGTTCGGATATCTTAACCTGTCAATAATGGACCCATGTGCAAATTCTTTAAATCAACACTATGCTTGACATCTGCATATTTATTTTTTCACGACACTATATTACTGCGTTTTCCTCAAAACTACTTTTTTCAACATGGTTGACATGACATCTCATGTTCTATTTAACCGATTTACATTCCAACCTTCAATGTATAACTTTCTATCACCCATACCATTTTTGTATCAAAATTATTGTCTTTACTATTTAAAAAAATTAAAAATTATGGAAAAAGAGTCAAAATGCCTTTTTTAAGACAGCCGCCATTTTGGGATTTTTTCCCGTTTTCTCTTACTTAAGGGATATAAAGACATTTTTACTAATTAAGAATCATTTTTTTTTATTTTGTTTCATATGACCAGAAGATTTGCAATCTTGTCAACCTGCACACCCCGTTATTTTACGCCCAACTTTACCAGCTTATAACTTATTTAACTTTCTTTTTTTTTTCAATTTTGTTTTGTATATTTTCAAAATGTCAATAAATATGTTGTGAAAAATGAATGGTTAAAAAAAAAATATATATATATATATATACGTTTTTTTAAATCGAGATCGAAAAATGAAGATAATCCCCCTAAGTGGAATAAGAATGAGTCCCCCTTAAGTGTTGGTCCCGTGATCGGGGTGGTCGTCTTTACAGGACGATGGGCGCAGAAGACAGGTATATTCACGTTTCGGGAAACAAGGAACGACGTAACAGAGCTACGTGTTCAAGGGTATCCTACTCCCTTAAGGGATATAAAGACATTCTTGCTAACTCAGAATCTGTTTTTTTTTTTTTTTTTTTTTTTTTTTTTTTTTTTTTTTTTTTAATATATATATGACAAGAAGGGTTGCAATCGTGACAACTACCACACACTCTTTTTTAAAGCCTGACTTCAACAGATTACAACTTATTTAACTTTCTTTTTTCAATTCCTACTATTAGTTCACACTCTCCCTGTATTCATATATTTATTTATTTATTTATTTATATATGTTGTTCAAATTTTCAATCGTCAATAAAATACTTATTATTCATCCTATCAAGTTGAAATAATTTTTTTAAACTTGTACTGGATGACAACTTATGTTAATACAGTTGTTTCAAATATTAATTCATTAATTTAATTTTAATTAATTAATTTTAGTTTTAGACGGGACACAAAATGGCGGCCATTGGTTATTGAAGCATTTAATGCATTTTCATATCTATAAGGGGGTTACCATAGGAGGGACCCTGTTCTGTCACCAAATACCGCCAAGTTTGTCACCAACTTAGCGATATATCACCAAATTTGGCGCCCAAAATGAGTCACCAAATGTGAGGCCAACTTGGCGATATCTCTAATATTTTGCCAAATTTCCACAGACTTCCATTGTAAACCTACTTGCTTATAGAAAATCAACAAATTGAGATATTTTAATGCAGCAAAAACTAATATTAGCTTAAGGGATTATATTAAAATTTTCTTTGATGACCTAAGTAGGAATTTACTTTAAAGCGAAATTTTTATATTACTTGTTTTTATTTATTTTTTTTTCTTTTCAAAATATCAATAAATATGTTGTGAAAAGTGAATTGTAAGAAAATATGCAGATATATATATATATATATATATATAGAGAGAGAGAGAGAGAGATTGAAAAATCCCCCCAAATTTATGCATATAGACCAGAATACCCCCTTAAGTGTTGGTCCGTTATAACGCTCTCACGTGGTGGTCGTCTTTACAGTATGATGGTCGCAGAAGACAGGTATAATCTCTTATCTTGAAACAAACACCGACGTAACAGTGCTAGTCAAGTGGCAAATCAGTTTTTTGTAGCCAAAATTAAGGGGATGCCGAAGTAATATACTATCCGATTACTTTAGAATTTTATCATTATGGCATACAGAATATTTTAACAATGACGTCAGTCCAAACAAACGAATTTTCGTCACCAGGTTCTCTATAAAATTAAGTACAAAATTGATCCATGTTTTAATGTGCTGTATTTTCAGTACGCAAAATAGCAGAACCATAGAAGTTTACATTTCAAAATCATTATATATTGGCCTTAAAGATGATTTTTAAAAGGGGAGCCAAATACAAGGATATTTGGAAGTTGAGATATGACCGAAGAAACCATAATTTTTATTTAAAACTGTCATAACTTTTGACAACAGCAATATACGTTTTGGGGAAATAGACGCCACGATTTAGATAAGTATTATAGTAAATTATTACACTTTGAGATTAATTGAAAAAAAGAGCCACTTAAACCGTAGAAAATAATTATACCGGAATGGCAAGACTGCGCAAAGTGATAGATAAAATGTGGCAGTTTCAGTATTGATCGAAGAAATTTCATACGCGATGCTTTTTAGTATGAGTCAAATTGCAATCAAATACCGTTTACGAAAGAAATTAATTTGCAATACAACTCTATGGCGTCGGATCACCAGCGATATGTTTAAAAATAGATTTATTATGACGATCGGGTATGAATGCAGTATGATAATTCTCCTATTGCACTCGCGCAAAACAATAAAGAAAAACTGTGTTGGGGGAAATTATTCCCAACGTGTGATGAAGTTAATAAAATTTTATACTAAAGCTACATGAAATATTTTCTACTCTTTCTTTCGTTCACTATTTTTAGACGTGGGAACGAACGCCATTGAACAACTGTGTGATTTTTAATTCTTAAGATATTAATTTTAGGATTCTTAAAACTTCAATTTTTTTGAAATTGTAATTTTTTTTCGATATTAAACTCCTATCTTTTCTGAACATTTTGATATAATTGTTTCCTTGAAATTCCTATTAGAACAAAAATTATGGCTTTTAGAATTATACCCACTCACTATCTCAAGCAGCGTTTCCGAAACTTTGAAGTCATTTTTCTCCAAATGACGTTTTTGGGCTTAACGCGCCGGATATCTCGAAAACGTCTGAATATTTTTTCTTGAAACTTTCAAAACATATGCTATATGTTAGTCTGTATAAACTAAATCTAAAATTTCATTTTTATTGTTTAAAAAAATATTTTTTTAGGTGATTATACTGTTGAAATTTTCAAAGTTTTGTATTAGCTAAATTAAACTTTGTATTAAAAATATATTTAACTAAAAGCTATGTGTTGTTGACGACTGGCTTTTTCGCTAATCGTTGCCACAGATTAATCTCGGAAAATGAAACATTTGAAGTTACTGAAAAAATTAATAGCTCGAAAAGTATTTTTCAGAAAATTGTTAGACAAACTGCATTAGAAAGTTAAAAAAAAAAAAAAATGTATTTTTCTTGATATAAATTTCAAAACTAATGATTATGCCGTTTTTCAAATATTGAATTTCAAACATTATCAAATTTCACAGTTTAATACCGTAGCGAAACCTTCACGCCTAAAACTATAATTATAACAGCAATGTGCCCTGGCGTGTATACTGCCTATAGCATGAGCAAATTTAGTAGCGTTATTATTCTGCTAAATTATAAAAGTGACTTATAATTTCGCCAGCGCATGATTTTTATTCAATTCTCGACAAATACGGGATGAGCCATTTCATTTTAGTTGTGAATGTTATAGGTTAATTGCATAGCTTTTACAAGAGAAAGTGATATCACGAAGGGCTTTTCATGAATTTAAATTTGTTTTTCAATTTTCTTTTTTTCAAGAATCAAGACTATTATTTATTTAGGCCTAGGAAACATTTTATTTAAAACTGGTATAAACGCGAAATTTCTCAAGGCTTTCAGTGTATTATAAAATAGAGCATATTTGCACGAGATTCATAGTCTGTCCGGCTTTTAATTTAAAAATTGATTTTTCTAATTAAACATGTTTAAAACTCCGGGCAACGCCAGGTATTTCAGCTAGTTAACCCTTCACTGCACGAATTTTTTCTATTTGTATGAAAAAAATTATTTGAATTCTATATATCATTCTAATAATAAGAAAAATAGTAAAAAAAAATTAAATTTCAAATTTTCATCTTAAATTTTGATATTTTATGGCGTGTACCCTATGTACAGAATTAGGGTTTTAAAATATTGTATTGATATGTATATATATATATATATATATATTACAATTAATGAGCTTAAATTAATCAATTTTATCTGCTTAACACTGCTTACCGAATATTTTTAAGTATTCATTAAAAAGAATGAAAGAAAATTTTACCTTAATAACTTGATCGAAATTTTTTTGGTTTCCGAAGAACAAATTCTAATTTTTTGTCAAATGCAGCCATCTGACATGGACAAAATAAGTGTTATTCCATTCTTTGGACTGTTCTTAATCAGGGATAGAGATCATATTGGCGAAATTCATGCACATAATAAGAATTACAGTGTTTTTAGGTATGTGCCAGATGTGGCACGTCATGCAGTTAAGGGTTAATAATAAAATGTGTAAATAAAAATAGACAACGAAGAGAAAAATTATCTGGCTAAAAGAGAAATCGTTGCTACGTTATATTCCGCTATTGTTTTTAATTTTTTTTATTTTGCATTTCTTTATTTATAATTTGCAGTAATGTAATCTGCAATAAATTATTTCATTGTGCTTTTGTCTCTCTGGTAGCCAAGGGAGATTGTAAAGGTGTTTCGATGGAAAGATCGCAAAACCATTTCTAAAACTTTTTTTACGTAATTTTAATCATTCTTTGTATGCGGATATTTATCTTAAATACCCCAAATTAAATTTTCTTTTAAAATATTTTATCAGACTACATTTTTTATGTAAAACTTGGGTTCACTACAAAAAATAAAAATATACAAACGAAAAACCCCTTACTGACAAATATATTTTGAAATCTCGAATTCAGAAAAGAACATATATTAACTGTCATCAATAAGAAAAATTGCTTTTTTTGTATCAGAAAATTAAAAAAAAAAAAAAAAAAAAAAAAAAAAAAAAAAAAAATCCCCCCAAGAAAGAATGATATACCACTATTTCCGAATAGAAATGATGCATTTCCTAGCCGCTAATCACCAGGATTTATATTATAGCAATAATTCATTCTCATTGCGCAAAGTTAACGAAAAATCAAATGACTTGGGCTTCCAACAATCAGAAAAAGTATGCACATTTCTGCCTTTTTAATGCATTCAGTTTTTCCTTCACTTTACTGTGATGGATGAGTTTTAATTACGCCAGCTGGATTTGACGGGAGCATTTCGATATTCCTGATTCCGAGGAGAAAATAAAAAGCATATTCTGCTTCAAAAACAAATAAATGAAATTATTGGAGAAAAAAGACATTGTATGTTCTTCACAAAATCAAATTTGTCTGAAGGATATTGGATCAACATAAAATTAATTTGTTTTGCTTATGGTTAGTTACTGTCGCATATTTACTTGAGCAGTCTTTCTTGTGTTCCATAGTAAAACAAAACCAGATTTTTCCTTCCCCAGAAAATGCAATCTATTATATGTAATACAATAAATTAAATATAAGATATCTTTGTTTATATGTATGCGAGATAAACGATATTTATCAATAAAAAAAAAACATTAATGAAGTACTTGCATTTTTTTATTGTTATTACTGGAGAAAAATTACTTAGTATGAAAAAAATAATGTTCTATACATTTAATTATAAAATTATTCGATAAATATATTTTTTTTTGATATGGCAGATATTCAAGTTTAAAATTAATCGCTTAACATTTTTAGTTTCAACTATCTTCACAAGAAGAAAATATTGGAGTCGTGAAAATATTCGACTTCCGGGTTTCGACGAATTTACACGTTTTAGAAGGTCCTGAACACGATTTTACTATTTTTAGAAGATGTATGTCTGGGAGTCAGATTCTCTGTATGTTACATAAATTTTGTGGGAAGTTTATCTCAAGAACTAATGCAGAGAATTTATAAAACTTTAGATTCACTTAGTCGCTGATATAAATTATTGCTGACTACTTTTTGGTTGCTGCATTTTTCTCGATTTCTGCAATAGCCCTATCTATATAGCTAGTGCACGAATTTTCATCGAAACTTCAGATTTTGTTAGTCCCTGAAATAAATTGGTATTTCAGCTTTTCTATTAAACGCCAGGTATTTCAGGCTTGTCTGAACTATAATTAGACCCAAAAAATTTCATCCTAGTTTCTAAATTTATTTTGTAATCACTCATTTCAACTAAACAACTACGTACACTCATTTCAACTAAATATATTTCAATTTCTTTTGTATTACATATTACTATTACTCTTACCAGTGCACTGAAAGACAAATATAATTTGTACATTACCTTCAAAATTAACTGAAATATTTCAAAGTGTGTCAAACAATGTATATATATTAAAAACATTACCACAATTTTTTATCATCGAGTACCTATAAAATAATTTCATTAACAAATACAGCTCAGATTCTAGTTCAAAACATAGTGAGTAAGATGGTAAGCATTCTGAAAAATTTCATTGAAATATACTTAAAACATTTTATGTAATGCAGGGTTCGTATGCATCAAGGGATTCATGAGATTTTAAGTGCTTTAGTACCAGAAATTTCGTAAAGTACTGGTTGCTATGTCTGAAGATAGATTTTTTTTTCATTATTAAGACAATTATTACTTTTCGAAAAATGTGGTAAAGGATGCTTGAAAGTTCTTAAAGCGTACGCACCCTATAATGGAGTTTATCGAACATAAAAATAAAATAAATAATGATTTTATGTAAATCGCATTTAAAAATATTTTTTATCTATATTGTTTCTTCTCTCTAAAATTAATGTAGAAGTGTCAATGAAGGTTTATTTGTGTTTTTAACTTATTAAACGTAAGGAAATGATGCATAAATGCATCATTTTCATAGAAGCATCGCTTTAATTTCTCCTGGCCCACTGTAAAAAAATAATCTTAAGATAACAGAAAAAATGCATCGAATTCCGACTGTAAAAATTACGTTAACAGAATTCTTATGTTATTTCATCTTCATATGGCTTATTTTCCTCTCAAAGAACAAAAAAGCCTTATTTTTTCCATTATGACAGAAAAGTCTGTCATACAGCAGCAGAAACATTTTGCGAGGGAGTTCTTCCCTCTGTCGTCGACAAGGTCATTTAGAATGACCAGTTACTATTGGTGTACCATCTAACCCATGCTGACGCTTTCATTCAGCAGGAAAATTTGAAGCTTCTATCTTGAAATATCTGTTGTGTGTTGTGCGTTGTATAAAATGGCAGGGTTGTTCATCTAAAAAGAATAAATAAGATCTCACAAATAAAATTCACAATAAAAAAGTGCCCATTAAAATGTAGAATGTTAAGAGTAAGATGTATAAGGGGATTTCTGTAATGAAAATTGCCTTATAGTAAACCTGTAAACTTGTCATAAATATTCTACCTGTAAATGAGATTGTTTACAATGCATTTGGAGTTGAAAGTCAAATACATACTCCCTTCATACATTGAGAAGAAGAGCCAGCAAAAGGATTATTCTGTTTTTTTTTTTTTTTTTTTTTTTTTTTTTTTTTTTTTTTTAACAAAAATAATAAGGTATGTTTTCACTCTTCTTTTAAATATTTAACAATATTTTTCCGAAACATAATAATATGTATGATTTTTTTTTTCAATCTGTTAAAAACCTTAATTAAGCAATACTATTTATTTTTTAATAATGTATGATTTACTTAAATTATTAGTATTACTTTATCTATACTCATATTATAAAGAGGAAAAAATTGTTTATTTGTAGGAGGTAAGCTCAGGAACTACCGAACCGATTCCAAAAGTAATGGTATCAAAATGATGGTGTTAGTCCAACTTAGAAAATAGGCTATATCTTACACTAGATTAATTTTAATTTAACTAGCTATATCTTATGTCGGTGTCACTACCCCAAAGGGGGTGCAGGAGCAAAAAACGTTCTAAAAATGCGATTTTTGCATTACTGAAGGGCCTAGAAATATGAAATTTGGAATATTAGTTACTTATAAGATATAAATGATGTCTAAGAACAGTTCTTAAACAATTCGAAATTTAAAAGGGACGAGAATGCACAAAAAGCGTTCTATAAAACGTTCTAAATGGTAGTTTCTACATAATCTCAGGAAATACCGAACCGATTTCAAAAGTAATGGTATCAAAATGATGTTGTTAGTCCAAATTAGAACATAGGCTATATTTTATGTGGGTGCCACTACCCCAAAGGGTGTGCAGGAGCAAAAAAAGTTCTAAAAATGCGATTTTTGCGTTACTGAAGGACGTAGAAATATGAAATTTAGAATATTAGTTACTTATAAGATATAAATGATGTCTAAGAACAGTTCTTAAACAATTCAAAATTTAAGAGGGGTGAAAATGCACAAAAAGCGTTCTAAAAAACGTTCTAAATGGTAGTTTCTACATAATCTCTGGAAATACCAAACCGATTTCAAAAGTAATGGTATCAAAATGATGGTGTTAGTCCAACTTAGAACAACATAGGCTATATTTTATGTCGGTGTCACTACCCCAAAAGGGGTGTAGGAGCAAAAAACGTTCTAAAAATGCGATTTATGTGTTACTTAAGAGACTAGAAATATGAAATTTGAAGTATCAGCTACTTATTAGGTATAAAGGATTTCTAAGAACAGTTCTTAAACAATTCGAAATTTAAAAGGGGGGAAAATGCGCGAAAAGCGTTCTAAAAAACGTTCTAAATGGTGATTTCTACACAATCTCAGGAAATACCAAACCGATTTAAAAAATAATGGCGTCAAAATGATGGTGAAAATCCTTGCTCCAACATAGGCTACGTTTTATGTCGGTGCCACCACCCCAAAGGGGGTGCAGGAGAAAAACGTTCTAAATTGCGGTTTTTGCGTGACGGAAGGACCTTGAATCGTGAAATTTAGAATGGTAGCTAGTTATAAGATATCAATGATCTCTAAGGACATTTCCTAAAAAAATCGAAATTTAAAAGGGGGGGTCAAAATGTGCAAAAAGCGTTGTAAAATCATTCTAAATTGCAATTTCTATGCAATCTCAGGAAATACTGAACCGATTTCGAATATAATGGTGTAAAAATGATGGTGATAGATCTTCCTCCAAGATAGGCTATGTTTTATATCTGTTTCCACTACCCCAGAGGAGATAAAGGATCTAAATGAGCGAAAAGCGTTCTAAAAACGTTCTAAATGCCGATTTGACACCAATATCTCAGGAAGAATCAAACAAAAGTAATGGTAATAAATTGTGCTGACAGCCTCTGCTCTGACATAAACGCTATTTTAAGTCGGTATCACTATCACCTAGACGTTGCAGGAGCAAAAAAGCGTTCCAAATTTTGATTTTTGTGATCGGTAGGGGCTAGAAACTTAAAATTAGGCAAGGCACATATTTATTACATATAAATGATCTTTAAGAACAGTTTCGAAAAAATTGGAAATTTAAAAAGGGGTGAAAATGCGCGAAAAGCGTTCTAAAAACGTTCTAAATTGCGATTTCTACTCAATCTCAGGAAATTGCAAAGCTATTTCAAAAGTAATGGTTGCAAATCAATGGTGACAGTCCCTGCTATAACATAGGTTATATGTTATGTTGCTGTCACTACCATCTGTGGGTTGCAAAAACAAAACATGTTCTAATTTGCGTTTTTTACATAACTGAAGGGTCTAACACTTTGAAGTATGGCATGTTATTTACTTACAAGATGCAACTGCTTTCTATGAACTGTTGAAAGAAGATTTCAAATTTAAAAAGATGAAGTGAGCGATAAGCGTTATAAATTACAATTTTTATGTAATCTTATCAAATACCAAACCGATTAAAAAAAATAATGATAACAAATTTTTGGTGATAGAACCTGCTCAAACATAAACTATATTTTATGTCTGTGCCACTACCACCAGAGGGTTGCAGTAGCTAAAAACTTTCTAAATTGCGATTGCTGTGATACTGAAAAGGCTAGAAACTTTAAATATGGCATGGTAGTTGTTACTTATAAAATATAAATGCCCTCGAAGGACTGTCGAAAATAAATTCGAATTAAAAAGGGGTGAAGTGAAGGGGAGGTGCGAAAAGCATTCTAGAAAGTCCTAAATTACGATTTCTACGCATTTTCAGGGAATATAAACTAAATATAAAAGTAATAGTTGCGAATCAATGGTAACAGTCTCTGATCCTACACAGGCTATATTTTATGCAGATGATTCTACCACCTGGGATTCACAGGAACAACAAACGCTCTAAAAAATGCCTTTAAAAGCTTTCTAAATTACGTTTCTGTGGAATATTAGGAAAAAACAAACCAATTTCAAAATTAATGTTGGCAAATTAATGGTGACAGTTCCTATTTCAACATAGCCCTTTATGTTGAGAGAGGTGGTAGGACTTAGAATTTGACATGATGGTTAATTTTAAGATGTAAGAAGATGGTTTCTAAGAAATTCATAACTTCAAATGAATACTTAAATGGGCGTATTAATTGAGCATAAAAGTTTCAAAATATTTTCTAAATTATTATTTATTTAGTTTTATTTCGTTTTATTAATTTAAGTCTCATTTCTGCCTTATGCAGTGTAACAATGATGTTTAATCAAACTGTGTTTTAAATAGTAATTTTTTTAATTATTCCTAAAAGTAATAAGTACCTTTTAATAAAATAAAATATTACATTTTAATAAAATAAAAATTTAGTTAGTACCTTTTAATAAAAATTAGACATATAAATATCACTTGGCATATTTCAAATATTACGCGAGCAAAGCCGCGGGGTTTGCTAGTACTTCATAATTTATTTATGTGCATTAGTAGCGATTTCATATAATTCTGTTAATAATTGGAGATTATTTTTAATTAATTGTTTAGTTTATGCTAAATTCATAATCTAGCTTTATGATTAGTTTACAAATCTTGATTTTTTACTTTTACATAGCTGTAGAATGATTACTTATTATATTTATTATTTTTATGACTAAGAGAGTTTAATTTTACTTCATATATATATTGCGTTTTTAAATTAACTTTGTCAGCGATTGACATAAATAAGTTTTGGAGTGATAGTTTAAATAATAAACAAGCAGTAGCTGTATTAATTATTATAGTTATAGATAACCGATATTTTCATTTAATATTAACCAGAATAATATTTATTAGATCTGATCGCCGTTCATATATTTTTGCTGATTAAATTTATCATATTTGTTCCATTTAATGAAATAACAATTTGGACTACAACTCTGAATTATTTTCAAAGTAACCATTCCTTTCATATTATCAGCAAGTTTAATTTTGTTTAAAAAATTAATTAAAATTATATTAAAATATTTTTTTTCTTATTTAGTTGATTATCATTTACTATGTACGGAAAAACATTATATATTTTTAAGAAGAAAGAAAACTCATTTTATTACTTTAGCTGAAATGAAATATATATATATGTCTTTTTACGGTGACGTTTATTTAAATTTTAGTGGCTCTTCCTTTACGTTTTTTATTTTTGCTCTTAGCTACCAACTTTTATATTATCACTTTTTTCTAATGGAGATCGTCTCTCAGAATTTTTTGGATTGAATAAAACAAAGCTTGCTATTCGGGAAAAATGTAAAAATTGGCAGCTATTATTTACGTAATTAACAAACATCACTAACTTAACCTAATAAATTTTCTGAAATATTGGATAAATAAATAGTAAAGCTGTTTTAATTCGAAATAATATTCAACACATTCATATTTATTTTATTAATAAAAAAATTATGGCGGGGGAGGGGGGGGGAGTTACCGAATACATATTTTTTATTATTATTCTATGCAAAAAAAGTTTAAGATAACTTCTTTCACTTATTCCATTTTTTAATGCGTCTATGTTACAAAATCTATATAAATGCATTTGAATATTGCATTGCGAATAAGCTATTTAAATTAATTTTCTAAAAGTTTGGCAAATTTCTTATAAAGAAATATTTATTATTATTAATATAAACAAGTCGATCGGTAAATAGAAATTTCCCGTGTACCTAACCTATAATACGCGATTCTTCTGTTGAATGGAACCTCTACCCCCCCCCCCCCCACCTCGCCAACATGAATCGACCTACAGATTTTGACTGTTGGGAAAAGCATCAATTGTCAACACGAAGTGCCTGTATGACTACGTATTTCTGTCGTCTAATAACGCATTCTTTCGCTAACAGATATTTTCTGAAAACAGATATTTTCTGGCAACTTTTTGCTGCCAAAAATTTTCTGTTGTTTTACAGAAATATTTTTAATAGTGCCTTGCTTGCCCACTTCCGTAGATGAGTCATTATTTCAAGTTTATTAAATTGCCCATTAAGCCTCGTTTATTAATTTTAGGGATAAAATTAAAACATAATTGGAATAGTAAAATATTGCTCTTTCAAATAAAATAATAAATTAATCTTCAAAAATTCTCAGCAAAATTACCATTTTAATGTAGGTTTAACGGAAAATAAATGAAAATATCACCTTAAAGGAAACTATTTGAGTATAGGGAAATAAGGTTTAGTAATAAGATTAACACTACATTTACACTAGAAAAGTAATATAATAATATAAGACAGTAACTCATCAAATCATTAAATTAAATTTTTACACGCTAAATATGAATATAGCACATTTATAAACTGATAAATACCTTTTAATAAACAGTTGTCGCTTTTAGCTTGTATAACTTTAATTTAACTACAAAAGTATATTAATTAATTATTTAAAACATAATATGTCACCTTAAAATTACCGTCAGGCGGATATCCAAAAAATGTAAACAAATGCTTCATCAAGGAAAACAACACGCACCACTTCTTTATGTCCCTTGTTGATAGTTCATCGTAGGACTCGTTCGCAATAATAATGCCGGTATTGCAATTTGATCGAAAACGATTGAGTGTGTGTACGCTCCTCAAATTCCTTCCGTAGATGTTGTCTGGACTGCAAGCTTTTCTCCTCTCACATCAAATCAGTTTCAGTTTACGATATGCTGATATATAAAACCTATTCTCTTTTTAGAAAAGTATACTGGTCTATTCGTGCTAGGCCCATTGGGCAATTAAGGTGCTGAAGACACCACTTTAAATTGTTGAAACTGCAGACAATGGGACACACAAAATCAGCTTTCAAAGTATAATCCTCCATAATGCAAACGTGTGGATGCAGGTTTTGGGAAACCCGGACTGTTGAAATAAGAATTTAATTTGCCAATGGAAAAGCTGTGGTTCGCAGGTCTCTCTTTGCAGATACGATAATATACCTTCCTTTTATGGACGTTGTACGGCGAAGGCGGCCTACCAGCAATATGTGTTACACATCCCAGCTCTGTTAAATGCACTCCTGAGCCATAAAAGTACACTGTGGGTAATGACAGCGTCTGTTATTTTCGCTATTGTGCGAGATTTCCAGTAATACAGCCACATGTAATCATTACTAAGTGATATTGGGAAGAAATATCTCGTCACAAAATCGTCAACTTATTCTTTCGTGTAAAATTTCACTTTCAAAGACAACTGCCAACGCACGCCGAATCCTATAAATCACTTTTCAGCGGTATTAATCGACCAAAATGTCTGGAAATGAAAAATGTCTATACTCAAACGCTTTTTTATAACACCCCGCACACATGCTAAGTTTAACATGCTGCTTCTTTCGATTTAGTGGATGTTATTTTTGTATTGCCATACTTCCTTAATAAACGTACACCAGCGTTAACATAATTTAAACACCGTAAATATATGCTCTTTTAATAAGAAAATAGTATGATAAATATGATAAAAGCTGATTACAGTTTGGATCATAAATGTCATGAATTTGATTATATTTTGTATTATCTTTTAAGATGCATTTGAACTTAAATTATAATTTATTACGTATTTATTCTGAGTGGAAAATTAAGTCAAAATAAATAAAAATACAATATTTCTGTAATTTAGGAGCCATATGTTCCAACTCAAAAATCTATATTTAATATTTTCTTTTTGAAGTTAAAGGAAAAACTTTCAATGATCATTTTTCCAATAAAATATAGTTATAAATGTTCGTTTATTACGTAACTGGGATAAAAATCTTTCAATATAGATATTTTTCTACAAACTTTTACCTAGTTTATTTTCTAAAAGTAATTTTGAATTTTTTCTCCCAGAAAAGTATTTTTTCTTTTGCAAAAGAAATATTTTTTCTATTTCTTGCATTTTCTGACTGGATTTTATTAAAATAATAATATAATAATACAGTCGGACAACAAATTGAAAAAGTATAAAACATCAAATATTAAAAAGAATTATAACATTTCAGTCGTGTGCATTAGGGTGGGTCGAAAAAACCGAAATATTTACAATCGAAATGTAATAGAGCGGAAAAGTTGCCTTTTGTAATAAACAATAAATTCATGAAATATTATACCAATCGGTTAATATCTTTTACCGCCGCAAGGGGGCCAAAGTTTCAAACAATTGCAAAAAAACATGTATTTTTCAATATTTTTTTTAATTATCAAAACGTACGTATACAATTTCTAATAGGACACTAATAGCTAAGTGAAGATATAAGAAATGTCCCACTAAATGTTCATTATGATAAAATCATATCTTTTACGGCCGCAAAGGGACCATATTTAAAAAAAAAAAATTGTAAAAATTTCAAATTTTCAGTTTTTCTAAATTTTTATAATATGTCTAGAAGTAAATAAATTTACTTTATATCTATTAATATGCCATAAATTTTGTTAACTATTTGTCATAGACTGGGAAATAAAAACGGTAATCATTCATTGTTCTTGACGACCGCTTCATCTACTACTGTTTTACTGCATATCAGCAGTTCATATACCACAAATCACAAAAATGATAAAAAATGAACAATATAGTTTACCATTTTATTAATTAAAATACAGATATGTTTAACCTAAATGGATAAAATAAACTTAAAATGAAGAAGTATTTAAAGTAAATGAATTTCATAATATGACTTGCTTTCAAATAAAGCCATTGTTCCTCGAGAGGCCGAAATTGATCATATGTGATCCTCACTCTGTTCTGATCCACAAACTTTACCAGCAATTTGGTGACTAATTTTATTTCTACTGATTGAGTGGGACAAGGAAATTTATAATAGCTGGAATCTTTATCGAACATTCTAAACTCAGCGTTGTTAGATCGTCAGTCGATAGACAAACCGTAACAGGTGGTTTCGTTAGTTTACAGTTTTGCCTTTCGACTAAAGCCATGCAATTTTAAGCTTCAAAGTTCAAGTATGGAATGACGAAATGACGGATGACACTAATCGTATCCACAGAACTTCGTGCTTTGGCAATTTTCAATTTTGGCAATCGGCTGATGCAGTACACTTTCAGGATGTACTCATTGGGTACATCCTGAAAGTGTACTACATCAGTTGGTTCACAATTAAAATGAATCTATCGTGTTTTTCAGATTTTGTGGACTATAATTAGTAACTCCCGTTACTTGCCATATCATCTACGAAAGATTACAGTTCCTGTAATTTCACGAAATACCTGTATCGCGAATCATGAAAATAGCCACATTGGAATGATAGCATATGAAGGAGGGGACATCAGGACCCCAGCCATAAAGAAAAGTGCCAAAGCACGAAGTTCTGTGGACACGAATTGTGCTATCCGTCACTTCGTCATTCCAGACTTGAACTTTGGAGCTTAAAATTGTATGGATTTAATCAAGTGGCAAAACTGGAAATTAACGAAACCACCTGTTACGGTTTGTCTAACAACTGACAATCTAACGACGCTGGTGCGTTTAGAATGTTCGATTAAAGATACCAGCTATTATAATTTTCCTTCTCCCACTCAGTCAGAAGAAAGATGCGTGAAATTAGTCTCTGAAGTGTTGGTAAAGTTTGTGGACCAGAACACAGGGGGGATCACATATGATCAATTTCGGCCTCTAGGGGAACAATAGCTTTATTTGGAAGCAAGTCATATAATAAAATTAAATTATTTAAATACTTCTTTATTTTAAGCTTATTTAATCCGTTTGTTAAACATATCTGTATTTTAATTAATAAAATACTAAAATATTTTGTTCATTATATATCATTTTTGTGATTTTTCGTATATGAACTGCTGATATGCAGCAAAACAGCAATTGATGAAGCGATTGTCAAGAAAAATGAATGATTACCGTTTTTATTTTCCAGCCTATAACAAATAGTTAACAAAATTTATGACATATTAATAGATATGAAGTAAATTTATTTACTTATAGACATAATATAAAAATTATAAAAATTTAGAAAAAATGAAAATTTGAAATTTTTACATTTTTTTTAAAAATAAGGTCCCTTTGCGGCAGTAAAAGATATGCCTTTATCATAATGAGTATTTACCGGGACATTTCTTATATCTTCATGTAGCTATTGCGTCCTATTAGAAATTGCATTCGTACGTTTGGATAATTAAAAAAAATATTAAAAAAAACATGTTTTTAGCGATTTTTGGAATTTTTGCCCCCAATGCGGCGGTAAAAGATATTAACCGATCAGTGTAATATTTTACGAATTTATTCTTTATTACAAAAGGCAACTTTTCCGCTCTATTACATTTCTATTATAAATATTTCGGTTTTTTTGACCCACCCTAGTGTGCATAGTATATCACATGTTCTTTATTTAAATAAATATGTTTTTAATTTTATTAAAAATAAAGTACAATTAAGAAGTACATGAATAAGATCTGAAAATGAAACATTTTCATTAACCCT
This sequence comes from Maratus speciosus, assembly GCA_963932465.1. NCBI lineage: Eukaryota > Metazoa > Arthropoda > Arachnida > Araneae > Salticidae > Maratus > Maratus speciosus. The sequence goes on along the minus strand of OZ010786.1, from coordinate 502,150,208 downwards.
TTTTTTGTTCATTCTGTTTTTAATACTTTTTTTAATTTAATTTTCAATTACTTTTTTCAAGCTACTATTTCATATTTTTGTAGGCTGTCCACTGTAATAAAGGATGTACATTCCTTCATCTTGCAAAAAAGTTTACTAAAACATGTTGTAATCTCTTCGGAATTACCAGCGATTCTGAAATAATTTTCTCTATCTTTATAAACTTTGGAAACTAACATATTCCCGAGATATAACGAAGCATTTTTGAAAAAAAAAGTTTAATTTGCTACCCATAATTTTACGAAAAAGTACACTGTAAAAAAAAAAAAAAAAAAAAAAAAAAAAAAAAAAAAAAAAAAACGACATTTTTGCAGTACAAAGTCTTCATCTCGCGCAAAAACTCGATCACAGTGAATGTGCTGTATCTTTCTTTGGTTTCCTGACTATATTAACATGGATAATACAGTAGTTTCGTAAAATTAACAGCACAATGTGCAGGCAATTTGGACGTCAGCAGTTTGTGCTGTAAAAAAATGCGTACAAATTGCCAGCCCATTGTGCTGTTAATTTTACGCAACTACTGTATTTTCCATGTTAATAATGTCAGGAAGCAAAGAAAGATACAGAACATTCACTGTGATCGAGTTTGTTCTGGCAAATCTACAGTGGTTTTTTTTTACAGTGCAGTGAGTACATTGTACGTGGTATTATTTAGTTTTCTCAACCCAGAAGCAACATAAAATATAAATTCTTAAGTAGACAGTTTCGTGTTCAACAGACAAACATGCTAAAATACTACCATTAGCATATGCATTAAAAATAACATTCAATGGTGCACATGGTAGGATATCACTGGTTTCAATGGTGTAGGGGAGGGTAGTACGCAGTGTGACGAAAATTATTATTACCTAACGAATAGCAAAGATTTTTATTCTTTTGAAAAAAAAAATTTTGCTACATCTATAAACTACACAAATACGCTACACATTGATGTATAAATGGTTTTAAAAAAGTTATTTATAAAAGCACAGAAGCAGAATAACGGAGTATCGAAAATTGTCTCACTGTGTACCACTCGTGGTACACAGTGAGACAATGTATATATTTTCATAAATCATACATTTTTACACTCTATCAATAATTCTCTGCAGTTTATGACTTCTAATTAATATTTCTAGATTATTTTTTTTTTAAATATGAGCCTCGGGTGAACAATGGCAGACATTGGGATACCTTCATGCAAATTTTCAGCCTCTTGCGTTTAGTAGATTTCACAAGACATCGCACCCCCTCCCCCCCCACACACACACATACGCACACAGACAGAGAGAGGAAAAAACCTTCTTTTATTAATAAATAACATTTTTTTATATCAGAACAGCATATTAGATACACAGTGATGCATGTCTCACTGTGTACCACAACTGTGTGTCACACTGTGTATTTTTGTAACAAAATGGATGCCATATCTGTTTCATAATCAATTTCACAGCTTTGAATGCTTGTGTCGTTTTGTCGACATACACTATCATTAGATATAACTAGGTTTGGTTAAGTAAATATTCGCTATAATGAAAGAAATAAACTCTAAAATGGACGTTTATGTAACTTTAACCCCTGTAAAATAAATAATTATTTACTATTTTGTTGGACGAGTGACCGAAGTGCCAAAACTACATCCACGTGTTGCATAAGATGAGGTAGTTCAGTGTGTGTTCCAGCTAAGAGAAAAAGTTATAACTAAAAGTCAAAATGGCTGCTGTCTCACTATGTACTCCCCTACACTACATGTTTTCACACGAAAGATGAAGCAACTGGAAATAGATATTTGTTTAATAAAAACATATTTGTTGCTAAATAAAGCAAGATTGTGCCTTTATTTATTAAATTTTATGGTGCAATTGTCCAGTATGTGATATACAGAATAGGTTTACATAAAATATTTAAAATATAAACATAACAGGGGTATTATAATGGTTTCATAGCATTATTTATTTAAATAATGTTCTTCAAGGTATGCATATGCAATCGAAAATGTAGTGAGGAAAAACAACCAATCAGTCGCACTTACGGTTTTCAGTGTTAAAATTTACCAAATGTCAGATAGAAACACCTACTTTGTTGCAACACTAAGTCAGCAAATCTTGAAACAAAAAAAAAAAAAAAAAAGCAATTTAGCAAATTACATAAGAAACATACATAAAAGACATAAAAAATCGCACGGAGTTTATCATACATTACGTACGCCATGAATTAAACATTAATAGTGTTATTACACGTACAAATTGCAAGCGACAAAACGTCTGATTTCCCGAAACTTGCGTATTATCCAAGCATTTCATTGGCTGTTCGGGAAAAGGCTTTTCCATCGTCAGACCAATTTTATGAAATTTCATTCTTAAATTTCATTCAATATTAATTTTTACACCGTCGTATAGAGAAAAATATGTACTTTTAAATGCAATTTGTTTGAAAGCTGTATCTTAATTTGTTTCTGAGTTATTATTATTTTTTTGTAGTTTTTATTACTTTTTTCTCATAGTGGCAACAGAAGTATCCATCGCTGTTGAAAATAAAGGGAAATACAGATTACTGTACAGACCAATCAGAAAACGAATAAATTACCGATTCAACCAATAAAAAGCATCAGATATGCTTTTGATTTCCTACCCTGACGAGGACAATAACTATTTTTCCAAATGGTTAAAAAAAATCAAAATAAAGTATTATTTGAAGATTACCTGTAGAACTAAAATACCTAAGTCAAAAATAGAAAAAGAAGACTAATGAGACGAGATATTTTATTTACGATTTATTACTAATGATAATAAAATGTTAGTAAAATTTTATACAATGGTTTAATAATAATAATTTATCGATTGTTGACACATAACACACTCTAAGACTGTCATACAGGTTGGCTTGGAACCCAATGGTGCGGCTCGATTACCATTGTCTCATTAGGTTTCAGCGACAATCATACATTAAGTGTGATATATTTAAGCTATTTGATCTATTTAAGCTATCTCCTTTGAAAATGAGACAACTGCCTAGAGTTGTAAATAGGCTGCCTGCTCGGTTAAAAACTAACATGCCGTTAGTCTAGGAAATCAACTGGTTAGTAGCATATAAAAATACATTTGTTAACTGTAGTGGATTAAACTTGAAATAAAGCAACACCTTTCAGAAATTTTTTTTTTTAACGACCACGCACAAATTATATGATTTGCGGCCCCAGTGGAAGGCGTAGAAATTATGATATGATGTAGTTCATGCAACTGATCAAAATGCTTACATAGAAATAATCATTGAAAATGGATAGTTTTAACCCTTTCAGGGCAAAGTACTTCTATTCCTAACATGCTGTAGTTTTTGTATGACACCAGAACTTACAAAATAGTGTATTTCAAAATGAGTAAAAGCTTCACGTACTTAGAAAAATAAAAATTCCGTTCCAAAATTCTCGTGACAATGTGGTATATAAGGAGAAGAATTAAATAGTCCAAAAATAAACCGCCGCCCTTCAAGCGGTTATTGATATGACTGTCGAAAGATTTCCAATTATATTATGTAGCGTCCATCCTTCCAGTTTCATCCATGTCAAATAAACATGCTTTGAATGCTTCCTGCTTCCAAATGGCTCTTAATCTAATTTTATTATTTAATAAAATTTCTCGCATTATTTCGTTTAAAAAAAAAACAGGAAGATAAGCAGCTATTATAGCATGATGTAAATATGATATTTTATAAAATCAAATGTAATTAGAAATTTCAGAACTCTTAAAATTGGAAAAAAAGAAAGAAAAAGACAAATTTCAACATTAATATCATAAAATGCATATGATTTTAAAACACAACTTTTATTCGGATGAAAGATATAACTGCGTTCTTTCATTTCATGTATTTAAAAATTGGTAGATGCAGAATTAGTATTTATAGGAGGATCCAAACTGTCCGACATTTGTCGAGCAGAAAATTGGTATAACAGCTTACGCGCAGGATTACAAAATAAATTTTAGAACTAGAATGAAATTTTATGTGCCTAATTATACTTCATATTGTATTAATTACCTGAACCTAAATTAATTTGTATCCAAAGCATTTTTGTATTTTTAATACAAAGTTGTAAGAAGCTGATACAAAATTTTGAAAATTTCAACAGTATAATCACATAAAAAACATATTTTTGAGCAATAAAAGGAACATTTAAGAATCAGTTTATACAGACTAACGTTTTAAGATATCCTGAAAGCAGATGCCCAAAAACGACATTTGGAGAAAAATAACTTCAAAGTTTCGGAAACACCGCTTCATCTGTTGAGCGGGTGTATTTCTAAAAGCCATAGCTTCTGTTCTAATGGGAATTTCAAGGAAACAGTTATATCAAAATGTTCAGAAAAATAGGAGTTAAACATATAAAAAAATTAAATTTCGAAAATTTTGAAGCTTTAAAAGACCTGAGACCGCTTAAATAATCAGATTTTATTTTTTTCTAAAGCGCTTATAAACTGGTGTTTTTTTTAATTGGGTGTATCATCCAGATAGGGTCATTCCACGTAAATTCAAAGTACAGTAGAACCTCGATTGTCCGAAGTAATTGGGACCGACTACCTTTCGGAAAATCGAAATTTTCGGATAATCGATAAAATTTCAATTTTAAGATTAAGGACAAATATATGCGCTATTTCTTATTAAGGTAACAAGTGCTTATTAAAAATAAAGCAATAGCAAAATAGAAACAAGAATAAATTACCTGAATTTTAATTTTTAAATTAAGTATCTTTTACATATTTCATAAAAGTTTGAAAAAAAGTTTTGTTTGTTGCAGTTTCGGTTGCCTTTGCTTTGCAGCTGTATCACGAAGCTTTTTTAAATACAATTATTTCCTAATATCACAGTCTTTCTGCTGCTCCAATTATGAGAAATCTTTTTCAAAACACTCAAGAGCTTCAGAATTGCTACTTTGTTAGTTTTCTTCGCCTTCTATACCAAATTCATACATTCCAGTTCTTCCTCCTCTTTGTGTTCTAGTTCACATCGAAGTTTACCGGAGCTCAAGTTAAATTCAAAGGAATTCTAAGAAAGGGGATCCAAAATATTTATCTGTACTCGTGGTTCGAAAAGGACCGCTTGCGCACAACGAATGTGATAATAAAAAATATATAAAAAAAAAAAAAAAAAAAAAAAAAAAGCTTTAAAAATGGATTTCGGTTAATCGAGAGTTTCGGATAAAAAAGGTTCTACTGTATAGGCATTTCATTTTACTCTTATTGCTATCAACTCTTCTTTTTTTCTTCATTGACCATCTTTTTATTTTATAGAAATTTATCAAAAAACTAAAATAAATTATGAAATTATGAAACTTCCTATAAAAAACAAAAAATATTTATTTATATTGTAAGGCTGTACTTAATATTCCTTCTTAACATTTTTATTTTTCCAATTAGCTCTTTTCCCTACCATTTCTTTAGATTTTTATACGTATGTCCCCCCCTTCCCATTGCTATCACTATGAATTGCTCCAACAGTTATTCGACACACAACTTTAGAATTAATCTAAAGAGTCTCAAAAAGTTTTTCAAATTCATTTGAGAAGCTGTTCATAGTGCAGCAGGTAAAATGTTAATAGGCGATAAATTTTTGGTTCTTTAAAAACAAAAAATCACGTTTAAGACGCGAATTAATTCTCTCTTAGCAGAATTTTTTATTAAGATAAAAAACACTGTTTTTGAATAGTAATATCTACTTTATTTATCAATGGATTAATGATGCCGAAAATTAGCAAATGGAAATAGTGGTAGATATTTGAATTTTAAAAGACCCTGCTAACTGCAACACTGCTATTCTTCTTTGATACCGCGTTCTAAACTTTCTTTGTCTCTGGCTTCGTGTATGTTTTCCTGTAGTAGTGAGAGTTAGATGAATTCACAATGCTCAGATACATCATAAAAATTTTTTATGACTAGAGATGATTATACATGTTGTAGTTAGGTTTTAAATGAACTTTATATCACTACTATGTTTTTTAATGCATATTGTAGGCGAGAAAGATGAAACTGTAAAGAAGACAGCGGTTTTATAATTCTTTTATGTTTATTTTTGCTTTTTGGTATGCTAACATTATTTTTTATAACAATATTTATTTTAAAAATATTTAATAATGATATATTTCCTATTATTAAAAATAAAGGACGTATTATAATGGTATTCCTTATCACACATTCTAAATATAATTTTAATACTTGAATTGTTCCTCAATGTTTTAATATTTAATCTTTATGTTAATAAAATTAGTCTAGCAGGATAATTTTGTTTTTAACATATTAATCGAAAATAAAGAATCCATATTTATTTTCAGTTACAATTGCAGTCGGTCCTATAAAAAGAAACCATGAGTTAAAGTTGAATACAGATAAGAATTAATCTAAATATACGTAACATACACAGTTTTGGGCAGAAAACATATAAATATAAGATCTATGGTTCATTTAGATGATTAGACGTGTAAATAAGCGCAGGTTCATCAGCATTATACAAATCACGTCTAATACGCGATCCCGCTTAATACGCGCCTTTTGTCCACTTCCTTATAAAGCGTCTTAACCGAGTTCGGCTGTAATGGCAAAGTCGTTTGTGTACGATGGAATGACACCAATGTCATTACTGTTATATCAAATTGGGAAGGAGCATCGCTAACTCAAAGTGTTAAATGATATTCTCGAAAATTGAAGAGAGAACTTTCAATCAAACAACCTAGATTGATTAGATTATATAATTACAATATGGGTGGTGTAGATGTTTTGGATAATTTGTTTAGAACATATCTTCCAGTACTTCGATGATAAAAATGGTGGTGAAATCTGTTTGAAAATGAACTAAATATCGCTGTTGTAGATGCTTAGAGACTGCATTGTCATGCAGTAGGCTCAAAAGAAGCCCTGAGCGTTTTCCAGTTTCGTCATGAAATTATAACTGTTGCCATAAAAGTTGGATTTGATGGTATAAAAGCTCTACTGTTTCAGTAAAGTATGGACATTATTACCTCATCCAGTAGCTATTGCTTTTAATTTAATACTCAAGAAAGATGGCCAAATTGGCAAAAAAACATGAAGGAATGATGTGAATATTGTGGAAAGCGTATACATGAAAAATGTTTCAAGGCCTTTTATAAACATTTTTCTGTTATTGACTAGTTAACATGTTCCTAAAATAGAAAGCATTTTTTACTTTACCTTGTTTTCTTATGCGTGAATTGATGGTATTATTTGGAAAGAAAAATTCGCCAAAATGTACAAATGTTATTCTTACCGAAAACGTTCCACAAATGGAACATAACTGTAACTCCACTTCTATTTTACATAACATCCCAAGATTCGGCACACAACCTTAGAATTAATCTAAACTGTCTCAAACGATTTTTTCAAATTAATGTGAGAAGCAGTTCATGGTGCAGAGGGTAAAAGGCTTTAACTTCCGTCATCTTCTGCATCGGGTATGTGGGACAAATGTCACGGGCTCTACGAGTAAATTGACTTCGAAACTATAAACAGGTGAAATTTTACTAAGCCGAGAGTAGTCGCGTTTTTTCCCCCCAGAACGATAGCGCTCAGTCTTGTTGTCGCCGCCCCCTAGGTAACAGAAAATACAGAACAATAAAAAAAAAATCAATTAGTATTCTAATGTTGCATTTCAATGAAGTTATAAGTTTGCAGTTCACTTAACTTATACATTGTTCTCACGAGATAATGGAAAAAGCAGAAATGAATCGACGTTAGCGATCGATCCGTAGACTTTTCTACGCATTTCAACTTTGTTTGTAAACGTGTACCTGAAGTGGAAAATATATTCCTACCGGCTCGACCTACAAGATTTCGAAGTTAAAAGTTAAATTTTTATTTTAAATAACGAAAGAACAAATAAATTAAAATAACATTAATAAAAATACAAATAAAACGTCGAAATAAAAATCACTTGATGACGTAAACACGAGTAATTTGCTTAAACCCAAGTGAATGTAACATTTAAGATCAACAATTATTGGCAGTTAATCTTACAGTTTGGCGATAGATTTTTGGTCGACGGGGATAACCAAGTGGTACCAAATTTAGTTTTTGTTGCATTAAAATATCTCAATTTCTTGATTTTCTGTAAGCAAATAAACCTTATTGGTTTATAATGGAAGTCTGCCAAATTTGGCGATATATCGCCAAGTTGGCGACAAGCTTGGCGACATAACAGGGTCCACCATACGGTACCCCCCCCCTTATATGTATGCATATACGATAGTGTAATATAGATATCGATTTTTATTTTTCACGTGTAAATCTTGCAATAGAAAAGTAATTGTTGTGATAAGAATTTTATTGTGTTTTTTTTAATTGTTGGCAACTGCTATAACGATTTTTTTTTCCTGTCATTTTTCTGTATGAACTAGTTTTATCAGAATCATGTTAAAGCAGTATTAAAAATTTTAACCCTCCACCCATTTCTACTGCCTTGGGTCGATTTTTCTCAGTTCCCGAGATATTAGCCATCTCAATGTGTTTGGCGAGTTTCAAGACAATCCGTGCATAATTGTGACTTTTAGAGCGTGCGGACAAAATTTAGTACATTCATACATACACACACACAAACACACACACACACACACACACACACATATATATATATATATATATATATATATAACCATTTTCGATGGGGGTGGTTTTGGGTTCCTGGGGTCATATAATGAAAAGTTATGAAGGATTTTTTCAAAAGTGGCACCATGGTAATGAATGCAATAGGTGGTATTTCTTACGAAATCTACCTAAAAAGAGATGGCTTATTACTTTACTATGGCAGGCGATATACATTTATAGTCAGCTACAAGGAAGCTTTTTATTTGTAAGGGGATATGAGTTAGGAGAAGATAATTATATGGGTGGCAAAAAGACAGACATGCGACTACCGTCGGGTTAAAAACGTTTTAGTGCGAATCATGTTTATTTCACTCGAAAACAAAACGAAGGTTAAATGCTAATTAATATCAATTAAGATATTTTGACGGTAATAGAATCACAACAAGCCAGTTTTTAGATTGTGCCATTTGTGACAATTAATTAGCATCACAGGCACCGTAAGTATCGCATTTTCACCAATTCTATCCGGGGTACATTTTCATAAATTTTGTGCGTATCTAAACACATTTGGAATGCTCACTAAAACATCCATATATTTATAAACACACATAACAATATTTTAACGGTTATAAATATTGAATACGGTGAAACATACTTATTCTCATAGGAATAACAAAACCAGACGTTTAATATTCTCGAAAACGTATCTTACAACAAACGAAGCTTATTATATCACGCTTTTAAAAATTCAAGTAATTTGAGAAAGTGTCACATGTTAGTTATGAGTAATTTCCATATTATTAAAATTCAATACCTGGTTGAATGGTTTTGGAGAATGATAGCTATATTCATGGGTTATATTTAAAATTTTCTTAGTTTAAATTTTAGGTAAGTTAAATAATAAAAGTAAAACAAATTGTAAATACAATCTTATAAATACATAAAAAAAGCTGAAGTTACTAGAAGCAACGCGAATAGTTTTTAACATTTATGGAAAACATTGTAAATAATAATAAATGCAGCCGTCTCACAAATTTTCAAATATTACGGCATCTTCTAGAACTCACCAATTTAAAGTTTATTATTGTGTAGCAATATATTGTTTCCTTTCCCCAGGCAGTTTAATTAATCTTACTTTTAAACATCTCTTATTTATTTAATCTAACCTTTTCTGTTTTAAATTTACTGGTTTCATTTCCCATTTTCAGTTTAAGCACTGTTTTCATTTCAGCACGCGATGTTTAGTAAATCGCATTTTGCGATCCTCTTTGCGCCGTTTTAGCGATGTCGTCTCGCTCCTGTCTTTTCTTGGCGCGCTCTCGCCTTTTTACGGCAACCCTTTAGCTGCCGCGCGTGAGTTTAAAAGTTTTTTCTCTCTCTTCTGGAGTTCAGTCTAGTGCAGTTACTGGTATAGAGTAAAACGATTTAGCTCGCCGCACATTCCGCGGGCCTCGTGCTCCGGATGTGCCGGTAATGTCGGAAGTCAATGCCGTAGTTTTGCTAGAGAATATTTTTATAACGAGGCTAAGTCTCCTTTCCTAAGGACCTCTTCTTAGTGTTTTATTCAACTAGTTTTACCGTATATCCACATGAATTATTAAGAAGATACTTTGTGAAAATCAAGACTGATTTATAGCCTCACAGATGCTTCATGATCATCGGATGCCGAGCAGTGGACCCCACCTTTCACCTGCACACCTTTGACTGAAAGAATAAAAATCTTCCTTGTTCGAAACAAGTATTAGAGTTGGTTTTTTTCATTGCAAGAGTGGAAGTACTGTATTTTAGTTCCTTTTTCAGCTTGATCACCTACTAGGATCGGGTTATTAGTATACATTCACAGCGCATACGTAAATGATTAATCGAGGCAACTGGACGATCGCGTTTATTCTAATGAATCCATTTCTAGTATGCAAAAGACAGTAGTGAACCTTTTTTAGAAATATTATAAGCACCCAGAACAATCAATTAATAACTTCATAATAAATGGTGTTAGTGCCAGGTGCATAGATAGTGCATTTGAGTGATCAAGCAGAAATATAAGTTTTTCAATGACTTTTTATGTATATAACAAATTTTACTGATTAATCGTATTTACTCCAGCTTTTTCTTTTACTGATTTTCATTTTTACAAGTGTATTTTAATGGATGCATTCGGATTTAAGTCTTATAGCGATTGCATCATTTTATTTTCGGCGACCACGTGCTCCAGTTTGTTTTTTTTCCTCTTCAAAAAAAAAGAAGTTCAAACAATAGTTTAAGTAAAAAAAGAATAAATAAAATAATAATGTGGCAGTTTTGTGAAAATATAGAAATAAATAATACATGAAGATAAATTGCTGAATAAGATGAAATATCGTGCACGTGTAGTATTTGTTCTAAGTCCATTTTTTTCTCTTTTCAAATATTTCATTTGCAATGAAAATTTTAGTGAATATGAGAAAATATGATGTCTCTTACGACATTTATAACGTTTTTTTTCAAGATTTAATAGTTCAAATGATGGATGTTAATAGATAGAAATGCAATATAAGATTATGCCTTATTTTAGCACTTTGTGCTCTGTCAAGATGTGTTACAACAGTTTTACATTTTAAGTAATTTTTTTTTTCCTCAAGTAAGAAGATTTTGTTTTTAAAAAGAAAATTTTAAGTGTTGTTTTGTATTGTGTAATGTAGAGGATTGACAAAATTCAAGTGTTTTAAAGCTATTTCAGAGAGCAGTCAGATCTTGTCACAGCATTCAGTGCAAAGTTTCATTTTTGATGAATTTAAGTATTAAATGTAATTATTTCTCAAGATTTTTTTAAGAATGCTTATAAAAGCAGATATAAAAGTAGAAGAATTCAAGTTTGCATCAAAATTTCACATACATATTTGGTGTCCATTTCATATGGGGCTTTTTTCTTCATGTTTAGCACTATTTGGGTTTATGTGCGGCATGAAAAAATTTTTTGCATTATGAGGGTACGTGCAAAAATTCTTCCATTACAATAGAAAATTAGAGTGCTGTATTTTAATACAGAATTTGTGTGGTCTGCGTAGTCAGCCATTATATGATGCAGTTTGTTTTCTTCAAAACATATCCATGTTTATAGCACAATTTTAAATAGTCAATTTTTATTTTAAGGAATGGTATAAATAATTTCAAGTTTTTTTATATTTTGTGTCAATGTTGAAATTTATTTCAAAAATAAATGTGACCTTACGTATGAATTTATAGGGGTTCAGGTCTCACGATAGGGATTAGTGCAGTCTGAACTCTAGTTTGCATGCTATTGCGAGATGTATGCAAATATTCAAGTAAACGTAATTTATCACATAGAGCTGTATTTTTTTATGCAGATATGGTTTGTCTATACAACCATTATGACACAGATTTAACTACTTGGATGTTTTATCCATGTTTATAAAAGTTAAATAGTGATTTATAGTTTGTGAAAACCTAACAAGAATACCAGTTTAGTGAAATGCCTTTACAGCAGTGTATCATGTCATGTGGAGCAGTATCCAGTTCTTTTTTTCTTTACGAAACCATACAAAAAAGGTTGACTCTACAGTGTCTAATTTCATCAGCATCTTCAAGTATTTTCATCAATTTGTGTTTTTTTTCTACTCATCAGTGTTATGTCACAGTGTATCTTCCATGCCAGTTCATAGTCATCATTCAAAATTAGCATTTCAAAGAAGACATAGAATTGTGAAAAATTCAAGTATTTTATAAATTGTTGTGTGATAAAATACAGAACAACATTAATAGAATGAAACTGTTGTGACTTTTACGTCCAGTGTTTAGTTTATCTTCACAGCGTGAACTCTTTCAAGCAGTGATACTATCTTCTGATACCAGCATATTTTTACAGCTACAAGATTAGGACATCTGTCTTATAATTTTTAAATAATCCTTTGTTTTTTTTCAACTTATGTTTGACACAGTTAAAGATGCTGTTCAATACATCCAACATCTGCAGCCAGATGGTGAATTTTTTGTCATAGTATTTCTTTTAAATTAATTTGTTCTGAACACTCTTTTTCAGTTTTTTTTTAATACATATGCATACATTGTTGTTTTATGTTTATAATGCATTTTTTTTCAACAGGTTTTAGTAGTGACTTTGTCACTTTTCAACTATAGTGTAGTGTTATAAGATTCAAATGCATTTTTAAACTTAGCAATAATTGTTTTTAAATTTTTTACAATATTCCGGTGGTGACTATAGTGGTCACACCGTTTTCCAAAAATTGTAGTGAAATGCAATTTTTTTGGGCACATTTTTAAAAATTTTTGACTCTTTTTCAAGATTGCACATTTTTCAATTACTAGTGGTGACTTTGTGTCACATTTTGAAGTACAAAAAGAAAAAGAATAAAATGAAATTTTTTTTGTACGTTACATTTGGATTTTTTTTTCAAAAAGTTAATTTTTCCAATAAATTTTTTAGTGGTGACTTCGTGTCACATTGTTAGTTATTTCGTAGACTGTAAAATTTTTTAATGCATTTTTGGTATCATTCTCAATTTTTAAGATTCAATTTCTAGCAACATTCCAGTGGTGACTTCATGTCACAATGTAGTCGTTAGACTAATATTTCATGAAACATGTTTGTTTCACATTTCCACTTTCTTTACATTTTTTAAAATTTTACAATTGTTTACGGGTATCATTTTTTTTCTCAATCATTCTTGCGAATGACTCATTTTTTATGTATCATGTCAATGATACTTATAGACATAATAGAATGCTTTGAGTATTGTAATAATGTTTTAGAATTTTTTTACCAGTGTTTGTCTGTTGACAAAATTTTAGTGAATTTTCAAAACCTTTTTGAATTTTCAAAATTTTCTTGAATTTTTTTCAAAAAAAGGAGAAGTTTTAATTTTTCTTTTATGTGTCTATGTTCTTCTCATGTTATGTTATGTTTCTTCTCTAGAATGTACTTACAAGAAAATATTCAAATTTGTGTTTAAAAAAAAAAAAAAAAAAAAAAGATATACTTACATTTTATAAATTTTTTCAGAATAGTAACATGCTAGCAAAATCTCAAAAGAGATGTAAACAAAAGTAAGAATATTCTATGTGAATATTTATTTTCATGTAAACATACATGTTTTCAAAATCTTTTTTAGTCTATCAATTTTTACCATGGTTTAATAAATTATTGTGTACGTACATATTGTTTCAATTTGTGAGCTCACACACACCTTTTTACTTTTGATTATTACTTTTTGGTGTTAAATTTTATTGCTATAGCAGTGTGTTTATATTTGTATGTGTTTAAAATTTTTTGATAGGAAGTATGCTCTTAGGGTTATGCAGTTTTGCCCATGTTGTGAGTAGTAATTTTCATGTGATTAGTACTATGTGTATAATGTTTTGACCTTTCTTATTTTTTGTGGTACCACTCCCCCTTTTCTTTCTTTTAACTTAAAATAATGTAATTTTTTATATAGGTTTAATAAGGTATAACTGTAATTTTTCTCAACATTTGTGTACATGTTCTAATTGTTTTTCAAAGCTACCCACCTGTAGAGTAACGTCTGTTCCCCGTGTAGTCCTGACGGCATCTGATGATCCTCCCGTATTCTCTCAACTTCACCTATTTTTCTTTTCGGGTTTGTTGTTTACCTTGTTTTGGGTAAGTTCTTTTTCAGTCATTTCATTTAATTGTTTTTCCATTTAATTGCTTGTCTCCTTTAGTTCAATATCAGTCACTTTTAGTCTTTTTGTTCATTTTTGCATCTTGTTTGGAATTCTTAGTGCGAAGAAATCAACTTTATTTCTGCAATAAAGCATTGGAGTTTCAGACCTTGCTTCAGCTCTTATAGCTATGGACTGAAAGTTCTTTTTTCAATGTTTGTCGGGGTGTAATATATTGTGTAGCAATATATTGTTTCCTTTCCCCAGGCAGTTTAATTAATCTTACTTTTAAACATCTCTTATTTATTTAATCTAACCTTTTCTGTTTTAAATTTACTGGTTTCATTTCCCATTTTCAGTTTAAGCACTGTTTTCATTTCAGCACGCGATGTTTAGTAAATCGCATTTTGCGATCCTCTTTGCGCCGTTTTAGCGATGTCGTCTCGCTCCTGTCTTTTCTTGGCGCGCTCTCGCCTTTTTACGGCAACCCTTTAGCTGCCGCGCGTGAGTTTAAAAGTTTTCTCTCTGTCTTCTGGAGTTCAGTCTAGTGCAGTTACTGGTATAGAGTAAAACGATTTAGCTCGCCGCACATTCCGCGGGCCTCGTGCTCCGGATGTGCCGGTAATGTCGGAAGTCAATGCCGTAGTTTTGCTAGAGAATATTTTTATAACGAGGCTAAGTCTCCTTTCCTAAGGACCTCTTCTTAGTGTTTTATTCAACTAGTTTTACCGTATATCCACATGAATTATTAAGAAGATACTTTGTGAAAATCAAGACTGATTTATAGCCTCACAGATGGTTCATGATCATCGGATGCCGAGCAGTGGACCCCACCTTTCACCTGCACACCTTTGACTGAAAGAATAAAAATCTTTCTTGTTCGAAACAAGTATTAGAGTTGGTTTTTTTCATTGCAAGAGTGGAGGTACTGTATTTTAGTTCCTTTGTCAGCTTGATCACCTACTAGGATCGGGTTATTAGTATACATTCACAGCGCATACGTAAATGATTAATCGAGGCAACTGGACGATCGCGTTTATTCTAATGAATCCATTTCTAGTATGCAAAAGACAGTAGTGAACCTTTTTTAGAAATATTATAAGCACCCAGAACAATCAATTAATAACTTCATTATAAATGTTACAAAATTAAATTCCTGCTACAAAAATACTGTTATCTGACTTCAGTGCTTAATACATTTTAATTTTAAATATTCTTTTCAGTCTGCGTTCCAAAGTCAGTAACTTAACCCTCCAGCCGCGGGAAACTATTTTCTCATTCCAGTGGGCTACTTTTTCAAAATTCAGATTGCTTGGTTCCCACCACTTTTTTAAAAAGCGTATGTTTCGGCTTATTCTCGAATTATTTAATCTGTAATTAAATAAAGTGACTATTTCTACTTCCAAAAAGTTGTGGGAATCAAACAATCTTAATTTTAAACAAGTTGGAATTTGCTCGTCAAACGTGGCAAATGAGGTGTGTTCGTACTATAACTAGGTGTATAAATATTTTTCGCACCGCATATTGTTTTGAATGTATATTTTAGTGCACTTCATAAGTGCATATCCATTTCATTCTGTTCGAAAGGCTGTAACATAATTAAAATGCACTTTCAATGATTTTTTTTCCCATTGGTTGTAATGTAACGGAAAACTTTTGACTGTCTCTGTAATTAATCTATACATCCGATTTTCATAAAATTTGAAATGAGTTGACATAATTTCACAACAATTATATATTTAAAATTTCAGACCATTCGGTTGGGTAGTTTTTGCTCTGTTATATGCGGACTGTCGGACAGGCAGACAGGCGGACAAACAGACGGACCGAACGACGACTATATATGCTACGTATTTATATAATTACGAACGCACCTAAAGAGTAACCCACTGAAAATGTCGCCCACGGCTAGAGGGCTAGTAAAAAATTAATAAACCCGGTAATGTATATTTATATGTGTGCTTCTTTTAAAGTGATTTATATATGGAGCACTTGTGAAACTGCCGTTTATTATGTTTATCATTAATGGGTATAAAATTTATCGTGCGTTTCTTTTTACATTAATATACATATACAGACTGAGCCTAAAATCACATTATCTGGTAATGGCTTGTTTGTGTCATTTTGGTAGGAGAGATACGTCATATAGATTTTTTTTTAATCAAGCGTAGTCGCAATTCTAATAAACTAAAAAAGTCATTAAAAAACATTATCTACTACTACTCATACAATGCTACGTAAAATGTCCCATATAAATTAGAGGAATAACCACAAACCAGTTAACCCTTTATCTACCGCATTATGATCTACTGGCATTTTTTTTTCATATAACTTTTTTGTCAGTTACTACAATGACAATTAAAGGATATACATTTAAAAATTAATCACCCGCAAGAAATGTAATTCGTTAGAGGTAATTTATTAAAGTGGTGCTTTAAAGTAACGTCAGTACATTATGCCTAAAATATTCTTATAACAGAAAACCCACATGATATTTCATATAAAGTTTAAACTCTTAAAAATACTAAATAACTGGAAGACGTTGGTAAGTTAACAATAAAAAAATGGTAAATTCACATTAAAGTTTTATTTTACGCATGAAAAATGAGTAAAAATTCAGTCTTGATGATGGTATTATTATTATTATTATTATTATTATTATTATTATTATTATTATATTTCGATTTTGTTTGCAGTCCTTTAGTTATGCGACGCATATATTCTAAAGACAACATGCTCTCTCGCGTCTCCACATATGCAATATATAAATTTACATATGCCATTTCTAGTATAGTAAAAAAGAGCCGGTCCTACAATTTTTTTGATTTCCTATAAAAGAAAAAATGAAATAGAAAACAAATACTAGAAAAAAACATTACCGCACAACAATTTAATAATTACATTATAAAACAGATAAAAACGATGGATAACTACAGAGATGAAAAGTAAGCAAGAATTTTTCTCCATCACCCAGTGTGCTGGCAGTACTTATAAGACCGCCGAGTAATTCAACTGTTAAATCAAATTCATACGCCTCTCAATTAAAATAGGTAGTCTAATTGTATTCTAGGATCATAATGAACACATAAAATCAACAACATTTATCTTATGTCCTTTATATGTTTGCAGCGATCAAAATACAAATGCGACAATCTTTACAAAATGTCGGCATAAATCACATCGACTGTTTCAAAGATAGCATCCTTCCTCGCTAAAAGAACGAACCTAGAACTATTGCTGTCATCCATCCTGAAAACGTAGAGTTAAAAAAGTGATTTTGCAAAGTACCATTAGAATATTAGTAATATTCAGTGTGGAATGAAAGTTTAAAGTGTGTAGTACTTATAAATACCGTCAGTAGATAAAGAGTTAAGACCCATGTATACTAATTCCTTCGTTTTCCCAATCCTGGTTCTTGGAAATAATTTTTAAGACAGCAGTAAAAAGCATACTAGAGAATGTGACAGCTATCATAGTGACGGTATTGACTTTCATACATTCTGCAATAAATTCTTGCTGTAGTCTTTGTATTGTCTCATTTCGCGTATACCCCATTTTCTAATCTTCTCATCATCTCAACATACATAGGATAGTAATAGGACTTTTGGTGCACATTCTGCATAGATGAGTACATATAATACCATAATTATTGAGGTCATTTAGCATTAAAAATAAAACATTTTCTAAATATTTTTTTTAATTCTGTTCATGAAATATTATTGCTACATTTAAATATATTATTATAGATATACTTTTCTGGTTGTATTATGAAGTTAATTATTTAGTAAGATTTTAATGCATGGTTTATACAACAATTTTGTAATCCAAATCTGCTACAGGAAATTGTTAAAAGAAATGAATATTCCCAAACTGACTAATTTTCAACATATTAAACATATATTTCTTGTAATTCATATAAGATTTCTGCAATATCAGCCAGAGAAACTGTTTTAGTTTAAGTTAGTCCGGACACATAAAAAAATATATATATATATTTATTGAGTTAAAATTTTGAATTTTTTGTGACGGTTAACCATATTATTTGTAATCAAAATCCCATGATAAAACTTCTCATAATTTTTTTTAATTTAAAATTTATTAAAAATGTGGTGTAATTTAAAATCGTTATAACTCAGAAATATTATTTGTAGAATTTCAATTTTTTAAATTTAAATAAATAAAAATATGTATGTTTTAAGTCACATTGAGCATTTTTAAAAATATTAATATTAAAAATGTTAAAAATATCTAAAGTAAAAATTTAAAAAAATGATGTAACAAAAAAAAAAAATCATATTTTCAAAAGCAATTTTTTTTTAATTTTCTGAAACAAAATTGAAGTAAAATAATTGAAAAAGCCATATTCTAAGTTTGAACCATTTATCTTTAACTGTTCTTGATTTATAACAATTTAAATACAAACAATTGTGAAAAACCCATCATGAAGAAAAACGAATTTTCACAAGAAGTCGTTTTCCCTGACTACCATTGCTGGAAAGCTGGACTTTGAAAACAACAAAAAGGAAAAAAAATAATATTTCCTGTTCTGATTAAGATAGAAACATGATTTAAACGTCATTTTAAGCAAAAGAAGAAAAACAAAATAATACAATAAAATATTTTTAGGAAATCTGAAGATTTTTGTGTCCCGGATCCCCTTAAATTGAAAACCCTTTTTCTTTATAAGCAAAATACTTAAAAATTATTAAGATATAAAAACAGAGAACATCTCTATAAAGAATATTTTTTTTCTCAGAGTACAACTCTTGTAATTGATCTCTACATAGATATACTTTTATTATAGCCTTAATTAGAACACAATTGTTTTCGAATAAACTAAAAAAGTAAAAGTACTTTACATACTTTAGGGAAATTGTATAAATCTTTCGTTTCTAAGTAAAAGCAGTTCAGTAATAAAAGTTAATATAAAAACACCTTTAAGTAAATGAGATTTTTTTCCACTGAAACATTTTCCTATATTTTGTAGTGTTTTGTTCATCTGATACTCAGTTGCATGTACCATCCATAAAAATGAGCTAAATTAATGCAGCTGATAAGGGAAAAATCGTTAAAAGAATTGTATTTTAAAAAATGCTTTGTGTTAAGAGTAGAATTTTAATGGGTTGTTTTAATGTAAAATTTGTCAACTATTTAGTTTTAAATTGCCAGGTTATTTTTTGACATAGATGTCATATACAGATTTTGGTACAGATGTTATGTTGGCGCGAATTTTTCTGACGCCAATGTAATATACGCAACGGCTATTTAACTGGCGCCAAAGTGTCGTTATTTTTCTTGATATGGTTACCCGGATGTTGTTGTTTATGCTGTTGGTGTTTCCGCCAAATTGGCGTCGGAAAAAAAATCCCGCCTATATAGGGCATATAGGACATCTGTGCCATTTTTTTAATATATCAATGTGTCTAAAAAATCCTTACAGGGGACTCTTTAATTTTAAAATCCAATAATACATTTAAGAAGATTTATGTTTTTTCACAATTTTATATTACCTATAGTCAGTAGAGTATCCCTGCAAAACAATCTGTCCGAATTCGAAGCCTTTTCTAATTTATAATTCTTTTAGCGCAACGCGTCCGTATGCTTTAACTGTTTTGGAGCACTGTAAACGCATTTTACGCAGAATGACTTTTTTCAAACAGGGCGAGATCGGAATACAAAACTGTTAAACGGATCTTGCTAATTTTTTTAATTCAGTGTAATATAATTTATTGGAGCTTCAACCACTGCCAGCCTTTATAAAAAATAAACATTTTTAGAAGCACACCGAAGTGAAAAAAAATGCAATTTAACAAACAGCCATTTGGAAAATGTTTTTTTCAAAGACTAAGACATAAATTAAAATTTAAGACATAAAAAATAGCACGGAGTTGATCATACATTACGTACTCCATGAATTAAACATTAATAGTGTTAGTACACATAAAATTTTCAAGCGACAGAAATCGCCTGTGACTCGTACGTATTATCCACCTGAAACTTTACGTATTATCCAAGCATTTCATTGGCTGTTCCGTAAAATGCTTTTCCATCGTCAGATTTCCAAGAAATCTGACGGCCAATTTTAAATGAAATTTACTTCTTAAACTTTTAAACATCCCACAATATTACTTTTTATATCGTCGTATAGAAAAAAAGAATAGATTTTTAAATGCAATTTGTTTGAAAGCTGTATCTCAATTTGTTTTTGAGTTATTACTTTTTTTTGTAGTTTTTATTACTTTTTTGTCATAGTTGCAACACTCTGCTGTCTATCTCTGTTGAAAGTAAAGGGAAATACAGATTACTATATAGACCAATCAGAAAACGAATAAAATGATGATTAAACCAATAAAAACCTTCAGATATGCTTTTGATTTCCTATCCTGACTAGGACAATAACCATTTTTTCAAATTGTTAAAAAAAAATAAAATTCAGAAATCGATCTTATTTTTTCTTAAATGGCTGCCACTTTCTTGAATTTCATCTTTTTGACCTCAAAGTACTTGAAGTTCCAGGCAATATTATCTACTTTAATAATCTTTAACGGAAATTGATTACAAACGACTCTGGCGATCTATCTGATTGCGCTCGATCAAAAGTGCACTGCCCACACACTTGGACATTCACACACGCTTGAGCCACATCATTATTATTTTTTTTTATTAAAAACAAATTTAATGTTCTTCAAATGACAATGAATTCGGGTATCATGCAAAAAACCGGAGCTAATATTTTTATTCCAACTCCAGAAACAAAAGATTAAAAAAATCCTTTTCTTTCTCTTGTAGAGGGAAATCCTCCCTCAATTGTGTTAATAATAAAGGTAAATAAATAAAGATGCTCATCAGGTAAGATATAAACTTGTTAAACTTTGATTTTATAATGTCTTCTTTTTCTACAATTTATTGTGTTGCTATGCAGGAAACTGCCCGGCAACTTTAGGAAAAATGTAAAACTGAATCAATCTTAATGAAGTTTCTAATTCTGAAACCACTGAGCTAATGAAACGCAAAAACAAACGTTTCTATTTTGTAAACATTAAAGTTTGAGAAATTTTACAATTTAAGACAGCAAACTAACATCTGTTGACAAACATTTCTGTATATATAAAAATTATGACTATTCTGATATATATTTAACTTATTCAACCATTACTTAATGAACTATTCACTTTTGAAGTTAGTGAATACTTTAAAAAACACTCCCTAGAAACTATCCGATCTTTCTCACAAATTGAAAAATATATTCACCGTCTCATAATTGCATTTTCTAGCGGTAATTTTGGGCATAGCCAAAGATAGAACAAGACAGCGTTTAACACGGAGTGCTGCATAAATTAAAAACTCATGTGTATTTTTTAAACATACCCTGTTTGTAAATATTCAATCTTATATTCCACTAGATGGCGTCCTTTCCATTTTCTCAAACACATTAAGAAATAGTCTATAGGGTAGATATGAGTAATATGAGTGATTCAGTTTTGTACATCCTACCCCTCCTTCTGATCTCTTAAAGTATGTACCACAACAGAAGAAATTTGCAACAATAACAGGACTTCGGAGGGTTAGCGAAACTACACATTTGATAAATTTAATGTTAAACTGTTTTTTTATAAAATCTTTTTTATTAGTAAAACAGCCATCGTTATTAACTGTTGATTTGCAATATTTAGTTTGTTTAATTTCTACCACGAAATATAATTACTAAACGTTATGCGAACTTTACAAATGTTCTTATCATATTTTCCGGACTCCTACTCATCAATACATGATGAAAAATCCTTTGCATGAGTCTAATACATGGGAAAGATCTTGCATAATATTTTGATATAATGTCAGTAACTTTCATTTAAACACCATATTATCTTGGACTTAATTTGCATAAGTTTTGAAACACCATTACAATAAATTCGAATTCATATGAAAATATTGTAAGCCAAAAGTCAAGGACAATTTAGCAAGAATAGAAATTTATTAATCATTAGTCAGTTTCGGCTATATTTCTACAGGAGGAATTATTTCAGAGAGGACTTTTGAAAAAATAGTGGCGAATAATCTTTTGTGCATCCGAATTATATTTCGTGTTCAAATAATACCTTGTAAATATACAGTGAACTCCTTCAGAGAGCCTTGGCAACGAAGTCACGAAAATCGGGCTATTTTATGGCAAGCATGCTGTAGACGTACTGACTGTGCTCATAAGAAATTACTATCAGGCATCACAAAGTTCATAATCTTTTCTGAGTTTGATAAAGCTATTTCAAACAAAGATCTTTCTGGAAAATTCCTTAATATCTCTAATAGAAATACATCCGAAATTTTATTTAATTGTAATAATGATAGAATAGTATAAAACACTAGCCTGGAAAATTTGGGTTGTGTCTTTTTAAATTTTGATAATTGATTTTTATGTATTTTGCAGCGCTGAATCCAAAAACCACCTTCATTTTTAACCACCAAGTCAGGTGTTTTCGCACATCGTAAATTTTCGTAAATTTTAAAGTTAAAAAGTAAAAAAAAAAAAAAAAAAAAAAGCCAGAAATCTGATACCAAAAAATAGATATGATGGTTGTGTTTTTTAGCTTTTGATAATTGATTCTTGTGTGTTTTGTAGTGCTAAATACGAAAATGACATTCATTTTTACCATCACGTCAAGGTTTTTCGCATATCGCAAATTTTAAAATTTTTAAAAAGTCGAAATATTTGAAAAATCTGATACTATAAAAGAGATGTAAAACTTTTGTTTTCCTTAACAATTTATTCATCTTTTGGCTTATACTATGCATTTTTAAGCTAAAATTGTAAAATATTGTGTATTTAAAATCCTTACAATTTTACTACATCCTTACAATTATTGTGGATGTTTTATTGAACCTCTCAATGTGTGGAAGTTTCATTGAACCTTGCTCTGCTTTGCGCCTTTTTTTAATATTCTCTATGAGGGTTCATCTTGGCGGTCGTTAGTGCTGTAAATTTAGCCCTGGTGTATTTAAAATATCTGGCTTCTTTCGGTAAGGCTTCGACAAATTGCTTTGGCAGTTTTTCACTATTTTTTTTTAATTTTTCAACTCTAAAATTTAAGATTTGCGAAATACCCTGACGTGTTGGTTAAAACTGAGGGTCATTTCAGTGTTCAGCGCTAAAACACACACAGAAATCAACTATCAAAAATTTAAAAACACAAACATCACATCTATTTTATAGTATCAGATTTTCGCTATTTTTTTTTATTTTTATCTTTGAAATGCACGACTTGCAAAACATCCTTACGTTATGGTTTAAATGAAGGTCATTTTAGGATTCACCGCTAAAAAAATACATAAAAAGCAATTATCAAAAGATAAAAAACATAACCATCGCAAGCTTGGGTAATTTTAGTAACGCTGCGAGCCCTGTAGTAATAAAGTCACCAGAAGTCTCACTCATTTCTAGATACACAAAAGTCAATTTACCGTATAAATGATTTAAATCTTATAAACATTCCGTAAGCTAATAATTTGATAATAAAAATTAAACTAAAAAATTAGTAAATTGTAAATTTTACTTATGGTTAGGTTTTTTTCCCAATAACATTGCTAAAATAAGTAGTTGATCTTAGTGAATGTAATAGAAAAATGAAAATCATTTAAATTTTATTTTTATTGTGAAAATCAAAACAAGATTATAATAAAAAATTAAAAAGTATGTTTCTTTATTCAAGAAAGATATTAAAATAAGATTCGTAACAAGTCTTATAAAGAAACACTAATAATGTTAAATACTTTTGTTTCAAAAGGAAATGTAATGGACCTAATTATCGAATTAAATAGAGTAAATGAATTATTTGCCGATGTAATAATTGAAGAATTGTGCATTTTTAAGATAAAGACGATAACGTTACATTTTTCTTCTTTCTTAAGTGTTAATATTTTTTTGCAAAATGTAGTAACGCATACATATATATAATATAATGTATCGGGGGGTAATAATATATATATATATAATGTAAATATATGTATTTCTTTTTTATACACTGTGTTAATAAAACCGGAAACAAGTAACTAAATTTACAGTAATTAGTACAATAAAAAAAAAAATGTTAATCTGTCTTAAACTGAGCCAAATTTAAACCTGTTTATTGTTAACATTCAGAGAAAATAAATATCATTAGCGTATAAAAATATTTGTCCTTGCTAATTATTGGATCTTTTTTTGGCAATATATCCTCTTGAGACACAAGCTCGCATTTTTCGCACAAATTTTACCATTTTTAGGATTAAGGCTCACTATGGGGCTCGAAAACTTTATATATATTCATTTATTTTTAAAACTAAAAAATATATAGTGTTTTGGCGTGTCCAATATAATGGACATTCGGTCTTAGTCCTGTAAAACCATATTATTGAATTACATGATTCTGAAAGAAAAGTTCTTAATTGCAAAATTTTCTTTCATTATAAATGTGTTTCTATCATTCATACATCACCTTTAAATATTGCACAATTATATTTTTTTTTCATTATCAAAGAGAAAAATGTATTTTTGGATGAGATTTATTTGAAAAGTATAAAAAAAGTTAGTGATTTTTAAATAGTTTTTTAAAAGGAATAAAAAAATATCTATCACACTGATAAAAGATTTTTTCTAAATAAAATTATAAATAGTTAGTGGCACGGTTATCACAATTGACATTTGAATACCAATAGGAAATTAAAAGGAAATAAAACGCAGTTTATATATAATCTTAAATTATTATCTTCAGATATATTTTCTTTCATGTTAAATGTACTTTTATCGTTCATACATCACCATTAAATATTGCACAATTTTAATTTTTTCATTATCAAAGAGAAAAAGTATTTTTGGATGAAGATTATTTGAAAAGTATAAATAAGTTTAGAGACAAAACAAAATTATAAAGTTAGTGGCACGGTTATCACAATTGACATTTGGATGCCAAAGGAAATTTAAAAAATAAATAAAATGCAGTTTATTTATAATCTTAAATCTTATCTTCAGTTATATTTTCTTTAAATATTTATTTCTGTTTAAATTCGATTAAATTAAATAATTTATTTGTAAACAACTTACGAACAGTAAAATAATATAAAAAGCTTGCATTTATTCTTAATAGTTAAACGAATATACAAATACAAGTTGCATTTCATGCTTACTTATTTTACATGGTTACTTATTTTATTTTAAACTTATCAAGTAAGATAAGATAGCTACATAGGCTTCAAAAACCAGATTTTTAGCGTCAAGTTGCTATTTCTTTCACTACACACTTTTCTGGCATCAGAAATGTGTTTTTATCGTTTATACGTTACTTCCAAATATCACATAAATTCAATTTTTGCATCATCGAATAGAAAATGTGTATTTTAAATAAGAAACGTGTTGATCAATTAATTTAGTAATAGCAATAAAAAATTAATAACATTTTGTTTTGTTTTTTAACTCTTCTCAACACCAGTAATTTTTTGTTAGAATAATGATAATAAATAGTGGCGCAGCTACCACAATTGGCAAGTAAATGCCAAGAAGAAATATAAAAGAAATAAAAATGAGTTTATTTAGAATCTTATACCGTTATCTTTAATTATACTTTCTTAAAGTTTTTTTGCTAAATAAATATGATTAAATTTATTAATTCAATTATAAATAGTATACTAACAGTAAAATAATACCAAAAATAGTTATGAATAAGAATAAAACATAATAAAGGCTTAATTATCTATACTTACCAAATGCTTAAAAAAAATAATAATAATAATAATTCACTGAAATCCAAAATTTAACAATGTACTGATTTAGAAAAGCATTTTATCACTAAAATTATACATTTTTAGCACAATATTTAAATTTTTTTTTTTTTTATTTATTCAATAATATATATTATCTACTTCTGTATCTATTATTTGTTTCAATATTGTGTTGATTTTTAAGTAAAAACTAATGTCTCTCTTCAGTATGCAAAAATAGTCTAATATGAATAAAAAACAACTAATGAAGACCCAACGTCCAATAGAATGGACATTAAAAAGAAAGTTATTTACTGTCTAAAATATACATTAGATTATTTAAACTGCGATGTCATTTCATTGATACAACACTTAACATTAAATGTACGTAGCATTAATATCAAAATACTTTTAAAAAATATAAAAAATTAGCGTTAAAACTGTATGCTTACCTTCAACAGTCTTTCTCTTGCTGCTTGCCACTTTCAAATGATTAAAATACATATTTAGTAGCAATTTTTTATACTATTTCAGCGTACAAATAACAGATTGGACTATCTAGTATAATGGACAGCAAGTATTTACAAGTTCCAACTGAAATTAAGTATTTTACATAAAAATTAAAAATGTCCAATAGAATGGACGCGGGGTTTTAGGAGGTTATGTAATTAAAAAACTTAGAATAATTTATTTACGCAAAATCTATTTAATTTTGTCATATTAAAAACACAATATCACAGAATGAACTATTTAATATAAGATTTTCTTTAATTAAGAAATATTAATGAAACATGTATAGTACTTCAAAAAATAGCCTCAAGATGGTTGCAAATTCAGTTTTAATTATTGAAAGAATGAATGACCATTTACTAGAATACCATTTAAATAAATAAATGTTTAAATTTATATACAGATCATTATAACTGTATATAGTTTTTTTTTCCGTAACTGGTTTTCTACAAATTAAGTATCACTTTAATATTCATTTTTCAAATCATAACAACCGCATTTAAGAATTTCCTGACCATGGATAAAACAAGCTCTAAAAAGAATAGTGTGTATACATTTTGTCATAAATATCCATAGAAAATCAAAATCATATTCATAAAAATACAGTGTAAGGATTTATCCATTAAAAAATTAAATATTATACAGGACGAAGTACATGGTACTTTCATTTCATAATCGGAAAATTTTCGAAGAAATGTCTAAGTATGAGGTAAACTAAGTTTATATTTAACACACTCAACGAAATCTTCGTTTTTGTTTCTACTTTTTACTTTTTTGTAAATATAAAAATGATTGGAGATTGTATCCTTACACCTATGAAACATTAAAGTTCTCTATATCTAGAAAATCATTGATAGGATTGGAGGTAGAAGCATAAATCTAATTGTCTGACGATAACTGATTATCTTTATGGCAAAATTGCAGTATATCACAATTCACAATTTTTGAAATATGAAATTTGTTTCATAAAGCTTCTAATATTTTCAATGATATTACCATTCATTGTACCCTTTAAAAAACAAACATTTCAATTGTATGATTTTTTGGGAAGATACAATAAATAATTGATAAACCCCCACGCTGTTGAAACTTCACCCTGCATATTGCCACAGTTTCATAAAGTCCCAGCTAAAGTGGTAAGTAAATAGTCGTAAAACCTCCTAATGAAAAAAATAATAAAAAAATATGAAACTCTCTTAAATCGTCACTTTTGACTTACGAATTCCCTTTAGTCGACAAACGCTAGCTGAAATAGGATAGAAGAAATAGAAATTCATGTAAAGAATTAGGTGTAAGTAGCAACAAATTTCGTGAAGGGGTACTTTTATAATTGATTCTCTAGGAATTAAAGATGGTTTCGCATTTATAATGAAATTATAAAACGAATTTTAATCAAAGAAATCAAAGAAAGGACACATTTCTTCGACATACATTTTAAGGTAATGTTTATATTATTTTTTGAAGTTTTATTAAAATGTATTTTAATAATCCTAAAATTTTCTATTTAATTATTGTTGAAAAACAAACATTTTGTATTGGTGATTTCTGAGTAAGGTGTCCTGGTGTAATAACGCCAGGGTAGTTAATAACGCCATTTGCTAATATTACGCTTAGTTATGAAGGAATTTAGAAGCTGGCACAACGGATTCAGTGCAGAACAAACAACAGTCATCTGAATCACAAACAACAGCTAAAGGTTTTTGTTCCATTTGTAAATCTTATCGCCGGAAGAAGCACATAACATTCAACGCCCGATCTGAATTTTGCGAGGTAAGTTCTGTGACTATATAATTATTAAGACTATATATTTATTAGGAAATACTTTGTGTATTACATAAATTTGTAGTGTGTTTCATGTATTTTCAAAATGTTGTGAAAGATTTTGGATGTGTTCACAAGGTACTGTGTAGTTTAAAATATACTGCGCAATAAGTATACCGAGGTAATAATGCCATCCACTGGAGTTATAACTCCGATTGATTCTTTTCCGTGCCGGAACTACATCCGAAGAGGGTTTATTTTTTATTTCATGCACGATACAGCCTTATTGTCATTGTCGAAAACCAAAAAGGATAAAGAAAACTTTGTATGTCCTAAGTGCTACTATTTTTTCCATATCAGAAGAATAAACTATCAAGTAATTATTACTGCATCCTGATATCACAATTAATGGTAAGTAAGAGAAATTTGTCAATTTCTAGGGCTGTAGTTTGTATCTTTAGATTTGGGCAATTTACGCCATTATTGAATCTTATTTTATAGTTTTGTTTGCATGGTGTTATTACCCACATAGGTGGGTAATAACACCAAAGGCATTGGTCAATAAATCACATCATTAGTTTTTTTTTTATGAATACATATCTGCTAAAATATTCCGTATTGTATACATACTCAATACGTTGCTGTATCAAGTCCTATATTTGTTTGGAAAAAAATTCTAAAAGTAAGTCGTGAAAATTGGTAGAACCTTGACATGGCGTTATTACCCCAGGACACCTTAATTCTTGAATAAATTAAAGAATGTGGTTTAGTGTTTCATACAGGCCTCAGGAGGTTATAAACTGAAATTGAATTAACGAAACTAAAGGAACAGCTTATTTTCTGGAATTATTTTTAACGGTAATGTTTATATTATTAGAGTTTCTGCATATGGTAAAATGTCTTAATGATCGAAAAAATAAGCGTTCTGTAGTGGTGACTTTTGAATAATTTTTGAATAATTTAAAGAGCGTGGTTTAGCGTCTCCTATAGGGGACACCGGGACTGAGGAGGTTATAAATTGAAATTGAATCAACAAAACTAAATAAATAACAGATTTCTTGGAATTACTTTTAAAGGGTGTTTATATTATTTGAATTTTTGCATATTGACATATACTTTAATAATTGTATTTTTTCATTTAATTAATCTTGTAGAATAATTAATGTTGTAGTAATTCTTGAATAATATAAAGAATGTGGTTTAATTCCTCCTACAGGTGACGCCAGGAATGAGGAGGTTATAAATTGAAAATGAATCAACGAAACTAAAGAAAAAATAGATTTCTACTGTAGACACTATAGATTTAACTGTAATTCTTTTATTAGTATTATTTGAATATTTTCATATTGAAATATATTTTAATAATCGTAAATTTTTCTGTTTTATTGATGTTGTAAAATAAGCATTTTGTAGTGTTTATATCTGCGTATAGTCTCTCATTTTAATGCTTCTCCTCTCATTAAGTGAATGGTAAAAGAAAATCAATTCTGCTATGCAATAAAATGCTTATAAATGTTATAAATAAGATTCACTATCATTCACTTACTTTGGCACAGATGTTATATGCGCACCGGGTTTGGCGTGATTAATTTAAACACCGTTATCGAATACGAAGCTGCTGTAATATTTATCATTTCAATATGAAAATTAAATAAGGTGATAAATGAAACATTTTCTATTATTTTAAAATAGAAATAACAATAAATAAACGACAGTTTATTTAATAACTATAGAATAAAACAATTTATATAATTGAGAAAAAAAGAAAAGAAACAATCTGAATTACTAGGTTGTTACACGAAGCAAAACCACGAAAAAATAGCCGGGTTACTATATTTGGAAAAATAATGCCAATTAAGTATCCCGGTGCGTATATGACATCTGTGTCTTTACTTATACCGCCATACTGCCTAAAGCATCACAATAGTGGTTCCCAAAGCGCGGAAGTTTAATGTGTTTGCACTGTACATTACGATGTTTTATTCTACACTTTATATCGAATGTAGAAAGTCAGTGTTGCGTTTTCAAAAATGAAATTTGGTACATTTCTTAAAAATGTAAGTGATATTTTATCTCATTGTACATACGAGTACAATTGTGATGGATAAGGTACTAATTTAAAGAGTCATTTTCCTTCGTTTTTATATTAAAAAGAATTGAATTTATATTAAAAAGCAGAAAAACCAACGTTTAAAGTGCACAAATAATACATGAAAAGCGCAAACAGCTGTTTCGAATCTACTAACGAGATTCTTCTTCAGTGTAAGATAGGGAAAAAGGAACAGCGTGCTAGAAAAAGCAAGGCTGAGACAAATCCTAGACAGAGATGAGCTGACTTATATACCCTATGCGGGTAGCGGAGGAGCCAAAGACAACCAATGAGAGAGAGGCAGTGGAAACGACTGGGTGGGCAAGTAGCGACATCTACCGGAGAAGGAGAAAAAAAGAAACCGAAAAGGGGAAATTAAATTAATGTTTTCCAAATACTTGGAAAATCAGGAGTACTAGATAAGTCATTGACTATAGAGTGAGAATTTTTAATGATGTGGTAAGCTTCCCCAAAATCAAGATCAAGGTTAGAAGAACATTTTTGGATAATGATGGCTGAGGAAAAATCGAATCTATGTTGAGAAGACCAAGAATGTTGATCAAAAGAAAAACGTTTGACCTCATGATTTTTAACATAACCTTCATGCTCTTTAAAACGAAATCGAAGAACACGTTTAGTTTGGCTAATATAAGAAAGGCCACACTGGCAAGATATTTGGTAAATACCCCAGTTATCTAGGCGATCAACGGGGTGTTTGAGATTTGAAAAAGAGATTTTATTAAGAGGAGAAAAAATAACATTAAATGTTTGATTTTAATGTTACTTTTTAAGTATTTGGAAAGTATTAATTTAATTTCCCCTTTTCCGGTTTCTCTTTGTCTCCTTCTCCCGTAGATGCCGCTACTTGTCCACCCAGTCGTTTCCACTGCCTCTTTCTCATTGGTTGTCTTTGGCGCCTCCACTACCCGCATAGGGTGTAGAAGCCAGCGCGTTTCTGTCTATGATTTTGCTCAGCCTTGCTTTTTCTAGCACACTGTTCCTTTTTTCCTATCTTGCACTGAAGAAGAATCTCGTTAGTAGATTCGAAACAGCTGTTTGCTACTTTTCATGTATTATTTTTGCACTTCAAACGTTGCTTTTTCTGCTTTTTAATATTGTTGCACAAGGCTTTATTTGCTATTTTTATAACTGAATTTATAGTCATTTTTCGAATTAACTTTTATAACATGTACTACGAGATTCTGAAATCTATAGATTCCTGTGTGGGGCTTTCATTTTTGTTTAAACAAATTATTGAGATTAGAACACGATTACAGTTATTATTATGCAAAATAATATCACACATTTGCTTCAAAAATTATAATTTATTAGATTTAAATGATTGTGAAATTGTATATTGGTATTCAAAAAAGTATTTACTCATCTTTCTAATCGCCATGTAATAAACTTTATTTATTTTATTATCTGCGTTAGTAAAACAGCAATTCCATCATATAATAAGTTAATTTGTTGTAATCCAGCCCTTAAAAAGATAAATAATGGTATAAACTTAATGATTACAGGGTAAAAATAAAATTGATAAAAATGAATAGCAGTTTAGAACCATTATTATTATTATTATTTTATATATATATATATATGCTTTGGCGTCCTTTAAAATACATTGGCAAATAAATTAAGATTTATTATCAGTTTGAAAAATAAGCCAAAATAAATGAAAATACAATTTTTCTATAATTTAGGGACCATATGTTCGAACTCAAAAACCTATATTTTTTATTTCCTTCTTTAAATTGAGAGAAAAACTTCCAATGATCATTTTTCCAATAAAGCAGAGTTATAAATGTTCATTTATTACATAACCTGGATAAAGGTTTTTCAATATAGACATTTTCTGTTTTTTTTAAATTAACTTCCTTAATTTAAAAAAAAATAAAAATGAAATATTTGTGCTGTGAACGATTTTTGCCTTTTGTTTTATACTGCACTGTAAAGAGGATATTTATAGAGTTTTCGAATTTTTTTTTAAACTGGGTATTATGATAAATTCTATTGTTTCTGATTAGAATTACTGTTTACAAAAGTTCAGATTGCCAAATATTAAGTAAAATTAAACACTTCTGTGTTTTTGAGTTTCGTATAGCCTGTGCGTAGGTAAAAGTTTTCAAAATTAACACTTTGTTATAAAATATTAATACTGGTGTTAATTAATAAAAAACACGTTTGCAGATAATTTGTAATACATTTTTAAATTTTATGTTATTTTGATTTTTTATTCTTTTGGAGTTTTCATGCAGAGTTATTTACAGTTTTCCTGATAGACAATGTCGTTTTTGTTTTATATAGCTTTGTGTACTAATAAAAAAAAACTTTTTTTCATTTAGCAAATATGCTTTCATTTACTCTGTATATATATTTTTGAAATTAAGTGAATAGGATTTTCCAAAATAAATAGTATCATTCATCGATTTAGAAAATTTTTCTATGTAATGCGTATTAAAAATTTAAATAATCTGTTTGGTATGATATAATAAAATAATCTATTTGACATAGTTAGTAAGATTATTAGTATGAACATCTAATTTTAAATAGTATTCAGGAGTATATTAAATAACATTTGTTAAAGCAAATGGATCAAATAACTGATATATTGCCATTATTAGCAAGATATTTAAATACAGTAAAAAGAGTATGCATCTAGTATAAATATAATAGGGAAAACAAAGTTCAGTATATCCAAAAGAAATCATCCGAATAAACTTTAATGAAAGTAAGATAATTCTTCTCATCAATCTGCAATATACATTCATTATAAAAGAAACCATAGATATTGTAACGCCTAATAAATTCAATATGTACTGATGCAGCATCATTTAACATACCAAAAATAAGGTTCCAGTTACTCCATGGTTACGAATGTAAGAGTAAACATCAAATTAAATAAACTGTGCTTAATCTGAAAGCGTTTGTGAAAAACTGAATGATAGTGTTTGAAATCATTACATCACAGATCGTGCAATTTTAGAATATTCTTATTTATTTTGATAATGTATGGAATATATTCGAAACATATGAGCAGTCTAATAAAACAATTTTTACTGTTTTTAAACTTTCATCTTACACATATTCCCAATTAAAAGAAATATATCTAATTTTACTGTTAATTTTATATTTTCATACATCACTGCCAAAGACATTTATGAAACTTCCCTCACTAAAGATTGAATAGTCTTTGAATAATCTAATGCAAATAAATACCGTAAAATATATACTTTATGTAAATTTCGAATTAAAAAGTACGTCTGTGCCCGCTACTTATGCTTGAGAATCCGAGTGTTATGCTTAAGAGTTGAATTAAAATTTAATCTATTTTAGAAAGATATGTTTTCTGTCTTATAACAAATTTATTTATTTCACGTATATTTATTTATTTATTTATGCATGAATATAAATAAAAAATACCCTTACCTAATTAACATTTTATATAATACTTTTGATATTTTTTTCCTTAAAGCACATAGCTGATATTTAAATTTAGAAATTTATCTGATTCCGTTGATATTGATTTCAACTTATAATATTTCTTTGATGTTAAGATGAATAATTTGAAAAAAAAGACATAAAAAATGTAAAATAAAATAGTTTAAGGAATAAACTCTTTAAACAAATTCACATACAAAATAATTCATTATCAGCGCTACTAGAAAAGATACACTGATAACCCAAAACATTATGGTAAGCATTTTACTAACAGAATCCACTGACATGAATGACGTACGAGGGCAGTATGATAAGTACCTGGCCTCGGACAGAGAAGGCGCTACTAGAATTTTAAGAATGATGTATTTCGCAAATGTGATCTTTCAGAACAACAACTGACAAATTGCCAAGTCGCTATGTGGTTTAGGTTGTGAGAAGAAGCCATTTGAATAGAACAAGTTTGGTGATATTTCAACAATGGAAAAAATTGAATATCGAGCAGTGATAAAATACCTGTTTTTGAAAAAGAAAACAAATGACGAGATTAAAACGAAATTCAGAGAAGTTTATTTGGACTATGCACCTTCGTTATCAACCATAAAACATTGGACAACTGAAGTCAAACACGGCCGTACAAGCATTTTTGATGAAGAACATCCAAGTCGTCCAACTAGGGTTACGACATCCCAAATGACTGAAAAAATCCACGATATTGTGATAAAAGTTCGGAGAGTGGAAGTGCGCAAGATTGCTAAGACTGTGGGAATCTCAATTGAATGGGTGTAAAATGTTTTTACAACTCATTTGTGTATGAAAAAGCTTTCCGCAAAATGGGTGCTCACTATTGACATTAAACACTCTCGTGTGTCAATTTCAGAAGAATGTTTGGCGAAGTTAAAGCTCAATCCAAATGATTTTTGGCATCGATTCATAACTGTTAAGTAAACATGGATTCATCACAATACACCAGAAACTAAATAACAGTCCAAACAGTGGATTTTTCGTGGCAACACTGTGCCAAAAAAGCTATAGCGACATTATCTGAGAACAAAGTCATGACTACAGTGTTTTGGGATGCATGCGTGTAATTGTCGTCGATTACCTTCAAAGGGGCAGAACGAACAACGTAGAATATTATGCTAACTTATTGGATCGTTTCAACCATGTTGTGTAAGAAAACCATCCGCATTTGACGAAGAATTTTTTTTTCTTTCAATCAAGAACTTTCAATCAACACTCGTGCACACCTGTGTCGTCCCCATGGCAAAATACCTCGAATTAAGATACGAACTGCCTCAACATCCACCATATTTGCCAGATTTAGCCCCTAGCGATTATTTTCTATTTCCAAATATGTAAAAAAGGCTCTGTGAAATTTTTTTTGGTTCTAATGATGGGATAATTGCTGAAACAAACGCCTATTTTGAATGTCTGGTGAAATCGTATTTTTTATAGGGGGATAAAAAAAAATAGAAAATCGTTAGGCTAAGTGTATCAAACTAAAAGGAGATTATGTTGAAAAATAAAGTACATTTTAGATATAAAAATGTGTTTTACTTGACACGGCCAGGTATTTATCATTCAGCCCTCGTAGATAACACCAGAAAATGTGGATTTGCAGTTTTATTAAAGGGTTGGGAAGCTTAATGATACGCCATTACGCTAAATAAACGAGCGTATAACTAAAAATGATTTTGATTTTCGTGACTTTGATGAATGATAGATTCAATAGTTGAAAGATAGAAACAAGGATCATTGTAACGGTACGACTTGCTGGGTATTTCCCAGTTCCCATTTTCAATACATTTAGAAAAAAAGAAATTCTAATGGAGATACAAGTATTGGAAAACTATTCATGAGGCATCCACGCGACATGAATGTTTATGAATTTGCACTATTCCGCTTGATGTAATCAGTTGTACAAAAGCTGGTATTTCAAATGACAGGTCAATAAAGTTAGTTTTTACCTACAAATATATCACAGGGACGGTGGGCAGAGGCATCCCGAACTATCTCCGCAAATACATTTAAACTTTATAGGATGAACATCTTTTGTTGGACGAAACTACCACAACAATTTTCCAGGACTAAGAGAAAATATGCTGGGTGGAATCTCCTCTTTTAAACAAATAAAATGCTTGTTACGCGGCGAACAAATATGGTTACATAACGAAAAAAATATAAAAATACTAGAAAACAGGAATTCTGCTTTTTCAGAATTTAGTGTCGCCATTGATGGCAAAAAAAAAAAAAAAAAATGTATATAAATCAATGCAAAAACCCTTGACGGGTTAAAAGTTTCTGACGCAGCACTTTATCTTATGCTCTAAGAATTTTAAATATGGAACTTAATAATACTGATATCAAATTTTGAGTGACGTTATGCTATTTCTTAAAAAATATATTTGTATTTATTTCACCATTTTATTTTTGCTTTATTTATAATCGCATGTGCAAAAGTTATGTTCAACATGAAAAGCTGCATAAAATTTTATTCGCTGTTGCTTTATCATTTACATCTCTCATAAATTCAAAATATGTGTTTTAAAAGATATGATATAAAATTTAAGTGACGCCTTGATGTGACTTTAAAAGGTTTGTTTTTTAAAATTCAATTTAAATTATTTTGACTTGGTTAAAATATTTTTTTTACATCTACACAATACTTTTAATTTTCCAATTAACTGTTAAATATATCACTTTCATTGAATCTATACTATGCATTGAAATGTATTTATTTCAATAAATTGATTTATCTTTTGTGTCACGCTACTCAAAATTGTGAATAAGATTTATGTAAATGGTTTCTTTGCGTCATTGTGTCCAAACTACATGAAATGTATGAAAAAGGATAGTTTGACGCAAATAAACCATTTACATAAATCTTACTCACAATTTTGAATAGCGTGACACAAAAGATAAATCAATTTATTGAAATAAATACATTTCAATGCATAGTATAGAATCAATGAAAGTGATATATTTAACAGTGAATTGGAAAATTAAAAGTATTGTGTAGATGTAAAAAAAAATATTTTAACCAAGTCAAAAATAATTTAAATTGAATTTTAAAAAACAAACCTTTTAAAGTCACATCAAGGCGTCACTTAAATTTTATATCACATCTTTTAAAACACATATTTTGAATTTATGAGAGATGTAAATGATAAAGCAACAGCGAATAAAATTTTATGCAGCTTTTCATGTTGAACATAACTTTTGCACATGCGATTATAAATAAAACAAAAATAAAATGGTGAAATAAATACAAATATATTTTTTAAGAAATAGCATAACGTCACTCAAAATTTGATATCAGTATTTAAGGTCCATATTTAAAATTCTTAGAGCATAAGATAAAGTGCTGCATCAGAAACTTTTAACCCGTCGAGGGTTTTTGCATTGATATCATTACTTTTTTGAGGTTAGTGATAAAATGATTAAAAAAAAAGATACTTATGGA
The DNA here is from genome assembly GCA_963932465.1 of Maratus speciosus. NCBI lineage: Eukaryota > Metazoa > Arthropoda > Arachnida > Araneae > Salticidae > Maratus > Maratus speciosus. Next base: position 502,112,983 of record OZ010786.1, on the reverse strand, counting down.
ATTTAATGCAGATTTAATTTTTACTATTTTATTACAATTTTCCTTATAGCAGTTTGTATATAAAAACAACTGGGTAAGTATAATCGCAGATCGCACAGAGGGTTTCATTTGATATTCCTTTAAAAACACTTTATCCTTAAATTAATAAATCCAAAATGTTAATTTATAATTATTAAATCCTTACATAGATGTAGCACCAATAGTTCCAATTTTCCAAACCTTCCAATTGAAGTCATCAAAAACCAAATTGAATAAGCCAGAGCCCGTTGTGTTGTTTGACAAACAGAAGTCTCATGTCCCCTCCTTCCCCCCTTTTTCAAAATTTTTCAGACCAGTACCTAAGAATGGAACCGAAATAATTTTTTCTCTTCAGAAATTACGATAAAAAAATAGTATGCAGTACTCATAAATTTACTTTAATGCTATATAGGGTGATTATTAAGTTAATTATAACGTTTGGAATCTGTTGTATTTATGTCCGAAAGGCAGTTTCTGAGTTATGGAAGCTGGACCCATAAGGCGCCATAGTAGACTAATTGCGATATTTAATCAAAATAGCCCCCCCCCCCACCTCCTCATCCCCGGAAATATAACAAATACAAAATGTGTCTTTATAAACCTATCGTCAAATAGGTTTTTATTTCTTTTTCCCTAAAAAAAACATGATTTTTATATCCGTAACGTAAATAGCGGACGAAGCCCGCTAGTTCCTATCATAATATATATTTTTAATAATTTTATATAGTCTATAATAAAAATCAGACTTAAAATAGTCTAGTTCCATGAGTACTTGTAGTGTCAGTTACATGCTACGATTTTTGGATACCAGTATTTTAGAACGGGAAAATGTGACTTATTTTATCGGAGATATCTCATTAATTGAATAAGGTGAAGCAAACTTCTTGAAAAAAAGGTGGCCAACAAGCATGGCAGTTATCAGCTATGTGACTTTGTGCTAAAGTCCATTAATTCGACCTGCTTTAAAAAGATTACGGAAGATTGAATTATAGTAGAACCTGGATTAACTGAGCTTCGATTAATCGAGGTTTCTGTTAACCGAGCCGATAACAAAGTCTGATTTTTTTTTCCTTTTGAATGAGCCTTAAAAATAACCACACTCTTTAGCTCACTGTCCGTGCTATACAGGCCCTTCTGCCCCCAAAAGCCCTCAACTCCAAAGAAACATTGGACCCTGAGAAGTCAATAGCGAACAATGCTTTGTTTCCAGTGGCTGTGTGAACTTTCGTAAATTTTTCAATTTGCATTTTAAAATTTACTACTGGTAGTTGATTTTCTTTTTAAATTTGTTAAGCTGTGAAACAGAACTTTACATATATTTACTTTTATTATTTAAAAAACGTTCTATATATATTTTTTAAAGAGATGTTAAATTCACAAGCACGGCGAGTTTTTACACACAGTTTCTATTAACCGAGATTTCCGATTCCGATTTACTAACAGTCCCAATTAGCTCGGATAATCGAGGCTGCTCTGTATAATTAAAAAATCAATGGCGATCTTACTGTAAACGGGTTTCCCTTTTACTGAGGGATTTCAAAACCGAATCAGCTGATGTTAGTTGCTGTTTCCCTGCTTGATTAAATAAGGTTAGTTAAACATTTGAAAATTACCAAATATAAAAGGAACTAAGTCAACAGAGTCTTTGCTTTATGGTATTTTTTAACAACGCTATAAGAAAATGATTTTAAATAAGAGATTTTAAATGTAACGTTTTAAATCTGACATAATTTTCACCAAACTTCCCTTTCTCTTTGTAACATTCAACTGAAAATATTTTTATTATTAGAAAGATAATATTATTATTTGCGCTACCTTAAAATTAGCAACTATAGTTAAAAATATCATCTCGAAATTTGAAATAAATCTCTCATATAAATATATTTTTTAATTTACACTGTTTTGCAATATGTTTTGCAATGTGTTTTGTAAACTGTTTTGGCCACTTTGGCCAAAATGACGTAATTTCCTCCATTTACGACTTTTAACACATATCAATGAATTTATTATTTAAAAATTTTCTTTTTCTTTTAATATTCACGTGTAAATATAATTTTTATGACGTAATTTTCAATGTTTTCCTTCTTTTAATGCGTAATCATTTAATTCTAATTTGAAAATAATTGATTATTTTATAATTTTCTTTCATTTTAAGTAAGCATGTGTAAAAACAATTTTTATGACGTAATGTTTAATATTTTCCTGCTTTTAACACGTTATCATTTAATTCTAATTTAAAAGGATTTTTTTCTGTTTATAATAGTCACGTGTGAATAAATTTTTAATTTAAAGGATATATTATTCTTTGCGCTGTTTTAACATTTGGCAAGAATTTAAAATAACCTTTTCTAAAATATGTAAAAAATATCTCTGGAAATTCTGAAAATTTTAATTTAAATTGAAATAAACCGTCAAAAAATTAGGCAAGTTAAGAATAATAAATGCACTCTGCAAACTTCGAGTTTCTAATGAATGATTAAATTAAATGAAAATGATTAAATTCCCATGTATATTTTTTTTCCTATGAGACTTTTTTAATGAGACAATTTTATCCAGATTTAACATTAAATATCTCTTAAAATAATTCTTCGATTTAAAAACTGTCTGCTTCAATGTTTTTATCAAACATTTCTCTATAATACTACGCAATTGCGTCAAAAAATGGCGACACCAGAATTCTGATATGCTTATTATGTAAACTGTAAATATTGCAAAGTTAAATAAAAAGAATTGTCTCGGGGTTATCAAACTTCATTGATATTTATAAATAAAACATTTCAACTAAATTATTTATTATAAAAGAATTATTACATCACAATAGCTTTTATGCAAGGAAAATAATAATTATAATAATAATAATATTATGGATTTCAGTGATTATATATTGATTGACCGTCATAATAATAAAAAATGATATTATAAAAAGAAGAGCTGAAATGAATTATTTTTTTACGTTTCTGATCGTGTGATTTATATTCAAATAATAATTATTAATGTATATTTTTTGTAAAGTGATTGAAATTAAATATATTTATAAAATTTATGGTAATATTTTTATTGTTGAAAAATTGCCAAGAAATAATCATCCTCAAATTGGCGTCATTATAATTGTAATTTTATTTAACTTAATAGCAATTAAAAAAATTACAAAGGAACTGAGAATAATGGTCAACTAGCAGACTTAAAAAAAAAAAAAAAAACATTCACATGTGAAAACACGTACCACGTAGTATCGAACTGCCTATCCTAAGGTCACTAAACCATGGCCCTTAGCCACTCAGCCAGTGGGAAGACAAAATTTTTCTCCCCAAAAGTGGTTAAAAAGAAAGCATGTGTATGAATACAGTGTCATGCATTTTCGGTGAAATTTCGATAGAATGGCGAAGAAATATAGTCCGATTTTTCATGCGCATTATAAAACGAACAAGAGTTTTGCTGGAAACAAGTAAATTGTTATTTGGTTCATCTGAAACATATTTATTTGATTTTTAAAAAATCGCCCGTGTCATTTTCGAGAGAAAAAAAAATCGAATTATTTAACGAACGAGAGTTTTCCCAGAAAAAAGAAAAGTGTTATTCACCTCGCCTTAATCACATTTATATTATGTATCAATTTAAAAATAATCGTTAGAACCGTTTTCGAGATTTTCAAATTAGGAACTTCCTCGATATTATACGAACGTTTTCACTTTAAAAATGGCTATTTAGATCTCAAAATTACTGCACGTAGAAATGCAAAAATTTCAGTATACGATTAGACTGCAGATATAAGACTGTTCTACAAAATTCAGAACAATAAGACATATATCTGCTGAGTTATTAAAAGGCGGCTTTTCGCGTTTTCTTTGATGTCGAGTTAGCTGTATATATGAGTTCCGCCATCTACGAATTCTATGATACGATACGATTTTAACGATACGATACGATACGATTTTAGGCTTAAGGCTGCGTCACTCGAAATACTACCGTCTTCCATGATATAGATACAGCAGAGACCCGATTATCCGAGTTAATTTATACCTTTGGAATGGATCATTTTCTTCTGATGGACTGATGGTTTCCATTATTATGAAAAGTTTATTATGAATGTAGCGTTAGGGGAAGATGAAAGAGCTTTCTGATTTTCTGGTCAGAATGGGGGGAAAATGGACACAATATTTTCTTCCAAAAAAATTATGACCATTTTGTCCTCTCATTCTGACCACAAAATCAGAGTTCTAACTTTTTATGGCTGCTCTTTCATCTTCACCTAACACTTCAATTATAATGACTGTTTCACAATAATGGAAGCCATCTGAAGAAAATAATTCTGTGAAAGCGGAAACTGTGATAATCAGGACTCTACTGTAGTTCAGTTTTAAGACTTATAACACGCGGTTTTATTTTACATACATTGACGTCATCCACATCCGCTGAAGAATTCATCATTTGCGATCCAGTGTTAAACAACATCTACAGTAAAGTACGCTTAGGACGTCACTGTCGCTGAATAATACACACACACACAAAAAAAGAGATTTCGTCATTCAAAAAACTCGACAAAAAAATCAGCAATCTAAAGATTCATAGGTCTTCATTTGTTTGTATTATTAATGTAGATATTTAAAATTAAATTTAGTTTCTAATAGCTCCATGTTTTAACAGAAATCCTTCATTTATATTTTTTCAAAATAGCACGTATTTAATTTTTTTTTTCAGTTCTTATGGGAAAATGGCAATAAAAAGATATATATTTTTCTTTCATTTTCTACAGAAATGGAGTCCTCCTGTTGCCAATATTAAGCAAATGGCTCTGAAAACTACAAAAAAAAATTAATATCTCAAAAATAAATGGAGATGCAGTTTTCAAACAAATTGCGTTAAAAGTACTTTTTTCCGAATACGACGGTATAAAAATTGAAAATGTGCGATGCTTAGAAGTTAAAAAAAAAATTGCTATAGAGTATTTAATCGCACTGCTATGTTTTACGGCTGGCTTCTGTAAGGTAACGTTATTTTTGGGGGACTACAGAAAATAAGCTGGGAGAGAAGAAATGGCATACCGTACCGGGGCTAAAAAAAGTTAAAGCAAAAATAACGATTTGACAACTATATATTTATAGAAGACAATGCCTAAGTACGATCAACAAGATAGCGTTTATGGTTCTGGAAAGTAAATAATTCTTTTGAATTAGATTAATGCATTGCATAAGACTGAAGAATCCAAGATGTAGTTCGTAGATTGTTATCTTGATGTACTTATTAACATGGTAAGCAGATATCAATATTCATTATTGCACACAATATTCTGAGGTAGAGAACATGCCTGAGAGACACAGCGGTGAAGTTTTTTCCCAAAATTTGTACGAGTATGACTGTGCTATGATTTTTGAGCAATAAAATTAGAAATCTATAGATGATTTGCAAACTCGTTGAAACTATTTAAAGAAAATAATGTGTGTAGAAACCTACATAAGGTGTATCAAATTGCATTTTCTACTTTGGAGTTGGATTTTGTTTTAGTTGCCCTTTTGAATGAGAAGTTGAGAAAGAAATGGAGGATAATGAAATTGCTTCATATTGAGAGGCTTTTTTGGCTAATGTAGGGGAGACCGGGGTTAGTAGGCGCAGTTTTTAGTCATTGATTTTTATTAATTTTTTGTTTAATTTTTTTATGAAACTTTAACTGCACTTTTAATGAACAGACATTGGGCTATAAATACCCGTAGTTTTGAGTTCGTAGCTTTTGTAGTTTATGATTAGCGGAAGCCTAAAGTAAAAGGAAAATTGTGCGCCCACCTACCCCGTCACGTGGCAAGTTGTCTATACCTATGGGGCAAGTTGGTGCACGCTTTATAAAAATTTAAATGCGATTCAAATAAGACACGCAGTTAAGAGAAGTAAATTTCATTATTACCAGTAAGTTTAAACAAAGGCGTTATCGCCGTACAATGTAAATTCTAAATTATACAGACATAAAAATCATGAAAAAAAAAAAAACATTGAGTAACTTCTATCCTATTCGATATCATCATCAGGGTTACAGTTGTCACAAATAAAAATTGAGTGTGTCCGTTTAAGCAAGCTTCGTGTGCCCAAAATCTAGCATTCCAACCACTTTTCTCGGTGTTTGCTGTTTTTTGCGCTACCAGCACACACCAAACACCGAGCCAACTTGCCCCGTGTTCAATGCGACTACTAGACCCATAATACATTTCTTCACAAAAGGGACACGTAACCATCTAAGCATAAATAATCGAAGTAAATCACATATGGGGTAGGTACAGTTAATCATACATTAAAAAAAACTGCACAAGTAAATCACAATTATTAAAATAAGTATTAGAAATTCGAAAAATAATAAAGCAACAAAAAATTACTTCTGAGTGCAAAAAACAGAAAAAATTGTAATAAATATTCACTGCACGTAGGTAACGCTGCAAAACTACAACGTTGATTGCAAAAAACAAGAAGGAAGGTACTCTGTGACTGGTTGCGCAATCTATTCTTAAACAGGCGATTTATGAGGACTACTTACCCCTGCAGCCAATTAGCCCCGGTCGCCCCTATCTGTTAATGCATTCGAACTACTTCTGCGTAACATCCGGCCCCGTTGAAATAAATGAATTTTCTGCTGTTTAATAATAATCTAGAATTTACGACATCACTTAGAGAATGCAGAAAACGTGGATTTGCTGTCAGATGATATTAAAAATATTTCCAGTCGATGAGGTTTCTCGCAAAACTGCTTGTTTAATTTATAAAAATGCCATTTGCTTATTCTGTTAAATACTTGACTTTGATATTGACCTCTCTCCCATGCACCTCTGTAGCACTCCTCCTATCTGAACTCATCTGTAGAACAGTTTTACTTTTATATATCTTCGGTTTTTCATTACGTGATTTCTGTTTTTAGGCAAGAAAACAATCCTTTTCACAAGGTCTCTATTTTGTGACAGCTGATTCAGAAAGATGGTGGTAGAGTCTAGTTGCTGACTTGTCTATTTAGATATCAGGCATATAAAGGGTGTTAAAAAGCAGTAAACCAACGTTTAAAATGCACAAATAATGCGTGAATAGCAGCAAACAGTTGTTTCGAAACTACTAGCGAGATTCTTCTTCCGTACAAGATAGGGAAAAGGGAACAGTGTGCTGAGCAAGGCTGAGCAAGGCTGAGCGAGGTTCAGCCTTGCTTTTTGGCACCGGAAGATATGAATGAATTTGAATGAAAAAATAGGTGTAAACTAGAATACTTAAAAGACAACTTTTACACACCATGCCAAAAGTTATTTTGAAAAAAAAAAAAAAAGTTTTTTCTTATACTTTTCAATCCACCCTATTGAACATGTATGATGGGCCGATACCGTTTATGTATAGAATACAATATCGCACATGTGGCCACCACGGCTGCGGTTATATGCCATCATCCGAACATCACAATTTTCGATAACATTTCCCAGAATGAGCAGATTCATGGCCAAAATTTCAGCCCGTATGTTACATTTGAGGTCTTGTATCGTGTGGGAGGCATTGGTGTACCCTTTATTTTTCTGAAACCCCCAAAGAAAATAATCTATTGGGATTAAATCGCGCGATCGTCAGAATTTCTTGAAATTACAATATCTGGAAATTTCTGGTTCAATAAGATCATGGTCCTGAGAGCAGTGTGTGCGGTTGCACTGTTGTTGTGTTGTCAACGAGTCCAGAATTACAAATGGCATGCACTTGACAGTTCATACATGCATGACACATGACAACTGAGACAAATAACCTGTAAAATATTCACAGTTCAAAAAAGAACCAACAGATGGACCGCCCTATATGTACCACCATATATATTTAACTTGTATGGGAAAAATCTGAGATGCCATATAATGGTCCAGCTCCCAGATCATAACATGTTCCCTTATCATTTAAGAACAGTGTACATATTGTAACACATCTGGTGTACTATTCCTACTCTTAACGTCAAAGGACTAATAGTAATAGTGAATTCAAAATTCTTTCCGTGATAAAATCGAAACAAACATGGACTAGGAGAGTGTTCATTATGTTTTGATTGATTGAGTCGATTGATCAATTATAATTAAGAAATATTAGAATTTTATATTTCAATATAAGCTGTACTGTATCAAATTGTATCAATTTTAATTTGAGATCGAAATACACTTTTGAAATTATTTTTAAAAAAATTTAATGAAATTTAAATTTATTTTAAATTCTTACCAACTAAAAAAAAAAAAAAAGATTATTTGTTATTGTGAAGAAAATGTTTTTACGCTAAAAAAATTCTCTAAAAAATCATAATCGAATTTAATGGGCGTTTATCATCATGAAAATGAAATTTTCCCTATAGACAATATCAATAAGTGAACCTCACGCCTAAGTAAAGTAGTTGGAGTTTTAAATGGAATTTCCTTAAACATGCTGAAAATGATTTGAAATAATCTTTCTGCGTGTATCTCCGGTTTTCTGAAGAAACCATTTCTCTATAATTATATGATTTTGAAGTGAGATACCTGTATGTTTGGCATTAAGCATCTTAAAGGCTATTTTCGAATTTTTTTATTACATTATGGTTTTTTTTATGTGATTGTTAAGAGTGCTCTTAATGAGATTTGATTGTCCTAGTTTCAGCTTTAAAGGATTCCGTTGGACAACGGAGTTCTTCAAGTACAGTACACGCATACGTGAGGAAAATGTACCTTTATTTTTAAAGCTTAAAATTGACCAAAGTCCGTTTTTACCGATTCCCGAAGAATATAAAATAAAGGAGATCAACAAATATCCGCTACTTTCTTGGAAGTCACGGTATCTTTCATAAAAAATATGAATATTTATTATTTCAAAAAACTTATTTGCTGTAGGTCATTTTGATACTTTCTGTTTGTACTGCACTTTTACATTGCTACCTGCAAAACTATGTATAGTCGATACAGCCGTCGTTTTAAGAATATATATATATATATATATATATATATATATATATATATTACAATTTTGAATATTTTCCATAAAAAAATAATTTGAATTTTTCTTTTCTCTCTTTCTGGCCAGTTGCGTAATGGTCAGAGCCTCTGACTAACGCGCTGCAGGTCGAGAGTTCAACTCTCGAAGGCAAGGTTCACTCAACCTTTCATCCCTGCCGAGTCGATAAAATGAGTACCAATCTTGCTTGGGAAATAAACACCGAGGGTCCCGCATTAGGCTGACCACCTGGTCTGGACATATGCTGCAGAGCATCTCGGGGCCCAGGGTCAAGAAAACAGGGATGTGCACTTCCTGAATTGTATAGCCACAGAGTTTAGTTTAGTTGTCTTTCTGGATCTGCAAAATTCCAACTGCGCGTCCGGTGGAACATCGGATTCAGACGGTACAAGCATTTTACCTAACAACACTGTCGATAGGAAAAGACCGCTGGTTATCCTAAGTCGAGATTACGATTTCGCACCCTCTTCCTAAAGAAGGAGGAGGGAACCACCTTAAGATACATCGTTGAGGGCATTGTAAATTCAGAATTGCTTTTTTTTTGCTTTTTTTTAATCTCTGACACTCTATTTTTAATTTGAAATTACTTTGAATTAATTTGAAATTGATGTCACCCAGCTCTTACGTTTGGCACCGGTTATAATTCACCTTCTTAAAGCTTATATTTTCATATTATTTTATAATTTATTGCTTAGTTATATGATTAAATCTTTATTATTGCATTAATTTATATACCAGAAAAAAATATGGCCCTGTCGACTTTTCGTCTTTCACCGAGTGTTTGCTTGATAAAACCATTGCCACTGCACGAACTTTGATGCAAAGTTCACCATCTGCTGAATCCATCTATGTACTCATTCATTGATTCAACAACATCAAAGTGAAGTTAACGCAGGCATCTCGACCTGCGTAGGTATTAAAATTTTCTGCATTCGACATTGGTCTTGTAAGTATGTGTAGGGGGGTGCAACATTACATTCCTTTTTAGAAATACACAATTGTAACAAATTGTAAACATGTAAGGAAATCCCGGGTAACGCCAGGTTGGTCTACTTATAATTAATACCCTCGCTTTAAAGTTTTGATTAAATATATTTTAATTGATTTGTGTATTTCTAAAAATTTTCAGATGATATGAAATCTTGTTTGTGCCTCTTAAAATTGTAAACATGTAAGGCAATCCCGGATAACGCCAGGTTGGTTTGCTTATAATTAATATTATACCTAAAAGTTCTGACTAAATACATTTTAACTGATTTGTGTATTTTAAAATATAAATTAAATTTTCAGCAATCATAAAGATCCTTAAATATATTAATAATTATCCTTAATATACATATTGCCATAACAATATTCGTACATTTTAATATTCACGAGTAAGCGTAGCATAAAATATGTAAATTTTATTATATCATGTTATTTACAACGAAACTTGGTTACATTACAATACCACGTGGGTTTTAAATAATAGTTATATTATGAAAATATAATGATTCTTAAAATCGTTTTAGAAAAGACTAAATGTATCCATGAATAAATTATGATTGAAATTTCACCACCTGAAAGTTTACGCAAGGAAAATATTTAAGTTAAAATGAATTGTAAATTTCTCAATCGATGGACTATTTTAAAATTGTTATTAAAATGGATAATAGTTATTGTGGTACTCAGAGAGAACATTAAACGTAATGATGAAAGGAAGAATGTTACAAACTGTGAGATAATATAATGAATAAATCAAGAATAATATGTTCAAAATATATGTAGAAGATAAAATTTACTCAGTAAAAATACTTAAATTTAGCTGTTACATGTATTATATTTTCATTTCTAATAGGCAACGACGGGTGCAGATCCGAGACAGTACTGTAAGTTTTTTTTATTTCGCTTAATCTGTTTTTTATAATTTAATTAGACAATTGAATTTTTTAATTCTGAATCCCTATTTTTAATTATCAAATATCATTTATTTTATTACTCATAAATTTTGAAAATCATATTGTTTCAATTATATATGCGCAGAAATAAAGATATATAAAACATATATTTAATATCAGCCCGTGTATACAGACATTTTTACATTTAAATATGAAGGTTTCGAAGCCAAAGAATTCCACTTCAATGAAAAACACATTTATTATGAAGAAGTAAGAAAAAGATTTTTTTTCTATAACCAAATATTGTAAATAAATGTTAGTAGATTTAGAGAGAAAAATCCTCAGTTTATGGTTTTATTATAGTGATAGTTGTGTTTCCATTCAAAATGTGCAGCTCTAAACAATACTCTCCAGAATTCATGAAAATATTTTATCGATGTTTATAGATTACAGTCTAGAATGTGACCGTCTGTGTGTGTAACTTGTTCACGTTTCTTAATGAGTGTAATTAAAGTAAATAATAGATAATAATAATAATAATAATAATGTAATGTAAATATATGTATCCAAACAGGCTACCTCATCCTTGAGTACCGCGATTATTTATTAATAAATTAATTAACGATATTACAGAATGGCGACGATCGTTGTAAAGGAAATATGATCATCGGAATTATTTTAAGAAAATTGATTGGGCCGATGAAAATGGCTCAGGTTTCTATTCCAGAATATACTCTGTGATAATAGCTTTTAAGATTCATTTCTACAAATATAGAGTCGTCATTTAAGGGGGTGATAAGTGATGACACAAGTTACACTTAAATTTCTCTTTTTTTGTATTTAATAAACAAAAATGTTCACTGCGTTTAAGGAATTCGATTAATCGTTGAAAGGTTAGCAGCCTAAGTCAATAGGTTAGAACATAATGTTTAATATTACATAATGTAAATGGAGAGAAAGCATTTACTGCAACAATTTCTTGCATGGCCCTAAGCTGTATAATTTACTATGCGATTTATGTTTTCCTAAAGCTTGTGAAAATGTTGATATTCTTCGGAAGCATTTAATCACCGCCCATAATAAATTCTTTGAGCGTATTAAATTTAGAAAATGTTCCCAAAGCGAAAATGAATCTAGTCAAGATTTCGCTGCTCGATTAAAAAAATGACGAGCTTTTGTTTTTTGTTCTTCATACTTTGAATGAAAAAATATTGGAACAATTTTTGATAAGTTTAAAAAATGAAAAAAAAAAATCAGAATAAGATAATCACTCAAGTTGATTATTTAACTTTTGAGAACGCTGTTAAAAAAGCTTTAGTTTTACACAATGCGGGCAGTGAAATTTTAGAAATCAAACATAAAAATTTGAACGTAAATAAAGGTGCACGTACTATAAATGTACAACGAAAGGAATTTAAGAATTGTTCTCGAAAACAGAATATCAACAAACATGTAAATATTGCGCATTTTAAGGTTAATAAATGTAAACTAAAATATTACAGAAGTGTGAATACCTCACATTTACCTAATGCAAGTAGATTCATTAATGTTATTTGTAACCTGTGGTAAGAAGACAGGGCATTTTAGTAAAGTTGGTAAAAGTAAAAATGCTCAAAAACAGATGAATGTTTTAAATACAGTGGATATCTCTACTCCAAATCATGCTAAAGGATCAACTCTTATTAAATTGTCTGTTTTAATTGAAAACAAAGCTAGAGCAGACATGGAGTTAGATACTGGATCTCGAATTTCTGCAGTTCCTTTCGCATAATTTTTCAAAATTATAATGAGAGATGCTAAGTTAAAAACTGCAACTGGTAAAATTTTAAAACATGTTAGTTACGTAAAAGTGAATGTTTCTTATGAGAATAAAACTAAAAATGTAAAGTTATATCTGATAAAAGAAGGTAATTTTCCATTGATATATTTTAGAGATTGGAATCTGATTTGATATTTCCCCCCATAATTTGAAATAATTCTATGTAAATAATATTTTAAATTCTTTTGATAGCTGGCAAGCATATTATATGATTTTTCTGAATTGTTGGCTGATAAGGATGGGGAAATAATAGTTTTGAAAACAGAAATTAATGTTGAAAAAGATGCTACACCCATATTCCGCAAAGCTAGCTTACTGTAGCTTATGCACTGCGTTCAGCGGTCAATGAATAACTACAAAGATAACAGTATGAAGGAATAATAAAACCAGTTACGAATAGCAAGCGGGCAGTTCCTATAGTTCCAGTGGTTAAGACTAAAGAGAAAATTCATTTCTGTGGAGAATTTAAAGAAACTTTTCATAGTTAAAAAGTACCCTTTACCTAAGATAAAAAATATGTTGGCTACATTTGGTGGTGATGTACATTTTACAAGAATTGATTATTTCAAGCCTATCTTCAGTTACCTGCATATGGAAACTCTCAAGCATTATTGACCATTAATACGCCAAAATGATTATTCCATTTTCTCAAGTTACCCATGAGTCTTAATAGTTCTTCAGCTATATGGCCAAGAAAAATTGAGCATATTTTAAGTGGAATTGAGGGAGTTACAATTTTCATACACTTTGAAAAGTTTACGTGCATGTAATATTAGGATAAGTAGAGAAAAATCATTCTCTGTGGCTAATGAAACTACTTATTGTGGGTATAAAGTTAATAAACATGGTATTCATAAAACTCAAGGTGGTATTGATGCTATTTTAAATGCTCCAAGGCCAAAAAATGTATCTCTGGTCAAAGGCTTTCTAAGCTTAGTTACAAATTATTTTAAGATTTTACCAAATTTATATATAATCGCAAATCTGTTAACAAATTTGCTGAAGAAAAAAATGAAATTTACATGGTCTTCTGCGTGTGAAGAAGCATTTAAATGTATAAAAAAATCATTCCTGAAACGGTTCTTACTCACTTTAATCCTAAACTACCTTTAATTTTAGCATAGTCAAGTTGATAAAGCGACACTAGCTTTTATATTTCGCGTGAAGAAATTTTTTTAGTATTTGTATGGTAACAGATTTACATTACTTACTGACAGTAAAGCTCTTTTGTCTATTTTTGCTCCTTCTAAAAGTATTCGTGTATCATAAGCTTCAAGAATGCAACAATAAACAATTTATTTACAAACGTTTCAATATGATATCAGTTATAAGAAATCCCCTGAACACGGAAATGTTGATGCTCTTTCACCACTCCCATTACGTAGTGCATACTTACCTCCACAATTTATTTCAAATGATGTAATTGATGAATTTGAACATCTTCAAATTAATCACTTCTCTATTTTGCCTTTAACTTCTAAATATGTTGCTTCATCTATAAAATCTGATCCCCTGTTACGTCAAATTTTTCATCACCTCATTTGTGGTTCTAAAATTCCAAAAAATTACTTTTTGGAAATAAACAAAAAGAATTTACTCTTGAACATCGTTGTTTTATAAAAGGATATAGTATTATTATCCCAGAAATTCATGGATAGCAAATATTAAAAGAATTACACTTTTGGTATAGCAAAAGTGAAGTCTTTAGCCCGTAGTTTTGTATGGGAACAGGAATAGACCAATATAGTAAAGATCTTGCACGAAATTGCACTATGTGTGTAAATTAAAAAAAAAAATCTTCATAAGACATCACTAGGAACACATCAGTAGGAATGGACTACAGCTCCACGGCAAAGAATTTATTTTGATTTTTTTGGTCCTGTTAAGGGAAAAACGATTCTCTTGGTGGTTGATGTCCATAGCAAATGTCAAAAGCTTTTATTGTCCCAAGTATAACGGCAGAGAATACAATTATTTGTGTTTCTTAACGTTTTGCCAGATATGGCTATCCCATATCTTCAATCTGATATTGAATCTTGCCGGTTGATTAAATAATTACTTACATTAATTTAAGAATGATTTTGCGGTTCACTAGAAATTATTGAATTTCTTAATAAAATCTTTTAAAATATTAAAATTAAACTTTAAAATCTACTAAAATAGGACTATCTTTTATCTTTGAAACAAATGAAGTGCATTTCTACTTTTGTGTTAATATATAAAAATAATTATCTTTAATGAATAATTAATTAACAGTCTACACTGTAAAAAAATACTGCCAGTTTTCCGGTAGGAATCGGAAAAACAGTTGCCATTGTCGTACCGGAATAATTTCAAACACATCTCGGAATAAAATTCGTAAAAATAAGGAATTAGTCAGTAAAACGGTTTTTTACGGATTTTATTCCGAGCTGGGTTGGAAATTATTCCTGTACGATAAGGGCAACTATTTTTCCGATTCCTACCGGAAAACTGGCATTATTTTTTTACAGTGTAACATTATTTCTTTTCTAACAATCAAAGATATTTAAATTTTTGAATTTTCTTTTGGTGAGAAGAAATTGTAATAGATGAAAAATATATTAAAGTGTTGTGTATAGAGTGAAATCATTTATCAAAATTCTTCAGGATTACTATGTTATTATGCAATATGTGAGACACGATTTTCTTTTTATAGTTTCATCTACTCAAGGTATTTCATGATCATTAAAAACAGTTGTAATATTATTTTAAGTGGAGACTTTACATATTATTTCAGCTTCATAAATTTAATTGATGCTCAAATTATCATCAGTTGGAACAAGGTATAAATTCTATTACACGAACGAAAACAAATTGGATCGCCCAGGTAAACATACTATAAATTACAATTTACGAGATTAAAATATTCAATTGGTCGAAGGCGAAAATGGAATTACATGTCAAGTGGCAGATTAATTTAAATCTTTTGCGCTCTGTTATTTTAATTAATTTGATGAACGATGTACTGCTTTGCAGAAAATTATAAGAATGTTTGTTCAAAACTTTACTCTTTCCTCTATTCAAAAGTATGTATCATAGAAATGATAAATGGATAAATTTCTGAAACGGATTTATAATGTCACATTAAGATTAAAATAAACTCTAGAGAACAGAGGAAAGAAACTTCCAATGTTAACCTTTAAATGCACTGGCGATTTGTCATAACATGAAGACATGGGGGATTCGCATTCTGTGCTCCATGGGCTTTTTAATGATAAATAGGAACTTTTAATGATATCCTCGTTGATTTTGATGTCCAGTAGCAGCATAAGAGTAATCAACATGAAATTGTTAAAAAAATTGTATTAATTAGAATTAATATTATACAGATGATCTGAAATATTTTTCAGTGTAAATATTTAAATGTTGAAGATATATTGATGTTATATGGTGATTCAGGTCTTTAGTTATCTTGTTTCAAGTTATCATTTAATTTTTTTTCTTTTTTTGTGTAAAAACATAAATCGGAAAAATAAAAGTTTAAAACAGTCTGTATCACATACATTTTGAGTGAAAAAAATTAAAACTTTTTATAGTACAATCTAATGCATTGCATATTCATTGTGTAATTTTCAAGTTTATCAAAATGGTTTGGATGTGAATAATTGCAAACCATTCTTTAAAATATCCTTTACATATTATTTTAGATCAATCAATAAAATCAACATCTACAATGTCATGCGATGGGATAATGTAATTATTATGTTTTGTCAAGTTACACGAATTCAAATTCTAGTACTGCATACTATTAATTTGATCTAGTGAGATTACTGGAATTGGAGAGGAAATATAGAATTATATCTCAATAAGGTATTTAAATTAAAATATTTGCTTTCTACTAATTTAAATGTTTTATATTTGTGGGATATTATAAGCAAATTTATTCGAAATTCTAATTTTTTCATTTTTTAAACTGAAGTATTATGAAATTCTATAAATTTTAGAAATGAATGCCATATTGCTTGTAATGCAAAGTTCAGAGAAAAATGAAACTTACTTTCAATGTTAATAGAAATATTGTAGTAATATTACTAACATTTCATTTTCTCTGTAATCTATCTATGTATATAAAATGCAAGTGTGTGTACGTAATGACACACTCTTCTCCATGACCACCAACTGCCACTCACTGACGGTTGTAGTAATAGATAGTCTATGGTCTCCTGCTATTAGTAAGGCAGTCTGGTCACGGTGGGTGGATGAGGGAGATTACAAGGACACTCAAAATAATTCCATTACATTACGGCCTATGGGAAAAAATCATTTGAGATAGTTTTTAATAATGTTACAGCCTTTCGAACATAATGAAATTGAAATGTTTTTAGGAAGTGCATTTAAATATACATTCTGTAGTATATGAGGTGCAAAGAATATTTATTATTCATTTACAGGGAGACACAAAAGAATTTCGTTAGATAATGGTATAGAGGAAAACATTGTTTGCGACGTATTTTAATTATGTTAAAGTATTTCACATATAATTATAGTACGAACGCACCTCATTTGCCACGTTTGGCGTACAATTTACCATTTGTTGAATTTTAGCGACTTTTACTGCGATTTTCACACCGATTTTTTGCGTTTTTTTTTTTTTACAGTTTTACGGCAATTTTTTGAAATTTGTAAATTGAATTCGGTTTCAAACATTTAGGGAAATATGGTAAATTTTGTCTTTTACGATCTTTGAATTTCAGTTTTTATGAAAAATATATTATTTATAGAATTGAATTTTTTAAGGAATATTTAATGTGCATTTTAGAGATTTTTAGAAATTTTTACGTTCCGCCAGCCCATCGAGTAACATAACTACGGATAGGTTTAATAACAGAGTTTCGTTCGGATAGGCTTTTTTAAAGCAGAGTCCGCCCTCATTTGGTAGAATAGGAACCAGTATATTTTGCACAGCGTGCGCATCCTGGTTGCTATATGGTACCGCAGGCAGTTAGAAACAGCGTCTAGAGAAACTGCCTATCTGTGTCACTACAGTGTCTCCAGTTTTGAACTCTACGTTGTCAACTCCAGTGAATCAGAGTCAGTATGATCGTAAGGAACATATTGCATAATTAATTAATTAATGGTTACCATTATTTCCGAATAGTAATTTCAGCAAAATTCTTTAATTCTTATTTAAATCCGCCACTGCCTCTAGTAATATATCTAACGATAAGTTGAATAACGGAGTTTCATTCGGATATAGGTTTTGTTTCGAACAAAATGCCGGACCTGGTGGTGGATAACTGAATCAATAGATTTTGCATCTGCAATATGCATGCTATACGGTGCTGCAGATAGTGGAAACCAGTATCAGATATTCATACAGAACATACTGCACCATTCATTAATTAGTAGTTACCATTTATTTCCTAATAGTAATTTCAGTAAAATTTCTTAAATTCTTATTTGAATCCGCCACCCCATCGAGTAGTATATCTACGGATAGGTTGAATAATGGATTTCCGTTCTGATATGCTTGTTTAAAACAAAGTATGTCCATGGTGGAGGAAAGTGCAACTAAAATATTTTGCACAGCGTGCGCAGCCCGCCTACTATGCGGTGCCGTAGCCAAGGGAACCAGCGTTGTACATTCTTATAAAACGTATTGCGCCTCCTGGCGGGGAATGTAGAACTAAAGGATTTTAGAGGGCACATGCAGCATCTGCCGGAGACGGCTAACTATCTACGTTCGTTGTTAAAAATTCGCAATCCCAAGCAACGCCGGGCAAGTCAGCTAAAAGCAAAAATTTATTTATAGTATTAAAGGAGGCTGGTTGATAAGGGCCATTTTTCGCCCATCAGCCGCTTGATATGATATATATATATATTCATTGCTATACCTCATAACAAATAAGAAAAAAAATATTTTGAATGAAAGTTCTATAATTGATGCGAAAAATAAAATATATAATTAAGTATTTTGTACATTAATGAACATAAACACTATTACCATCAGTTTTAATCCATATAATCAATAGTAAATACAGCACCAAATGCTAAATTAAGATGAATGGAGCTTATTGCATTAAGATGAATGGAGCTTATTACGATTATTATTTCAATATATGAAATATCGGAAATAATCAATAACCGAAAATAATCATACGGTTTCAGACACTTTTGGCAATGTTTTTCAAATTACTCTTATTCCTTGATTTCTTCACCCGAATCTCTACCGGACCATCCAGCGGCGGCGTATTTTAAGTGTATGAGCATATTCAAGACTTGGTTTATTAACTTCGGTTGAGTTGTGGCGCCAATAAGGCAGAAACCACAATACAAAAGCAACATTTGCAAAGCACCCCACTACACTTGAGTCTACTTTACATTGACAGTACCGTTGTGTGATGTTGCTTCGCTTTGTTTTTATCCAAATATTAAAATTTTTAGCACTTGTGTGTCGTGATAATAATTGAACTCGAAAAACATAATCATATTCACAACATATGTAAAGACAGTAAATACCTTCTTCATTTAAATGCTCTTGCGTATAAGATTGACTTTGTTTAAGTTGGTATATTTCAAGAGTTAATTGTCGCAGCTCATCCCAAGCTAGGCGTGGAAAATCTTGAAAATCTGTATCAGTTAGTTTAATCCATATTCCCTTTTTCCTAGCCCATCCTTTCTCTTCAATTATCTGTTTTAAGTAATTATAGGCTTTTTAACCAAATCAGGCATCCGTTGAGCGATTATTTTGTCATCTTCAGAGTTTTTAAGCCTTGTAAGATGAAAAGAATTGAGAGTAGCATATATAATTCGCACATAATCGCCAATATAAGATATTTGCGTATCTGGTATTACTTTATCCAATGCACTCCAGTTTTTCATTTGTCCATTAGCGGCTTTTATGACACTCCGAACTTTAGTCAAGAGTCTTTAGTCGCGAACTTTAGTCTCGTTAGCTGCTTATTTAGGTCTAGGCATTTCATGACACATTTTTTCCAGATGTTCCAAACATTCCCGGAATCCTGTAGCTATTATCAGAACATCATTTGGTTTCAGCCACTCTGATTTAACTTTTCTATTGAAATTCTCGATATAGCTTTTCTTTTAGAGCAGATATGAAAATCGCTATTTGTTTTTCGCCAGGTTTTATAACAATCACACTGGCTTCCAGCCATTATTTATTATTGAGTTCTTCAATAAATATTTACATAAACAGTTTTACAACACAACATTGACATTGGAACTACGAAAATACTTTTTTGTCATGAAAAAACAAATCTGAACACCCTTCGATAGCAGTGCAACTGATACTAGCCTTGGCTTTTTTTCTCTTATAGGTAGAAGCGCACGGTGAACCAAAATAAAATAAAGCTCATATAAAAGTTTATAAAGAGTATTATCATTACAAGTCAAAATTAATTTGGTTCATGGAACGCTTCTCAAAAAAAATAAAAATTCAAAGATAAAAAAAATAAAAAAAATGTAGGAAAAAGAAGTAACACTCTATATTTGGGCTATAATTTATATAAATTACTCTTTTATTTATCCCGTAAATCTTATATTAAATAAAAAAACATATATTTAAGTATACAAAGACACTGAAAATTTTTCGGAATTCGAAACCTTTTTTTTCCGCGTGTATGATGAGCGAAAAATAGCCCTTATCAACCCACCTCCTATATCCCTTTAAGACCGGGAGTTTTTTTTTTGGTAGAAATTGAAAGTTTCCCCTTATCCATAGGACCGTCTTTGATTGAAAAAAATAAAAAAAAAATACCCGAAGTCAGGTTATGCCAAGGGAGGACCCACACAATTGTGCGGGTTCGGCTTTAATGCAGCCGTTTTTGGGCTAAATCTACACAATTGTGTAGTTTGGGATTATGCATGCAAATATTTAAAGATAAAAGTTTAAGCAAAAAAAGTTGTTGTTTATTGAGATAATTTTCATCAGCCACAATGAAAATGTTTGAAACAATTTTTGCTTTTGGACAGTCCACAACAATTTTATTTTCTGAGACGTGCTCAATGCTCGCATCCCTCTTAAGAGGCGTTGACAAATGGTATGACCTTCACTCCGTTTGGATTGTGCCTGACCCTTCAAATTTCTTTTTTTTTTAGTTTTTCCAGCAGCGGTATTTTGTTGAAATACCGATCGAAGTACATAAAACTAGGTCTGAACCAGAGTAAAAACTACAGGAGGTCATAATCCCAGATCCTTGTGGATCAGGTCTGCACTTTCCCTCATGTATACTACAAAATTTAAAACTAACCCAGGTGATACTGTTACAACACAGTGTGATTTGTTTTTTATGTACTGTTTTACTGAAACACGTCCTAAAAAAAGGAATCGTCTGGTCATCTATGGAAAATTTTCCATGATCTCCTGGTAAATTCAAGCAGACACTACGGAATCTGTCGAGCATTTGGTGAACTTTCCATACTTTATTAGTTATTCCTGGTGGTTTAATTGTTGTCTCGACAAAATGGAATGAATTTATCAAACATAAAAATCTATCTCGTGCTACGCATATAACTCATATAAAACTTATAAACCATATATGACATCTATAACTCAAAGCAGAAACACACAGTTCGTTACATGTGCATATTATATATCTAATACTATCAATTTTAAATCACTAAAAATTATATTTACAAGAAATTACGACAGTACATACTTTTTGTCTATTGCTGTCAGATGATATAGTCTTTTTAAAAGCAGAAAATTTAACCCTGTATTGTAGTTGGTGCCTCCTAGTTGTGTCTTTTCAAAACATCTGAAGCCAATTAACTCATATAAATGTGCAGATTTGGTTTTAAATCTCACAAAAACAGGGAATATTAATTCTCTTTTACTTCAGTATCACCCGCACAATTGTGCAGGTCAGGGCTTAAAGGGCTATGATATTCAAAGGGACATAGGATGAAATAAAATAATAATAACATTATATCTGTTTTGCTTAAAATATAAATATGATCAGAATTCCCTAATAATAAATTATGATGCATATTCCTTTTACACGGTTGCAGTTGATCGAATTATTAAATATGTGAAGAAACGTTACCTTTTCTTAAAGTTTACCTGTCATGTCTATTTCTGATCGATAGATTAAATTGACGTTCAAAATTTCGTGTGATAGGATAATGCGTTAACGCTGTTATATCAAGTTACACAAATTCTAGGACTACATACTATTAATTAGAGCTAACGAGATTAGAGATTGAAAGGATTGCGAAGAAATATAGAATTATATGTCAAATCCTGCTTTTAGGGTAAAATATTAACGATTTAATAATTCAATTGATTTTATGAATGTTTTTGTGGTTATTAGGAAAATTACAAGAAAGTTCATTTAAAGCTCTCATATTTTCTCTTTTTAAATTAAAGTATTATCGGAATTATAGATCCATAAATTTAAGAAATGGATTTATAATGCCACATTAATATTAGGGCAAAACCCAGAGAATAAGAGAAAGAAACTTTCGATAAGAATAGAAGTATTAAATTTATATTAAGAAAATAAAATTATGTCTCTAATCAATGTAAAATACTTACTTATAGGACAAAGCTTTTGGCATTTAAAGTGATTTCTGATGGGATAATATAATGGTGCTGTTATACATTTTTTTTAATGTAAAAAATATAACAGTTTTCCCAATAGTAAGTTGTAATATAATGCATTGGATAATTATTGTACTCTGATAGAGTTCATCAAATTATTAAATATGTAAACAATTGTAATTTTATTTTAAAATTTTCCTTTACTTCTTATTTTAGATCAATAAATTTAATTGACATTCAAAATTTAATCTGATAGGATATTGTATTTAATGCGGATGTATTAAGTTACAGAAATTCACATTCTAGGTCTATATTGGGGAGGCCAGAGGCTAATGGAATACGGGATGTAACGGAACAAGTTACATGTTAAGGATTTCGTTACCAGCTATCATTATACAATCACCTGAATCGAACTTTTATTTTTTATTAGCAGGATACAAAATAAGAAGCTACACATTTCCAGTCTGAAGAGATTTTTTTTAATGTTTAATAAATATTTATTTTCATAACCTATTAAGAGAAAAGTCTTTTTAAAAATATTACCCATGATTATGAAAATTTTATTCAATATTATTCCTTTGCAACATTCGTATTATATCAGTGATAAATAGTTAATTTTCAACAAATCTAAATGCAGTTCAAAATGGCACGGAATCAGTCTGGGGAACTGCACTGGGGATACATTTTGTGCACTAAAAACTTAATATACCTAAATGATTCAAAAGTGTCAAAATTAAGGCCATTTTTACAAATTAACTGCCCGTGAAAGCTTGCGATAGTAATAAAGACCTGAGTCAACTTTCCTTCAGTAAGATTTGTTGAATTACAAAAAACAATTAATTTTACAATAAAATTTTGATCTATTAATTTACAATAGCTCTGATGTGACTCTTGGATTTTCGTAAAAAAAAAAAAAATGTTTTATTAATAATTCTGCAGTCTAATGGAACTAAATTTATTTAAAAAAATTAAGGCAATTGCTCTTTCACTATGACTAAAATATTTTATTTATTACAAGAAAATCTTTACTTTAAAGTAATTGTCTGCCGAACAAAATCTGGAAATTTTATAAACTAAGCTTTCTACAATATGAAATGCAAAACAAGCCTTGTAAGCCACCAGTCTTTCCTACAATGAATTACAACTAATTAGATTAACAGATTTAAATGATTGAAGTTGAAATATGGAACAGCATATCAAGTGTGCATTTTAATTAATTATTTAATTAATGTCATCTTACATAGACGTTCTCTATTCGCATGAATTTATTTTAAGAAAGCTTAATGCGTATAAGTAAATTTTAAATGTTTAATGTAATATTTTATTATCAAGTTTTAGCATTAAAGAACTAATATTTGATACTGTTAAAACTAACGCCAGTACATCACTTTATGATTAAAATAATTCATTCATTGAAATAATGATACATTTTTTAATGCTCAAGTATGTCAAAGTCATCCATCGAGAGTCAAGAAGCGCGTGCGTCATATCGTTACAGAGTTTTTCTTTAGAAGTTTGGATCTCTATGGCTTCACGTAGTAAGGCATTATGCACATTTTCGTAGTTTGCGATTTTTTTCTATCTGTATAGTTTCAATTTGTAGGGGGGTTATAAGGTTCTTTTTTGCTAGATCTGTAGTTTCTTTATTCAATCTTATGTCTCTGATACGTTCTTTCTTCCTTTTATCAATTTTTCACTTAGTCATTCCTATGTAATTTATTCTTTCGTTTTTTTCTATTTATGCAACTGATTTTATAAATACCTGCAGTTTAAGGCTTTCATAATTTTTTGTTTCATTTCTTACTGCTTTATATAAGGATAGATGTGTGTGTGTGTGGGGGGGGGGGGGTATTGGAACTTGTTTACCAAGTTTCTTAAACTCTCTTTTAGTTTTCAATGCTATTCCATTCATATATTACTCAATTGTCAATTATATTACTTTAATTAATTTAATGAAATCTTTTTAGCTTTTGTAGAAACTCATAATAATGTTCATTTTGAGCTTTGTATTTCATATTTTTTAAAAGATATTATACATATAAATCTATAAATCTATAAATCTATAATCTATAAATAATTGAAACATATTATCATATTGGTTGTAGCTAGAGAACAGATAAAATATTCAATGTCAATGTATGGATCCGAAGAACATTGACTAAAGTATGTTCCTTATATAATCAATGTCAAATAATTCCTAAGTATAATTTGTTTTGCTCAAAATATAGTCTTGTGAGATATTGTATAAATGTTTGTTATATTTATCCTGTTTGTCTTTTAAATCATAATGTAAATTTTCAAAACACTTCCTTATTTATTCATTGCGTACAATTTCTGATCCTCAAAATACTTAAAATATAAATAGCTGTTATGTTTTCTCGATCATTTCCTTTATCTATTATTTCAGCTCAATATATTTAATTGATTTATAATATGTCATCTGATGAGATAATATATTAATCCTGTTCCATCAATTTACGCAATTTCATATTTGAGGATTAGCCCTACCATGCATTAGAACTAGGGAGATTAAGAGATGAAATGATAGAAGTTGAAATTTGGAATAACACGACAAATGCGTATTTTAATTTAATCTTATGTGTTATGTTATTTAAAATAATTTAACGAATGCTTTTCTAGATTATTAGAAGTTATGAGAACATTCATTCAAACTTTTCATCTCCCCGCCTTTTTTTAAAGAGTGTATCATTAAAATTATTCATACATAAGTATAAGTGACAGATTCAAAACACAAGTATTGGGAAAGCAAAATGTAAAGAACAGAAAGAAGAAATGTTTAATCTTAATAGAAGTATCTAATTAATATTGATAAAACTAAGCATCGCCGGTAATCGAAATTAAATACTTCTTTAGGATAGACAATTTCTGACATTAAAAATGACATCTGATGAGATACTGTAACAATGTTGCTATAATTGTTTTGTTTTGAATAGAATTAAATCTGTGAAAACGGAATTACTAGTGACCATAAAGCCAGTGCCCTGTTAGCTATGTTGTTATCTCAGCAGGTACAATTTTATACTGTTCTTATACCATATTTAAATGAAACACATACATTTTACTGAGAAAATACTCTCAACTGGCTTACTACTACTGGTTTGAAGATAATCATTGTTTAGCTGCTTCCAGCATGCGCTCGGCATCAGTACATTTGTAAACTAACTTACCCGATGAGTTGAGTTGTTAAGTTACTTATAGTTAACAGTTAGTAAGAATCGATTTATGCTTTAAGATAAATGTAATAATATGAGATAAAATTTAATAATAATGGATATTACATTTATGTCGATCAAAACAATGCAAACTTTCAGTTTAATGATGGCTCTGTTCAAGAGAGTTATTGTATTTAAAGGTTTTACAGCATAAAATATTATCATAATTATCTAATGCTATAAAATAATGCATTACATATTCATTCTCCACAATCAATTTTCGTCAAAGTATTTGAAATGTAAACACTCACAATCTATTCTTAAAGGTACCTATTACATATAAATTTAGATCAATAAATTTAATCGATGTACAGAATGTCATCTGATAGGATAATGTATTAATGCTGTTACATCAAGTTACGCAAATTCAAATTATAGAACTACATACCATGAATTAGAACTCGTGTGATTATGAAATTGAAATGATTGAAGTTGAAATATGGCATAGTATGTCAAGTGTGGCTTTTAATTAAACTCTTGGAATACCATGATTTGAAATAAATTAATGAATACTTTTATGGTTCAAAGGAAATAATAAGAATGCTTGTTCAAAAAACATTTGTATTTTCGAAAGCTTTAAATACATTATTGTTGACCTTATAAAGTTAAAGATCAAAATGATAGATTCGGAATATAATGCAAGTTCTGAAGAGAAAACTAGGTAATATAGCAATAAAATATTCAATATTAGTATGGATATGAAAATCGTATTCAAAAAGTTATTTTTTGTTTTTAAAATAATCCGAATACATTAGATTATAAAATTAGTGAGAAAACATCTTATAACAAGAAATGTATTAATAACACACCATTTTAATTTAAAGAAGACAATAGTTTTTATCTCTAAGGAATAGTTAATTAAAATTTCCACATTCTCTATTTATCTAAAAAAAAATACTTAAAACATGTTGCTACTTTATTATATGCAATTATGCATCAGCTAATTTATGTAAGCTGCCGCTTTAATATTTCAAAACATGCATAAAATTAATTTCATATTCATATAATAAAGAAATCTAACATTATTTTTTTGTACTTTAACTTACAGTCGTGGCAATTAAGTAAACACCCCCTTCTAACTCTGCAACAAATTATTGTAGAAGAAAGTTACTGGTACCAACTGACTGGAAATAAAGTCTACTTTTAAATGATGTATAAAAAGTTTACTTAGAGGGCGATCTACATCTCAAAAAACGAAATCAAACTCAGTATTTTTTTCAATTCCAATATCAGAGTTTGACACCATAAATAAATTCTACCCGCTTCAGTTATTCTAAAAACAAATTTTCATGAAATTCGTAGGATTAATTTTAGAGAAATGTTTTATTATTATTATTATTATTATTATTATTATTATTATTATTATTATTATTATTATTAATGAACATATTTCAGGAACTATATCCAAATTGATGTTCTATTGTCTAAATGTTTCAATAAAATATGCAAAACACTTTTTTTATGCTTTGCCGCGCATCTTAGATAGTCCCTTAAACCATCATTTTGGCATTTTAAAATCATAATTCAAAAACGACTTGGAAGAAAAATTTGAAGTTAGAATTCGCATAAAGCAGGACATAATAAATATAAATCTATCAAAAAAATTATAATTTGCAATTCATAATTTTTTTTAATACTAATTCCATAATTCACATTTCATGCTATAAATTTTTTTTAAATTACAAATTCAATGTGTTTATCTTTGAACTTTTCAATATTATAATCACACAAAAATCATCACATTAGGATTACAATTTCAGAAGATATTAATCAGAGTATGAAAATGTATTTTAACATTAAAAGCTCTAAAATTTGAATGTTTATAATTCAAAAACTTATTATCCAAATGACTTGAAAGTTCGTTTCTAGGGAAGGGTTAAACCGGAGATTCATAGTATAGTAAAGTGGGGACAGATGCCGCAGTTTTTCTTTTCTTCTTGTAAAATGTACAATAAAGCAAAAAAAACAACAAACTAAGTACCAGAAATCTTTGATCAAACCTTTTAAAATCTAATTTCTATGTTAAACAAGTTAAAACCTTCTTAATAAAGTAGGCATAATTATTGCCCCACAGGTCCTTTTTTAAGATCATTTTTTTATGTGCTGGATAAGTTGCCGCATAGAGAAAAATGCTAGGCTGTTTATTTTTTTTTTAAGCAAATCACATTTTTATTTTCTCAAACTACTTAAAACGAAAATAAATAACAGTAAACTTACAAAAAATATATATATCACTAACTTATGAAACGTTTAACGAAAATGCAAAAGTGTAATCTCTATAAACAAAACTTAAGACAAAAAGTGAAAATTAACAGAAAAGCATTTGAATTTACATGAATGGATAGCATAATTACTGGAAACAATAGACAGCATAATTCCAAAAAAAATACAAATCACTGGTTTATATCCAGACGAACATTGCAGTTTGCTTTTAATGTAAGTATTAGTTCTATTCTATTTCAGCCCTAGTCTGTTTATTTTTTGTCTTTCTTCTCATTCTTTGATTTTGTATTTCCATTCGCTCACAATAACTCCACACTACCAGTTGCAAAAGTAAAGTAAGTGTTTTTCATGCAGCTATCGATTGATTTTGATACACTGAATCCTCTCAGCTTTAGACTTTGCTCCCTGAAAAGACTCCAGCCACCCAACATATGCAGAGTCATCAAATTCCAATCCAGTTCTTCCATCAGAATCCATAAGTGGAAAAATTTACCCATTGTCGGAAGATGACTCATATTTTAATTTTTTCCTCAAGTAACGCGTTTTTAAATTGATCTTTCCCTTCCTTTTTTACACATTTTACTTCCGCCAAGTTGTCGTTCTTTGACGTTTTCTAGTTTCTATAGTTTTTCATTTCCTTCTTCTTTTTTATTGTTTATAAACTCTGTGCTTGTAATATTTGCATCCTTTTAATTTTTCTTACTTGGCTGTATAGGTCTTTTGACCATTGGAGTAGGAGATATTTTGTTTATCAGTTTAGATGGTCAGAATTGTAAACGGCCTACGTTTTCCTTATTCACACATGGTGAACCAACGTTGTTGCTGAGAATATTTTGATAAGTAGCAGAATGCGCTAATATACATTCATTTAAATGTAAATTCCACTTAAATAACAGTGATCAATTTATTGAACAGAAAAACAAAAATATATTTTGCGGCATCTGTCCCTCAACTCTGGTGCGGCATCTGTCCCATAGTGGCGGTTAAGATGCCGCGCTGCCATTTTGTGTCATGTGAGCGACGCGAGAGAAAGGCAAGCACATGTCTGTATTCTACGAGGATCTAGTCTGTAGTAGCAATCGATTTTGGGATGAAATCTCTGTTTCTTTTTCTTAAAATATGTAATAACACTTCATTAGAATAATTTTAGCAACTTACCATGCAGGTTCGAGCCATAAAAACTGGTATAAATATGTAAATACTGACAATTAAGCGGTGGAAATGCATACAGCACATTACATAGCACAGAGAAACACTACGAACTTCTAAAATTGGTCTAAGGAACGCTAGTGTCGCCTACACAATCTTTGCGGCATCTGTTCCCACTTTACTATATAGTGTTATGATTGGGTGTTGCTATTGAAAAAAAAAATCAAAGTTTTATCTGGTTTTGATTTGTAAATGACCTCCTAAGCAAATTTTATATACATCGTTTAAAAGTAGACTTTATTTCCAATCGTTTGGTTTCTATTATAATCAGTTACAGAGTTAGTAGAGGATGTTTACTATTTTTCCTTCGACTGTACATTGAGAAAGTTGAGATTAAAAAAAAAAAAAAAACTTTGATCATGTAAAAAGGCGACCATTATTTTGGAAGGTAATGTAAGTTCTTGCATATTTTTAAATAGAGAATATAGAATTACTAAACAAAAATATTGGATAAATAATTAATAGCATACATAGACAAAGCTAATGACTGACCGAAAATAACCTTTCATGTCTATGTGATTTTTTATATAAATAAAAATACATTGTTACTTTCCCTGTGTTTTTTAAAATAAAATTAAAGGTAACAATATTTTGGAAAAATAAAAATGAAGCATTTATCTATAAATAAGAATATTAAATCGTTTATTTGACATTAAAAATAGTACGATATTTTCATATGAGCTTACATTGATTCCATTCAAAAAATTGCATCATAAGAAATCTTAATATCGATATATGCCGGGTGTCACAAAAATGGGGGATAGATTTTAAAATTCAATAACTTCAAAACGGTGACATATATTTAAAAAATCCTTACTGGAGGTTTATGTATGATGTCATCAGTTTTTGTACTGTGATTCTTGATTTTAGTTCAAATTTCAAACAATAGATGGCACTTAGAGCAATAGGCGCTCAGTCTAGAACCGCTTTTTGGCACTTCGGGATACATTCAACACATTTTAATCTACTTTTTTCGTATGGAAGAAGAGAGAGTCCAAAAAACGGTGCCTGGATTTAGCGGAAATTGCTTGAAGTGCCATCTATCGATGTTTTTTGTAACTAAAACTGAGAATCGCAGCATAAAAACTCCTGCAAGAATTTTTTTAATACCGTTTTCACCGTTTGCAAGTTATGGAATTTTAAAATCCATCCATCATTTTTGGGACACCCGTTATCTTAATACAATCTAAGCAATCTTAATATAATCTGAGGGGATTCTTTTAAAAAGTATTCCCTGTTTGAAGTCTTACTCTGTGAATCTATATTTCACATTTTGAAAAAAGTATTTTTTTTTTTTTAGTGCTAAATCATATAGCAATACATACATTTATAATTAATAAAGAGTATTTATTAAAACATTCATAAAATTTAATGCTTGAGCACAGCTTTATTTTATTTTTGGAACTGTATGTAAATATGTAAACTAATAAATCTAATTAGTCAATATCCTTTTCAAAGTTATATAACTAGACTAGTTTTTATTTCAATAAAACAAATGATCTATGAAAATGTAGTTATGTATTATAAATTAATTATGTGAAAGTTTAAAATTTAATTTTGATAGTTGTCCGTTCATACTTGTTAAATAAATAGTGTTACTTTGGTTATTTCCCACAGTTTAATATTTTTGCACGAAACAATAAAGGTAAAATAAGAACTTGTATTTCTATAGTGGATAATGAATCGCCATATTTTTTTATTTAAATACAAATACTAGCTTTATTAAAAATCTTTGAAGCATCTTCTTAAATTAGGTTTTTGATTTGGGACACATAAAATTCTGTACAAATAATGTAAAACTCAAATCGTATCAACATTTAAATGAATGATTTTTTTTTTTAATTATAAAATGATGCACTGCCGTATGTTATCTCAGTAACAAAATATAATTTTTTTTAATGGGAAATATAGATAAAAAATATTACATTAGACATTAAATTTATTTAAAATTTACTCGTATGTTTCATCACGCTTTCTTAAACAAATTCCCGTTGATATAAACTACTATGTATGCTGACATAGGACATTTAAAATTGCTATAACAATTTTAATATCCAATGTACGATCTCCTTCTTCATCTTTACAGATGATCGTCTTTTTTATTTTACATAAAATATTTAAATTTTTAATGACAGTAAAATTTATAATAATGTCCACTAATTATTAAGAAAACATTTTAGTAATACACACAGACTTATGATTACATGCTGTTATGTGTTTTATTAATTTATGCAATATACAGGGTGTCCGGTCTCAACGGTGTCCAATGGCTAATTCCTAAACCGTTAGTCATAGACATATAGTTCCAATTACAAAAATGTTTTAAACCACGTAAAGAAATATTTTAAAAACGATTTGGGTCAATAAAAACATTTCTTAAAAAATTACGAAATTTAAATTTTTATACGGTACCCCGGTCCTATAAGTGATATTTAGTAAAAATATCCTATTTGACTGACAAGTAAGACAAAAAAAAGTCCCATTCCTCTGCGATTAAAACTGACCAAGTAATAGATGTTTAAAGTTGGAGTATCTTTTTTGCTGCAAAATAGGGGTCAGTCACAAATTTACTAGAAATAAAAATAATCGTCAGATATAAAATTTAACATTAAACATTGGTAGTAAATTAACATTACAAATATATTTTGAAATTTTGTTCATTCTCACATATTAAAACAATTTTTTTTTTCCAACCACATTTTGCTATTTATGCTGTATCTCGTAATTTGATTGGTCAGAGTTTCAGCATCAAAGTGACAATTCTTGGCTGGAATCATGCTTGACGAAAGCCATCAGAGAATAGAGTTTTGATAAAAAAAAAAAGTGATTCGTATGAGGACCAGGAGAATTAGAAAAACTAAACTATCTTAGATATAATAGAATTATATTAAATTAGTTTTCTATTTGGATTTTTTTTTTTTTTATCCAATCAATCAATTCTAAATATTAACTTGCGTTATTTGAACTTTTAATGTATAAATATCGCCTCCACGCTCGAACAACAACAAAAAAAATGTAATCTGTATCATCTACAACTGAAGGGGGGGGGGGGAGGGATATTCTGCGACGAGCTATCTTAAAAAAAATACTTCCATGGGATTAACAATAGCGAACGGGTGTTTTCGCGTGAGTTGGGGGAAGAGAGAGTAGAATTTTTGGGGTGGTTGATGTGTTAGATTGGTTAGTTATTTCTTGCATAATAAAATAAAATATAGGGAAAAATACATACATAATTTTAGACAGTATGTATTGGCCGAGCAAAAGTTGGGGGGGGGGGGGGGAGTATAAATTTTAGGGAGGATTGAGATGATTAGTAACTTACTATAACTATAAAGTAACGGCTAACTACAAAGACAAAGTAGAAAATTTTCCTAACATTTAATTTAAGTTATTAATTTTAATAATTTTAAATTTAATATACTTTTTTATATTTTTTAATTTAAGAGTATGTCTATATATTTTTAATTTAATCAGTAATTTATATTTAAATAAAATTATAAATGAAATCCATAATTGCTTATATAAATTATAAATTTGAATCTTTTTTTAATGAATTTAAATTTAATAATTTTTAAAATTACTACCTCTTTATGCTATAATAATTAAGTGTTATAATTAAGACAATAGGAAATAAAATTTTTAACGGGCGTAAAGTTTTAGAAGATGCATTATATAATTAGACAAATAGAGTAGAATAGTAGAAAAATATATATAAACCTCTATAGATTTTTAACTTTGCGGCAGGTGAAGCAAAAAGTGGGGAAGTAGAAATTTAAGGGGCCGATTAATTTAGATGAAGTCTTCAAAAAAAGCGAAAATCTACTGATGTGGAAAGAATCATCAAGCTGTAAAACTTGAGGAAAAAATGTCCGTCTTCTTTATTGCTGCAATAATTAATAAGTAATCCATAATCTAAATTCCACCTGAAATTACAATTTAAACTTTTCCCTCACTGGCTCTCATACACACAAAGTTTAAATTCCTGAAAACTACATTTTTTTTTTATGCAGCAATATCTGTTGTAGCAACACTAAACAGCCGTATCAATTCCCCCTGAAATCTCCGCTCCAAATTTTGTTACATCCCCCCCCCCCATCCTTCCCGTCCCAAGCACAGACACAAGAAAGCTCAATTGTAATTTTTTTTGTACCATCGTAATTTTTTTTTTACATAACTTTTGAATGGCTGTTCTGAATATGTTAAGGAAATTAATATGTCCATTTTCGAAAATGATCCTCGTATCACTTTTGTTTTATTTTACAAGGAACATCAATTATTTGAATTATATGATTCAACCTGTGCGATTACTTCAATGATTTAAATAAACATAACAAAATTGTTAGAATATTTTAATATTTTGTTCTAATAGAGCACAGATTTATCCATTAAAGGTCGGACATCATATAACCGCCCACGTTCTCTCTTTTTAATTAACTTTTCTTTTTTTAAGATTTTGTTCCATTTGTGATTTTATTGTAACGATAAAAATAATAATTATTATTATTATTTTTACATTACCCCTTCTGAAAATTCCACTGTCTCCCCCCTCAGCAAATATTCATTAGATCAGTTATTTTTTTGAATTATTTTTTAATTAAAAATTAGGAAAAAAATATTGTTAAATCAAAACATATATTAAATTATTGAGGACGTCAGTTTCGAAACTGACCTTATCCGAAATTTAAAAAATCGTGTTTCTCTATCAATCTATTCTATTGGTATAACTGTACCAATCAAACACTACAATCTCCAAATTTTCAATGAATACCAATGGGCGCATTTAAAGGTTTTACGCGATTTCCCAAAATTTGATTTCCTCGATAAGGAGAGTTTTGAAACTCACTTCTTCAATTATTTTAACCAATCTGAAAGTTAATTACTAAAAATTAACACTACCGTAATATTTATACGGGGGAAGCACCTTCTGTTAAATCGCTTTAAAAATGCTTCTTTATATTATTTAAAACCTTTTTGTAATTGGAACTATATGTCTTTGACTAACGGTTTAGGAATTAGCCATTGAACATCGTTTGGAGTGGACGCCCTTTATAATACTTTAAACACTTCGCGTACGACCCCTGACAGCTTGGTCCAACTCATCTGTTTTCAGTTACAGAAAAGTGGTTTAAGTCATAAAATTGAAAATGTCATAACTCGGGCAATTTTAGTGTTAGATGAATAGAACTTTTTTTGCCGTACTTTTTAGAGGAATAGGAAAAGTTTACTAAATATCACTTATAGGACCGGGGGACCGTATAAAAATTTAAATTTCGTAATTTTTAAATAAATGTTTTTCTTGACCCAAATCGCTTTAAAAATACTTCTTTACCTCATTTAAAACATTTTTGTAATTGGAACTATATGTCTATGACTAACGGTTTACGAATTAGCCATTGGACACCGTTGAGACCGGACACCCTGTATAACATTTTGAATTCCATTAAAAAGTCCATTGTTATACACTAATTACACTGATTGCAGAACAATCATTTAGTATCACTCGAATGATTACATACTATCATGTGTTTTATTAATTTAAAAAATAAATATTTAACATTAAAACTACATTTAAGATAGTTATTATAACACTGTGTACTTTATGGATTTTGTTACACAAATATTCGCTATGAAAGATATGTCACGAGTTAATGTTTTAATTTAAATTTGTGAGAACATAAGTTTCTTGAAGCAATGAACAAAATACAAGTTGTTCATTTGTTATATTTATTAGAGCGTTAATATGTCAGAGTTTGTCTTTGCAATTAAAAAGGAAAGGACTATGCACGTTTTAGAGCGGAATCGTCCAGACAGACAAGTTGTCAGTAAAGTCTAAACTAATGTTTTTTGTTCACTGATTAAAGGTATGCATAAGAAACAATGTAATAAAAAATGAAAAAATTGCTCGAAAAGGAAGAGAGAATGGATAAATTGTCTTTTCATAATCATCATTCATTTTATATTTATACTTATCTAAAGAGATCGTAAGAAAATAATGAAACACAATATTTTATTTTATAAAAATTTCATGAATATTTTGAATGTGGATTATTTTTTAATGCTTTTAATTATTTTCAACAATCTTTGCAAATGAAAATTCATGTAAGCGATACATTCACACACACACACACATATATATACCAGGTGAGCAAAAAGTCCGTTAAAATTTTAAAAACTGATAAAAAGGGCAAAAATTATGATAAAGGAGTGCGGTTTGGAAGAAAGGGCTCACAAAGTAGTCGGATTTTTTGAGCAGCAAAAAAAGTTAAAAAATCACATATAGAGGGCGCTGACGACCTCAAACAAAATGAACAGGACAACAATATTGTCTCAGAATGTTCTGGGAGTCATGTTGAACATTTGTTATTGGAGGAACAAAGTATGGGGCGTATCGGTGTCCTGTTCATTGCGTTTCGGGTCGTCAGCGCCTTTTAACTTTTTTTTTTTTTTTTTTTTTTTTTTTGCTGCTAAAAAATACCCGACTACCGACTTCTTGCAAACCCCTTTATCATACTTTCTTCCTTTATTATGAGTTTTTAAAGTTTTAACGAACTTTTCGCTCACCCGGTATATATATATATATATATATATACAGGGTGTCCCAAAAATGACTGATGGATTTTAAAATTCAATAACTTGCAAACGGTGAGAGCTATAAAAATAATTATTACAGGAGTGGTATGTAAAATCAATTTTTATGCCGTGATTCTCAGTTTTAGTTACAAATAGCATAGATAGATGGCGCTGCAAGCAATAACCGCTAAATCCAGGCTCGATTTTTCGGCTTCTATCTTCTTGTATGCAAAAAAATTAGATTGAAATGTATTGAATGGATCTCGAAGACTCAAAAATCGACTCTGGACTGAACACCTATTGCTCTCAGTGCCATCTATTGCTTGAAATTTGAACTAAAATAAAGAATCACTGTAAAAAAATCTCCTGAGATCATGCATAACCCCCCCCCCCCCGCAAGAATTTCGTTAATATCTGTCACCGTTTGCAAGTTATGGAATTTTTTAATCCATCAGTCATTTTTTGGGATACCCGGTATATATATGTATATATACAGTGGCGGACAAAAAAACTGCATCAACTGTGAAAAAATGGAAAAGCATGAGAATAATATGTTTTATGTTTGTGTTTCATGCAAAGCTGATGTTTTTACATTAAAATAAACTTGTAGTATTAATTTTCCATAAAAATTAGTTTCCTGAAATGCATATTATGCTGTTACGTTCTGAAGGAGAAAAATGCAGTATTTTATCAAAACATGGAACAAAGTATTTATCCGCAAATGCAGTGGATAATAATAAATTTTGCATAACTGAGTCATATTACATGCATTTTGATATGGTTATACGTAAAAGGAAAATTTTAATATTTTTTAAATTCTTCACAAGTGACGATGACAGCCTTTCAGGGGCTTGCATGGATGAAATCAACTTCTGCATGTAACCGTGCCCGATTTCATGGTGCTAAACCCTAATAATGCTTTTCTTTTAGTCTAACATTGGTAGCCTGTTTCTTTTAAGCAATTTTAACACTCATTACTAGCCAAACATTTTGAATTGGATTAAGATACGGACTATTTTCATGGAAGTCCACGGCTGTAATACCAGATTTTTTCAGACAGGGCAGCACTTAAAGTGGGGAAACACATGCGTCCATACAGAACACGTACAAACAGAACATGCAGGTACATTAGCTCACTGGATTTGACAGCTTGTGAGCGAAAAAGTAGACACTTGCGAAGCCTTCTCGCTGCAAACTTTGAGATAGAATTTTTTTATTCTCTTTAAAAAGTAAAAAAAAAAAAATGCCATTCAAGTTATTTTGCTTTTAAGTTTTTTCATAGTAGTGAATTTGTAGTTAAGTACTAGAATTAAAAGTCATACACCTACGTATGAAGTCTTTGTACTACATGCAAACTGTCTGTCTTTTGTCTTAACACATATGTTTCCATTACCTTTAAATTAGTGCTCTCGATGGGATATGTATTTCAGTTATACGTTTAAACTATATACGTATATACGTGTAATACGTTTCTATGAAATACGAATGCCTTGAAATATACGTTTAAACGTTTCCGGATACGTATAATGGTACATCGGTTAAACGTATATTTAAGTATACGTACATTTAAAGTATACGTATATTTCAAGTATCGTATTCACTTTTAATAACAATGGACCTCATCAGTCTTACGTTACTGAATGGAGAATAAGGAAGAAATATGTTACTGTTTTTATTTCAAAACCGACAGTTATTACCGTTAATTTCAAAAAGTACTTCGCAAATTTTTACTTTGAATTCACTTAGGTTTTTTGTTCATCTCATGGTATTGAGATCAGACACCCCGTTATTTTTATATTTTGTGTATATAATGTATACAAATTGTATCCGTTGTAAGAAACTACCAAAATTAAACACTTTTTAGTAAAGAATGAGAGTATAAATGTTTCAGATATATTGTGAATTCTTGTTATGTATGTTTTTTTTTTCCTTTTAATCTTTTAAAAATTCTTTACTCGTCTGTGTTACACTCAAAATTGCATCCGGGCGCAGATGTTATTCTTTCCACGGGGCTAATGTTTTCTACCCTGTTAATATGTAATGAAAATTCATTTTTTTTTTAATCGTGACACTCATGGTATTTTTTTTATAAAAAATGTTAGGGCATTACGTTTAAGATTTGTTAATATTGACAAATATCATTTTTTGTATAAAGTACCTTTAAATTTCTATTACTTATAAACCGGTAAATAATCGACTTTGAGGTTTTAGAACGCGATTACACATGCTTAAAATGAATTGCCTTCTCTTTTCTTTTTAGAATAAAACATATTTTCAAAATATTTTGAATTTAGAAAACAATATTCTTAAATACAATAAAAGTATGATTACAAAACTTCCTAGGAGTCGTATTGATCAGTGTCAAATAAAAAATATAAAACAAATTTAAGTCTGTTCTTTGGTCTCATGAAAAATAATGTTTCACGAGAACGGTCAATGCCGCAAATCAAAAGAAGCCAGGTGCTGTGCTACATATCTGTGAAAGGTAGATTTGCAGCTAGCTACCTACTTTCAATAGTAAAACATTTCAAAATTAATAGATTAGTTTTTAGGGAAAACAACCAAAATCAAAACTGATGAAAAGTATTCACATTTTTTAAGTACCTATGCACAACAACTAGAAGGTAGATAAACCCCAGGCCATCGTGGTTTTTTCCACAAAGAATCGCGAAGGCCCTGGTAAACCGCGAGAATGTGGGACTCTAGAGGATATTTCTCAATGTCTAAAATTCGTAGATAAGCATCTATTTTCATGCCTTGAACGAAAAACATTTAGATGTTTATACGTTTAACCGCTTGGTTAAGATCCGGATATACGATGTATCATATATACTGTTTTGAATACTACGTATAACCGCCGTAGCCATATTATACGTACCTGAATCTGTATCCCCGTATAATACGTATTATACGTATACTCGTATAAACGTTTATTAGGGAGTACTACATTAAATTACTCGTATAGAAATATTCTATACCTATATCATGATTTTCAATAGCAAAATTTTAAAAAAATCGCAGCGTGGTTAAAATTGCATATCCGCATTTATTAAATAAAACAAATTTACATAAAACAATTTTATGCGTTTAGGCGGAGTGAAATACAACGCATCGATAAAATGCATCATAAAGCTTAGGTATTAGTAATACCTTTTCACAGCGCATTTATCTTGACATCGCGAAATAAAATATGATAAATTCCAAAATACGCGAATTCTAATGCTACTGAACGTATTTCGAAACAAGAAAATAACTATTGTCAGGAACATATTAGTTGCTGATTGATTGTTGGCTGTATAAAACAATAAAAGGCAACTCACATAATAGTCATCCGAATTTATAAGAAAAATGGTTCCAATAACTGCGATTATTTTAGATCAATGACAAGGTTTTTATTTCGTGTTATTTATTTTCCGTGAAGAATTTTAAAACGTTTACGAATAACACATTTCATTTTATACTATCTTTTAAGTAATTCTCATTGACTGATTTTAAGTAAAAGTGAATATACTAAAAAAATGAATGATATTTGCTTCATGTTTGCAGATTACAATAATCTGAGCAACCGTTAAATAATCAAATTACACATGTGTAGCAGGTTTACTAAAACATGTTTCATTGCGCATGAGCGAATGCAATCAAAATATAATGTGCATAATGTAATATCTAAGTATATAGAGCAACATTTGTGACATTATATTTTGATTTCATTTGCGCATGCGCAGGGAAACATTGTTTAGTAAACAAACTTATTTTTCATCCAATTTTTATTATTTTTTAATTCTAATTGCAGTGTATTATGTACAATGTTATTTGTCATATTTTCTGAAAACATTTTTTTTTCATATAGAACTCTGCAAATTATAAGCAAAAAACTTGTCGAAATTTGGGACTGTTTTTATAAAAACCTTAATTTTTCTACGGGTATACATGCTATCCTCATACAAATGAACACAATTTATTACAATAAGCCACTTAACCATGATCTCCAGTTTGAACGCTTTTCCTACATTAGTTTTTACAGAGTAATCCAAAAGATAATCGTTCTTTTTCAATTTGTTGACGTTCCCCCATGGGGTTTTGGGAAAAAATCTTTATGGAAATATATCACCTGTACTATACTGTTTACACACCTGGAGTTTCTGGTTAATTACTCGTGTATTTCTCTAGATATTTATCAAAACGTCTAAAATCGCAAGTGGCCGGTCACGTTTGGCTATATAGTGTATACTAAACGAAAACACTGAAAAGAATTCGAATGTGTGGTACCAGTCTTTAATACATAATATAAATAAATTCAAACCAAACAATGTTACAAAGGTATATATTAAAACACACATACACACATAATGCCTGCATTCAGTCTTAAAGGTATATACAAATATTATACAGACATACATACAATAAACCCAACTTACAATTAGTGAAAAATTGCAGGCCCAGGTATCGACAGGAGTGGCTGAGTGGTTAGAGCAACAGCCTAGTATTCTGTGGTCCCAGATTCGATTCCTGGCTCTGGCTAATTTTTCACTCCAGTTGGGTTTGTTGTATTTATTCTATGTATGTCTGTATAACATTTATATATGTCTTTAATTGTTTCTAAGGTTTTGTTGAAAAAAATCCAAATACAAACAGTTCTAGAAATAATTTTAAAATGAGATTAAAAGTCCATATGACGGTCGCTTGGTATCATGTTTTTATTAAATCTTACTCATTATTACATGAGTGTCAGGGTGAATTTTTTGACTACCAGTCTATATAAACCACCGCCCTTTGAATTCTACGCATGGATGCTGTCGGATTTTTTTAACTGTTTGTACGGTCATATGGAATTACACACCAGTAATTTCTAAAAATTTCCTCTGACTTAGGTAAGTTTTAGGTAGCTTTCATTACAAAAAGCTACCTATTGCAGCCGTTCGGAGGAAAGAGATTTCAAAAAATTTTGGTATATTTTCATCGATCATGACCCCCAGACCCCGAAACCACCCTCCGTTCGAAAGTTGATACATATATATATATATATCTGACCTTAGTCATACTGTAACTCTCGAATTTATGAACCGATTTGGATGTAATTCGGTATGTATATAGTGCATACCAATGTCTCGACCGAGTTCGTTGGCCAGCTTCATCCGCCATTTTGTTTCAAAATGGCGGCCATTTAAATTTTTTTAAAAATATTTAAATTTGAAATGCGGTACCAAAGAATTGGAAATGGTAAAATATTTTTTTCCTATGTATTTGACCTTTATACAAAGATTCCGGAGCAGTTTTTGTTTCGTCTATATCTTAAAAAATGGCTGAGTTATAGCATTTTGAATTTCTAGCGTGGCTGACATTTTGAAACGTCCTGAATTTTGTCACACGATAAAAGGCGTATTTATGAACCGATTTGCATGTATCTTCGTTTGTACATAGTACATACCAATGTCTCGACCGAGTTCGTTGGCCAGCTTCATCCGTCATCTTGTTTAAAAATGGCAGCCATTTAAATTTTTAAGAAAAAATTAAATTTGAAATGTGGTACCAAAAAATTGAAAATTGAAAAAATATTTTTTTCTTATGTATTTGACCTTGATACAAAGATTCGGGAGCAGTTTTTGTTTCGTCTATATCTTAAAAAATGGCTGAGTTATAGCATTTTGAATTTCTAGCGTGGCTGACATTTTGAAACGTCCTGATATTTGTCACGTGATAACAGGCGTATTTATGAACCGATTTGGATGTACCTTGGTGTGTACATAGTACATACAAATATCTTGACCGAGTTCGTTGGCCAGCTTCATCCGCCATCTTGTTTCAAATGGCGGCCATTTAAAAAAATTTTAAATTTAAAATGAGATACCAAAAAATTGGAAAATGAAAAAGATTTTTTTTGTATGTGTTTGACCTTAATACAAAGATTCCGGAACAGTTTTTGTTTCGTCTATATCTAAACAAATGGCTGAGTTATAGCATTTTAATTTTTATTGTGGCTGACATTAACGACGTAACGACGTGATTTTTGTCACGCGATAACAAGCGTATTTACGAACCGATTTGGATGTTACTTGGTCTGTACGTAGTACATACCAATGTCTCGACTGAGTTCGTTGGTAAACTTCATTCGTCATCTTGTTTCAAAAGAGTTGCCATTTAAAAATAAAATAAATTTAAAATTTAAAATGAGGTATTAAAAAATTGGAAAATGAAAAAGATCTTTTTATGTGTTTGGCCTTGATACAAAGATTCCGGAGCAGATTTTGTTTCTGAAAATTTGTTCTTTTGTTTATATCATTAAAAATGGTTGAATTATAGCACTTTGAATTTCTAGTATGGCTAACATTTTGAAACGATCTTGTATTTGTCACGCGATAACAGACGTATTCGCCTATTTCCATGTAAGAAGGCATGTGGATTGTATACATCAACATCTCAGCCAAATATAAGTTACTTTAAATAAAAGCAGCTTGGATAAAGCTGACTCATTTCGCCAAATTCTCATTCATAATGATTTAGTATTGATACAAATTAGTACTGAATCTCCTATATTCGAATCCACTAAATTGAGCTTCGTGTGTTTGAATAATATAAGTTGGCTTTTTTAAAATAAGGAATTTGAAAGCTACCTCTTCCTCCCGGCACTGGCCGGAAGGACTTTTTAAAAGTAAGGCTTAACAACTTTTAGAAATTATCAGTGCAGTAATCCCTTAACATTCGCGAGGGTTAGGTTCGCGAAAACCTCCGCGAATGTCAAAATCGCGAATGTTGAGACTATCTTCCCATGCATAAAAGGGTGTTGGATTTTATGATTTTTTTAAATAGTAAAAAAGCAATTGAAACGTATACTTATTAAGCTTTAAAAAGTACATTGTGTAAACAAATTTTAATAACTATGAACATAACGTAGAAAGTTTAGTTGCTGGTTGATGCTGAATAAAATTTATTGATACATGGTTGTTTGGAAGAACACATCTTTTGTTTATGAATTTCCGTATAAGGAAAAGTTCCGGTCTAGATTTCTCTTTTATATTTAAGACTTCTCACCCTTGAAGGATCGCACTCTATTGCTTTCTTAACTAGTTGTTGGTGAAGCTTTAAAATTTCACATATAATTTTTGCAGAAAAAAATTCAATTTCAATTTTGAATTTTAGAAATTATACGATTTTTTATTTTTAGCATGAAGTCATGTTTCGGGTTACCGATCTACCTTTTTCTCAATATAAGGGGTAAAATTATAGGAAGCTAGGCTATACAGTATAATTAAGCTCATTAAATGTCAAATAGTATATACATTTGTTAAAACAAAGCGAGTTTACTTTGTAAAAAAAATTCTTTATAAAACAAAATTAGGGAATAGCCAAGTTAAGTGTATTTCGAGACTAATCAAAACTCATGAATGTTAAATCCGCGAATGTTAAGGGATTACTGTATTAAAGTTCAAGGAACCTTACAAACGCTGAAATAAATCCACCTACTATAGACGCCATTTTTGTGTCAGCACTTAGGCCTAGTGTTCAGGGTGCGATTCTTAACCTGTTAATGGTTTTAATACATATTTGTGAATATGTTTTAGAAATATATCCCAAAATATCGTGTGAGAAAATAGTGGTGGCGAGTGGCATCCCTGAATTTGTTTCAGACTTTATATTCATCATGATAAAATCTGTTGATTCTGATCATAATATCCATCATCATGTTGCGGTGAGGGGAAATATTCAATCTGTTTAATTCAAAGTCCAGTTTATTAAAATAATTTTGAACTTATCTTATTTCAATAGTATTAAAACAAATATAGTATATTAAGAGGTTTTGTTCAGATTACGCCAAAATATGGTTCTTGGATACTAGACTTATGCGTATTAATGTTATATAATGAATGCTAAATTATTTCTAAAACACATATACTGTTTATAATTATATAATCAATATACTGTGTATATAATTATATCGTAAAGAAATACAGTGTCATCGAAAAAGAATGCCTAGATTTTAAATAACTGTCATAAAAAAACTATGAAAGGTAATTTATTGGTTTTAGTCTTATAATGTGTAATAAATAATTTTTTTCATAATAATTTTTTTTCATCATTTTCATAATTCATCATTTTTTGTAATAAATAATTTTTTTCATACCTTAGTATGCTTTAATGTGAACACCGTTCGGTGTGCACCAAGAGCAAATGTGTGCAATGTGAGCATCAGGAGCAGTTTGACCTGGATAAGTTCTCCGAAAAAGTCGCTGTACACTGACTATTGACTTTGACTCCACATACCAAATCAGGCACTGTGGTTTTTGTTGCACGGTCATCATCGTACTGTGGTTTTTGTTGCACGGTCAACATCGTACTGAGCAGCTACAGTGTGACGCTTCGGCTGACCATGACG
The DNA here is from genome assembly GCA_963932465.1 of Maratus speciosus. Classification (NCBI taxonomy): domain Eukaryota; kingdom Metazoa; phylum Arthropoda; class Arachnida; order Araneae; family Salticidae; genus Maratus; species Maratus speciosus. The sequence continues at coordinate 502,069,173 of OZ010786.1, read as the reverse complement.
ACTGCGCAACTACTCCGCGCATAATACAGACACGCAAACGAATTATGGTGAGCTAAAACCAAACTTACGTTCACCAGTTATCGTGTAGCGAAAGAATTACTCATTTAACATAAAAGGTTTCGATGTTATGATTTTTTAAAATCTAGGCATTATTTTTCGATGACCCTGTATTACCATTGTTAAATTAAACGTTATTTATGGTAAACATAAATGAAACATAAAAAAAACAACTCATGTATTTATGTGAAAAGCGCATCGTACGCTCTTAAAAATGAAATTGCTTGTTGAAACCAACTTCTTGTGCTGTAGTAGCTCTAATCATACAATGGAGAAATCTCGTTAAAACATGTTTGAACCATAACCGCAGCGCCAAAATTTGGTATAACCATCACAGAATATTTCACAATGTAATGTTAAACAGTGTATGTGTGCGTGTGTTTCATAGAGAAATGCAATTTCAATAAAATATTTATCACTGGAAAAATATTCGAATGATGTTAGAGAAGTACAGATCAATACAAAAATATTTTCCTACCCATAATTTACATTTTTTAAATAAAATTTAACACAGAAAATTAACGATTTGGTTAAGATGACTAGGTTAATTTTTATATCATATACATGGTAGTGCATGCACCTAGCTTGCCGGAATTTCCTCAACAGCAAATTTCATATATTGATCTTACCAATTATTATAGGCATCCTACCATAGAGATATTTATTATAATTTAGAATAAAAAAATTAAATTTATGAAAATTCCTTTTGTCCTTATTCACAAATATTTATTTGTTTTTTATACACTTAAAATGAGATATCACATTACTAAGTAGGAAACAGTTGTTGAGATAGAAACAATTCAAATACATTTATTTGCTGTAGAGAGAAAAAATAAATTATATTCAATTCACGGAAATCGAACATAGATTACATAGTGGCACCTGTGATCAAAATATATGAAGACGACACATTTTTCATTTGTTTGTTTCTAACAGCATTCAAGTATAATGTGTTTTACTGGTTGTGTCTCAGGTGTTTTGTCGAAAGTGCATTTTACCGAATAACGGGAAAATAAAAGTGATTTACTTAAAGAATATGTAAAAAAATCTATCTGATAACGCACAGTAAGTCACCAGACATTTAAAAGGTTAAATCCATGGTTAAAAATGATATTTGTAGAAAGAAAAATGGCTTCTAATCTTTTAAAAAATATTCTAAAATATAAATCATGAATCACACAACATAGAAAATTTAAACGGTTTTCAAATTACTACGTTACATAATATGATGCATGCACACACAAAAAAAAAATTGTAAGTTTACTAAAATTGTTCTAAGAAACTGAGATTCTTAGAATTTTTTATGTAACGGCAACAACAAAAATTCATGTAACATACACTTTTGCACCGTAAATAAAAAATCCTGTAAGGTTACTCAGAATTTTTTAGTAAACTGGGATGCCTAGAACTTTTTATGTAACTGCAACTCGTATTACAGATAAAATTTTAGTAAGCTGACTGTAATTTCAAAAACTAGTTTTGTAGATGTACGTCTTTTTTGTACAGTGTACAGATAAAATTTTAGTAAGCATGCAGATTCTGGAACTTTACATCTGTAGAATTCCGAATTTTTTTTTTACAGTGTAGGTAAAAGGATTTTATTGAAATTTTACTAATTTTGTGTTAATTGACAAATAGTTTTAAGATTTTTAAAATAAGAAGATTCATTACTTATAATGTTTACTACTTTATATTATTCTGATAATTATTTTTCTATAAAATTTAATCGAACAAAATAATCACTTTTAATATTTTATCACACATTACATTGTTTATTAATTATATTTTCTAACATTTTTATAAATAGGTATTTTGATCCTAAAACAATAAATGTAAGAGCATTTTATACACTGAAAAAAAAACTGTGAAGTTACTAAAATTTTTCTAGGAAACTGGATTCATACAATTTTTTATGTAACCGCAACAACAAATATTCATGTAGCATATATACTTTTGCACCGTACATCAAAAAATCTGCAAGGTTGCTAAGAATTCTTTCGGAAACTGGTATGCCTAGAACTTTTTATGTAACTGGAACTCGGGTTACAGATAAAATTTTAGTAAGATTACTGTAATTTTATTAGATACATTTGTGAAGCTACAGATTCCTGTAGATTTACAAAAACTAGTTTTGTGGATTTAGATTTTTTTTTTGTACTTTGTACGGATAAAATATTAGTAAGCATGCATATTTCTGTAACTTTACATCTGTAGAATTGCAGATTTTTTTTTCAGTGTAAGATCGTTCTATATTAGGGAATCATTAGTGCGAATCTGATATTTCAATCTGCTTACTTTTTCTTTCTGTTAGTACTTCTTATAAGGTGCAGTGCCTTAACCCATTAATTGTCGTGTCTGATATGCTCAAGGGCTAAACGCCCCATAGATTGACCTAATATATTATAGTTTTTACTTTTATTTTGTCGCTTCCGGAATTATTTTATATGCGAGCACTGAATTCACAAACTTAATTTTAAGATCCGAATGCTCAATTTTAAGAATATGTAAGAGTTTGAAAATGTGTGAAAAAAAAAATAAAAAAGAAAAAAATCCTCGATTTTTCGGCGATTTTTCCGAAAATTACAGGACGATTAAGAGGTTAATGTCCACTGTCATTGTAAAGGGTTAAACAGGAAATTTTATTTTTTTAAATAGAACATACTATGGAATAGAATTGTGTGCTTCTAATTCTGCTAGTCGTCTTCATCATATGAGTATTATATAGATGAGTAGTTTAAAATAATTTTTGCTACATTTAATTATTTTTGTTAAATATTTTTATATGTGCTTACATTTGTATTTTAAATCAATTTTACAAAAACGAATTTTAGGCTAGTGAAAAAACGTAATCAGTAAGTTATAGTAATTTAATATGTAATATATTCTGAAAAGACAAATCTTTATGATAGTGTAAATATTCAAAGATAATATAAGTAATTCAAAGTGGGTGGGTAGCTGACCGATGATGATGTTGAGAGTCCTCCGATACGTAATTTTCTCTATTTATAAGTTTTTTTATTGTTTAAATATAACTTTGAAGCTGTGTCTACTGCTTCTCTGATTTTTGTTTTGTTTGAATATTCAATAAATGTGTTATACATATTTACAGCACGATGTAAAAGCATTTCCTACTAAAATGAGACATTCTTTTATTTCTAAGAACTGAGACATAAATCTATTTAAAGGGCCAGTTTAACTTTTCAAAATTTCCCTTCTAATTAAAAAAAAATGCTTCATATGATCAACTCATTGCATTTCAATGTTAAACTAAAAGTAAATATTGCAAAAAAAAAAAAAAAAAAAAAAAAAATATATATATATATATATATATATATATATATATATATAAACCTGCATATTTAAATAAAACTTCTAAAATGTTTAAAAAATTTTGAATTTTTTAAAATCCCCACAACTTTTTCAAACTTTAATATTTTTGCACAATTATTATTTTTTAGATATTCAAATGTATATTACACAAGACTGCGCATAGATTTTTAGATACATTTAATATTAAATTTAATATATTTTTTCTACTAATATATATAGTTTCTAATATACTATATAGTTCAGATCTTCTCATACTTTTTTGTAATAATAATTACCTGAAGGCTACTTCCAGCGCAGATTTATCATATATATAATAAAGAACATGTACAAAATTTTTACTGTTTCTGAAATACGAAAAAAGCTTTATCATTTTTAAAACATAAAAGTGAAGAAAATATGAACATGGAGAAAACGCCGTTTAAAGTTTTAATTTGTGTAGGGAATTGCGCTGGTTGTATTAACAAAATTTACAATATTTCGTGATAATTGCCGTATGCTTAAAAATGATGTGTCAAAATATTCACCTTTAAACAGGCTTTCTTTTCCTATTTAAAGACATAAGTGGATTTTTGATCAATTGTGAGGAAAACTGTTCCCTTAAAATACTTCTGTGCTGTTCATTATATTTTTCAAATTGATTTGTACGAAACTAATCTCTGTTAATTGAAATACATCAAAATTTAATAAATAAATGTACATGAATACATTCAAATGATTCATAGTTTTCCTGCTAAAATAGGTGTAAAAAACGATTAAAAGGCTTTAAGACAATAAAACCAATTTACATATTTTAAATATAAAATAATTGGTCTTTAAATATAAAAGATTGAGTCTCTAGCGCTCTCAACCAAACCTTGGTCATCATCAAGGGGTCAAGTGAGAAGAAATCAGCAAACCTCCAAGGTGAATTTGACGTTCCTTTACATATAGGAAATATATATTACTATATATTTAATAAATAAATTTGCACTTACATTTTTTAACAGAAATTTGTCGGGAGAAAGTAAATAAAGATCCCAAACTGAATCAAAGCAGTTTAGAAGAAAAAAAATGCTTAATTGGGACTGGACGGGTGGGGGATCAATCAGTATCTACAAATTATGTTCATATTATGTTCATAATAACTTCAGTCATAAAAAATAGTAATTTTTCTTGTTATATATATTTTTCTTTAATCAAACATTTTATAAACTTGTGTTTTTTGTTTTATTATTATTTCATAGTGAAACATAACGATAAATAATCATCATGTGCTCGATATCATGACAGCACTAAAATGTATTTTTGTGTATTGACTTCGTAAATTAAGAACTATGTACAACTCAAAAGCTAGGTATTTTATATATCTAAAATGGGTGTTTGCCAAAAGTTGCGTATACTCGTGGGATGTGTAAGATTAATTGTCAGATGAACACGAAGTTTTATTTGAAGCAAAAGCGAAGAATGATGCGTCGCATTTTAATCTTTCTCACAGACTTAGTGTTTTTTTTTTTTTTTTTTTTTTTTTTTTTTTTATCTAGAAAAATGTATTGGGATAAAATAGTTAATGCAGCCAATATCTTAAACATTTCTAAAAAAAGTTACAGATTTGCATAGCTCCTTTTTTAATAAAATGTTTTTGAATGTAAAGATTTTTTTTTTCATTTATTTCCTTCCAAGTACAAAAATTTAAAAAGTTATTAGGTACAACAGAGGGTGGAGAGGTAAACCAAGTATAACGATCAATTTTTTGTTTATATTAGTAAAATATTTGATTTTTTTTAAAAGAATTAAATATAACTATATCTATTTATCATGAGTTTCAAACAGAGAGAGTGTCAAAATAATTTTTACATATCGACTTCTTAAATTAAGAAGTATCTACACACTACACTGTAAAAAAAAATCAGTAAAGTTACTAAAGTTTTTCTAGGAAACTGGGATTCTCAGAACTTTTTATGTAACGGCAACAAGAAAAATTCCTGTAACAGACGCTATTACAGGAATTTTTGTTGTTGCTATTACATAAAAAGTTCTAGGAATCCCAGTTTCCTAGAAAAACTTTAGTAACTTTACAAACATTTTTTACAGTGTAAACACTTGGGAATTGATAGATTTTAACTGGGAGCTTCTCAAAATGTGTGTATGCTTATGGAATGTGAATGATTACAAATTGTATTCCAAGAAAAGGAGGGTAGTAAATTGTAGCTTATTAATCGTTCTTCTAGATTACAGAATAACTATTACACTAGAAAATCTTTTGAGAGATAAATAATATAAACGCAATATGTTATGAATATAGAAAAAATAATCTGTATGTACCTCTTTTAAAAATAAAGACTTTTTGAAAGAATATGTTAAATAAAACCTTATCTAAATTACAGCATAAAACGATGATTGTTTTTCAGAAGCACAATAGAGAGAGCAGAGGTATATCAAAATTGACAAAAATTGATTAAAATATAAGTTGAATATTTAATGTGAGTATTTTTTTTTAAACTGTGCTCTTATTTGTTGTAAATTTCGACTTATATAAAATATACTGGTTTAAACTACATTTCATTTGTTCTCATATACGTTGAGTCACTATATAATAAAATCCATTGTTTCCGTCATACATGCCGTTATATAGAAAATAACGTAAAACTTCTTCTTTAATGCTTAATTATGCTTTAAATTATTTTTGAGGCGGTTTAATAATTATATTGAAGTATTTAACTATAAATATTAATTTCATAGTTTATTTTTTAATTATTTAAACAGTATCAACGCATAAGATAAACATTTATTTGAAAGCATAGTACAAAAACGTATAAGGAATATTTGCATTTGTTTTAGCATAAGAAAAGTGCGAATATTCGTTTCCTTGATTTCAAAACGATTACAATCTCGTAAAATTTTCAAGGAATGCAGAATTGAATAGAAATCGCGTTCTTCCATTTGAACTGCCTCTTTGTGATATCAAAGGATTTGATTATTTGATTTCGTGATAATTCTTTTCTTGTAAAAATTCGATTTGATAGTTATTGTCGCTCTCACAATCATTGTTCACAACGCTACCACCATCAGGGCGATAATGAATAACAATACGTTTGTCATATATCACCAAATAATCAGTGAGAGCAACATTTTCGTCAACACATTATTTTCCTTAATTATTCTCAATTTTTAAGTATGCAAGAATTAGGTACTCGCCATCTTCAGAATACAAATAGAATCCCCATTTATAGTGTTTTTGCCCGGCCTTTTATAAAGAGTTGTAAGTCGGTTTTGTTTGTTTGTTTGTTTGTTTTTTTCAATGAAATTGAATTTCCCATCTATGAAAATTTCCGCAACCCCCTTTCGATGTATTGGGTGGAATTGTTTATTTATTCAGTATTTATGATCAGTTCTTTAAGAAACCTTTTCTTGTATTATTATTATTAATGGTGGAAAATCATTGAATAAATAATGTTACACAGATTACAATTCATAATAGCAATTTTCCTTTCAGACCACCGTAAATGATATAAAAGTTAATTCTTTGAAACGTTTTTTGCATCTATACGATCATGTAAATTTAACTTCTATATAAGAATTTTTCTTTAATGTTAGTTTTTTTTTAAGTTTGTCCCCGTTAAAAATTCAAAATATTTACATGAATGAATGCAAATTGTACAATTATTTAATAGTACACAGAAACAAACATAATACAGTTAAAATTAGAAAAAAATAAGAATTAGAAAAAAATATTTAATGAGCTGCAATAGAAAGTTTTACTGCGACTTTAATAGACGAAATGACTGAGATTAAACTATCTTACTCTGCTTGTTATTGTCATGTTTGAGCTTCAATTTAACATATGTAGATGGCAGTACCAAAGTTTCTTTCTTCCCACAGAGATAAATTTTACAGAATAGTTCTGTTTACTTTTGATGTCATGTGACCAACGCTTGTAAGTGTTGTGGTGTGTTTGTGAAATGAGTATTAAATATTTATTTGTTTACGATACGCCTTGTCAGTTACGTGTTATGTTAAGTATTATTAGTTAATTACTAACTATGCAATAAGTGGCGATGAGGATGGAATATAAATGAAATATTTGTACAGGAAAAAATATACAGAAAATGAGAATTGTGCCGGTGAAAATCGCTATACTTCTGGTTTAAACGTTCTATGGTTCAGTGCGATACGGCAATGCTATATTAATACTTCATAGTCATCTACAGTATTTACGGCAGTGGTAAATGATATTACATTTACTTTTACATCTTTACTATTTTGCTACATTTAAAGTGAAATGTTCACTCATTTCAAGGAGTTTGATGAAAAAGTGAGAATTTTCACAACTACGTGAAACGACTGGAACAAAATTTCGTTCTCATGACATAACAGAACAAAAAAAGTCCCTGCTATTCTATCATTATTAGGTCCGAAATTATATGGTTTATTATGTGATTTATGTGTACTTAAGAATTGTGAAACTGTAAAATATAATGAAATTGTTGATATTCTGCTTAAACACTTTAGACCCGCCCCCAATAAATTCATTGAGTGAATTAAATTTAGATAATGTTTTCAGAATGGAAATGAATTAATTGAAGTTTTTGCTGCTAGATTAAAAAGGGTAAGACCTTTAGTTATTTACTGGTGATACTCTAAATGAAAATTTACTGGAACAGTTTCTGCGCGGTCTGAAAAACGAATATATTCAGAATAAATTGATTACGCAAGTTGATGATTCAAATTTCGAAAAAGCTGTCGAGAAAGCTTTAGCTTTATGTAATGTAGATGTTGATATTGCTGAAATTAAGCATAAAAATTTCAATGTAAATAAAATTTCAAGTATAAAAAATGTACAAAATAAGAAATTACAAAATTGTTCTCAAAAACAGAATGTCAACAATCAGGTAAATAATACACATTCTGACATGAACAAAAATAAGTCAAAGTGCTATCGAAGTGGAAATGCCTCACATTTAGCAAATGTTTGCAGTTTTATTAATGTTACTTGTAACCTTTGTAGAAAAAAAGGCCATTTAAGCAAGGTATGCAGAAGTACAAATCCTCAAAAACAGGTTAATTCTTTAAATACTGTAAATGTCTTAATGGTTTAATATGATAAAGGTTCAAATACTATTAAGTTATCTGTTTTCATTGAAAACAAAGTAAGAGCTGATAAGGAATTAGATACTGGATCTAGAATTCCTGCTGTTCCTTTAAAAATATTTAGCAGAATTTTTTCTGATCATAAAATTTTCTCCCCAGATGTTCAGTTAAAAACTGCAACTGGTGAAATTTTCAAACCTGTAAGTTATGTTGAAATAAATGCCATTTATGAAAATAAAATTAGAAAGGTAAAGTTGTATTTGATAAAAGAAAATAATTTTACATTATTATTTGGTAGAGATTGGGTATCTGAATTTGATATTTTTCCGCATAATTTAAAATCAGTATATGTGACTGAAGTTGTAAATTATTCTGATAAATTACAAGGTTTGTTACAGGAATTTTCTGATTTATTTACCGATAAGGCTGGGGAGATAAAAGGTTTTCAGGCAGAACTTTATCTTGAAAAGGATGCGGCACCCATATTTTTCAAAGCTAGGACTGTCACTTATGCACTACGTGCAGCAGTCAATGACGAATTAGAAAGATTACAAGACGCAGGCGTTACTAAACCAGTTACAAACAGCGAGTGGGCAACTCCTATAGTTCCAGTGCTTAAGCCTAATGGGAAAATTCGTTTATGTGGTGATTTTAAAGAAACATTAAATAAATTTCTGAAAGTTGAAAAATATCCTTGACCTAAAATAGAAGATATGTTAGCTACATTAGGTGGTGGTGTACATTTAACAAAAATAGATTTAAATCAAGCTTATCTTCAGTTAGCTGTAGATGAACAATCAAAAGAATTATTAACCACCAAAAGGATTATTCCAATTCCTTAAGTTACCCATGGGTCTTGCTAGTTCTCCTGCTATATGGCAAAGAAAAATTGAGCGCATTTTAATAGGAATTGAGGGAGTTACAATTTTTATAGATGATATTGGGGTTACCGGTGAAACAGATGAAATTCATTTAGAAAGATTGAAGCAAGTATTAGAAAGATTAAGGGAATATAACATTAGGATAAATAAAGAAAAGTCATTCTTTATGGCATATGAGATTACTTACAGTGGATATACAGTTGATAAACATGGTATTCATAAAACACAAGATAAAATTGAAGCAATTTTAAATGCTCCAAGACCAGTAAATGTATCTCAGGTTAAAGCTTTTCTAGGCTTAGTTACATATTATACTAAGTTTTTACCAAACTTATCTACTATTGCAAATCCGTTAAGTAATTTGCTTAAGAAGAATGTTAAATTTAATTCGTCTTATAAGAGTGAACAAGCATTTAAATATATTAAAAAAGAAATTACTTCTGACAGGGTTCTTACTCACTTTAATCCTAAGTTACCTTTAGTTTTAGCTACTGATGCTTCTCCTTATGGCACCTCTGCAGTTCTTTCGTATATGATGCCAGATAACACTTAAAGACCTATTGGATTTGTGTCCAGAACTTTGAATAATGCAGAAAAACGGTATAGTCAAGTTGATAAAGAAGCATTAGCGATTATATTTGGTGTGAAGAATTTTTTTCAATATTTGTATGGCAACAGGTTTACCTTATTTACTGACAGTAATCCTTTATCGGCTGCTAGAATGCAACGAATCGTAATTTATTTAAAAACGTTCCAATGTGATATCCGTTATAAAAAATCTACTGATCACGGAAATGTTGATGCTCTTTTACGACTTCCTTTACGTAGTGAAGATTTACCTCAACAATTAAATTCGAATGATGCTATTGATAAAACTTAAATTCTTCAAATTAATCAACTCTCTATCTTACCATTAACTTCGAAATCTATTGCTTCAGCTACAAAATCTGATCCCTTTTTTCGTCAAATTTTTCATCACCTCATTTCTCGTTCTGAAATTCCTAAAAATGTAATTTTTGGTAGTAAAGAAGAATAATTCCTTCTTGAACATATTTGAATTTTAAAAGGATGTAGGGTAGTTATCTCTGAAATTCATAGTAACCAAATCTGAAAAGAACTACACTTTGGCCATTTTGGTATCGTTAAAATGAAGTCTTTAGACCATAGTTTTGTATGGTGGCCAGGTATAGAAGATCTTGCACGAAATTGCACGAAATTGCACTACTTGTGTAAATTTGAAAAATAATCCGCTCAAAGTTGATACACACCATTGGTAATGGCCTACAGCTCCATGGCAAAGAATCCATATTGATTATTTTGGTCCTGCTATGGGAAAAATGCTTCTTTTAGTGGTTGATGCCCATAGCAAATGACCAGAAGTTTTTATTGTTCTTAGTACAACTTCAGAAAATACCATTACTTGTCTTTCTTCACTTTTTGCACGACACGGTTTTCCAATTTCTTTAGTATCAGATAATGATAAACAATTTACATCTGAAGAATTTGAGACATTTTTGAGAAATCGTGGTGTAAAACGTAAGTTCAGTGCTCCATACCATCCAGCTACAAATGGACAGGCGGGGAGATATGTGCAAATTCTTAAACGTGGATTAAAAGCCTTAGCTTCCGACCCTGGTACTTTACAAATTAAATTAAATAGCTTCAATGCAATATAGGAGAATGTCTCATGTTACAATGGGGGAGAGTCCTGCATCTCTATTTCTAAAATGTCATATAAGAACAAAAATAGATTTGATAGTGCCAAATGTTACAAATTTCGTTCATGCTAAACAAGATGCGAAAAAGCCCAAAGTTAAAATAAAAGAATTTGAAATTAACCAAAAAGTAGCTGTAAGAAATTATAATCCATACGCCAAGTTGAAAATTGGTCTAATAATAGCAAGAGAAGGAAAATTACATTATACAGTTCAAGTTGGTTCGAATATTTGGAAAAGGCATGCTAATCAAATAACTGATGTAAGTTCAGAGATTTCTTTAGTTAATGATACAAATTCTGTAGAAAGTCATACAGGAAATTTCAGAAGTGAAAATACAATTGTGAAACAAGGTGATTTTCCACCAATACAGCCTAGTATCGCAGATCCCCAACCAGTTGATTCTCATAAGCCATGTACTACAAGTCCTACATCAACTGACTTTCATCCTGATTCTCCAAAATCTTCTGTTCCCACTAGTTCAATAGTTGATGCTGCTGAACTTGTAAATTCTAATTATTCTTCTCCTTCTCCACAGGTACTGAGACGATCAAGTAAGTACAGAAGAGCTCCTGGCCGATTCAAATATTAAGTGGGGGAGAGCTGTCATGTTTGAACTTCAATTTAATATATGTAGATGACAGCACCAAAGTTTCTTTCCTCCCGCAGAAATAAATATAAGAGAATTGTTCTGCTTACTTTTGATATCATGTGACCAACGTTTGTAAGTTTTGTGGTTTGTTTGTGAAATGAGTATTAAATATCTATCTGTTTACGATACGCGTTGCCAATTACGAGTTATGTTAATTATTATTAGTTAATTACTAAATATACAATAGTTATAAAATTTCAAGGAATTATTTTTTGTATTATCAGTATTTTTATATTTTAATAAAATTTCTCATAAAACCTTAAATGATGACAATGTTTTAACTTATGTTATTGTTCTCGTAACTTTTGTAATTAAATTTTGAATATTATTTATTTAATGAATCATTAAATTACTGTTTAGATTACTTTGTGGTTTTATGTAGGATAATAAAGTATATTTCATTGACTACACTGACTTTGTAGAAGAGGGTTCATAACCCCCTTAAAAATAACATTTTGCTACTGGAGATTAATAAATCCATTTTATTTGCTGTAAAAGCGCGAATTTGTTACTATTAAAAAAATGTTACTTATTAAATGTATAAAGTCAAATTTCATTAGATGAAAACAGTTTTTTATATGTCTAAAAATACAGAAAAATTTCCAAACATCAAATTGAAAACTATTTAATAAAGCTATTCATAAATCTCAGAAGTGCGCTTAAGACAATTATTTTTTGCATTATCAGTATTTTTATATTTTAATAAAATTTCTCATAAAACCTTAAATGATGACAATGTTTTAACTTATGTTATTGTTCTCGTAACTTTTGTAATTAAATTTTGAATATTATTTATTTAATGAATCATTAAATTTCTGTTTAGATTACTCTGCGATTTTATGTAGGGTAATAAAGTATATTTCATTGACTACACTGACATTGTAGAAGAGGGTTCATAACCCCCTTAAAAATAACATTTTGCTCCTGGAGATTAATAAATCCATTTTATTTGCTGTAAAAGCGCGAATTTGTTACTATTAAAAAAATGTTACTTATTAAATGTATAAAGTCAAATTACATTAGATAAAAACAGTTTTTTATATGTCTAAATATACAGAAAAATTTCCAAACATGAAATTGAAAACTATTTAATAAAGCTATTCTTAAATCTCAGAAGTGCGCTTAAGACAATTCCTTTTATGTAACATGAAGCTCTCTTGAGTAATATGAATATTTTACAATTGTTTAAACACACATGTATAAAAATAATCTTTAAAAAATATATGAAAATGTGCTGAAATAAATTTCACAACACTGAAATTCAGAACTATAATGATTTCTTAAGTTTTAGTAATTAAATTATCTTCGTATATTATGCATAAAAAAAGTTTTATTACCATTATTCTAAAACAGCAATTTTTTGTTTATTTTACACAGGGGCGTTGTTTAAGGTAATAAACTACTCTTTGTGTCTCAAAACATTTTTTTAATTGCATTAATAAATAACTTATTTTTGTTGTTAATTATGTTTTTAAAGTCAATATCGGTTTCTGTCTTTGGCCTTTTAAGATAATTATGGAAGGACATTATAAACTTAAGGAAATAAAGAAAATATTTTACATTTTAGCTGAATTATTACACAAAACTGGTCATATATATCATACAAGAAAACATACAGAAATGTCAAAGTATTATTCAAAATGCTCAGATCATTAAAAAAAAAAAAAAAAAAAAAAAAAAAAAAAAAAAAAAAAAAATACGAGTAATTTTCAGGAAAATAAAGAAAAAAAAATTTGAACGTCCGTGCGGAGACAAAATCCCGAAAAAAAAAAAAAAAAAAAAAAAAAAAAAACGTGGTTTTCTACATAAATTCCAACACAGATATTCTTGGAAACTAAAGAGATGAGAGCGATAAAAAATGTATAAATAAGAATGCATTTGCATCAATTAAAATTCAACATAATATATACCTACATAAAAACCTAAGACTGAAACATGTATGTATACACGGATTATTAATATCATGAAATGTTTGTGTATTCATGCCTCAAATAATAATTGTTTACAGTTATCAAAAAAAAAAAAAAAACTATATTCTTCATTCTGTCTCTTTCTTAGAAATAAAAATATAGTAGCAGCGTTGTTAATTTTTAATTTATCTTTTATGCATCACACTTGAGATTATGACATAATTTTTGAAATATTTTTATAAAATTCATATTATATCTGGTGAAAAAATATATTGTATTATGGGGTATTAGATTTCACAGCATTATTTAATATTTTATTTCCGCATGCAGCATTATGATACTATTTTATTTGTTTTGAAAAACTACAGAGGCGTGCATAAAAAGAGTCTTACCCACACAAAAGTAGATCACTGTACACTGACAGATAACTGTACATAAATTGCATAATATGCATGACAAAGATAATAAAATTCATTATGTTTATAGTATTATTAAAACACCCACCTTTCATTTCCTGAGTACTTCTATTTCCAAATAGCAATTTTGTTTCTTATATAATCACAAATTTGTATCATTAAATATAGAAAATAGTTCTATTTGGAAATAGGGTCTATTAATATCAAATAGTTTGAGAACAGATTAAGTTAAATAATGCTATAAAAAGTGATAAAATATTTTTATTAAGATTGACGATCGTTTCGTCGTACAAACGGCGACATTTCCAAAATCACTCACGATAGAAAATATTTTTGAACAATTAAAAAACAATAAACATAGTAAACAATGTCACGAGACATGATGCATAATGAAAATCATTGCAAACATAAAATTAAATTAAAATTAAATTAGCTAATTGCGAGCGTGGATTAATTTTCATGTAATTAAAAAAACAATAACAGGGTAAACAATGTCGCGAGACAACATGCATTATGAAAAACATTGCAACACATAAAATAAAAATAAAATTATCTTGGCTATTTGCGAGCGTGGATTAACTTTTACTATTTTACATCCATATCCGAGAATGAATAGAGATATTTTTACGCAACAAGAATATTTGCAATGATTCTTTGTGACTTGATTTACCTAAAATTTGGAAGGAGATGCTATGTATTTTAGTAACAATAGTAAAAATTAATCCAGCTCGCAAATAGCCAAGATAATTCTATTTTTATTTTATGTATTGCAAGGTTTTTCATAAATGCATGTTGTCTAGTGACATTGTTTACCATGTTATTATTATTATTTTTTTGAAATTATATGAAAATTAATCCATGCTCGAAAATAGCTAATTTAATTTTAATTTAATTTTATGTTTGCAATGATTTTCATTATGCATCATGTCTCGTGACATTGTTTACTATGTTTATTGTTTTTAAATTATGTAAAAGTATTTTCTATCGTGAATGATTTTGAAAATGTTGCCGTTTGTGCGACGAAACGATCGTCAATCTTAATAAAGATATTTTATCACTTTTTATAGCATTATTTAACTTAATCTGTTTATCAGTGATTATTATATATCTATTTATAGTTTGGGAACTATGATGTTAATAAATATCGTTATAATGTTTTTTTTGTTAGGCATAAATAATCTTGTTATATTGTTATATTTAAAAAAATATATTGAATGTATTACCTTAAATAATTTCATAAATATACACTGGTTATCAAAAATTTAGGAAAAGTCACAAAAGCCAATTTTTAAATACGGGAATACTCAAAAGGAAGTAATATAATTCGAATAATTACTATTCCTGCAGAACAGCTAGTCCATATAACATCTCATTCAGGTCACACATGGTCACAAGAGTCACAGTCACTACGGCGAAACAGAAAATAGGAAATTCCTTACGTCTCTTTTATGAGTCTCAAATGACTACTATGTGTGACTCCACTGACAGGTCACTGTGACTGTTGCTTTGTGGCGAGTCACCAGGTGACTTTACAATGTCATTTCATTGAGACTCTCGTGTGACTCTCATCTGGAGACTCAATTTCAAAGTCATTGTGAACGTTGCATTATGATAAATCACCAAATAATGTCAAATTAAAGTCACATGGTGACTTTTCACCACTTTTAGCAGTGGTGACTTTACAGTAGGGTCTCTGTTACCATTGGACAGTCATGTGGCAGAAAGTCAACATGTGACTTTAATGTGACATTATTTGGTGATTTATCATAATGCAACGTGCACAATGACTTTGAAATTGAATCTCCAGATGAGAGTCACACGAGAGTCTCAATGAAACGACATTACAAATTCACCTGGTGTCTCGTCACAAAGCAGCATTTACAGTGACCTGTCAGTGGAGTCACATATAGTAGTCATTTGAGACTCATAAAAGAGACGTATGGAATTTCCTATTTTTTTGTTTCGCCGTTGTGACTGTGACTCTTGTGACCATGTGTGACCTGAATGACATGTTATGCGGACTAGCTGTTCTGCAGAGATAGTAATTATTCAAATTATATTACTTCCTTTTGAGAATTCGCGTATTTAAAAATTAGCATTTTGTGACTTTTCCTTAATTTTTGATAACCAGTGTACATAAATAAATAATTCAACCACTCTACAGAAGGCTTTTTACACATATGCATAATCAATTTATAAATATTTAATAGTAAAACAAAGCATTTTGAAATCACTTATTGTTAGTAAAATATCTATCCATTTTTTAAAATCATTGAAATATAAAATGTAATACCCGTCACGCTTTAAAAATAAGAAAGAATTCATGAAAGTATGAAAACGACAGTATGTAATATGAAAGAGGGCTGATGATGGATAGATAAAGTTTCAAGAAGTCTGAAACACTGCAGGAAATAGACTCGATATTACGTTATTCAGTTGAATATGCATCATATCGCGACAAACTATTTCATTCGAACTATTTTAAAACAACGCCTATTATTTAAAATGAATTGATATAGTCAGAATTTGTTTTCACCTTATAAAAGTTATTTTGTAAATAACTTTCTAAAACTAAACAAAAAATATAGTTTCTTTGAAATGCATTAAGAATTTTCACGCTTTTGCTAGATAATCCAAAAGAAAACTATTTCAAAACATTCTTTAAACTTAAAATTTGTGGTGTATGTATCGTGTTTTTTGTTTCTTTTTTACTCAGCATATTTTATATTTTGGTCCATAAATGGTCTAACTAGAACAATAACAACAGCAGAAAAACTGAATTAGCAATAATTTTATATGAATGATAACATATATATATTTTCATTTGAATTTTATGTTCATCAAAATTTTAATCTGTTGCTGGCTGGCTGATCTATAAATCCCTAATATTGAACAGCTTCTAAAAATGGACAGTAGTGTATTTTATAACATGCAAATTTGAAAATGTTTTGGTAATGCTTTCAAAATGTAAAGCTTAAAAAAAGCATTTATTTATTATTATTAAAAAGTGGCTTTCGCATACTTTTGTAAATTGTTTTTAAAATACATTTTTACAATCCTAATTGTTATTTATATTATACAAAACACCAAATGAAATAGTAAGTTTATTTTAAATCTAAATATTGAAAGCCTAAAATATAATAGGGAAATCATTTAAAAATATATACAGAAATATAATTTCATAAAATTATCTGATCTCTGAATTTACTTACAATAAAATATCTTAAATTTAAATCATGTATACATCATCGAAAAAACAGTAAAAAATTAATTACGGCATTTTACTACAATCCATTAACGTTAGCAGTATCTGATAAAATCAGAACATTTCATTAAGTCATTAATTTTGGAAAACAATTACGAAGGACCTGCAATTTTTGGTGGTTTTCATCGAGTTAATTAATCATCTTAAAGCTTTTGTAATTTACCTTTCTAAGATTACATCATTCACACAAAAATTTATTTGAAAATTGAATCCTTCTTAGAATAAATTTTGAACGAAGGTTTATCAACTTATTATTTAATTAAATTGATGCTGTGTTTGTTAGGTTAGTGTTTAGTTATTATCAAAACCATCGATTATTTGCAAAAAAATAAATTAATTATTAGTAAGAAATGCAATGTATATCAAGTGGTGATAAATTACTTTTCTAGTAGACATAGAATAGGTTAAATGACTTCAAATCCTTTTGCTTATTTTTCAACGCTTAGCAGTGCTTTTTGTCACGATATCTTTTCTAGAAAGCATTTATGGAAAACAATTATTTGAATTTATGTAAATCTGTAAAATAGAGTCATTTGTTTCATTTAACAATGAGTTTTTTATTTGCAAAATTTAAATTCTATAGAAATTTAAATTAAAAAATGTATGAGTTGTACATATTAATGCCACGAATATAAAGCATGCTCTAAGTATATTGTTATTTATATAATGTATTTCCAACAAATAAATAAGATTGTGTATTTTTCTCATGAAATATTTTAATATATGTCAGCAAAAAACATATTATTGTAAAATAATTTTTGAATAACTCCTACATACTTCCTTCAAGTTTAATCTAAATAACATGTATTAAGTGGTAAAAAGAATTACTATTAACAGTTTATGGATAATAATGTTTTAAATACATAAAGACATGATGTTTCTTTCACAAACTGCGCTAGTCACTATATTAACTTTCTCGCATTATGACTCGTATACATGGTGTTGTTGCAGTAATTTATAAAATGAGATTACAATTGAATTGATGGTTCAAAAAATTACACACGCCCATACTTTTTTACACTTTCCAAGATAGTTGACAAGTGTTTATGAAATCGGTTTGTCTGTCTGTTCGTGCTCTAAATATAGTCCAATTGCCATGAAATTGATGTATGTTTTTGGGGTTTACTATGGAATGTGCGGTATTGAAAATGATGTGTGTTGCATTTAAGGAAGGTATTCTACAGGGCATTCGAAACAAATCCGTTACATTGCGGTTTATGGGATAAAATCATTTACTGTGTATTTTAATGATATAACACTATTTTAAGCATATTGAATTTGATATATTTCACTGAGATGCACTACAAGCAGTGGTGTAAACGTAAAAAAACAAAGGGTATACGTTCTAAGCAGAGGGTATAAGCTGAAGGCAGAGGGTATACCCTAGTGTATATATGCTATAGCTTTCTTGAGAAACAGAGGGTGTACGGTTTTCCTTATAAAAATCCAGAGGGGTATATCCCCCTACAGCGTATACCCCGTATACTCTCCACTACATCCCTGACTACAAGGTTCTTATTACAGAATATGGTGCACATAGATTTTATCGTTCATTTACAGGGACACACAAAGGAATTTGGTTACAGAAGAAAATGGACAATAATTGAGCTATTGAAACTACCATCAATAATTGCTGAAAGAGCGCATTCGGTCGTGATATACAATTTTAGGTTTAATTTTTAGCTAAAAATTACTTGCTGTTTAGGAATTCCTTACATCAAATACAGAGCTGTAGAGAATTTCTTAACAAGATCCGTTCGTTGGCGAAAATTTCTGAATGTAAATTTTCAACAGTGCTAGTTTATTTGAACTAACTTATAGCATACTAATTTGCATACATACATACATATATATTATATACAAGGTTGTACAAAAAAATCGTATATTTTCCCCACTGTTCATGGCAATAACAGAAATATTGTTATCAAATACGTTATGATTATGCGCTTTCCAAATTGTCCATTAAGCCATCATCTTTCGTCTTAGCAAATTGCGAAGCTTTGTTATAGTATTGAGAATGAGTTGGAAAGTGTTTCATAATCTATGCTGTCCGGAGGATTTTTCAATCTTGTTTTAAATACATTTAATGGTTGCAAATGTGTCGTTGAATGTGGACTCACATGAGTAGGCAAAAATTACATATGTTATTTATTCGTTTCCACTTAACAATGCTGTTTATTGCAAAAACAACATTAGTCAATATCAGTACTGGAAAAACTACATAGACAGAACACTTTATTCTCATGTTTAATAAAACTTTATATCTCTAACATAAACATATTTGAAAATCAAAGGTGTAACAATGTTCATTCTGTGTGAAAACATATACCTCTTATATATTAAAAAATTCCAAAATTGTAAAGCATAGTAAAGTTCAGCAAATAAGAAACATTTATTTAACATTTGATCTGAATTTTAATATTAGAAAACAATTAAAAAAACTATAAACAATTAAAAATGAAGAAAAAAAAATTAGAATAAACTTTTATGTTGCATAAAGAAACAGCACACTCTCATAGTCTTATTGACCCTAATATTTACAAATAGATATTTTTTTAGAATGAGCCCACGCACTGCCTGTAAGTCCAATGGGATTGGTGTCTACGAAGACGTTTATGTGTTATCTGTTATTTAGTATAATACGCTGTTAAAAAAACACTTTTCTTAATTTATGAAAATACAATATGTCTACGAAAAAAATACACAACAATACCTTCAAAATTACCAACTTTTCCGAAAATATTTCATTATTTTTAGAATCCTCACAAACTAATATATTTCCATGATTTAATGAATAATTTCCTTTTGCTGCTAAAGATTTTCTGAAACATTTCCAAGTGATTTTTATGGTGCATTAATCGTTTAGGAGACGTCAATATATGATTTTCAGATGTTATCATTTCTGAAGTAAACGGATTCATGTTCAACACACAAATTTTTAGACAACATGATAAATTAACAGCATTCACATTCGCATTACCATTAAAATTAAAATTATTTTGTTACTCTTCCATGTATGAATTCCATTATGCAACTACAAATGTTTAATTGAGAACTGATAGCACTCTAAAAACATATATTCTGGTTTCAGAAAACTATTTGATACACTATAAAACCTACTCGAAAACGTTTCCGAAATGCAATGTCATCAAAAGAAACTTTGTTTTTATGACTTTTTGCTTAAAATAATGAAAATATATTGGTTTCTGAGGTTTCTAAAGATGAAGAAAGCTTTTGGGAATCGTTTGTGACTCGAAACACATTATTGTATATTTTCATAAAATGTTATATTATATTTTCGAAGAATAAGAAACATCTGTTTTTAGAGTGTAGATCATCAGAAAAACACTTTAATGCATGAACATATATATTTTTCATTTGCTAAAAAAAAAATCCACACTTCTGAAACAAGAACTATCAACGTTAGAGGAAAATTATATAAAACCAAATTCCAATGGTGTTAAAGGCAAAATATTTTAACTAGATTCTACAAAGTATATTTGTTTTCACTGAAACTTACTTTTCCTTAAAAAATTGCATCGTTGCTTAACATTGCAAAGACAACCATAGCATTAGTAGAAAAGAAAGAACTCTTTGTTTTCTTGTGAAAAATGTGTTAAAATTTTCAGTTTAAAGGATTGCACCTAACCAGTTGCATTTGTAGAATTAAGAAATTTGGGGAATTGTCGTAATTGGAGAATACAAAAGGTGAAAGAATAAAAAGTACTAAAAAAACAAAAGTTAACAACTAAATAGATAGCAATCAGAATTAAAGAAGGATTGGGAGATATTAAAAAAAAGAAAATAAATAAAAAGTAAAAACATAAATTATAAAAAAAAGTAACGAAATTGGTGTAAGTTTCGCATTTATAGATGCTCTAAAAGTATTATTTTGAGAGTATTTTGAAAATTTAAACTTAATCATTATTGTGAGTAGAATTTTATAAGCCTTTGAATATTTAAAAAATATATATTACTTTGAGGCAATGTTTAATTTAGGTAGAAATAACTATTGATAAAAATATATTTGGAAAAATTTAATCAGGCATAAAAAAAAAAAAAAAAAAAAAAAAAATCTAATAAAATATTGTTACTCCTTTGATCAGTATTTTTATAAAAATCAGAGAAATTCCAATTTAAAACTTTTAAAATAATAAATTTAGAATCAAAATCAACTTCTAAAGATTTTCTAAGTTTATAAACCTTGGTTTATGGCTTGCATGTAGAAAATATAAAATTGCTTCATTAAACAATTACTTTGTAGCACTACAATAAATTAAGGTAATCAAACATAGTTCATAAGTTGTAATCCAGATATTTGTAATTTAATATTAATTTTATGCTTATAGTATAATATTGAGTGACTCATTTTCACCATTAATTTAATTTATCCGGACGTTGAATCAAAAATTTAAACATAAACATTCCTTCTTCTATTTAAGTGCATACATTATACACACGCTGAATGAAGAAGCACTGCTGGATCAATTATTAATTTCAGATGTTCTGTTACATTTAAGTAAATTGTGTTTAGATAATATATTGTATTATGCTAATTTTTCAGGATCTGTATTACGTATGTATTTTTTAGTAAATCGTGAATTATTTTTTATATGGGAACAAGAATTACTTTATCATCGTAAACTCTAATTAACTATCTTTTCCTAAAAACATTTTTGTCAGAGTTTAAATTAAAACGAACGTGATTACAAGAAGAAATAATTTAGAAAGTGTATGATTCTAGTTCATATCATTTTTTAGTCATTTATATATATATTATATTTTAAAATGTGTTTATGTAAGTTGCATAAGTACAATTAAATTATTCATATTTGACATAGTAAAACTATTAATGAATACGGAATAAACTTCATAATGCACACGTGTACTGCACACTACACTACGAAAATCCTAATGATGGCTATAGACACAGCTCTGACTAATGCAATCAAACAAGGAAAAAGAAAAGGAAAGTAAAGAAACTTTTAGATTCAGAAAAAATATCTTTATTTAGTGTTTTTTAGAATAAAGTTCATCCACGTATTTAATTTAAATTTATCTTTTAAGTGATCAATAGAAACTTCAATATTTTATTCTTCATTTATGATTCCCATACCCCAAAAAACAATTTCATGAATTTTGAATGATACGTTAACGAGAAATAAATTACAGAAATATGAACCAGTGTGAAATGTAAATTTAAAAAAAAATATAAATGGACACAAAACCTGTAAAATAACACTTTACAGTTTATTCTGCATCCATTTAGAATTTTGGTGATAATTTTTAATTAGTTGAGCTCAAAAGAATAGAGTTTATCTCTCTATAACCTAAAGTGTCTCCAACTAGTAGACATCAGGTTATCAAACACAGTTCCTAAGCTTTAATTTCGATTATTATAATTTATTATCATTTTATGCCTACGCCACAATATTGGGTAACACATATTTACTAGTAATTTAATGCATCCGAATTTTGAATCAAAAATTCAAACCAAAATAAATCCAGTACGTTGTTTAAAATGAATGCATTATGTACACTGTGGGTATTATCGAACGGTTGTATCACTTGTTAAATTTAGATGTTCTATTAGGTTTTAATAAATTGTGTTGTGGTAATACATTGTAACAAGCTAATTTTTCAGGCTCCTTATTTCTCACCTGATTGTGAATGAATCCCGAAATTTTAGTTGTGAAAGATAAATAATTTTACTAATTGTTTTAATTAACTATTTTTCAAAACATTTTCATTACAGTTTTCTTTAAAACAAATATGATTACAGAAAAAATGAAACTATAAATTTTATGAATTTAGCTCACACATTATCTTCAATCATACATAGGTATTTTAGTGCAAAAATGTACTTAAGAAAATTACTTAAAGATAATTGATTTATTCATATATAACAACGTAGGATAATTAATGAATTCTAATTAATTCTAACATGTAATGCAGAGTAGATGAAGAAAATCCAAACAGGGCTAATAACTTCAGTTCTAATTAATGCACTTTAATTTATATATATATATATATATATGATATAATTTACTGTCACTTTTTGTGACATTCCGACGACTCTCGATATATCGAAGATAATGCAGTTTAGTAATTAATACCAGTAGCTTTGCCAACCCTTCGTTATCATATGACAACCGGAGTGCGGTCGTGGTGGCCTAATTGAAGACAGGTTCAAGAAAACATTGGAGAAATTTTCCCCTTCAAGAATAATAGAGGCATCATGAGTTGAACGTAGTTTATTTGATAGGAATATATCGTAAATAATTCCAGTAACATATTCGTCAGCTCTCGACGACATCGTTGATCCACTTCATAATAAATTTAAGATGTTAAAATAGTAGTTTCTCCACATTACAAGTCTAACCACCAAGTGACGAGGATTATTTAGACAAACGAAAAAGCGTACAAATTATGAGCTCCTAGTCTTTCTCTTTGCAACGCTATAAATACCCAGAAAAACAGGACGCGAATGAATACATTAACAGTGGAGAACCACTCCAGTAGACAGGTGGGGAGGAATGGGACAGGAGACAAGCCACGATTCGATGGAAATGGGTGACGAACGCGTGACGTCGAATGATCTCTTTCGAACCGGCGTCAGAAAAACTGCGTAAACAAACTGCTGGCGGGAAACTGATGGAACAAATAGAATAATAGTGCAAACGATATTTTAAAACATTCGAAGAAAAAGAATTTAGTATCAGAAATAAACTGAAAAAGTAATTTAATGGATTTTGACGAATGGATTTAAGGTTTTTAGAATAATAAAAGAATACGCAAGTAAAAAAGGTAGCTATTAAGAATTTGGAATAAAGGGTGAAAATTTTTATGATTACATATATATATATATATAGTTTTGATTCATATAACGTTTTCATAATTGTTAGTTTAAGATTGTCACTAATCTTGTTAATTTTCTCTTAAGGTAATATCAGGAGCTTGGAAGAGCAAGGGCGAATCCGGAAGATTGATTTTATGTTTTGTTTTTTCTACCTCAGATACATGTAGGCAACACATAGGTAAGTCTTTTGTCCCTAGTTTGCCCTTAGTATTCTCACAGTGTCGAGCTAAATTGTGTAGTACCCTATTCTATAACACTACTTGCAAAACTTTGAGCTTGATTCCCCAACGCTCCAATTTCGGGATTCGTCCTTGCTCTTCCAAGCTCCTGATAACCACCTATTAAAGTTGAACATAGTTTATTACTCAATAGCAACATGAAAATCGTTGGGCATATTTCAGACCCACATGCCAAAAGGCATAGAAATAAAAATAATGTATGCATTTTGAATGATGCGTTAACGAGATACAAATTAAAGAAAACGAATCAGTACGCTTGAAACATAAACGTCCATGTTTTAGGCATAAAAACTTTTTTGCCTAATTTTCAGAGTTTTAATAATTTACAATACGCTGAGCTTGTTTTCCTCACTCTCTCATTTTGTTTTCCAGAAAATGAGGATAAAAATAGATAAAAACAAAACGAAACTTCTGACTGAAAAAAGGGGGAGCCGTGTCTTACATTCTATAAATTTTAAGAATCCTTATAATATCATTTTATAATGCATATTGTTATAATACCTAATGTCTCCATGTAAATTGTTACACTGAAAGAAAAATTGTAAAGTTACTGATTTTTTTCTAGGAAACTGGGATTCCTAGAACTTTCTATGTAAAGGTAACAACAGAAATTCATGTAACAGTTACACTTTTTGTAAATCAATAAGGTTAATAAAAAAAAAAATTTGGAAACTGATATGCCTAGAACTTTTTATGTAACTGCAAACCAGGATTCAGATAAAATTTTAGTAAGATTACTCTAATTTTAGCAGATTCTTTGTAAAGCTACAGATATCTGTAGCTTTAGAAAAACAATGTAGTACATAATGTACATAAAAAGGCTTATATCTTTTTATGTACATTGTACAGCTAGAATTTTAGTAAGCATACAGATTTCTGTGACTTATACTCTCCTTTTAAAATCACCAAATTTGCAAATGAAATACATCACTTTTAAAAATAACAATTTATAAAATTAGACACTTACAAAATTTGAAGATACAACAGTAAGAGCTATTGTTCTTATCTTATTCAAAAAATAACTCAAGCCTGCAAAATTATGGTTATGTCATGTTTTATCGATTTAGGTAATTGATTCTTATGCATTTTGC
The DNA here is from genome assembly GCA_963932465.1 of Maratus speciosus. Lineage (NCBI taxonomy): Eukaryota > Metazoa > Arthropoda > Arachnida > Araneae > Salticidae > Maratus > Maratus speciosus. The sequence continues at coordinate 502,043,691 of OZ010786.1, read as the reverse complement.
AGCGCTGAATTCAAAAATGGCCTTTATTTTTTACAATAAGTGCGGGATTTTTTGAAAATATAAAATTTTCATTTTTTTTTTTTGTAAAGTTGAAATATTGTGAAAATCTGATGCTATAAAAGAGTCGTAATTTATTTTTCATAATAATTCACGAATTTGTTTTTGGTATATACACTATGAATAACGTATGGCCTCTTTCTCTTTGCGCCACGTTCTAGGTTATCTTTCGCACGCGGGCCAAGAACACACTCTTTTTCTTTCCCTTATCAACTTCTTCAAATGTTTAAATTTCGAATCCCCATTATAAGCCAAAGAAGTGAATAAATTACTATGAATAAAACATTTTATGTCTATTTTATAATATCGGATTTTTGGGATATTTAGATTTTTTTAACAATTTTGAAATTTACGATTTATGAAAAATCCGGATGTGATTGTAAAAATGTGAAGGTCCTTTTCTAATTAAGCGCTAAAAAATACATAAGAATCAATTAGCAAAAGTTAAAAAATACAATCATCTGATACTTTTTTAATTATTAAGATTTGTTTATTTGTTATTGGATTAAAATCTTTGTGTATTATTTAAAAAATAGTGTTAAACTAATACAAAGTTTTACAGTGCGTTTTCCTATAACATAAAGAGGAAACTTATCGGAAAACGATTTACCATAGAAATCTTTATCAATAATAATGTCCATACCAATATAGCATTTGAAGTTCGAAACAAGACAAATTTAATTTATTTTAATTAAATCTAATTAAATTAACCAAACTCTCTCTTAGATTAACTAAATCTTTCCTTACATTTTTTTTTAAATATCGAACTACCTATATTAATTTAAATCATCATAAATATTCAATAAGCAGATTATGCATATTATCTTAGGAATATATATTTTAATATTTCCGAAAGAATTTATTCATAAGCACAAAACATTTATTAATACATATTTTGATATATTTAATATTTATTAATATTTATTTTGAAACATGCAGAATTTATACTTAAATTACAAAATTGTTACTTGGCATTATAAATAACACTCATATTATTAAAATATGTTGCTTTCCTAAACGATGTTAGAACATATTTATGAATAAATAAAGATAATATTTTCATTATTTTAAAATTCATATAGAATAAAAGCAAAATACGTTACAGATTTCCTTTTCATGCTTGCATTTTCAAGGATAAGATTCACTAGAAACAATACATATTAATGAAAAATGTAATTGTGACATAATTTGCGAAATGTAATTTTTATACAAGAATGTAGAGGAAAATATATTATTTTTTTCCCTATGTAACAATAAAACCTATTTATAATACTATGAGCATTTTTATAATCATATTGAGTACCGTTTTACCGTATTACTATGGACATTAAAAATACATCCCGAATTTGTAATAACTGGTATAAATTTCGGACAATTTGAGCGACGAACGATGGACAAACAGCAAGAAAAAAAATCATTGATAATAATAAATTTCCCATTTGCCAAAAAAACGAAACTAATTTCTTCAACAAGAAAAAAAAAAAAAAAAAAAAAAAAAAAAAAAAAAAAATGGAGTACCTATTCGAAAGATATGCATGCAAAAGCACATACATATTTATGTAGTACTTTTGAAATATATATTATACACTTCCTTTAAATTCGGTTAATACATATATTTTCCTCTATAAAGAATATAAGGGTATTCAAATGAAACATTAAAAAAAAAAAAAAAAAAAAAAAAAAAAAACTTTAACAAAATACTTTAACTATTTTTTTTAATCTTGTTTATTTTTAACTTGTTTAATTTAACGCTAGATAAGATTTAGTTATAGTTTTAATTTGCACAAGACATTTTAAAATGAATTATAAAAGGGAACAAGAGATTTTACAAGGCGGAGCATTTTTTTTAAGTATCTCGTTTGAAACTAAAAAAAAAGGGAAAAAAGAAAAACGCGATTGTGATAAAAAAGGCTTTTCTGCTTTTTTTCGAAAGTTCTTTCTTTATCTAATAATTTATTGTTTAGTTAATCCACACTTTTAAGTACCCTGCACAAAAATTGACTGAATAAATACGACCGATAGACTAAAATGCGTTAAAAAAATTCTGCGAAAAAAGTTTTTATCTATATATCCCATGCATGTGTAGAATAATTATTACGATGCTTCATTTCAAAAGAGTAACATATTTTTGTTTGTTTGTTTTAATTAATCCAGTTTTTAATAGAAAATGAACATATCTTAATTACAGATTATCCATAGCTTTAAATAATTATGAATGAAATGCATTTTAAATGATTTATGAATAAAAAATTATACACACGAATTAATAAATGCTGTCGAGGAAATGTTTCTTCTTCGTTCAGTGTTAGTCTTAAGTCCTTATGTTCGGCTTTAATTGAGAAATTTTGAACGGATCTCACTGAATATTTATTTTACAATGCAAATAGTAAAAGAATTATATACACATATTTTAGAATCAATTTTGTATATATTTTTTAGAAACACCAAGTATTATATGCAACTACAGTGGTGGCCAAAATTGTGGACATTTTTTGGAAATTTTCATGTTTTATAACTTTGTGTGCTTATAGAATATATTAATTTTCACTTAAATACAAATGTTTATATATGTCAAATACAAGGAAATTTAATGTGGAATTTAATAATTAAAAAAAAAACAGAATTAAAATATCTGCATTCCAAAAAAAAAAAAAAAAAAAGGTATGCTTACTTTAGTCTAAAATACAAACACAATTAGTCATGAATGTTGAAGTGTATTGTAATAAAAGCTTCCTAAACAATCACAATGACTGGTCTGTGAACCAATCAAGTGTCAGTAACTAAACTGTAGTATATTTTGATTTTTAAAAGCGATATTTTGCAAGAATGAATTTTTCAGAAGGGTGAATACTAGTGTAACTAAATAGAATAATGCTTTTTTTTAATATTTCTATTTTTTTTAAATGCAAATAATTTAAAACAATGTCATAGACAACAAGAACTGATTAAAAGCCTGCAAAAAGAAGAATCAAAATTGTCATATTGAGAGAAAATTATCTCTCTTATGCTGGAATTGCAAGACCAGTTGGTGGATCAGTAACTTTATCTGGTGTACGCAGGTTATGCTTACGTTATGAAGAAACTGAATCAGTGATAAATAAGGCAATATCAGTCCGAAAAAATGCAGAAGTGCTTCTGAAGATAGAAAGATAAAAAGGATATGCCTCAAAGATAGAAGTATTTTATCAGATGCTGTTAGATGTGAAATGAATGATCAGTTAGTTTAAGAACAATATGGAGAAGATTAGCAGGTTTTGGACTGATAGAATTCTGAGGAAAAAACATTTTAAAATCTTCACCAACGCAAGAAAAGAGTTCAGTGGGAAAAAAAAAAAAAAAAAAAAAAAAAAAAACATTCATTGGTCAGAAAATCAGTGGAAGCAAATAATCTGGAGCGATGAGAGTAAAATACCACTCTTTGGTAGATATGGGGGAAAATATGTGAGACATAGAGTAGGGGAAGAGCTGTATCGTGATTACATTGAAGAAACTACAAAGAACCCAACAAATGTCCTAATTTGGACCTGTATGTCTACAGATGGTTTTGGTCGCATTCAAGAAATTGAATGAAATTGACTCTGAATGAAAAAAAAAAAGCATGGAAACTGTCTTGAACCAAAATTGATACCTTCCTGTGTAGCTGTAATAAAAAACAAGGGTTATCCTACTAAATATTGAATGTGTAAGTGTAACTTTAAAATATAATTAAATCTAAGATAGATCTTATTTTTTATGAGCGTATTTTTTTTTTTGTAATACAGATATTTTAATTATGTCTTTTTGTAATTAAATTCTACATTAAATTTCCCTGAATTTAATATATAAACGTTTGCATTAAGTGAAATTTATTATATTCTTCAAGCACACAAAATTTTAAAACATGAAAATTTCAAAAAATATCCACAATTTCGCCATTACTGTATTTGACACTTGATGACTACCATCATGTCACTATGATAATATTCAGGTTTATTTTGCTGGAAATTTTCTTTGTCAATGGATAAGACATAAATGTGTTTTATAGTGTTTCTCTCTTTCTTCTTTTCTTTTAAACATTTATTCATGATATATATTTATGAAAAATAATCTAATCAATTTATATAAATGCGTATAATACTTAAACATACATATATTTTCTTTTAAATTCCAAATTGCAACAGAAAAGTAAAATTGCACATATATAGAGAAAAAAAAACAGGAAACAGAAATGCTGTTCTAATATTACGCAGATTTTAAAGGTCGTTTGCTTAAAAGCAAAACTTATGCAACTAGTCCCGCTGTGAATATTGAAATGGATTTCAAAGTTTACGTACCGGAATTACATACTGTAAAACAGCATTCCTAAAAGTAAGATAATTTTTCTAACTTACCATATGACAAAAACATCATTCCAAAACAGCTACTTAGAATATAGTGATTTTAGTTATAAGATGTGATGAGCTAAGTAAAATGCTGCATTTGTTTCATATATGCTCTGCATTCGTATAAAAAACGTACACTGTTTTTTAATACGTCACCATGGAAACGAAGTTACAAAAAAGTGAGAAAACATTACAAACAGGATTTATTCTGTAAAAATATTATACTTACAATTGAAATTACAAATTTCCTTTAGTCAAACCAAATCCTCATGTTCTTCGCGCAACTGGAATTTTAAAATAAATTTATAGTTCAAACACGGTCCATTATACAAGAAGATACATGATTAGTGGGATAAAGGCTGTAAATCAATCAACAACACCCGCTTTCGTCTTCATTGTGTTAATTTAGTAATTATTCTTTGAAAGTTATCTATTTTCTGTAAAGAAATTATAAATGAAAATCCAAAGAAATTTAAAATATTTTATTACCCTCTGTACTGAGTTAAATTATATTTTGAATTTTAAGATGAAACCGGTCGAAATGAAAATGAATATGTCAATTAATAAATGAAACATAACTTATGTTCTGCTTTTTTTTTTTCAAAACATTTTACTGCAAGATGACGAAAAGCGCCTAATTATAAAACATTATGTTTGTCTATCTTTGACATATATTAGAGTAGTTAATTGGTTATAAAACATTAATTGATTTCATTGTTTCTATAGAGCTGCTTTTACGTTTGTTTTAACAAAAAATAGAGGAAATTATTGAAGATAAATATTTGATTATGTTCTGCAAACATTTCACTAATAATTTTTTAACAAGTTGGAAATTGCTCGTCAAACGTGGCAAATGAGGTGCGTTCGTACTATAACTAGTTTTATAATTATTTTTTGCACCCCATATTGTACTGAATGTATACTTTTTTGCACTTCATAAAGCGCATAGTCTGATACATCATTAAAATGCACTTCCAATAATTTTTCCCATTCCCCGTAATGTAACGGAACACTTTTGACTGTCCCTGTAATTAAACTATACATCCGATTTTCCTAAAATTTGAAATAGCTCAACAAAACTTTGCAACAATTATATCTTTAAAATTTCAGACCATTCGGAAGGCTGTAATATCATTAAAATGCACTTGCAATAATTTTTCCCATTCCCCGTAATGTAACGGAACACTTTCGACTGTCCCTGTAATTAAACTATACATCCGATTTTCCTAAAATTTGAAATAGCTCAACAAAACTTTGCAACAATTATATCTTTAAAATTTCAGATCATTCGGAAGGCTCTAATATCATTAAAATGCACTTGCAATAATTTTTCCCATTGGCCGTAATGTAAAGAAAAACTTTTGACTGTCCCTGTAATTAAACTATACATCCGATTTTCCTAAAATTTGAAATGGCTCGACAAAATTTTGCAACAGTTATATCTTTAAAATTTCAGATCATTCGGAAGGCTCTAATATCATTAAAATGCACTTTCAATAATTTTTCCCATTGGCCGTAATGTAAAGAAAAACTTTTGACTGTCCCTGTAATTAAACTATACATCCGATTTTCATAAAATTTGAAATGGCTCGACAAAATTTTGCAACAATCATATATTTGAAATTTCAGACCATTCGGTTGGGTAGTTTTTGCTCTGTTACATGCGGACAGACGGACGGACGGACAGACGGACGGACGGACGGACTGAACGACGACTATAGGTGCTACGTATTTATATAATTACGAACGCACCTAAAAAGACTATTTTTTACTGCGTTTTCTAAAAAAGCAAAAAATTCTTTCACTGAACAGTGAACCACACTAATGAATAACTGTATATATATTGCCAATTTTTTAAATAATGTTTTAGCTCTATCCAATTCTTTTTTTAGAATTTTAAATGTTCCATATTTATTTGAATGGCTTTGGTGTTATTAAAAAACACTTATTCTGTATGCGTATATATTGGATTAAAGAAAACGTATCTAGAATTTGTTTTAAGAAGTGTCTTAAGCAAGTAATATCCTATTGCTTTGCCGAACAAATTTAAATATGTCATGCAGTTTAATTGGAAAACAATTCTAATTTTTAAAAAAATCTGAGCTTTAACGTTTGCTAAATTTTTGTTTTATGCCTCTTAAAGGATTTTGAAATGAAAATTTATACTGCAGTTGCGAGAAAAAGAAGATTGATTTTTTAATTAAAAAGGCTAAATAAATATAAAACTAATTAACAGTAAAGGTAGAAAGAATACAGCAATTAATACTTAGCGTTACAGTAATTACTTCTAGGGCATAATTACACTAAGATTTCCGAAAACATCTGCCATAGAGCCGACTTCCAAAACGACCAACATAAATAATACATAAAATTAAAAAATAATACAGTATGTAATCTGAAAATGAAGTTTTGATTATATTGTGATCCACTTTTTAAACTCGTTACCAAGAGAGTCGTGGCAGATTACCCTGTCCTAAAATGCTAGTTAATCGCAATTAGTTTAACAGAAATGTCACGATAGTTTATTATTCTACGGTGCAATAGCTTTAATGCGTGGATTAGCAGTCTTCGCTACTTTCTCCCAAAGCGTTCATTCGGTTTCCTCCAGTGTTAAGTACATTAATTGCAAGACACTATTTGTAGTAATCGTGTGTTCGAAAGGTAGGATTGCGATATTAAGTATGCATATGCGAGTTCGATCTTACTTTTGTGATGATATCACTCCAAATAAATAAATGGATAACTTTTCCGGAATAGGATCTAATATTTTAGTCGACAGAAAACGCGTTCTCTCTGAGCATCGACAATTAAAAATATACGAAAGTGATGAGTTTGGCTAAATATTGAGTTCAATTATCCATGTTGTATGTCCGGAAAAGAATCAGTATTTAGTACGGCTAATAACTTTTCACTCGGCATGAAATATCTCCTCCTATCCTCTTAAATATGTTTCCCCCAAAATAAAGTTTTTTTTTTTTTTTGATACGATCATCAATTACAAAGTTACGGCCGGTTTTATGAATACAAATCTTTGTTAATTTTTTTTCGCTCAAAAATGTCTTTTATATCGTATGAGATAAGCTGAAAGTTATTAAATGAATTCAAAATAACAGTAATCCAAATCGGGGTCTTTTGAGTCTTCTTTAAGATTATCAATGTTTTCATAATTTTGCATTATAAACCGTCTTTGTATTCACTAAACATGCCGTAACATTGTAACGAATCGTCGTTTCGAGTTTCGAATTGTTGTCATTATATTCAGAATTAAGAGTTACATAATAATCGATGCCCCTACTTTAACTTTTTTTTTAAACAATTGTGTTATCCCATCCGACATAGTCATGAGTTTGGCCAACTAGTTAGTTCAATTATCCGTGTTGTATGGCGGGAAATAAATTCAGTGCTGATTATGGCTAATACCTTTACACTCGGCATGAAGTATCTCTTCATACTGATTACAAAGTACAGGTAAAATATGATGGCTCTCCCAATGAGTGTAAAAATGGCTATTCATCAAACTGTGGGGAGAACATGATTTTGGAAGTAGAAATAAAGATCCGATCAGTCCCCACAAAAATAAAGTTGTTTTAACATGTTTTGGAGAGCAAAAATGAAAGGCTGCATTTAAACTCAGGAAGGAGGAAACTCAAATTATTTTAAGTAGGTCAAGTGGATTATAGTTTATTATATAATTTTAATTCTGAATGGAATGACACCATCTGCAAGTATATACGGTAATTTGTTGCAATGTTACGCCAGGTTTTATTAATACAAAGTCGAAAATTATACTTTAGAGGAGATAAAATAGGTCATTACAATAACAGCAGACGGCCATTCATGAAAATTTGTAAAGAATTTTGTTTTTGCAGGAGAACGGAAGGTCGATGAGTCCCAGAAAATAAAGTTTTTTTTTTACTTTTTTTATTATGCAAAAGATGAGATCTTTTCGCGGGTCGAATAAATAAACTTTTTTGAAATAGGTCCCGTAGGGAATCGTTCATTAAGATTGTTAATTTAGAATCGAATAATACCGTCTTCAAGGGGATACGATAATCCATTACAAAAGTACGGCCGGTATTATAAATACAAAGACTTTGTTACATTTATTTTATTTTCAAAAATGTTCTTTATATAAATATTCTGAAAGTTGTTAAATGTTTTCAAAATATCAGTAATCAAAATGAAGGTAATTTGAGTCTTCTTCACAATTATCAATCTTGTCAAAATCCATGTATTCATAGTTTTGTATTATAAAACGTTTTGTATTCACGAAACCTACCGTAACATTGTAATGAAGGGTCGTTTCGACTTTCGAAGTGGTGCTATTCGATTCAGACTTAAGAGTTACATTATAAATGATTGAGCATGCTTGATTCTTTTTTTTTTTTTTTAAGTTGGATTCTCCCACCCGACATAATATTTCCCTTTTCCCCCTTCAAAACACAACCAAATAACTTTATTTTTAGGGAATTTATCTGATCTTCATTTTTAGCATCAAAACGAAGTTCTTCACAACTTTTCGAGAATGGTCATCAATTGTTGCTGTAAGAAACACTTTTATCTGCACTAAAGTATAATGTTTGACTGTGTATTCATAAAACCTGATGTAAATTTGTAACAAATGATTGTATCGACTTGTGGGTTTCGGATGGTGGCATACGATTCAGTATAAATAAACAATTAAATTTTAAAAATCAAAAAACCCGACTGCGTAAAAAGTGAACTAATTAATTATTTATCATCAATGTGAAGCTATCTTTTTTTTTTAATTCCTACTATTAGCTCACACTCTCGCTATATATATCTTGTTCAAATTTTCAATCGTTAATAAAATACTTATTATTCATCCAATTAAGTTGAAATAAATTTTTTTAAACTTATAGTGGATTACACTTGATGTTAATCCAATTTTTCTTCAAATATTAATTAATTAATTTAATTAAACTAATTAATTTCAATAATTGGGAGAGCCCTCTTCTTGATCAAGGTATTTTAAGACCGAGAGAGGCCTCTTTTTTATCAAGGCATTTTAAGCGCCACTCAAGCGGAAAGAAGAATGGGAGAAAAAAATTCTCTTATTGACCTAAGTAGGAATTGACTTGTTTTTGAAAATCTTTTTTTTATATCACTTGTTTATATTAGTTAGCTATTTTTTTATTTACTTGTATTGATGACTTTTAAGTTGTGTTTAATTGTTAGTGCCTATCTATAAACACTGTTTTAATGAGGTCTATAGATGTCTATGATGGATAGAATTGCAGTAACGCTAGAGATCCTACATACACAACTTCCAGGTTGTATAATATTTTAACGGAGCTTCTGACTGTAAAATAGTCCATGAAACATCGTCTTCATTTTGAAAGACCTATCCAATAATATGCCACTCAATAGCGTGCATAATGTTTTTGTTCGTCCCTACCGCCATTTTGAAATTATAAAAACATAACCTAGCCTATAACCATCGGGCCGTTAAGACGAATTGATAGAGACCTCATTCATTAAAATCCATCCAGCCGTTGGGATGTTTGGAGGGTACAAAGAAATCCACATACACAGATATGCGTGAAACACATAACGCTTCTTTTCAGTCGGGCAAAAAATACACAATACGCGATACCACATTTAACATACTGAATATAATTTGAGTCCTCCACCGTCCATAAGTTAAAATGTTCTCTTTTGCACCCACCACAAACAAAAGTTTTAAAATAACTTCTTTTCGGCGGTCTCATCGGATCTTCAGTTCTAGTACCAAACCGAAGTTCTTCCTAAACCTCCGTCAAAGGTCATCAGTTGTATATTTCTCACATTTTTTATTTTTATTATATTTGTATTAATAACAATGTAGATTTATTTATACATAACACATTTTTTTCTGCAAAATCAGTATTTTCGATGGAGATTAAAGATTCCGGTATAATTTAAAATTTATTACGTACACATGGATGTTTTTCTTTCTTTTTAGCTCACGGGCTATCAAAGCCTGAGAACTAATGTGCCCGCAGGTTCTGTATACGTGTATGTACGTATGTATGTATGTACGTAAGGCGATAACTCTTCATAGAAATATCCGATTTGCTTCAACTTTTTTCTAGGTTTATTCTGATAAAGCGCTTCCCTGATTAGATTTAGAGGTTCATTGTTTAAGAATAAAGGGGAAACGGGGTACTAATAACCCCTTAATATATGTAAATGGGTTTTTCTATCCGATTTGCTTCAAATTTGGTATGCAAGTTTATTCTGATAAGGCTATTCCCTGATTAGATTTTGGAGGTTCATTATTTAAGTAGAAAGGGGGAACGGGCGCCTAACACCCCCTTTAGTTTAGATAAATGGGTTTTTCTATCCGATTTGCTTCAAATTTGGAGTACCGGCTAATTCTGATAAGGCGCTTCCCTGATTAGATTTAGAGGTTCATTGTTTAAGAATAAAGGGGAAACGGGGTACTAATAACCCCTTAATATAGATAAATGGGTTTTTCTATCCGATTTGCTTCAAATTTGGTATGCAAGTTTAATCTGATAAGGCGATTCCCTGATTAGATTTGGAGGTTCATTATTTAAGTAGAAAGGGGGAACGGCCGCCTAACACCCCCTTTAATTTAGATAAATGGGTTTTTCTATCCGATTTGCTTCAAATTTGGTATATCGGTTTATTCTAATAAGGCACTTTCATGAGGAGATTAGGAGACTCATTGGTTAAGTATAAAGATGTGAAACAGGGGTGGGGGGGACTAATTCCCCTTAATTTAATTTTCGTGGAGCATTATTATTTTAAATAAGAGTATAATGTACAATTAGCGTGAATAGCCTGTAAGCTCAATGCCATTAGTTTAACTGGGCACTTTTCTTTTTATTGTCTCTTCAGCCAATAGGGATATTTTATGCCGGTACTAAATAGAAAATTAAAATTTTTATTAAATGTAAAATCAATGATGTACAACTGGTAAATGTGTTTGTATTTTTTATACTTATATATGCATTTTTAGAAAATGCACTCTTAAATATTTAAAATCAATAATGCATATGCAATTGCATATACACTATATGGCCAATGAAGATTGGCCCCTTGCGATTTTTGACGTTTCGGTAAATATCTAGAAAAATACATGAGGAATTATCCTGAAACTCCAAGTGTTTAAACAGAATAGTATAGGTCAAATATTTACGCTAAGTGTTTTCCCCGAAACCCCATAGGGGACCGTCAACGAAATAAAAAAAAACGAATATCTTTTGAATAACCCTGTAAAAACTAATGTAGCAAAAGCATTCAAACTGCAGAACATGATAAAGAGGCTTATTGTAATAAACTGTGTTCATTTTTATGAGGATAGTATGTATACTAGTAGAGAAATTAAGGTTTTTATAAAAACAGTCCCAAATTTTCCAAGTTGTTTGCTTATAATTTTCTAGAGTTCTTAATATTAAAAAAAAAATGTTCTTTTCAGGAAATATGACAGTCAGCATTGTACAGAATACCCTGCAATCATAATTAAAAAATAATAAAAATTGAATGAAAAATGAGCAGGTTTACTAAAAAATGTTTCTCAGTGCGTGCTTGAACGCAATCAAAATATAATGTGCATAATGTATTAGCTAATTGTATAGCGTACGCAATATTGCATGTTGTATATCTTGATACAACTCTTCTATCCACTTATAATCCGGTCTCTGTTTACTTTGTTATGTTTAACTTGTCAAAACTTTCAAATTGATATCAATCACAATACCTTAAAATGCAATATTTATGTGTTATTTCAATTCAATAAAAGTCTAAAATGTTATCTGAAAGGACAATGGATTAATTCTATTAGATTAATCACAAATATTCAAATAATTGTGTTTACATACCTGAATTTAATATGGACGGTTAAGAAGATTAATTAAAATATTCGAAGTTGAAATATGGAATGTCATTTAAAGGGATCATTTTAATGAAATATTCTCATTGCATTCACTAACTCTTATTTATTTATTTATTTGCAAATTTTTCTTTGGTACGTTCAAAGGTAAATGAATGCATATTCAAATAAGTGTCTATTCCCATGTTTTAGGTTGATTTCATAAAAAAATAAAATGAATACATTTTGTAATGTATATACAGAAACATATAACATCTAATTCAAATTTTCAGTGTTATCAGAGTTATGCCTTTTAACAAATTTACATTTTTTATTTGTAAAGAAAAGCTTTGTACGCAAAGAATTTTAAATGTTTTTTTATTATTATTATTATTTTTAATAAAAAAATATATTAACGCATAGAAATTAACTAAAAGTTTTCATCGTCATTTTTAGTGGTGTGGGGCTGTTAGGTCAACAACAAGTTTTTTTTAACGATTTCCGTACATAAAATTTTTCTAATTTTAAACTGTATGAGTAAATAATATTTATTTTTTTTAATCTACCAGAAAATAATAATATAATAAAAGTAACTTGAAATATGTTTAATTATTTCGTTATATAATTTGTAATAAAAAAATGAATCCAATTTAAAGTTTGAAACAATTATCCAGTCTCTAGGTTGTACATAAAAATATCATAAATTACTCCAGAATATCCCAAATACGTCATAAATAGCGAAATTTCGAAAGCACAGATTTTTTTTAATGCAAAAAGTATAACTCTATATGCGATCATTGGTACTTATAAAGGCTACTACCTTAATTTTTAACTATAATTTTACACGTATTTAATCATTTCTCAAACATGCATTTGAATTGAATTAACAGATTAAATAGTTGTTTTTCACATCTTTGAGATCTTTTCCACAAAATTGTTTGCTATTTAAAATATAAGGTAAATAGCAAACTTTCTATTAACAAAATTTATAAAAGTGAATGTTTCTTTGTGAAAGGAGGGAAACAAAATATGTCCATTTATCATACTTTCTGGAGCATTAAGATGTCACTTTTATCTTTGGATTTAGAAAAGGAAGAACTTTGCACATTTTGTTGCAAAATACTTGAGAAAAGATAAGCTGGATATTTGCCAAAAAAGTCGAAAACTTTGTTTGTTCTTGTAACGCGAATGATTAATTGCATTTGAATGAAAAATTGTACTAAAGTGTGATAAATGTATTTCATGAATAATTGTACTTGTATTAGTGTTATATGTTTTATAGTTTTATTAGCCAAAATTATTTTGAGAAAATTATTCTTCATACAATAAAATTAATATACACTGTATGGCGTTTTGAGAAATGCTTATTAATATTCTATTGAAGAATATTCATTTTAAAGATACAGCACATGGAAATTGGTAGCATGCAATGACTTTCATTATGTTGAACTAAGGAACAAAAGACCTTAAGGATTTTTATAAACATTAATTTATAAAGTAGTTAAATATATTTCACCATTTATCAAAAGAAATGAACGCATTAATTCGCTAATTACACGTTTAGTCAATGACATTATCATGAAATTGGTCAATAAATTTATGGAAATTTTATTAGTTTCGTAAAGATAAACAAACCTTTTAATATTATTGAGTGACTTGGATAAATTTATTGCATACATGTTTTGGAGTTATAACAAATTTACGCAGATTGGAAAACATTTAACTTTTCTGAAAGCGTAGGGTTTCAGAAACATAGAGAATTTTGACTGATTCCATGTAGATCTAATGTAGAGGAAAACGATATAAGAAATAAATATTTTACTATCATCTAAAGACATAAATGAAACAGTTTTAGGAAACAGAATTTATTTAAAAAATGGTTTTAGATATATCGATTACTTTTAATAAATGTTTGGTTTTAAATTTGTTAAAATCTATTGGAATTTTCCATGTTGTTAATATTGGATAATTCCAATAACGAACTGCATCGTATTTTATTCCATCTTAAAAAAAATATATACTCATGAAAAATATAGCACGAAATGCAATAAATATCATTGACGCAGCAGATTTTCCTTTCTTTTGCATTTCTATGATTATATCAGGATGTCAAAAAACAATATTAGCAGATTCATCTGCTGTAGATCGAAAACAACTGAAGACGGTTCAATCAAAGGACAAAAAAATATTTTTTTGAAATTTAATTACTTTTTTAAATTATATTAGCAAGTGTGATAATTTTACATAAAATGGTTGAATATATTCCGATTTAAATATTTACTACAGTTTATCTTGTATGAATACTTGAAAAATGCGAACCAATAATATATTGTATATTTTCCAGCCATAAAAAAATACATATCTGTGAAAAATGTCTTTGGTAAAAAGTGAAAGGCAAGATTTATGATAAGAAATGTAAGGTTACATATGCAATGGAAAATGTAACAGTGAAGAGTAGAAAAAATTTCCTTTTAAACGTGAAAGGATGAATTTACGATTAGAAATATAAGTTACTTATTAGATATTCTTTTACTTTACTTATTTGAATGCCTTTTGCGCTTTATTTGCATTCTGCAGTAGGACGAGATTTAATTTTTTTTAGCCTCTTCAAAAGAAAAAACCCTATTTATGTTCGCTGATTGTGTAAATATGATGAAGAATTTCTTCAGAAACAATTTAACGGATTTAAAGGATACTTTTCACTACTATAGTAGTACATAAGAAAATTTTAAGCTAAAAGTATCCATAGCATCGTACATAGATTTTATCCAGGGGGATGTTAAAAGTTTTATGTAATTATCAGCAGCGAATTAAACGTAAGCGATGAACAATAAATTGTGTTTACAAATGTGATGCATTTGTTGGACGAGAAATAAAATTTGATTGATCAAAAGATTTTTGAAAATTTTCTGTCTTATGCGCAACTAGAGTTCCATTAGAAATAAGAAAATGACGATGCGTAGGTAATAAAATTAGATTATTCAAGAGAGTCATGGTTGAAACCGTGAACAATGAGAACCTAGAGTACATTCAATAATACAATAGTGAAATCTTTCAAGCAATGAATTTGATTACTTGAAAGGATTAAAAAAAATAATAACTTCGTGACACACCGTTAGCACTTGTCACGTTAATGTGTGTTAACATGTCTCATTCGTTTATTAGAAACTGTTAAGACGAGTACAGGGAAGAACTGGAATGTGTGTTGTAAGAGTTTGAACAATAAATTCCAATCTAATCATTCGCCAGGTGTGTATGCCACTACTCATTTATTTATAAAGACACTAAAATGATACCAACGCAGATTAATTTCAGTCTGGTGTCGCAAATTGTACTCTCTTGTTCCAAACAACTGACGCTAATATAGGCCAACTGGTGTTCGGTAGGTAATACAAACGCAATGTCAATAACGCGAGTTCTTTGAGTTATTGTAAGCAAGTGGTTTATTAAATAAAAGAATCATCTCGGTTTACTTTGACTATTTTTTTCTTTTCAAAATTATTTCTTATGATATCCCCTATGTGGATTTTATTATGCTTCTTATGAGACTTTCACTTTAAAGAATGTTTTAAAAACATTAAGAAACAATAAATTAAAGCAACCAGCAAGTTTCCATTTTAAATAAATTATTTATATTATTAATGAAACGCAAGTATTTTTTAACATTAATAAATTAAATGCCAAATAAAAAAGCCTAGATAGCTCATTTCGAAACTCAAAAATAACAATTTTAGATATGTGAGGTTCACAGATAAATAAAAGGTGTTAATTGAGAGAATGTAGTTTTAAAATGTTCAGAGACGATACAAAACATAGCTGTTTTATAACTTTCTTCTCTCAATTTTTTTAAATTAGAATTTATTTAAAAAAGGTTTTTGACAGGGAGTGATTATTTTAGACAAATTGTACATTTATAATGTTCTTTTATTTATCACAGTTTATCTTAGAAATATTTCATAAATGAGACAAAATATTATATGCAATGTATTTCATATTTTTTTAAAAATGCATATGTATGAAAAATAGAACAGTACAATAAATATCGTAGGAAGTATTAAAAACGACATTTCCAAGGGAAATTTAAATATTAGATGGCAAAATTACATATGCCATAAACATTGCTATGTTGATAGTCTAATACATAAATTGCCAACATTAAGGATTTAACCCTTTATGTACCGAGTTATGAATTCATGAAAATTTTATCTTCTAAAGCATTTTTCGTGAATTTTAGAAACGACATTCGAAGATCTACATAATCATTTAATATATTTTAGAAGGATAAGGATAGAAGGACTTAGAAGGATTATTTAAATTTTGATTTATAGGGATTTTGTGCAATATTTATAACCCCACCCAAATGTTTAATTTTCTATATTTTTCTTAGTATTTTGTAGAACTATGAAATGTACAAATACTTGTGTTCATTTTATTGTAAATGTTCTTACAATAGAAATAAAGAAATATTTCCGAACTGAAAAATCACCCCCCTACCACCACCCCCCCACCCCCCCCCCCACCCCCATTTCAAACGCCAAGAAGGCTGAAAAGATGCAATTGCAAAATAATTCATCCTTTTAAAAATATTTTTGTTTTGTGTAACCAATAATGCTTTTGGAACAAGATAAAATAATGCATCTATAACTCATTCTAAATTGTATTACTACTAATCGATGTATTAAATGAATTTTATAACAAGTTATTTTAATGATACTTATAAGTACCGTCAGTAGATAAAGGGTTAAAAACTAGCATATTATGGGACTCTGAAATTTTGCATTAAATATTTAAAAGTGCAACTTCTTAAAGTGTAATACATTTGAATTTATTTAATACGGCCACGGGTAAAACGAAGATACGGTTATATCGAGCAATTTGTGCGTTAAGTGCGGTTCATTATTTTAGCTGCATTAACATTTTCACGATTTTCACTACAGAAGCAGTATCACTGCTAATACGAACAGAACATCTGTTCATTCAATATGATTTTCGGAACAAGTAGGGTAGAATAAAGGAAGAAACTCCATTCCTATCAAGTAATATTCCCCTCTCAACATTAATATTTCTACGCTACAACTCTCAGTCGAAATGCAGTAATTTATAAATTTTACCATACAGAATTTCAAAATTTAGTGAGAACCCCCTTCCCCCGTCTCTCATATAAAATCCCAAGAAAATACAAAGGAATGCCCTGAAATTATGAAAGATTGAAAGAAAGATAGGGGGCGTGTTGAGGATATTTCAAATACCGCCCCTGTGTAAGACTTACAAGTGAGCCATGGAACAGAAGAAGCACGCAAGAAAAAACCTTTATTGTCTGTTTCTTTAACACTATTTATACCAAGAGATATCAAAAGACACCAAAATTATTCCCTAAGTTTAATAATTTCTTCACAACTAATTTTTTTGACTTTTCATTGAATAGTTGTTAAATTAAAGCAGCAATATCATTTTCTTCCAGCTCATCCTGGATCTAAAAGTATGCATATGGTATACCTATTTCTACCATGGGCTGTTTTTGACAACTTAAAGATTCCATAATTTCTAATTTCTAAGGATTTGATAATTCCTAATTTTAAACAATTTTACATATAAATATCAACAGCATTTTGTAGCATCGTATCAATTATAATCATATTAGAGAATCCCAATTTCAGTTGTAACGGAAAATACAGGGCTTGCTGCATAACTTTGAGATTCGCTTGTTTTCTGTCATGTTGCATTTTAGTGTAGATCATTGCAGTGACTAATTCTAAACAATTGAATAACGCGTTTTGTTCTTCAATTCTACTAGTGAGTTCAATACATGTTAATGTAAAAGCTGTGGTATTTTATAAGGAAAGAATTTTGTTACAGTGCTGTTTTTATGATTACTGCTTTTGTTGCTATTAGAAAGATTGAATTTTTATACATAGGACTGAGACACAGTTATAACGAGCAATCTGCGCGTTAAGTGCAGTTCATTATTTTAGATGCATTAACATTTTCATCCTTTTTCTAGCTACAGAAGCGGTATCACTGCTAATACGAACAGAACATATGTTCATTCAATATAATTTTCGGAAAAACTACACTGTAAAAAAAAATCTGTAAAGTTACTAACATTTTTCTAGGAAACTGGGATTCCAGGAACTTTTTATGTAACGGCAACAAGAAAAATTCCTGTAACAGATGCTGTTACAGAAATTTTTGCTGTTGCCGTTACATAAAAAGTTCCTGGAATCCCAGTTTCCTAGAAATTTTTTAGTAACTTTACAGATTTTTTTTTACAGTGTAGGGTAGAATAAAGGAAGAAACCCCATTCCTAGCAAGTAATATCCTCCTCTCAGCATTAACATTTCTACGCTACAACTCTCTGTCGATATACACTAATTTATAACATTTACCATACACCATTTCATTACCATACATAATTTAAGAGACTGAAAGTTTGTTGAGTTAATAATATTAAAATGTTCGATTTTTTAATAAAAAATTAAAAAAAATGAAGAATATAATATTTTTTAATTGTTGCTCGGGTTTCACTTGAAACATGTTTGATTAAATGTATGTACGAATTGAATATTTCCAACTGAGCGAAAAAATGCCCAGGTTAGGAATCGAACCAAGATCCTTGGCATACAAGGCTAATGCTTTAACGGCATACAAGAGAAATGCTTAAACGTAAAGCATTGGCCTTGTAAGCCAAGGATTTGGAGTTCGATTCCTTGCCTGGGCATTTTTTCGCTTAGTTGGAACTATTCAATTCGTATAACGTTACCAATCAGTTTGATTGTGTTAAAATAATAGTACATTTATGTACATTTATATTTTGTAGATTGTTGAATTGAGTTAGAATTCATAACCTGATTAAATAATCTCTAATAAATACGCATCAATGTATTATACATATTTTGCAGAAATTATCTATATTTAACTGATAATTTGAAATCCCAACAGTTTTGGCAATTAGTTGCATCTTCAAACGCAAAGTTTTCAAAAGAAACCTTTTGTTAGAATTAGGTACACACAAGATAGATAGTAGATATAGTGTTAAATGCGGTAGCTAGGCTGTATGAACCAACCGTTTCATGTTTCAAATGCACCAGAATATTTGACCAAATTTATTTGAAAATAAATTAAAGCATTTTTTCGTGTATAAAATAAACCGAATTTTTTGTTTGCAAAATACTGGTGCCAATGTGATGATATTTGGATCTTATTCAGCAATTCACCCATCAGAGCTCAAAGGGTTAACCGAGTTCGACTAAATATGTCTTTATAAAAAGTTAACTTTGTAAAATACAAAATAACAAATTCTATTGAACATATCGCTCATCTGCAAGAAAAGTGACACATCTCGACAAAAGTAAATTTCACAGCAGAGGCAAAAGAAAATTTGTTTGATTTTACTGAACATGAAATTCTAGCACTTTAGCACTGCATGCAGGAATAAAAACGTGCATAAAAGCATGAAACCCTTAAGAATGAAGACGTAGGATTTTGCTTGTAGGGTTGGGTAATTTTACCTCCCCACAAAATCCACCCCTCTTATGTGGTCACAAATGGACATATAGCGTAATAAAGGGATTTTCTGTCTAACTACAATTATGAAACTTTTGGTATAGCAAGAGGGACCTATGCCAGACCTATTAGATGAATAAAACACAAAATGAATTTTGTGTCATTTTTCCTTCGGGTGAGGGATATTTTACATCACACAAATAAAATTCACATGTGTAGGGAAGTATCAGGATGTAAAGAAATAGTTTTTGATTGATTGGCCTAATATTGCGGAAGATGGTACAAGATAAAGTCATTTTATTTTAGTGTAAAACAAATGTAGTTCATTTTTATAAAAAAGAATTTATTTGAAAAGTGTTTTTTTTTTTTTTTTTTTTTTTTTTTTTTTTGTCAGATCAATTATTTTTTATAGGTTATTAGTTTTTAATGCGTTTTTATTGGGTTTTTATTAATTTGAGTTTATCTTGTTGTAGTTATTTGATAAGATCAGGTCTAGTGATGAGCGATAACGAGATGTTTTTCTCGATTTTCTCGATTGTATGGATATCTCGATATTTTTCGATTGTGTAAATTTTTTCTCGATGACTCCAGTTTGCAAATTTGTTTTATAAATCATATATTATATATTATATACGTCATACATTTATCAAGAATCGTCTGCGGGTGAACTGGATGGTTGGTTGATTTTTTACGGCCGATTATCTACTCTTGGGATATAGGCCCGCGGGTGAACTGGAATGAGTCGATGTTAATAAAGACTTCGACCGCTAGTGACTTCGACCGCTAGCGGGCCCCTCCTTTAATCGGGGCCTTTAATTTATACGTACTCTTGTAATATGAAATCATGAACAGGTTACCCGCTATATACGGCACTGATATATGATAGCAGGCGGGTGTGGTGTGCACGCACTACAAAATCTTGTAAAAAATATAATATCGAAACGAATGAACATCGGACCAGATCTCTTGGGGGAGGGGTCAAAGCGAGCGGAGGGGCATAGCAGCTGCATAATATGATTAAGTCGTCACAGGTCTTTAGGCCTTTCCAACCATATGTCACATGAGAAGTCTGGATCTGAATTTATAAAAATGCCCTCCCCGTGGGGGCAAAGGGGGGGGGAGGGGTGCGGGATGTGGATAACATGAGTAAGTGGTCATAAGACTTTCCAACAATATGTCACATGAGGGGTCTCGGCTAAATTTAGAAAAACACCCCCGTGGGGGAAAAGTGGGGGGGGGGGCTGTCACCGGAGGTGCATTACATCAATATGTAGTCACAGACATTTCCAACGATATCTCAGATGTGGGGTCTTGGCTAAATTTGGAAAAGTGTCCCACGGGGGCGTGCAAAAAGGGGGGACGGACACCGGAGGAGCATAACATCAATAAGTAGTCACAGACCTTTCCAACGATATCTCCCATGAGGGGTCTTGGCTAAATTTGAAAAAGTGTCCCCCGGGAGGGGCAAATTGGGGGAGACTGTCACCGGAGGTGCATAACATCAATAAATAGTCACAGACCTTTCCAACGATCACAACGATTCACATGAGGGGTCTTGGCTAAATTTGTAAAAGTGCCCCCCGGGGGGGAAAAGTCGTGGTGGGGACACCGTAGGTACATAACATCAATAAGTAGTCAGAGACCTTTCCAACGATATCTCACACGAGGGGTCTTGACTAAATTTGAAAAAGTGTCCCCCAGGGGGGAAGGGGGGGGCTGTCACCGGAAGTGCATAACATCAATAAGTAGTCATATACCTTTTCAACGATATCTCACAAGAGGGGTATTGACTAAATTTGGAAAAGTGTCCTCCGGGGGGGCAAAGTGGGGGGGGTCCACCGGAAGTGCATAGCATCAATAAGTAGTCACAAACCTTTCCAACGATACGCCACAAGAGGGGTCTTGGCTAAATTTGGAGAAGTGTCCTGAAATTTCATATATTATAAATAATATTTAGCTGAGGGCTCCATAAAAAAATCTGATTTAAATGATAAAAACTGAAAAAAACTACCCTCGCAGTGGGGGCCAAATTGGGGAGGGGAGGCAGAAAGTATCATAATATGAAAGAGTCATCCGAGAACTTACCGATGACATATCACATGACTGTTCCAAAAAAAGTTTGAAAATTGCTCCCCCTCCCTCCCCCGTGGGCCCACTCTTTCGCCCCGGAATTCACACAGCCGCCACTTTAAAATTTTTAGGTTCAATAAATACTATTTACCGGAAGACAGCATAAAAAACCCACATCTAAAGTGATATTTAAATTTATCATAGAAATCGGCTACGGTTTTAAAAATTTGTTCGCCCCTTCCCCATCCCCCTTTGGGCGAAGAATGGTTCATAGTATTAAAGAGTGGTCAAAGGGCTTTTCGATTATATGCCACAGGAAGGGTTCGGTAAAATTTTTAAAATTGCACCCCGCATTAGTCCACTCTCACGTCCTCCTCCTTCGAAATCACCAGACCCACCTTCCTCTTTGAAATTTTTATATTTAATAAATAATTTTTATCGGAGTTTTGTGACATCTTGGTAGAGCTAAAATAAGAGAAACTTAGGGCTTAAGGAAAATTAGGGCTTCATTTCACAGCTCATTGTCATGCCTCTTTCTCTATCTCGTCCCTTGGTAATCTCGATAAATTTTCTTACTTTTCTTCTCTGCCGAGGACGAGAGAAATCCTCGAAAAGCTTCTCATAGCGAAATGTTGAAAAGTGCGAGAGAAATCCTCGAAAGGCTTTTCATTGGGAGATTTCGAAAAGGACAAGAGAAACCAGCGAGAGGTTTCCCATCGGGAAAGGTTGAAAAGGGCGAGAGAAACTGTCGAGAGACTTCCTATCCCGAAAGGTTTCAAACCGCGAGAGAACCAACCATCGAGCAGCTTCCCATCTGGAAGTGTCGAAATGCTGGAAAAATCATCGAGATGAGATTTGCCGAAATGCGAGATGGAAATGAAGCTTTCAGAGTCAAACTTACCGCATTTCTGGTTTAAGTCATAATTTCTCAAAGGAGTTCATCTGCTTATGCAATCTCTTTTTAGCTCACAGGCTATCTAAGGCTGAGAGCTAATATACCCGTCGGTTCTTTGTGTACGCATGTACATACGTACGTACGTATGTATGCACGTAACGCGATAATTCTTGATTGAAATGTAGGATTTGCTTCAATTTTGTTATGTTCATTCTGATAAGGCGTTCCGCTGATTAGTTTTGACGGTTCATTGGTTAAGGATAAAGGGAGAGAAGGGGGGCTGATCCCCCTCCCACTCCTTAATTTAGATAAATATGTTTTTCATGCAGAATTATTCGATTTGCTCCAAATTTCGTATACCGGTTTATAATGTTAAGGAGCTTCCCTGATTAAACTTGGAGGTTCATTAGTTAAGTATGAAGGGGGAAAAGGGGGGTAGACCCCCTCCTTAATTTAGATAACTGCGTTTCTCATGCAGAATTATTCGATTTGCTCCAAATTTGGTATACCGGTTCATTATGTTAAGAAGTTGTCTTGATTAGATTTGTAGGTTTACGGGTTAAGTATAAAGGGGGAGAAGGGGGGTGGACCCCCCCTTAATTTAGATAAATGGGCTTTTCATGCAGAATTATTTGATTTGCTCCAAATTTGGTATACAGGTTTATTATGTTAAGGAGCTTCCCTGATTAGACTTGGAAGTTCATTGGTTAAGGATAAAGGGGGAGAGGGGGGCTGGTCCGCCCCCCCCCCCTTAATTTAGATAAATGTGTTTTTCATGCAGAATTATTCGATTTGTTCCAAATTTGGTATACCGGTTTATTATGTTAAAGAGCTTCCCTGATTAAACTTGGAAGTTCATTGGCTATGGATAAAGGAGGAGAAGGGGGGCTGTCCGCCCCCCCCCTTAATTTAGACAAATGGGTTTTTCATGCAGAATTATTCGATTTGTTCCAAATTTGGTATACCGGTTTATTATGTTAAGGAGCTTCCCTGATTAAACTTGGAAGTTCATTAGTTAAGTATAAAGGGGCTAAAGGGGGGTAGACCCCCTACTTAATTTAGATAAATGGGTTTTTCATGCAGAATTATTCGATTTGCTCCAAATTTGGTATACCAGATTATTATGTTAAGAAGCTGCCTTGATTAGATTTGGAGGTTTATGGGTTAAGTATAAAGGGGAAGGGCTAGTCTCCCCCTTAATTTAGATAAAAGGGTTTTTCATGCAGAATTATTCGATTTGCTTCAAATTTAATATACCGATTTATTCTGATATGGCACGTCCTTCATTAGATTTGGAGGTTCATTGGTTAAGTATACAAGGGCGAAAAGAGGGCAAGTCCTCTCCCCTAAATTTAGATAAATGGATTTTCATGGAGAATTATTCTTTTAATTATTTTTTATTAATTTTTCTTTTCTATGTTCTTTCTGATAAGGAGCTTTCCTGATTAGATTTGGAGGTTCATTAGTTAAGTATAAAAGGGTTAAAGGGGTTAGACCACCCTTAATTTAGCGATATGTTTCTTTTTTTCATGCAGAATTATCTGATTTGCTTCAAATTTGATATACTGATTTGTTATAGTTAAGGAGTTTCCCTGATTAGATTTGGAGGTTCATTGGTTAAGTGTAAAAGGGGCAAACGGGGGATATTTCCCTTCATTTATTTTTTGAGGGACATTATTCTTTGAAATAAGAGTATAATATACAATTAGTGTGAATAACCTGTGAGCTCAATGCCATCAGTTTAACTGGCACTTATCTTTTTATTGCTATTAACCGATGTGGTTTTGAAGCATAGTGGTTTATGTATTCAGTTCTGTATAGTTCTAGTTTTAAACTTTACTGTTAAATTTAATGTCATTTGGCCCCGAATTTTCAATGTTTCTCTTATTTTAGCTCTGCGAAGCTGCCCCATACCTGGGGACTCAGCTAAATAGTATTTATTAAATATAAAAAGTTCAAAGAGGAAGGTGAGTGAATTCTGGCGGGCGCGAGAGTGGGCAAAGGGGGGCGGGTAGTTTTCAAACTTTTACCAAACCTCTCCTTGACATATCATCGGAAAGTCCTTTCACCACTCTTTCATTTTATGAACCTTTCTCCTCCCAGAGTTGAATTCCATAAGGGGATGGGGGGGGGAGCGGTGCGGGGGTGAATTTTTTTTTATTTTAGAGATTTCTACAATAAATATCATTAAATGAGGTTTTTTAATGGAGCTCTCCGATAAATATTATTTATAAAATGTAAAATTTTAAAAGTGGGGCTGCGTGATTTCCGGGTATATTCTGGGATAAAAGAGTGAACCCACGTGGGAGGGGTGGATTTCAAACTTTTTTTGGACCAGTCATTTGACATATCATCAGAAACTTTTCGGTTATCATCGGAAAGTTACTCTTTCATATTATGAACCTTTCTTCTTCCCTCCCTAGTTTGGGGCCCCGAGAGAGGCACTTTTCGAACTTTTTTGAAATCGTAGCGTTTTTAATCATTTTAGATCGGATTTTTTTACGGAGCCCTCCGATGAATAATTTGTAATATATGAAAATTTCAAAGAGAAGGATGGGCAGGGTATATTTCGGGGGGCACGATAATTGGAATCCTGGGAGTTGGGACTCTTTTCTATCTTTTGCTGACACCCCTCATGTGATATATCATTGGAAAGCTCTGTGACTACTATTTCATTTTATATATCGCCCGCACCCCTCCCCTTAATTTGCCCCCGCGCAGCGGCACTTTTCTAAATTTAGCCGACACCCCTCATGTGGCATATCGTTGGAAAGTCCTGTGACCACTTATTCATATTATGCACTTTCCTCGCCCCTCCCCCCTACTTTGCTCCCCGCGGGGGTTCGTTTAATGTATTCCAGTCGAAGACTTTCTAAAAATGGGGAAATTAAAGATGCAATCTCAAATGACGTAGAAAAATCAATAAAAAATTTTGGATCCCTTTTATCATCCTTTAGTTCATGTTTTTGCCACTAGGGGGTGCTTTTGATTCTTATTCATTTGGCCATTTTGGTGCTAATTGCCGAAAAAATTCTAATTTTTGATACTTAAACTCCCCTTACCGCTTCATAGCTACTCGCGTTTTTTCAGCTTTTTTCAACCAGGGGGCACCCTTGCAAGACTTCTCCAGTCTTATGGCTCCATTATAGCCTCCTTTTGGTTTGTTGTTTCTTTATTCCATATGTTTTCAGTTACCCTTTATTTAATAAAATCTGCCTTATATATATGTAAAAACAATGATTTCAATAATCGATTCTAGAACATCTCCTTTGTAGATTCTCGAAAGTAATCGATGACTGTATCGATTGTGTATTTTACGATAACGATTTTTTTCGATTGGAAAATTTTCGAGAATTTCCCATCACTAAGCCCTATCACTACCATGAAATTGTCGGCCAGAATAATAGCTAAGTTTTCCAATAACTGTATTTAGCTTTTCTCGTTATAAATCGATTGTAAAACATCTCGATTGTAGATTCTAGGAATTAATCGATGGCTGTATCGATTGTGATTTTTTACGATGACGATTTTTATCGATTGTCGAATTCTCGAGAATCGCCCATCAATAAGGTCCCATCTCCCAGTAGTCCTCGGCCCATGCAGTCCATCGCGCCACCGATACGGTCGGCCCGAAGGCCTCCCTTCCAGAGGCTCTGGTCTTCGGTTGCACACTGCCCAGCACACGTCACGCAGCCTAACTCTCAAACAAAGAGAAGACCAACCGATTGCGACAGTCCTCAACTATGAGATCATGTAGCACATTGTATTTTAGACAGTCAAAGTAAGACATATGGATGAACCATATTATAGGAGAAATGATAATACCTTGTAAGGTATGAAAAGCAATATTTTTCGATGAATGTTTCCGATCAGAGAAGCACGTATATATATTTAACATCTCTTTCTGTTGTTGTAATGAATTAGATGATGTAGTTGTATTCCACAGTAAAACGGGCATTACACAATTTTAACACAATACTTTCAATGAATTTAGTTATTGCTTTCATGAAAAATTCAGTTGAAAGAATTAAAAACATATATTAACCTTTATGTATAAAAGTTAATTTTAACCTTCAAAATAGATAATGGCACCAGACTTCTGGAATAAAATTTGCTTTTAAAATGTATCTGGAAAAAAAAAAAAACATATTCACGAATTTTCGAATAAATTCGCTCAAAGAGTACCGGCGTCATTCAATGATTTAAACATTCTGGCATCTCTGGAATTACTTTACACCTTAAAGGTTAAGGAATGATTATAAATAAATATTTACAATGTTTTAATTTAAAATAAATTATTTTAACTGAAAATGACACGCATATTAAAACAATCAAAGTCGTTTAAATACATGCCAACAAGTTGAGCTGAATACATTTTAATACACATACAGGAACAAAACAATAGTGCATTAAGGGAAAATATGAGAATTTCATAAATGTAGTACAGACTGTTGAGTGGATATTAGTATAAAATAGCGAAAGACGATACAAGAAATAGTTTTTTATTATCTTATAAGAGAAATCATTAACTTTCATGAAAGTCTATAGTGAGTGAAAGAAGAGTGATTATTTCAACTGAATTATGGCCTGTATAACGCGGTTTATTTGTTAAAGTTTATCTTCTTATAAATATTTGATAAATGATAACAGTACCACCTGAATAATAATAATAAAAATGTATGTATAAAAAAATAACAGGAAAACGTGAAATAAATATCTTTGTAATCAAGAACAAGACTAATTTGTACGCAAATGGAAAATACGTGAGAAAACAGTAAGCGTTGATTGATTAGATGTACGTTTAGAAGAACCGAAAAGATCAGAGAAACGTTCATGCTTTTAATTTGTATATACAAAATATGAATCATTTTTATAAAACAAAATTTTTCTGAAAAATGCTTTTAGTAATAGCGTTTATTTTAGATAAATGGTTGGTTTATAGTTTATTTTTATTTATTGCAGTTTATCTAGTAAATATTTTATGAATGCGAAAACATAATACGACGTATCTTTCTTAGAAAAATGGGTATGAATAAAAATTGTTACAGGAAAATGTGTTATAAATATCTTTTAAGGCAAGAAGAGGATCAATTTCCTTATGCGTTTGAAGCAAATTAGACGCCCCAGAAAAGAAATCCATTCAATAAATGTATGTTTCCTTTAGAAAAGGTAATAAATTTAAATATTAAATAACAAATTCTACTGAACACGCTTTAGAACAAAAAAATAGCATTTTGCACAAATACAATAATATCAGGGTGTGAAAAGAATGCACTTTTTAGATTAATTGGATATAGATTTAAAAACTTATTTAATCGAACACGGAAACAACCAATAGATGTATTAAAAGCTGCTGAATCAGCCTTAAAATCCCTCAGTAAAAGGAAAATAAATATAAATCCGTGTACAGGAAGATCGCCACAAGTTTTTAATTTTAATTCAATCTTTCGTAATCATTTTAACTAGGGATGCACCGGATATTGATTTTGCCGGATATCGGATACCGGATATCCGAAGCTCCTTGGCCTGCCGGATTCGGATATCCGGCCGGATATCCGATCGGATATCCGGCACTAGATATGTTTTTAGTTATATGGTGAATTATTTCTTAATATAATGCCATCTCAGAACAATAAATTACAAACATGTTTCGCACATTATTAATACATTTTAAATGTATTGAAATGTAATTTACAAAAACTATATCTCTTTGAATATCAGGGCTTGAAATTCAAGTTTTCCCAGGAGGAGAGTTTCCTACCCAACATTTATAAATGCAGGGTAGTTGAACTGTTGGAAAGGAAAAAAAAAAAAATCTTTAAATTCCGTTATTTTTTATGTGCCACTTAAAGAATTACATTTATACAGACATGACAAAATACCATTGAAATAATTTAAATTAACAACTCAAGATAATTATCCAAAATTTTTATTTTTATTAAAACAAAGGAACAGAATCAAGCTTTATATATACCATGTCTATCTTTCAACTTTCACCTAAGGTTATGGGTAATTGACAATTGGGATGCTAAATGAATTTCTTAATTTAGATTTTATTCCATTTTGCATCCTTTAGCCTCTCTCACAAATTACTGTTTTGACAAACGGCACAGAGCAACATTTATAACTTTAGAAATTATCGGAAACGCATGGTTATGCTGTCCTAAACAATTTTAGAAAACTTTGCAAAATCTGATGTGCATTAATTTTTAGCTTATTTGCATGAATAATGCATATCGGTGATTGTATTGTCAATATCCTACAGTGATTGTATGCCACTTCTGAACAAACTTGTTTTATATATCCTTAATGGAATTATTGTCAAGACTGTAATCTCTGGTAGTTTTGTTAATTAAACTATGTTCTATGCATTGGAATTTTAAATCAATATCCAAAGTTTGAAAAGGGAATAGTCAATTGATTTCTTCTATTACACAAGAAAAGGTTGATTTCAAAAAGTCATGTCCTAATTTCTGTTAACTGCAAGTAACAACTAGTTTGTTGTTTCTAAATAGTTTCCTTCAATTTTTTTCTTCTTCGTGTGAACCACAAGATCTAATCTTATTTTGTTTAATAGTGAATCCAGGCCAATTTGGTAGGGCTCAGTCTCTGGTGGCCGTTACTGTCCATTTAGTAATTTTCTTTTTTGGGCAAAGGAAATAAAAATCACAAAATATCTAAAAAATATCAGAGATTTCGTCAATCATGGCAGAAAGAAAAAATATATATCATTCTGTGAATTGCGAGAATTAACTAGTTTTTTGTTTCTAAATATGTTTTTTTGAAGTTCACCAATTTTTTTTTTCTTCATGTGCACCACAAGTGTAATCTCATTTTGTATAGTAACCAATTTGGTAGAGCTCAGCCTCTGGTGGCTAGGACTGGACGATGTCTCAATTTCTACATTGTGATGTATCGCCAGAATAAAATGACGATATCACAATGCATCGTGGTGTTAGACATTTGTTACAAGTGTCTTGGGGTTTATTCACAACTCAGATGCCAGCAAAATTATTACATTTACTAACTCTTTTAATTTATACATTTATTTATTGTTATATTTTATTTTATTTTTTTAAACAGGGGGAGGGGGTTATCCTATCAAAATAAACTAGTGAACCAATCCTCTTTTCCTGTCAATACAAGATGAAAAATCAAATGGCTCTGTATATTATTGCACACGTTTAGAGTCAAAGTGATGTGGCCTAGGGAAAATGTATATTTTGCATCGCCGTATTTTCTCAAATGAACATCGTGGTGCCTTCATACATCTAGAAAAACAGACTTGAAACTGTGAAGCATGTAGGGATTTTGGATTGAGTTGTTTATCTGCTTCGATGATTGAAGGAGAAACCGGTCTCCCCTTACTCTACCATCGGTCTGGTACATCATAGATGTCTAGCTATGCACATGGTTATTCACATTGGCGGCAAAACCAGTCTTCCCTGTACTCCCCATTCATTTGCGATCCCGGTGTGATGCATTGTATGTCTGCGATGCATCGCTAATTCAAAGATCAGGAAATCGGTTTGACAATTTATGATTTAAATCGAGGTATCGCCCAGTACTACTGGTGGCCATTACTGCCCTTTTAGTTATTTCCTAATTTGAGAACACAGGAAAAACATCACAAAATACGTAAATTGGTCGTAGAAGAAAATATCGCTAATTTCGCCAATCATGGTGAAAATAAATAAAAACATTTGTCGACCGGTCTCCAGTAAAAAAACTGAAGTTTGTGGAAATTGGCAGAGGGAAAATATCACAAAATTCATCAATTGATCACGGAAAAATATCGTGAAATTTGCCAGTCCGTCATGAGCAGATATCGTGAAATTTCTCAGATGGTCACAGAGGAAAAATGCGAAAATTTTCAATTGGATGCAGAAAAACAATCATTACTTTCATCAGTATGTCGCAAGAACAAAGAGAGAAATTTGCCAATCGGTCACATAATAAAATTGCTAAATTTGTCAATTGATCGCAAGAAAAAAAATTATGAAATTCACCAATAGGTCTCCAGAAAAAATCGCAAAATTTTTTGGTCAGATGCAGACATGAATTTTGTCAATTTGTTGTAACAAGAAACTGTGATATCTGCCGATTGATGGCAGAAAATATCATGAAATTGTCGGTCGGTCCGGAGACTACATCGTCGTTTTACAAAGAATCATTTTCGGAAAATGATTTTTTGGAAACAGGAGCCTCCACCCGCAATATTCTTTAGGGCACGAATCCTGCCATCCCATCTCGAAATTCAAGCCCTGCGATATATATTAATAATGTTGCATAACAAATGTAATATAAACATTAAAATATTCTGTTTATTTGTACAATGAAATGCTGGTAATTGCTATAGGATTTGGATAAGGGATTGACTATATTGATAATTGCTAATAATTAATTTGTACAATGAAATGCTGGTAATTTGTACATCAAATTTTAACCAATTAATATGCCTGTAATTGTACAGTATTTTCACAAAGAAATACATACTTTCTTTTTATAATTTAAACATAAAATATCTACTAATATACCCATGATTAAAGAATTATTTTCTCCAAACATAGGTTTAGTTGATGTATTTTTATCTGTTTTAATTATTTAATACCGTTTTGCTTTAAGCCACGTTTAATTTTATGTTAAGTTAAATTACTTTGATATTTATAAGTAAAAAGAAAATTACTTTTAATTTTAAATATTTATAACGAAGTTACAAAAATAACTAGTTGGATATGCCAATCCCAAAACTTTCTTCAATCTCGTACACCTTAATATTTCAAAAAGTAGTTCAATATTATACCAACTTTGATTTTGATCTAAAATTTCTGCTCCAGTCAATTAATCAGAATAAGTTAATCTTGATCATGATATCTATTAAAATCAATAATTTTTACTTTCTTCTATCTTTACAAGAAGAAAGTATTGGTTTCATGAAAATTTTCGAATTCCAGTTTTCGACGGATTTACACGCTTTATGAGTCAGAGATTCCAAAAAACATGTTTTTACAATATGTCTGTCTGTGAGTCTGTTTGTCTGTCTGTCTGAATGTGACACAAATTTTGTGGGCGCTCTATCTCAAGAACTAATGCACGAAATTTCACAAAACTTCATATTTAGTTAGACCTTGATATAAACTGGAACTGATTAGTTTATGGTGAAAATCACCCAACAGGTGGCGCTGCTATGCGGCATTTTTAACGATTTCTGCAATAGCTGTATCTCAAGAACTACTGCACGGATTTTTATAAAACTTCAGATTCAGTTAGTCCAGGATATAGTTTGGTGCTGATTACTTTTTTGTAAAAATCGCCCAACAGGTGGCGCTGGTATGCTGCATTGTTCATGATTATCGCAATAGCTCTAACTCAAGAAAAAATGCACGAATTTTCATCAAACTTCAGATTCAGTTAGTCCCTGATATAAATTAGTGCTGCTTAATTTTTGGTGCAAATCGCCCAACAGGTGGTGCTGCTCTGCTGCATTTTTCACGATTTCCACAAGAGGTGTATCTCAAGAACTATTGCACGGATTTTCATCAAACTTCAGATTTAGTTAGTCCTTGACATGAATTGATGTATAAATTAGTGATGTTTAATTTTTGGTGTAAATCGCTCAACAGGTGGCGTTACTGTGCTGTATTTTTCCCGATTTCCACAAGAGCTGTATCTCAAGAACTATTGCACGGATTTTCATCAAACTTCAGATTTAGTTGGTCCTTGACATGAATTGATGTATAAATTAGTGCTGTTCATTTTTGGTGTAAATCGCTCAACAGGTGGCGCTGCTATGCAGTATTTTTTGCGATTTCCGCAATAGCTTTATCTCAAGAACTAATGCTTGGATTTTCAACAAACTTCAGATTCAGGTATACCTTGATATCGTTTAGTGCTGTTTAATTTTGGTGTAAATCGCTCAACAGGTGGCGCTGCTATGCTACATTGTTTTCAGAATTTCCGCTATAGCTCTATCTCAAGAACTAATGCACGAATTTTCATCCAACTTCAAATTCAGATACACTTTGATATGAATTGGTGCTAAATCGTTGTCATTTCTTGTACTATTTAAATGATTTAATTGACGTGATTTATATAGAAGAAAGTTTTGTGATGGCCACAACATACTAGTTTCGTTATTCTGTTGTACATCAGCTGTTTGCGAATAGCCAGCTTAACAGGATGCGAAGCTCTCGTCGCTTCACGAGCTGCCAAAATACAGTACAAAAAAAACTGCGAAAAATCAAGAAAAATTTACAAAAATCACTGTTACAGTGGTACTTTCTGGCGGAATATTTCCAAGTTTAAGGAGAAACTGCTGGCCATAGCCAAAAATGTACACAAAAAATTGGTTCAATTCTTCATACACTTTTCAATGATAAAATAATGAAAATAACACAAAAATCACTATTATAGCCAGAGGAATATTTTCAAATTGAAGGAGGACCTGTTGGCCATAGCCACAAACATACCTCCAAAAATTAGTTCAATTCCATGCATAACTTCATACACTTTTCGATGGTACAAGAATGAAAGTGGCACAAAAATCGCTATTACAGTGCCCCCTTCAGGCGGAATGTTTCCAATTTAAAGGAGAACCTTCTGGACATAGCCAAAAACATACAGAAAATTTTTTGTTCAATTATATGGATAACTTTATGCATTTCCGATGGTACAATAATGAAAATGGTACAAAAATCACAATTACAGCACCCCCTTCTGGCAGAATACTTCCATGTTGAAGAAGGACCTGCTGGGCCACAGCCAAAAAAACACACACAAAATTTGGTTCAATTTTATGCATAACTTCATACACTTTTTGGTGGTACAATGGCAACACACAGACAGATAGACATTTTGTATAAGCATGTTTTGTGATATCTGACCCCTAAAACGTCTAAATCTGTCGAAAACCAGAAATCGAAAAAATTTAAATTACAATACTTTCTTCTATTGAAGATAGAAAGTAAAATTAGGCCTGTTTAATTGTTAAACTTAAAGAAAGAAAGAAAATTAATAAAGTCATACTTTAATAAAGAAGCCCAGTGGTGTAGTGGTCAGCACACCTGTCTGCCACACCGCAGGTCGAGAGTTCGACTCCCGACTGGGCAAGGTTCACTCTGTCTTTCATCCCTTTGGGGTCGATAAAATGAGTACCAAGCTTGCTTGGGAACTAAACACCGAGGGTCTCGCGTTAGGTTGACCACCTGGCCGGGACGCATGCTGCATAGCCCCTCGGGGCCCAGTGTCAAGAAAACAGAGATGGGCACTGTCGGCCCAGATCGTTCTTGGATTGTATAGCCACAGAGTTTAGTTTATACTCTAATAAAAATCTTCAAATTTTATTTTACATTCTGAAATTAAAGGTACAATTTTCTAAAAGATGTAAATGTAAATTCTTAAATTTATTATAAAGAGTTCAAATATCCATGTTGAGAAAGCTGCAATTCTTTAAACTTTTGAGAATTACCTTTTACTCATGAATAGTGAACTTACTTTCATATTTTGCATTATAAACAAAAGTTGTTCGGCATTGTTTGGGTCAAATGATTTCTCTTATCCTTTTATATTCGCTCTGCCGGATATCCGACAGAGAAGTCGGATATCCGGTGATTGTGATTCGGATATCCGATGATATTTCGGATATTGAAAAATCAGCCGGATATGCCGGATATCGGATATTGCCGGATATCCGTTGCATCCCTAATTTTAACGCCGATCAAATTAGCGTGTTTTTAGAGTCTGGGGTGTCGGAATGGGGGTTGGTGAGCGTAGCTTGTAAGGGCCCCCTAATATATATAAATATGCTGACAGTGTATTAATCTTTCATCATGCAAGTACTTAGTTGAATTCGTTAGTGAAGAATCTATTTCTGATAGTTAGTGTGATACATAGATAGTCTTAATTTTCGATGGTATTTCTTGTATGGTTAAAATCTAGTCTGCGCGTCAAAGATACATTATAACCCATGAATGGTTTTTGAACCCTGATATCTACCATTTTTTTATGTTTTTGCTACAGTTGGTTAAATTGGTTCAATTACATATCGAAAGTGAAATTTAAATTTTCCTTGAAAATTGCGTGCTCTTTCCCCTGATAAATTATCGAACGCCGAGGGAGTGATACCGATATGTTTAATTTACATTATATATAATCTTAGAATAAATAAAGTGCAAACAACTGAATGGAACTGACAGACCAAATGAAGCAAAAAGATCTTTATTATATTCTTATCACTAGAAATTTATGCATTTTTTTATAACTTTGTCTTGTTAAAGGAAATTTATTTACTTTTCTTTATATGCACCTTAGATTACAAATTTTATTAGGCAGATCAGATATATCTTTAGTCATTTGATATTACACAGATTTAAAAAAAAAATGTTATTTAGAATGATCTGCTAGTTTTACAAAAGGCTAATTCTATGGAAATTTGTTATGTCTGTGACAATACGATTTTTGGCTACCAGAATTTTAGAACGGAAAAATATGACTTATTTTATCGGAGATATCTCATCAATTGAATATGGCGAAGCTAGCTTTTCGAAAATAACGGTGTCAACAAGCATAGCGATTTTCAGCTGTATGACAGACATGACAAGTTTTCATTGAATTAGCCAAAATGTATTATGCAAGTCTAATAAATAAATATACATATATGTTTCATATGAAATTCGTATAATGATATAAATTCATATAA
Source organism: Maratus speciosus (assembly GCA_963932465.1). NCBI lineage: Eukaryota > Metazoa > Arthropoda > Arachnida > Araneae > Salticidae > Maratus > Maratus speciosus. Next base: position 502,008,268 of record OZ010786.1, on the reverse strand, counting down.
GATTGAATGAAGATCTACAAATCATATTGAATCCTTTAAATGATAGTTTTCAAATAATACAGTTGAATTAGAGGAGGGGCACAAAATATATAAAAAAGTACTTAACATGAAGGAATTAGCAGGTATAGAAACATATAAATATTATTATTTTTATATTTGAAATTTGGGTGCATTATTTAATTTCAGAAAATTATGAATTATGTAAAAAAGAAATGTTTTGATATACATTTTATTTCTTTTTTATAATTGATAATTTTACTTTACTCAGTAAAAACCAACACGTATTCTTACAATTAAATCTAACTATATGAAATAAATACGACACATTTGGAAGTTTGTGTTTCTAAACAACCTCAAGAGGTAATCTATTTCCATGCTAGTGTCTCAGGTGTTTTGTCGAAAATGCATTTTACCGTATCACAAGAAGATAAAATTGATTTACTCAAATAAAATCCACGATAGTGTAGCCAGTCTATTCAGCTATCAGCTGTGTTACTTTCAGTTCTTCTAAATGTTAAAAAAGGGAAACTGACGTAAATAAAACATTAAACTTTAGTTCTAAAAAATATGTATGAAAAAACTTTTCTAAATAAATTGATTACAATTTATAACAAAATTTAGTTACAGATTTTGAATGACTGTATAGAAAAATTTATATATAAATTTCCAAAAATATTGTGTTAACTAACACGTCGATACAAGGATTGCAGAGTTTGGTGATGATTGAAAACATCTTAACCCCTTAACAGCCGCATTAAATTACGGTTTAAAAATTCAAATTGCTTATTGGCCCCACTTTCTTGAAAAAGAAATATTCACCTTATTTAATGACAGGTAAAATGGTACCATAATAAAGTCAATTTCACTATTTTATAAAACTGGTGGGAATCAAACAATCTGCTTAAAAGCACAGCCAGTGAATATCACGGTAGCGAGAATTAAGGGGCTAAAATGACTCAGGCGGAAGACGTGCAATTGGTTATATCAGTGAGCGCGTAGAAACACACAAAAGCGAAAACCTCAATGAAACGACGATTACCAGCCAATCGGTGCATTTGGTAGTACTATATTACAACTTGTGAAAAAAAAATATATAGAAAAAACAAGTGTAATAAGGTAATGAATTTCTTGTGGAAAATCATAGAGCGCGTCCCTCTAAAATAAAACCTAGTCTCATAGCAGAAAAATAATATTCTAAAAGGGAATGAATTTTAATGCAAAATTTTAAGATAATATTCCTAAAATACTGGACATTTTACACTGAAAAAATATTTTAAGGTGGAAATAAAGTAATCAACTGAAAGAAAAAATAATCTACTAATATATACAACATATCTACAGATATATACAATGTAATTTGTTACATAAAATTTTTGTAATATTAAAACGGTTGTTACCAACAAAATAGAAACGTAAATTTTGAAACAAGTACAATTTTCTTGCTATATAATAATCTAATTTTTTTCTACCTACAAATTCTATCTTTTATTCTCCTTATATATAAGTATTAATAATGTAATCTATCTAAAAGAATTTTCTAATATAAAAAATAAATGTAATTGATCTAACAAGCATACGTTTTGTGAGATGTAATGATCTAATAAATAAATGATCAAAGATAATTTAGCTATTGTCCCATACATTCCTAATCTAGTTTTAAATCGATAGTATGTACATTTAATATTAGATCTGAGTATATTTTATCCCTTTAAGACCGGAAGATTTTTGGTAGAAATGAAATTTTTGATGATTTGCCCTATGTAATAGAATCATTTTTGATTGAAAAAAAACAAACAAAAAAAAACAAAAAAAAAAACACCCGATGTCAGGTTATGCCAAGGGAGAATCCACGTAGTGGCAAGCTCGACTTTAAATCGCACAAAAAGTTGAAAATGCTTTTTCTTTTTCTTTAAGATCACGTACACAATCGTGTAGGTCAGGTCTGAAAGGGTTATATAAGAAGTAACACTGTAAAATTGAGCTGTGTTCGATAAATAGGGACAAAAAGTAACACAATATAAAAAATTAAATTAAACATAAAGTCTTTGACACCATACATATTAATTATCTTTTCAAAAATTGTTAGCAAAGACACTTGAATTACTTTCGACTTTCTGTTAAGTAGATTTCATATGAAATACTGCCTATTGCGATCTCACCTATGTTGGAATTTCTGAAAAAAAATTGCAGATCTACACCGATCATGACCCCGCCGATTCCAAAACCATCCTCAATAAAAAAACATTATCTATCTATATATATATATGTATATCACTTTTTTATGGACACGATAACTTCCATAATTCTGCACAAATGTCTTCCAAACTGATACATAAAATGAAGGGGAATAAAATCTCAGTCAAGTTTGTTAATGGGCAAAATTGGACCAAGGAGGAACAGATAGGGAGAGGTTTTGTGAAAACCGAAAAAAAACCCCCATAACTTCTTAATCATAATAAATATCAAATCAGTTTAAAAATATTATTAATTCTAAAAAAAAAAGGGCCAAAAATTTAAGTATCACAGATTTTTGATAAAATAAAAATGGACTCAAGGGGCAAATAAAATAGGGTTTTGGGGAGAAAAAGAATCATAACTTCGTCAATTCTCATGATGTCAAATACAATTAAATTTATTACAAATTTTCTTCCCTACAACTTTTATATTGACAAGTTTTTGATAGGACCAATTCTTACAGCAAAAACAAATTAAAAATACATATTGGTTGGAGAAAAAAATCATCGTATTAAGGGTGTACTCAATTCCAAACTGCTTATTTTCCGACTCATTTTTAAATTCATTTTTGCTCTCAAACGCATCCAATTGGTAGGTTTTCTTATTCAGGAATATATAATGTTTCAAAATGGTTGATTTTTTGAAAGATGTAGAATATATTTCAAAAAAATGATGTCAAATTAGGCATTTTGAACCGAATTTCCCGAAGCGATTGTGTTGGAAACGAAAAATATTCTCCCACTGAGAAAATAATTGTTTATGTATCAAGTTGTAATTAATTGAACGAAAAAAAAAAAAAACAGGTCGCTAATAAATCTCTTCTAAAATCACGTCAGTAAGTTTCATGTTTTTTCTTTTAAAAATGAATCTGAAAATGTGTCAGAAAAATTCGAGTTGTTGAGGGAAAATATATTTTTTTAATACCGCCTTAACATGATTCTGATAAAACCAGCTCTCAAATAAAAATGAAATTAAAAACTCGTCAAAAAGCGTCCAGATAAAATTTTTAAAGTGGGTTTATCTCTAATCATGATTTAGTTTTTGTTGTTGATTTTAGAACTTCACTTCGAAATCTACCTGCGCCTGTATGCCTAATAGCAGATATTTTAATTTTTACTATTGAGCAACATTCACACTGTATTTCATTTTTTTTAATTTATCAGAAAAAAGTGATTCACGTTTAATGACATAAATCTTTTATGTTCCTGTTACCAAATTTTATGTATGGGCCTAATACAGAGCTGTACATATGGGAATGTCCACTGTTACTCTTGTGACCACCAGAGCAAATTTCCATATAAATTTCCAATTATTTTACTACAAAATATATTTAAGATAAATTTGATGCAACTTCTTAAAAATACATGTAATCTACTTTCATAAACCATATACAATTTGTAGCAAAAAGCATTTTACTTAGCTAGATAATAAATGAAAATTTTGTTACTCTTGTGACCACAAAAAAATGCAATTTTCAAAAATTGTGTTTAACGCAGAAATTCTGTGAATTATATGAGACTATAGAAGTAAAATTTAAAGAATATAGCAGAGTAATTACATCTTTTTAAAAAGCATTAATCATTGAACTCATCTGATAAAACATGAATTATTTATATTTGATTTTGCAAAATGCTAATTGTTAAGCTTGTGACGTTACTCTTGTGACATTTTGTCCATAATGTAATTTTAGCAAAAATTCAGTTTAAATACCAAACAAAATAATTAAAATAAGTTTAAAAAATTTATTTTCCATAAAGAACAACTTAATGATGGTTTAATTTTAAAATAACATAAAATAATGTAAAAAATTCTAAAATTAACAAACACTATAACCACATAACAACCTCTCAGTTTCAGCTACTTAACATAATAAGTCATTGTCTTAATTATCAATAATTTCACTTGCAACTTCTCCTGTATCATGAGTTACTTAATGAAACACAAATTCTTTGTACGAATCATGTTAGTGTAAGGTTTGTAGTAGATAGTGTCATTTTTCATGGTTTTAACAAATTGTATTTGTTGAATGCCCTTCAATGTTGGTATCTTCTCGCAAAGTAATAAAACTTTATTGTCATATTTCTTTTGACAAAATAAGCAGTATATCTTAGGGTTGCTTTTTTAGCACGCACTTTATTACATATATATCATTATACGACAACACAAAATCAATCTACAGCATCTATACCAGGAGTATTTGAAAAACCAATATATGCCCAATAAAGGAGTCTTATTGATTGCAGGCATATTTGCATAGTTATATTTTTGTTTAAATTGGAAAGCACAACCATCATATAAAAGAGTAAAACAGGATCATTTTAGGAAAATACAAATTCCCTTAAAGATGCAATGTTGAAATTTTACATACGTAAGCATTTACAAAAAGTTGATTATGAGTTACATTGTCTAAAATAATATCATAAGACTTTACTTTATTAGGATCATACTAAATAAAAAGCTGAAAATACAGTCGCTTGTGTATTTGACCAGCAATGTAGTATTTCATACCAAAATTTCGTCTTGGCATGAAAATAAAAAAGTTTCCAGAAAATCCACTGGCATAACTATTCTTTGAGAAATGGTTATTTTTTTGGCATTACGAAAATAATTGCTTGTACAAGTTTCAATGAATGTGTATTACAGAAATGGATTTAGTTGCTTTCAAAAGTTTTTAAACAATCAGAAATGGATTCTTTAACTGTTACTTTTTCAAAAATTTTATCATCGTTTTGAAAAAGTAACCGTATTGAAAAGATGTTGATAAACGTTTCGTCAATAGCAAAACGTCTATCAACCTTTTGCCATTTACAATAACTTATAAGAAGTTCTGTATTATGGACTTCCGTTTCAAGTAATTTTTCGATGTTATCTCCGCAAATTAGACCTTCTGAATTCCTAAATTCTAATTATCATGTATCTCGACAGAGAAACTCATTAAATCCGTCACAGGAATGTTTAATGCACGAAATACACCAGTTACTACATTATGAATTGCTTGAATGTTTTCGTGCCAGCAACAAATGAAGATATTCTGATGAGTAATTTTCTATTGTTTTATAAAACTAGGCTTTGAAGCTGCAAAGGAATCTCCAATTTTTCAATTTAGGAAAGCTTCTTTAAACAAAAAGTATTCTCTTATTAAATGCCCCCTAGAATTGATGAAATTATGTGATCTTTTCACGCTTAACTAACATAGATTTAGCTGAAGAATGACCTCGTCTTAAATCTTCATCGACGTAAAATTCTCCAAAGCTGTGGGGTGAGAATTTTTTCCGTTACAGTATCTGAGGTTAGCCAGTTCTTTACTTTTTCCTTAACTTAATTTTTTCATTTTCTTGCTGAAGCTACTGCTGGTTCTAAGCCTTTTCTTCACCTTATCGTAATATATTTTGTTTTATTTCTTTCTCACAACAACATATTCAATTTCATTCTTATTTTTTCTCTACAATTTTTGGCGCTTCGCAGAATTTTTCCTGCTCTTTAGAATGTCGTGTATAAGAAGCAATATTAAAATCTTTCCTTTAAAATATACTATCAGAATCCTTTCCATAAGAGTTACTATGAGAACCTCTGTAGGTTATACAGCAGAATTTAGTAAACGAAGCTTTATAAAGCCTATAAAATATCTAATCAAAGACCATGTGCTTCAAACCAAAAGAAAGCACACAAAAATGAAACGAGTTGAGTTGTTTTATTATATCTTTAATTACTTGTCATGATTATTTTATAATCTTAAGTAATACCAAAAACGAATAATAATAAATCCACCCATCAAAAAAAACACTAATACAGATAATTTATCTTCTTTAAAATTTACAAAATAACCTTAGTTATAGCTAAAACTATTTCAAGAACTGCTCTAATAACAGAGAAAAAACAACAAAACTTTAAGCATTCTGTTTGTTTTGGTTGTAACGCAGTTTTATATCAAACTATCGACAAAAGTATTATGTGTTACTCTTGTCACACAGACGTTTGTTACTCTTGTGACAAATCCTCAGAACCTATTCTATGCATATCATAAACAAAATATTTAATGTAAAATATGTCTTATATCCAGAAATCAGAGAATTAGAAGTTTTTGGTAAAAATTTTAAATAGTTTTTTATTATTATTATTATTATTATTATTATTATTATTATTATTATTATTAAAACTTTTGTATGTTTTCCGTTACTCTTGTGATATTTAAGTATTAACGTTTAAATACAGCCCAAAATATATTAAAGACATTATCTAAAAGATGTTGTCTATGTAGATCTTAAAGATATGAAACCTTTTGCCATTTACAATAACTTATAAGAAGTTCTGTATTATGGACTTCCGTTTCAAGTAATTTTTCGATGTTATCTCCGCAAATTAGACCTTCTGAATTCCTAAATTCTAATTATCATGTATCTCGACAGAGAAACTCATTAAATCCGTCACAGGAATGTTTAATGCACGAAATACACCAGTTACTACATTATGAATTGCTTGAATGTTTTCGTGCCAGCAACAAATGAAGATATTCTGATGAGTAATTTTCTATTGTTTTATAAAACTAGGCTTTGAAGCTGCAAAGGAATCTCCAATTTTTCAATTTAGGAAAGCTTCTTTAAACAAAAAGTATTCTCTTATTAAATGCCCCCTAGAATTGATGAAATTATGTGATCTTTTCACGCTTAACTAACATAGATTTAGCTGAAGAATGACCTCGTCTTAAATCTTCATCGACGTAAAATTCTCCAAAGCTGTGGGGTGAGAATTTTTTCCGTTACAGTATCTGAGGTTAGCTAGTTCTTTACTTTTTCCTTAACTTAATTTTTTCATTTTCTTGCTGAAGCTTCTGCTGGCTCTAAGCCTTTTCTTCACCTTATCGTAATATATTTTGTTTTATTTCTTTCTCACAACAACATATTCAATTTCATTCTTATTTTTTCTCTACAATTTTTGGCGCTTCGCAGAATTTTTCCTGCTCTTTAGAATGTCGTGTATAAGAAGCAATATTAAAATCTTTCCTTTAAAATATACTATCAGAATCCTTTCCATAAGAGTTACTATGAGAACCTCTGTAGGTTATACAGCAGAATTTAGTAAACGAAGCTTTATAAAGCCTATAAAATATCTAATCAAAGACCATGTGCTTCAAACCAAAAGAAAGCACACAAAAATGAAACGAGTTGAGTTGTTTTATTATATCTTTAATTACTTGTCATGATTATTTTATAATCTTAAGTAATACCAAAAACGAATAATAATAAATCCACCCGTCAAAAAAACACTAATACAGATAATTTATCTTCTTTAAAATTTACAAAATATCCTTAGTTATAGCTAAAACTATTTCAAGAACTGCTCTAATAACAGAGAAAAAACAACAAAACTTTAAGCATTCTGTTTGTTTTGGTTGTAACGCAGTTTTATATCAAACTATCGACAAAAGTATTATGTGTTACTCTTGTCACACAGACGTTTGTTACTCTTGTGACAAATCCTCAGAACCTATTCTATGCATATCATAAACAAAATATTTAATGTAAAATATGTCTTATATCCAGAAATCAGAGAATTCGAAGTTTTTTGTAAAAATTTTAAATAGTTTTTTTTTATTATTATTATTATTATTAAAACTTTTGTATGTTTTCCGTTACTCTTGTGATATTTAAGTATTAACGTTTAAATACAGCCCAAAATATATTAAAGAGATTATCTAAAAGATGTTGTCTATGTAGATCTTAAAGATATGATAATAGTTTGTTGATTTGAACGCATAGTAATTTTATTGAATTCTAAAAAGAAAAAATATCATACATTTCAATAAGTTGTATTTTAAGCTCAAATGTAAATGTAGTTTTATACTGTTAGTATCCAGGTCATTTTCAGTAAACACTTGCTCTTATGAAATTAAAACTTACAAATTCATATACTTCAACTCTTTAGCTTTAAATTGATGTATCACACTTATATTTGCGTTTAACCCGAGCGTAGTCGCGACATTTTTTAGAACGTTAGTAGTCGCGTTCGGTCCATTTGCCGCCGTTACCAGCAGACCGAAAACGAAGGGGAAACTTGCCGGTGTTATCAGATGATCGAAAACGAATAACGTAGGGTGAAAATATTGACTGAACTTTAAAAGATTACAGCAATTATTCATTTTACAACCTTTTACAGCAAATTATTTATTTCGTTTAAGTATATATTCAGTTGGCATCTAGATGAATATTTTTAATAACTCTTTCTTCGTTTTGCATAAATACTTAAAAATAAATAGTAAATGATTTGATTGAATTTCTGATGTTACTATGAATCAATAATTAGTAGGAAAACATTTACGAATATGAATCTAAATTCGTGATAGGGTTTGGTTTTTGTTTTTTTTTTTGGAAAGACAGAATCAGAGTAGATTTTTATGATACTCCGGCACTCTATATCCATTTAATAAAATAAAATTAATTAATTTAGCATCAATATATTACACGAACATTAAATTAAACAATTAAACTGAAAATAAAAATGGAACCTATGACATGCAACAGAAAATCAAATGCAATACCACTAACTCACCAGCATATTATATATATATATATATATATATAATAAAGAAAAAGGTAAAAACTACTTAATTTCGAAATTATAAATGTAAATGTTGTAACTACATTTTATTTATTTATTTTGTGGGGTGTCTGTGTGTGTATGAGAGGGGAGAGGAGGGGGGAGGGGGGCTCTCGAGATTTTATGATTCAATCCATTTTTCAAATGAAAATGCACGATTTGTAGTTTTTCTACTTATTTCAGGGTGGGAGCAGCGCCCTTGAATAAAAACTCTGGATACGAACTTCGCTTATATAAAGTAAATAATAAGTTACTGAAATTATATATTTAATTTAAATACATTTGCAATTGTAGATTTAAATCCTAAGATGGATAAATTATTTTAATTAATAGAATCACTGAAAGGTTCATCTTAATAGGGATGTATTTTACAGCAACTATTTAATTAAAATAAATATTCAATTGTACATTTCATAATAAGGTATTAATGTTATAATTTATTATTTTATAATAACATTCATTAAAATAATAAAAACAATAAGAAAATTTTCTCCGAAATTATAAACATGCAGCAATAATTTTATTTAAATGAATTTTCTCTCGTATTCTGGAAAACATTATTCTGAAAAATAGTTTGAACAATTGATGAAGGACAACAAATTTAAATTTGTTAGTAACCGTCCACAAGCCTCTATTGGATTTCAATAATAATAATAAAAAAACATTTTCTGCGGCATTGTTAAAAAAAAAAAAAAAATTGTGTTTTTACTTACAGTATGAAAATTTAAAAATAGATAAATCTGAAAACAATACTTAAAATATTTTCTTTTTAAATCATAGTATAAACATTCACTGAATTATCCAAAAGAGATTTTTATTTGCGTAATTTCTAACCTACATTATAAAATTCTCATTATTTTTCTTATTTTACAAATAAATTATATGTATGTTCTTCGCAGATATACATACTACATTTCTGAGAAAATTGTTTTATCTTTCGAATTTGTTTTATTGTACAAAAACGATACTTTTCAGATTTTGGAGATACGGCAATTTTTTTACTGATTCCCACAAAATTCTCTTCTCTTTCTTTTAATAGTTTGGTAGTGTTATTGTCTGTTTTCTTTCATTTATATGTTCCGGTAATAAATGGAAAGCAACTTCTTTCAAGTAATAATGATAAATTTCCCTTTTTTTCCATATTTACGATTATCAATTTGAGAATTTAGTCCCGCAATGTTTGACAATGAAAAAAAAATGTAAGTGACCATCCATCAGTTTTTGTGCGAACTGACTTCACAACTAATATAATAAAACAATTTTAAGTCACATTCTAAAAGTAAAAAAAGTACTCTATGAACGGGTAAAATAATAGAAAGAAAGAAAGACGAAATAACAACAGGCAGATAGTCCGTACTTCGAAGAAACTTTCCCCCACAGATTTCGCGGAAATGGGAAAGGATGAACACGAGGGGGAAAAATTCAACTAACGCAAGTGGTCGCAACGCGGTCATTTAGTCCGATGGAAACTTAAGAATGCGATAAAATGCTAAGAAATAGCAGGAATGATTTGCAATTTTACTACACAAGAGTGTGAACACTCAAGGTCAGCTACACGGAATTTGGTTATCATAACTTTAACGGGAAATGAGTTACAGGAAGATAACGAATTTCGGGCGGGGAAAAGACCAACGCGCGACTATTAACGGGTTAAAAAAAATTTTTCAGCAAAATTTTTTTTTCCCGCCGTGGACGTTCCCATATATATGTACATGATGTTTATGTAATGCAGTATTTCGAATACTATACTAAAATATTTCAAAACGATATCACTGCCTAGTCGCATGGTAGAGATGATAGTGACTGTTCTAAGGAACAGTTAGTTTATTCCGTACAGTATGGTTGATCGATTATCACTGGAGCAACAAGTACATTCTGTACGTTTCTATTCGGCAATACATCGTGTGGCTGAAACGGGTGACGGCAAAAGTTAGGAGGTAACGACCCCTAAACAAACAATCTGAAGAATAAAATTGTTATCAGTTGTAGCATTTTCGAAGCAAATGTAGGAGCAGACCCAAGAATGTGCAAGATTTGTGTATCACACCGTGGAGAACAGGGATTGTAAACTTCTATAATTTGAGATTAATGTTATTATGTGTATGCTTCATTATGATTCTGTACATAAAATTGCTAATTTCTCTACTACCGTCTGTGGAACATCATATACATAATTCTGTGTCACTTTTGTTGTCACATTAATATTTTATTATTACTATTTATCTTCAAATTATACATTTCAATTTTCAATTTTTGTCACGAAAATGGATTTTATTTAAATAACGTATTCTGAAAAAGCGATTTACGGATGAATAGCTGTATCGCTAACCTATTTTTAAAGGTGATTATTCTCGTAATTTGCATTTCATTACTTTAAAGTTTACAAAGCACTTTTCATTGATTGATGATTTGTGTAATTAATCATGTTGAAAATACTTGACGCCATTTCATATATTAACAACAGAATAATGTCCAACAACAGCCTTTCATTCGTAATTTTTCCATTTTCGGTAATTTAAATCTTATTTATTAGTTAACGCTTTCTATGTAAAAATTTAAAGTCAAAGAGTAGATAAGCATTGCTTTTTGCTTCATCCTCATCCCATAGTGGGATAAAAATAATTTTCTCTTATGTACGACTCTTTAAATGTTTTTGTATATTTATAATCTATATTTACAGCCAATCTAATTGGATTTTTTCTAAGATTGTTTAACCCACCAGTGGGTTACGCGTAATTTGGTTACACGAATGAACGTATTAATGTACGACTATTCGTATAACTGTAATGATATACTGTAATGGCCTTGTACCGACATGTACCTTATTTGGTATGAAATGCGATAACATCACGAACGGTTCCGTAAAAACAGTGTGCTGACGCAATAAATACTGTATGAACTGGTAATTGCAGTTCAAAATGCGAAGCGTCAGGTGTATACTGATGGTGCGTTTAATGGAAACTTCTACCACTTATTTTGATGCTATCACATTTATAATAAAAGTGAGATGTCTATTAAAATTTTCATTGTAATATACCTCAGTTTTTAAAAGTTAATTCCTACAACCGTAGTTGAGTTAGGGCTGAACACCCTCTATATTTGATTAAATAGGTGGTTTGAGACACAAAGTTCTATTGCAATTTTTGTTCCTTCCGATGACTTATCACTCCTCTAAATTTGTCGATCGAATTCAGCAACGTCCGGAATAATCATTTCTTGTCCAAAAAGCATATAATACATAATATAGTAACAGATTCAGATTCAGATTCAGCCAGGCGGGGAGGCCTACCAATTGGTTTGAGCTCAACTAGCCCCACCAAGCAATGTTTATTTAAAAAAAATTTACAGAGCAATTATTGAGTAATAAAATAATGGTAGGTAATAACAAATAATTGAGATAATGAAATAAGTATAGTTAACAATAGTAAGATAGCCGAGTTGAGCGCTTTACAGACGTATAACATATAATGTTTCTTTAAAACAGTTATAGAATTAGTGTTATTGTTAAAGTAAAAGTTTGTTTGATTAGTTCAATAGCTGATCATCATTATCATATAATAGGTCCTGTGGAGGCATTTGGAAAAGTCCTTGATTGTTTTCAATCAGTGTTATGCAGTTTATAATTTTTTGTAATAGTGCTGGTTGTTTTCTGATTATTTTGAACCATGAAGAGAGACTTATCGTTCTGGAGATTATGAGGTGGTATATGCATGTTAGTGTGCATTCCGTTACGTAGTGCAGCGAGGTTCCTCGTTTTCCACACGTGAAGTAGCCCGAGTCGGCTTTTCCGAACTTTACAAGATAATCTGGAAAGGGCCCGTGATTTGTTGCAAACAAGAAGAGGTTTCTTTGTGATAGTAATGTCTTCTCTGAGACAATATGTAGAAGTGAATATGTAAACCTTCCTCTATGATCAGAGTCCCAAATTCTCTGCCATTCCTGTTGTATTTGTAATTTTAGTTGTCGTTTGAAATGAGATGGTGGGAAAGGTAGAAATACTTCTGGTAAGTTAGGATTTATGATTGCTTCTTTTGCCTTTTGATCTGCTGCCTCGTTTCCTGCTATTCCGGATTGTCCTTTTATCCATTTTAGTATTATCTTTTTATTTGTATTCTGTAGTAATGGAATTATGTTCTGGACCAGTGCTATTTTTGTTGTGCTGTTTTCAATAGCTTCTATGCTCGAGAGGCTATCTGAATATATTATTGCACTTCCGTACTTGCTTTTTTTCATCCATTCCACTGCTCGAAGTACCGCTAGCATTTCCGCCTGGTATACGGTGTTTTCTATCCTTAATTTTGTTTGAAAAGTATGGCACAAGATTGAGTTTTCGTATGCACAGAACGCTAGCCCGTCCCTTCTTCCATTTTGGAGCCGTCTGTGTAGATTTGTACTTCCATTTGGAGGTTTTCATTTGCCTTGTGTAGGTAATTTTTGTAACGACATACTGATGAATTTGCGGATTTACCTTGATAGAATTCTGGTCTAAATTCTTCTACTGGTGTCCCCAATCTTAGTACTTTCCCTGATGTAGCAATCTGAGCTACCCTGAGATGCAGTGGCGGGTTTCCTGTTAAGGCACCAAGTGCAAGGGTGGCCGTTTTTCTATATGCGCCCGACACAAAAAGAAGGCACTGGGCCTGTATAGAGGACAGTAAGCGAAGCCCATGAGATTTCTGTAGGTGGTCGTACCAAACAGCTGCTCCATACGTTATATTCTTTTCTAAGATTGTTATATACCAGATTTTTAAGATATTTTTATTTATTCCTCCTTTTTTTTATGTAAGTTTTACTTGATTCTGGATTATTGAATTCAGCTCTGTTCTTTTATTTCTTAGGTGAGGCAAAAATGACAGTGTTTATTCTAGGGTTAAACCAAGGTATAGGAGCATATTTTCGGATTTCAATTTGTTAATATCGTAACAATAGCATACACAGCATACACAATATCAGTGATATTATTCCAATTTTTCTTCATCCTCGAGCTGAGTTGAAGAATTCTGGATGATATCCAACTTTTGAAAACCGCAATCGTAATCGTGTGCACGTTATTGTAATATCGAATATCATATGAATGGTTACATTTTTGGAGTAAGGCATATTTCGATAATAGGGCTTGTATTTTGAACAACCTGAAGATTTATGCTTTGACTTATTTTCTGAATAACTCGTATTTACTCGAAAACAAGGGAATCATTCGACAAAGTAGCAAATACTAAAATAATAAATAAAAGGTTGTCAGAATTAAATGTTTAATCGGGAATGTTTCACACCATAACAAAAAAAAAGTGCTTTGTGTAGCCGCTATTAAGACAGCGGGAATAGTGAAACGTGGTTCTACACAGTGGCGCCAACTTGTATGGGCCCGTGGGGTGCAAGCCCACCCAATAACATGATCTCTCCGTTCACCCAATTTCCGTTGATTTATTTCGATATTCATTCATTTATATGGTAAAGTGCCCATATTTCGTCCCCCCAGTCACTTTTAGACCCTAAATGTGGGATGGGATTTAAGGGATTTTACATGATAAGGGATAAAAAGGTATTTTACATGGACAAACTACCACGCACATAGAAACACAGGCAAAACTCGTACAAAAAAAAATTAACAATGCGAAAAATTGTTTTTTTCAAAAGTATCTAAAAAATGCAGAAGAAAAAAAAATGGTATCAATTTCGTCTCCCCCAAAAATCCAATACGCTTGACTTATTACTTAAGATTGACTTATAACTAAATCAAAATTTATTTCTAAATGAGTAAGTAATTTAATTTACATTAAAGTAAGGCACAAAGAAATGCACTAATTATCAGCGGAAGAATAACATAACGAAAGATTAGCCATCCAAACATGAGGAAAACAACTGAAGAAAAATTCATGGAAAAGCATTCCTAATTTTGTCCCCGGGACCAAAATAAGAACTGCAAGGGGAGCGAAATTGGGACCTCGCTACTTCCCAATATTACGGAGCTTCAGTTCCAGTAAGATGAACTGAACTTCCTAAAACTCACTGTATGCTACTGTCAGCATCTTACCTACGTAAAATACATGCAATGAACAAAAAATAAATATTTACAGTACAGTAAATAGCGTTCTACAAACGACGTAATAAGAACTCAGGTCTTCTAAAATAGGAAATCCGGCGTCTTTAATTTATGTATGCGTGTTGGCGAACGAAACTTTTAATACTGACCCCATTTACCTTCCGTCAAATGTGCCTTGCGTCATAAGTTGTGTCACTTTCGCAGAAGCGGAGAAGTTAAGGTGGACGAAATTAGGAAAGGAGACGAAATATGGGCAATTTACCCTATATTTAATCGCTGAAATAAATTAGAAATCAATTAGAGTTACAGGAGCTCTGAAAGTCCCTTCAACGGGATGTATAAATAAATTTTCTTCGAAAAGAAATTTCCTATATATTTTGCCATCTGTTTTAATGTCTTAGGTGACAAAAATGTAACGTTTTTCTTGACACTTAATTTTTTATACTTTAGTTAACATTTTTTATGCTATTTATAATAAATATTATTTTTATATTTAATCGCTGAAATAAATTGATGTTTTGTTGATGTTCTCAATTTTTTTTTGTTTTAAAAATAGTAAGGACATCAATTAGAGTTACAGGGCCCCAACAGTGGCTGAGAGGTTCTGCTGGAAATCATGTCTAGAAATTGGAAAACAGATCTCCAGTTATACATGGATTTCAGTGCCTAGCGTGGCTGAGAGGTTCTGCTCTCGAAGCTGGTAGGCGGGAGGTGCTGGGTTCGAACCCAATCGCGCCCGTCGGCCCAATCGTTCGGAGTTTTCGTGGTTTTCTTCGAGCCATGGATTTCCATGCGTAAATACGGGTTGGTTCCCTTAGAAAAACCCCCACGAAGGGCACTCCCCCTCGGGCCTATATCCCTAGCGTAGATAATCGGCCGTCAAATAATCAACCAACCAACCATTAGAGTTACAGGAGCTCTGAAAGTCTCTTCAACGGGATGTATAAATAAATTTTCTCCGAAAAGAAACTTCCTATATATTTTGCCACATGTTTTAATGTCTTAGGCGACAAAAATATAATGTTTTTCTTGACACTTATTTTTTTATACTTTAGTTAGCATTTTTTTATGCTATTTATAATTAATATTATTTTTTATGTGAGGATGAAATTATGATAATGTAATAAAATTGTATTTTAAATAAAAATTAAATTATAATAATTTTATAATTTATTTAGAAAAAACCATGCTTTGACTACGAATTAATTATCTTTAGCCATTCGCTCATCCCCCGAACGCTTCCCCACACAGATGCACTACGGAAATAAATATATATATAATTTTACTCAAAACTTTTGAGCCCTCCCAATATTTTTCAAAAGTTGGCACTACGGGTACCAAAATATTTAGAACGTACATTACATTACATATTTCACTGCCATCTATACACTTTAATGTAGTTTAAAGCAGGATTCATTTCTAATATATAGTTGGAATATGATTATGTCTTTCTTAAATTGCTAGATATTCGTTATTTGACGTAAATATATTTATGATCTTTTTAGAAATATTTTTTAATTTAGCATTTTTACTGATTGCATTCATATATATTGAAGTAATAAGATATGACAATTTGTTGACATAAATGACTTACAAATCAGTTTGGATAATAAAAACATGTTTAAATATTAATTCATTAAATATTTTACAATCCATTCCCATTACATTCACCAATTCCTGAAGAGTCCCTTTAAAACTATTTTTGAATCAAATGTATATCTTAATTTTTGACCTATAACTAATAAATGAAATACCGAATTGCTGGCAATATTTTGAGTGTTCAACGAATTAATTTCAGAAGTTCGCTTATAAAGATAAATTTGAGTTCATATTTTTTCTACTTTTTTTATTCATGTGGAATAGATTTCATTACTTTTAATTTCTACTGAATGAAATACTCCAAAAATGTATTATTAAACTAACGTTTTAGAATGTCATATATCATGTACTCTTATCAGCAAATGTTTTTTTGTACGTTAAGAGAATTGATTACAATTTATATACATATTTAAAATATGAATAATTACGCTTGTCGACATCAAATTTCCCCTACAATTCTTTAAAAAATAATGTTTGACACATTTCGTTAATTCAGAATATAACAAACTACAGGGTGACTAGAAATAAACGCCCCAATTTAAAAATTAATAATTCATTAAGGGGTCCGTGACCTTTATTTGAGCAGAAATGGACCCAAAAATCGAAAATTATTTTTGTGCAAATTATTATTCTCGATTTTGTTCTGGACCATTTGCGGAAAACAGCATGCAGATGGTATTATTTTTCACAAAGTTACAAGCGTTTGAAGTTTATACTCAAACAATTTCTCGGCCGTTTAATATACTTTAAATCTGTTTTTCTCAAAAATGATTTGTAAACGTTTTTAAATTTTTGAAAATCTCCCTGCTACATAATTTTTGATCAAAATTAATGAAAGTGATAAGGAAGAATCCTGATATTGCTAACAAAAAAAGTATGCATGCATTTTAAAATTCTACTTCATTAAGATAATTAAATTTGATTTTTAACTTAATAAAATGCAAAATTTTTATGAAAGTCGATATCGTATTCAGAAAAAAATCTCTAAAATTTAAGGGATTAAAAAATCGATGCACAGATTTGTTTGTAATAGTTTTTTAAATGATTAAAATGCAAAATCGAGGAAATATTTTAAAAATTAAGACGCATGGAACAATTTAAAATTTCGTTTTCAAATTTTAATTTCTTAAAATTGTATCAAGGTTGGAAATTTCTTTTAAAGTATACTCATGGTGAAATGTATATTTCCACAAAATTTCATATCTCTATAATGAAAAAAAAATAATAACGTCCGCCGCCCCCTAAAGTATAATAAATATGAACATGGAATGAATGACATTTACATTTGGTGGCTCTTAAATTTCATGCACTGTAATTCTAAAATAGTTGAAATTTTCGTCAATAGGTGTCGTTGCATCTTTTCAAAAATTAAGAATGCTGATTATATATGTATATATTTTTAGTGCTATCGTCTTTTTGTGTTTCAGTCTTTAATGGAATAAATAATACGCGGTTAAACCTCTGAAATGAACAGAATCAAAAAGGCTGAATGTAAATAGTGATCTTTGCCAATTTCTTCGCCTGTTAACACCTGGCACGAGGTCAATACGAAAGAATCTCTTTTAAAAATTTTCAAAACTTTATTTTAACTCATTTCTGCTATTTTTCATACAAATATGATTTTCAGTATTGTTAGCGATGCTAAAAACATATATTAAATGTAAAAAATCTAGAAGAGTTATTAATAATAAGAAAAATGTAGTTCAGTTGTAATATGTATGATGTCCTAACCTATATTCTGTAACCCAAGAAGCCCGGTTTTATTCCCTTGTAATATATAATAAAGGTATACACAGTACGGCTGTTCAATGCCACGTCCGTTCAATGCTATGTTGGAGATATTCTTAGAGTACCTTTGTACATTTACAGTTGTCAGATTTAAAAAATTAAAATAATAATAAATTTCAACTTTTGACTGACTAATGCTTCTTCACTTCCAAAAATGTTTAAATACACTCTACTCAATTCTGCCACCATTTTTCCTCCTGGCAAATACTTTCATTCGAATCTTATACTACATACGAATAAAGGCGAAATACAGAATAGGGTGAGTAAGAAAGGGGATAAATTTAATTGGACCACATAACAAATTTTAAAAGGTTTTTCATGTTCTACATACGCGTTAATTAGTTTTAATATTCATGTTGTTTCCATTATTCTAATATGCAATTTACGTGCATATCTAAACATAAAATTTCATCATGTTAACCCTTTATCTTCTGATGGTACTTATAAGTGCCATTAAAGTAACATGCTACAAAATTTATTTAATACATCAATTAGTAGTAATACAGTTTAGAATGAGTTATAGATGTATTACTTTATCTTGTTTCAAATGCATTATTGGTTACACAAAACAAAAATATTTTTTAAAGGATGGTTTCTTTTGCCTTTGCATCTTTTCAGCTTTCTTGGGGTCGGGGGTATTCGGAAATATTTATATATTTCTATTGTAAGAACATTATATTTGTACATTTCCTAGTTCTACAAAATACTAAGAAAAATATTTAAAATAAAATATTATAAATATTGCACAAAATGGTTATAAATTCAAATTTAATGAATTTTTTTAAACCCTTCAGTACTTCTAAAATCCTTGTAGAATTTTTAAATGATTATGTAAATCTTCAAATGTAATTTAAAAAAATCACGAAAAATTCTTTCGAAGATAAAATTTTCATGAATTCATAATTCAGCACATAAAGGGTAAATTTGTTCTCTAAATTTCTCGTCCCAGCTTTTCTTTTTTTCAATATATTTCTTGAATAAATTTGAGGTTCAAAATAATAAGCATTCACAATCGTTTCACATCTTATTTACTCGTAAATCATGCCAAAATCATGTTCACTAAATCATACGGACTATTGATGTCATCATTATAACTCAATGTTTTTAATTGTATTCTGGGAAATATGTCGTGATTCCTCTGTGAAATGTCATTCATCTTCTCTTGCATTACATACCGATTCTTCATTTTTTTTAATGCACATTAAGAAAACTTTCCTTGCTAGACGTGCATGTATTAATATTTATTTCTTACTTGAAAATAGATAAGGGTACGAATATAATAAAGAAACGGTTGCCAGTGGCAGCTCTGACGTAGCTTCTGCTACTTTAATGAGATAAAAATTATTGTATATTATCAATGATGCGAATAATAGGCCCTTCAGTAATTACCACCGTCTGAGATGAGACCCTGCTCAGTAAATTATAGCACATACATCAAATAAAGAGTTGATAAAAATATGTATACAGTTTTAAAATTCCTATAAATAAGAACAATTAATGATACGAAACCGCGGTTTGCACTACAAATTTTGTTAAATGCAGTATATATAAAAGTTTGTAGCTTTAAAATCATCGATAGCTGACGCTAATGTGAATTTAATACTCAGTAACTGACCCATCGTTGCAAAAATATACTTTTAGTGGATTATATTTGTATTAAAATTTTGGCAATAAAATTAACTTACCCAATAACGTAAGACTAAAAGATAAATCTTATTTACTCTTAAGATGATAAGGATTTCATTATTTAAAATGCTAGGGGTTTATACAGGCTTTCTCGGGTTACAGAATATAGATGAAACTCATTTTTTTCTATTTTTATTAAAAACACTAATATATATATTTTTTTTTACAATTATTTATTTTCAGTTACATATTTATTCATTTATTTACCCCCCAATTTGCATACTAACAACACCAAAAAACATTTTTATATGAAAAATATTAATAAGGTATCAAAATAAGGTTTTGAACTTTATTAAAAGCTATTACTTTCGTATTTTCCGCGTGCCAAGGGTTAAGAAACAAATAAATCGCCAAACATCGCTATTTACAGCAGCATTTTAAAGTTTGGTCATTTCAGTTGATTAAGCGCGTAGTTGAATCAAATGTCTTAATTTTGTGTTTTATATATTTTTAATTATTTTATTTATTTAACAATGAAGTTTTAATTTCATTATAGAATATAAGCTGAAAACAAATGCTGAAGTATCTACTATGTTATTTTAACTGCCAACGGATTCATGTTTGGTAATCACCTGCAAGCAATAGAAAAAAAATTCAAGCTTGAAAACTATTTTAAAAGGCATAAAAAAGGAGCAAAGTACGATACATTTTTCATATGAATATGCATTTTAAAGTCCCCCCCCCCTTTTCGGCAGTGTAAAAATTGAAAATGTGCAATGTTTAAAAGTTAAAAATATTGTTGTAAAAGTGAAATTTAATCGTCTGCTATTGCCAAACTGAAAATAACGTCTGTGTTACGCAAAGACACGTTTGACCTTTGTAATGTAGATAGATATTTCAATCTAATAAAAACTCAACTAATTTTTTTCATACCTGAAATGAATTTTGTTCAATGTCTAGACATTTTATTATTAATGTTTTATAAATGCATTTTTTTTCATCAAGAAGAAATATTTAATTTATTTCTACTGTAAACGTTCTCGCTAGTACTTTAAATATAAAAAAGAAAATCCATTTTCATCGAACACAAGATTTTAAAGCGGCAATTTTTTTCTTTCTAATGATCTTCCTCAATAAACTTTGTGGAAAGTTATAAGTGATTAATTTTAAAAAGTTTCTCCATTTGATTTATTTCCATAATTACCATTTATTTCAGATTTTGACAAATACAGTACTGCTTTTAAAATAATTAGAAATGGAAAAGTACTTCATCATATGCAAAGTTCTAACATTAAAGAGATTGTGACAATTCCTTTTATAATGACATGCAGTGTATTAAACTTTAATTTTTATAAATGCTTTTAATATTTCTTAAAGTACGTTTGAGCGTTAATGAGTTTGATATTGAAATTTACAAACCATAAATATATATTTTATGTAAAAAAAAAAAAAAAAAAAAAAAAAAAAAAAAAAAAAAAAAAAAAAAACATTATTTTGTACATGTTTAAAATTATTTAAACTTTCTCTATTTATTACTTTTTTTTTATAATTTCCGTTTACTTCGAATTATAAAAAACTATGCTTTGTTTTCTTAAAGGATTAAAAGTAGAATAGTAATTCTTTATTTTTATTGAATAATTGTTTTGAATATTATTTTTATTTCAATACTGTTATGTAATAATGTGTTTGGTAGGGAAGTTCATAAAATAATTTTAATTCGAAGAGCATCAACATAAGTCATGTCAAAAAAAAATACTAATATCTATTTTGAGCATGTTTAAAATTAATTAACAAAATTTACACCTTTTTAAAATCATTTATTTAATGACATACTTTTACTTCTGTGTTGCAGTATATAAAAGTGAGAGAATCATAATTTTTGATTATGTTAAAGAAAAAAGTATCAAGTATTATTTTCTGATATCTCTAATTATTTAACTTTTCATTGTTTTAAATTTTAGAAAATAGATTGGGTTTTAACAAATAAATATAGATGATTTATTTTAATTGAATTTCTTAAATATTTATTTATTAACATATTTTTTTAAGTTTTGTCTGGAAAAATGAACCACTTCAGCTTTAGTTTTAAGGTAAAGATATAATATGTAAATGCGCTAAGATCGCAAATAAAAAATATTAGTACTTGATGAGAAATTTCGCATGCAACTTGATAAAGTCATGTATTTACATTGTGAGATAAACCATTTTAAAGTGTCCTTTTATCCCTTTTTTACGTTGCGAACAGAATACATTTTTAGTGATAACTTATTTAATTAAAACCATTTTCTGTGCGGTTTGTTTTTAAATGCTCACACACATATATTTTTATAAAAAAAATCTTTGTCATTTTTTAAAAAGATTTAACAGTAGTATGCTCCTTTAAGGAAGTAGAAGCGAATAAGCTAGTTTATTGTGCAGAACTAAGCTGTGATCATTGAATGTATGTGTATTCATTGAAGTATGTGTAGTCATTCATAGTAATTGAATAATTATTAAGCCAATAATGTTTATTCTGATTTAGGATGGAAACTTTAAATGTCAAGGTCTAGTAAACAGCATCATAATTATTTCATAACCCGTTTCGTAGAGGAAAATTGGGTATTTTATAAGTTGAAAGTTGCAGATCCTATATATACTTAATATATAACTATTACATATTACTAGAACTAGAAAAACAATTAAGTATATGTTATAATTAGAAATTATCACAATTACCGTCAAATAATCTATTATTTTACAATCCCTCAATTAAAAATGTTGAATTTATAGTTAAAAATATAGTTAAATATAGTTAAAAGATTTGTTGAAATTTAATTAAAATTTCAGTTTTTCTCCTATGATATTAATATTCTAGGACGCCCCCTATTCTCAATACAGCATAAAAAATTTTGTAATACACTACGAGAACATACTAATATATTAATGGAAAGTGCCAATCCATACAAAAACTAAATTTCTTAAGCAATAAATCAGCGCCCGGTCTAAGTAGGACTCCTGTGCAAGATTTAATAGGAATTTCGTTGTATGAATAGGACAATTCGGACCTCTTTCCATTTAAAAGTCATCCTTAAAAGCAATCACCAATAGCAATAACAAAAATATATTGCATATAATCAGGTACTACAAGACTTTCTCATTCTGACATGCTCGTTGAAATGAAATAGATATTTCCTTTACAAGTATGCCAGTGATATTTGATTAAACTGCTACTCATCTTTTTTAAAATGCAGATGTTAAACAATATAGATTTGGAAGAATTTCATTTTGAGGGACATTCCGTGTCATAAAAACTGATATCTCTTTTTTTAAATGAGTAAATCATCAAATTAGAAAGTAATAAAAAAACAGTATGATTGAAGTGAAAAAGTAACGTATTTTTTTCTGGTGGTCCTTGCGGATAGATTGTTTTATATGTATATAATGCGAAACTCAGTTTTGGTGTTTTATTTCAAATTAATTGATCTGTGAAACACAGGTAAATATTACCTATCCTATAAAACGCATGTTCAACATTCTTTTAAAAGATTTCTTCTACAGACCATAATTCATTTAAAATATGTAAAATACACGTAAACGGCGAGAAACATTTTTTATACCTACATTGCCTTTTTTTTTAAATTGAATGTTCTTTGAAGTTTGAAAGAAAGGTGGATTCTGTATGGTCTAGCTTAACAGATTTATAATTTTCATAATATATGGGTTGCCCAAATGAAAGTGGTATTGCTGTAATAACTCCGCATTGGAAGAGAAACATGACTGCGCATGCTCCTATAGAGGGCACAGAGTGCTGGGAATGCATGCATATATCAAATCCCGCCAATTGCGTGTGTGATAGCCTGGGAGCACGTTAAAAGGCATCCTTCGCATCATGAATGCCTCCAAACGATATGTTCAACATTGTTTATAAAAGATTTCTTCGACAGCTCTATTGAACAGATCAAACAGATCTTCGACAGATCAATTCATTTAAAACATGTAAAATACATGTACAGTGATGGACATAATTATAAGAAACCGACCTAATTTGACATACAGTGAGAGAAAAGATTCAGAGCTTAAAAATACTTTATCAAATACGACAAAAACATAAATTTATTCTGTTATCACACGTAATTGTTTTACAGAAATGATATTTTTATAGAGTTTAATAAAAAAAATTATAAATACCATGGACAAAATTATAAGACACCCTAACATTTTAATTAAAACACCTGCTTTTTTTTCGAAAATAATGTGCAATATGCAAATTTTCTGCACGCTGTTATGACGTCAGTAGTTAACTAAAGCAGATGATAACCGACTTAACGCATTTACAAACATGCCACGAGGTACAGAATTAAAAGAAAGTGATATTCAGTGAAATTTGGAGATTAAATGGAACTGGTGCTTCAGTTAATAATATTTCAAAAGTTATTAAACGCTCAAGATATGCAATTTCAAATGTTTTGAAAAGAGGAATTAATGGATCTGTGGTTAAAAGATCTGGACTTACTCCTTGCTTGTCCTCGAGAGACAGACGCCATGTGTTTTCGCTCGCTACACATAATAAGATGACCACTACAGGCATTAAAATGCTTTGAATCTCAATTGTTCAAAGAGAACTATTCTCAGGGTGTTGCATAATGCTTCCTATGTGAAATTTTAAAAAAATGAAGGAAAAAACCACCGCTTATAAGGCGGCACAAAATGAACCGTTTAAACTTCGCTAAACAAAGTATGGCCTGGACATCCAAATGGTACTCTGTGTTATTTTATGATGAAAAAAAGTTTAACCTGGATGGTCCTGATGGGTTTCACTATTATTGGCATGACTTACGGAAGTCTCCTGATGTACAAATGAGTCGCCAAATGGGTGGAGGCTCAGTAATGGTTTGGGCTGGTTTTTCGGCTCAAGGGAAAACTGATATCATTTTTGTGCATTAAGAATGAATTCCGAAAAGTATAAGAATCTTCTTAAAGATCAACTAGCCATATACGGTGAACTTCTTTGTGACGAAAACTACACTTTCCAGCACGATAACGCATCGATTTATACATCACACGTGACAAAAAAGTGGCATTCAAAGCAAAGTATCGATGTTCTTCCGTTGCCTTCTCGCTCCCCAGACTTAAATCCCTAGCGAAAACTTGTGGGGGATCTTAGCTCGTGAGGTTTACCGAAATGGGAGGCAGTTTACATGTGTCGAGGACCTAAAAAATGCTATAAAATGTGCTTGGGAAGAATTGTCTTGCGATATTTTGTTAGAATTTATAGATTCGATGCCGAATCGTATCTTTCATGTTATAAAAACAATGGCGGCTCCACCAAATATTGAATAACCATGTTAGAGGATTTTCTTTTAAACCATTAGTGTCTGCTAATTATGTTGACCACTGTATTTGGAAAAAAAAAGGTTGGTGTCTTATAATTTTGTCCATTATGTTTTTAAGTTTTTTTCATTAAATTGTATGAAAATATGATTTCTGTAAAACAATTACGTGTGATAACAGAATAAATTTATGTTTTTGTCGTATTTGATAAAGCATTTTTAAGCTCTGAATCTTTTCTTTCACTGTAATGTCAAATTAGGTAGGTGTCTTATAATTATGTCCCCCACTGTAAACGGCGAGAAACATTTTTTATACATACAATGCTTTTTTTAAAAAATTCAAAGTTCTTTGAAGTTTGAAAAAAAAGTGGATTTTCTGTACGACCTATCTTAACAGATTTATAATTTTGATAATATATGGGTCGCCCAAATGAAAGTGGTATAGCTGTAATAACTCCGCATTGGAAGAGAAACATGACTACGCATGCTCCTATAGAGGGCACAGAGTGATGGGAATGCATGCATATCTCAAATCCCGCCAATTGCGTGTGTGATAGCCTGGCAGCACATTAAAAGGCATCATTCTTATCACGAATGCCTCCAAACGGTGTCAACGCTCCGTCATGCGACTTTTAACAGCGGAAAATTTGAGTGCTTGTGAAATCTATCGTCAAATGAAAAATGCGTATGTCACGGAGATAGGATTTTCCGATGGTGTAGAGATTTTCGTAGTGGAAGAAGCAGTACTGACGACAGGTCCCAACCTGGTAAAGCGCATGTGGTCTTCTTCCACTACCAGAATCCCTACACCAGGGGAATACTGATCTGCGTGTTTTGTTACAGATAAATTGCCAAAGCGTTAGAGAGTGTTCGCACAATCTTATGAAAATTCGCAAAGAAGAAAAGCAGCACGTAGAAACGAAACAGAAGAAGAAAGAGAAAGACGACTTTCGAAAATTCGAGAAGGAGTGCAAGAAATAAGAGAAAGTCAAAGTGAAGAACAACGAGTAATCATTAAGGAAAAGACGCGAATTAGATTAAATTCTATTAGAAACCGCGAATCAGCTCATTAAGGGCAAATTCGAAATAAACCAAATAGAGAAAGAATGGCCACTCTACGTGAACATTATCGAGTTACAGTACGTATAAACTACAATTTAGAACTTAAGATGTTCCATTATGATTCCATGAAAAAATACAATGAACATCCAAAACTTAGAAAAGGGCAAATATATCATCGAGAAGACTGGCTAATTTCCATACCAAATGAAACACCCATTTCCTACAAATATATTTTGTTGTTGATGTAAAACTCCAAACAGATCAGCGTTGCACTCACATTCAGGGGCTACAACGAGAAATTGTTCAGGAGTTACAACGTCTACTCTAAATCAATGTTTTCAAGACTTCTCTAGAAGGAATGGTTGCAATCAACCATAAAGTCGTCATACGGACCGAGAAAAAACCATCCGGTGAGCATGAACGAAGGTTTAATGCACTTCAAGTCAATGAAATTGCAGTAGTAACTGTCGATAACGAATATCCCCATCGTGTTATCATTACTCTACTCCCAAGCAATGAACTGAAACGAATTGCTGAAACACATCACATAGGGACATTGGTCCACATGTCAATAAGCGTGCGATATATTCTGCCATGGGAAACGCCAGGTAGTGCAGCTAGTATATAAAATATTGCTTAAATTTTAAACAATCTCAATTATATTCGTTTATTACAATATGTTCAATAATATTTTATTAAGAAATGCCTGAAAATGAATCATTTTTATCTTTGAAATTTTAAATTTATATATCTCTATCACATAAAATCTCTATATAATAAAAGGCAGTGTAACGAATCCGGGGCGAACCCATCGATTTTGCCAATCTCCGATAAGATGGAGCCACGATAGGCTTAATTTCGTTTTCAGATGTGTAAGAGAAAACTTATCTGCTTAAATACAAATCTCTTCTTCCTGAAATCACTTCTGTTTAAAGTAATTTTCTTTAAAAGATTAAATACTAACAAAATTTCAATGATTTGCACACTTAAAAAAATCGTGCTAAAAAAATAAGTTAGCGTAAAATGTAAACAAGCGGTAGCTAGTCAATCACTTGATTCATAGGAAAAAAATTAAACCATGGATCTATGACGCAAATCAACTACGGTGATCATCTTTCGACCTCGAAACTTCCAACGGTTTTAGATTGATGCGTCGTCTCCTTTTAATCTTCATGGCATCATGAAAAAAACAAATATATTTTTGTCAATCTGCGTTCTATAAAACAAATCACTTGGCTGTATGGTCAGCATTAGCGGTATGTTGATTCATTCATTTTGAGATTCATTCATTGAAAGTTTGTTTGAAGTAATTTGGCAATACTTATAGATTCGGTATTAGTTTCTTTTTGAATGAGCAGTCCCATATAATGAGCGGCCACTTATACATAAAGAATAATATATAAAAATATTGTTCTGTTCAGTAATATGAATTTCAAATATACTTTTAAACAAGTTTTATAGAATTAAATGTATTTTTTTCTATAACATACATACATATATATGTATAGATTACAAATGCAACGCAATTTTTATGCTGTAATATTTAAAATTTGTGATTTAATTCTATTTTTTTTTCAAAGGAGGCATTTTTTAGTTCAAATTCCTTCATTTTTCGCTTTTGTTTACGTTTATAAGCAGTGTGACAAAAGGGGAGGGAGGTTTATAAGTTCAATTTAATCTGTGAAAGAAAGATTCAATCTGTGAAATATTTTGTACTGGATACCGTTTTGTTGCTATATAAAAATTTGGCGCTATCTCTCGGGATTTAATATGAACAAAGAAGCGTTGTATTGAAATTGTACATTTTTATGCATTTTATCAGCTTTGCATTGCAAATAAAATGAATAATTCTTATCAATTCTTATTTTAATTAAAATACAAGGATAAATAGAATACCGTTTTAACATAGGAAGTTTCTACAGGAAAGAAAATCATATTAATGTAATTATTAGTTCATTTTACATTACTTTTCCAATTCACTTTACTTATTATGCAATTTACTTTGAGAAATTATGTAGATTAAAATCATTAAAAATTTTCTGTTTAGTGCGCTATAGAATAAGTTTCTGAGTAGTAAAATAATTTGTAAGTCACAAATTTAAAATCGGGTAAAGAATAATATATAAAAATAGTGTTCTGTTCAGTATTATGAATTTGCAAATATACTTTTAAGCAAGTTTTATAGTTAGTTAGTTAGTGCCAGTTTATACAGTCACAGATGCAATGCAATTTTTATGATGTAATAATTAAAATTTGGGATGTAATTCTTATTTTTTTCAAAGGAGGGCTTTTTCATTTCAAGTTCCTGAATTGTAGTTTACATAATATCTTTGTTCTTTTGATAAGAAATCAAAGGATAATATTTTTTTATTAACAAAATGCAAAAATCATAAAATAATGCATCATGGTTTTTTTTTTTTTTTTTTTTTTTTTTTCAGTCAGAAAAATATTTTCTACAATTTTCATGATTGAATGTTAGTGGAAAGTGTAGATATTTTGATAGAAGTTTGTTTTTTACTATGAACTTAAATTAAAAGAAAAGACCTTTACCTTTGTTTCTTACTTTCATTGATATTTAATAATCATATAGAAATTTTTCAAAGAGAGAAAGAAAATAATAAAATATTTAATGGCATTTGATGCTGACATCTGTAATCAAACTTAAAACTACACACAAATCACGCTTAAGCTGGGAGTATCAGCGCCGCAAACCGAGTATTATATATGGGTACAAGTCCTGTGATTGAAAGCCCATCTTCATTGTTCTCATCTATGTTCTATCTTCATGATCTAAATTTCTAAACGCTGTTTTGAAGATCTTTAGTTCACATACCGTCATTTTTGACGGGGTTATATACTAGTTCTCTTAGAAACAAGACTATAAACCAATGCATTACAGAACTAAAGGATTTTTTCTTTATTATGAAGACCTTTTTTAATTAAACAACTTCTTCATAAATGTTAAGGAAATGTTAAGTTTGGTAAAATTATTTTAAAAAACTGTTGTTTTCGTGTTTACTTCAATTAAAGTCACACTACACGTTAAACGATGTTAAATATCGCAGTACTGGGCTAAACTCATATAGTTTGGATTAATTAAATACCATAAAGTCATTATTATTAAAAAGCAATTTGAACGCTAGTTTTCTAAAAGCTTTCAAAATATATACTTGACAGTTTTGATGATATCCTTGTTTAAATAACTATCAAATTAGAAAGTCATTCGAGATTTAATACTTGTTTGGTAATGCGATAAAAAAATTTGAAAAAAATTAAAATTTTGGAAAGGTTTACTCTAAGTGTCTAAAACGTTATTTGAATTCATACAGTAAATACCAATATGAGATCATTTGAACGGAATTTGTTAAAGATTATACTTGTATTTAAAGAATTCATTTATAAAAAAAGAATTCTTTGGTCTTTCATTAAAAATAAAAAATAATAAATTATAAGTATCTTTGAAATTTAACCCTACACTGCGCAATGATGTATATATAAATAAATTAAAATTGAATTTTTAATAAATAAATTCAGTTCCAAGCGATTACTATATTTCAATAAAATTATACACTTTATGTAATCATATGTCTGCTATTAAATAAGGTGGAGAATTTCTCTTTAAAATTTCTGGTATTTAATCATAGTTTAAAAAACGAAAGTAAAATTCAACAGTATAGATTGTTGTAATTATTGAAAGTATTTATTTTTGTTTCATTGAATCTTTGATAAAATCATCAATACAAACTAAAATAATGTTCAATCTATAGTAATCATTTTAATTAAAAAATCCGATAATAAAACAATTCGTACCTAAATATTTTACTGTATGTTTTAAACTAATTACTTTATTGAATGAAACTTGATTTTGTAAGCAAATTTGTATTTATGCCACTCTAAGCGATAAAATCTACTAAACAACATAATATTAGTTTCACCCAAATCTTTTAATTTAATTAACTATCACATCGTCATTTGCATTAAAGAACAATCTGGAGAACAATTTCCTAAAATTCTCAGAAAAGACGGGATAGTTTTAATGATATTGTTATTCAAACAACCACTATTTATTTAGCAGTTCATTAGGGACTTAGTACATCATTGTTTATTATGATCAACACTTGTTTAGTAAAATGAATTTTCCTGCTATGAAAGGATATAAAAATCGGAGGAGATTTAGTTTAGAATTCAAAAAAGGTATTTGAAATAGTATAGTAATAGAAAATTAAATTGTAAGACATTTTCTAAAATATTCTTTAAGAAATACGTCGACATGGTAGAATAGGTTACTGTGAGGAATTTTGAATATGTTTATTTGAATTACAGACTTAGTACATCATTGTTTATTATTATCAACCCTTGTTTTCTAAAATAAATTTTCCAGAAATTTTCTAAAATACTCTTTAAGAAATACGTCGACAGGGTACAGTAGGTTACTGCGAGGAATTTTAAATATGTTTATTTGAATTAGAGACTTAGTATATCATTGTTTATTATGATCAACACTTGTTATGTAAAACGAATTTCCCTGTTATGAAAGGATATAAAATTCGGAGGAGTTTTGGTTTAGAATTAAAACAAAAAATTGAAATGGTATTGTTATAGAAAATTAACATGTACGATAATTTCAAAAATATTCATTAAGAAATACGTCGACATAGTACAATAGTTTACTGCGAGGATTTTTAAAATTGTTTATTTGAATCCTGTGAACCTATATTAAAAAGTAAATCAGGAGCAAAAAATTAACCTGCACACATTTTTACGGTTGATATTATTTTTTTTAACTCTATCCGTGGTTTTAGATTCCTTACCATCCCTCTTGCGAAACGTATACAGAAAATCACTTCAAATACAGCCACAGAATTTTTTTTCAAGTTTTTTCTCATGCAGAAGTATGCTAGAGAAATAATGTCTAAAATTATTTGGCAGGAAATTTACTGCAAAATTTAAATCAGTATTTAAATATCAATTTCAAGCATCGTGGTTTTATTGGTAGTCTTACTGTCCCCATGGTTTATTCCTGCACTTTTCGAGGTAAATTAATGTTTTTCTTTTAATTTAATCCAATGTAAATATCTTTTTCTAAAAATCAATAAACATTGTGGCTATCACTTAGTCTTAACAGGATGTGCCTAAAAATAGTGGTAAGTGTACTTACCGTCCCATCTTTACCATCCATTTCTTTCATTACCGTCCCTTTTTTCCTATACCATCCCCTTTTTTTTTCCTTCCGTCCCTTCTTTAACACCCCTTTAAAGCAATGTTATACCAAAATTTTGTACTAAAAAAAAACTACACTGTTATTATTTCTTATTTGAATGTCCTGTGGGTACTATGCAAATTCATTATAAGTAAAAATTTAGAAGAAAATAGAAAATTATAGTGGTAAAAAGGTAAGGAAAATTAAGCTCGAAAGTTTAACTTAAACCTTAGTTAAATGAAAAAAATTTCGCTGCTGATCATTTTTTCTTTATTTTGAATCATTAAGGCATTCGTCTATCAGATTAAAATATTATTTTAGCAAATTTAATTTCACCAGATTTTTATTCCCGAATATGCTTTGTACACCGATCAGTATGTTATTTACACTAGTTTAGAATCACTATTAAGTCGCTGGCAAAATTACATATAAATATTTTCTTAAAATATACTTGTTTTTATTCTACTGTAGACAATTCGACTGCACTGATATTCGTAATCGTTCGATTTCATGATCCATTCATTTCACGTTTTCATTCAGTCGTTTAAATGTACCAAGAACTTGAGTACAAAGCACCGAAAGCGAGAATAAAGGCAGTGTTAATAAAGAGCGTTAGTAAAATTAGTAAAGTTTCAGCGTGTGATTGACAGATCTAATAACTGGTTTTAATAAAGAAGAATAAAGACAGGGTTCATTTATTTTGAAAGATAGCTTTTATTTAGCTATTTTTTTTTTCATGCAAAGCACGTGTCTGACTGCGGTAGGACAAATGGTGAACGATGAATAAATGTAGTAAGTGTTTTTAATTATAGGAAGTGCTATAGGGAGTATGTAACACTGCCACCAGAAAACAAGCAATAACAAATAATATATAAATAAGAAAGATGCTTTCGTTTTGTAGCAGATGCGTACTGCACATGATCTTATTACTTATTATATTATGCACATGAGTTCACATAGGATTGTAAGGAAAAGGCAATTTATAAACATGAAATCAAAAACAAAAGGATTGTGTGGACCGAGTTATGCTTATTAAATTATTAATTAAAATAAGAGATCTTTTCTGTGTTTAAAAAGAGTTTTAAAAGCTGAATTTACAATGAGTAGAACTTTTCAATTACACATGCTATGAATGTCATAAAAAATACTGTAAGAAAAAACGATTAAAAGTAGTTGAGCTTTTTATTTATGTTATTTTATAATACAATTTTTAATACCAATTCATTTTATTCCTAATGTTTATTTGCATTTAAGGTGCACTTCATTTATCAAATGCACTATAAAAATTTAGGCAGTCGTGCAGATAAGCATTACTTTAGTGTTGACAAATATATTTCTAATTATTAACTTATTTATCGAAATTCGTATAAATTGTAATAAACAACTTTTATTACCAACTCTCTTTTTTGTCAATTCTTGATACGACACTCATGTTTCCAAGAACATTTCCTTGAAATAAGTTATAACTGTAGCCCGTTAGTTATTAAGACATCCATTTGATTGATTGGTTACTGATTGAGGTTCCAAACTCGCCTTATCCAAAATTGAAAAATTCTTGTTTTCTATCTCAATGTATTCTATAAGTAAACTTTTACCTAAACAAACACCATAATCTGCAAAAAACAAGTTTTAAACTGCATTTCTGGCATGTAAAATCTAAATTTATAGTGAAGACCAATGTTCCACGATTTCTCAAAACTTTTTTTTCTGGATAAGGCGAGTTTTGAAACTCACCTCTTCAATTGTATTATTATTATACGCAAAGGCGGATAGAGGGTATTTGTTTGTTATTATTTGATATTATTTCTTACAAGAATTTCATTTCAATGATAAATTGAGGTAGTGTTTTATAATAAATTTTTTAACACGAAATTGTGTTATACTTCGGTATTATTGGCATTTCTAATGGACTAACTACATTTATCAAATGGCAAGACGCTTGTTATTTTTTGGCAAGTTCTATTTTGTAGGGTATTGGGAAACGTCCACATACATGACTGTAGTATTCAATGGTTTAAAACATTGCAACATGAAAGTGAAAAGCAAACTATGTTCAGTATCAATAAATAAGGAATTTATGATTTGAATGAAATAGCTTTACTTTTTAAATCAGTAATTGAAATCTAAGAATTCTTTCACTTTTAAAATTGTTTTAAGGAATTGTACTTATCAGTCAATATAACCTTTTAATTCCATATGCTATAAAAGTAAAAATCTTCAGAGAAAAAAAAAAATGTTTGAGCTTTTGTTTGAGCATTGCTTTTTAATATGATTTTCAATAAGAATTCATTTTATCCGTAATTATTATCGGAATTTTTTCATTTATCAAATGTACTATGAGTATTTAATCACTCGCGCATCTCTGCATCATACTTGTATTGAAAACCTATAAATTTAAAAGGCCAGTCTGCTTTTTTAGTCATCTGGCCTGAGCATCCTACTGAACCAATTTTAATATTTATTTTTGTCCGCACTTTCTATTTTTTAAAATAATCACATTTTATGCATTAAATCTAATTTAAAATTTTTTTATGAAATTTATTTAAAATGGTGACAATTGGAATACTTCCATTGTTGCAGTGAAAAAAGAAATAATGGGTTTATTTAACTTATTGATTATATTCTTATCGATGCCATTTTCTCATTGCAATAAAAAATAACTTTTAACAAAATTTGAACAGAAAATGACATCACGCTTAAAAAACCTCATCGTTTTCTTTGATAAAGTTGTTGGATTTCAATAGTTTTTTTTTTCGCTGATACTGAGCTAGACGAGATGTTTCAGCGAATGAAAATGACATTATAAAGAAAAAAGGATCATTTTCTTTGAAAAAAACTAGATATTTTACTGCGAATGCGCCTAAAAGACATAAATTTCTGGACTTTTTACTTCACGGTACTCATGAAATTACAGCCTCGGTTTAAAATGTTCCACGAGCAAAGTTGTAGCTGACAAACGTGATTTTAAGTTCGGAAATATATTTATTAACAACCTACTGCGCATTAAAGTATTTTTTAAAGGGTGAATATTGATATTAGTTTTATATGTAAATTTTGAGATGGTGAAAATGACGTTATGTTTTGATTTCGCGAAAAAATAATTTCCATGATTGTGTCAAAATTAAATCATTACTGATGGTTTTCCATTCGGTAATACCAAGCATGATTTCTTTAATTGATAACTTCATCATATTTACTTATCTTGAATCTATGTTACTCGTTACGTATAAGGATATTAATTTTTGAATATTTTGAACTGTTGAAGTTTATAAAAATAGTAATTTGTTAACTTTAAATTAAAATAATATTTGTTAATAGACTAACAAAAGTAAGATTTTTTATTGTAGTGGATTTTGTAAGTTTATTATAAATCAATGTA
This sequence comes from Maratus speciosus, assembly GCA_963932465.1. NCBI lineage: Eukaryota > Metazoa > Arthropoda > Arachnida > Araneae > Salticidae > Maratus > Maratus speciosus. Next base: position 501,973,433 of record OZ010786.1, on the reverse strand, counting down.
ACGAGTTCTCTTTTAAACACATTCTCTTGTCGAAATTCGACGGGTTTCACCGCGTTTTATTTAAAATTATTTCATTCCTCGTCCAATTTTTATAAATTACATTAGACAGATGTTATTACTAGTTCTTAGATTAGGGTTTTTTCTTGATATGTTTTCACATGCAAACATGTCGTTTTTTTTTCAAACAGCTTTTCTTTCAAATATGCTAAAACATTGACAAGTGGAACTTTAAGACATTTTTTGCATCATTTTTTACTAATTGGAATGTTATTATCTGTCAGTTTATTGCTTTCTTTCCATTGATTGATGAGATAATCAATCATGTTATGCATTCAGGTCTTCACATTTGACACTAACAACAAAATAATGACTGACAGAAGATATCTCTTTCATATTTCTTAAGTATTTTTATAGATATTTAAGACATGCTTTTTTAGTGGAAATCCTTCTATCCCTAATTATTATTTTCATTTCTGAAGTATTTCATTTTTTAAAAATGTACTGCGAGCATTCAGTCATTCGTGCAATTATGCATCATTCTCGGGTTGAATATATACTTGCAATTAATCACATATATTGTTATTTTTTAAATGGTGTTAGATAAATCTTGTTATTAATTGCTAGATTGGGATGATTTTTATGCATATTTTTGAGGCGTCAGTTTTTTTTTTCTTTTCAAACAGCCTTTGGCTGAAATTTGTAACAAAGATGACACCTGTAACTTTAAGACATTCTTCTGCTTGAATTGTAACTAGTTTGGCTATTATTATATATCACTTTATCACTTGTATTGAATTGATTGATGAGTTCGACGATTAATCGTATTAGGAACTCGCTACCTCACTTTTGACACTAACACTTAAATAATGACTGGCAACTGATAGTCCTTTGTTGTTATCTATATTATGAGAGAAAAAAAAAGTTGTCCGCGAGTAACGGACACAAGATATCGCCTTTTACAATAACTTGACCAATCTATTCCACACTTTCTTGGAAATTTAATAAATTCTAATAACCGTCTAATTTTAATTTTTACACCGTTGAGTAGAGCACAAAATGTCATTTGGAATATCATTTTTTTTTAAATTGCATCGCAATTTACTAATTGTTTTGGTTTTTTAAATCATTTTTATAAAGCATTTTTAAAATTTATTTTTTAATCGTTAAGGGAATGGGAAAATAAAACTTTTCGCATTAAAAACAATAAAAATAGTTCAGCATTTGTTTCTGGCTAATATTCTATAACGAAATTAAAACAGTTCATCAATAAATAAATAAGTAAATTTAACGGATGTATAAAAATACAAGCTTAAACGCTGAAATAATCAGAATAATAAAGGCTGTTGTAAGTGGCAAATTATTTAGCAACTTCTTCGATTATCTGTTGTCACTTTGGCTGATTTCTTAGTAAGCTACTAATACGAAAGTATCAGTTTAATAAATTTAAAATTTTTATTTCAATGCATAATTGATATTCTTTATAAATAAGCGCTTTTTAGGTGCGTTCGTAAATATATAAATACGTGGCAACTATAGTTGTCATCTGGTCCGTCCGTCTGTCTGTCCGCATATAACAGCGCAAAAAGTAACCAACCGAATTGTTTGAAATTTAATATACATAATTGTTGCAGAATTTTGTCGAGTCATTTCAAATTTTAAGAAAATCGAATCAAAACTTTAAAATATATTAATAAAACTTTTCTTCATTCTATTAAATCATATCATACGTACTTAACCGAATGATATCCCATGATAGGCAAGGATTCTAGGTTGCCATGGTGATTACATCAGATTTAAGAGTCATATTATTTCCATGTTCCTGAATTTAATATAAATAAGCGGAATAAATTTTGTATTCGCGCATTTTGCAGAAGATCTGAATATTTATAAAACTAGTAGTAAGACGAACGCACGTCATTTGCCACGTTTAACGTAAAGTTTCTGATTTGTTTGTGTTGTTAGTGGGAAACCAAAATAAATAGACTAACTGTAAAAAATATATATATATATATATTAGAGATTTCGTTTTTTTTAAATGCTTTTCACCTAAATTTTGTAATACAAGAAAACCGGGTTTTATACTTTGATTTCTTTAAAATGTATTTCGTTTTTTGTGAGGATTTGTGACATACTTTTTGGTATAACATGTGTTTTTAATAATAAATACCTCTTGCAGACTTATCTAATGTAAACTTGAGAAAAATTCTTACACACATTCTAAATTTCATAAAATTTAGAAAATATTTTTTTCTTACCTTTATAATCAAATATCTAAAATTCGACGCGCAGTTTTTATATGTAAACAAAACTGGTCTAAAAAATATTGGGGTTTTAATTGATATGGAATGCACATGGGCCATTTTGAAAATTTCTTCCTACTGCTTAAAACAATCAGAAACATTCCTTATTTTTTCCCATTTTTTTTAAGTTCTTGAGCTATAAATATATGCCATAATTCATATTCTGTGCCCTTGAATTGTATTTAAAGTGCAATTTTAAAGAAATGAAAAAAATGAGCTTGAAGGTCCCTTGAGCCCTTTTAATCGCAAAATTTGTGAGAACCTTATTTAATGGTAAAATTTGTGATATATTCGTGCGTTTAAAAATATCAAATAAATAAATATTGTGGTCGAGCTGCACACACCTTGCTCATCCTTAATCATTAATTAATCCTTTTATCGATAGAGATTTCCAGATGTAGTTGATTTTTTAAATCTACTACAAGTATCCAGAAATTTATTAAATTATATATGACCGCCGTTTTTTTTTAGAAAAACCGCATTTCTAATTATTAACTTATTATGGAAGTTTTATAATTTGATGTAATTAGGAATTTTTAATTAAAAATTACTTTCTGAAACGCCACTTCTTCCGTAAAGTTTTTTTTAAGAGATTTCCATTCACATATGTTACGGGGGTGTTGCATGTAAATTTATAACGTTCTTCTTCTTGATTATTGATTAATTTGATCATTGTTATCTATTAGTTTAACGTTTATTTTACATTATTGATGAGCCAGATAGTAAATAAAGGCAGTCATTTTTTAAATAACGTTTGACAATAACATCTAAATAAAAACTAAATGTTCGTATTTCTCTGTTATTTTGTTCTTAGAAGAGTTTTTTTTTTTTAATTCACATACTACTTTATAAAATTAATGATTAATTTTATATCAATTTTATATAATATAAAATTTTATATCGCATTATTAATTTATCACCCCTGCTCCCCTCAAATCACCTTATGCCCAATCATTGGTGGCATTTCTACGCTGCTTATTTCTTTTAACAATTGTATATAAAAGGAATCGTTCATGTGTGTTTACTATGACAAATGATAAATATGTCTGAACTTTGGAAAATATAATACAACCACGAACGAAAATATACCATTAAGGTCATTGTCATGGCTTAATTTCTAGCAAAAAAGTATCGAAGATCCAATATTCTGCAGTACTAACAATCGTAGCCCGCACTCCCCCCCCCCCCCCCCTCCTTCTCCCCGCCGTAACTCCAATATACATTATTTATATTTCATACATTATTTGCAAAATTTCAAGCTTTTTTTTTTCCTTTAGCAACATAAAAATTTAAATATATCTACCTGCATAGCTGTCAACTATTCGACTTTTTTTGTCATCACTCGTTCCGAATAAAAATCTTTGCCCAACTTTAATGTTAATTAATTTAAAATTTTTGCGATTAACTATGAGAAAGGTTATGATTCGGAAATAGTGTTAACACACAAAAAAGAATAGTTCACAACTGTGCATTTTTATGAAAAAATTAATGAAATTTATAGAAATTAATATTTAGATTCTGAAGAATGGGACAGCGTTTTTCAATTTTCTATAAAAGATTTACATCTTAAACTGTAATCGATTCCTTCCGCATGGTAAACTTTTGTCGTAAAATTCTAAAAATAAGATTAAATTAAATTTTGATACCCTTTTTGAAAAGATTCGATGCTTTTATACATAAAAGGGGTAAACTGACTATAAGATTTCTATGAGAATAACAATACATGGCAATTATATTTGCTTACAAATGAAAGTGATTTGCGCAAATGCGCAGATCAGGGTCTTAGCATGGGCAGCGTTCACGATACAAAATAAAATAAAGAAAACATTAAAATAATTTTAATATTTGTACATTATAGAAAACTAAAAAGCCTCAAAGAAACAAACATGAAGCTGATGCTCGTCGGCTAAAAACTTGAAATATTCTTTTTCAGGTCGGATATATAAGTAAAAAATAAATAAAACAGCCAACTAAAAGTTATTCTACTGTAACAAAAGAAAATGGGGCTGAAAAAAATCATTGTTCAGTTTCTTGAGTGGCGCCGTATCAACACGTCGCCGCCATCATTGCCAGACATAAATTTGCATAAATCACTGGAATAGAAAAACACGATTACTGTTTTCATTGCATTCTGATTAAAATAGCATTAAAATGATTTGAAATAGAATAGACTACGTAATTTTTAATGATGAAAAGTTTCTTTTTCTATACATGAATAAATAAGATTTTCAATGTAAGACAGATTGAGATCGAGCCAGCCCAAGCCCAAAAATTGAGTCCATTTACATATCCTACGTGTTCGACACATTACGTCATATACGCGTTTTGATAAAAACTAATCCAAAAGCTTGGGGATGGCAAGGAAAAGAAAGGGTAAAATAGGCTTCGGTTTTTTGGAAGCGGTGATGCATAGGCGAAAACTGATTATTGTTTGCTGATATTACAGATAATGATTCAATTTCCATAAAACAACTTAGACTTGAACAAAATGTACTAGTTTAAATCATTTTCTGCTTAATAAAACATGTATTTATTTAATAAAATGACAAATTTAGCCTAAATGCGACAAATCCATGGGGAATCTCGTCTCATTTAGGCACAATAACCTTGCCTCTTCCAAGTTACACACAATTACGGAAAGTATTCTTTATAGTTAGAAATCTCTGAAGTTGATATATGTTTGAGATTTTAAGAAGCATGTATAAAAGCATTTTCTTTTTGGTGATTTTTGCAAACATTTCCGAGTGATTATTAACGTGTATTAATCATTTTTGCAATCCATTCTCCAGTAAACGTTTTCATGTTCGACAAACATGCTAAGTTAACAGTAAAAATCAATATTAAAATCAATATTATTTTGTTACTCAAGCATGTATCAATTAATGTGAAAATGTATAATAATGTACAGCTGAAAATGTATAATTAAGAGTAAATATCATCCTAAAAATATTTAGCCCGCTTTAAAAATGCAAATTAATATTCTATAAAAACAACTGCAAAACGCTTCTGAAAATCCGTGGCAGAAACAGAAACTATGATTTTATAAATGGTTTGTAAATTCTCTATAATATATTTGTTTGAGCGGTTTCTAAAGATAAAGTACGCTTTTTGGAATCGTGGGTGACTGGAAATTGGTTACTCTCCTTCCCCGTGATATTATATGTTTGTAGATTATCCAATATATGTCTTTTTTTCAGTGTTCCGTTTGTATGAAACTCAGATATGCAACTCATGAAAAACGTTAGATGCATGATTTCACTAACTTTTAGATTATACCTCGCTTTCTGTTCATTTTATTTTTAACTATCCGATCAAAACATTTTTTTTTAAATTGGTGTTCTCGAACAAAATGAATGCGAGTAACTCTAAAATATTTTTCTACTTGATGTGTTACTAATTTGAATGTTATTATCTGTCAGTATCGCTTTCTTTGCGCTGAGTAATGCCAATAAAATAGTTTAAGATTTCGCGGCATTGTTTTTCATACTAACTAGTAAATAATGACTGACAAATGCTATTTGTTTGGTGTTTTTTCTTTTAAAAAATTCTTTTTATTTCGTAAATTGATGTACTGTTTTATAATATGTTTTTTTGTAGTAGGAAATCATCTTATTCCTAATCTTTATTGTCCTTTTTCACGGAGAGACTTAGTTTATACATTGAAGTGCTGGTATTCGATCATGTGTAAAATACATAATATGTTTGTATAAAAAAAGTATTCCTTTACTTTTTCTGCCCGAGAGTGGCTGATCAAACTAACGGCCAATTCTGTACGGCATAGATGTCTCTCCCAGTCCGCTTTATTGAGATCTTAAGAGGCTACTTCAGTGAAACAAAAACACCCGTTCCCCAACGCTAATCCTATGAAAGAAATTTATAAAAATATCTCGGTTGCATTTCAATATTTTTAAATGATATTTTTTGAATTGGATAGCTGAGATCGATCTGTACAAAGACCGTTTTTTACTTTTTCAATTTTGATTGCTAATTTGTTTTATGATGGTGCTTTCATTTTCGGAGCCGGTTCCGAAAGTGTCCCCATTAAAAATACCTGTAAACAAAATCTAAAAAGTAAAAAACAGCCTTTGTACAGATTATTTTCAGCTATCCAATGCAAAAAAATCATACAAAAATATTGAAAGGCAACCGAAATATCGTTATAAATTTCTTCCATAGAATTAGCATTAGCAAACGGGTGTTTTCGTTTGACTATAGTAGCCTCTTAATAAAATATACAAAATTCAGCCGACACTTAGGACATTGGTAAAATTATATTATGTTGTTATTAAGTGATAGTTATCAATCGTTCAGATTTTTAAATAGCGCAATTATTTGATGACAAAAATTAGCTATTTAACAAGAGGTCGTGAACGATATAGAAGAAATAATAGCATTGAAAATTCCCGAGTCTTGGCTGCCGTGCTATATTTCTTATTACAGTAACTTTTTCATAAATAGGTCAAGTCTTGTATTATTTATCATGATGTTTTAATTCCGAATCTAATGACGTCATCCGTAAATTGATAAGATTATTTGTTAGAAGTTATGGCAGGTTTTATGTATATAAAGACGAAAATTATACTTTAGTGAGGGTGTAATAGGTTTTTAGAGCAACAGCTGATGGGTATTCAAGAAGATCTGGGAAGAACTTCATTCTGGCGCTAAAATGAAGATCCTACGAGTCCCCCAAAAACATTTTTTTTTAATGTTTAGGTGTAACAAAATTTGCTCTCTCATAAAGTATAATTTTCGACTTTCTATTAATAAAACCTACCTTAACCCTATATGTACTGAATTATGAATTCATGGAAATTTTATCTTCTAAAATATTTTTCTTGAATTTTTGAAACTAAATTAGAAGATTTACATAATGATTTAATAAATTTTAGAAGGGTTTTAGGAGGATTGAAGGTTTTAGAAGGATTAATTAAATTAGAATTTATAAGGATTTTTTGCAATATTTATAATTCCACTCCAATCTTTTATTTTAAATATTTTTCTTAGTATTTTGTAGAAATAGGAAATGTACAAATATAATGTTCTTACAATAAAAATGTAGAAATGTTTCCGAATTGAAAAATCCCCCCCCCCCCCAAACCCAACGTCAGGAAAGCTGAAATGATTCAAAGGCAAAAGAAATCATCCTTTTAAAAATAATTTTGTTTTGTGCAACCAATAATGTTTTTGGAACAACATAAAGTAATGCATCTATAACTCATTCTATACTGTATTACTACTAATCGATGTATTAAATAAATTTTATGTCAAGTTACTTTAATGATACTTATAAGTACCATCAGTAGATAAAGGATTAACTTGATAAAATTTTATGTTTAGATATAACAAAATTGTGCTCTCTCCTGGAGTATAATTTTCGACATTGTATTAATAAAACTTACCGTAACATTGATCGTAACCACTTGGAGAGGGTGTCATTCGATTCAGAATTTAACAAGTTGGAAATTGCTCGTCAAACGTGGCAAATGAGGTGCGTTCGTACTATAACTAGTTTTATAATTATTTTTTGCACCCCATATTGTACTGAATGTATATTTTTTTGCGCTTCATAAGTGCATAGTCTGTAACATCATTAAAATGCACTTACAATAATTTTTTCCCCATTCCCCGTAATGTAACGGAAAACTTTTGACTGTCCCTGTAATTAAACTATAAAATTTGAAATGGCTCGACAAAATTTTGCAGCAATTATATATTTAAAATTTCAGACCATTCGGAAGGCTGTAAAATCATTAAAATGCATTTGCAATAATTTTTTCCCATTGGCCATAATGTAACGGAAAACTTTTGGGTGTCCCTGTAATTAAACTATACATCCGATTTTCATAAAATTGGAAATGGCTCAACAAAATTTTGCAGCAATTATATATTAAAAATTTCAGACCATTCGGAAGGCTGTAAAATCATTAAAATGCATTTGCTATACTTTTTTCCCATTGGCCGTAATGTAACGGAAAACTTTTGGGTGTCCCTGTAATTAAACTATACATCCGATTTTCATAAAATTGGAAATGGCTCGACAAAATTTTGCAGCAATTATATATTAAAAATTTCAGACCATTCGGAAGTCTCTAACATCACTAAAATTCACTTGCAATAATTTTTCCCATTGGCCGTAATGTAAAGAAAAACTTTTGACTGTCCCTGTAATTAAACTATACATCCGATTTTCATAAAATTGGAAATGGCTCGACAAAATTTTGCAACAATTATATATTAAAAATTTCAGATCATTCGGTCGGGTAGTTTTTGCTCTGTTATATGCGGACGAACAGACAGACGGGCGGACAGACGGACGGACAGACAGACGGACTGAACGACGAGTATAGGTGCTACGTATTTATATAATTACGAACGCACCTAAAAATGCATAACAAACGATTCCCCTTCTTTACATGTTTAAAAAAATAAGTTCTCCTCTCCGTGTTAAAATGCGGTCTAATCCCCCCCCCCCCCCCGACAACAACAACAACAACAAAAAACACGGTAAGACTACTTTATTTTTTAAGAACATCGGACCTTGATTTTTAGTGGATTTCAAAACAAAGCTCTCTTCAAATCTCTTCCCGTGAATGTTCATTAGGTGTTGATGTAATAACGAATTTTAACTACAGTAAAGTGTATTTTTCGACAATTTCATAAAAAATTTCGTTACTTTGTAGGAAATGATCGTATCGACTTTCGGAGAGTGTCATTCAATTCAGAATTAAATAATGCATAATGAATAATACTCTACTTAACCTACTTAAAAAAATAAGTTTCTTTCTCCAAGAGTTAAAATCAGCCCCTTTCATGCCCTCCCCCCCCCCCCCCCGCCAAAAAATAAAACAGCTTTATTTTTGGGGCGCTCTTCTTTACGTCTAGTGCCAAAACTAAATTCTTACTAAATTTGTGTGAATGACCGACATTTGTCTATTGAAAATCCAATTCCATCTGTCCTATTAATGTTCTTAATGTTTATGGATCCGAATACAGTTTTTCAACTTTAATGAACGAAATTTTCTGGTGTAACATCACGCTTAATCTTATTTTATTCTAATAATTTATGAACAAAGTAGAACAAGCATCACTTGAAATGAATGCTTTATGTTCGAAATTTTAAGTGATAAATTTTATAAATAGACAATTTCTAACCAGTCGTGCCTACCACTGAAAATTTTCAGCAAATTATTTCTTTTGAAAAATATGTCTTTAATTTTTTTAAGCAAATTCTGTTTTGAAATAAGATTTGAAATTGACGTTTTCTAATTATGAGCATTTTTCTTTTTACTTTTAAATGTCATATAATTTTAAAGTATACTATAATAAAGCAATTTAGTAAGTTCATATGATGAATATTTTTTAAATTCATGATATTATGTACTTATCTAGAAATATTAATTTTCATGTATTTCGTTTTTATACATTTACACAATGATTTTGTTCTACATTCTATTTTGTTAGTCTCGAAATACGTGCAAGTAATTCCAAAGTACATAATACAGCTATAATTATTTTTTTTCTAAAATTATAAATTAATGAAAAAGTTTAGAGATGTTTATTTATGCTGCAGAATAGATGTTCTCTAAAGTTCATTGAAGACCATTAACATCCAAACATACTTTTTGAAAGTGATTCAGAACATTTCGTTAATGATATTCGACTGAATAATGAATGTGTTAAAAGCCATTTCGGAGTCTAAGAATTAATCAGAAAGGAGAGAACTTCAACATTATTGCTAAAAGGAGTGTGTTCCGTTTTCTTTAAGCAAATCGCTCGAAACATGTTCATTAGTATTGTCCTTTTTCTGATGTTGGTGATGCTTAAAAAACATTAGAAAAAAATCATCGATTTAAAAGTTATATGTATCTGGGCATGTTGACATTCATACTGTCTTATTATTTTTATTATTTCCCGTGAAAAACCTAAAGAAAATGATATTTTGAAATTGAATAAACCATCATAGTTAAGATGCATATTAAAATTGCATTATCTATTTCATAGATTTTGTGAAAATTAATAATGTATTAAATGTCATATTTATAACCTTTTAAGTCCTGAATTATGTGAGAGATACTAAAGTAAAAGAAAAAGACATGTATTTCCTGTTTTTGTGAGATTTAAACCCAAATCAGCACATTTATATGAGTTAATTGGCTTCATGTGTTTTGATAAGACACAAAAACGAGGCACCAACTACAATACAGAACTACAACTACGAATAAGCTTACCCTCTCGAAACTGAAAGATCCTAATGAGTTATACGCCTCATGGGGTATCTATAGTATTAATTGCCAGTGCGGTCTTTCCTATATTGGACAGACGAAATGGGGTTTAAAATTTCGTATTAAAGAACACCAACAAATATTCAAAAACAGGAAACCAATAAGTCTTCAAATGCTAAACATTGCTGGGAAATGAACCACTCTTTTGATTTTAATTCAGCCAAAATCATCGCTAAACCAACTTCTATACACGAACTTAACTTTCTTGAAGCATTTCATATCTACAAAAATTATGACAATGTTGTTAATAGTGAATTCGCTATTTCCCCTTTATCAGATTGCTGGAAATATTTCATAAAACCTCTTGTGCTTGATTACGACCATTATTTTTTTTTCACTTTTCTGGTGGCATTACCTATACTATTCTCCCATTGGCTGGTACCCGCATTTTTCTGTTCCCCCATTGGTTAATGAACTTTTCAGTTGAATCCGCTTCTTCTATATATAAGTGAGCAGGTTTACGTATTCGGTACGCTAAATGCCACCGAAACTAGTCTGCTGAATGTTTGCTTATTCTGGCGTTTTTAACGTTGCTTTTAAATTTATATCATTTTGCACCAAGTAGCATCATAATAATTAAGAATTACAATACAGGGTTAGATTTTCTACTTTTAATAAGGTTATATCATCTGACAGCAATAGACAAAAAGCGTGTAATGTCGTAATTACTTTTAAATATGATTTTTATTATTGGTTTAGATTTGATTTTTCTTTTCATATGCTTTATTTATGATTTTAAATGATTTTGTCCTCGATAAATTTTATTAGGCTTTACAAAAGCTGAAAAACACATGACCAACACAATTGTGTGGGTCCGGCATTTATCATTTCCAAAATAGTTACAATTCCTAATATATAAATTTTTATTTTTATTTTTAAGTGATTTTTTTTTAAATTTACTTTTTTAGCAATTTATTTTTTTATTAATTACATTTTTAAAGCGGATTAATTTTAAATTAATAGGTTTGTACTATTCATGATTTCTATTTAAAATGGATAGTATTAGGTATATAATATGCACATGTAACCTACTGTAGGTTTCTGCTCTGAGTTATAGATGCCATATATGATTTATAATTTTTATGTGAGTTATATGCATTCCGCGAGAGAGATTTTTAAATTTGATAAATTCATTCCATTTTGTCGACACAGCAAGTAGACCACCAGGAATGAATAATAAATTATGGAAAGTTCAGCAAATGCTTGACAGATTCCGTAGTGTCTGCTTGAATTTACCAGCAGTTCAGGCAAAATTTTCCATAGATGTGCAGACGATTCCTTTTTTAGGATGTGCCTGAGTGAAGAAGTATGTAAAATACAAACCACACTCTGTGGTAACAGCATCATCTGGGATAGTTTTAAATTTTGCACTATACCAGAGAGAAAGTACAGATCTGGTGCACAAGGATCTTGGCTTAGGACCTGCCGTAGTCCTTACTCTGGTTCCGACCTAGTTTTATGTACTTCGATCGGTATTTCAAGAAAATACCGCTGCTGGAAAAAATAAAAAAAAGAAATTTGAAGGATCAGGCACAATCCAAACGTAGTGAAGGACATACCATTTGTCAATGACTCTTAAGAGGGGTGCGAGCATTGAGCACCTCTCAGAAAATGAAATTATAGTGATCTGTCCAAAAACAATAATTGTTTCAAACATTTTCATTGTGGCTTATAAAAATTATCTCATTTTTATTTATTTATTTATTTTTTTTTTGCTTAAATTTGTATTGTTAGATATTTGCGCACACAATCCCAAACTACACAGTTGTGTAGATTTACTCCAAAACCGGATGCATTAAGGCTGAACTCCTACACTTGTGTGAGTCCTCCCTTGACATAATCTGAGATCTGGTATTTTTTAAACAGTTTTTTTCAATCAAATACGATCCTATCGATAAGAGGAAACCACACAAACTTTTGAATTTCTATTAAAAAAAAAAACTTACTGTCTTAAAGGGTTATACGTCTTAGTAAGGCAGCAATAATAATTTTGTTCAAAGTTATTTAAAAAATAAAAATTCTGCAAAATATTAAAAACACAATTTTATTTTGTGTTAATAATTAACAATATTATTAACACAATAAACTCAATGCTCGCAGCCTTAAGAGGGCTGCGAGCATTGAGCACCTCTCAGAAAATGAAATTATATTGATCTGTCCAAAAACAATAATTGTTTCAAACATTTTCATTGTGGCTCATAAAAATTATCTCAATTTTTTTTTTTTTTTTTTTTTTTGCTTAAATTTTTATTGTTAGATATTTGCGCACACAATCCCAAACTACACAGTTGTGTAGATTTACTCCAAAACCGGCTGCGTTAAGGCTGAACTCCTACACTTGTGTGAGTCCTCCCTTGACATAACCTGAGATCTGGTATTTTTTAAACAGTTTTTTTCAATCAAATACGATCCTATCGATAAGAGGAAACCACACAAACTTTTGAATTTCTATTTAAAAAAAAACTTCCTGTCTTAAAGGGTTATACGTCTTAGTAAGGCAGCAATAATAACTTTGTTCAAAGTTATTTAAAAAATAAAAATTCTGCAAAATATTAAAAACACAATTTTATTTTGTGTTAATAATTAACAATATTTTTCAAATTAAGAAAAAAATACATAGTTTGGTTAATAACTTGATCTTAATTTCGTTTAAATTATTAAGGATAGAGTGAAAAGGTTAAATCTTTAAAAGCATTTTAGTGGCAAATTTTTGTTGATAAATTTTGTAAACCGCGTTTTAGATTCCACTACTGTATTTTTCTATTATTTTCCTATCCAACGTATAAAAAATATTTTTGCTGCATTTTTTAAAAATACAGTGTTTTCCGTATTACTACAGTTAACTAACTTGCATTTTTAACTATTGTCCTAAAAAACAAATCAATAAATTTATATGAATAATAATAATATTCGTGTTGTATGTTTTTATAGAGTAAGAATATCATAAGATTCACATTTCTTTTGAGCATTAAACTCTAATAATAGGATTTCATCATTTATTCCGGTAATGCAAAAACTTGAGACATAAAACTTATTTATTCTTAGTTATTTATCTCTAAACCTTAAAACTGATAAAAACATTACAGGAGTATACGCTTATTCTGCGGAACAAATATACACCAAAGTTCACTGATGACCATTAACATCGACTCATGCTGTTTGAAAGTAATTTTGAACATGCTTTTAATGATGTCCGACTCGATAATGAATGCGCTAAAGACATTTCAGAATCTAAAAATTACTCAGAAAGAAGAATTTCTATAGCATTGTTAATAGAAGTAAACTTTTTTTCTCCTTAAGAAAAATCTTTTGAAACATGCTCATTAGTATTGCCGTTCTGCTGGTGGTGATATACTTAAAAAGCGTGAGAAAAAATCCATCGATCCAAAAGATAAATGTATCTGGCATGCAAGCTTTTACTAAAGTATTATACTTTTACTTGTCCATGTAAAAAACGAAAATAGGAGCATAATTTGAATCTCGTAAGATAAGCATAATTAACACACTTTAAATAAAGTATCTAATACATTATCCATGGCACAACTTTAGAAATAAATATAATGGTTAAAGTAGTGCATTTGAAAAAAAAAATAGCTAAGATATATATCATAAATAAAAAAAAATATATATAAACTTTTATTAACGCTTCATGAAACATAATGCTGCAAATGAATATAAGGAATACTTTACGAATTAACACGTTCCTGATTAAAACTAGTTTTAAAAATTCTGAAAATTAGAAGTTTGTAATAGAAAATATGGCTATAATCATTATTTAAAAAATATGCCAATTATTTTTAAATAGTACCCTATAGCAATATATACAAAATAAGTATTATAATACACTATGTCCAAAATAATAAAATAGTGGTATTGCGAGATATATAAAAGAAGACAAAAGAGAAAAAATGTATCTTTGATATAGATATTATGATTTGATTTGATATTAAAATGTTGAGAATGAATAATTGATAATTTAAATATGGAAAACAAATTACGAGGATAATATAATTATCTTTATAACGAAGAAGGAAAATTAATATTTTATAAATAAAAATTAAAAAAACACTTTCTTTTTATTGACATTTTTAACTTTATTTTCGTTTGTTTATATTACTGTTTATTCAAATGATTATAATTTTCAGGAAGTTTTTGAATAGTTTGGAATAGGTCTCTAATTTTATTTTACTTCATTAATAAATAAATAAATACAAAAATAAAATTATGCTTTCTTTCTAAAAATTTTATTATCCATTGCATTTACTCCAAACCTGTGTTGTTGTAGGTTTGCTTCGTAAGATATAAAATTCCAATCAGATGAAGAAAGAAAATGATCAGAAAAATATGGAGTATGTTTAGTGAAAGCCAACAAGCGTTCTAAACAATTAGAAAACAATAGAATAATCCGAAGAGAAATGTTCTAGAAAAAAAAAATCAAAAAGAAGAGTTCAACGAAAATTAGACTACTCCCAGAAAGATTTAGAAAAATTGTGGGAATAATTGATTGATTTGATTAAAAGCGAAGTAAGAATTCTAAAATGATTTCGAAAGTAAAAGAAATGTGAATTGTTTGACCGAAAATGATAAGAAACCGAACTTAGAAGTATGAAAGGAGGAAAATGATAGAAAGGCTAATTAAAAGAAAATAGCAAGTAACAAATTCCTGAGTAGAGGAGACCGGGGCTAGTAGCCACTGTTTTCAGTTATTGATTTATTTAAGTTTTTTATGAAACTTTAACTGTACTTTTAAAGAACAGGCATTGGGCGATAAATACCTGGAGTTTTGAGTTTGTAGCTTTTGTAATTTATGTTTAGCGGAAGCCTAAATTAAAAGGAAAATTGTGCGCCAACCTACCCCGTCACGGGGCAAGTTGCCTATACCTATGGGGTAAGTTGGCACACGCTTTATAAAAATTTAAATAAGACACGCAGTTAAGAGAAATCTGTTTCATTATTACCAGTAAGTTTAAAGAAAGGCGTTATCGCCGTTCAATGTAAATTCTAAATTATACAGACATAAAAATAATGAATAAAACATTAACAATAAGTAACTTCTATCCTACTCGATATCATCATCATCCGAGTTACAGTTGTCACAAATAAAAAAACGAGTTTCTCCGTTTGGGCAAGCCTCGTGTGCCCAAAATCTTGCACTGAAACCACTTTTCTCGGTGTTTTCTGTTTTTCAAGCTACCAGCACACACCAGACATCGAGCCAACTTGCCCCGTGTTCAATGCGCCTACTAGCCTCATAATGAATTTCTTCACAAAAGGGACACGTAACCATCTAAGCATAAATAATCCTAGTAAATCACTTATGGGGTAGGTAGAGTTAATCATACACTAAGAAAAACTGCGCAAGTTAAACAGCAATTATTAAGATAAGTATTGGAAATTAGAAAAAGAATGAAGCAACAAAAAATTACTTATGAGTGCAAAAAACAGAAAAAATCGTAATAAATGTCCACTGAACTTAGGTAACGCTGCAAAATACAATGAGGATTGTAAAAAGCAAGAAGAAAGGTACTCTGTGACTGGGTGCGTAATCTATCCACAAACAGCAGATTTATAAGGACTGCGCCTACTTACCCCTGTAGCCAACTAGTCCCGGTCTGCCCTAATAATCCTAAAAAAATAATTAAAGATGCAGTTTAAGATCGGAGATAAATTATTGTGAAAATTATGAAGTTAAGAAACAGAAACTGGATATTTCTAAAAATAATTTTTTTACTAGAAATATTTTTTCTTAACAGTCAAAAAATAAATTCAACATAAATTACGACGATGGTACCAAAAATTCCGAAAGTGACAATTTTACCTATTTTCACAAGTATGATATCAATTCTGAGAAATCGATTGATTTTGAAGTTATTATACTCCGGATAAAGTAGGGAACATTATCCAATTGTGATTAAGAAATGTGATGAAAATAAAAAAAAAAAACGAAGAAGAGAGAAAATATAGGGATGAATAAGGAGAAAATACACACAAAATATAAGAAATAGTGATGTTTAACCCTTAACCGGAAACGTACCGTCTGTGAGATGGTTGCGTCTACATGTCTACCCTTTGCACAAAAATGAATGCGTCCACCAATCTTATCACGCAATCCAAACCTTACGCTATTGGTCCTTTTGTCCCCCACCCATTTGCAACACCTGCGGATTTTTAGTTATTGGAAGATTTTTTTTTTTTTTTAACAGTCTGTCAGACGGCGTGTTTCCGTTTATGTAATTTTTTGCTCTAGGTCTAGGATATTGATATGGAGGGGCCGTCAAAGCGCATACTTTACAGTGATAATGACTTCAAACAAACTGTTTTGCGACGGTTTGATGAAGTAGGGAGTGACATAAGCGATGTTGAAAGTATTTCAGATGATAATTATATAAATTTTGAACACGAAAGTGACTCAAAATCGTCAGAAAATGTACAAAAATGTAGAAAATTTTGAACATGTTGCAATATTGACTATTAAATGTTTTGTTAATTTTACGGCTTAATATTTATTCTAATTCATATTGTACCTACATACATAAAAATATTACCATTTATTTAATTATTATGTAGAAAATGTAATATTTTGAACAATAATGTGTAATTTTAAAATATTTTCTGTCTCCGACATTCAAAACTTATTTTTTATGCTGTCATATTAAAAATTTGGTCCTGTTAATGCATTACTATTAAAGATTAAGTGTTTGAGTTCACTATTTGGTAAATTATTAAAAGTTATTTTCTTTTTAAAATTTTATAGCATTTTTTTTTTAATTTAGCAGTCTCACAGTTTCCGTTTGTGCACGGGATTTTCATGTTTCCGGTTAAGTGTTAAATGGTTAAATTCGTTTTCGAAAACAGACTGTTAATTTTAACAATTGACAGTACGGCGAATTTTCTGCTTTTTTATAAAGGACTCTCACTGTTTGTTCAACATTCTCTTTTTTTAGATGAAACTGAATCTCAGAATGTGAATCTCAATTTAGACGAATCTTAAATCTCAGTTTGTGCAGTCTTATGCAACCGTGTTATCATATGTGTTCATCTCATTGAGAAGAAGGACTTTCTTTTTCAGAATCATAATCCCAATTTTAAATCATCATAGGTTTTTTTTTTTTTTTTTTTTTTTTTGCTGATGAAGATTTTGTGCGTTGTTTATAAATCCTCATTTAGACTTTTTTTTACCTCATTTCTGTAATCATTATTATGTAACCATCGTAGTTCATTAAGTAACGTTCATTTCGTTTACTAAAAATGGGATCTTACTCCCAGTAGACTCCCAAGATGGTTCACACCTTTTGGCAGGATTTTGCAGGGATAGTTTCGCCCAGTAAATATGCTCATCACCCCATAATGATTAATTTGGGCAATCACGTTTCAGTAGATCCCTGTCTTTGCCTAAATTAACAGTTTAACTATTTTTAGACGTAAGAGTCCCGAAAAAAATAATTGAAATTACCAAAAACATATGCTGCAGACGTAGGAATGAATAAACCGTGTCAATGCCAAGACGAAACTGACATTGTCTACTTCAGCCCGATAGTGTGACAAAAGATACGTCTTTGCTGGGCTGTTGTCAAACATTAAACAATATTTTCACGAAACAATTTTTAAAGTCTGCGCCCAAAACAGCTCATCAACGGCTAAATCGATTTCCTTGTACTTTTTTAATTATAGGTTATATATTTCAATATACCTTGTGCGATACAATTTTTTAAATATTTCATTATTCTATACAGAACAAATTTTATTTTACTTTAAAAACTCATACATAATATTTGATAATCCGCAATTTTGTTAATTATTCAAAATTGCAAGTAGCTTTCGCTAATGAAATAAGCAGTTACAGTGGAATACCACATGTCGTACAATATAAAAAAAAAGGTAGTTCGAAATGGGTATTTTACAATGAAATTAATACAAACTTAAGAAAAAAACCTTTCATATTTGTACTTTAATCTTAGAAAAAAAAACTTAATAAAATATGTTTATTTAAGTCCAAAGAAGTCCATCTACCTTTAATAATACCGATAGAAAATATAGAATTCATTAAATCCTTCAGGTGGTACATCATTTAACGATATTTTAATTTTTAATATCAGTAATTTCCAATAGTATTTTTTTTACCTTAGTTAACGAAGATTTCTACCATCAGACAAGGCAATGATTACATTTAAAATATTTTAATACTAAAAAATAAAAACCATACGTACTCCACATGGAAAGTATAACCGACACACTTCCTGAAGGGGTTAACATACAATGTATTCACTATGTTCAATCGACTAATAATATGATGAAGTTTGAATATTGGAAAAAAAAACATGTAAGTATAAATTGACAATAATTAAACGGGTAGTTCTCAACATGTTCTTACACGCGATGTAATAGCGAAAATTGATGATGATTAAATTGATGTTTTGTATGATGATTAAACAAGAAATGGGACAAAGAATTACACCCATAAAACAGTGCCAAATATCAAACAAACGGTGAATTTCGGAACCAATTATCTTTCCTCGCAATCATTCTTCTTCCGACTTGTTTCAACTTTCTACAATATTTAACTCCATTCTCTCAATTATATCGCGTTGCAGAATGCGCGGTATACTGTGAGTTTAATTATGGCCACGTTCTATAATGCAGTCTATGTAGCAGATTGCACAAGAGATGAAGTTGACTAGATAATATTTTTCGACACAATATAATGTACATTTGAAAATATTATTTTGAAAACATATCATACTTACTATAATCAGTAGTAAAATATACAAAAATCAATAGATTCTAGAACCTATAAAAATTATAACAAAAAAAAACGTAATTTAGAGAAAATGTTTCATCATGAAGGTTTCAAAGTTTTCAAAGAATAAATGGAAAATATCGCAAGAAATTTACACTAAATCTTCCGTTGTCAATCAAGAAAAGAAATAGGTCGCGAGATTTTCTTCCAGTTGCGTTTGTTTAACTGTTGGTAAAATGCCAAGGATATGTTTTTTTTTTTTCAGTTCTTAAAAGAAAATGTTTCTGGAAATTTTAGAATATATGATCGGAAAAATAACAATTATAAAACAACATTAGATGTGAAAAACACATATTGAAGAACTGCATTATGCCAGTTTTATTAATGTATATAATAAATCAAAAACATGTCGGTCAGTAACGCTGACGTCATACTGACGAATTCAAAAACCTGCTCAATCAGTTTTGTGTTTATCGCAAATTTATTATTTTAGGAAAGTTCGGCCGGGCAGTTTAATGTTTTACACCTTTCCAAAAATGTACATTAAAATGAAATTTGTTAAAAAACTGTATATCAGTTTATTCATTTTTATAGTTCTAATAGCAATTTTCAAACATGATTACTTCTTAAATGTATCTCAAAAATAAAAGTTTATTTATTACTATAAACTAACATTTCCAATAATATGAATAATTATCCAAATATAACATGTTACAGCAATTGGCGATTGATTGCACATACTGACGAAAGATTCATTACCAATTTGAAATAATCAACAACTATTTTTTTCTTAATATAAAAATATTAATGAAGTAATTTTTTTCAAGCATTTTCTTACATAGATTATAAACGAGTTAGGATTCCTTTAGTTTATATATTTTTTATTTCAATATATAAATATGAAGAAGTTGTTTGGTTAAAACAAGTTAAATAATTTATTGACAAGTCACACTTGTTGAAACACGACATCTAAATACCGACCCGATTTCAAAAAATTTCCGGAAAGACCATGTTTTTTTTTTTTTTTAAATCGTATTTAAATATGTATTCTGTCAGTCTATGTAAATTATAAAGCAAGCACGTATCGCTCAGGAACGCTAAAGTCATAAACATGCAGACAACAATCTAGTTATGTATGAGTGTTAGAAAAAAGAATTAATAATGGTCCAAACCATGTTTGCTAAAAAATACAGGGTTAGTGTAAATTGTTTTTACAAAATAAAAGGGGTAATAGTACCAATCCAGACTATCTGTAATTAACATGGAACATAGTGTCGCAAAACACTCATTTAATAAAAAATACAGAGTGTTCTACCGTAATCCAACTTTGGACGACAGTAATAAATTTAAAAAAAATGTAGTAATTTAAAATGAAACTTTTAATAGACATGCTCACATTTGTTGCAAATATCATAACAGAAAGAAAAGAAATAAAAAGAAAAAAAAAATAGAAATTTCCACCATATGAGCCAACAGCATGCACTTGACGCTCTACATTTACGACAATGATTATCAGTTCATACGGCATCATGGATTTCGTGTTTTTCCTAAAAATTTTGTGATGTTATCAAATACAGAAAAAAGGTGCATATCGTTACATTTCTGTTGCAATATTTTTATCTCAGAAAATTATTAGCGGCAAGCCGACATCAGTTAGCGTGATACACCCTGTATTTGTGACTAAATAAGTGGTTTGCGACTCTAATTTTCTATTTAATTATTCATCATCTGGATGGGTACTATCACACCTCTTATTTTATAAAAACTCTTTAGTCTCAGCCTGTACACGAGTCATTATCACATAATTATAACATTCAAGAATAGGGTGAAGCGCCCATATTTTGTCTCCCCAGTCACTTTTAGGCCCTAAATGTTGTAATTTTCAGTGAAGCCCTACCAAATTTGGATTTTGCACAGACAAACTACCCACGCACAAAGAAACATAGACAAAAACCGTACAAAAAATTTAACAATAAGAAAAATTGTTTTTTCAAAAGTATCTGAAAAATGCAAAATAAAAAAAAAATAGTCCCATTTCGACTCCCAAAAAATCCAATACGCCGATGCTTAACTTATAACTAAATCAAAATTTATTTCTAAACGAGTAAGTAATTTAAATTATATTAAAGTAAGGCACAAAGAAATGTACTAATTTTATCAGTGGAAGGATAACATAACGAAACATTAACCATCCAAACAAGAAGAAAAAATTGTAAAAATTGTCATTAAAAAGCATTCCTAATTTCATCCCCGGGACGAAAATAAGAACTGCAAGAGGGTCGAAATTGGGACCACGCTACCTCCCAATATGGCTGAGCTTCAGTTCCCGTAAGATGAACTGAGCGCCTCGTCTTGATGAACGAAATTTTCAATACTGACCCTTTTACCTTCCGTCCCCTGTGCCTTGCGTCATAAGTGGCGCAACTTTCGCAGAAGCAGAGAAGTTAAGGGGGACGAAATATGGGCACTTTACCCTAAAAATCTGGTAACATTAAACTTAATTAAATAAAATTTTAAACTTATAGAAGAATGCCTTAATGATTAAATATAAAGAAAAAAATGTTCAGCAGCAATGATTTTTAATAAAACTTTATTTAACTGAGGAACACAGTTAAATTTTGTTGTTTAATTTTCCTTACCAACCCCTTGACATTTTATCTGTCTACTGTTTTATTTTATTCTAACTTTTTACTTATAATGAATTTGCATAGTTCCCATAGAACGTTTAAATAAGAAATAATAACTATGCAGTATTCTTAACACAAAATTTTTTTATAACATTGTTATAAAGGCTGAAATTTAGCAGTTTATATTATTTTATTTTATTATTATTTGCCTGAAACACACATGTGCCAGGCACGCTAATTTATTATATACACCTACCAGGGTTCCGCATAAATAAATTTTGTTATTTAAAATCTTTTACGAAGAATTTTATGGTTGTAAGCAGAAATATAGTTTCCCCAACTGTTGGTCGCGAACAGATGACGAGAAGCTGCAGTTAATCCGAAAAAATAAAATGTTTATATACAAGAAATAACTTTAATTAAATTAATAATTAAAATTTACATAATTGGTACTGACGCCAATGTAGTCTGATAAATAAACGTAAACTTGTATTAATACACGGTTGCATTTATTTATTGCTTGAAATCTTTACTAGATGTGGCTTTACATTTGAAGCACACGTAAGTAATTTATCTTCAATTAATTTAGTTTTTGATGGTACTATTGTTGAATACACTTTTCACACATGTAAGAAATAAAAAAATATACAGGATCATTGTTTTGAAAGTATCCGTTACTAAGATTTCATTAAAACAGTATAATAAAACAGACTATTTAATTTTTTATGAATGTTTAGAGCAGTGGTTCCCAACGTGGGGCGTTACGCCCCACCGGGGGGACAATTCCAAATTTCATTCTTACCCATTCACTATAAGTTTCTTTTGTCTTTTTGGGGATAAGTAGTGTTGTAGGCTAAAAATAAATGGAATACAAGCAAAGTTTAATAAATCAGTTTTTTATTGAATTTTTAAAATGTTCTATATCGAAATTTAAAAATGGACTTAACACCAGAATTATTATGTGAATAATTTTTGAAAATATTTTGATATCTTTTAAAGTATTAAAATTCACTATAATGTTTCTGGTGGGTAATTTAAAAATTTTTCGTAACGTTTTTCAATATTTATTAAATGAGTTTTCTACTTCTATTCGCTAATACAGTTATCGGTATTGGGAAAGGGAAAACAGAGAGAATGTGGTATGCAAAATAATGGCTACTTAATTTGATAAAGATACGAATATTAAAATACTTCTTGTGTTATTCATATAAAGAAAGTCAATGTCCAAAGATTTTCCGCCAACTCTTAATAAGTTACAAGAATGCATTATAAAATGTATGAATTTATCAGTTTTAACGTTAAATGTAAGTGTTTATTTAAGTTACTTGGGAAGATAAAAATGCAGACTGTATAACACTTTCCTTTAACATTGAGCTAAATTGGAAAAGTACAACATAACTCGTTTTGGCATGTAGACAAAGATGGATAATCTCCTTGCATTTATAAAATTATGTTAAAAACACATTTGTGGTAGAATATTCACCTCTTTGATAAGTTAAAAAATATGAAATGAATAGATTTTATTAAGGTTCTATTACACTTCCACCGTGTGAATAGAGTTCATTAAAAAAAAAAAAAAATATATGAGAGGCATAATTTACAGATTATGGGGGGGGGGGGGGCGGAGCATAGTGACTTTACGGATGCTTTAGTGGGGGCGTGGCCAATAGAAGGTTGGGAACCACTGGTTTAGAGGGTATCAATACATAAAAGTTTTAAAAACGATGATATTATAAGCAATGTTATTCTTTTGAAAATATTGTATTAAAACAACTTCACATTTTACAAATAATGAGACAATTTGAATATAGTAAATATAAATAAAAAGGTTTTAATAAAACTTACCCGCAGTTCTGAGACTGTATCTTTTATAAAGAAGTTGCATATTATTTTCCGGAAAACATTTTCCTTTCGCACCACATTTCAAACAACGAGTAACATTTGAATATGTATAAAATATCCTAATTCACTGTGTCAAACAACTGAATTTGTTTAGAAATCCCTATTCAAATATAGCTTCTAAAAGTGTATTTAAATATTGACATTCAAACATAACAGATTTTGCAAGTAAATAGTTGATTCAGTACGTATTTTAGCTTTTAAGATTGCTTAAAAAGAATACTATATTCACTGAATGAAAATTGAAAGGTTTATCTAATTCAACTGCTTTCACAGATGTTTACAACATTTAAATTATATTTCAGGATAATTTGAAACAACTTAACGCTATGTAGTAGAAATTCAAAATTATGAATAACGAGTGTAACTTAAGTTTTAGTGTGTTTAAATCATTCATATAATTTTATATAGGATGAAACATTTCTTAGTTGCATTATAATATCCAATTCTTTGTTTTTATTAATGCAATTTTCGTGTGGAAATACATAGAAGGCGTTTTTTAGAAAATGAAAACCAATACACACACCAGGCACAAAATTAAACGCATGCAGTACGCATAAATTAATATTTTAGACTTGATGAATTTTAACACATTTATTCTAATCATGTCATAATATTAAAATATTTATTTGCTTAAAAGACGTTATAAAAACACATCAAAAGTAAATTAAAAAGTCTTTATTTACATGTTTCAACTCATTTTCGAGTCGTCGTCAGAATATATAATAGAAAATTACAAATGCATAATGAAAAATGGAAAAAATAATCATCGAAAATAAACAAGTAATCATGTAACGCGCCCTATATTTTCGCGATTGCTCTTGTTCCCTCTATATCGCGATGCCGTAATTTATTCAACCATTCAACCCATAAATTTGGGATACGAAAAGATAATGTATCGTTACAGACTCCACTTACTTACAAACTTACAAAAAAAGACTTTTCAATTTGTTTTTATAACGTCTTTTAAGCAAATAATTATTTTAATATTATGATATGATTAGAAATGGACGCAATTTTGACTTACTCCTGGCACTTATTTACAATTGTACAATTATTCTAATTGGTTAATAAGTCATATGAGTTGTAATTATCCAACTGAGTAAAAAACTGACAAAATTTCGAATTTTAGCTTGAACACTTTTTCCCACTGCTGAAAAATTACAACTCATGGGATTTATTCAGCGATTATAATAATTGTGTTAAAATTATTTAAGGTTAATTACGTATCTAGCGTTTATTAGAGTTTCATTACCCGCGATTTATTCCGTTGAGCTGCACATGCCATTATCAAAAAGATTAACTGGGTGAATTGTGTCCGCCAGACTATTCCAGGATAGCTTATCTACATGGAATTGGAACCTTAAGTCAAAATATCTTGGTTCAAATCCTGATCTAGACACATTTTCCCTCAGTTTGTAAATTACAACTCAAATAATATATATATATATAATAATATATATATATATTAATTTTTGCTCGAATAACAGCTGAATGCCATATATCTCAAAGATTCCTAGAATGTTTATCATTCTGAATAACTTTCTGTTCTGTGGAATAAACCTTAAAAACTATCAGTAAAACTTTGGTTCGGTTCTTGCGACAGGTATAATCTTAAAACAAATGTTTGTACATAAAGGGATATTCATAATGATGCCAAGAGTAAAGTGATATGCAGTTGTAAAATATTTTAATGTATCCCTACCGATATAAAGTCATATTAACTTCGACAAGGTCATCCAATTCAAAGTACGTGAAACATTCCCAGAACTTTACAGATGCACCTTGTGTTTGTATCAAACATACACATTGAACATAGTTCTCATGAAAAGATTCATTACACTTTCGATATATTATATGTCCGCCATTATAATTGTAGAAGTAGAAAGGAGAGTCTGCAGACCTGATGACACGCTTCCAGTAGTCTACAGTATAAATTTTCTGAAATTAAGCCAATTGAAGACGGCTCTTTTTATACATATTCGTAAATATGTTAACAGGTTTGCTTTTTATGACACTTTACAACATGTATCATATTATGGAGTGCTCTTCACACATTTTAATCAAATTTTGAACTCTGTCTGTCAGCATTGATGTTTTGAAGAAATTTGCAACTATTGAAAACTGATTTGTTGTGATCGATCTAATTCAAATCGATTTGTCAGCACATCAATTTTAGGCGATATCGATGAGTGAGTATTTTCTTCCGAAACAGTTCGCATGCTGATTCGATTTCGATTATGTTTCTCTCTACTGTCTACAAAAGCGTTTACAATACTGTGTGATTAAACAAACAAGTTAAGCTTCTATTACATTATACCCTTCGAATGTCCAAAATAAATTTCTTATTTCTGAAAGCTAAATACGTCTTTTTTCGCCAATCTTACAACATGCAAATAGAACAATAATAAGGCAGCTCAACCATTACAAATAATTAGCGATACACAATCATCCAATAATCCTTAAAGAATTGTTTTCTTGTATTATTATTAATATTATTTATATTATTATTTGTGCAAGCGATTCCTAAGGTAAATAATGGTATACTGATTAAATTTATAACAGGAATTTCCCTTTCTGACCACTATAAAATATATAAAAGCTTTCTTGCACAACTACGATCATTATCTTACATTTTCATATCATAATTTTTTCTTGGTGTTAGTTTTTTGATTTTTTTTCATTTTAAAAATTCACAATATTTACCTGAATACATGCAAAATGAATTATTATTTCATAGTAAAAACAAAAACAAACAGAATTCAATTTAAACATTTAACGTATTATTGCTAACATATTGCATAACCATATTTTACAAAAAATAATTATAAAAGAAGACTTAACAAGAATGAAAAAAAACTTGGGTTAATGATGTACAATAGAACATTTTTAGTATACTCTTTAATACGAAAATATGACAGTATTACTACGACTTTAAGAGACGAAATGACGACGATTTCACTATCATTCTATGCTTGTTATGAAATTTTTATAAAAAATCACTTTTTAGGTTATCAGTACTTTTATATTTTAATAAAATCTCTAATAAAGCCTTTTATGTTAACAATGCTTTACCAAAAATGGTATTCTCGTAACTTTTGTAATAAAATTTTGAATGCTGTCTCTTTATGTGTGTATTTCTTAATGTCGCTTTAATGAATCATTAAAGTGTTATTTAGATTATTTTGCTGTATCGAAATAAAGTATATTTTATAGACCGCATTGGTTTTGTGGAAGAGGGTTTATAGCCCTTAAGACTAACATTTTGTTTATGAAGATTAATAAATCCGCTTTATTTAATGTAAAATCTCCAATTTGTTACTTTAAAACGAAAATGTTGGTTGTTAAAGGAATAAAGTAAAATGGCATTATAGAAAACTAGTGTTTTATAAGTCCTACAAAAAATACGCAAAAATTTTTAAAAAAATCAAATTGAAAACTGTTTAATAAAATCTATTCTCAAAGCTCAGAAGTATAATTAACAAACTTCTTTAGAAAAATATGGAAGTTTTAAAATTGTTTAAAACAGAAATGTACAAAAATGATCTTTAATCTTTATACTTTTTGCACTAAAAATATGATATATTACATAACATAGCACTGAATAACACATACTTAGAAAGAGAGAAAAAAAATTCCAAACTAATAATTTCTTAAGTTTTATTAATTAAATTATCTTCGTATATCGTGCATGAGAATGTTTTGTTCTATTATTGTAAACCAGCAAGTTTCTGTTTTTAAAGTTTATTTTACACAAGGGTGTTGTTTAAGATAATAAACAACTCTTTATGTCATAATTTTTTTTAATGTATTAATAGGATTTTTTTAAAAGTCAATATCCCTTTTGGTCTTTGTCATTTTAAGAGAATTTTGGAAGGACATTATAAATTTAAGAAAATAAAGAAATTATTTTATTTGAAACGTTTCACTTTCTAACTGAATTACTACACATATATACCAAACAAGTACACATATATACCAAATAATTACTCAATGGTAAAGGAAGGCTTTTTGCAAAGCGCTTATTGTTAGTAAAATATCTATCCATTTTTCTAACATAACCTAAATATAAAAGTTAATGCCCCTCATGCTTTTGGAATATCAAAGAATTCGTAAACGTATGAAAATGACAGTAATATGAAAGAGGACTGATGATTGATAGATAAAATTTCAAGAAGTCTGAAACACTGCAGGAAATAGACTCGATATTACATAATTCGGTTGAATATGCATCACGTCGCGATAAGGTATTTACTTCGAAATATTTTAAAGCAATGCCTATTATTTAAAATGCGTTGATATATTCAGAATTTGCTTTTATAGTGTAAAAGATATTTCATAAATAATTTTCTAAATGCATTACAATCAATATAGTTTATTTGAAATGCATTAAGCGTTTTCACGTTTTTTGATAGCAAATGTATTAATACCAAGACTAGCTAAGCAACAGATATTGCAAAACATTCATAAAACTTAAAATTTTTGACATATGCATGGTGTTTTAAATTTCTTTTTTTTTCTCAGCCCATTTTACCTTTTTGTTAGTAAATGATCTAGCCAGAACAACAACAACAGCAAGGAAACTGAATTAGCAATAATTGTATATGAACGGCCAAATATATATATGTGTGTGTGTTTGTGTGTGTTTGTGTATGTATATTCTTCAGAGTTTTAATTTGTTGATGGTTGGATAGATCCATAATAAGGAACACCTTGGAAAAAAGGGGTAATAGTGTATTTCATAACATGCAAATTTCAAACGTTTTTGGCAATGCTTTCAAGATGTAACGCTTAAAAAACAGTATCATTTATCATTAAAACTATCTCGTACATTTACAAAAAATTAATTGTTATTTATATGATACCAAACACCAAATCAAATAGTAAGTTATTTTAATATTTATTATTGAAAGTCTGAAATATAATAGGGAAATCCTTTTAAAATATTTATACAAAAAGAAGCTGCGTCAAAAAATCATCTGAATTTAGATACAATAAAATATCTTAAATTTAAATTATGTATACTTTATCGAAAAAAACATTTTTTGTAAACAGTAGAAATTAATTACGTCATTTTCTTCGAACCATTAATATTAGCTGTATCTGATAAAATCGGAACATTTCATTAAGTCATTAATTAAAAAAAAAAAACAATTGCGAAGGCCCTGCAGTTTTCAGTGGTTTTAGGAAGTTAATTAATCATCTTAAGCGTTTTGTAATTTACCTTTCTTACGTTACATTACTCACAGAAAAATTAATGTGAAAGTAGAATCCTACATGGATGAACTTTTGAACGAATGATTATTGATTTATTTTAAATGAAAATTGACGCGACGTTTGTTAAGTTAGTGTTTAGTTATTAAACAAAACCATCGATTTATTAAAAAAAATAAATGAATTTTTCATAATAAATCTTTTTTGTAATAGTGATCATAAATTACTATTCTACTAGACATAAAATAGGTTAAAATATCTCGAATTCTTTTACGTATTTTTCAACGCTCAACAGTGCTTTTTATAACGATAGCTTTTCCAGATAGCATCTATAAAAAACAATTACCTGTTTTCAATATAAAACTCTAAAATAAAGTCGTCTGTTTAATTTAAGAATGAATTTTTGTACATTCAAAAATTGAAGATCATCAGAAATCTACATTTAAAAATGTGTTAGTATTAGTTGTACATAATAATTCCATGGATATAAAGCATTTTGTAATTGTAATAACATTTATGTGATGTATTTGCAACAACTAAATACATACCGGGTGTCCCAAAAATGACAGATCCCATCTATCGATTCTATTTGTAACTAATACTGAGAATCAGAGAATAAAAAATTCCTGATATTTTACATAACACTCCTGCAAGAATTTTTTTATTATCTGTCATCGTTTGCAAGTTATTGAATTTTAAAATCCATCAGTAATTTTTGGCACACCCGGTAAACACAACATGTTTCTTTCACAAACTCCGTTTCTCGCTATATTTAACTTTCTCGTATATGTGTTGTATACATTGTGTTGTTTCAGTGATTTATAAAATGAGTGGATTCACACGAGTAAATCAAATTACATACGTTATTTTTACGTTGCTATTCAACATTGTTCTTTATTGCAAAACATTAGTGAACTGCGGAAATGCAAGAACTACATTAGTCAATACAGTTTATTTTGTTGTTTTCTAAATATTTATAGTTTTAACATAAACATATATGAAAATCAAAGGAGTAATTATATTCATTCCGTTCTGAAAAAAATATATATATATTATACATTAAAAAATACCAATATTGTAAAAAAAATGGTAGTTTGTAAAACAAGAGATCTTTGTTTAACAATTGCTCTGAATTTAAATATTGTAAAAACATTGAAAGATGTATGGACAGGAAATAAATTAAATATTTTTTTATGTTACATAATGAAATAGCCACTCGTATAGTCTTATCGACCCTTCACTGTTACACATTCTGTTACACTGTACACTGTTACACTGTACACATTCACATTAGTGTTACTATTAAAATGAACATTATTTTGATACTCTTGCGTACATTAATTCCATTACACAGCTGCAAATGCTTAATTGAGAATTCATAGTTTCCTAAATAGTGATATTCCGGTTTTAGAAAACCAGTAAATACACTATAAAAACTACTTGGGAACGTGACATAAAAAACACTTTGTTTTTATGATTTCTTTTTTAGAGAAAGAAAAACGAAGGCTGTTCAGTAAAGAATAATATTATTTTTTTTTTATTGTCATACACTGTAAAAAATAGTTGGAATGTTTAGTATTCTAACAGGAACGTTACCGATATTATCGGATATGTGAGAGCTATTGTCGCTTTCCGAAACAACCAGATACTTTTCCGAACGTTTTGGTTTACTTTACAGTGAAATCGTCTCTCTTCTAACGCATGCGCACTCTTTCAAGTATTTCTCAACTATTTCTTCATGCGCCGAAAGACTATGTTAACTCGTCTGCATGAGTATGGCGGCGTAGAGAGCTCACGTAGCACGTGGGATTTAGTGCGCTTTTATTTAGAGAAAAATTTAGCGCGTGCATTTCAATTTGCTTTTATTTTGAAAAAAAAAAACCACTATTATTATTATTATTTTTTTTTTTTTTTTTTTTTTTTTTTTTTTTTTTTTTTTTTTAACATTTTGTGCGTAATTTGTGTTTTGTTTTAAAATTATACAAGAAATGTTAACCTTGGATATTATCAATGTGCTTTTTTAAAGCTTTGAAAATTTATTATTATTGAAGACGGAACGATCGTAACTCTCGGTAGGTGTTTTTATTTTAAATTATAATCTACAGTATTACTTTTACTTACTATTCTTTATTATTACTTACTTCTTTATTAGCTTTGTTTGTTACAATACACGGCAATAAATTATTAATCTATTTATTTTTTAATATATCACACCTTGTTTCTGTTTCTTTATTAAATATATAGCTATATGTGTGCATGTAAATAATATAATGTAGATAAACTTGATGTTAATTCTGATTCCGGTATCGTATTCTCCTTTTCACAGCGTGTTTTTAACAAATTATTAAATGCATCATAACTTAAAAGAAAATTTATGAATTTTTATAAACAAGCTGAAAGTCATTGACATTTTACCTCTTTATTATTGAATACTTTTATGTAAAAAAATACAGTATTGTGCGTAAAAATAAACAGTAAAGTATTCTTACAGGATTTGTTATAGTATTTATTTTTATAAATCATTATGGTTAATAAAATTGATTCCTTTCTTTTGCTGCTATCTAAAAAGATTTCAAAAATTCAAAAAAGTATTTATACGTCTGTAGCAATACACAATACAGCTATCAATAAAGCGATGATATATAGTAATATAAATATAACATGTATATTTTTAATGTAATATTATTTTACCTCTAATTATACATTTCAGTCTATTTTTGTTATATATAAATTAAGTTGTGATGTACGCATTATAAATGTATCGGATAATGTTAAACATATTCTGTTAAACTAATATTTTTTTTTTTATTTACCCTTTTCGTTCTCAAAATTTCAAAGAAAATTAAAAAGAATTGTTTTATGTTTTATTCACTACTCAGATCCAGATATGTAGACTCCTGCCACCCCCCCCCCCCCCCCCGCACACACTCACTTTTTTTCAATGCTTCGAAAAAAATTAAGTATTGATTTTTTTTGCGATTTGAATTTCACTTGTTCATCTAAATGTTCTTGCTTGAAAAGAAAAGTGTTTTCTTTTGATTTTGCAATACATAATTGCGAAATAAAAATACTATTCTTGTTATTTAACTTATACACTTTGCACTAAACAAATTCGAAAATTTCTAGATCATTAAGCATCAGCTTGTTTTAAGAAAATATAGTACACAAAATGTCTTGTTTTAAGAGTAAAGCATAAAGCATTTTAATTTATTAAGATTATGCTTCGAAAGCATAATACGATATTGAGTTAACATAAACATTATTTGCAATCGTATCTTATGTACATAGACAAATAATAATAATAGTAATAAGATGTTATGTATTAAAATGTCTGTGCAGCAAAGAAACGCTAATAAAGAACAAAAATAATAAGTACAAACAATGCTATGCATAATTATAAAAAAAACACTTTATGAAAGAATTTATCGTTCTATTTTCAATAATAATACAGTTCAGGAACTTTAATGTTTCCTGTTAATCCGCATGGTTAAAAATTATCACTGAAATATATTAAAACACGATAAATTTTATCTACAATATGAAAACGGTGTAATAATTTTGATTTTTTTTAAGTATAAAACCAAGTAGATATTTAAAAAAAGAACTCAGACAAAGAAGATGATTCATAAACCAACATCCATTAAAAACAGACTCCTTCATAAAATTTCATTTAATAAAACTGGCTTCTTCACAAAATCCATTTTACTAAACTAATTCCCTTTCACAAAATAATCTTTAATAAATGGAAGTTAAAATACTGGCGCAAAATTCACCTTGAGAATATAATTCAAATTCATGAAAAAAAGCACAAATAAATGTACTAAAACTACTTGCAGGAGCGTAACATATGATATACAATTATTTAAAATATATTAGAAATATTTTTAAATTACATTAAAAATCATTAAAAGTTTTTAATGGTTTTTAATGTATTTTAAAGATATTTCTAATGTATTAAAAAGTATATATATCATATGTATGACCTACAAGTAACTTTAGTACAGTAATTTGTGCTTTTTTATATGAATTTTAAAATAACCCTCGTCTTCAGAAATGTTTTGTGTATATTCAGAAACTTTTCTGATCCGTAATGAAAGGTTTCCAATAGATTCAAAACCTTCTCATTACAAATAGGAAAGGTTTCGTATTATACCCGAAACATTTTTCTGCTCGAGTCAGAAACCTTTTCTGTTAGTATCGTGCACGTAGATGTCTCCGATACTTTAAGAAACATTTCTCAAATTTATTTCAGTGTACTTTATTGCACACAAATTTACATTTATGTTCAATTTCTAGTTAAATGTGTAATGAAAACGTGGTATTTTTTTTTTCATTTATTTCCAATAGTACGTTAGCAGCATCCATGAAAGTTCTCATACTTTCAGTATCGCCTACCGGAAAGATTGAGGTAACACGCAATGAGCAGCATGCTCTTGCCCGCCAGAAATTTTGCTTGAAGAAATCGCCAGTGGAAGTGTATGCTATAAGAGACTTATGGTGAAACTTTAGTTCTATGTAGTACAGTTAGAAAATGGTTTGAGATATTTAAGATGCATCCATGAAAGTCCATATACTTTCAGTATCGTCTACGGGAAAGATTGAGGCAACACGCAATGAGCAGCATGCTCTTGCCTGCTAGAAACTTTGCTTGACGAAATCGTCAGTGGAAGCGTATGCTATAGGACACTTATGGTGAGAATTTACTTCTATGTAGTACAGCTAGAAAATGTTTTGAGATGCTTAAGGTGCATCCATGAAGGTTCACATACTTTCAGTATCGCCTACGGGAAGGATTGAGGCAACACGCAATGAGCAGTATGCTCTTGCCTGCTAGAAATTTTGCTTGAAGAAATCGTCAGTGGAAGCGTACGCTATAGGAGACTTATGCTGAGACTTTACTTCTATTTAGTACAGTTAGAAAATGTTTTGAGATGCTTAAGGTGCATCCATGAAAGTTCACATACTTTCAGTATCGCCTACGGGAAAGATTGAGGCAACACGCAATGAGCAGCATGCTCTTTTTCCTGCTAGAAATTTTGCTTGAAGAAATCGTCAGTGGAAGCGTACGCTATAGGAGACTTATGCTGAGACTTTACTTCTATTTAGTACAGTTAGAAAATGTTTTGAGATGCTTAAGGTGCATCCATGAAAGTTCACATACTTTCAGTATCGCTACGGGAAAGATTGAGGCAACACGCAATGAGCAGCATGCTCTTGCCTGCTAGAAATTTTTCTTGAAGAAATCGTCAGTGGAAGCGTACGTTATAGGAGACTTATGCTGAGACTTTACTTCTATTTAGTACAGTTAGAAAATGTTTTGAGATGCTTAAGGTGCATCCATGAAAGTTCACATACTTTCAGTATTGCCTACGGGAAAGATTGAGGCAACACGTAATGAGCAGCAAGCTCTTTCCTGCTAGAAATTTTGCTTGAAGAAATCGTCAGTGGAAGCGTACGCTATAGGAGACTTATGCTGAGACTTTACTTCTATTTAGTACAGTTAGAAAATGTTTTGAGATGCTTAAGGTGCATCCATGAAAGTTCACATACTTTCAGTATCGCCTACGGGAAAGATTGAGGCAACACGCAATGAGCAGCATGCTCTTTCCTGCTAGAAATTTTGCTTGAAGAAATCGTCAGTGGAAGCGTACGCTATAGGAGACTTATGCTGAGACTTTACTTCTATTTAGTACAGTTAGAAGATGGTTTGAGATGTTTAAGGTGCATCCATGAAAGTTCAAATACTTTCACTATCGCCTACGGGAAAGATTGAGGCAACACGCAATGAGCAGCATGCTCTTTCCTGCTAGAAATGTTTCTTGAAGAAATCGTCAGTGGAAGCGTATGCTATAGGAGACTTATGCTGAGACTTTACTTCTATTTAGTACAGTTAGAAAATGGTTTGAGATGTTTAAGGTGCATCCATGAAAGTTCAAATACTTTCAGTATCGCCTACGGGAAAGATTGAGGCAACACGCAATGAGCAGCATGCTCTTTCCTGCTAGAAATTTTGCATGAAGAAATCGTCAGTGGAAGCGTATGCTATAGGAGACTTATGCTGAGACTTTACTTCTATTTAGTACAGTTAGAAAATGGTTTGAGATGTTTAAGGTGCATCCATGAAAGATCAAATACTTTCAGTATCGCCTACGGGAAAGATTGAGGCAACACGCAATGAGCAGCATGCTCTTTCCTGCTAGACATTTTTCTTGAAGAAATCGTCAGTGGAATCGTATGCTAAGGAGACTTATGAAGATACTTTTCTTTCATGTAGCACAGTTAGAAGAATCGTGGGTGTCACTTAACCCTTTAGCGCGCAGCTTTGCATATATGAAAACAACAGTGCTTTGAATGTAATATATATTTTTATCAGTATACACCTAATTCATAGCAGAAAATTAAAATAGCAGTATTTGATTTAATTAATAACAAATATTCTTTTTTAAAAAAAAATCGAAATTGACCATTGAAACTTTCGGGTGTAAAATCGGATTATCTGAACTACGTAATTTCTAGAACGTATTCTATCATGGGAATTAAAAGGTTAAGAGTTTATTGTATAATTTCGTATGCGATTATGTTATTGTTTTGTGGGATATGAAACATTCGCTTCTAGAATATAGTGCATCAAATGAACAGCTTAAGGTATGTAAATTATTTTTTTTTCCTTTTGATTAAAAGACGTCCACAACTATGAAAAAAGGAATTATCAACGTTAGGAGAAATGTTAGAAGAAAACCAAATTCCAATGGCGTTAAAGGCAGAATAAGAAAACTACATTCTATGAAGTAACTTTAATTTAACTTAAACTTACTTTATCTTTAAAAAAATATATCAATATTTTTCATTGGAAAAACAACCTTAGCATTAGTAGAATAGAAAGAACTCTTTGTTTTCTTTCGAAAAATGTGTTGAAAGTTTCAGCTAAAAGGATTGCATCGTAATCAGTTGCATTTGTAGAATTAAGAAATTCCGGGAACTGTCGTAATCAGAGAATACAAAAGTCGAAAGAATAAAAAGTGCCAAACTAACAAAAGTTAACAACTACGTAATACAGATCAGACATAATAAGGGGTTGGAATCTATAAAAAGAAGAAATTAAATAAAAAGTAAAAAAAAAAAAAAGTTATGAAGTTGAATGTTTTAGGTCTTTTCCAAAAACAATGAAAAAAAAAGTTTTAAAAACTATTGCAAATTTTGGATTTTTAGACACTCTAAAAGTGATATTTTTAGAGAATATTACAAATTACATCGTAATCATTATTGGAATTACATTTTGTACTAGTACGATTTTATAAACATTTACATCTTAAAAAAAATTATTAATTTCATGCAATGCTATATTTAAGTAGAAAGAATTATTGATAAAATGATATATCGACAACCAAATTTAATCAAGTATGAACGAAAAAAATTTGTAAAAGAAAAATATTGTTACTCATTTTATCAATATTTTAAAACTAAAATCAGAGAAATTCTACTTTGACAATTTACAAATAATAAATTTAGGATAAAAATCTACTTATGTAGATTCTATTAATTATAGAAGTTTAAAAATCTTGCTTTGTGTCTTGCTTTATGAAAATCCAAAATTCTTATGAAAGCGATTTCTTTGAAACGCGAACACCACGATAAATTACGGTAATCAAACATAGTTCATAAGTTCTAATCCAGATATTTGTAATTTATTATTAATTTTATTCTTATATTGTAATATTGGGTGCCTCATCTTCACCAGTAATTTAATCCATCCGGACATTGAATCAAAAATTTAAACCTAAAAATTCCGTATTTTATTTAAATGCATACATTAAGCACAATCTGAATGAAGAAGCACCAGTGGATCAAGCCTAAATTTCAGATGTTCTATTACATGAAAGTAAATTATGTTTAGATAATCTACTGTATCACGCTAAAATTTCAGCTTCTGTATTTTTATTCAAGTATGAGTGAACCATGAATTGTTTATTATATGTGAACGAAAATTAATTTATCATCGTAAACTCTAATTAAATATGTTTTCCTGAAAACATTTTTGTCAGAGTTTAACTTAAAATAAATGTGATTACAAGAACAAAAAAAAATAGATATGGTATGATTCTAGTTTATAACTTTTATGATACACCGGTTTTCAAAAATTAAGGAAAAATCACAAAAAAGAGCGATAACTCGTTCAAAAATTAACCTATCCGTATGAAATTTGCATATGTTGTTAACTAAAAGATGCTGTATAAAATTACAAAACGAAATTTAGTGGCGCTGCAATCGGATTGCGTCATCTGTGAGGAGCATAAAAATGCCCGATATAGAGTACGGCTGCTGCTGTCGCTGTGATTATGAGATAAGAAATCTGAGATAGCCAATTCATTAGTATGACCTCGAGGTATCATTTGTCCGCTTAACTGCGATATAGAGCTATTGGAAGATTGGAGGTAAGCCAAAGTCAGGCAGAGGTGGCCAGATGGCTAAATATGAGTCCATCTCTTGGTCACAGGATTTGGAAACAATTTCAAACCACTTGTCGGCCTCCAGGAGATTCAGCCAAGGACGGGCAAGAGCTACGACAAGCACCGGTGACGATATTTGTGGTTATGTGTACGAAATAATAGAAAAACAACCCCCTCTCATCTTAGAGTCTCCCTTGTTGCAGCCACTGGAAGGTTGGTATCATTGTCTACTGTGCGTCGAAGGCTTCATGAATGTGGTATCTTTACGCGATGCGACCAGACATTTGTGTGCCGCTCACCTCATCTCACCGGAGTGAACGTTTAAGGTGGGCACCTCAGCATAGTCACTGGACGGATGATCAATGGAGGCGTGTTCACTTCACCGATGAGTTCCACTTTAGCCTCCAAAGCGATAGTATGCATTATTTGATTTGGAAAGAACGGGGAACACGCTATTAGTCATCAAATATTCACAAAAAAATCGTATGGAGAAGGCAGTGTCTGTGTTTGGGATGGTGTCTTTTTGGGCGGACGTACAGACTTCCACGTCTTTCCACGTGGAACTGTGAATGCTGACGTCTATAGAGATGACATTCTTGATGCTTATGTGCTCCCTTATGCCGGTGCAATAGGTAAGGATTTCCTGTTACAGGACAATAACGCTAGACCGCACAGTTGTCACATCGTAGAAGAATATCTTCAGCACCAAACAATTCAGCGCATGGAATGGCCAGCTCGATCACTGGATTTGAATCCCATCGAGTATGTTTGGGATGCTTTATAAAGATGTGTCGCTGCTCTCAATCCCCCTCCTCAGGCGTTTGCCCTGCTTACAACTGCTTTAGAAGAGCAATGGCTCGCACTTCCCAGCAAACTTATTTATTGCATAATTGATAGTATCACACATTGCTGTATGCGCTGCATTGCTTTTATCGGTGATCATCCTTCATATTAAAGGTACTTTTCCTATAGCACACTGACATATTTATTTTGTTTATTTTATAATTGCATTAGTTTCTGAAACACCACAATCGCCTGGTAATTTCTTTTAATGTTATTTTATACCTCACTATGTGTTGTACATTGTGGCTCAGTTTTATTAAAATCTACTTGTAACATTTTGAGTAATCTCCGCTTTTGTTGTTTTTTCTTAGCTTTTGGAAACCAGTGTATGTCACATATGTAGTGGGGTAATGTACGATACGTTAATTTATTGAAATATTCAAAGGATTTCAGAATGCTGAAATAATACGAGTATGACTGTTATCTCTTAAAAACACTTGGATTTTCCAACGGGCTATAACTAGCTTTTTCAAATATACGAGTATTAATACTTAACAAAAGTACTCTATACAATATCTATTGACCATTCTATTTGGCCTAGTAGAGTCAATTGCTTTATCGACCTCTTTCTTGTCAATGTTTGATAAATGGAGAAAAATAAGAGACTGCTTCTTTTCTGATTTTCAAACATTGTGGTCGTGATCCGTGAATTTTGCTTTTCTATGTTATGTGTTCAAATGATACACAATGATAAATACAGGGGAGTTTGTTGATTTGCGAATCATTCACGTCATAAGTACAGCAAATGATGCTATCTGAATTAAAATCCTACATGTACTCGTATTACAATGTAAATATAAATTTCCATAAGGACAAGTAAATTATTCATATTTAATAGAGTAATAGTAGTAATGAATATGAAATAAAATTTATAATGCACTCATGTGCTGCATAGTACGTAAAGAAAATTCTAAGGAGGGGTATAGTTTCAAATCTGACTAATGTAACAAAAAAAAAAAAAAAAAAGAAAGAACTAGAAAGATGGGATATTTTACTCCAGTTTTATAAAAATATTTTAGACCAGAACAATAATATTTATATATACCTTTAACTGTTGAATGTAGGCGTTATTTATGTGTGTATGTGTGTTAAGTAGATTTCGTATGAAATACTACCTATTGGCGTCGTTCTTATGTTGGAATTTCTGAAAATTTTTGCAGATCTACACCGATCATGACCCCTAGAACACAAAACCACCCTCAGTAAAAAACTTTATCTATCTATCTATCTATCT
This sequence comes from Maratus speciosus, assembly GCA_963932465.1. Lineage (NCBI taxonomy): Eukaryota > Metazoa > Arthropoda > Arachnida > Araneae > Salticidae > Maratus > Maratus speciosus. The sequence goes on along the minus strand of OZ010786.1, from coordinate 501,933,850 downwards.
ATGTATCTATCTCTATCTCTCTATATATATATCACTTTCTTCTGGACACGATAACTTCCACAATTCTTCACCAATCTCTTCCAAACTGAAAAATAAAATCAAAGGGCATAAAATCTCGGTCAAGTTCGTTAATGGGCAAAATCGGACCAAGGGGATGGAAATAGGGAGGGGTTTTGTGAAAACCAAAAAAACTCCATAACTGCTTAATTTTTGTACATATCAAATCAGTTTAAAGTTTTTATTACTTCTAAAAATAGGGCCAAAAATGTATGTATCACAGATTTTTGATAAATTTAAAAATGGGCTCAAGGGGCGCAAAAATAGGTTTTTGGGAGAAAAAAAATCATAACTTCGTCAATTCTCAAGATATGAAATCCAATTAATTGTATTATACATCTCCTTAATATTATCTACAACTTTTTATATTTACAAGTTTTTTATAGGACCAATTCGTACTGCAAAAAAATTAAAAACGAAAAAAAAGGGGGTGAAGAAGAAAAATTTCCATAACTCCGTCAATTCACAGAATATAAAATTTCCATGAATTTATCATACACCTTCTTAATATTGTCTTTTGATAGGACAAATTCATACAGCAAAAACAATTTAAAAATACATAGCGGTTGAAGAAAAAAAAATCATCTTATTAAGAATGTATTCAAATTCAAACTGCTTATTTTCTTACTCATTTTTAAATTAATTTTTGCTCTCAAACGCGACCAGTTGATAGATTCTCTTCTTCAGAAACTATATGATGTACCGTAATGATCGATTTTTTGATAGAGGCAGAATATATTTTAAAAAATTATGTCAAAGTGGGCATTTTGAACAGAATTTCCCGAATCTATTTTGTTAGAAACGAAAAATATTGCCCTACTGAGAAAATAATTGTTTATTAATCAAGTTTCATTTAATTGAAAGAAAAATAAGAACACATGTCGCTTATAAATCTTTTCAAAAATCAAGTCAGCAAGTTTCGTATTTTTCTATTAAAAATTAATCTGAAAATGTGCCAGAAAATTTCGAGTTGTTGAGCATGGAAAAGTATTTTTTTTTAATACCGCCTTATCATGATTCTGATAAATCCAGCTATTATATAAAATGAAATGAAAACTCGTCAAAAGCGATCAGATAAAACTGTTAAAGTGGATTTATATCTACTCATGATTTAGTTGTTGTTGGTGCAATTAATATACTTAACTTCGAAATCTACTTCCGCCTGTAGGCCGGGCCAGTAGGGATTTTTTTGATACTAGGGGGCTTAGCCCCCGGCTCGCTGACGCCTGCCAACCCCCAAAAATTGCTACGCGATCCCAGCGCCTTTCGCTCGCTCGCCACTATTTATGTCAACTCTAGCCAGAATGAATGCTATCATAAATCATTACAACGTATTAAATTTACAAATATTTTTAATGTATAAAAAAGTAATAAAAGCGTAACTTTGAAACAGAATTAATTAAAAACCTTAGTGAAAACACAATAAAAAATATTTTTAGTTGGGCCGCTATGAGATCCGAGCAAGCAACATATGAAATTTACAAATATTTTAATTCACAAAAAAGTAATTGAAAATTTTGTTGAAAATATAAATAAAAATGCATTTATCAAAAGTTTGGTGCTGTGATTTGTTGATCATCATTGAGAAAGCTAAGCGAACAGGAAATTGACGCCGTTTAAATTGAAATGACATGTTAGTGTCAGATGGGGTCCTTCTCGTTTCATTTTGCCTATAGTATTGAAAATTCCGGCTTAAATTAATTTAAAACTATAATAAGACGCTATAAAACATGCTACGTATCACGCTATTGAAATGTAAACAAAACGTTTTCTCCTGTGTCTAAATACAACCTTGGATCAAAAAGCTACGTGACCGTAAAACGGACCAATAGCAATTGTCATTCACGTATTGCTCAAACGGTTTGCGTTAAAAGAGAGATCCTGTCTGGATTTTGATTTGCTGAGTGGTTTGGGACATGTGACCGTAACTACCACTGAGAAACGTCGCTTTGGTTGTTGCCAAATAGCAAGCTACAAATACAGCCCTTTTTTAGCGCTACGTAAGAGAAACATATATATAGATATATTGTAGTATGAGTGTTTTATTATGAATTATATTCATTCGGAAGCGATGAAAGTGACCACTCACCGTCCTTCTAGAGTTAAAACACATTTCAGAAAAAAAAAAAAATCATAACAAAATTTCTATATGAAAAAAATAACAAGTAAGAAAAATCATGCGTTAAGCATAGATTATGAAACACTTTCCAACACTTCCTGAATGCTTTAACAAAACTTCGTTATTTAGGGAAATAAGGTACATAAGAGAACTAAGTAAACATTTTAGAAAACGCATAAAACATTTGAAAAACTGATTTCAGCAGTTACCGTCCATAGTAAATATGTATTCCAATTCTTTTGAACAGCTCTGTATTTGATCTGTAGGTTGATATATATGCTATATAATGGGGATATTTAGTTTAGCAAGAAAACGAATAACAGGTTTAAATTTCTCTTTCAGCAATTGATACTAATAGATGGAAACATACTTGAATACTTTAGTACAAACCTGTAGTTAACCTAGTACCTTTATTACACGCCACTATTAAGCTAAAGCTTAATTCAAAGTAAAACACTCTTAAAACTACAGGAATCACATTTCTAGAAATTATTATTTATAGACGGTCATGTATCCAATTCTTTGCGTGACCCTATATATAATTTTATCTATGTTCTACAAACATTTCTTAGTAAACAAAATGCAGTTCAGCGTAAAAATGCACAACTCATTTGAAAACCACATTTAAGCAATTTACAATCATACCAAGTAACCATTACGAATTCTTTTGTGTAGCCCTGTATATGAATTACAGCATTTTTACACACCATATACAATGCATAGTTATAACATAATTAAAAATGCATTTCCAACAGTCATCGCTACCGTACAGTACTTCGGATACAGTATAGTATCTGAAATCTTTTGTGTCTCCCTGTAAATGCTATGCACTTCGTATTATACATGAAATAAGTTACAGTAAACTTCAGGGACGTATATCAATTCTATTATACATGAAATAATTTAATATAATTAAAATACGCCGGAAAAAATCTCCCCCCCCCCACCCGTATATCATTATGTGACGGAATTCTTTTGCGTGGCCCTGTAAATGAATAATATTTATTCTTTGCACCGCATATTCTACCGAATACATATTTCAGTGCACTTCATAAATGCATATGAATTTTATTATGTTTGAATGCATGTAACATCATTAAAAATTATTTTAAACGATTTTTTCCCTTAGGCCGTAATGCAACAAAAAACTTTTGACTGTCCCTGTAAATTAACTAAACATGCTACAAACTTCATTTGAAATAGGGTAAGTGCTATGATAGAGGTGACTAACGTTGGAAAATTTCAGAATGATCCGAGTATATTTACGGGAGTTAGAGCGCGTACAGACGGACAGACGGACAGACAAACCGAATGCATAAACACTTTTCAACTATGTTGGAAAGTGTTAAAAATCGAATTTTTAGCCCCAGACCCCCTTAAGTTTAAATTAAGTTATAATTAGAGCGGCGAACATTGGACATGTAGCTGGAAAACAAATATGTCATTTTTGGATTCCCAAAAAATAAAATTCCCAATTGCACAAACGAAACTCATTTATTTTCAACAAGAAAAGAGTTAAAAAATATAGAGGACCTTTTCAAAAGATATGCATGCAAGAGCACATACATAATTCCCTAATACTTTTGAAATGCCAAATACTCTTCCTTTAAATTCGGTTAACACAAATAATATTTTCTATACAAAAAATATCAAATGTTCTCAAGGGAAACATAAAAACAAATTTCTAACGAAATATATATATATATATATATATTTTAATCTTGTTTAATTTTTGCTAGATAAAATTTTATTATAGTTTTAATTTGAAAATGTCATTTTTATATCAATTAGAAAAAGTAACGAGAATTTTTACAAGACTGGGCATTTTTTAAAAGTATCTCGTCTCAAATTAGAGCAAAATACAAAACAAAAACAAGAAAATAGAAATTATGATAAAGAGATTTGTCTGCTTTTTCTGGAGCTTTCTTCTGTATCTAATAATTTATTGTTTAGTACTTCTACAATTTTATGTAACGAGCACAAAATGGTTTTAAAAAATGCAACTGATAGAAAAAAAAAGTTTAAAAATTTTCAGCGAAAAAAAGTTTTTCTTTGTATCTCCCGTGCATGTGTAGAATTAATAATGCAATTCTGCATTTCAAAATCTTAACTTTTTTTTAAATTAATCTAGATTTTTAATGGAAAATTACATATCTTAATTACAGATAATTCATTTCTTTAAATTTAATTTTAATGACTTGGATGAATGAATGGATTTTAATGACATGAATGAATAAATACAGTCGAGGAAACGTTTCTTATTCGTTCAGTGTTAGGTTTAAAGCCATTATGTTTGGCTTTAATTGAAGAGCTGAGTCGAAGAACATGTTATGCTACATTTTCTTAAAAATTATTTTATCTTTTCTAGGAAAGTGTTATGAGGTGTTCTATCACATGGTAAAGCTGAAATACCAAAGTTCTATTTAGCCTTGAAGATTTAAGACATTATTCATTAATATTTAATATTTTAATATTTAATAATGGAAATAATATTAATATTTTTTAATATTTAATAATAGAAATAATATTAATATTTTTTAATATTTAAAAATTAAACATGAATAAGTTTTTTGATAGAGTTTAGTACCACACCTGTTAATATTTTAAACACATGGTATCAAACAGAAAATAAATCATTAAAATTAGCAACAAAAACTTTCACATCAAATTTCTTCAAATGTAATTTTTGTTACTGAACATGTTCTTCCACTTAGCTCTTCAATTGTGGAATGGCATTACAAATTTTGAACAGAAGTCACAAAATATTTATTTTGAAATGTAAACTGTCAAAAAATTTATACATATTATGTTAGCATCATTTTTGTATATTCATTCAAAAAAGGCATTATTCTTACATTATACTACATTATACTACAGAAATTACAAGTTTCATAAAGAATTTTACTTTAATTTCTTTCATGTTCAAAATTTTATTTAATGTCTTTCCAACAGTTTCTTAAAACATCACTTCGCGATGAATCCAATGATTATATCGCAATTTCATAGCTGCCAACGTTTACACTTTTTGGCTACCACCAAAATTTTAAGGAGATTTTCGCCTTCTTTAATCATGAGATTTCGACGGTTGGATGAGATAATATTTTCTATAGAATTTTAATGGTATGAAAAAAGCGTAAAGGTTGGCAGCTATGCAATTTGTTGGAAAACTGTATCACTGTTTACTCAATTTTTATTGTTTTTAATATAATTTTCAAGCATGATTTTGTTAAACTATTTCTGTCACTTGCAGACAGACGATTACAAAAGACAAATATGTTTGCACTTAAATTAATATAAATTAAATAGTTCAGAATTTGCTTGACGGGTTATATCCCATGATGAAATTTAAACTGTATCAATCTATAAATTAAAAAAAAATGTCCCGGCACGAGCCCAATGCGAAAGTATCGCTTTCAGTTGTTTTCAAACATTTATTTGAATGCATAATTTCTGTCATATAAAAATGATTGTTGGTATTGTTAGTGAAACAAACCTGAAAAATATATATTAAATGTAAAAAATCTCTTTGAGTTTTTCAATTTAAAAAACATATAAACATCTATTCTGTAACCTGGGTTTGAACTCCTTGTACTTATACTATATAAAATCTGTATTTTAGGCGGGTGGGAGGGCGAGGGAAATCACAAGCTCTAATTCGCATTTTAGTTTGATATATCTCCACCAATGAGCTCCATAATAGTACGGAGAGCTAACCAGGGCCCGATTAATCTCTGAAGCTATTGGGAAGCACAGTGTCATATCAGGTTCCCCTTTCAATCGAGTAGTGTTTTCTAAATTCCATTCACCTGGAAACTCACCAATGCTACATATATTATTCCAAAGAGTGGCTCACTTCGGTTCACATATATTTCATTAAACAATTTTTTTCAACTTTTTAGACTTGACTGGGGACCTACGAACCTAGGATTGCGAGAAATCCAAACTGCACGCAGACTTGAAATTTTAAAATAAATTTATAGTTAAGGGGAGAGAGGACCTTTAAACTTTCAAAAAATTAGTTTTCTGTTTTTGCTTTATTCTAAATGTTTTAAAATTTCTCAACAATATGAAAAAAACCGCGTTCAAAAATCTGCATTATTTCTTGAGTTATAATCATTTATAGATGGTGAGTATAAAGGGAGGTCCGTAGATATTGAAACTTCAAAAAGCGTTTTATCATATTAGTCAATTTGGAGATTGCGCGCAATGTTACTTTTAAAATATGTATGCTAAAGCTTTAAAAAAATTAACCAAATATGCTTTTCTTTATTGTCTACAGACTAAAACCAAAAAAATTCACATGTTTTGGTTATTTATTTTTTTGCTTTTGAAAAAAGAACTTTTTTTTTATTTTGTGCTAAAATTAAATTTTAAACAAAACTTTTTGCCTATATTTTGGTTTTAAGTTAAAAGTAGGTGTGTTATGAATCTATTTTGGTCAAAAATTGTTTTCTATATGCATTATTTAGAGTTTTATCATGCGCGCAGCAGTTAATCACGCATTAGTGAGATGAATTTTTAAATTTTAAATTTAAAAATTAATTTTGCACATACAACATTTATTTTTCTTGATAATGTAGTTAAGGATATATACTTTAGGCAGGAAGGGGAAAAAAGATCTTAATTGCATATTCTTTGTGGTTTGGTACTTTGGAGAAGGCGATGTTTTTGACTGTTTGGACAATCTCAAAGGTCCTGTGCCCACTTAAAAACTGTTCACCATTCCAAAAAATATGATTTGTGGCATAATGGCGATACATCGATCAATAACATCCACTTCCGTCTTAATTGTGTAAGTTTAGTCATTTTTCTTTGAAAGTTACCTATTTCCTGTAAAGCAATTATAAATGAAAATTACTTAAATGAAAATAATTTTGTTTTACATAAATGAAAATTTTAATTATTTTATTACCTTCGGTATTTATTTGAATTATAGCTTGAATTTTATGTTGAAACCAATCAAAGTGAAAATAAATATGTCCAGTTAAAAATTAAATGTCAGTTATGTTCTACATTTTTTTTTCAAATCATTTTACTGCAAGCTGTTGAAAAGTATTTAGTTCTAAAATATTAATTGATTTCATTGTTTCTACACAGCAGCATTTACGTTTGTTTTAACTAAAAAATAAAAGAAATTATTGTAGATAACTATTTCATTATGTTCTACAAACATATCACGAATAATTTTCAAATACGGCTGTTTTTCACTGCGTTTTGTAAAAAAGCAAATATTTTTTCGTGGAATAGTGAAACATACTGATGGATATATATATATATATATATATATATATATATATATATATATATATATATATACATACATATATATATATATATGTTGACGATTTTTGGAATATTATTTTACCTCTATCCAATTATTTTCTTAGAATTTAAAATGTTTCTACACTCATGTCCAAAATTAAATTAACAAATATAGAATCTGTGAAAACTGATGAACTATAATGGGAGAAAGAATATAGCAACATAAAAATATGTAAAACATTTTAACTGTGAGTTAAGAAACAGGGTATATCAAAAAGTGCTAAATAATGAATCAGAGATAAAGCATTTATCTCGGTAAAATTCTGTATAATATGGAGTTTGACCACCGTGCACTGCTACACAAGCCTCACAACGAGCTCCCATACTATTTATGAGGGTGTCAATAAATGTTTGCAGCAACAAAGCGCATTCTTCCAAAAGCGCGGCTTTTAACTTCTGACTGGTCCTGTGAGGGGGGTTACGTTGTGCAATGGCTCTTCCTAGACCACCCCCTAACATGTTCAATAGGATTGATACCCGGAGACCTCGAGGGACAATTAATATGGCGAATATTCTCTTCTTAAAGAAAATCATTAACAATGTGAGCTCTGTGTGGCTTCGTATTATCGTCCGTAAACATGAAGTTCTGGCCTACAGAACCTCAGAAAAAATCTCACATAGGCTTAAGGACCTCATCCCTAAAGCCTGGCGTCCAATCTTGTGTGTCCCTGTCATCCAACAGGAGACCCCGTTTGTTGTCGAGCCGAAGACAGCAGTCTTGGACACAACAAGAATGGGGGAGCTTTCTTTTTAATGATGAGTTGAGATTCACCACGCAGAGTGATTCGCGTCGAATCTTCATCCGTGGAAAACGTTGCGCTCGCTATCATTCTTCCTACGTAAAAGAAATCGACAGATTTGGTGGCAAAGAAATCCTTGTTGGAGGCGGCATAATGTTGGGGAATCGTACACCACTGCGCGTCTTCGATGCGGGTACTATCAATGCACATCGTAAAAGGGATGAGTTCCTTCAAGCTTATGTGAGGTTGTTCCGTGGTGCTGTAGGCCCGAATTTCATGTTTACGGACGATAATGCGAAGCCACACAGAGCTCACATTGTTGATGTTTTTCATGAAGAAGAGAATATTCCCCATATGAATTGGCCCTCGAGGTCCCCGGACCTCAAACCAATTGAACATATTTGGGATGGTATAGGAAGAGCCATTGCACAGCGTAACACCCCTCCCAGGACCCGCCAGGGCTTAAAGGCCGCGTTTTTGGAGGAATGGGTTTTGTTGCCACAAACAGTTATTTACACCCCCATAAACAGTATGAGAGCTCGTTGTGAGGCCTGTACATCAGTGCACGGTGTTCACACTTCATACTAGGCAGACTTTTCCCGAGATAAATGCTATAACTCTGATTCATGATTTGACACTTTTTGATGTACTTTATTTCATAATTCACAATTAAAATCTTTTCCATATTGTTATGTTTCTATATTCCTTCTCCTATTGTAATATACATCTGAGCCAAATTTCGTGGCAGCACAGTGAATAGTTCATCAGTTTTCGCAGATTTTATGTTTGTGACCTTAATTTTGGACATGAGTGTATATTAATTTAAATGTCTTCACTGTTATTAAAAACAAATTATCTGTACGCGTAAATAATGGAATACAGAAAATTGAACTAGGTTCTGCTTTAAACCATTTATTTTATTCCTTTTATTTTCAAATGAAAATTTATCCTGCAGTTGCAAGTAAAAGGATATTGATTTTTTAACTGAAAAGGCGAAATAGATATAAATAAAATTTAGCATTAAAGGAAGAACGAATATAAAAATTGATACTTAGCTCAACTTTAATTAATTCTAGGACACAATCACACTACGAATTCCAAAATCATGTGCTTTAAGCACCGAATCACAAAATTACCTAAAAAATGATACATAAATTACGTTATAATAGTTAGAATGTATGAAGTTAAAATGAATATTAAAATGAAGTTTTTTCTATATTGTGTTTCAGCTATTTCAAACTTAATCAATTTAGCAGATCAATTTCAGCAGATTTAATCAATTTAACAAAAATTTCACGGCAGTGTATTATTATACAGTGCATCAGCTTTAATACTTTGAAGTAGCAGTCTTCGCAACTTTCTTCCTTCTTTCTGTTTCCTTCAGTGTTAAGCACATTAAGTGTAATTCACTCTTTGTAGTGATCGTGTGTTTGAAAGGTACGGTTACGAGATTAAGTATGCATATATGAGTTGCTCACTATTTTTGTGATGTTATCGATCAGTATAAATAAACGAATAGGGTTTATGAAATGAGAGCTAATGTTTTAGTCGGCAAAAAACGTGTTCTCTGTGAGCATCGAGCGTAATGTAAATTTATACCAAAGTGTTGAGCTTGGCTAAATATTGAGTTAAATTACCTGAGTTGTATAGCCAGAAAAAGATTCAGTATCTAGTATGGCTAGTAACGTTTCACTTGGCATGAAATGTCTCTCCCTATTGATTCTAAAAAATGGGTGAAATAAGGTTTTTCAGGGAATAATAGTGGCCATTCATCAAACTTTTTGGGGAACTGTATTTTGGATCATGAGAGAACTTCGTTTTTGCAGCAGAAAGGAAGATCCGAATAGTCCCCAAAAATAAAGTTGTTTTACCGTGATTTTTAGGGGTTAAAAAGGAGGCATCTTTACTCGGGTCGAAGAATTAAACCTTTTTTAAATAGGTCAAGTAGGGTATAGTTCATTATGAATTTTTCTATTCTGAATCGAATGATAGCGTCATCAAGTGGATACGATCATCTTTGACAAAGTTAATGAATACGAAGTCGAAAATCATTCCCCACTATTGAACAAATCTTTGCTATATTTAGTTTACGATCAAACATATTCCTTATACCATATTAAATAATCTGAACCCTATTAAATGTCCTCAAAAAAGAAGTAATAAAAATCAGGGTCATCTGAGTCTCCTTCAAGGTTATCATTGTTGTCTAAATCCATGTATTCATAGTTTTGTATTATTAAATCATTCATTATTTTTATTATAAAACCATTCACGACTTTGTATTATAAAACAATTCACACGGCTTCATATTCATAAAACATACCGTGATATTGTAACGAAGCACCAAAACGATGGTCCTCACAAATTTTCATCAATTGCCGTCCATTGTTGCGGTAAAAACCTGTTTTACCTGCACTAGAGTATAATATTAGGCTTCGTATTCATAAAACCAGCTATAACTCTATAAAAAATGATTGTACAGACTTATGGATGGTGTATATGATTTAGAATGTAACAATACACATTTATCATACGGGGCATTACATACTGGGCATTCTCTCAATCTTTTGACTTTTATGTCCCTGAATAATAATTTTTATTTTAGTACATATTCTTGTGTTTTTTTAATTTCATATACTAAAAAACATCCTATTGCGTGATTGCATAACAATATTAAGGAGATAAATAAGTTTTGGATGTCGTTGGGTGTCCAAATATCAGGAAAACTTTTATACAGTCCCGTGTCCCTGATGCTGATTTTTAAGTTTGGAGCTGTCTGTATAAAATTGTTTCAATAAAAGTAATTCGATGAAATTAGTTTCCGAAACTAGGATAATTGTCTCTCTATTCTAAAAAAAAGTAACTACCGCTGTCACCGCCGCCGCCGGTTTTGAATTTTTTGTGACCGGAGGTCTTTCTTCGTTAATATTGAGAAAAATAATGCATACAAAAATATGAAAATCAGTGGTTTTATACAGAAATGTTTGATAAACACGCTGATGCAGACAGTTTTTAAATCGAAGAATTATTTTAAGAGATATTTAATGCTAAAGTTGGACAAAATCGTTCCACTAAAAAAGTTTTATAGCAGCAAAAACTATACATGGCAGCGTAATCATTTTTAGATCATTTTTTTCGTTAGAATTTGCCGGAGTACAGATTGCATTAATTTTTTTATTTTGACTCATTTTTTCAGGTTTTATTTCTATTTTAAATTCAAATTTTCTGCATTTCTAGAGATATTTTTTACAGATTTCAGAAAATTGTACTAATTTAAACTGTTGCCAACTGTATAAAAAGCGCAAGCAATAATGTTTGCTTCAAATTAAAAATTTATTTACACGTGACTATTATAAACAGGAAAAAAACTTTCAAATTAGAATTAAATAATTATGTATAAAAAGCAGGAACTTATTAAAAATTACGTCATAAAAAGTGCACACGTGAATTTTAAAAGAGAAAGGATATTGTAAAATAATAAATTCATTAACATGCGTTAGAAGTCTTAGGAGAAATTATGTCATATTTACGTCACATTATAGTTATTACATAAAATGAACACAAAATAATATTGCAAAAAAGTTTAAATTTAGAAATTGCGCTAGACATTTATTTAATATTTTGAGAGGATATTTTCAACTATTTTTGTTAGGAAACCGCAAATAATATTTCATTGCTAACAAAAGTACTTTCACGCGATTATTTAAAAGAGAAAGAATAGCTTGGTAAAAATTACGTCAGATTAAAAACGATTAATATAAAATATCTCATTTAAAAGAACTTTCTTTTCGCTTTGTTAAAAAATACCAGGAGACAAAGACTCTGTTTACTTAATTCCTTTTATATTAGCTTATTTTGAAATGTTGTTACACGTGTATACGTCATCAAGTTATTTTTATTTCGACGTTTTATTTGTATTTTATTAATGTTGTACGAATTTATTTGTTCTTTCGTTATTTAAAATAAAAATTATGTCAATTTGTATAATTTGGCGAATGGTTTGGTGATTTATATAATTTGGCGAAATGGGTCGTCGGGATAATCAAGTAGTACCGCAGCGGATTTGGCGATAAAATTCCCCAATCAAAGAGAAATGAATTGAAATTCTTTTATAGGGAGATCGCCACTGTTTTTTAAATTATAATTCAATCTTTCGAAATCTTTTTAAAGCCGATCAAATTAGCGTGCATTTAGAGCCTGCGGTGTCTGGATGGGGGTTGGCGAGCGTAGCTCGTAGGGGGCCGAGCCCCCTAGTTTTATATAAATATGTAGCAAACAATTAACCTGCACTCATTTTTAATGTTGATATTATTTTTTGTACTCTGTCACTGGGTTTTTATTCCTTACCATCCCTCTTGCTAAACTTGTACAGAAAATCACTTTTTATGCAGCCACATATTTTTTTTTAAGTTTTTTTCTCATGCAGAAGTATACTAGAGAAAGAATGTCTAAAATTCTATGACAGGAAATTTACTGCAGAATTTAAATCAGCATATGACGAGGCCATATATTTGTATTAGATTTGTATTCGAAATTAATTTGTTTTCAAAGTTTATTTCCCTTTCTCCTGTTTAACCCTACCATTCAAAAATCATTTCTAAGTTATGACTAATTTAAGTGCAATCGTTATACCGACATAAATATTCTTTTTGTTTCTGTTAAAAGCTATCATTCAGATAAATGGTTTATTTGTTATTTCTAATTTAAGCACATTTCCTTTCCTCGCATAAATATTCTTTATTGATATTTTATTTATACGCCGCTTCTTTTACAAATCTGTTTACATAATCTAAAGATCATATAGTTAATTTTATGCTTGCTGGCGTCTTGTAAATGCATTAAAGACTCATAAATTTCATTTTTACATCTGCTTGCAAATAGATATTTGACATTAATTATCCTCACCGTTAGACTTTATGTAAGCAATAATAGGTTTGCTTTTTTATTTCACTTAATAATTTGTTGCCAAATGTGGTTTCTGTCCCTGGCGTTTATCTCGTTCAAATTTTAATACATCTCCCAGTTTAACGTATATTTTGTACTTGGCGTATTGGCTCAGTACAGATGTATTCTTGGCGTATTAAATTACGCAGATTGAGAGACACTTCACCTCTGTTCTTGCTACTGGTAACACCTCAATAAATTCCTTACCACGGGGGGCACCACTAGTTTTACATTTTAGCCTTAATAAAGATTTTTCCATGGAAATTTCTCCTGAATTATTGCCTGGTAGACATTCCTTTCAGGAAACGGATCAATGACTGGGGTTTGCGAGTCATTACAGCGGATTGTACTACCGGAACTATGTTACGATCATTTTTATAATAAACCGGCCTTCAACAATTCCATACAGCATTTAAATATCAATTTCAAGCATCGCTATTTATTGGTAGTCATACCATCCCCAAGGTTTATTCCTGCACTTTTCGAGGTAAATTATTTTTTTTTAAATTTAATCTAATGTAAATAGCTGTTTCTAAAAATCAATGAACATTGTAGCTATCACTTAGTCTTAACATGATTTGCCTTAAAATCGTGGTAATTTTCCTTACCGTCCCATGTAAGGATGTGTAAAAGGACGGTACTGGAAAAAAAGGGATGGTAAGGCATCCCTTTTTTTCCAGTACCGCCCTTTTTTTCCCCTATACCATCCCGTTATTAGTCCTTCCGTCCCTTCTTTAACATCCTTTAAGACAGTGTGATACCATAATTTTCTATTAAAAAAATTCTACATTGTTATTATTTCTTATTTGAATGTCCTGTGGGTGCTATGCAAATTCATTATAAGTAAAAATTTAGAAGAAAATAGAAAGTTATAGTGGTAAAATGGTACTCAAAATTAAACTTGCAATAATTAACTTAAACCTCAGTTAAATGAAAATATTTTCGCTGCTGACCATTTTTTCTTTATTTTGAATCATTAAGGCATTCGTCTATCAGATTAAAATGTTATTTTTGTAAGTTTAATTTCACCAGATTTTTTTTCCCGAAAGTCGAAAAATTGTGAGACTGCCCCATACCCCATTTGACCAACTTAAATTAATTTGTGTCCCCCACCATCCCTGTTATAAAACGCTCCCCTTTTACACCTCCTCCGAAAAAAAAGAAAAAAAAATGTTATAACAGCTTTTATTTTGGGGCTTATCGGATCTTAAATTCTGATGATAAAACGAAATTCTTCCCAAACTTTCGTAAATGGCTGCCAGTTGTCGTATATTGCTTAATTTTTGTTCTATTTTATTTGTATTAATACCAATGTATATTAATTTATAGATATCATATTTATGCACTATAATCTGTATTTCAGTCGGAGATTAAAGTTTCCTATTTAATTTAAAAATGATCATGATGAAATGGGAGTTTTTCTTTTTTTTTCTCCTTCTCTTCTTATATGGATATTGTATGCGGATACTAAGTAGAAAATGTAAACTCTTTTACTGAATGGAAAATCGTAGCGACACTGGTTTCATAATGATATGAACAACTAATAATTGTGTGATATTCTGGAAAAATTCATAAATAATTATCAGAAAAATACATTCTCGAGACAAACACAGTAATTTTACATAATACATAGCTGTAAAAGAAATATCGAACTTTAAATTTATTGCAAATATTTATTATCTAAAAGAATGGTAAAAATGAAATAAAACATTGATCGAAATTATCACTAAACGAGATTGGAAATTGTACAGGATTATTGAATGTCACTCCGAGAAGAAAAAACCGAATAATGGAAATTTGTTGAGCACATAAAGATACTTTGCAGACTAGAAATTTTCCAAACAAGATCATAAAGTGAGTTTGTAAAAGCACTGTAAGTGGTTTTGATAAAGGGAAAATTTTGGCTTTTAAGGATCAAGGACTTTCAACCAGAGCTATCGCAAAAACATTGAAAGGATCTCCAGGTGTAATATTAAATTTTCTTCGATTAAATGAAGATTATGTAACAAAGAAGTCTCCGGGACGTCCGTCAAAGCGTGTCCAAACAGGAAAAAATAGCCATCGTAAAAAGAATGAGCAGTAGGAAATCAACGTTAGGCGAGCTTTTAAGAGATCCACTGATAGCAGTGTGTAAAAGTGCCTTGTCCAGAGTAGTCAAGAGCTCTAAGATGATCAGGTACAAAAACAGAAAGTCCCAACCACGTGTGACTAAAATGCATCAGCGAAATAGCCTAGATTAAACAAAAGATCACATGTGCTGGAATTTAGAATATGAAAGAGTAATATTTTCTTATGAAAAACACATTCCATTTGGATGGTCGGACGGTTTTTTAGCTCACAGGCTATCAAAGACTGAGAGCTAATGGGCCCGCCCGTTCTGTATGTATGTATGTATGTATGTATGTATGTATGTACGTAACGCGATAACTCTTGATAGAAACATCCGATTTGCTTCAAAAAAATTTTCTAGGTTCATTGTGATAAGGCGCTTCCCTGATTAGTTTTGGGAGTTCATTGGTTAAGGATAAAGGGGGAAAAACGGTGTTAGTCCAACCCCTTAATTCGGATAAATGGGTTTTTCATGCAGAATCATTCGATTTGCTCCGAATTTGGTGTACCGGTTTATTATGTTAAGGAACTTCCCGGATTAGTATTGGGGGATCATTGGTTAAGGATAAAGGGGGAAAAGGGGCTTAGTCCACCCCTTAATTCAGATAAATGGGTTTTTCATGCAGAATCATTCGATTTGCTCCGAATTTGGTATACCGTTTTATCATGTTAAGGAATGTCCCTCATTGGTTTTGGGGGTTCATTGGTTAAGGATAAAGGGGGAAAAGGGGGATTAGTCCACCCCTTAATTCAGATAAATGGGTTTTTCATGCAGAATCATTCGATTTGCTCCGAATTTGGTATACCGGTTTATTATGTTAAGGAACTTCCCTGATTAGTTTTGGGGGTTCATTGGTTAAGGATAAAGTGGGAAAAGGGGGGTTAGTCCACCCCTTTAATTCAGATAAATGGGTTTTTCATGCAGAATCATTCGATTTGCTCCGAATTTGGTATACCGGTTTATTATGTTAAGGAATTTCCCTGATTAGTTTTGGGAGATAATTGGTTAATGATAAAGGAGGGGGGGACGGGGTTAGTCCACCCGCCTTAATTCAGGTAAATGCGTTTTTCATGCAGAATGATTCGATTTGCTCCGAAGTTGGTATACCGGTTTATTATGTTAAGAAACTTCCCTGATTGGTTTTGGGGGTTCATTGGTTAAGGATAAAGTGGGAAAGGGGCTAGTCCACCCCCTTAATTTATATAAACGTGTTTTTCATGCAGAATTATTCGCTTTGCTCCAAATTAGGTATACTGGTTTATTATGTTAAGGAGCTTCCCTGATTCGTTTTGGGGATTCATTGGTTAATGATAAAGGGGGGCTAGTCCACCCCCTTAATTTAGATAAATGGCTTTTTTTGCAGGATTATTCGATTTGCTCCAAATTTGGTATACGGGTTTATTATGATAAGGAGCTTCCTTGATGATATTTGGAGGTTCACTGGTTAAGTATAAAGGGAGAAGCGGGGGCTAATTCCCCTTCACTTTTTTTTGAGGGGCATTATTCTTTAAAATAAGAGTATAATATACAATTAGTGTGAATAGCCTGTGAGCTCAATGCCATCAGTTTAGCTGGGCACTTTTCTTTTTTATCTTATTATTGGCACGATCTGCGCAAGAAACCGGAAACTTTTTCAAAACGGCAGCAGGGTGGTTGTTCACATCTGGCTTAGGCTGCCTTTGGATTTCATGGTAAGATCAACGTTGCGTTTGACTCTGGCAGAATTAGTGCATTAACCTGTCAAGATCTACTTGAAGAAAACTTAATGCCATTTGCTGAGGAAATTGGCGGATCTTTCTGTATGTTCTAACAAGACAATGCATCCATCCACACTGCAAACAGCATTTGGGAATAGTTTCTTAATAATGGCATTCATGTAATTCCATGACCATCTGTTTCTCCGGATTTAAATCCAATTGACAATGTATGGAGACTTTAGGCTGTTTAAGCAAATGGAAAAAAAAATATGCCAAAATTTCATAATTAATAGCTGCTATCATACTGCACTAGAATTAAATCGATCAAAATATATTAAAAAGATTGCTCCACTCCATGCCTCATTGCGTTTTTAAATTAATTAAAAGGTCTGGTGCATACACTGGCTATTAATCTATATTTTTGGCTAATGTTCATATCATTATGAAGCACCTGAAAATGGAAAAATGCAGTTTATTTTATGTGTAAATCACTGTTTCAATTATATTTTGTTATGAAATAGGACTATTTGTTTATGTTTAACATTGATTAGTCTTCGGCTTATTTGGCACCATTTTCTTTTTTTATATGCTTTAAAAACTGGGTGTTCATATAATTTTGAAACCCAGTGTATACGACTGGTAAATGTGCTTGTATCTTTTACACTTATGTGTGCATTTTTAGAAAATATAACATTATATAAGTAAAATGTAGAATGCATGTGCAATTAGATATGTAACGCAGTCTCTATTTATTTCCTTATGCTGTAGCTTATTAAAACTTTTAAGTTAATATTAATTATAATACATTAATATATAATATTTATGTGTTACTTTAATTCGATAGATTCAACCAATATTGAAAATTCCATCTGAAGTTACAATGAATTAAATCTATCATATTAATTACAAATGCTCGAATTCTTGTATTTACATACCGTGAATTTGATCTGGAGGGATTAGAAGATTAATTAAAATGTTTGAAGTTGAAATATGGAGTGACATTTAAAAGGATCAGCTTAATGAAAACATCTCATTGTGTTCACTAGCTTTATCTTTTTATGTTTTTTAACTTTGATGTGTTCATATTTACATGTATGTATATTTAAATAAGTGTCTATTCTCAATTTTAGTATTGAATTTCCAAAAACACATAATTTCCAATTCAAATTTTCAGTATTGTCAAAGTGAAGCATTTTTAGAAAATTGCAGTTTTTTATTTGTTAAGAAAGACTTATATGAAAACGATTTTAAATGTTTTTTAATTTATTTGATAAAATCCAATATATCAATACATAGAAATAACATTAACTAAACATTTTCTTCGTATTTTTTTTTATTGGGGAGGGTGGAGAACTTTTAGGTAGACAACAAAAAGTTTTTTTAACAATTTCTGTACCTTATTTTTTTTTTAAATTTTAAACTGCATCAGTAAATCATATATATTTTTTTATATAACAGAAAATAAATATATAATAAAAGTAACTTGAAATATGTTTAACTATTTCCGTTATAGTGCTTGTAAACAATTTTTTTTAACTTTCACGAAAAGTATAATTTTATTCGTGATCATTGGTACTTATAACGAGTACTACCCCAAACATTGACTATAATTATATACTTATTTAATAATATTCAAAACAAACATCTGAAATCTAAATATCTGAATCAACATCTTTTGCAAACAACTGAGTGAATGCTAAATATTAAATAGATGTTTTTCATGTCTGTGAGGTCTTTTTCAAAAAATTATTTGTTATTTAAAATATAAGATAATACGATTAATAAAATTTAGAAAAGTGAATGTTTCTTTGTGGATTGAGGGAAACAAAAGATCTCCATTTATCATACTTTCTGGAGCATTAAGATATCACAGTTTATCTTTGGATTTAGAAAAGGAAGAACTTTCCACAATTTTGTTGCAGAATAGTTGAAAAAAAGATAAGCTGGATATTTGCCAAAAATGTCAAAAACTTTGTTTGTTCTTATAACGTGAATGAGTAATTGCATTGGAATGAAAAATTGCACTAAAGAGTGATAAATGTACTTAATGAATAATAGCATTTGAATTATTGTCATAGGCCTTATGGTTTTATTACACTAGAATGAAATATTTTAAGAAAATTATACGTAATACGATAAAATTAATATAGATTAATATAGATATTAATTGTGAGAGAAGACTTATTTCTAAGAAATGCTCATACATATTTTATTTGAGGAGGCACATTAGAAAGATACAACTAACAAAAACAGATAGCATGCAATAACTGTCTTAGTTGCTTGTCCGGTCATTTTCGCAGCCACATCATTTATGTTCCCTCAACCTGTTTCCTTTTCAAAATACGATGAGAAAATTCTATATATCTGACTTCAACTAATTTTCTTCCACTATATAAAGTTTCTAGACATTTCTGATTTTGTTTCATGTATATATTGTCAAGCAATGTTGTAATCGCTGACGCAAGAAAATCACTAGTATCAGTGCATTTTAACAGTTGCCGATATTTTAAAGCACACCACAGGATAGTTTCAGTTAACTACAAATTAATAAATTCATTAAAATTTTAAATACGAATCGGTATTAATTGAAAAAAACGGCCGTTTGTGCACCAAGTCAAAAAGTCCGAACGCGACCAATTGTTTTTTATTTATTAATCTTGTGTTACGATTTGATACATGCAAGCATATAACGCATACATATATATATAATACCTAAACCACATACCATACTTCTAATTCCAAGACTCATTAACAACAGAGAAAAATTAACAAAATAACCATGGGAAATTTCTAACTATAAACAAAATGAACACAACCATTTGGAGACAGGCTGCAAGGTTAAAGACTTGCATGCTGGGTTATACCGGTAATTACTCACGAAACTTCCTCCATGCCTTTCGCAACCATACTGACTATAGAAAGCATTAAACTGACCACAGAAAGCACTAACCCAAGTTGAAAAGAGCAACACAGCCAGGCAGAGCTCCTTATAAAACCTACAATTATTTGGCGAACTTTTTAATCGCCAAAAAGAGAGTATCACGGTAATCCCTATTTTT
Organism: Maratus speciosus; assembly: GCA_963932465.1. NCBI lineage: Eukaryota > Metazoa > Arthropoda > Arachnida > Araneae > Salticidae > Maratus > Maratus speciosus. The sequence goes on along the minus strand of OZ010786.1, from coordinate 501,913,802 downwards.
GACGAAGTTGTTTGTCAAACTGTTTAACAAACTAATAGGGTAATTCTGAACCATTGCATTACGATAGAGAATTATAATGTCACTTATTATATCATTATGATTAGAATTTAACTTTGCTATCCTTATTAAACTATTGATAAACATATTTTTTTTAAATAGAAATATGTACATTGGTGTTAAAATTTAATATCTTTATTATTTCAAAGTTGTATTCATTTCTCTTACCATAAATGAAAGTACTCAAGCCACTCCTCTCGATGTCTATAGTAAGGTATAAATAATTCACTTGTTTTTCGTCATGTGAAGTTTTCTTTGATGCCAAACTTTAGAGATAATAATCTATATTTAAATCGTTATTGGAATCGTTGATCCATACCAACAAAACATCCTCAATATCTCTAAAACTTAAAAAAATCCTTATTTAATGATTCGTTAACCTCCTATAAAAATAAACATATATCTGCAAGAACTGAGCTGTAACTACCCCAACGTAGTTATACCCTTATCTGCTGAAACACATGCTTACCAACGAATAAATAATTTTCATTAACTAAAAAATTAAATAAATCTGTTAAATGGATAATATATATATATATATATATATATATATATATATATATATATATATATATACATATGTAATGTATATAAATGGAATTTATATATATATATATATATATATGTTACGAAACAATTTAATAGGTTACGTCGAGACATCATGTAGTGCTTTTTATTGCATATTACTGGATTCATACCACATTTTAATCAGCCGTTGGGGATTTTGTAAGCAATCCTACCACTTAGCACAAGCATTGCTAGTGAAGGTGTCAACTCTGTGAAAATTTAGCAGCTGTAGAGCGATGTTAATATTTGTAGAGTCCAATCAAACACTTATTATTTCATTATGAAAACAAGGTAGGTTAGGCCGCGTGAGTGGTGAAAACATGCGTATGAAGAAATCGGGGGTTTTCCCAATTAAACACATGGAAACGTAGTCATATTAAAACTGTTTGTTCCATCAGAACATACCAACACTAAACAATTCCCGCAGGATGAGAAATCAGAGCATTCCACTCCAGCATAAACTAGATACTTATGCTAAATAGATGTTAATTCACGAAATGAATATTCTACATGGCTAAGGACACCGGGTAACAGGTTATGTAAACAATCAAACAGCACAAAATCTCTCGTTCTGAGCTCATGCTCTCGCTATTTATTAGAAAGAGCGGATGAATTCCGATTGAAATGGAAACTTCAGGCTAAACCTACCAAAATCACGAACGAGCCTCGAAGTGAAACTGGGATCCGACACTCAGCCAATGGAGAGCGATCAAGAGACGTCACAGGAAAGAATCCCGGCGCCGCTAATGGAATGATTTCGATGTGAAAAGGCTGACGCATCGCGGGCGGGAAAATGAGATGAAACAGAATAAAAATGTAAAAATGGCTTTGATAAACATTCGAAAAATAAATAACTGCGTTCAGAACTTTACAGTTTGGTAGACGATAAAAATTAATGAAGGGATTAAAAGTTTAGATTACGTTTTGGAATAAATCTATTATTAAGATACGCGTTTTAAAATTATAGGAATTTAACTAGAAATAAATAATAGAGCGTATTAAAAAAAAAAAAGGAAATAATGAATAGGCCGGCAATTTAGAATAATTTAAATGAATAGTAAAAGTAAAAATTTTTATATAACATATATATATATATATATATATACATATATATATATATACAACAGGAAAAAAATGCAATAAATATCTTTGATGGGATGAAAAGGATTCATTTTGAGAATAATTTACCATATCTACTATAAGACTATATATTATAAACCTTTTATATGGTATTAAGTATTGTAAATATTTCTATTTCTACGAATTATAAAAAATATATATATTATAAAACTGTAAAGAATGCAATTGGTAATAATTAAATACTATTTCGTAAAAGTATAATATATATATATACTAGATAGCTTTACTAGATAACAGTTTGTAGTTTACTTTAGTAGTAATTTTTTCTAATAAACTTGTTAGGTAGCTTTCTTTACAAAAAAACTACCTATTGCAGCCATTCGGAGGAAAGCGATTTCAAAAAATTTTGGTATATTTTCATCGATCATGACCCCAAGACCCCGAAACCACCCTCCGTTCAAAATTGATATATATATATATATATATCTGACCTATGTCACACTGTAACTCCCGTAATTATGAACCGATTTCGATGTAATTCGGTGTGTACATAATACATACCAATGTATCGACCGAGTTCGTTGGCCAGCTTCATCCGCCGTTTTGTTTCAAAATGGCGGCCATTTAAAATTAAAAAAAAAAAAAATAAAACTTGAAATGTGGTACCAAAAAATTAAAAAAGTAAATTTTTTTTTCTTATGTATTTGACCTTTATACAAAGATTACGAAGCAGTTTTTGTTTCGTCTATATCTTAAAAAATGGCTGAGTTATAGCATTTTGAATTTCTAGCGTGGCTGACATTTTGAAACGTCCTGAATTTAGTCACGCGATAAAAGGCGTATTTATGAACCGATTTGGATGTAATTCGGTGTGTAGATAGTACATACTAATCTCTCGACCGAGTTAGTTGGCCAGCTTCATCCGCCATTTTGTTTCAAAATGGCGGCCATTTAATTTTTTTTTTTAATTTAAAATTTGAAATGTGGTACCAAAAAATTGAAAATGGAAAAAATATTTTTTTTCTTATGTATTTGACCTTTATACAAAGATTTCGGAGCAGTTTTTATTTCGTCTATATCTTAAAAAATGGCTGAGTTATAGCATTTTGAATTTCTAGCGTGGCTGACATTTTGAAACGTCCTGAATTTTGTCACGCGATAAAAGGCGTATTTATGAACCGATTTGGATGTAACTTCGTATATACATAGTACATACCAATGTCTCGACCGGGTTCGTTGGCCAGCTTCACCCGCCATCTTGTTTAAATATGGCGGCCATTTAAATTTTTAAGAAAAATTTAAATTTGAAATGTGGTACCAAAAATTGAAAATTGAAAAAATATTTTCTTCTTATGTGTTTGACCTTGATAAAAAGATTCGGGAGCAGTTTTTGTTTCGTCTATATCTTAAGAAATGGCTGAGTTATAGCATTTTGAATTTCTAGCGTGGCTGACATTTTGAAACGTCCTGATTTTTCTCACGTAATAACAGGCGTATTTATGAACCGACTTGGATGTACCTTGGTGTGTACATAGTACATACAAATATCTCGACCGAGTTCGTTGCCCAGCTTCATCCGCCATCTTGTTTCAAAATGGCGGCCATTTAAAAAAATTAAAAAATAAAAAAAATTAAATGAGATACCAAAAAATTGGAAGATGAAAAAGATTTTTTTTTGTATGTGTTTGACCTTAATACAAAGATTCCGGAACAGTTTTTCTTTCGTCTATATCTAAAAAAAATGGCTGAGTAATAGCATTTTGAATTTCTTTTGTGGCTGACATTTTAAAGCGACCTGATTTTTGTCACGCGATAACAGGCGTATTTATGAACCTATTTGGGTGTAACTTGGTCTGTACATAGTACATACCAATGTCTCGACCGAGTTCGTTGGCGAGCTTCATTCGCCATCTTGTTTCAAAAGGGTTCCCATTTAAAAAAAATTAAATTTAAAATTCAAAATTGGAAAATGAAAAAGATTTTTTTTATGTGTTTGGCCTTGATACAAAGATTCCGGAGCAGTTTTTGTTTCTGAAATATTGTTCTTTTGTTGATATCTTAAAAAATGGTTGATTTATAGCACTTTGAATTTCTAGCATGGCTAACATTTTGAAACGATCTTCTATTTGCCACGCGATAACACACGTATTCGCCTATTTCGACGTAAGTAGGCATGTGGATAGTATACATCAACACCTCGACCAAGTTCGCTGGCCAGATTCATCAGCCATCTTGTTTCAAAATGGCGGCCATTAAATTAAAATATATATATATATATTTAAAGTGAGGTGCAAAAAAATTAGAAATTGAAAAGGGTTTCTTTCTTAAGTATTTGATCTTGATATAAGGATTCAGGAGCATTTTTTGTTTATCTTTACCTTAAAAAATGGCTCAGATATAGCAGTTTCAATTTCTATTGTGGGTGACATTTTGAAAAGTCTGATTTTCTGCATGCGACAGCACTCCTATATATTAACCGATTCCGATGTGAGTGAGCATGTGGACAGCAATTACTAAGGTCTCGACCAAGTTCACTGCTTAGCCTCATCCACCATGTTGTCTTAAAATGACAGGCACTTTAAGAAATTGCCGAATTTGGCAGCCAAATATAAGTTACTTTAAAGAAAAGCAGCTTGGATAAAGCTGACTAATTTCGCGAAATTCTCATTCATTATATTGATAAAAATTAGTATTGAATCTCCTATATTCGGTTTCCACTAAATTGAGCTTCTTGTGTTTGCATGATATAAGTTGGCTTTTTTTAAATAAGGATTATGAAAGCTACCTCTTCCTCCCGGCACTGGCCGGAAGGACTTTTTGTTATTCATGTAGCATTTTTCATGTTTTTGAAAAATTTCTTCAAATTTCCACAGATATTTAACTTTTATGTAAATTAGAGATACATATAATTTTAAAGATAAATTATTAATTTTCATTAAAACTACGACAAAAAATGTGAATACAATGTTTCTTTGAAAAGTGTTTCAAAAAAGTGCTTCGTACGTAGGCAGATACCTTATGTTTCAATTATTTTTTAGGTGACTCCTGTTAAATTTTTCTGTGAATGAATTTGTGCATTGTAGAGTTTTGAAACTGGTATTATTATTTTTAATAAAACAAACTAGCCGAAAATACCCATATATATGTTATAATTTTTATTTAATTCATTTGAAAAGAAAGAAATAGATGTATTTTCAGAATTGCTATAAATATTTGTGTAATGATTAAAATCACTTAAGATATTCATCAGCGTACTACAAATATAAAATCAATATTAAACAGTCATAAAAAATATACCGATCCTTTCAGGTTTAATCGAACAAGCCATCATCAGCGGTTTATTGACGTCTACGGAGCTTACGCTATACACAACACAGTCACTGCCACAAACATTAGACATTGAAGATTAATCTTTGCGACAGTGTGTTTTGCATAACGTGATGTCCGAACAGGTCAAGAAAACCCTGGTGATGGTTTTTTAGGCTAAGTCTGAAACGTTGAGTATATTTTTAATATGTGTTTGATATTGATTTTATATATGCAACCATTCAATCATTGGACAAAAAAAAATAATTTTTTGAAACAGAAATAATTTTTAAAATGATTTTAGCAAGTGTGGTAATTTTAGATAAAACGGTTAGATATAATACGATTTATCTGTTTATTACTATCTATTTATAAATCTATTTATAAATACTCGAAAAAGCAAACTAATAATATATTGTATTTTTTCCAACCTTAAAAAAATACACATGTATGAAAAATATCTTTGAAAATATGAAAGGCAACATGTAAGAAAAATAAGGTTACAAATGTGACAGTAAAGGGTAAAATAAATTTATTTGCAAACGTGAAAGGGAGAATTTAAGATTAGAAACATAAGTTACATATTAGTTATTTTTTTACTTCAAATATATTAATGTGTTTTACGCTTTAGTTGCATTCTGCAGTGGGATGATAATTAGATTTTCTTCAACCCTCGTCAAAAAAATAAACTTATGTTTAATGTTGTTATTTGTGTATATAAGGTCTACAATTTTATTAGAAAGCATTAAACGGATTTTAAGGACACATTTAGACAAGTATATTAGAACACAAGAAATTTTAATCGAAAAGAATACATGGATTTTTATAGAGGGACATGTTAAAAATTTTATCATTTCATTGTCTACACTGTTTTAAACGTGAGCGATGAATAATAGATGTCTTTGCTAATGTGAGAGATGTGATGTACGAGAAATAAAATTTGATTGACGGTCAAAAGATTTTTCAAAAATTTCTATGTGATGTGGATCTAGAGTGTCTTTATAAACAAGAAAATGGCGATGCATGAGTAATAAAATTAGATCGTGCAAGACAATCAAGGGGGATTATTGAACAATGAGAACCTTGAGGAGTACCTTCATTAATAAGATTGTGGAAACTTTCGAGCCATAAATGTGATTGTTCTGGCGGATTTTCAAACATTAACTTAGTGAGTCGCAGTCAACACTTGTCAAAATAATGTGTGTTGACTTGCTTCACTCATTTATTCGGACTTGTTGAGGTAAGTATTTTGAAGTTCTGAAATGTGGGTTGAAACAGTTTGAACAATAAATTTCAATCTAAGCATGCACCAGGTGCGTGTGCCACTACACGTTTGTTTATAAAGACACTCAAACCATAACAACGTAGGTTAAATTGAGTGTGGTGCCACAAAATGTCCTCTCTTGTGCCAAACCACTGTAGCTAATACACGCCAACTGGTGCTCAATAATTAATAAGAAAGTAATGTTAATAACATGAATTTTTTTCGCATTTGCAAGAAAGAGGATTAATAATAAAGAAATACTTGAGGTTGCTTGGATTATACGTTTGGGCTTCAAAATTATATCTTATGTTATCCATTAAATTGATTTCATTCTGGTTTTTATAAAACATTCAGTTTAAAAAAGGTTTAAAAATATTAAGGAATAATAAATGAGAGCTTAACAACGTTTCCATTTCAAATAAATCCTTCACATTGATAGTGAAATGCAAGTATTTTTATTAAACCCAAAAAAATTAAATACCATACATTGATAGCAAAATGCGAGTATTTTTTAAACCTAAAAAAATTAAATACGGAACTAAAATTCTAGCGAACACATTTTGGAACTCAAAAATAACAGATTGCAGACATATGAGGTTGACAGAAAAATAGTAGTTTTTAATTGAAAGAAAGTAGGCTTAAAATGTTGTGAGATGGTAAAGAAAAAGCCGTTATATTATTTTCTACTGTTCTTTATATGAAATAGAATTTATTTCAAAAATGCGCTTAGCAAGAGTGGTTATTTTAGAAAATTTGTTGATCCATAATGCTCTTTTATATGTTGCACTTTATCTTGGAAATAATTCATAAATGCGAAAAAAATATTATATGCAATGTATTTTATATCCTCTTAAAAATGGCTGAAAAATAAAACAGTGCATTAAATATCGTAGAAAGCTTTCTGGGGAAATTTAAAGATTAGAAATACAAAGCTACATAACATAAGCTAATTTCATAAATCATGATAATTTAATACAAAAATTGTCAATATTAAGGATTTAAAAAATGGTATATTATATGTCTCTGAGAATTTGCATTAATTATTTAAAAAGTGCAACTCCTTACAAAGTAATACAGCCGAACTTATTTAATACAACCACGGGTAAAACGAAGACACTGTTAAAAAGAGCGATATGCCCGTTAAGAGTGGTTTATCATTTAAACTATATTAACATTTTCATGCTTTTTACGAGCTATAAAAGCTGAATCTGTTCTAATATGAATAGATCATCTGATCAGTCACTGTATTTTTCGGGGAAAGTAGCGTAGAATAAAGAAACGAAATTTATTCTTATGAAACATTCTTATTCTGTCAGCATTAATGTTCATACATTTCATCTGTTTATCAAACTCAATAATTTATAATTTTACCAAACATAATTCCAAACTTTGAGGAGATCCAACACACTCACTCAAGAAAATGCAAAAGGATGTCTGGAAGTCTTGGAAAAATGAAAGGAATAAATGGAGCGATAAGGATGTTTCAAAAACCGCTCCTACGTAAGCTTTACAACTGTAGGATATTTCACAACTGCCATTCCTTTTACTAGCCTCTTGATCATCTACGAGGTTCCGTGATCACTTGCTCTGAGGAGAAATGGTTTTTATATATTTTTTCTTAATTTTTTTTTTGCATGTGTAAATTCGAACGCAAAAAGGCAGCCGCTAAAAGTTTGGACTTCCAAAGGGAAGTAAAACTATTGTAAATTTTAATAATTGGAAATTTTTGCAGAGAGAAACATTTGCCTTGCATACAATATTTCAAATGAAAATAAAATTTCATATTAATTGCTTAAAAGGCGCAAAGGCCAAACTAGTGAAAATGATTCCATGCCGGTACTCGAACCCAGGCCATCAGTATAGTGCACTGACGTTCTACCGACTAAACCACATAGAACGATGCCCAGGTTGGAACTTTTCACTAATACTGGTTGACAAGGCTACAAACGCAGCACAAGATGGAATATTTTTCCGTGAGCCAGCGACATGTGGCAAACACAGACATTAAATTAACTCCAGCATCGATTGAATCGATGCTGGATTTAATTGCTGCGTTTTAATTGCTGCCTTGCCAACCTGTATTAGTGAAAAGTTCCAGGCTGGGTATCGTTCCATGTGGTTTAGTCGGTAGAACGTCAGTGCACTATACTGATGGCCTGGGTTCGAGTACCGGCATGGAATCATTTTCACTAGTTTGGCCTTTGCGCCTTTTAAGCAATTAATATGAAATTTTATTTTCATTTGAAATATTGTATGCAAGGCAAATGTTTCTCTCTGCAAAAATTTCCAATTATTAAAATTTACAATAGTTTTACTTCCCTTTGGAAGTCCAAACTTTTAGCGGCTGCCTTTTTGCGTTCGAATTTACACATGCAAAAAAAAAAATTAAGAAAAAATATATAAAAACCATTTCTCCTCAGAGCAAGTGATCACGGAACCTCGTAGATGATCAAGAGGCTAGTAAAAGGAATGGCAGTTGTGAAATATCCTACAGTTGTAAAGCTTACGTAGGAGCGGTTTTTGAAACATCCTTATCGCTCCATTTATTCCTTTCATTTTTCCAAGACTTCCAGACATCCTTTTGCATTTTCTTGAGTGAGTGTGTTGGATCTCCTCAAAGTTTGGAATTATGTTTGGTAAAATTATAAATTATTGAGTTTGATAAACAGATGAAATGTATGAACATTAATGCTGACAGAATAAGAATGTTTCATAAGAATAAATTTCGTTTCTTTATTCTACGCTACTTTCCCCGAAAAATACAGTGACTGATCAGATGATCTATTCATATTAGAACAGATTCAGCTTTTATAGCTCGTAAAAAGCGTGAAAATGTTAATATAGTTTAAATGATAAACCACTCTTAACGGGCATATCGCTCTTTTTAACAGTGTCTTCGTTTTACCCGTGGTTGTATTAAATAAGTTCGGCTGTATTACTTTGTAAGGAGTTGCACTTTTTAAATAATTAATGCAAATTCTATACTGATGGCCTGGGTTCGAGTACCGGCATGGAATCATTTTCACTAGTTTGGCCTTTGCGCCTTTTAAGCAATTAATTTGAAATTTAATTTTAATTTGAAATATTGTAAATTTATTTGAACCAATCTTAAAATCGTACATGATATCTGGCCGTTTTTCGAGTTCTAGAAGTTTAATATGTTTATTTTGAAATTTAAATTTGTACATAAATGTTAACATTTTCTCATCTGTATAAAGATATTTTTTTAATTATTGGAGATTAAGTAAAATATTTCATTTTTTTTGCTTCCGAACGCTTGTAATACGGGATATTATGATTAGAAAATACTATATCCAATCATGATGATCATAATACATCTTATCGTTGATGAGTTCTGGCGACTTTCAATGATTTAGGCATTCTAGCATCTCTAGAAGTACTTTGTCCCTCAAAGGTTAAGGAATGATTTCACATGAATATTTACAATATTTTAGTGTAAAATAAATTCCTTAGACTGATAATGACACGGATATTAAAACAACCAAAGATATTTAAATACATACTAACAAATTCTGCTGAATACATTTCAACAGACACGCACGAACTTTAAAATAGTATATAAGCGAACATATCAGGATTTCATAAATGCAGTATTGTCGATTGATTGGATTTAAGTATAAAATAGCTAAAGACGATACAAGAAAGAGTTTTTTGTTATCTTTTTAGAAGAGAAATCAATAATGTTCATGAAACAGTATATTTCTTTAAAAGAATGTTTCAAGAAGAGTGATTATTTGAGTTAAATGACGGGCTATATAACGTGGTTTATTTGTTAAAGCTTATTTTGTTGTAAATGATAACAAATAGTACAATGTATGTTATGCCACTTGAATAGAAAATGCATCTATAAAAAATATAAATGGAAACCGTGAAATAAATATTTTGAAAGCATGGGAAAGAATAATTTCTACGCAAAGGAAAATACGTGAGAAATAGGTGGGTGTTGATTGATTGGGTGTACGTTAATAGTGCAGAAACTATGAAAAAAATTCTGATACTATTATCAACTTAAGACAAAAATGAATCATTTTTATAAAACAAGGTTTATCTGAAAAATGTTCTTAGCTATACAGTTTATTTTAGACAAATGGCTGGTTTAGAATTTATTTATATTTATTAGAGTTTATCCAGGAAATATTTTACAAAAGCGAACACATAATACGGCATATCCATGTTTGAAAAATATGAATGAAAAATGTAACAGGAAAGAGTGTAATAAATATCTTTTAAGGCAAGAAGAAGAACAATTTACTTTCGAGTTTCCATAGAAGTAAATTGCAGTCTACAGAAAATAAACGCATTCAATATGTATTAAATATTTTCCTACAAAGTAAAAGATGTTTTTCTTTTAGAAAAGGTAATAAACTTAAATACTATATAACGAATTCTAAACACATTTTAGAACACAAAAATAGCATTTCGCAAAAATACAATAATATCAGGATATCAAAAGAATGGACGCTTGTGATTGATTGGATATAGGTTTAAATAGCAGAAGACGATACAGTAAATAACAAGCTCACATTCTTTATGCCAAAATGAATCATTTTTATCAAACACAATTTATTTGAAAAATGTTTTTAGCAATTACGATTATTTTGAAATATTGTTAAAAATAAAATGTTTTTATTTATTAGAATTTATATTATTAGAAATACTTGATAAATGCATATAAATAGTACAATGTATTACACATACACATGCATATATATATATATACATATTTATATATTGCGACTATGTATTAATCTTGCATTTTGCAAGTAATTAGTTGAGTTCATAAATGAAGTATCTCGCTCTTATACTTCATATATAGATGGTAATAATTTTCAATGGTATTTGTTGCATGCTTAAAATATAGTTTGTGTTTCGGGGATATGTTATAACGTATGAACGATTTTTTCATATCGGATATCTACCCTTTCTAGGTGCGTTAGTAATTATATAAATAAGTAGAAAATATACTCGGATCGTCTGTCTGTTCGTCCGTCCGCATATAACAGCTCAAAAACTACCTAACCGAATGGTTTGAAATTTTAAATATATAATTGTTACAATATTTCGTCGAGTCACTTATCACTAAATCGGATGTATAGTTTAATTACAGGGACAGTCAGAAATTGTCCGTTACATTAGGGGCAATGTGAAAACTATTTCAAGTGCATATGAATTATGTTACAACCTTTCGAACATAATTAAATTAATATGCACTAATCAAGTGTACTAAATTATACTTTAAGTTCAATATGCGGTGTAAAAAATATTTATAAAACTAGTTAAAGTATGAACGCAACACATTTGCCACGTTTGATATGCAATTTCCAACTTGTTTAAAATTTTTGCTATTTATTCAATTACATGTGGGAAGCAAAATTTATATTTTCCGTGAAAATTGCGGGTTTTTTCCCCAGCCAAATTAGAGAACATGGAAAGAGTAAGAACAATGGGTATAATTTACATTATATATTATCTCAGAATAACTAAAAGGGGAAAACAACCGATTGGAACTATCTGTCCGAATGACGCAGAAGGACTATATTATCTTCTTATCACTAGTAATTTATGCGAAATTACTTTTTAAAAATGTCTTGCTAAATTAAGTTTCTTTAATTATAATTAATAAGGCATTAAGTTAAAGATTTTGAAAGACAGTATAAACACATTTTTACATAAATTTCCAAATACATTCCAATAACTAATACGTCGATACAACGATTGTATTCGGTGGATAGTTCGGTGATGATTGAATAGATCTTAAAGTCAGAAAGTTAGTTGAAACATGTTTCTCTGAAGGCGTGAAATTGGTTATATGAGTATCGGTGGATGCATAAAAAACACATAAAAGGGAAAAACTGCAACGAAGCGAAATTACTAGTCAATTAGTGCTTTTGGTGGTACTATTTAATGGTACTCTTGCTGGTACTCTTTTCAGAGACATGTAATATACTATTTTTTAAATCCCTAATATTGACAATTTTCGTATTAGATTATCATGATAGAAATTTATGAAATTAGATTATGTTATGTAGCTTTGTATTTCTAATCTTTAAATTTCCGCAGGAAGCTTCCGACGATATTTAATGCACTGTTTTATTTTTCATACATATCCATTTTTAAGACGATATAAAATACATCGCATATAATATTTTTTCGCATTTATGAAATATTTTCAAGATAAACTGTAATAAATAAAAGTGCATTATGGATCAAAAATTTGTCTAAACTAACCACTCTTGCTAAAAGCATTTTTGAAATAAATTCATTTCATATAAATAACAGTAGAAAATAATAAAGCGGTTGTCTCTTTGCCGTCTGACAACATTTTAAACCTACATTCTCCGAATTAAAAACTACTATTTTTCTGTCAACCCCGCATGTCTGCAATTTATTATTTTTGAGTTCCGAAATGTGTTCGCTAGACCTTTTGTTTGGTATTTAATTTTTGAGGGTTAAAAAATAGTTTCATTTCACTATCAATGTATGGTATTTAATTTTTTAGGGTTAAATAATACTTGCATTTCACTATTAATGTGAAGAATTTATTTAAAATGGAAACGTTGTTAAACTTCAATTTATTATTCCTTAATATTTTGAAAACTTTTTTTAAAGTGAATTTTTCATAAAAGCCAGAATGAAATCCATTTAAAGGACAACATAAGATATAATCTTGAAGTGAAAAATATAATCAAAGCAACCCCAAGTAATTATTTATTATTAATCCACTTTCTTGCAATTGCACATAAAACTCATGTTATTAACATAGCTTTTTTATTACTTATTGATAGATGGCGTATTTTAGCCACAGAGGTTTGGCACAAGTTAGTATATTCTCTGCCACCAAACTCTATTTAATCTACGTTGTTATCGTTTTGTCGAGTGTCTTTATAAACAAAAAAATTAGCCGCATACACGCCTGATGCATGCTGAGATTGGAATTTATTGTTCAACTGTTTCAACACACATTCCATAACTTCAGAATAATCACCTCAACAAGCTCTAATAAACGAGTGTGGCAAGTCAAGAAACATTAGTTTGACAAGCGTTAACTGCGAGTCACGAAGGTAATATTTCAAAATACGCTAGAACAATCAAATTTATTGTTCGAAAGTTTCCACTATCTTATTAATGAAGGTACTCCTCTAGGTGCTCATTGTTTACGATTCCTCGATGATTCTCTTACACAATCTAATTTTATGACTCATGCATCGCCATTTTTTTAGTTATAAAGACACTCTATATCCACATCGCACAGAAATTATTGAAAAAACATTTGACCAATCAAATTTTATTTCTCGTACATCATATCTCTCACACTAGCTAGGACAATCTATTGTTCATCGCTCACTTTTAAAACACTGCAGACAATGAAATGATAAAATTTTAACATGTCCCTCTATAAAAATCCATGTACGATACGATGAATAATTTTAGCTTAAACTTTCTTGTGTACTTAATATACTAGATTAAAAGTTTCCTTAAAATCCGTTTAATGGTTTCTGATAAAATTGTAGACCACCTATACACAATTAATGACAATAAACTGAATTTCCTTTTCTGATGAGGGGTAAAAATATTATTCCACTGCAGAATGCAAATAAAGCGTAAAACACGTTAAAATAAGTGAAGTAAAAAATACCTAATATGTAATTTACATTTTTCGTACATATGTAACCTTTTATTTCTTATCCTAAATGTTGCCTTTCACATTTTCAAAAATATTTTTCATACATTATTTTTTTTAAATCGACAATTTTATTTTACTCAGTAAGAACCAACGCGTATTTTTACAATTAAATCTAATTACACGACATTCGGAAATTTGTGTTTCTAAACAACGTTAAGAGGTAATCTATTTCCCTAACAGTGTCTCAGGTGTTTTGTCGAGAATGCATTTTACCGTATCACAAGAAAATAAAATTGATTTACTCAAATAAAATCCTCGATGGTGTAGTCAGTCTATTCAGCTGTCAGATGTGTTACTTTCAGAATATCTAAATGTTAAAAAACGGAAAGTGAAATAAATAAAATCATTAAAATTTAGTTTAAAATAATATTAATACTTAAAGTTTTCTAAATCCATTGATTATAATTTAAAGCGCATTTAGTTAAAGATTTTGAAAGACACTATAAAGAAATTTTTACATAAATTTCCAAATACATTCTGATAACTAACACGTCGATACAAGGATTATAGATTTCGGTAATGACTGAACAGATCTTAAAGTCAGAAAGATAGAAAAAGCATATTTATCTGAAGGCGTGTAATTGGTTATATCACTGAATGTATAAAAACACATAAAAGGGAAAAACTGCAGCGAAGCGACAATTACCAGTCAATCAGTGCTTTTGGTGGTACTTTTTAATAGCTGAGAAAAAACAAATAACCCCCAGGTGTAATAAAGTAGTGAATTTCATGCGAAAAATCCTGGAATGTGCCTCTAAATATAAATACAAATGTAAATAAATTGGTAATAAATATAATACAAAAATAATATTCTTAAAGACAATGAATTTTATTACAAAAACATAAGATATTGTTCATAAAAATTGAGGGAGTATCAAACAAGGAAAGTAAAGAAAATATTTTAATGTGGAAATAAGTAAATTAAATAAAAAAAATTATATGTATATTACATAAAAAAATTTTTACGAATGAAACAATTTGTACCAGCAAAACAGGAAAAGTAAGTTGCAACAAGCACAATTTTTGTGCGATCTAATGATCTAATTTTTATTATATGAATCAATGTTTTTCAATACAGCTTTTTTCTCAGTATATATTTGCGTAAATAATGTGATGTATCTAATAGAGTTTTTTAACACAAAAAATCGAAAGTAATTGATCTAACAAGTAGAAGTTTGTGAGCTGTAATGATCTAATAATTAAATGGTCAATGATATTCTAGCAAATATTGTCTGATACAGTCCTAATCTAGTTTTAAATCGAAAGTATGTACATTTAATATTAGATTTGAGTATATTTTATGTAACAATTAACGCTGTAAAATTTATCTATGTTCATTAAATTGGGAGAGAAATAAGCTCAATATAAAAAATAATAAGCATATCATCTTTGACATTATACATATTAAATATTTTTCAAATATTGTTAACGAAGGCATTAGAATATTTTCAGAATTTCTATTGCTATTCTTGAGCAACATTCACACTGGATTTTATTTTTTAAATGATCAGCAAGAAGTCACCCACATTTAATAACGTAAACCCCTTTTTGTTCCTGTCAATACTTTTTATAGATGGGATTAATACAGGGTCGCCCATATACATGTATATGGTATCTAATGACTGCAGTATTTCAAATACAGTATTAAAAGTTTTGAGACAATATCACTGTGTATATGATCACGTAGGGATGTCAGTGGCTGTTCTAAGGAACAGTTTATTGCATACAGAATGGTTGATCGCTAATCTCGGTAGAAGCAAGTGCATTGTGTACGTTTGTATTCGGCAACACAACGTCTGGCTGAAACGGAGGATGGCAGTCGAGTTAGGAGGTAACGACCCCACTGTACTAACAATCCCAAGAATAAAATTGTTACCACTTGTAGGATTTTGCTAGCAAAAGTAGGGGTAGACCCAAGACTGCGCGAGATTGGTGGATCCGATCATGGAGAACAGGGATTGTAAATTTGTATGATTGAGATTAAGCTTACTTTATTCAAGTTTCATAATGATGCTGTTCACAAAATGGCTAATTTTACAACCAATGTCTGTGAAACATCATATACTTAATTATGAGTCAACTTGTATATTACTTTTCAGTTAAATATTTTTAATGTTTAATTATTACGTTAGGAGATAACGACCCCTCTGTACTAACAATCCCAAGAATAAACTTGTTACAACATGTAGGATTTTGCTAGCAAAAGTAGGGGTAGACTCAAGACTGCACGAGATTGGTAGATCCGATCATGGAGATCAGGGATTGTAAATTTGTATGATTGAGATTAAGCTTACTTTATTCAAGTTTCATAATGATGCTGTTCACAAAATGGCTAATTTTACTACTAATGTTTGTGAAACATCATATACAAAATTCTGAGTAAATTTGTACATTACTTTTCAATTAAATATTCTTAAAGTTTCATTATTACTATAGTAGAACCCCGCTAATCCGAACAAATTTGGACCGGTGTCTGTTCGGTTTACAAAAAATTCGGATTGTCCGAAATGCCGATAAACATAGAAAAGAAAAAGATGCGTGCTAAAAAAATGCAAGTTGAAAGTACTCAGTAACATAATAAACATCCTCTAATCCGGCATCCTAAGGTTCGGCACTCTGGAAAACCTGGCACGACTTAAAAATATAGTATTTCTTGTTTCATCACTCCTGATGTTTATAATAATCTAATGAAACTTCAGAATGACGAATTGCGTAACAACACATTACAAACGGTTCAAAATCGCGAATTTATAAATAGCTCAGTCACCATGTTGATGAAGAGGGAAGAAAAAACATTTATGTAGATAATTTGTAAAATCATATTGTTGGAATAAAAAATAATTTTTCGTCATCAATTAAATTTTCAATTAAATACGTACTTTTTGCATTTTAAGAGAGGATTTTATCGTGACTGGCAAACAAACTGGTATACGAGATTTTTTAAAGATGGCTTCTACGAGTAGGTCTAGAGAGCACGTTTGTGAAAATCGCCCGACAGGTGGCGCTGGTATGCTGCATTGTTCATGATTATCGCAATAGAATCTAACTCAAGAAAAATGCACGAATTTTCATCAAACTTCAGATTCAGTTAGTCCCTGATATAAACTGTTTAATTTTTGGTGTAAATCGCCCAACAGGTGGCGCTGCTGTGCTGCATTATCACGATTTCCACAAGAGCTGTATCTCAAGAACTATTTCATGGATTTTCATCAAACGTCAGATTTAGTTAGTTCTTGACATGAATTGACGTATACATTATTGCTGTTTAATTTTTGGTGTAAATCGCTCAACAGGTGGTGCTGCTATGCTGTATTTTTTGCGATTTCCGCAATAGCTTTATCTCAAGAACTAATGCTTGGATTTTCAACAAACTTCAGATTCAGGTATACCTTTATATCGTTTAGTGGTGTTTACTTTTGGTGTAAATCGCTCAACAGGTGGCGCTGCTATGCTTCATTTTTTCAGAATTTCCGCTATAGCTCTATCTCAAGAACTAATGCACGACTTTTCAACAAACTTCAGATTCAGGTATACCTTGATATCGTTTAGTTGTGTTTACTTTTAATGTAAATCGCTCAACAGGTGGCGCTGCTATGCTTCATTTTTTCAGAATTTCCGCTATAGCTCTATCTCAAGAACGAATGCACGAATTTTCATCAAACTTCAAATTCAGATATACTTTCATAGGAATTGGTGCTAAATCGTTGTTATTTCTTGTACTGTTTAAATGATTTAATTGACGTGATTTATATAGAATAAAGTTTTGTGATGGCCACAACATACTAGTTTTAAATTCTATTCAAGCTCTTTAAAGAATAAAAAACATGCTGTACAGCTATTTTATGTTTAATTCTAACTTCTACACGTTTTTTCCGACATTCATCCTGTAATCCCAAAATATTCGTAAGTTAATCTTTTCAGTTATTTTGTTCAGAAATAATTTTCGAAAATAAAATTGGTTCGGATTAACCGGAATTTCGGATTACCGGGCTTCTACTCTATTTATTTTGACATTATCAATTTCAGTTTTCAACTTTTGTCATGAAAAATGGATTTTATTTAAACAACGTAAAAACGATTATTAAAAAACGATTTAAGGAATCGGATGTATAGTTGTATCTCTAACCTGTTTTTAAAAGTAATTATTCTGGTAATTTGAATTTTATTACTTTTCAGTTTACAATGTGCTTCCTATTGATTAATGCTTTGTGTAATCAATCTTGTTTAAAATACATGACGCCATTTCTGACATTAACAACAGAATAATGTCTGACAACAGCGATTGAGTTGTGATTTTTTCTCTGTCTTTTTTTCAGCAATTTAAATCTTATTTAACAAAGTATTAGTTAATACATTGTAAGTAAAATATATAACGTCAATAAATAGATAAGTATTGCATTTTTGCTTTTTTTTTTCTCCAACAGTGGAGTAAAAATAATTGTATTTTAAGTACGACGCTTTCATTGTTTTTGTATAATTTATAATGTATATTTAGTGCCTTTCTAATTGATTTTTTCTAAGATTGTTTAAATGGGATATAAAAGATCGGAAACAAGGGTTTTGTCAGAAATTTTTAAAGTATAACAAAAGTATCAATTTTTTTTATGTGCAGCGCTCTTAATACTATTGTAGTTTTTACATATTTAATATGAAAAAAAAAATGTGTGCTATGATAGTTCTGTGTCGCAAAGTTTATCAAAATGATATAATTACAATTTTATATTTCATACAATTGAAATACATAAAAACTGCTTGCAGTGTGTAAAATAAAGCGGTGTTTAGGATTTTGCATAGCGTAATTAATAATTTTTGAAACAAAAATAAAGGAAAGTGGAACTAAATGTAGATCCTAAATTATACAAGTTGTCCGTTAAAGAATGTCCCAGTTTCAATGGTATATTATAACATTTTAATTTAGATTATTTACATCAAATCACACATGCAATTGAAATTTACCTAACATCGTTTTGGTTACAAAACTTCAATGTGTGAAATTTCAGTTAAACGGCATATATCCAAATTAAAGTTCAAATTTCCCCACACTTCTGTTAAAAGTCAGGAGTAATGGAAGCAATAGCCTTTTCAATTCCGTGTCTCAACTCTGGCAAATCATTAGGTAGCGGCGGAACGTAGACACGATATTTTAGTAAGCCCCAAAGGCAAAAATCGCATGACTCGCAAAGGTTTTTCTATCTTCAGCCCAGCAATAACGCTTTATACTCAGGAGTCGTCATTTTGCGTATGTGGCACTACAAGCGAATAAATAACAAAGCAGTTTTGCGCATATGCTTGTCTAAAACGTTTTGAGTTACTTGTCATCTTTAACCAACACTGTACAATTCTTGTACTTGATACTATTAAAATTTATAATTGGGACATTATTCTATGGACAGCCTGTATTACAACAAGCAAAACTCCCTTAAAAATGTCTATCCTATCAAAAGAACTAAAATCTCAGAGTATATATTCATCTTCTTTATATTTTTTTCATATAAAACAATATGTAAGCAAATTTTTAGATCGCCTTATGATTCATATATCTCTGATAAAATGAAGAAATAGCATTAAACAATTCTTGTAATTTACATTGCCTGTAAATACGTAATGTGTCTGTGAAAATGGGATTTTACTGCGGTTAATGCAAAGTGATTTAAAAATTCAAAATCAAACAAGAAACTCCAGAAGCTCTTAAAACTACAACGCTTACTAAAAGTTAAATACGATTTATGTTTAACTAAATTAACGGATATTTTTATATTTATGTAGCATTATCTTAATTAAAGTTACAATGTAGTGGTACTTTATATCATTAATCTTCATTTAACACTGTTTTACAGGTATACTATTTATCATTTTCGTCTCTAGAATTTACATTTTGGCATGATAGTCACGATCTTACTCATTAAAAAGAAAGATATTATAATCATTCTAACTGTTGATTTCTGCATGCTAATTGAGTTTCAAAGTTGCGTATTATAAATAAGAGGTCTAGCGACCAAAATATACAAAAATATTCCATACAATATTTTAAAAACTGCTTTTATAATTATATATTGCGTGTGAAAATAATTTTTTTTTCTCTCATAAGCTATGGTAACATTTATAATAAGTAGTAAACATTATAGATATAAATTTTGACGAGATGGAAAAGTTATTCATTGATTTAGTGAAAAATCAGTCTCGTCGAATATAATTTATACCACAATTTACTTGTTTAGTAGTCTATTGTGACTGAAATATAAACGAAATTTAAGAAAAATAAGCTTTTATTAACGAAAATAGAAAGATAATAGAAAACAACAGTAGAAATATAATTAACATTTGAAAACATGTACGGCGTACTGAGCGCAACACTCAGCGACAAAACTTCTTCTAATTTCGCAAATAATTCCATAATTATTTGCCTCATTTACTTCTCAAACTCCTATCAGATTTAAAGCTATGTATAAAATGGATGTTCACATTTTTTCTCTGCTCTCTTTCGCATTTTTATTTGTAAGTCACTACTGGTGTACGAAATACTCCGCTCGTACTGAAGAAAAATGTATGGTTCTGGCACTAGAATCTAAATTGTTGCTCTAGAGAAAATAGTTCTATGTCATCCCTATAAATTCTGGATCCCTTTTCTAGACACTTCTAGAGTCTCCGATTAGAATTCAAGAGCATTTTCCTATATACTCGTTGTCAAATTTATTTGAAAATCTCTGCAAGTAGATGCAAACACAAGAGGTTAATTTTAGTAACTATAATTCCAGTTTGTGAAACCATTCCAGAAATCAAGTGATAATTTCTCGCTACTGAAACGATTCATTATCGTTTCGTCACCTAGAAAACAAGATACTAGAAATTCTAGATCATTTCGTCTATTCAGATTAGATGTTTACCCTATTCGCATAACTCGGAAATCAATATTTCTAGTTTAGGGATTTAGAAAATGACTACCGTTCTTTCTAGATGAAGGCGGTATATTTTTCCCTCAGTGAATATATTTTTGTCATTTTTTCAATTTTTTTTTAATTATCATTAATCAGCATTGTCTTTATTTGCTGTTTTACATGGAGATACCAGCAACTGCGCGACATTTTTAACTTCAAGTTTTTTGAACAAAACTTATTAATTTCAAATTTTACTATCTACATCACTTATCATTTCAAGAACATTTATACTCTTACGTCTCGGTAGTTTACCAAAGCTCCACACTTGCTCAAATACAACGTCAAATATAACTCACAGTAATCTATCATTTTACAAAATAAATACCTCACACCATGTTTAATAGATTTTTCTTCATTTAAATAAGGAAAATACCTTTTTTGAAAATAGTGGTACGAACCCTGACAATATATGCTGCAGAAAATTCTTCCAAGCGGATTAGATAGTTGAAAGAAAAAAAAACAGAGCAGAGAGATAGGGTATTAAAAAGATTTTTCAAAAACATTTTATGTTTATTACATTTATACTATTACCAGACATTTCATTAAAGAATAATATTACCCAATGTTGATATATAGGCTTTAAACTTCAGGGCGTTGGCGCATGAAGTACGCAACAAGTGTTTTTATTTTACTACTAACCGTCAGCTTGAGAGATAGGGTATTAAAAAGATTTTTCAAAAACATTTTATATTTATTACATTTATACTATTACCAGACATTTCATTAAAGCATAATATTACCCAATATTGATATTTAGACTCTAAACTTCAGGGAGTTCACGTATGAAGTACGCAACCAGTGTTTTTATTTGACTACTAACCGTCAGTGTTATATTAATTCTAATTATTTTTTATTACCGATTTTATGTTATTTTTTTTAGTGCTACTATTGAACAATTCATTGAACTTGTTAGATGTGCTAATATTAAAATTTCCTTGTGCTCTTATACATCTTAAATAAAATAATAAAACTTTGTATAAAGCACCATAAAATCAAAACAATACACAGGACGCGTTTTGAGCAGGAAAATATAATAGCCCGTCATCAGCCACTGTAAACACGTATGCGTTAGGGGACAAGGTCACAAAAGAACATAAATAGGAAAGGGGAGACTTACAAGGAGTGCAACAGGTGGCGCTAGCTGTAATGTAAGCACCAATCACAGAGGAGCACGTGCATAATTGGAAAGTGTTGCCACGGTGATAGAAAAAATTCACAAAAAGAGAAGCGAAAATTAAATCAAAATGTAAAGACAATTAAAAGCCTCGCTCCTTTATCTTCCACTAACTTTCACACCGTGAAGAATTCCTTTGACTTTGTTGATAAAATTAAAAGCTTTTCTCCTTGCAATTATAAAATGCTTTCCTTAGATGTAAAGTCTCTTTTCACTAACGTGTCTACTCAAGGGGCAATTGATTGTTTAGAATGGATACGTGAATTTCATTATTCTTCTACTGAGATTGTTTGCACATTTTAAATTTTTACACCGTAAAATAGGGAAAAAAATAAACTTTCAAATGCCGTTTGTTTGAAAACTGTATCGCAATTTGTTTGAAAAAAAAATATAGCAGTTAGCTCAATTTTTATTGTTTTTTAAATAATTTTCAAGCATGATATATTTTTTTTTTCAATTTTTTCTCTATCGCGTGCAGGCGATCGCGAAAGATTAATTCGTCTGCACTTAAATTCATATAAATAGCTCAACATTTGTTTCCAGCTTATATTCCAGAACGTAATTACAACATTCGTCAACCAATAAATAAAATAATATAAACAGTTAAATTTAAAAAATCAAAAAACTCGACTGCGTAAAAAGCGAACTAATTAATTATTTCTCATCAATGTGAAACTATTTTTTTTTTTTCAATTCCTACTATAAACTCACACTTTCGCTATATATATCTTGTTCAAATTTTCAATCGTTAATAAAATACTTATTATTCATCCAATCAAGCTCAATTTTTTTTTTAAATTTGTAGTGGATGACACTTGATGTTAATCCAGTTTTTTTCAAATATTAATTCATTAATTCAATTAAATTAAACAATTTTCAATAATCGAGAGAGCCCTCTTCTTGATCAAGGTATTTTAAGCGCCACTTAACATGAAAGAAGAATTGGAGAAAAGATTTCTCTTATTGACCTAAGTAGGTATTGACTAAAATATATATATATATTTTTTATTTACTTGTATTGATGACTTTTAAGTTGTGTTTAATTGTTAGTTCCTATCTATAAACACTGTTTTGATGAGGTCTATAGATGTCTATGATAGTTAGAGTTGCATTAAAGCTAGAGATCCTACATACACAACTTCCAGGTTGTATAATATTTTAACGGAGCTTCTGACTGTAAAACAGTCAATGAAACATAGTCTTCATTTTGAAAGACCTATTCAATGATGTGCCACTCAATAGGGTGCATAGTTTGTTTCGTGTCTACCGCCCTTTTGTATTTTACGGCCGCCATTTTGAATTTATAAAAACAAAACCTAGCCTATAAACATCGGGCCGTTAAGATGAATTGATATAAACCTCATTCATTAAAATCCATCCAGCCGTTGGGATGTTTCGAGGGTATAAAGAAATCCACATACACAGATACGCGTGAAACACATAACCCTTCTTTTCAGTCGGGTAAAAATATAAATAAAAACCAATTTTTTAAAGACATCTACTAGAACTATCCGCTTAAAGCACTGAAATGAACAGAATCAAAGAGGCTAAATATAAATAGTGATTTCTTCGGCTAAATATAAATATCGATTTCATCAGCTGTTAACGTTTTGTACGAGGAAAATGACAAAGAATCGCTTTT
Organism: Maratus speciosus; assembly: GCA_963932465.1. Lineage (NCBI taxonomy): Eukaryota > Metazoa > Arthropoda > Arachnida > Araneae > Salticidae > Maratus > Maratus speciosus. The sequence continues at coordinate 501,890,072 of OZ010786.1, read as the reverse complement.
AATCACTTTATACTAACGCTATTTCTCACATAAATATGAATTTTAGTATTGTTAGTGACGCCAAAAAATATTAAACGTAAAAATCTGTTAGAGTTATAGTATATATATATATATGTTAGTGCGACGTCATTCAATTAATTTTTGGTTAACTGCATTAAAAAAAAAAAAAAAAAAAAAAAAAAAAAAAAAATCAAACACATTATTTTAACGGTACGCAAGTATACTGCGTCAAAAGCCGCTTGCAGTTTTCTTTCAAGAAGTACTTCATTCATCGCCGAGGCTTTGGTATGTGCAGAGAAAAAAGTATGTCTACATTAGAAATAATATATATGACGTTTTTCTACGATATTCTTTAACCCGGTAAGAGCAGGTTTATCAAGTCAGCAGGTCTGGTTATTATAAAAGTTAAAATGTTACACAATGCTACAATGTGCTGCCCAATGCTACGACCTTTGGGAATACTCTTGGTGTACCTTTGAAAATTTGAAATTCCCACAAAAAAAAAAAAAAAAAAAAAAAAAAAAAAATTAAGAACATTGCATGTACATAATGAATGTTTGCAAACTTTTTTCATCACAAAGAGTAGTTATGATTTTTTGGCTTCTTGCCTTCCAACAATGTTTAAATACACCCACAATCAATTACAATCTTTTTTTTTTTTTTTTTTTTTTTTTTTTTTTTTTTTTTTTACAAATACTTTGATTCGAGTGTTATGCTACATAGTAATAAATACAAAACACTGATTATGGTGACTAAAAATCAGGATACAATTAATTTGACAACAAACCAACTTTTAGAAAGGCCTCTCATATTCTTCAAATGCGTTAATTAGTTTGAATATTCATATTCTTTTCATTATTCTAATATATAACTTATGTACATAATAACTAATTAACTTAAGTTTTTGCTCTCTCCATTGTCACATTTTTTCATATATTTCTTGAATATATAAAAATGTATTCAAGAAAAATATATTCAGAAAAATATATTTCTATATATTTCTTTCAGGATCAAAATTATAGCATTTATAAGCGTTTTACAACTTTTTTTCTCATAAAATGTGCCAAAATCATGTTCAAGTAATCGTACGGACAGGCAACTGATTTCGGCGTTCCAATTCAAAGTTTTTAATTTTATTCTGGAAAATATGCGGAGATTCCTCTATGAAATTTTGTTCCTAATTCTTGCATGCATGCTCCGATTCTTCAAAAAAAAAAAAAAAATCCATAATTAATTACAATGCGCATTATTAAAACTTTCCTTGATAGACTTGCAAGAGATTTTTTTTTTTTTGAAAAAGGGGTAAAAATACAATAAAGAAATAGTTGCCAGTGGCAGCTCTGGTGCAGATTCTTCTTTTATAATAAGACTAGCAGGCTATGCCCGCTGCGCTGGTCAACATTTCCAAATGAACCTTGGATTAAACTAAATGGTGAATTTGAACTTGTATTTTAAACAATATGGATCTTCAGCTTGACCTTGCACATTACTGAAAACGGTGCGAACGCCATTGCGATATAATGTTATCTTAAGCGTTGGACAAAATTTAGCAATTAAGAAGTAATTGTTTTAGTTGATTATAAACAGCGCACTTATGGTCGGGTAATGAGACCGTTATGACAACAGGAATTAATACCTCTGTAACTAATCAACATATAATGAAATCGTATATACTAACACCATTCCTAAAAGTCATGCAACAGGGCCACTTGTAACAAAATATGTTCTGTAGATTTTTAAAAAAAGGCTGAACTTTCATAATCAGGTTCACTTAATTTTTGAAATTTTACTGTTGCTCTATAACTAAGTACCCTTGAACAATATGTATACACTAAAACCTTTCCAAAATTATTACCTAACTAATTGTGGTATATCCTACGAAAGTATTATAAACAATCGGAATGAAATACAAATTTCCGTTGTAAATATATAGTAGATGATGATGATGCGATTTTGTGTAATAGAATTCATAGTAAAGTTTTCGCTTCAAGCATAAACGATGCTTTCAACATTAAAGCTAATACACCAATATGTGAAGTATCCGATTACGGAAGGTTAACTTGAATTCTCATGAGCAACTACTCAAAGAAAAGTGAATATGTGGCTTTTGTGATACTTTTATGTCAGCCGGGCGCAGGTAATAAATCAATAAAGATTGTTTTCATAGCATATTCTTATTTTATTATTTTCATTTAAAACCTAAACCTTTCACTCATTTAATTTAAAATGCATGCCTTATACTAATTTCATTTAAAAAACTAAAAAGATAAACAATAACAAAAAATAATGCCATAATTAAAAGCAAAAAAATATTTTTAATTTACATACGCAAAATGTAACTACTGCTACTGGGAATTTTAAAAATGCTATCAGCGAGATGTGCGCACGGTTGTTATAAATGTACCCATTTTTTCTTCTTATCGAGGAGCAATTTATAAATCGCACAACATTATTCCAATTCCAATTTCTTTCAATGAGGAACCTATGACCGGAAAAAATGGAAAAAGATTCTTGTAGATTCTTCGGATGACGGCATCTGACGCCATAAACCGAGTTTATATATATGAAAATAATTTTTAAGTCGTTACAAACATTGCTTTCATACTTAAATATTTTCATTGGTACTACTTGTTATCCCGTCGACCAATTTCGCCAAATTATATAAATCGCCAAACCATTCGCCAAATTATATAATTTGACATAATCTTTATTTTAAATAACGAAATAACAAATAAATTAGTATAACATTAATAAAAATACAAATAAAACGTCGAAATTAAAATCACTTGATGACGTAAACACGTGTAGTTTGTTTATATTCAAGTTAATTTGATATTTACGATCAACCATTATTGGCATTTAATCTTATCGTTTGACGATAGATTTTTGGTCGACGGAATATCTAAGTAGTACCTTTTCCATTTTTGTTTTATAACGCTAAATTCTCAGTAAATTTTTCCCTTTTATTTTACATAAAATCACTATTTTTTTAAAAAATTAAGAGGCTTGCATTTTTATTTCAAACTCATAGAGCCGTTTTTATTTTTTAGCCAAAAGGGTTGATTTGAATTTTTTCCGTTGCTAGAGTAACGGATGTAATGATAGATATTTTGAGGTTTAGATGCCAACGACACCGCCAAATTAGAAAAATATGAAATGTGTCATGAACTGTTGGACTTATAAAAATTTATTTGGTAGCATTCGATTCAGCATACAAAACTACATTAAAATATGCTATCATTTGACGCATAATTTTGATATTCGATTTTTTTCCCCTCCCCGTGCAAAAACCATTAGGGGTGACACTTTAGAAAATCCTTTCTTAGCAGAAGTTTATGTCATAAGAAGTATTTTTACCACGATTTTCAAGATTTTAGGTTCAGTAGTTTGCGCTGTGCGTTAATTAGTCCCCTAATCCAGACTTTATTTTATATACTATATTAGATCTGCGATTTTGCGGTGAATCGATGATCGAAAATTAGTACAATATCATTTGAAATATTACATAACAGAGGAGAAAGTACGAAGAAAGACGAAGAAGAAATGACGAATTACAAAAGACTTGTAATTTTTTTTTTCAAAATGTTGAATTTTTCCATAGTAATAACGTATTAAAACATAAATTTCCTTAAAAATTATCTTTATTTCCTAGATTTCGAATCTGTGAATTTTCCTATAAATGAAATTGGCGATATGACTTGAGAAATAGATAATATTTGCTTAAATAAAATGGGTAATATTCGTTGATCTGAGTTCGAGTTTATATATATCACATGCTTTCGGAATTACGGCGAAAAACATTTTAAAAAGTATGAAATTATTTTACAATATGTATGTGGCAGAAATTCACACTGAAATTTAAGTATTCGATTCCATTTTTAAAATATTAACTGATATCTATATACGTTACAATTGAATATGAGAATGTACTCAAAAAATGATCTCTTTCACCTAAAAAAACACCATTTGTGAGAACATCCTCAAGCTAATGTCACGCTTATGCATTTTTGGCTTAAAATCACATTGTTTGGCGACAAAAGAAAAATAAAAAATTGTAAAGAAACAAATAGTAATTACACATGTGACTCACAATTACATCTGCTTGTTTCTTCTATAAGTCACGTGATGGGACAATTAGATATAAAAAAAAAGAAAAGAACAGAACAGAAAGAAAATGTCGTTAAAATTTCATCTAATCAAATTTTCAGATTCGTTTCCATATCTAACGCAAGCGATAAAGAGCCAAATATTACGTATCAAGTGTAATATTTCTTATTAAATTAATTTTTAAGCATTACAAATATTTCTTTCAGGTTTTGATTAAATGTTTCCGTTTTTTAATTTTATCACTCATTAAAACGGATTTTCTTCTTCTTTTTTTCTTTTTTTTTCATTTAAATAAAATTAGTAACAGATTTTCTTTTATTTTTCGAGGTTTAATAGCCGTTTCAATTTTTTTTATAAACGATGAATTTCGCCAAGAAATAAAATGGTACCCTTATCGCCCAAAATAACAAAATTTTCCGTCATAATTCTAAAACTAATATAGGTAGAATAATGTGTTATAGATTAAAACCTTCCCTGAAACAATACCTATCTAACGGTATAGGTTCCGTAAAAATCCATGCAGTAGAACTCGAAATCTAGGCGTTCGGAACGAAATTTCCGTTTGGATTTTATATATATAATAGATTTTATATATATAATAGATAATAGAATAGATAATAGATTTTATATATATATAATAGAACAGATAATAGATTATGTGTTATGAACTATCTCAAAGTTTAAAACAGGTCGCATTGTTAGATTTCCTAATTTTAACAATATCGCGTTATGTTAGTTCCACATTCCACCACCAGGGAGCGCACTCTATTCTTAACGAAAGCGTATCGGAACGAAACTCCTTCATGCAACCTTTCCGTAGATACATGAATCGGGAGGGTGGCGGTCTTAACCAATAATTTAAGATAATTGCTGAAATTACTACGAACAATATTTTAAAGGGGCTCTACGCGGGCATCTAATAGAGTTAGAGGAAATCGGAAGACGTCAAAATAATCGCGGGGAAAAGTTTGCTTGGGTGCTTCGGAGCTACTTTTGGCGCGAGATCTAAGCTCTACGACCAATAGGAACCCAGATATTTAAGGAAATATGAAGTAACAAAGTCCAAAATAATAGAATTTTCCGTAATAATTCTTAACTAATCTAGGTAGAATGATGTGTTATAGCTTAAAACCTTCCCTGGAACGATACCTATCTAACGGTATAAGTTCCGTAAAAATCCATGCGGTAGAACTCGAAATCTCGGCGTTCGGAACGAAATTTCCGTTTGGATTATATATATATAATAGATAAAATTGTTGTTTAATATCAATGATGTGAATAATAACCCCTTTAGTGTTTAACACTTGCTGCAATGAGCCCATGCTTACTTCAATATAGGATAAGCATCATATACACAGTGGATAACAAGTCCACATACAATTTAAATTTTTCATAAAATAAAAACATTTAATGATACGAAAATGCGGTTTACACTTCAAATATGTCGAGATACAGCATTTATTTAAAAAGCGGGAAATAAGTTTGTAGCGTAATAATTATCGATATTAGACACTTGTGTGAATTCAATATGCAGTAACTAGTACATCTTCACAAATATATACGTTTAATGGGTTACATTTTAGTTAAATTTTAGCAATAAAACTAATTTACATAATAACGTAACTACTATAAGATAAATTCTATTTACTCTTAAAGCTGTTATCAGATTCACCAACTTTTCGAGCAATTTTTGAGTCAACTGATTTCCTCCAACATTTCACGAAACATTGTTTCAACACCCAGTGTGATAGCAAACAGCAATATCCCCAAGTTTTTATCCACAGCTCTAAAAAGTATGTGCTAGCCGCAACTCCCCCCCCCCCCCAACTTTCAATATTTCATGCTATCGGAGATAAGCGATTGATACGAATAGGTGATAAATATTAGCGGTTGGTACTAGTAGTACTGGTTTTCCTCTAACTTTAGCAACTACAATTGTAACATTTTTCTTCCTTTGAACTCGAAAAAGTTGGAATTAAAATCAGCTGAAAAGTTGGTTGCTCGAAAAGTTGGTGAATCTGATAGCAGCTTTAGATGGCAATGATTCCATTGTTAATAGTACAGCTATTTCTGTCTAATAAAACTCAACCCCATTTTTTTCAAATTTGGAATGAATTTCCTTCATTTTCTAGAGATTTTATTACACAATTTTACAAATGAAATTTATTTTCCAGTAAGAAATCTTTAAATTATTTCCGCTGTAAACGTTCCCGCAAGAACTAAAAAAGACTTCCCGCAAGAAGTCCATTTTTATGGAATGCAAGGTTTTAAAGCGGTAAAATTTTTGTTTCTAATGATCTCCTACATTAAACTTTGAGAAAAGTTATGATTAATTTTAAAAGTTTCTCCATTTGATTTATTTCCATAATTACCATTTATTTCAGATTTTGACAAATACAGTACTGCTTTTAAAATAATTAGAAATGGAAAAGAACTTCATCATATACAAAATTCTAACATGAAAGCGATTCTGACAATTCATTTTATAATGACATGTAGAATATTAAACTTTAATTTTTATAAATGATTTTACTATATTTTAAATACTTTTGGGCGTTAATGATTTTGATATTGAAATTTCTGAAGTAAGAATATATTTTATGCAAAATAAAAGTTATTTCGCACATGCTTAAAATTAATTAAAGTTAATTAAACTTTCGTGTGTTTATGATAATGATACTTATATGTAAAAACCCTTCCCAAAGAAAAATACTGAAACTAAAAACAAAAATTATAATTATTGGTTTGTTTAATGAAAGTTTAATCTCTTTTATTTAAATTATTAAAATCAAAACTAGAGAATTTTCTATTTTCCTATTTTGGAATCATTCAGCATGAAAATAATAAGATACCCAATTGTTAAATGAATAGTTAAGGATGCAGTTTGAAAGAATACAGAAAATGCAAAAATTGCATATATTTAGAGCCTAGAAAAATTGCATATATTTAGAGAAAACCAGCATTAATTTAAGGTTTGCGAATTTTTGTCTTCAGTATTGTACGAGTCGTAATCGCACTTCATATGAAAATACCATGTAAGATATTTTCATCGCACAGAGAAGCCCAATGGCAAACTGAGCCTGGCTGCTTTTTGTATTTCTTTTGATAATTTAACTTGTTTACAATTACAGAACTCAGAAAGGTAGTTAACAAAACAATAAAAAATTTTTAATTTTTTTAGAGTTGTTTTAAAAAAAGTAGAAGTCTTTCAAAAATCTAGTATTTCCCAACTCTAAGCTCAAATTTCGCAAATTCACATATATTGGAGTATGGGGGGGGGGCTCCCCCCCCATAACCCCCATCCTGACGCCTCTAGTAAGATAACATGCTAATATAATAATGGGAAGGGCTAATTTAAAAACAAATAAAATTTCTTAAGCAATAAATCACTCCCCTGTCTATGTAGGACACCTATACAAGATTTATTAGGTATTTAGTTGTACGAGTACGATAATTCTGATCACTTTCAGTTTTAAATTCTTCCTTAACCCGGGAGAACTCGCTGCATGAGATTATCTCTCACCTTCGTATTTTTTTAAGGCTCTTATTTAAACCATTTTTCATATAAATTAAAATTTAAAAACGTTATTTCAATTATTTTACCTATTTGTGAGTAAATGTAGTAAGCCAAGCAAAAAAAAATGATATTAAGCGAATGTAAAGTAAAAGAAAAGCAATTGGGCACCGTGAGAGAAATTCTCACTAGCGAGTTCTCCCGGATTAAATACAACCGCCAATAGCAATAACGAAAATATATTGCATATAATCAGAGACTACAAGGCTTTCGTATTCTGATATGTCAATGGCAGTTAAAATGAAATAGATATTTCCTTTATAATTGCTCCAGAGGCATTTGCTTAAACTGCCACTCACCTTTCAAAAAATCGAGATATTAATCAATACAGATTTAGAAGAATTTCAATTTGAAGGACATATCTTGAAGTAAAAACTAATTTTTTTTCTTATAAAAATGAGTATATCATCAAAGTAGAAAGTGAAACAAAACCAGAGTGATTATTATCAAAAAGTAACAATTTTTTTCTGGTGCTTCTTGCGGACGATTCAAGTTTATTTTATGCACGTATAAGTCGAGGCTTTGCTTCGGTGTTTTATTTCAAATCACTTGTTCCATGAAACACATGTGGATACTGTCTATTTTATAATACGCAAATGCTACGTTCTTTGTAAAAGAATTCGTGTAGAAACCAGAATTCATGTAAATCTTGTAACAGCCATGTAAACATCGAGAAGCATTTATATTTTATACAATATTTTTTTAATGTATTTTAAGTTTGCATTTTCTGTAAGGCCTAGATTGGAAGATTCATGATTTTCATGATATTTAAAAAAATATCTGATTCTATCATATTTGAAAGAATAATGCCTGAAAGGAATAGTTATTTTCAAGTCCTACAAACATTAAATTTAAAATGTGACTTGAGATAAGATTTGGAGCACACTGCTGGTACAAAGGTTATTGCGTTGGCTACTGGAAAATATTAGTAGGGTACATCGTTTTTTAAAGTATGATAAAATAAAATGTTCTTTTTCAAAACCTACAAACTTTCAGCATAAAATGGATTTTGAGATATGATTTGGAGCACAACTACTTCTATAGTGGTTATGGCGCTGGCTACTGGATAAGGAGCGCAATGTTTATCTTCTTTTAAAATATCATTTATAAAGAAGTTTTTATTTCCAAGACCTTTAAATTTAAGATGTAACCTGAAATAAGATATGGGAGAAAACTGCTTGTTCAATAATTATGGAGCCGGCTAGTGGTAAAAATATGCAGGGTTCATCGTCTTTTAAAGTATAATAAAATAAATTGTTAATTTCAAAATCTACAAACTTTAAGCATACAATGTTAATTGAGATATGATTTGGAGCACAACTGCTTCTATAGTGTTTATAGAGCTGGCTACTGGACAAGCGGTGTAGAGTTTAACGTCTTTCAAAGTATAATTCATAAAATAAAGTGTTATTTTCAAGACCTATATACTTTAAATTTAAAATTAACCTGAAATTATATTTGTAACAAAACTGCTTGCATAACGGTTATTTGTGCTCGCTACTGGACAAATTTTTCAAGGTTTATTGTTTTTCAAGCTATCTTTTCATCAAAGCAATTGTTATTTTCAAGACGTGCAAACTTTAAATTTTAATTGTAACTGGAGAAATTATTTGGAGCACAACTGCTTGTAGAGTGATTATGGTGCTGGCTAGGCTACGGGAGATGTGGTGCAGGGTTTGAGTCCTAATTAAAAATGGGTGTGTGTAGTAGGTTGAATTTCACTTTAAACCGGGGTCACGGTGTGTTTAGCATCTCTGTGCAAAAAAAGATAACCGTTACGCTCCCAACCAATTAAGATGTATTTGAAATATGTTTTGAACTCAAATACAAATTTAGTGAAACAAAGAAGAATAATAGATACATTATTTTGACAATACTATATTCATTTGACTTAAATAAACTTAAATTCAGTTAAATTCGCTTTCAGACTGAAATAAAATATATAAAGTAGTTTCTGTGTTTCAAAAATCCTTAACATGCAATAACTTTCAACTAACACTTCAGCATATATCTAAAATTGACATTTTTCTAAACAAAGGATTACTTGGTAAGTTTATTTCCATGTAAGTTAAGAGATAAAGTTTGTTAAACAACATAGCATTAGATATAACTCAAATTCTTTCAATTATTTAAGTACTATAAGATCATTTGTATTAAAGTGAAACCTAAACGAAATTTTCTCGAAATTCTTAGAAAAGCCGAAATAGCTCTAACGAAAGTTTAATAAAACAAGTGTTACTTATTTAGCAAGTCATTAAGGATTTAAAACATGTTTGAGAAAATGAAATTTTCAGCTTTGAAAGGACTTAGGTTAACAATTTAGGTTAACTTTAGTACAATTCAAAAAGTATATTAGAAGTATTTATAAAAGGAAAATATGATATTTTCAATAATATTTTGTAAGAACACATTCGGGAAGTATAACAGTTTTATAAGGTTTTGTAAAACTTTTTAATTGAATTACGCAAAATTGCATATTAATTTTTTTCTTTGAAATTTTATTCAAATGTTCTATGAAAAGTAAAGTTTACTTACAATTTTTGAATTATTTTTATTTTAGTTCTGTGCGTTAATGTATTAATGTATCTTAAATTCATTGACAAATATTTTCAATATAAAAATGTTTAGGTTGTTTCATATTAAAAAAAAATAATAATACCTTTTCAATTGAGTAAAATCACAATACAAAGAAAGAAAGAAAATAATGAATTAAATATAAGATTTTGTAAAAGTTTCTAATTCAATTACGTATAATTACATATTACTATTTTTGATTGAAATGTTATTCAAATATTTTTCGAAAAGTACAGTTTAATTACAATTTTTTAAACACATTCTTTTAATTATGGGCTTTAGCTTATTAATATTTATTAAATTCATTGACAGATGCTTCAAATATGTTTATGTTGTTACATATTAAAAAAAAATACCTTTTAAATAAAGCAAAATAACAATACAAAGAAAAACAAATAATGAATTAAATATAATTGCCATATTTCAGAAATGTGCATCACAAAAATACGTTTTTCAAAATATTTACCATATGTTTAGACAAAACAACCTCATTCATTAAATGTTTATTTTGTAAACACATTATACTATAAAAGCTATTAAGTAGCAGAATATTAGATTTCACAAGCCCGTTCAATTAATTTATTACTAAAATATCGTTGAAGAATAAACTCTACAAAAAAAAAATCAAAAAAATAAACTAGTATGTTGTGGTCATCACAAAACTGTCTTCTATACAAATCTCATAAACAGCACTAATTGATATCAAGGTATACCTGAATCTGAAGTGTCATGAAAATTCGTGCATTAGTTCTTGAGATAGAGCTATAGTGGACATTCTGAAAAATGCATTATACAAACGCCACCTGTCGAGCGATTTGCACCAAAACATAAACATCATTAATTCATATCAAGGTATACCTGAATCTGAAGTTTGTTGAAAATCCAAGCATTTGTTCTTGAAATAGCGCTATTGCGGAAATCGCAAAAAATGCAGCATAACAATACCTGTACAGCCATTTACACCAAAATGTACAAAACGTCAATTTATGTCAAAGACTGACTGAATATGAAGTTTTATGGAAATCCGTGCATTAGTTCTGGAGATTGAGCTATTGCGGAAATCGTGGAAAATGCTATATAGCAGCAGCACCTGTTGAGCCATTTTCACCAAAAACTAATCAGCAACAATTTATATCAGGGACTAAATTAATATAAATTTTTATTAAATTCCGTGCATTAGTTCTTGAGATAAAGAAACCACAAAATTTGTGCCACATACAGACTGACCGACAGACAGACCAGACAGACAGAAGCGCAGACTCACAGACAGACATATTATAAAAACATGTTTTTCGGAATCTCTGACCCCTAAAACGTATAAATCCGTCGATAAAAATTCATGCATTAGCTATTTTGATAGAGCTAAAGTGGAAATTCTGAAAAATGCTGCATAGGAGCGCCACCTGTTGAGTGATTTGCACCAAAACATAAACAGCACTAATCCATATCAAGGTATACCTGAATCAGAAGTTTTTTGAAAATCCAAGCATTAGTTCTTGTGATACAGCTATTGTGAGAATCGAAAAAAATGCAGCATAACAGTGCCACTTATTGAGCGATTTAGACCAAAATTTATTAAACGTGAATTCATATCAAGGACTAACTAGATCTGAAGTTTGATAAAAATTCGTGCATCTGTTCTGGAGATTGAGCTATTGAGGAAATCATGAAAAATGCTGCATAGCAGCGCCACTTGTTTAGCGATTTGCACCAAAAACTAACTAGTACCAAATTATATCAGGACTAACTGAATATAAAATTTCATTAAATTCCGTGCATTAGTTCTTGAGATAGGGCGCCCAAAAAATTGGTGTCACATACAGACAGAGAGACGGACAGACTGACAGGCTCACAGGCAGACATTTTGTAAAAACATGTTTTTCGGAATCTCTGACCCCATAAAACGTGTAATTCCATCGAAAACTGAAAGTCGAAAATTTTCCCGGATCCAATAATTCCTTCTTGTAAAGATAGAAAAAGTAAAAAAAAATATTTCAAAACATATATTTAATTAAACAAATATGATTGCTTTAAGAAGCTATTATAGATTTGAAATTTCTAAACTATTTTCATTTCGAATTTTTTAAGAACTACATAAAAGATTTAATAAAGCATTTTAAATAATATCTTAACAGAGAAAATTCTTACCATACAGTAATTCGATCGTTAAAGTTTCATCACATATTTTGAAAATTTCTCTTATGGAAAAAAGATTTATTTCATAAGTTTACATCTGTTTACAACACACTAAAAGATAAAATCAATTAAAAAAAATTATTATACAAAAACATTTGCGATTAATTATCTACAATAATGTCATTTGCAGTTAACGAATAATCTGCACAGTGTTTTACCAAACGTTTTAGAAAATAGAGACTAGTTCTAAAAGATATTGTTTCTTTAAAACGTATCCATTATTTAGTCAATTATTAAATATTTGAAATTTTGTGAACTAAAAATATACTGTTATACAAAGGCACAGAATGTAAAGTATATTTATTCCTAAATAGAAGGCGGTTGTTTTGAATGATTTTGAATGTGGAAATATATGTCGAAAAATATATAATATATGCGTACTATTTTTATTAATTCTTCAACTACTTCTCAGCAGTGAAGCTACCTTTTAACACTTTGCGGCCGAGTGTCAGAAAATAACCGCCCAAACTTTCAGTACATGATTTTAGTTTTATATTCTATTCTCACCGCTATATTTTAAAAGCATATTTTTTAGTAAATTTCTTTTGCATGTGTTGTCATGGTGTAAGTAATAATGTTTCTTATTAAAAATATTTGTGCCAACCAATAAACCAGCGTTGCCACGCTATAGGGACCAGGGAATTCTTCGGCACCAGTACTTTCTAACTGGGAATCTGTCTTTAAATAAGGCAAAATTTCGTATGTTTAATCTGGATATATTTGTTAATAAAAAATTACTGATATTTTGACTGGAAAATTCCCTGGAGCGTGGTAACCCTGTAAACTCTTGTAAGAGATGCCTGTGTTTCGACCGCAAAATATTAAAGGAGTTTCATTTGTTCAGTTGTGTTCATTTATTACAATATGTGTAATAATATTTCATTAAGAAATTGCTCAATATGAAAATTTATTATCTTTAATTGTTTAAAGGTATTCTTCTAAAAACAACATTTTAAGCAATATACAACATAACTATTAACATAGGACTCTTATATAGTACGAAGACCACTTTTAATTAAACAACTTCTTCTTAAATGTTAAGAAAACCTTAAGTTTGGTAAATTTATTAAACAAACAGTTGTTTTCATGTTTACGTCAATTAAAGACACACTAAACGATAAACGATGTTAAATGTCATAGCATTGTATTTAACTCAAACAGCTTGAATTAATGAACTACCACAACGTCATTTGCATTAGAAAGCAATTTAAACCATAATTTTACAAAAAGTTTTAAAAGAAATACGTGGCAACATTGATGATATTCTAATTGGTGGTGTGAAAAAAAATTGAGAAAAATATTGAATTTAAGAAAACTTTACTCTAGGTGTCTAAAAAGCTATTTGATTTCGTACAGTACATGCAAATATGAGACACTTTGAACGAAATTTGTTAAAAATATATTGCAATGTATAATATCGCGTTTACATCGGTTTTTTAAATGTATAGATTTGTATTTAATCACTGCATTTACAAAAAGAATTTCTTGGTTTTTCATTAAAACCCTAGTAGCATCGACAGATCGTAATTTTCTCGGCCTTTCAACAATTCCTCGAAATGTGCTCGAGTAATAACACAGGTATATCCATGCGAGCAGTACCTGAGAACCGGTTTTCGATGGGCACAATTTCCTCGGTTAAAAGGTATCATTATGAGCATAATTACCGAGGAATATGTGCTAATCGCATAGTCATGTGCAACAGATAACGGCGCGATATCAAATCACGGTGAAATAAGCTAGAAAACGCAGTTTTTCTGGAAGCGTGAATCTGATTGGTTGAAACACGAGAGCTACGAAGATCCCGGATGAAGACGATGTTGTTGTTGACGGCCGTTCGCCAGGAAGAAGGAAGCGGTCGCCATTGCTACACCGCATTATCCTTGGAATAAATACATTTTTTCCGGAAATATGTAAGTACCTATTTCATTCTTTCTGATGTTATTACCTTTTTCATTTGACAATGCTTCTGATTTACACACGTTTTCCCGTGCTCTTGATTGTAATGCACCTTTTTTAATAGTCTGTGTAATTGTTTATATTTAATCTTATATGACAACAAAGCGCAATTTAAAACTGAAAAAAAAAATTGATTTCATTTCTGATTTTTGGATTTCGGAGCTTGGCAAGTCTGTATGTAGTAGGGTGTCAACGATTTAAATCAGTTGATTTAAATCAGCGATTTAAATCATGATTTTAATCAAGTGTTTTTTTTTTAAAAAATCATTGATTAAAATAAAAAAAATTCTAAATGTTTAAAATGACGTAAAAAGTATTCAAATCTAAGATGAACATAATTTGGAAAGTTTCTACAGGTATTGTGACTTATGAATACACAAAACAAAGCTTTAAATAATTGTTTCTAAGCATAATTCCTGAGTATTGTGAAAATTTAAGTACAGTAAGTTTGTAAAAAGCATGGTTTTTATCTAACAAACATAAAAAGCATTTAATTTAAAAATGATATTTCAATCTAATATAATTTACAATGCCATAATTTCCTTTTAATAATCAAGTTATTCATTCTTTTATACTATACAATAAACATAGCAATAGAGTGTCAATGATTTTAATCAATTGATTTGAATCAGATGATAAAATCACATATTTTCTGATTTTTTAAAATAGTGTGAAAAAGCATTATAATCAGTAATGAAAATGATCACTAAATCACTTGTAAAAAATGTAATATTTGTTATTGTTAATTATAAAAATATTAAACTGTGTAAAAAGAAGCATTATACATTTAAAAAAAAACATCTAACTAAATGTTAAATAACTTCAAAACATTATAATATTTAGTAGCTATTCAAATATTTTAATGTTATGGGGAAAAAATCCGATTTAAGTTTCAAAAATACAATTTTTGTAATCTATTTTTAAATTATGTGTGAATTTGCTGTATACATTGCTACAATTTTTGATCGATTTGATATACATACGCTTTAGAACCTGTGTAAAATTACTGGCTGCTTTATGTATTTATCAAACTATTATTTATCACCTTTTTTCAATCACTTTTTCAAAAATGTAGATTGTGTTCTTAAAAAGTTAATTGTTTAATAATTACAAAATTTAATCTGTATCATCAATTTAAAATTAAATGCAATTTATCAATAACTTTAAAATGTAAGCAGTATTTAATATTGGTTTACATAATTATTACAAAATATTAATGCACATAATGTTGTATGTTACTAAAGAAATTTTTAATTTGCAGTTTTTTGTAAATTCTATAATTGCATAATTAAAATTTTATTAATTAAAGCAAAAAAACATAGATTATGTTAGTAACTGAAGGGTTGTTCATTTTTGAAATGCTTAATTCTTGGTAAATGTTTAATATTTTAACACAGGGAAAAAAATAAAAAAAATCTGATTTTAAAAAAAAATCGGTACAGATGTCATATTTGCCCCATATTGGCGCGATTTTTTTCGCTTGCCAATTTGGCGAAAACATCAACAGCATAAACAACATAATCCGGGTTACCACATCAAGCACTTTGGCACAAGTTAAGTACCTGTTGCCTATATGATATTGGCGACAGAAAAAAATCGCGCCAATATGGGGCGAATATGACATCTGTTCCAAAAAATCATGATTTTTTTACACCCTAGTATGTAGTAGTATTTTGTTTCTGAAACCAAGCAGTTTGGCAGCCAAAATCCAAAATGCTTTAGTATCATTCAGTCAAGATTTAAGGATACTAAACAAAAAACATCTTTTAACGCTTTCGTTTATTAACACACAAAACAACCCCTACTGCTAGGATATTTAAAAAGAAAAAAAAAAACAGGCAGAGGGGGGGGGGGGTGATATTAAAATACAAAAAAGTTCATAAAATACTCTTATTTTTATCGCTTATGATAAAAAATAAATTTTTGCAGGGTTCGCAAATATCAAAACAGCGGTAGAAATGATTAAAAAAAAGTCACTGGTCCCAAGGACCAGTAAACATCAGAGTTTACTGGTCCGCAGACATCGTCACTGGCCCTCTACATAAAATTATATTAAGTACTTTTAACCCTTTGAGTGACATCCCCCCCCCCTCCCAATCTCTCTCTCTCTCTCTCCTTTTTCATAAATAACATTTGGAGAACTTTGATATTTTGTTTGTAAAAGCATGTTAAAAGATAGATTGAATAGATCTTTTTTTTTTAACCAAAATTTTTCTAATTTACCGATGTTTTTGAAGACAAAATAATATTTTGTATTTATCGCTAATGCTGCTTGGGGACAAGTATTATAACAAATGTTATTAAATACAAGAATATTGTTTTGAATTTTTAATCTTATCATCTGTTAACCTTATGTTAATTTTTATAATGAAATTGAATGAGTTTTTGTATATCCCTTGCATATTCTCCCTTGATCGTCTGTCATCTTTTTTGTTATGACCGATATTTTTTTAGCGATTTTGCAACCCTGACTATTTTCAGCGGTAGAATTGATTAAAAAAAAATCACTGATCACAAGGAACAGTAAACATCAGAGTTTACTGGTCCGCAGACATCGTCACTGACCCGCTACATAAAATTATATAAGTACCTTAACCCTTTGAGTGACACCCCCCCCCCTCTCCTCCTCCGAGAATATAAATTAAACTTCCTTTCAGTTACCCAAAATTTTCGGCATAATAAAATGTAAAATTATATTTTGCTAAAAATTAAATAGTACATAAACAAAAACTGAAATTATTATGTTTTTTATTTCCGTCTATTTATTTTAACTAAGTTTTTATGCAAATTTTATGCTTATTGTAATGTTTGGTTGCAGTTTTCTCAGGGACCGGAAAATTTACGTTTACCTGTCAGAAAGGGGAAAAAGTTACTGGTCCTTCGGACCACTAAATTTTTTAAATTAGTGGTCCAATTGAATTTTTAGTGGTCTCGGACCAGCGGACCACCAAGGATTTCGAACGCTGCAAAATAGTCAAATACTTATTGCTGATTATAAATATTTTGAGATTTAATATAAATTGGAAACTAAAATATATTGCACCTAAAAAGAACACAATCTTTTTCTTTCTATTTACACCAAAATTGACAGTCAACTAATTGAAAACAGAAACAATTTGTTTTTCACAAAAAACAAACATTCACTATCAAGGGAATTTTTATACACAGAACAAAATATATTTTTTACTGAAGAATTTGAATGCAAATGTTAGCATGCCTGTATTTTTATTGCCTAACCTTTTTAAATGAACCAAATTAAATGAAAACGAGAAAATATTCTTTCTAATGAAACTATAAGTAACTCATTGTCTTCTAAATTAGGCAGTTTATAAATTAATATTGCTCCACATAAATATTCGTTCTACATTTACAAATCAACATTCAGAATCCTTGGTGCTCTGCTGGTCCGCGACCACTGAAAATTCAACCTGACCACTAAGGGACAGTCCATAAATGATGTCACACTTTTTGGCCCCTCCCCCCCCCCTTTGTCACACTTCACCTTACCTCTTGCCCTCCCCTCTTGTCGCATGTCATGCTATATTACATAACATATACTTGCAGTTCAGAAACAAAGCACTGCTTTATAGATCATATTTAAAATTTTAACTTTATAATTAAACTTTCATATTAACTTTAACTATTTGTTTTCAAGACATTTGTGAGCATAACTATAAAATATGATGTGTATTTATTTTGTATGAAATAATATTAAGGTTTACGACAAAAAACATAAATTAATATGCAATAGTCATAAAATATTAATATGAAAGAGCATTTGAAAACAGTAGTATTTTGGAATTTGAAATGGAATTTAATATATTTGGCTTTAAATCTTATCCTTTAGTGTTGACTCTAGAAAAAAAGGGCCGCCGGGCGGTAATTTTTCAAAAAGGGAACACTATTCTAAAAAAAGGGAACACTATCTAAAAAAGGGTACATTTCTTCAAAAAGGAAACATTGTTCTAAAAAAAGCACATTTTTTTTTTCAAAAAAGGGACACTTAAACCTTGTTCACAAAAATATTTTGAACTGGTTTGTTTAGAGAGCCTAGAATTTGTGATATTTTTTCGGGATCAATTGGATTGCCACGAGGCACATAGG
Source organism: Maratus speciosus (assembly GCA_963932465.1). NCBI lineage: Eukaryota > Metazoa > Arthropoda > Arachnida > Araneae > Salticidae > Maratus > Maratus speciosus. The sequence goes on along the minus strand of OZ010786.1, from coordinate 501,871,561 downwards.
AAATGTTGAAAAGGGCAGCTGGGCGTATCGGGAGGGTTTAAAAGAGCTGCCGGGCGCAAAAAAAGAAATAAAAAGGGTCGCCTAGCGCTGCGCCCTGCTAAAAAGCGGCTTAGAGTCAACTCAATACTATCCTTACTTTATGAGTATAAAATACTTTCAAGGATCGATGCAGGTTTTTATTCTTGGGGCCCATTTTGTGAAAAGTAAGTTATTTTTGTGAATTTTATAATATTTTTGTGAAAAATAGCATTTTGTAACGAAAGTGGAAATCCAGTTACTCATTCGAACCAAGAATTTATAAACAAAAACTTCTTTAAATCCCCTTGCTAAATTTTTTGTTTTTCGTGATCTGGTTTTATTTACAAATTACACATTTTAAAACAGTTTTTATGAAAAAGAATGTTATGAAAGGGGTTTTTATTTATTAAAAGGATTTATTTTCTTATCTATTATATGTTTATTAAAAGGAATTTTGTGAAGGGGCCTATTTTATTAAATAGATTTTTGTGAAAGGGCCCTAAATAGCCCCCAAATTTTGCATGGATCGACCCCTGATTTTAATTTCAAAATAACTTCAAAATTTAATCTGCTGATTTTTAATGCTTTTATTTTAACCAAAATGTGTGATGTCACATTTCTTCTTACCCCCTCCAATCCCCTTGTCACAATTTCACGAACCCTACTCCAAGCATGACATTAGTTGTGGGCAGCCCCTAATTTGAAAAATTTAGTTGTCCGCAGAACCAGTAACTTTTCTGCCCTCCCGATCGCAAATCACAGTTTTATTTTATTTTTAACAAATTAAAATTTCACATTTTATTAATGCTGAAAATTTTGGATAACTGAAAAGTGAGTTTGGTTTATATTCTGGGGAGGGGAGAGGGCTCAAAGGGTTAAAGGTGCTTAATAGAATTTTATGTTGTGGACCAGTAAATTCTAATGTTTGAGTCCTTGAGACCAGTGACTTTTTATTAATCAGTTCTGACACAGCAAATTTAGCTCGAAACATAAAGATTGGGGGATATATATATAATAGTAGAAATAAGCAAAAAAAAAAAAAAAAAAAAAAAAATGCAATTTTGTACCAATCATTCTGACAGCCATAGTTTGGTTATCTTCACTGCAGTCTTGATTGGTTGTTGCCATACTTTCTTAGCAATCTTCTATAATTAAAATGCACAGACAAGATATTTGACTGTGGTCCAAAAATGATAAACATGTAACAAATGTGACCATATTACACTTATGAACTTTATGGTCTTAAATCACATTGTTTGGCGACTTTTTTTTCTTTTTTTTTCCTTTTTTTTTAATATAATATATAAGTGAACTATTAAATACAGTCAACTCTGTGAAATCCGCTGATGTATAATCCGCCAATGTCTATTATCCGGACTACATGTTAGAATGTAAACAATGAAAATTCCATTAACAGTTAAACTCTTAGATAAAGTTAAATTTGGTTTTTTTTTTTCATAAGTTATCAATTCTCCAATGAATAAATATTTAAATATAAATTGGACATAAATGTTTAAATTTCCCAGGGCAACAAAATTTTATCTCAGCGCGAAAAGTAATGATTGTTCATAGACTATAGAAAAAAATTATTGACAACAAAGCAAAACTGAAATTACCATTATGTTGTGTCAACGTTTAAAAAAATTAATACAATTAGTAAAATAATAATGCATTATGTTTTTCTTTTACATTGTAATTATAATTTGTGTGCAGTTGTTTCTAATTTATTGCCAGACTCTAAAAAGTAAAATGTAAACAAATGGATGATCTATAATCTGCAAAAATGTGTAATCTGCAAATCCTCTGTCCCTAAGTGTGCAGATTTCACAGAGTCGACTGTATATAATTTTATTTTTATTTTATGAAAATCAAAAGGGTTTTGTCGTAAAGACGAAAATAAGCACTCGCCACCCGGCGATTAAACTTGAAAGACTGGCGACTAAAAATATGGAAGGAACCGGTCAAATGCAGGATTTTGTAAAAAAAAAAAAAAAAAAAAAAAAAAAAAAAAAAAAAACTCAAATTTCATCAAAAAATCATGAAAAATGCCGCTAATTTTGTTAAGAGATCGCGAAAGAAGTGTAAATTTCGTCAAAGGATCGCTAAAAACTCGAATTTCGTCGAAGGATCGCGAGAACTCAAATTTCTTCGAAGGATCACAAAAACTCAATTTCTTTGAAGGATCATGAAAACTCAATTTCTTCATAGGATCACGAAAACTCCAATTTCTTGGAAGGATGGCGAAAACTCAATTCCTTCGAAGGTTCGCGAAAACTCCAATTTCTTCGAAGCATCGTGAAAACTCTCATTTCTTCGAAGCATCATGAAAACTCTCATTTCTTCCAAGGATCGTGAAAACTCTCATTTCTTCCAAGGATCGTGAAAACTCGCATTTCTTCGAAGGATCGTGAAAACTCCAATTTCTTCGAAGGATCGTGAAAACTCCATTTCTTCGAAGGATCGTGAAAACTCCAATTTCTTCGAAGGATCGTGAAAACTCGCATTTCTTCGAAGGATCGTGAAAACTCGCATTTCTTCGAAGGATCGTGAAAACTCGCATTTCTTCGAAGGACCGTGAAAACTCGCATTTCTTCGAAGGATCGTGAAAACTCTCATTTCTTCGAAGGATCGTGAAAACTCTCATTTCTTCGAAGGATCGTGAAAACTCTCATTTCTTCGAAGGATCGTGAAAACTCGCATTTCTTCGAAGGATCGTGAAAACTCGCATTTCTTCGAAGGATCGTGAAAACTCAATTTCTTCGAAGGATCGTGAAAACTCGCATTTCTTCGAAGGATCGTGAAAACTCGCATTTCTTCGAAGGATCGTGAAAACTCGCATTTCTTCGAAGGATCGTGAAAACTCGCATTTCTTCGAAGGACCGTGAAAACTCGCATTTCTTCGAAGGATCGTGAAAACTCTCATTTCTTCGAAGGATCGTGAAAACTCTCATTTCTTCGAAGGATCGTGAAAACTCGCATTTCTTCGAAGGATCGTGAAAACTCGCATTTCTTCGAAGGATCGTGAAAACTCGCATTTCTTCGAAGGATCGTGAAAACTCGCATTTCTTCGAAGGATCGTGAAAACTCCAATTTCTTCGAAGGATCGTGAAAACTCCAATTTCTTCGAAGGATCGTGAAAACTCCATTTCTTCGAAGGATCGTGAAAACTCCAATTTCTTCGAAGGATCGTGAAAACTCCAATTTCTTTGAAGGATCGTGAAAACTCCAATTTCTTCGAAGGATCGTGAAAACTCCAATTTCTTCGAAGGATCGTGAAAACCCAATTTCTTCGAAGGATCGTGAAAACTCAATTTCTTCGAAGGATCGTGAAAACTCAATTTCTTCGAAGGATCGTGAAAACTCAATTTCTTCGTAGGATCACAAAAACTCCAATTTCTTGGAAGGATTGCGAAAACTCAATTTCTTCGAAGGTTCGCGAAAACTCCAATTTTTTCGAAGGATCGCGAAAACTCCAATTTCTTCGAAGGATCGCGAAAACTCCAATTTCTTCGAAGGATCGCGAAAACTCCAATTTCTTCGAAGGATCGCGAAAACTCCAATTTCTTCGAAGGATCGCGAAAACTCCAATTTCTTCGAAGGATCGCGAAAACTCAAATTTCGTCGAATGGCTGCTGAAAAATCGTGAATTTCATCGAAGGATCATGGGGGGGGGGGGGATGCAAATTTCATCATAGGGCACGGAAAAGTTCAAATTTTGTGAATGGTTCGCAGAAAAGACTAGAACGGGCTCTGTGACAGACTGACAGAGGAGCGAGACGAATAGGGTTTCATCAGATGAACGAAACCCTAAAAATTGAATTTCAAGCCCTGTCTTCAGTGGTTATAAAATTTTTGCGACGATTGATAAATCCTGCCATTTCATTTTACGATTGATTGATAAAATTTACTCTGTTTTTCCTCTGTTGAATTGAAAAATTGCATGTTTTTTTTCTGAGATGAGTAGACAATTTGATATTTTTCCCCATTAATCGATCACAATTAAAAGATTTCGCAGTTTTTTTCTTGTGTGGAGTTGACATATTTCTTGATTTCCCCCCCCCCTCTTTACAATCAATTAACAAATTTTGCATTTCCCTTGCCTATTCGATGAATTTAGCTGGGTTTTTTTCTCCTTCGGCCAATTAGTGAAATTCAGATTTTTTTTTGCAGCTGATTGATGTATTTTTTGATTAAATTAAATAAAAGGGTGAATAAAAAAAGCAGTAAGGACCCCTGGGTGCATAAAGTAGTTAGTAGTAGGGCCGCCGGGCTTTATGCCCTGACAAATAAGCCCATAGTCAATACTATTTTTACATTACCAAAATTCCTTTTTAGGTGCATTCGTAATTATATAAATATGTAGCTATAGTTGTCATTCAGTCAGTACGTCTGTCTGTCTGTCACTCTGCATATAACTGAGGAAAAACTACCCAACCGAATGTTCTGAAATTTTAAATATATAATTATTGCAATATTTTGTTGAGTCATTTCAAATTTTATGAAAATCAGATCTATAGTTTAATGACAGGGATAGTCTAAAGTTTTCCATTACATTACGGCCAATGAGAAAAAAAAAATTCAAGTGCATTTTAATGATGTTACAGCCTTTCGAACAGAATGAAATGGATATGCACTTATTGAACCGTACTAAAATATACATTCAGTGAGTACAATATGCGGTGCAAAAAATATTTATAAAACTAGCTATAGTACGAACGCACCTCATTAGCTACGTTTGACGTGCAATTTCCAACTTGTTTTTGTGTATCAGTACTTTAATGAAATCCAATATTTTTTTTACATTTCAATTACTTTTTTTTTTTTTAATCCTTAGGATATACCTAGAATTCCTGAGAGTCCACTCTGAGAATGCAAACAGTGTTCCCCTTGCAGCGTGACTTTGTAGAGAAATCTGTTTAACGGTAATTATAATTATGTTTATGCTAAAGAAACTACTTTTTGCAGTAGATGCTGCTTAATGTGATTATGTGTAATATCAGCCTGTTAGTGTTTTCAAAATCATCATGTCTCGACCTAAGGCATCATGCTAAAAGCATCGCTTTGTGTGAAAAATATTTTGAATTATATTAAGAATTATATAAAAAAATTCAGTTGCAGTTGGTTCAATATATTCTTAATGCAGCAAACCAGTCCCATGAGATACAAATGTACTTTTTAAATTAACTTAATTTTTTATATATATATTTTGCTAAATCATACTTAATTAATGCAAAATTATACCCAGGTTTCACTGATAAATGTATATGTATTATGTAGAAGTTTAAAGTGTTCTGCAAAAAAACTCAATAAAGTCCCAACCCCCCCCCCACCTTTTTTTTTTTTTTAAAGAAAACCCCGAGTTTTAGACCAGTATGCTGGGTGTTTTAAAACCCTGTATATTGTTATCAAAAACTTGTGGTCCCGAAGTAATCACATTAAGCAGCATCTATACTATACAGTGAAACCCCCGATCTATCGTTCCAGCATCCATCGTTTTCCCACATTGACCGTTTTACTTCTATGGTCCCTGCACAAATTATACTTAAATAATGTTAACGAAACTCGCATTCATCGTTCGTCAAGAAATCTTTTTCCCGCATTCATCGTTGTAAAATTTTTCTCCCCACCGAAATGAAATTGAAGGTCAAGCGGATCCATATGACATACAAACTGGAATTACTTCTTTTATCCTAAAATAACTCATTTGAGCTGTTTCGGGAGGGGGGGGGGAGAGATTATCAAGAGGTCGTACATCTTCTTGATGCCAGAATAATCAATTGTTTTAAGCAATTTTACAGGAGAAAGCTAGTGAAATATCTTTGTTTCGTGGAATAAGCAAAAGAACGTACTCCAAAAATAGAGCTTCTGCAGGCTATTCATTTTGTACTTTCAGCTTGGCATGGAGTAACTTCTTCATTCCATCCAGAAGTGTTTCGTGAAATGCTGTTTTTTTGCGAAAAACTCATGAAGAATGCTCAACAGAAGGGAAAGAAAATAATGAATATGCTGACGATAATACAAATGAAGAGTGGTTGCGTGTAAAAGAGGATGTCTCTGTTACAAAATTTAACGATATATTTCTATTGATCGAGATGTTGCGACATGTGGTGTCCTAAGCATAGAAGAAATGTGTGATGATGCAAAAAATGAAAATAATGGCGAAGAAGCAGAGGATAATGTTCATGCCGATGAAGCTAAGCCTACACCAGCGCAAAGTCTGTCTAATTTAATTACGGCATTTGAAATTATACGAACTTTTTTATATGTACATGAAATTACAGAAAATGACCAGAAATATGTTGTACATCCTGAAAATTTGTTGTTTAATTTAAAAAATGAACGAAAAACTGAATATAAAATTACTCATTTTTAGAATAAATATCCATTTTCTACAACTTTGATTTATTTATTTTACAGTTTGGTCTGTAACAAATTAGTATTTATTAATATACTGTATACATTGCATGTATTAGTAAGTAATGCTTAAACTTTGTTTTTTTTTTTTTTTCCCCGTGTTTTGACGTTAAACCACATTCATCGTTTTCCTGCATTTATCGTTTTTTCCACACACACCTTGAAAAACGATGGATCGAGGTTCTACTGTATTTAAATATTAATAAATTTGTATGTGTTCAAACTGTTCAAAGCAAAAAAGACAGTATTTATATGAAACATTTAATTATAGACTTTTTTCCATAATTGTATTAAAATATGTATTACTTTCCTTTCTCTTCAGTTTGTAGAATTTTTTTGTTGTTGGATTCGTATTGATTTTAAGCAGAAAATTCGTGTTTTGGTTGGTATAAACTGATCCATGTTAAACATTAATGTTTTTGAGTTACCAGACGTAATTTGACGTCTCTTGCTACTTCAAAGAGTATGTTAAGTTATACACTAACGTAACAAATACTTCTTTATTATAGGGGCTATGACATAATTCAGTCATGACCGAGTTAAGATTAAGAAAGTGTGATTTCTTGGCAAATATTATAAACTGTCGTGAAAGTGAAATTGCGACCAATAAAAAATGTCTAACTATATATGGCTTATTTCTTATTATATATATATATATATATATCGTATTAATTGTTATGTTTTATTTATGCATAAATTAAACTAATAGTTTTTTAATGTGTATATTAAATGGTATCAATATAAAACAAATAATTGTTTGTGCGTTTGATACATTGATAACTATTTTATAAAGATATTTCAATCTGTGAATGTTTTTAAAATGTAAATAAAGGTTGCCACAAAGTGATTTTGAAAATGTTGATAAATTGCCAAATAATTTTTGCAGTTGTAATTATTTATGAGTACAAAAACAACGAAGATAATGTGTCAAATGATTTCTGCCAAAATATGCCAACTGACTGTGAATCTGCAGTAACAAAATATTTTAAGCACTAAAAAGTAGAAAATATAAATAAATAAAAAATGTATTTAAAAATATTACTTTTTTATCATTTCAAATTTTCAAATACTTTAATATTAATTATGATTACACATTGAGTAAACAGTTTAGAAGAAGTGTAGTTATAATTGTTTATGAGTACAAAAACAATGAAGATAATGTGTCAAATCATTTCTTCGAAAATATGCCAACTGACTGTGAATCTGCAACAACAAAATATTTAAACACTAAAAAGTAGAAAAGATAAAAAAAATAATGTATTTAAAAATTTATATGCCTACTCTTTTTATCATTTAAAATTTTCAAATGGTTTAATAAATATAATTATGATTACACATCAAGAAAACCGTGTAGAAGTCTATTTTTAAGGACCATTTCATGTTTTTTATCCAAGTGTCAGTCAAAAGGATGAATTTTCAATAATCGGGCCCATGCCAAATTAACGTGTTGTAATGAAAAATTCTTTTAACTACATAAACTTGCAGTTTTGAAATAGAGATGCAACGAATATTCGGCCCATTCGGCTTCGGCCGAATATCAAGTCCATTATTCGGCCTTGGCCGAATAATACACTTTAATAAATGTTTTTATATTTACACAGTATAACTTTTTAATTTGACAATTTATATTCATCATATATAATGAAAATTTTATTTGAAATTAACTATCACTTTTTTTCCCGTTAACTTTCATACTCCGAATGGATTTTATGTACCCATTTTTATATAAGAGGCTAATTTAGGAATCATGTTAAAAAAAAAATTATGCTGTATCAGTAAGTACAAAAAGTATCTGTAATAAGCTAACATAATCTGTTAAATTTAAAATTAATCTATTCAAAATTGTTTTAATACAGCTGTAACAAGCTAATTCAATTTTTTTTTTTTTTTTTTTTTTTTTTATCATAATGGGAAGTTTAACATTTAACCCTTGTTACATAAAAAAATATTTCTTTCAATAATATTTTGAATTATACCTATAAAGAACATAAATATATGATTGATTAGATATAGATGTATAAGATATTTAAGTCGTATATGTTGCAATAGTTAAGGGGGTTTTTTTTGTTGTTTTTTTGTTTTTGTTTTTTTTGTTTGTTTGTTTTAGTAAAATACGCATAAAAGTGAAATATAATTTAAGTGATTTTTTTTAAGTCTGTTACTATTTCTTATTAAATAATGAAAGAAATGTAAATACTAAATTCTTTTAATTAGTATGCATTTATGTTTTAGATATTTTTTTCAAGAATAGCATTGTAATGCCTTAAAAAACAGTTAAAATGTTTTCAATAAACGTAGATTGTGATGCAGAAATAATAATAATCAGCATTCTCAGATGATAGTCTTTCTTTTTTTTTTCCCCGTAAATGTTACCTGTTTCTGAAAAAACCTCTCACTATATATGGTACTTCCTGGTGCAGAAAGGTACTTTTTGGCTAATTGTGAAACATTTAGAAAGTCTTCCGAATTTTTTGCCCACCACCCCAAAGGACGCTGTTGTCTTTCTAGTAGTTGCTGGAAAAGAAAATTACTAATTTCTTTTACTCTTCACATTGAGGCGCACTTTCTAAAGAGACTTCACTGCTGACAGCAAATAATAATAAAAAAAAAAATAATAAAGATAAATAAAAATTTTGTTAATTGTGAGCTTAATAATAAAGTCTATAGTGATTTCTTTCCACCATTTTAGAGGATATTCCTTTCACCCTTTCTATCAGTGGTTTTTCTTAAGATATTAAGATTTCTTATTTTTTATTTTATTTCATCTGAAAGCTGAAACTTATGTTTCCTAGTACTTTTAAAATTTTGTCATTATTTTAAAATACAGCAACAACACATATAATATCTATTAAAATGTAACTAGACAGTACCTGATGAACTTTTGCCAAGAATTTTTTTTTTTTTTTTGGGGGGGGGGGGGGAATTATATTATTGAGGCAATTTTTAGGCCGAACATGGCCGAATATTTTTTCAGAGTAAAATAATGCTTTAAAAAATAAAAAATTTGTACATAAATAATTTTTTTAAAGAAAACAATACATTTTAAATGTGAAATATACAAGAATTGTGCATATAGTGCATACCATATTTTGTTTTTAGGCCAAAATAAGTTCATTATTCGGCTGCAACTTGGCCGAATATTCGGTATTCGGTTATTCGGCCAAACCACTATTCCTTGCATCACTATTTTGAAAGGTGTTATTTTTAAAGATAAACGTTGAATGCTTATAAATTGTTTTTTAAATTGTTGTTATTTTTTTTTACCCCTCCCTTTTTTTCCCCTCTTCTCCCTCATGTCTGTGGAAACATAAATAATTTCGAAATTAGAAACTCCCCCCCCCCCCCCCAATTGTGAAAATTTGGCTTTTTTTTTTCTCCTCGGGTTTCCAAGAATAAAAATTATACAAAATTGTATTTTTTTTTTTTTTTTTTTTTTTTTTTTTTTTTTTTTTTTTTTTTTATGCACCTTGGACCTGAAATAAAACAGATGTTGTAAAATTATCTGTGTGACTGAAAATAAAGCCAAAATGGTAAATTTTCTCTTCAATCTGCATGCAGTCTGTCTCAAATCGAAAGGTCTGTGTGACATAAAATAACGATGGTGGTGTAAACTTTTTACAAATTTTACAGCAGTTCATTGAAATTTAATTTTTTTTTTTTTTTTTGGGGGGGGGGGGGGGCGAAATTGTTTTCAGAAAAAAAGTGTCATCTTTTTTCTGAAAACTTTTATCTCTTAACTTTAGTGTAGCTCAAAGAATATATTATAATTACATATGTAAAAGGCTGATGGGCCCGCAAAATATTCTGCTATTTCCAAAAAGAAAAACATGATTGGGTGATCCATTTAAACTGTATTTTACATGTCATGCTAAAAATGTTGTATATGCAACTGACAATATTGCCATCAGTTTTAATAGTTGTTGTCCCGGTAGCAGAATGTTTGAAGCAGGAGACGAGCTTCGCAGATTTTCTTTTCTCTTTTGCAGATTCTTCTTCGTCAGACCTTTATTTTGCTTCATAGTATTATGTTTAGCTCTTTCTTTATTACTTAATACAAAAAGTTAATATTGTTATTAATAAAATATTTTAAAATGTCTAAAAACGTTACATGTAAGTGATTGTTTGATTAATTAACGCTTCAATTGTAAAAATATTTTACCTGCAGATTATTTTTTGTCCCTGAAGTATCTGTCACAGGCACATGGGGAATTTTCTGCTACTGGTGTTGTTGTATAATAAAAAATATCTGTTATACTACAAACTATGAATAATAACTGGTTAAATTCAGTTTTTGTGGTACTTTATTCTTTCTATGGGGGGGAGGATGAAATCGACCTACTTTTTCGGCTCAATGAATGGTATCCTGCCTTTAAAGAAAATTATAGAGGATTCCATGAAATCATAAAACCACCTTTTCTTCATAGCAAAAAGCTGGTTTTTGTTGTTTGAAATAAGATTTTGGGTGAAATCTGTAGGGTATACTTGATAAGTACCAGGTTTCAATCTGAAGAAAATCTCCAAAATTGGCTCTTTGTAAAATGGTTATTTAAACACTGAAACTGTTTATAGAAACAAAGTGTAATTTTGTATATGAAGTCTTAATTTTTTTTCTTTGCAAATTTGCTGGTTCCTATTTGGAAAGTTTTATGTTTGTTAATTTTAACTTGTATATAGAAAAATTAACTGAAATAACAGTAGACATTAAAGGTCTGCACAGACTAAAATTTTCAGGTTTGGCCTTAACAAATTCTATCTTGGCTTAAAATTTTTACAATTTTGCTGTTATTTCAAATTGTGCAGACCCAAAAAATCCAAGATTTAAAAAAAAAAAATACTAAGCTGGGGCCAAAATCCCAAATTCACCTTCAGTTTCTTTTTTGAATAAGTATTCAATCCTTTTCAAAAGATATTTTTTCTTTCTTAAAAATTTCAAAATGGACTTTTTTGAATGACCCCATATATCTCTCATTGAAATAAAATACAAGGGTACTAAATAAAGCTTACTGAAATAAACCACAGTTTTATATGTATATACACAACACATGATTATGCACAAAAATTTACTATTTTTTTCTCTTTTTGTCTAGCTTTGTGAACTGCATTTTACATCTGATGACATTCATGATATCCCCTCTCTACACTGCAGAAAATGAAATATTGTCAGCAGTTTTGTTAGCTACATTTAAGAAAAGATGGCATTCCGTCCTGATAATTTGGCTAGAACACTTCTAAAACAAGATACTTCATGTAATTACCCAGATGACAGACTTCAAATAGAAAATACAGATCAACCTTCCCTTGCAATTTTTTTTTCCGAAGTTATTTTAAATGCATTAGTTTTTGTTTGTTCCTGTTGGAACATTAATTATAAACAGTGTAATTGATGCACTTATATATTTAAACTTACCTTGAATTTCTTTTGATGTGTATGTTATATTATGTGTTATTTAAAAATAAATAAATCTTAAATTTATATCAGAGTTAATTAAAGTTTGCTTTTGAAATTATTAGCTATATTTGAGGACATGAGTTTCAAAATTCGCCTCATCCAGAAAATCAAATTTTCAGAAATCGTGAAAAACCTCTGATCACGTCCATTGGTCTTCATTCTAAACCAAGATTTTACAATGCCAGAAATACACAGTAAAGCTAGTGTTTTGCAGATTGTATTGTTTTCTCAATTCATGTCCACCAGTACCAGTAGAATAGAATGACAGAGAAAACTCGATTTTTTAACTTTTAGATAAGACAAGTTTTGAAACTGACGTCCTCATTTAATTCTTATGCATGAATATTCAATAAATATTTTATTACTTCTACTTTTTTATGGGATGTGATTGTACACAGCCACGTTTGAATCATTCTGTGACAATAAATTGCTTCAGAAACTTATTTAACTTAGAAGATTTGTGTTTAGATTTCTATGAAGAGTTACGGGAAGAAGCAACAATTTTTTTTTTCTGCCATTGTTTAACCTTAATAAAACTTTCAAATAGTACATTTATATGAAATGAGCAAGTTAATTGATCAGAATTTAAGTACTTTTTGTGTACTCTAATTTCAGATGTACATAGTTTGCAGCCGATCCAATAAATTTTACATCAAGAAAGTTTCTTTAAATATGTTGCATAATATGTAGAAAATAGAAATAAGATAAATCTTATTTATTAATATTTCTGGATCTAAACATGTTTGTTTGATCAGCAGAGTATGCACTAGAAATTGGGGTATTTTATTAATGTAGTAATTAAAAAATGCAGATAGTATATGTAGATTCTTAAAACAACACTTCAAGTTTAGAAACAATAAGATAAAATAGCTAACATTAATGGGATGTTTTATGTAGGCATAGAGATATAAAACTGAAAAAAAAATGAATTAAGATAATGTATGTTTTCAGTCATCTGCCCTAATATCTAAACAGCATAGCTGCCAACTTGTACGGATTTTTCATACCACTAAAATGTAACAGAAAATTTTAGTTAATTTAATCACCGCAATTCAAGCAATTTTAACGTTTAAATAAATAAAAAAATTCTATAAAATTTTAGTGGTAAGAAAAATACGTACAAGTTGGCAGCTATGAAACAGAAACTAACAGGAGATGGATGTTGCTATTAAACAACAAAAAGTACATTCAAACCTCATTAACATGTACAAAATTAACCTGGTATACTTTTAATATGAATTGTTCCTACAATGCCTGTCAAAATTAATACAACAATTTTGCTACTAATAATATAAACTATTGATGATAACATGAGGGAAAAACTTTTAATTTGCCTTGAAATTTATGTTAACGAGGTTTGACTGTATAACTACTACAGTAGTATTTTAAATTTTGTTTCAGTCATGAAATTTATGGATTAATAAACAAAAACAGTTAAATATTTTAAATAATATCACGAGCATTAAAGCCTTTCCTTATTCCACGTTGTGTGGATTTGTTCGCATTCAACTATTGTGACCTATGCATCTGGATGCGTAAGTTTAGGTGTTGAAAATTTTTTTCCTACACTTCCAGAGAATGTTGATCCTGTGCTAATGAAGCCCAATTTCATAATGAATATAAATTTATGTAACGTTTTTGAATGAAAAAAATCATTGCAGCAGTGTTTTGGGAAAAAAATTATCAGAAAGGCTCAAAAAGTTATTTTCAAATAAATTGGACAATTAGATTGATTAATAATTATTAAAATATTAATTAAAATAGTTTTTCTATCTAATTTTCTTAAATCATATTAAAGATACAAATATTTCAGAGGGGAAAAGACCTACTTTACAGAAGTTTTCACAGACAATACAGTCTTGAAGTATCAGCGTGACATAAGATTTTTCCTTAAACATCTAGGTAGTACTAATAGAAAAGAAATTAACCGTAGACGTGAAAGTTGTGAATATTAACCCCTTGAGAGGCGATGGGATATATTTTATCTCACCTAAGTTTAATCAAGATTTGCACCGGAAACTTTTAAATAAATTTTATTTTTGTAACTTTGATGGAAAAAACTTGTAAAATTGCTTTTCCTTATTTTGAAACAAAAATTTTCAAAGATCCGGTGTGAATTTAACATTACAGGAACACAATCACTTTCTCAAGGGGTTAAATGAAATGGATTTGAATTAAAAATGGGACTTGCAAAGCTGAACCTAATTCATACATTTGTTTTAGAAATATAATCTGTTATTACGGTGTGCTTCTTCAAGAGTTTTATTTTTTATACTTTACAGATATGAATTATGAAATATTTAAGAAAAAAAAATATAAGCATACTTATTACCACCTTCCCACGTAATGAAAGAAGAAAAAAACTTTAAACCAGAAATTTTATTTAATGAAATAAAGTATATTTCAAATCTCTACCACATAGAGGCAAGACACATTTAATTAAATAAATTTTCTGGTTCAAAGTATTTATTTTTGGGAAAAACGGCTTATTGGCAAATATGGGTATGTGTTTGGGACAGTTTGTGTGATAAAAAATGGTCTTTATTTAAACGAGGAGGGTGTGAGGGCCTTTTTCTTTTGTATGCCTCTTGTCAAGGATCTCCGAACAGACCTAAATTGTACCTAATTAGACACATGAATCCCACCTTAACCCTCCCCCCCTCCAAAAAATGCTTATTTAAAAATATGCACTCTTGTGAGTTATGAGTGTTTATACAATAGTATAACTTACTGAATTATTCATATGTACCTTGGTAGAAAAAAGGCCCAATGCATTTTTCATCTCTTAAAGTCGAATAAAATGAAAGAAATAACCTTTCACATTTTAAAATGAAAAATTTAAAGGGCAAAAACTTATCAAAGCAGAACAATAATTTAGAATTAACAAAATTCTTTTAAAATATTTCTATCAAACAAAATGATAAACAATAACAGTGGTAATTGTTAGTCCAATATTAATACTTAAAAAATCCCTTTTTTAAGTATTAATATTGGAAAATCCCTTTTTTAGAGCCTTTTTTTTTTTTTTAATAAATCAGTTTGAGTTCAGCAAGCAAACTTTATTTAAAATAAAAGGCTCTAGGAAGAGGATAAATAATAGAATTTAATAGGATTATTTAAATGAAGGAGTAGTATTTGTTCAGAAATAAACTAAGAAAATATGGAACTTTAATTCAGCCCCCCTCCCCCCTCAAAAAATAAAACAAAATTTGGATATTTTTGTTTAAATATTTTGTTTCAAATGATTGTAGTAAAGCTAATAGAAATTAAAAGTGAGCATATTTAAATTTCTAACTCCTAAAATTTTAATGTATGTATATTTCGCAAAATCTGAAAATAAATATTCTGAAATCGCTTTCATTTATACACCCAACCAACCAATCTATAATTCATCGCTTTCTCATCAAAATTTGCTTGATAACTCATCTAAAAGTCATCGGACATTCATCGTCATGAAATCGTACTCCCCGGGGATTCATCATATTTTTTTCTAAAATTCATCAGGTTGCGATCATCCATAGATCTAAGGCCAATGAGACATTTCTGAGTAATTGCCGATGAAAATCATCCCTGTCCGATGAGAATACGATAATCGGCCACTTATCGTGTAATCGGATTTCGATGAGAGGCCATTCAAGGGCCAGACACAATTTGCTACTAGGGAAATAGATTAAAATCAATTATGAGTATTTTGGAAATATAAACCCGCACTACGTATTAAGTTAAAATAGTGCTATAAAAAGTGATAGAATATCTTTTTTAAGACTTACGATCGTTTCATCGCACAATCGGCGACATTTTCAAAATCAATCATAATAGAAAATATTTTCACATTACTTAAAAACAATAATATAGTAAACAATGTCACGAGACATGAAGCATAATGAAAATATTGCAACCATAAAATAAAATAAAAATTAAATTAGCTATTTGCGAGCGTGGATTAATTTTCACATAATTTAAAAACAACAAGGTAAACAATGTCACGAGACATCAAACATACTGAAAAACATTGCAAAACATAAAATAAAATAAAATTAACTTGGCTATTTGCGAGTGTGGATTAATTTTTACTATTATTTCTACAATTACTTAGTATCTCTTTCCAAATTCTAGGTAAATCAAGGGACACAGAATCATTGCAAATATTCTCGTTGCGTAAAAATATTTCTATTGATTCTCGGACTATGGATGGAAAATAAAATCTTGATGGATAAATTAACTTGCTATTTTTAAATTCAATCTGTAAAGGTTCTTCGCTGCATAATCTGGCCAAAGCTGTGGTTCTTCTATTGTATTTGATGTCTGCTATATGTTCTTTGATTCTAGTTTTAAGTTTTCTGCTTGTCATACCTATATAAAACTGCTTTGTTCCATCTTCTTTGGTGAAAGGTATTTCGTATACTCCTGCTAATTGGTTGGACTCAATTTGATCTATTTTCTTGCATACTATATTTTTTTTATATTTTCATGGATGGTTTTGCGACTAGGAAGATATTGAATTTATTGAGTTTATATTTTAAACGTTCGAAGAAACCAGGAAAATATTGTAAAGTGGATAACGTGGAATTTTGTGGCTTGAAATTTCTTTTCTTTTTGTTCGTCAAGCTCTTAATTAATTTTTCTATGGTGCTTTCTTTGTATCCATTGTTTCTTGCAATATCATATATTTTATTTATTTCGTTATTTAAATGTTCAGGGGTACAAACTGTGAAAGCTCTCTGAATAGAATGTCTAAATGCAGAAACTTTGTATGAAAAAGGTGCTTGCGCATTATTAGGGATAATGGATTGACTGGCTATGGGCTTTCTGTACACAGTGCGCTTTATTCCTTGGTGCGTCTTGATTAATAATACGTCTAAATACGGTAGAGTACCATTTCCTTCTATTTCCAATGTAAATTTAATTTTAGAATCAAGATTATTAATCTGGTTCAGAAAGTTATTGAGCAAGGTTTCTTCATGTTGCCATACGATGAAAATATCGTCTACGTATCTGATCCATGCATGGGGGGTATAATCCAAATTGTATATATCCATTTCAAGAGGTCGTAATATGAATTCAGCTAATAGTCCTGATATAGGAGAACCCATTGGAGCTCCGTTATTCTGTTTGTATATTTTTCCGTCGAAAGTGAAGTAATTATTATTAACTATGAGATTAAGAGCACTCTTTAGAGTAATTTTCATATTTTCGTTAATACTCTCCATGTGGTCGATGCAGTTATTTATATTAGTAACGGCTTTTTGGATATCAATAGATGGGTATAAAGAGACTACATCTAGACTGGCAATTAAATAATTCTGAGGTAAATTAATGTTATTCAAATATTGGATGAACTCATAAGTTTAATTAATTACATGATCAGAGTTGGGCAAAATATTTTTCAATAAAACTACAAAAGCTTTTTCCATAAAATATGTGGGGCTTGAGCATTTATTTACTATTGGCCTTATTGGCATATCTATTTTGTGGTCTTTGAGTCTGCCGACAATTGCTGGGATTACTGCTAACTTATTAATGCTACTGCACTACGTAGTGATGTATATATAATTACAATTTTTTTAATAAATAAATTCAGTACCTTATAGCTACTATATTTAAATAAAATTAACCACCCTATGTAATCATATAAGTCTGCTATTAAATAAGGTGGAGAATTTCTCTTTAAAATTTCTTGTATCTAATCATAGTTTAAAAAATGAAAATAAAATTCCAACAGTATATATTTAAAGTATTTATTGTTGTTTCATTGAATCAGTCATAAAATCATCAATACCAACTAAAATAATATTCAATCTAAAGTAATCATTTTAATTCAAAATTTCGATAATAAAACAATTCGTACCTAAATCTTTTACTATATGTTTTAAACTAATTACTTTATTGAATGAAACTTGATTTCGTAAGCAAATTTGTATTTATGTCACTCTAAGCGATAAAATCTACTAAACAACATAATATTAGTTTCACCCAAATCTTTTAATTTAATTAGCTATCACAACGTCATTTGCATTAAAGAACAATTTACACGATAATTTTCTAAAATTCTCAAAAAGACGGGATAGTTTTAATGATATTGTTATTCAAACAACCACTATTTATTTAGCAGGTCATTAGGGACTTTGTATATCAGTGTTTATTATCATCAACACTTGTTTAAGAAAATGGATTTTCCTGCTATGAAAGGGTGTATAATTCGAAGAGATTTAGTTTAGAATTAATAAAAGGTATTTGAAGTGGTATAGTAATAGAAAATTAAAATGTAAGACATTTTCTAAAATATTCTTTAAGAAATACGCTGACATGGTACAATAGGTTACTGCGAGGAATTTTAAATATGTTTGTTTAAATCAGAGACTTAGTATGTTATTGTTTATTATGTTTAATACTTGTTTTGTAAAATGAATTTCCCTGCTATGAAATGATACAAAATTCGGAGGAGTTTTAGTTTAGAATTCAAAAAACGTATTTGAAATGGTATTGACATAGAAAATTAACATGCAAGCTAATTTCAAAAATATTCATTGAGAAATACGTCGATGTGGTACAAAGGTTTACTCCGAGGATTTTTAAAAGTGTATACTTGAATCCTATGAATCTTATATATTACAAAGCAAAACCAGGAGCATGGGTAACGCTGATGTCCTGTTGACGATGGCAATAAACATAAGGATAAATTTCACTTTTTTAGAAATAATGTAAATTCTAAATATCCCACAATTTTAATTTTTACAATGTCGAATAGGAAACAACAAGTACTTTAAATGCAATTCGTTTGAATCTCGAATATCTATTAGCACATATTTTATTGATTATAATATAATTATCAAGCATGTTTTTTTTATGTTTATCCCTGTCATGTGCAATTCGCTTTGGAAGATTGATACATTTTCACTTAAAACAATATAAATATTTCAGTATCTGTTGTTTCCAGCTCAAGAATAAAATGAAAACTTCATAAATCAAAAAATAAAAGAATAATACAAATCAAACACTAATTTAACAGATATGTAATCAAACTGCGCGCTTGAACATTGAAATAATCACACTTGAAAATGTTTCTATAAATAGTGAAATTTTTGGCTATTGATTTTGTTATTAAGGGGACCTTCTACATTAGAAGACCAAAACAAAAAGCACTTTTTTATGTTTTTTTTTTTTTTTTTTTTTTTTTTTTTTTTTTTTTTTTTTGTAAGAAAACTGAATGATGGATCTTTTTTAAATTTTAACAGTTTATTATACATATTTTAAGGTATACACAAGAATTTTTTTTATTAGATTTTGTTGATTCTACTCTAAGTTATAAACAGATATGTTCAACCGCATTTTTTGACACGGTGGGCAAGATTTAAAAAAAATCTACTCACTGGATCGGATCATCTTGATTTTTTTTAATTAAAGCCTATTTAATTGCCTTCGATATGAATTAAACCTTTTACTAAAATTATTTTTTAAAAAGCGATTAACAAATAAGAACCAATTTTTTTAACATTTTTTTTTAAAAATCAGCCATTACATAACTTTTTTTTACAAAATGTATGAGTTCCTTTAATTTAATTAGAAGATATACTCACGAAGTTTACGAAAAAAAAAATTATTTTTGTGTTTCATATAATTCTAAAAGGCACTATCCTACCCACTGTCCAGATGAAAATTTCCAAAGCAGTTGAACATATTTGTTTATAACTTAGAGTAGAAGCAACAGAATCTAATAAAAGAATTCGTGTGTAATACCTTAAGATATGCACAATAAACTGTTAATTCCGTCGCATCCTCTTCAACAACAGATCGCAAAGATAAAACTTCAGACGACCAAAACCTTCATCGATAAACTCTCTAACTCCCGTTTCGAGAAGAAAAACAGTTTACAAATCGAAAGCAGTTCCACCGAGTCATCCACAGATTGCGACAAATTACCTACGTTGAACTCAATTTTTCCCGGTTAGAATCGACCGATTGTAAAACGATATTATTTTTCAAAATGAATACCTATCACAGAGAGAACTCGACTACACAAAAAAAAAAGTTGGAAGACTTATGGAGATGGAATGGCATAAAAGGTCGAGAAATCACGTTCCCAACAGTTCTAAGAAACTAGAGATCTCTATTGTCAAAACTATCCTCGAAAACAAGATTCACACCTTTAAATGAATTGGGAAGCCGTAGCTCGCTACGGTATAAAATGTATTCTGCGCAATAGGAAATTAACTTTGGTGAAATTTGATAGAACAGTTGATAAATTGTAAATAAAACTAATATAGTTACTAGAAAAATTGAATGAATGCATTTCAGACAGTAGCATACATGACAAATTCGAAGCATTTCTAGGAAAAGCGGAGCACTGAAGCAATCAGGAGCCATTTTACGCATATGAAGCTTATAATGTCTATGAAGATAAAGAAAGGACAATTGAAGGACTGAGAGGATGAACATGTTATGCCACATTTTCTAATATTTTTTTTTTTTTTTTTTTTTTTTTTTTGATGCAAGCGTTATGAGGTATCCTATCATATGGTGAAGCTAAAATGCCAAGATTCTATTTAGTCTTGAAGATTTAAGACATTATTCATTAATATTTAATATTTTAATATTTAATAATGTCAATAATATTAATAATTTTTAATATTTGAAAGTTAAATATGAATAAGTTTTTCTGAGAGAGTTTAGTACCATACCTGTTAATACTATACAGCAAAAACTTTCACCTCAAATTTCTCGAAATGTAATTTTTGTTACTTAACATGTTCTTCCACTTAGCTCTTCAATTAAAATCGACGCTACTTTAAAAACTTGAGTTGGCTTTCTTCTTACAAAAAGAAGTGAAATGCCATCCAAAACAAATCATGTAATAAACAATTAAATTAAAAAAATCAAAAAACCCGAAAAGAGAACGCGAAAACCTAAAACCTAAAACCTAAAACCCGAAAACCTAAAAAGCGAACTAATTATTTCTCATCAATGTGAAACTATTTTTTTCCATCCCTAATATTAGCTCACACTCTCGCTATATATATATCTTCTTCAAATTTTCAATCGTTAATAAAATACTTATTATTAATCCAATCAAGCTCAAATAATTTTTTTTAAACTTGAAGTGTATGACACTTGATGTTAATCCAGTTTTTTTTCAAATATTAATTCGTTAATTTAATTAAATTAATTAATTTTCAGTAATCGAGAGAGCCCTCTTCTTGCTCAATGCATTTTAAGCGCCACTCAGGAGGAAAGAAGAATAGGTGAAAAAAATTCTCTAATTGACCTAAGTAGGAATTGACTTAAAATATTTTTTTTATATTACTTGTTTATATTACTTACCTATTTTTTTTTATATTACGTGTTTATATTACTTACCTTTTTTTATATTACTTGTTTATATTACTTACCTTTTTTTAATATTACTTGTTCATATTTCTTACCTATTCTTTCTTTATTTACTTGTATTGATGATTTTTAATTTGTGTTTGATTGTTAGTTCCTACCTATAAACACTGTTTTGATGAGGTCTAAAGATGTCTGTGATAGTTAGAGTTGCAGTAAAGCTAGAGATCCTACATACACAACTTCCAGGTTGTATAATATTTTAACGGGGCTTCTAACTGTAACACAGTCAATGAAACATTGTCTTCATTTTGAAAGACCTATTCAATGATGTGCCACTCAATAGGGTGCGTAATTTTTTTTCGCCTCTACCGCCATTTTGTATTTTACGGCCACCATTTTGAATTTAAAAAAAAAGAAGCCTATAACCATTAGGCCATTAAGACGAATTGATAGAGACCTCATTCATTAAAATCCATCCAGCAGTTGGGATGTTTTGAGGGTATAAAGAAATCCACATACACAGATACGCGTGAAACACATAACCCTTCTTTTCAGTCGGGTAAAAAATTAGTAGAGTCTCGTGACTCTTTAACCGCAAAAAGTTCTGTGATCATGTGTAGAGCCAAGTTTAGCTCGCGTATTAACGCTGACATTTTACTTCACAAATTATTCGTACTCTCTACACCTTTAGTTAATGATTATTTTGTGACTTGGCAATTACGCAGCACGAAAATGCAACGGCTGTTGTTTACATTTTAATATTAACTTTTATTTATAAAGTGTTGCATAAAATAGTATTTATAAGAGAAACGAACGTATGTGTATATGTAGCGTGGATATAATTTTACATAACATTGTAAGCCCGTGTGCGAAATCTCCCACGTAGTCGAGCTAGATGTATGAGTTTTGGGTGAATTTCTTCCTATGTAACGTGAATACGAGCGAGTCGCCTCTCTTAGAAAGACCTCCAACCAATACATCCCTCCTTGAGACTTCTATCCCTCGCATTCACAATCAACCTTAATCAAATAATTCCATCCCAACTCCAAACATAATAAAGTGTTGATGTAATAACTTTCTTGTGTTGCGTAATTGCCAAATCACAAAGTAATCATTAACTAATGGTGTAGAGACTTGGAGTAATATGTGATTTAAAATTTCAGAGTCAAGCAAGCTAAATTTGGCTCGACACATGATCTCAAAACTTTTTACAGTTAAAGAGTCACGAGACATAGCTAATTTGTACATTAGATGTTTTTGATGGGATTGATAATTTGCATGTATTACGTATAAAAAATCTATAACAGGCTTTATTTAAAAATATGAGGAATGTGAGTAAGTAGGTCACAAACTGATATAAGAGGTCGGAAAATAGTAGTAAATTGTTTCCAAATACGCTAATAGGTGGAAGCATAATCCAACTATAAGATGTTAATTTCCAATTTATGAGGCAGCAGTTGTAGAAGACGAGCAGGGTAGTTCAGAAGTTGCTGACGAAGAGTGAAGTAGTCGTTCAGTTGAGATTGCGACAAAAGAATCAGTGCGGAAGGTTAGGAAAATGGATGCTATGCTGTCTATTGTTGTTCGCATGTCCGCTCTACCATTTCCTGTGTATCTGTTAAATTTTCTTATCTATGTATTTATTAATAAAGCTTTAAATTCGTTATAGAATATTAGCCGAAAATAAATGATGAACTATTTCTATTGTTTTAAATGCGAAAATGTTTATGTTTCATGAATGGGCTGCACTTAAGGGGAATCTTCGCGTACTTAAAAACACCCGCTCCGTAATGTTAATCCTATGGGCAGGCTATTTTCGAATTTCTCGTTTTAATTTGAATATTTTTCAACGATTTTTTTGCATAGGCTAGATGATGTCGATCTTTAATATGACTATTTTTTTACTTTTTCGATTTTGGTTGCAGATTTTTTTTAAAAAGGTACTTTCAGTTTCCAAACCGGTTTCGAAACTGAAAGTACCTTTTTGTAGCTCAGCTATCCTATGCAAAAAAAAAAAAAAAAATTGTTTAAAAATATTCAAATTGAAACGAGAAATTCGAAAATAACCTGTCCATAGGATTAACATTACGGAGCGGGTGTTTTCAAGTGCGCGAAGAATCCCTTTAATAGAAATATTGATTTTGAAAGAGATTATGATTGATGTACACTTTATTTGTCTTGTTTGTTTTTATAATGGTTAATTAGTACTGATGAGACCTTGCGGTTGCTTAGCAAAACGTCTACTAAATTTATTTTTTCTGTTTTAAATATTTTTATAATAATTTTATTTTAAAATGTATTCAAGTCTGTCTTACGTTATTTATTTTATGTAGTCATTTAATAGAGGTAGATTTTAAAAAAATTACTTTTAAAAATTGTTTTAAAAACCAAGAATAATTAGTAAATGCATATGCACTTTTCAAAGAAATGATATTTTAATCTATATTTTGTGCTCTAATCGACGGTGTAAAGCATAAAATTAAGCGGTTTTTGGGAATTATTAAATTTTCGAAAAAATGTGAAATATATTGATCAAGTTATTTTCACAGTCTATATGACGTCCTCGTTACACACGGACAGGATTTTTCTATAATATAGATAACAACAAAGGACAATCAATTATACGTCATTATTTAACTGTTAGTGTCAAAAGTGATGTAGCAAACTCCTAACGAGATTATTCGTCTATCTTATCAATCAGTTCAATGTAAGTGATAAAGTGCTATGTAATAATATTCAAATTAGTTACTAATCAAGCAGAATAATATTTTAAAGTTACATGTGTCACCTTTGTTACGTATTTCATCTAAAAGTCTGTTTGAAATAAAAAATACAAAGAGCAGACGCCTCAAAAATAGGCATAAAAGGATTCCAATCTAAATAATGACAAGAATTTTCTAACATAACTTAAAAAAAAATATAAGTGATAAATAACAAATATGTATTCAACTTGGGAATAACGCATAATTGCAGTAATGATTGAATACTCGTAGTACATATAATAAAAGAAATACTTCAGAAATGACAGCAGCAATTAAGGACAGAAGAACTTCCTACTAAAAAAAAAAAAAAAAAAAACTTAAATAATTAGAAAAAAATGTTCGAAAGAGATATCAGCTGTCAGTCATTATTTAGTTTTTTGTGTCAAATGTGAAATAATGAATGCATAACGTTATTGATTATCTCATCAATCAATGCAAAGCAAGCAATAAACTGACAGGTAATAATATTTCAATTAGCCAATGCCGATGCAAAAAATGCCTTAAATTACCACCTGTCACTATTGTAGTATATTTGAGACAAAATCTGTTAATATAAAAAAAAATCCAATTACAGACAGGTTGGCATTTGAAAATTAATCAAGAAAAAAACTCAAATATAAAAACGAGTAATAAAAGCTGCCTAATTCAGTAATTAAATATTTGATGCGGAATAAAATAATTTTTGATACATTTTTCAATACAAGTACGATAATAACTGAACGTGTTATTAAATGCTCATAGTCCATTTGATAAATGAAATACCCCATAAATTCAAATAATAATTAGAGATAAAATGAATTGTTACTGATAATCATACTATACAAAATTTAAACCAAATTCTCTAGCTCATTTATGTATATATATACTAGCAGGAATGACCGAGCTAAGCTCGGTCAAAATTATCTTTCTGTTTATCTCGATATAATTTTCTCACTGAATCATTCTTGCTGTTTTAGATGCAGTTAGCTTGACCGTGAAACATAGTGACCCAAAATGACCCACTAATCGAATTTTTTCGAACATGCGACCTGTCACAATGCTCTTCTCGAGCCTGAAAACAATGGAATACAAATTTAGTGAAAATCGTTAGTCGTTTTCTAGGTAAAATAAACTTGATCCACGTTGATTCAAAAAACCACTAATCGAAATTCATCGACAGATGTGAGCTATTTCAATGGTCTTTTTGTACTGTAAAACGGTATAACAAAAAAAAAAAAAAAAAAAAAAAATGCCAAAATTGTTTGAACTTTTTTGAGATGCCGTTAGCATGAATCCGACACATTATCAAAAAAATGACCCACTAATAGAATTTTCTTGAGCATGCGACCCAGCCCAATGGTTTTATCTTGCCCAGAAACGGTATGGTACAAAGTTTTGTCAAAATCTTTTGAGCGGTTTTTTAGATACAGTTAGCTTGATCCTGATCCATTGTGATCCAAAATGACCCACTAATCGAATTTTCTTGAACGTGCGACCTAGCCCAATGGTCTTCTCGAGCCCGAAAACGATAATATACAAAATTTAGTCAAAACCGTTTAAGCCGTATTTTAGATGCAATTAGCTGGACCCTGACCCATTGTGACCCAAAATGACCCACTAATCGAATTTTCTCGAAAATGTGACTTAGCCCACTTCTCTTCTCATGCCCAGAAACGGTATACGTAATATAAAATTTGGTCAAAATGTTTTGAACATGTTTTTAGATTCAATTACTTTGATCCTGGCCCATTGTGACCCAAAATCACCCACTAATTGAATTTTCTCGAACATGTAACTTAGCCCAATGGTCCTCTCATGACCAGAAACGGCCTTACATCAAAAAATTTTGTGAAAATGTCTTGAGCCGTTTTTTAGATATAATTAGCTTGACCCTGACCCATAATGCCCACTAATCGAATTTTCTCGAACACGTGACCCATCCCAATGGTCTTTTCGTGCCCGAAAACGATAGATTACAGAATTTCGTCAAATCGTAGTGCCGTTATGTAGATAAACTTAGCTGGAACCACGGTGACCCCAAAATGACCCACTAATCGAATTTTCTTGAACACGTTACTCATCGCAATGGTTTTTTCGTGCACGAAAATGGTTAGATACAAAATTTAGTCAAAATCGATTGAGCCGTTCTCTAGATATCATTAGCTTGATCCAGACCCATTATGACCCAAAATGACCCACTAATCGAATTTTCTCGAACACGAGACCCATCCCAATGGTCTTTTAGTGCCCGAAAAGGGTTAGATACAAAATTTAATTAAAAGCGATTGAGCCGTTGTCTAGATATAATTAGTTTGACCCTGACCCATTATGACCCAAAATGACCCACTAATCGAATTTTCTCGAACACGTAACCCATCCCAATGGTCTTTTCGTGCCCGAAAATGGTTAGATACAAAATTTAGTTAGAATTGATTGAGCCGTTCTCTAGATATAATTAGGTTGACCCTGACCCATTATGACCCAAAATGACCCACTAATCGAATTTTCTCGAACACGTAACCCATCCCAATGGTCTTTTCGTGCCCGAAAATGGTTAGATACAAAATTTAGTTAGAATTGATTGAGCCGTTCTTTAGATATAATTAGTTTGACCCTGACCCATTATGACCCAAAATGACGCGCTAATGGAATTTACTCGAACACGAGACCCATCCCAATGGTTTTTTCGTGCCCGAAAACAGTAGGGTGCAAAATTTCGTCAAAATCGTTAAAGAAGTTTTCTAGATAAACTTAGCTTGACCTACGGTGACACAAAAATGACCCACTAATCGAATTTTCTCGAACATGTGATTTAGTCCAATAGTTTTCTCGTAATCTAAAACAGTAGAATACAGATTTTAGTGAAAATCGTTAGAGCCGTTTTTTAGATAAAATTGGCTTGACCCATATTGACCCAAAAATGATCCACTAATCGAAGTTTTTCGAACATGTGACCCAGCCCAAAAGTTTCTTCGTGTTGAAAAACGATTGGATGTGAAATTTGGTCAAAATCGATTGAGCCGTTTTTTAGATATATTTAGCTTGACCTTGACCCATTACGACCCAAAACGACCCACTAATCGAATTTTCTCGAACACGTGACCTAGCCCAATGGTCTTATCATGCCCGAAAATGGTAAAATACAAAATTTCATCAAAATCGTTAGAGCCGTTTTTAAGATAAAATTTACACACACACACACACACACACACATACAAACACAATTTTTGCTCGCATTATAGTATAAGATATATATATATATACTGTAAAAGCACTTATTTTCGCGATTTTCGCGAGCCCGTCGTAATCGCGAAAATTTAAGCCTCGCGAAATATATTTTTTTTACCACTCAAATAATAATAAAAAAGATAGAAAATTTTCACTTATCCAAAATTTAACGATTACAGTTACTTAAATAAAAAATAAGTAAAAAAATTTCTTGAATACTTACAACTATTTCTTCAATGAAAGCAATAACGCAATTAATAAAATGAACTTTTCGTACAAAAGGAATTTTCTTTAAATCCCTTATGCAAAAGGGGTTATATTTAGGTAGTGTCGGGATTTTTCAACTTTCGGTTCTGTTCATGTAAGATTCGCGAAATTTTCAGCTCGCGAAATCACCGATATCTTCACTTTCGCGAACATAAGTGCTTTTACAGTAATTCATTCACAATAATGCGGTTTTTGATAATTCTCGGTAATGTTTAATTAATGGTTATATATGTATATATATATTACTGAAGATAATTTTTACTTTTTACTTCCAGCATGTGAAATACAAAAATTTTGTTCATGAATGAATAAGTCTTTTTAAAATAATTTTAAATGTGGAAGAAAGCCCAGATTTACTTTACAGCTTTAAACAGTAACCAAACTCATAAGTTTCTTATTTATTGTTTCTGAACATTGTTTGCTTTTCACTTTAATGCAGTGTTTTAAAATGCAGAATTTATAATTGTTGTTATACTAGAATACTATTATCATGCATTTACACGTGCCTCGATACCCCCCCTCCTCCCCCAAATTAGCCAAGAAACTAGCTAGCCTTTTAATAAATTTCTTTAGTCCATTACAAATTCCAATAATATCGAAGAGTAACATGATTTCTTGTTAAAAAATATATTATAAATTATTACCTTAATTTATCACAGGAAATGAAATTCTTCTAAAGGAATAAAGAACAAATAGTAACAATCAAATATCTTTTATCAGCCATCACATTTAATAATAATCCAATTAGTAACAAATCCATGAAATGAATGTCTTAAATTTCATGTGGTACATTTATTAAATATTTTAAGGAAACGCTCCTTGAAAAATTTTGTGAAAATCTGACGTATCAAAAATAGATTTTAAAAAGTATTGGTAATAACAGTTGTTTATTACAATTTACAGAGATTCGATAGAAAAAGTTAATAATAAGAAATATATTTTTAAACACTAACGTAATAACCGTACGATTGCGTGAATAACCGTACGATTGCTAAATACTCGTAGTACCTTTGACAAATGAAATACACCTACAATGCCAGTAAGCATTAAGAATAATGATTGCTATTAAAAATTATATTAAAAATTAATATAAATTAAAAGCTCACTATAGTTTATTGTTTTCACTCTGAATTCAACTTTTAAAATTATTTTTAAACACGGAATAGGTCTCATATTTTAATTAAGGATTTAATAATAATAATAACACGGTTCACAGAAACCATTTTATGTTTTATTTCATGTTTATAAATTCCCTTTTCCTTATAAACATATGTTACACTTTTTTAAAATAGTGTGTTTTAAAACTGTTTAAAACGGTCATTTTACCTGCTAACATTTTTCCTTTATATCAGCTGATACGATCTTGTGCAGTACACGCCTGCTATGAAATAAAAGCACTTTTCGTATTGATATATTATTCGTCATTGATTGCTTTCTGTTGGCGGAAGTGTAACATATATTCTGTAGTATTTCCTATAATTTAAAACACTCATTACATTTATTCATCTTTCACTAGTTGTCCTTCTGCAGTAAGATACGTGCTTTGTTTAAAAAAAAAAAACAACAACAAAAAAAACAAACAAATAAGCTAAATGAAAGCTATCTTTCAAAATACCTGAACATTGTCTTTAATCTTGTTTTATTAACACCGTTTATTAGCACTGTCAAACAAACACTGTACCTTTACTAATTGTACTAAAAATCTTTATTAACGCTGATTTTTTTTCTTGCTGACTGGGATGTTTATTCAAGTTCGTGCTATTTTTAAACCACTGAAGGAAATCTCACACTTTAAAAAACATGAAATGAATAGATAATAAAATTGAATGATTACGAATACCAATTCACTCAAACTATCTACATTAAGATGCTACTGTGTATATTTTCGGAAATATTTATGCGTAATTTCATAGCATAGATGTCCCTTCCAGTCCAACTTTTTGAGATCTTCAAAAAAAAAAAAAAAAAAAAAAAAAAAAAAAAAGGCCAGCCCAAACTGAGCCCGACGTTAAAGTTACATTATGTTGATAATAAGTCATATTTATCAAGCCCATGTTTTTTAAATGTCACCATTATTTAACGACAGATATTTGCTATTTAACAAGAAGACGTTTACTATTTAGAAGAAAGAATAATCTTTTTCAAATCCATAGTCTTGGTTGCTGCGCTATACTTTCGATTCCAGTAACTTTTCATAAATAGGTGAAGAGGCGTATTACTTATTATATATATATTTTTTATTTCTGAATCAAATGACACCAACAGATGTTACAAATTTATTCCATGTTTTTATGAATACAAAGCCGAAAACTATACATTATTGCGGGTATAACATGCTTTTACAGCAACAATGGCCGGACATTTGCGAAGATTTAGGAAGAACTTTGATTTGGCACTAGAAATTAAGATCCTTTGAGTCCCAAAAATATGTTTTTGCTTTACTATCTATATTATAAAGGACAAACATATCTGTGCGGAACGCATACGTCATTCTGCGAATGGCAACACTTTGAAATTTGAAATGAAATTTTGGTTTTGCAATTTTCTCTACTGCAAATTTTTAAACTTCTAAACATCGCACATTTTAAATTTTTACACCGTCGTATGAGGAAAAAATGCTCTTTTAAATGCAATTTGTTTGAAAGCTGTATCTCAATTTAATTTTGAGATATTAATTTTTTTGTAGTTTTTAATACATTTTTTGTAATTGTGGCAACTGAAGAACTCCATTTCTGTTGAAAGTCGTGGAAGGTTGAAAGTAAAGGGAAAATAATCACGGAAGAAAAAAAAATAATTTATTACTGTAGCTTTTTATTGACATTTTCTCATAAAAACTGAAAAAAATAAATTGAAATTAAAATACGTGCTATGTCAGCGATTTTTTAAATTTCTAAATATCGCACATTTTCAATTTTTAAACCGTCAAATAAAGAAAAAAATCTGCTTTCAAATGCAATTTGTTTGAAAATTGTATCTTAATTGACTGAGTTATTATATTTTTTAAATAACTAGCCGCCCGTGGCGATCAATTTGGTCTCCCTTAAATGTATGCTAGGCATTATATCATGTTACTTTTATTCATAATTTAATTTACTTGCTCAATCCTTCGCCAAATTTGAAGATTCTGATAGAGAAATCGAGAACTCGCTACAGTTATGTTAGTCGGGCACATGTGATAAATCGCCAAACATTGTACCCGTCGCATTTTTTTTTTCATATTTCGTTAATTCAGATTAAAATATAACCCTTCACTCATTTTATTTAGAATGGGTGACTTTAATTTAAAAATAGAACTTTTAAAATTCATGACTTCCACTTAAAAAAAAAAAATCTTTACAAAAAGAGAAAGAAAAGAAAAAGAATAAATAATACCATAAACCATTTAATTTCAACATCAAAGATTGTTTTAATTTACCCATCGAGAAATAAAAAATGCTGATGGCGAGTTAAAAAATGCTATTGGCGAGAATTGCACCCAGCTAACATAAAAGTACGAACTCTTTGCGGTCATAGACACTTTTATGTAGTTTTATTTGAAAAAAAATATTTGCATTAAATCGGTTGCCAGAAAAAAATTTCTTTTCTCGCCATGGACCTTTTCACTATTTCGCCAAGTACCTATACTGGAAAAGCACCTTCATTTATTTTTTTATTTATTGTAGTTTAAATTAGATGAATAAAAGACGGCACAGGTGTCATATATGCACTACGTTGGCACGACTTTTTTCTGACGCCAATGCCATATACGCACCGGGGTACATAACTGACGCCAAAGTGTCGTTATTTTGCTTGATATGGTAACCCGGATGTAGTTGTTTATTTATTAATAAATTGTTTATTTACTTTTATTTTATTTTTTAAAATTATATAAATTGTTTTGTTCTATAGTTATTAATTAAACTTTTTATTTATTTATTGTTTTTCACTTTTTTTAAATATTACACAATAACCAATGAGATGCGTTTAATTCGGGCGTTGCCATTAAACAATTAACCGCCAATTGTTTACAATTAACCAATTGAACAATTAACCAACAATTAATCGCGATTTCTGTGCCACGTACGATAGCGTAATATATATATAGACTTTCAAGCATAAATTATTTTTTAATTTATCTCTATCACATGTAGCTCGATTACGGAAGGTTAATCCGCTTGCCCTTAAAACAATGTAAAATGTTCAGCATATGTTTTCGTCTAATGTTACATAACAAAGTTAAAACTTCCTCTATAGAAAAATAAATAATGTAATGTAAATAACAAACAAATTTAACAGATTGAACCACGCGCTTATGCACCGAAATGATCGGAAAGACTGACGTAAGTAGCAAAATCTTGGGTTAATAACTCCTGGCATGCGGTGACATGTGAAAGTATCGCTTTTAATAAATTTCAAAACTTTATTTGATTGCATAATTGATATTTTTCATATAAAAATTCTTTTTGATGTTAGTGGGCAATCTAAAATATATATTACATGTAAAAAAATAATTAGATTAAAAAAAAAATTGGTTTTCACTTATATTCTGTAACCCGAGGAGCTCGGGTTCGATCCCCTAGATTTTATGTGTAACAAAATTGCGAAATTGCGATCTGTCATAAAGTATAACATTCCACTCTATTTTAACAAGGGATTTCAACCCGGGCTCCCCGGGTTACAGACTGCATGTGAAATATATATATATATATATATATATATTTAATGAAATCTCAAACTGATTTTTTTACATTTAATATATATTTTTTCAGATATTTCACTACCAACACCAACATTCAATTTTATATGTTTGCAATGATGTATTCAAATAAAATTTTGAAATTTATTAAAACTGATACTTTCGTATTGGCCTCATGCCAGGAATTAACAGTGGAAGAAATCGCTAAAGATGGCTATTCTAGTATTTTTATTCTGATTTCAACGTTTTAAGCGTGGTTCGTTTGCATGTCTTAAATGTGTGTTTTATTTACATTTTGTTTTTATTTATGGATTGATAATGTTTAAATTTCATTATGAAATGTAAGCTGGAAATAAATGCTGAACTCTTTAATTTATAATCATTTAAGTACAAACATATTTGTCTTTTAAAATCGTTTGCCTGCAAGTGACAGAAACAGATTTAATAAAATCATGCTTGAAAAATATTTTAAAAACAATAAAATTTGAGTAAATTTGATACAGTTTTCAAACAAATTGCGATATAGTTATCAAACAAAGTACATTTTTTTTCTGTATTTGACGCTGTACATATTTAAAATGTGCGATACTTAGAAAATTAAAATATCGCAATGAAAGTAAATAAAAGTTAAATTTGATTGTCTTCTGTTGCCATTTGCAAAATTACGCCAGAGTTTCGCACAGATAGGTTTGTCCTTTATAATGTAGATAGATGAAACAACACTTCTTTATAGAAAAAATAACTCATCGACTTTTAGACAGTATCATTCTATTTAAAAAAAAAAAAAAAAAAAAAAAAAAAAAAAGTAACAAACTATACCTGTATTTGCCGTATTTTAAAAGCGTTGGGTTCCCCGATCATGAGTTAAAAAGTCATTTTTCCCGCCTAAACACGGTAAAACACTTATCGTATCGACTTGCGGATAATGTCATTCGATTAAGAATTGAAAAGTGCATAATAAACATTACCCTGCTTGATATACTTAAAATATTTCAGTTCTCCCTTTTTGAGTTTAAATCCCCTTTACCTGCCGCCCTAACATATAAAAAGCATATTAAAACAACTTCATTTTTTGGAAAACCGTCGGATCCTCATTTCTAGCGCCTAAAATGAAGTTCTTACCAAAAATTCGTCAAAGGCTACCAGTTGTCTATGAAAACCCAAATTTTATCTGTCCTGTTCATATTCTTATTGTTTATGAAATTGGGGACAGTTTTTTAAATTTAATGAACAAAAGTTTCTGATGTAATATTAAGATTAATTTCTTTTTATTCTATTATTTTTCATCAAAGTAAAGCAAGCATCACTTGAAACGAATGCTTTAAGTTTTATGTTACTAGGACTTCCCTCAGAGGGATTAGTCTGAGCGATATTGCCGATAACATAGATTTAATAATAACTTGTTGCAAGTAAAGAGAATGAGATACTGTCTATAATTGACCATATACTGGTTACAAATTCAAATGATGAAATATCTAGATTAGTGAATCTGAAAAAAAAATCGATATCAAATTTAAATCAACACTTCCCTCTGTTTAGGGGAGGGGTTAGTATTATTAATGGTAAATTAAAACGTTTCTGTTCATTTAACCTTAAGTTTTCAGACTCAGCAGTAACACCGAAATAGAAAATTTTCGAAAGTTTTTTGTTCCTGCACTGTTTTACATATCCAAAGTTTTAGAAATTGTTCTGTTGGGAGTATTTATGTCTTAAAAGTAACAGCCATGCCCATTTTCATGTTTATATTCCTAACAATTACACGTCTATTCGTTATTTAGATCATCGTTAGGACTTTGTCCGCTTTCTTTAGTCTTCTAAATTTCGATTTTTTTAGAATTCGTCCTAAAACGAACATTTACATTTTATAAATTACTACCATGCCAAATTTCAAGTTTCTAACCCCAAGAGTATCACAGAATTTGCAGTTTAGATCTTTTTTTTTTATCGTACACCCTTTTAATTTTCAGGATTAAAAAAAAAATGATCGGCATTTACATTTTACATTTTACATTTTAAAACTAATTACAACTAATTTCAAAATTTCTATCCCTAACAATTCCAAATAAATCGTGATTTAGAATCTTTCTAGAATGTTTTACGTTTATTTCTCACTTTAAAATTTTCAACCTTTTAAAAAGAGTTCCTAAGTGTTTACACCTTAAAAGTAGCTACCACACCGATTTTCAAATTTCTAGCACAAACAATATCACAGAAAACACATTTTAGAGCTTTTTTGTTCCTGTACCGATGGGAGTTGTTGTACCGACATAAAATGCAGTCTTTTTTGGAGCAGAGATGGTCACTAACATTTTTTTTTCTGACGCCACTATATTTTTAATCGTCTAGGTAGTTTCAGAGATGACACATCACAATCACCCAAACTGTTACTGCTTCGCAGACATGTCATATACGCGCCCCATATTGGCGCGATTTATTTCTGACGCCAATGTCCTTTACGCACCGGGCACTTAAGAGGCGCCAAAGTGTCGTTATTTAGCCTGATATGGTAACCCGGATGTTGTTCTTTATTTATTAATAAACTGTTTGTTTACATTTTTTTAACTATATAAATGTTTTGTTCTACATTTATTAATCAAACTTTTTTTTTTATTTATTGGTATTCCCTTTTTAAAAATATATATGTAATTGGTATTCAAAAACGGGGTTTTCGTCAAATCGGCGTCGAAAAAAAATCGCACCAATATGGGGTGTGTAGGACATCCGTGCCCTTATCTAATACGTGTTAGTAGATACATATTTTAAAATACATACGTAAACCAGTATATTACTTTTTCAGTGTTATTTTAATAGTCGTTTATATCATTTGGCAAAAAATCTCACTTTCTTAAACGCGAATTGCGTCAAGCTTTTTTAAAAAAGCAAAGTCCATATAACAATGAATTTCTGTGAAGGGTATTAAAAATATGGTAATAAAGCATTTAGGTGAGCGCAGGTGATAAATCGTCAAATATTGTTCTTATCGCCATCTTTCGCATTGCATTCTTTTAATTTAAAATACACACATTAAATACATTTAAAAACCCGATTTGACTCATTTAATTAAAAATACTAATATGTAAATAAATAAAAATAATAAGAACAGATAATAGCATACGTCAAAACATTTATTTCAAGATCAACAAAAGTTACAAGGGCGGAAAAAGGCAGATTTTGACAAAAAAAAAAAAAAAAAAAAAAAAAAAAAGGTGTTGGCATAATTTGAACCTGGCTAAAAAAAAAAAGTCTTTCCGGCCGTTGCCGGGAGGAAGAGGTAGCTTTCATATTCCTTATTTTTAAAAAGCAAGCTTATATTATTCAAACACACGAAGCTCAATTTCGTGGAAACCGATTACAGGAGATTCAATACTAATTTTTATCAATACTAAATCATTATGAATGAGAATTTCGTGAAATTAGTCTGCTTTATCCAAGCTGCTTTTATTTAAAATAACTTATATTTGGTTGCCAAATCCGGCGATATCTTGAAGTTCCTGCCATTTTAAGACAACATGGTGGATGAGGCTAACGAGTGAAGGTGGTAGAGACCTTAGTAATTTCTGTGCACATGCTCACTCACATCGGAATCGGTTGATCATGCAACACGATCGTGCTGTATAGTAGAGCTCAGCCGCATCTTTTACGTTTTGAAATATGATGAAAAGACAACAACTCAATTACAATCCAAACCAAAAAACATTCAGTGATGATTAATGGCTTTTTGGATAGGTCTTAATTTAGCGATGTGCCTTTTGAAGGTCCGGTCAAAAAATATCCAATATTAAGGGAATACCACCCATTTAAACTTTACACAGCATTCCATAATTTTACAATATAAAAATATCTCCTTCAATTTTTCTTTACTGTTGCCACATCCTAAAAAGCGGCAAAATAATTTAAAAAAAGTGATAACACGCGTATTTTGTTTTAAATGAAAATCAGATTTTCTCGCTATATTTTTGCATTTTTCAAATCGACGTCATTCTAATCAGAAAATGAAAATATTTCCTATATATATGTAAAACTTTTAACTAAACAAGTGTTAAAATGACGCAGTATCTTCATTTCAATGTTTTTAATGTTTAAAAATCTATTTTAATACAGGAGTTTAAATTAAAAAAAAAAACAATTTAGGAAAAGATAATAATTAAGAAAATCCTTTGCTAGGTATGACGTCAATTTCTGTTTAACTGACATAACTTTGTGATGGTGTTTTATTCTGAAAAGAGACTCCTGATATTTTGAAAAAAATTCTTATTATTATCATCCATAAAACGAAAGATTTATTTTTTATTCATGCGAAAGAAATTTTCGGTAAATGCTAGTTCATTTGGTTGTACTTACTGCATTTTCCTGCGTATTGTCAAAGAAATCGTATACTCCTATTGCACGCGCCAAAGAAAACATGCATTTTAATTTTAAAAGCTAAAACACTTTAGTATAATTACGTCATTATAATGCCAAATGAAATTCAATTTCGCGAGTTAAAAAAAAAAAAATAATAATAATATTGTTGGACCGAAAGTAATAATCTAAGACAGGAACGGCGAACCTATGGCATGCGTGCCATAAGTGGCACGCTGCAGATTATTTTTGGCACGGCATAGATTTAAGTTTAAATAAAAATATAGTAGAATTTCACAAAAGGCATTAATTAATATAGATGTTGTCTGCGTCACTTGAATCCGATTAGTTCTGTTGGTTGTGATTGTCACACAGATGGAAGGAATTGAAATATAACTTAATTTATCCGAATCTATCTCAATAGTGACATAGAAAATTTTGAGAATTAGAAGATTATCGCTAAACAAAAATTAAAAGTGTCATAAGCAAAAGTTTTGATTTTAAAATTATAACAACTTGGAATTCAATTCCAGACACTAAAAGCTATAGTTTTTGGCGCTTGTTATTTTGACAATTTTTTCTGCAAGACATTCTTTTCGTAAAAAAAAAAAAAAAAAAAAAAAAAAAAAAAGAAAAAGAAAAATTCGACTAAAAACGTCTTGTCAAGTGAGTGCAATTAAATTTGCATTCTATCGAAAATAACTAAGTACAAAGCGGAAATAAATTATTTGGCATTTAAGATGACACAACAGAAATAATATTTTTTAAATAAATTTCTACAGTATAACATCAAATATCACCTGTATTTTTTAATGCTAAAAACAAAATTTTAATTAGTTTTGATTCATTATTATTATCCATTAAATTTTTTTATTGTTGGTACCTCATGATCACGTAAAGTATATTTTTGGGGAAATTTGACACGTGGACGTGAAAAGGTTCGCCATCCCTGGTCTAAGAGCTAGCAACGTTTTCGTCTCTTGCTTTTAGCAAAGCTCATTTTTCTATATGCTCTTCCGTTTTATGGTGTAGTATGTATTCCAACGCTCTGGCTGGCGGCAGATGTTACGATTACCTACGGGAGAAGGTGTTATGCAGATGAAAAAAATTCAAAATTACGTCATGAAACACTTCTGACCTTATTTGTACCTTTGAAGGCCAAGGTTGAGAAAGGTTGTATGAAGGAATGTCTTTAGCTTGTTGGCTAGAAAAGAAGAAATATGGCTTTTGGGATTAAATAATCCCGAACGTGTACAAACGTTACGTTTCGATATGTTCATTCGTTACGGGATAACACACACTAAAATAATTTTACTGAAAGAGTGAAGTAAAAGCTGCCTTCATATCTTGAAGAAAATGAATTAAATGTAATTACTGTAAATTTTATAAAATAATTCATGTTTTAAGAGGTAAAACAAATCGTTGCATATTTTCTAAGGGAAAAAAAAAACTGCCATTTTTACAGAAACTGTTATAAAATCGGAAAATAAATGTGAAACGCTTGATTTTTCCTTAAAAAGAAGTAGTACTGATGCATTTTACAACATAGAGTAGTAGATTTTTTTAAAGCGCATTTAGCCAAAAATATAATGGGAGACAAAATGAGGTGAGATTTACCCCACGCGTGTATTAACATTACAAAAATAGGTGCATGCGCTACAGGATCAGTTAATTATGCCCTAAATGACGCCCGGTAACATGCGCCAATTGTCTGTAGTCTCAATTATATAATTTATCCGTAGCCTAAATACACCAATTGTCAATAGACTCGTTTACGTAATATATCTCCTTAATTAATGCATACTTTACAAAGGACACCTACTTTCCAATTTTCCTGATTTTTTGATCAATGGTTACAGTTAGATCTAAATATTTTGGTCATTATCGTGATATTTTAGTTTGATATCCGAAATCTACCCTATATATATAAAATCCTAATGAAACGAATTTATGAAACGAATATATGAAACGGCTGAAATGTAACGATTCTTTGAATCGACTGATTAAACAACTGATTATGTTTCACGGCGATTTCTCCTAAAATGTGGAATACTTTGCGATGAAATTAACACCAAAAATCAATATTGATCCGAAGATTTCAAAACTGGTATTAGAATTTTTAAATTCGAATTACTTTTCGAAATATTAATTTTTTTCTAATTTTATATACATTTTTCTAATGATGGCAACTCAAATTTTAATCAAACAGATATTTTTATTTCAGATTTTGGAAAAGGTTACTATTTTAAACTAATTTGGCGAGAAGTTTGGCCTCCCTTAAATGTATGCTAAGAAATGTATCATGTTACTTTTACTCGTAATTCAATTTGTATTTCATTATCATTTTATTTAATACAAACAGAAACATTTAAAATAAATGGCTTTCACGTCTTTATTTTTTTTCTAAACGAAATAAAAAGAAAAATATTAGGCACAGATGTCATATACGCACCGGGGTACCTAATTGGCGCCAGAATGGCGTTATTTTGGTTGACATGGTAACCCGGCTATTGTTGTTTATTTAATAATAAGTGTTTATGTACTTTATTTCCTTTTTTTAAATTACATAAATTGTTTTGTTCTATAGTTAATTATTTTTTTAGTTATTTTCCTTTAAAAATAAAAAATAATAGAAAATATTTTAAAAATATGGTACTACTTAGTTATTCCATCGACCTATGTATACACAAAGGTACATCCAAATCAATTCATAAATACGCCTGTTATCGCGTGACGAAAATCAGGTCGGTTCAAAATGTCAGCCAAGCTAGAAATTCAAAATACTATAATTCAGCCATTTTTTAAGATATCGACAAAACTAAAAATGCTCCAGAATCTTTGTTTCAAGCCCAAACACATAAGAAAAAAATCTTTTTCAATGTCTAATTTTTTGTGCCTAATTTTAAATTTTAAATTTTTTAATTTTTTTAAATGGCCGCCATTTTGAAACAAGATGGCGGATGAAGCTGGCCAACGCACTCGGTCGGGACATTGGTATGTACTATGTACGCACGAAATTTTATCCAAATCGGTTCATAAATACGAGAGTTACAGTATGACAAAGATCTCATATATATATATATATATATACTAGGGGGCTCTGGCCCCTGCAAGCTACGCTCGCCAACCCCCGTTCAGACACCGCAGAATCTGAAAATAAAAAAACATGCTAATCTGACGGGTTTTAAAAATATTAGAGAAAATTAAATTATACTGAAAAAAGCTGTGCAGATCTCCCTGTAAACGGGTTTCCATTCAATTCCCTTTCATTGCAAAAATTTAAGGGCGAATCAGTTGCTGTTAAGACATCCAATGGTTGTTTTCGTTTTTGATTAAAGAGGATCAGTTGAACATTTGAAAAGAAGCTAAAATAAAATGAATTAAGTATTCAGAGTCTTTGTCTCTTGATATTTTAAAATAATCTCTATAATAATAGCCTAAATCATGTGACTATCATCAACAGTTCCCGGCGGAAAACTTCGTTTTTTATACTCTAGGTGCCATTTTGATACTTTAATGTTATCGAGGCACAGGTGATAAGTCGCCAAATAATTTTCTTTCTCCATCATTTCATCTATATTATAATAGTTCAAGTCATCAAATGCCATAAACAAATACGGTCTGATCCCTTCGCCTTTCATATGAAGGTTTGGCACAAATGTCAAATACGCGCCCGATATTGGCACGATTTTTTTCCAACGCCAATTTGGGGAACGCATCAACAGCATAAACAACAACATCCGGCTTACCATATCAAGCAAAATAACGATACTTTGGCGCCAGTTAAGTACTCGTTGCGTATATGACATTGGCGTCAGAAAAAAATCGCGCCAATATGGGGCCGTATGTGACATCTGTGCCGAAAGAAAAAAAAGCCGTGTGCAAATATCGCCAATATCTTTTTTGCAACTCGCCAGTTAGAATTTCTTTATTCTTCGAGTGGTTAATTTAAACATTGATTTGAAGTCGAAATTAAATGTCATGGTTTGTTACATAATTTAATATTTCGCCAGATGTCATATGCATGTTTGGCATGATTTTTTTTTTTTTTTTTTTTTTTTTTTTTTTTTTTTTTTTTTTTTTTTTTTTTACGAAAATTTGTAGAAAACCTCGTTTACGAATGCCAGTTAAATATGTATTTT
Source organism: Maratus speciosus (assembly GCA_963932465.1). Taxonomy (NCBI): domain Eukaryota; kingdom Metazoa; phylum Arthropoda; class Arachnida; order Araneae; family Salticidae; genus Maratus; species Maratus speciosus. Next base: position 501,830,962 of record OZ010786.1, on the reverse strand, counting down.
TGGTACTACTTAGTTATCCCGTTGACCAAAAATCTATCGCGAACTATAAGATTAAATGCCAATAACGGTTGATCGAAAATGTCACATTCACTTGACTTTTAGCAAGTTACACATGTTTACGTCATCAAGTGATTTTTTATTCGACGTTTTATTTTTATATTTATTAATGTTATACTAATTTATTTGTTCTTTCGTTATTTAAAATAAAAATTTTGTCAATCTGTACAATTTGGCGAGTGGTTTGGTTATTTATGTAATTTGCGAAATTGGTTGACGGAATAATTACGTTGTACCGTATTTTTGTAATTATTTTCTATTATTTTCAAAAGGAAATAGCAAAAAAATAATTAATAACTATAGAACAAAATAATTTATATAAATTAAAAAAAAGAAATAAAAGTAAAAAAAACATTTATTATTAAATAAACGACAATAGCCATGCCAGTCAAAATAATGCCATTTTTGTGCCAATTAGGTACCCCAGTGCGTATATGACATCTGTGCCTACACTGTAAAAAAAATGGTAACGTTCCATGTAAAATCTAGGATCGTTTCGCCTTTTCTCAGGTTTTCAGAATAATTTAGCTCTTTCCTGTGAAATTCTGGTTTTCTTATCTGAAACGTTCCTGAACTAAAGTTGGAAACAGCAAAACGCTGCGGCCGCCATTTATTATTTTTTGCTATGATCCGTTGCTCGCGCGCGAGTGTCGAAAACGAATTCCTTAAATGAATGTAAAAAAAAAAAATCAATATGGAATGCAAATAAATCAATAGACGACATAATCCTTTACGTCTCTATTGTCAAGACAATTCAGATGAAAATACAATACATCTGTGACATCGCTAAGAGATTATCTTTCGTACTTGTCTGTGGAATGTTTAACGAGCAGACCGTGAAAAAAATACACCTATTATTTGGATCTCCATTAACCAGGGGACCTCCAAACATGATTCTCACCGATTTTGATTAATTTAAAGTATGTTTTAGAGTTCTTATCTCTAATAATTCTTGTGAAAGGATTTCTTCAAATGGGCCTTAGATTTTCAGAAATTAGATGCCGAGGTTTAGCATACGTTTCAAATACCCATTAGTTTGCAGCTCTCAACGTGTCTTTCGTGGTGTGGACGCAGAAGGCTCGCACGCCACCCGTACGGCCCGAGTTCGATGCTACCTCTGGATTTTTTTTTTCTTTTTAAATTAATTTTATATTTTAACACTTTATTACAATTTGATTTAAATTTGATATATATTTGACACTTTGAATTGCTGCAAATTTGATTTTTTTTTTCGGAAAAATATACAATTACGTTTAGGTTTTTTTTTTTCATGAAAATTTATATGTAATTTATCTAACTTGTAAACTAACATAATTACTGACGAAAATCCAAAATATTTTATGTCTAGATTTTTTTTCTAATTATTATTTACATTTATATATTTTTATATTTTAAGCAAAGTTCAGAAACAATATATCATATATATATTTACTTTATTAAATTTTAACTGAAAATTTATTTTTTCGTGTAAATTATAAATAATAATTTTGATGTTAATTTCAAAATATTTTTTCATTCTAACAAATAATGATAATAAAGCGAAAATTGTCAACTGGAAATGCAAAAATCGTCTGCGGATCCCGCATGCTGTGAAATGTCAGTAATGTTTTGCTGTCAACAGAAATATTCCTGGTATTTCGCAGGAAACTTACTGGCATTTCTGTAGAAAGTTTTTAACATATACAGTAAAGTTCCAGTCATTTTCGAGAAATGTTTCTTGGAAATAATGGGCAACTCAGCTGCCCATTTTTTCCCAAGAACGTTGCGGAATTTTTTTTTTACAGTGTAATATTTTTCGTTTCGTTTTGTTTTTTAAAATAAAGAAAGATGTGAAAGCCATCAATTTAAATGTTTCATTTTTAAATGAAAGTTTTGTATTAAATAAAATGATAACGAAATACAAAAAAAGCATTGTTCTTAGCATAGATTTAAAGGAGGCCAAACTTATCGCCAAATTAATTTAAAATAGTAACCTTTTCTGAATTATGAGAAAAAAAAATATGTTATGATTAAAATTTGAGTTGCCATCATTAAAAAAATGTATTTAAAATTAGAAAAAAATTAATATTTTGAAAACTAATTCAAATTTTAAAATTCTAATACCAGTTTTGAGGTCTGTGGATTAATACGGATTTTTGGTGTTAATTTCATCGCAAAGTATTCCATATTTTAGGAGAAATCGCCGTGAAACATAATCAGTTGTTTAATCAGTCGATTCAAAGAATCGATACACATTTCAGCCGTTTCATATATTCGTTTCATAAATTCGTTTCATTAGTATTTTATATATATAGGGTAGATATAACCATTAATTAAACATTACCGACCATCATCAAAAACTGCAATATTGTGAATGATTGTCAACAAAATGCGCCACAAACCAACAATATAGAACTCTATGTATAAAATAAAGTACCTTATACCTAATTACAAGAATTAACATGGAAAAAAAAAAAGAAGAATATGGATTCCGATAAAAATTGAAAAACTTATATATTGAATTGCGTTTTTTAAAGAGTACAGAATTCAATGATATAAGCAAATGGTGTTTTCTGTGAGAAAAAAAAGCTATAAGCTGAATTTTTTTTCCCCTGTACTCAAACAACCAATATAACCAGTATATATATATAGTATATATATATAGTTATAATTTTATATGTATTTTCTTGTTAATTATTTGGCACCTTTTTTATACTTACAGCTTTAATTCATAATATTACGGTTTTTGATGGTGGTAGGTTATGTTTAATTAATGGTTATATATTAGCATTCAAATTATTATGATGCATTTGCGCAAGTAATTATGAATGTAAGCTTTTTATGATGTTTTTAAATATATCTTTTCATTATGAATGTCAACAATTCATTTTGAAGTATTTTTTCCTTTTGGTATCTTATATATATTTATATATATTCCTAGGTCGCTAAATGATTTAGCAATCTTTTAAATATTATACGCTTAGATCATTGCTGCAATAGCGCACAATCTATGTGTATTATCAATATGATTTCTACCATGTAGGTATCTGATACCTATTTTAGGATTCCATTAATTTTTTTCATTCCTATCATTGCAAAGATTTATTTAATGTTATTTAATTTTCCAGTTATGATTTTATATGTATTTTCTTGTTAATTATTTGGCTGTTTTTTATACTTACAGCTTTAATTCATAATATTACGGTTTTTGATGGTGGTAGGTTATGTTTAATTAATGGTTATATATTAGCATTCAAATTATTATGATGCATATGCGCAAGTAATTATGAATGTAAGCTTTTTATGATGTTTTTAAATATATCTTTTCATTTTGAATGTCAACAATTCATTTTGAAGTACTTTTTTCTTTTTGGTATCTTATATATATTTATATATATTCCTAGGTCGCTAAATGATTTAGCAATCTTTTAAATATTATACGCTTAGATCATAGCTGCAATAGCGCACAATCTATGTGTATTATCAATATGATTTCTACCAAGTAGTTATCTCATGCCTATTTTAGGATTCCATTAATTTTTTTCATTCCTATCATTGCAAAGATTTAATGTAATTTAATTTTCTAGTTATAATTTTATATGTATTTTCTTGTTAATTATTTGGCACTTTTTTTATACTTACAGCTTTAATTCACAATATTACGGTTTTTGATGGTGGTAGGTTATGTTTAATTAATGGTTATATATATTTTGAACGGAGGGTGGTTTCGGGGTCTAGGGGTCATGATCGGTGAAAATATACCAAAATTTTTCGGAATCATTTTCCTCCGAACGGCTGCATTAGGTAGCTTTTTGTAATGAAAGCTACCTAAAATGTACCTTGATTAATTCAAATATTATAGGAATATTCCGTACTCTGGTTTTCAACCAATGTCATATTTTAAAAGGCTTCGCTAACTCCAATTAAATTTCATTGCTGTAACTTTTTTTTTTTTGGGGGGGGGGGGCAGGGAATGCGAGATTGCATATATTTATTTATATTTAAATTTTAAAGTTTCGTTTATATAACAGTTGCTTGTATGAATAATTAGCACCTTGAAGATCGAGTTTCACTCAAAAGATATGTAAAAAACTGCTTGTGTGGTTTGCCTGCTTAAAGTCATTATTACTTAGCTATTATAACTCCCATACAGTTATGACAGTGTTACTGTTAGTATTACTCTTGTTTGACGTCAACCTTGCCTGTGTATCTGAATACGAATTTTTGGCCATTTTTCTTGCACGAAGAGTGGTTATAACATAATTGTTTCATTTTGCATAACATGTACCAATTGCAATATTGATACTTTTAAGTTAGTCAAGCGCGTGATCAATTGTGAATATTTTTTCCATAACATATTCATCTTGCATTCATTTCATTAAAAATATAAACCTTTCATTCACTTGATTTAAAATACACGTTTTTAACAAATTTCACTGTAATTTAACAATATTACATTGCCTTGGCGTTTTTTTTTTTTTTAAGCTTTGTGCAGTTTTGGCTTCAGAAAGTGAGATTTATTACAAAAAATACAAGCCTGACAATTTATTACAAACCCGATGAACGTTTATGCTTATTTTTTACAAATAAATATCAACCTTTTTGGCACCGATGTCATATACGCGCCACGTAGTTGCGATTTTTTTCTGATACCAATTTGACGAAAACCTCGTTTTCGAATACCAGTTACATATATATTTTCAAAAGGGAATAACATTAAATAAAAAAAGTTTAATTAATAACAATAGAAAAAAAAACAATTTATATAACTTATAAAAGAAAATAAAAGTAAAAAGAGAAAAAGCAATTTAACTAATTATGACGACCATTTGGAAAATGATTTTTTCAAAGACTAAAAATTAAGACATAAAAAATCGCACGGAATTGATCATACATTACGTACGCTAAAACATTAACATTCCTGGACCCATCATGAACAAATTTTAAAAGAAATTTCAGTTTTACAATTTTCGGTAATGTAAATTTTTAAACTTCTACGGAGCTGGTCATACATTACGTACGCCATTGATTAAACATTAATATTCCTGGACCAATTTAAAATGAAATTTCATTTTTAATCTTCTAAAAATCCCACAATATTACTTTTTACATCGTCGTATAGAGAAAAAATGTACTTTTAAATGCAATTTGTTTGAAAGCTGTATCTCAATTTGTTTCTGAGTTATTATTTTTTTGTAGTTTTTATTACTTTTTGTCATAGTGGCAACAGAAGTATCCATCTCTGTTGAAAGTAAAAGGAAAGTACAGATTACTGTATAGACCAATCAAAAAACGAATAAATGCGGGATTCAACTAATAAAACGCTTCAGATATGTTTTTCATTTCCTACCCTGACCGAGGACAATAAGCATTTTTCCAAATGGTTAATAAACAATTTATTAATAAATAAACAACAACATCTAGGTTACCATATCAAGCAAAATAACGACACTTTGGCGCCAGTTAAGTACCCCGGTGCGTATATGACACTGGCGTCAGAAAAAAATCGCGCCAACGTGCTGCGTATATGACACCTTTGCGTAAATTTCTTGTGTACACTAAATAAATTGTTTAAATCTTTAAAAATAGCTTGCGTACATGAAACAATGAGTAGGTTGCCAGAAAGTATGCATGAAAAGTTTACTCTCTCCAAACCCATTATCTATACCTATAAGACGCCTATTTTCGAAAAGTACAAATTTCTGTACTTGTAAATTATCCCGTCGATCAAATTAATGTCAACAAATTGTAAGATTAAATGCCAATAATGGTTGATCGTAAATGTCACATTCACTTGACAACACGTGTTTACGTCATCAAGTGATTTTTATTTCGACGTTTTATTTGTATTTTTATTAATGTTATACTAATTTATTTGTTCTTTCTTTATTTAAAATAAAAAATTATCTGAATTTGTATAATTTGGCGATTTAGATATTTTTTTCGAAATTGGTCGACGGGATAACTAACAAGTACCCAAATTTCATTTAAAATACTAAAAAAAAAAAAAAAAAAAAAAAAGAAGAAGAAATTATGCCAAAAATCAAAAGTGTTTATTTAAACATCAAATAACTGTTTCAAATTTCCCCACGCAAAATATAAATGTTGCCTTTGGCGATTAAAAAAATGCTGTTGGGTAGATTATCGTAAAATCTGAAACCTTGAGTTATTATGGCTAATAATCTATATAATATGGCCTTTTTTCTTTAAAATAGAAAAGAAAAATCCAGATTTCTTTTCCTGTTTGATTGAATTTAAATATGTTTTATTGCACTTTAATATTAGTGCGTGCAAATTTTCTTTCCTCCATTTCGGTTTTCTACGAAAACATCTAGCCGGTGAACATGACATACACAAAATTTCCGTGACGTATGTAGATAAATTGTGCTTTTTTATCAGTTTTAGGTAGCTTTCATTATAAAAAGCTACCTATAGCAGCCGTTCGGAGGAAAGCGATTAAAAAAAAATTTTGTTATATTTTCATCGATCATGACCCCCAGACCCCGAAACCACCCTCCGTTCAAAAGTTGATATATATATATATATATATCTGATCTTTGTCATACGTAACTCTCGTATTTTAGAACCGATTTGGATGAAATTTCGTGTATACATAGTACATACAAATGTCTTGACCGAGTTCGTTGGCCAGCTTCATCCGCCATCTTGTTTCAAAATGGCGGCCATTTAATTTTTTTTTAATTTAAAATTTGAAATGTGGTACGAAAATATTGAAAATCATAAAATATTTTTTTCTTATGTGTTTGACCTTGATACAAAGATTCCGGAGCAGTTTCTGTTTTGTTTATATCTTAAAAAATGGCTGAGTTATAGCACTTTGAATTTCTAGCGTGGCTGACATTTTGAAACGACCTGATATTAGTCACGCGATAACAGGCGTATTTATGAACCGATTTGGATGTACCTTGGTGTATACATAGTACATACCAATGTCTCGTCCGAGTTCGTTCGCTGGATTCATCCGCCATCTTGTTTCAAAATGAGGGCCATTTAAAAAAATGAAAATTTAAAATGAGGTACCAAGAAATTGGAAAATGAAATTTTTTTTTGTATGTGTTTGATCTTAATACAAAGATTCCGGAACAGTTTTTGTTTTGTCTATATCTAAAAAAATGGCTGAGTTATAGCATTCTGAATTTCTATTGTGACTGACATTTTGAAACGACCTGATTTTTCTCACGCAATAACAGGCGTATTTATGAACCGATTTGGATGTAACTTGGTGTGCACATAGTACATACCAATGTCTAGAACGAGTTCGTTGGCCAGCTTCATCCGTCATCTTGTTTCAAAATGGCTGCCATTTAAATTATTTTTATTTAAAATTTAAAATGAGGTATCAAAAAATTGGAAAATGAAAAAGATTTTTTTTATGTGTTTGACCTTGATACAAAGATTTCGAAGCAGTTTTTGCTTCGTCTATATCTTAAAATATGGTTGAATTATAGCACTTTGAATTTCAAGCATGGCTGACATTTTGAAACGATCTGATATTTGTCACGCAATAACACGTGTATTTATTAACCTATTTCGATGTTAGAAGGCATGTGGATAGTATATAGCAATGTCTTTCCCAAGTTCGCTCGCCAGCTTTATCAGCCATCTTGTTTCAATATGGCGGCCAGTAAATGAAAAAAAATTATATTTAAAGTAAGGTTAAAAAAAATTAGAAATGGAAAAAGTTTTCTTTTTTGGGTGACATTTTGAAAAATCTGATTTTTTGCCTACGACAGCACTCGTATATATCAACCGTTTCCAATGTGAGTGAGCATGTGCACTGGAATTACTAAGGTCTCGACCAAGTTCACTGGTCAGCCTCATCCAGCAGGTTGTCTTAAAATGGCAGGCACTTCAAGATATCGCCGAATTTGGCAACCAAATGCAAGTTACTTTAAATAAAAACAGCTTGGATAAAATAATAAAAGAACTGGACAATTACACCGTAAAAAATTATATATACACTTTATAAAATATCATTAGTTTACTACACGGTGTACAAAACTGTTGTAAAGTCAAATAAACTTATACAAACATTTAAATAAAGTTAAAATATCTACGTTTCGGTCATCCTTCTATGACCTTCGTCAGGAACGTTGTCGTATATCTTCTAAAATTAGAGCAAAACCGTCTTGAATTCAAAATGTTCGTTATATATTCAGTCAAATGTCACTTTATCTAATCACAATCCAGAAAACATGCAATGGCACCATCTACCAGACAAAAAGTAAACTGCAATTTCGAATGATTTTTAATATGGCGCCGTCTATGAGGTGAAAAAGGAATAAAAGACTATCAAATGAACAATTTTGGCCTGCAGTGGCCCCATCTATTGCAAGGCAATGTAAATAAATGTAGAACTTAAAATGCAAGAGGCAAACTTTGTTAAAATCAAAAATAGAAGTGCAAAGTTGACTTTGGGAAATGTAAGATGAATAGATTAAATTGCAAAAATTTATTTTAATATGTGCAACCAATGTTTAGGGATATTAACTTATATGTTACCATTACAAACTTCTTCATTATTCCAACATTATAATTCCATGTAATACTGCAATAGATGGCCTTCAAAAAGAATCAATAGAAATTATGTATAGACATGAAGAAGTTCGTAATGGTAACATATCAGTTAATATCCCCAAAATTTTATTGCACACATTAAAATAATTTTTTGAAATTTAATCTATTCATCTTACATTTCCCAAAGTCAACTATGCTCTTCTATTTTTGATTTTAACAAAGTTTGCCTCTTGCATTTTAAGTTCTACATTTATTTACATTGCCTTACAATAGATAGGGCCACTGCAGGCCAAAATTGTTCATTTGATAATCTTTTATTCCTTTTTCACCTCATAGACGGCGCCATATTAAAAATCATTCGAAATTGTAGTTTACTTTTTGTCTGGTAGATTGTGCCATTGCATGTTTTCTGGATTGTGATTGGATAAAGTGACTTTTGACTGAATATATAACGAACATTTTGAACTCAAGACGGTTTTGCTCTAATTTTAGAAGATATACGACAACATTCCTGAGGAAGGTCATAGAGGGATGACCGAAACGTAGATATTTTAACTTTATTTCAATGTTTGTATAAGTTTATTTGACTTTACAACAGTTTTGTACACCGTGTAGTAAACTAATGATATTTTATCAAGTGTATATATAGTAGGGTGGGTCGAAAAAACCGAAATTTTTATAATCGAAACGCAATAGGTCGGAAAAGTTGCCTTTTGTGGTAAAGATTAATTTCTTAAAATATTACACCAATCGGTTAATATCTTCTACCGCCGCAAAGGGGTTAAATTTCCAAAAAATCGCAAAAAACATAGTTTTTTCATTATTTTTTTTTAGTTATTCAAACATAGCAATACAACTTCTAATAGAGCGTAATAGCTACATGAAGATATCTGAAATATCCCTGTAAAAGTTCATTAAGATGAAAGCATATATTTTACCGCCGCAAAAAGACCATTTTTTTTCAAATAAATGCCAAAATTTCAATTTTCCGTTTTTTTCTGTTCTTTTATAATATCTCTAGAATTAAATAACTTTACTTTATTTCTACTAAAATGTTATAAATGTCTAGTAATTATGATAACAATAGATAAAATAAAAAAATAAATAAAGGTACTCACTTATTTTTCTTGAAGATCGCTTCATGCTCTGCTGTTTTAGTTCATGTCAGCAATAGACAGAAGTTCCTTGATGCACCACAAATTACAAAAATGATATAAAATGAAGTATTTTATTAAGTGAAATAAAGATATTTTTAGCAGAATTGGGTTAAATAAAATTGAAATGAAAAGATATTTATTTGAAATGAATTTTATAATCTGATTTGCTTTTAAATGAAGCCATTATTCCTCGAGAGGCCAAAGTTGATCTAATGTAACCCTCCCTCTGCTCTTGTCCACAAACTTTCGAAGCTGCTTCGGTGACTAATTTTACACATCTCTCTAGCCTGTGTATGGCAAGGAAATTTATAGCAGCTAATATCTTTAATCGAACCTCTCAAACTCACCAGCTTTGTGAGACCGTCAGATGATAGATAAATCATAATAGACGGTTCCGTTAGTTCACAGTTTTGCCAGTCAATTAAATCGATATAGTTTTCAGCTTCAAAGTTCAAGTCTGGAATAACGAAATGTCGGATGGCGCTATTGGACTCTGCAGAATTTCTTGCTTTGGCAATCCTCTTCAAAGCTAAGGTCCTTATGTGCTGTCTTTCATCTGCTAGCATTCCAATAAGGATATTTTCGTGATTTGCGAAATAAGCATTTCGTGAAATTACAGGATCTATAATCTTTTGTAGATTGCTTGGCAAATAACGGGTGTTTTTAATTATAGTCCACAAATTCTGGGCACCATGGAAGCATGATGGATTCATTTTAATAGTGAACCAACCGATGCAATACACTTTCACGATGTACTCAGCTAGCATTACAAGTTCAGAAGAGGGTTCATCTGTTCCAACATAGAGTCTCAAAATTCGATTAGCAGTAGTGATCCACCTTGTGTGAGATATTGGTCCAGGTCTTCGGCGAGATAAGTCAATTGAACACTCGCCTGTTGAAACAGCTTGCACTATTTCAAACATATACTTCTGGTCAGTTGACAAATCATCTTTATTAACAGCTAAGAGATAAGATTTAATTGGCTTAAATGTTGCAACTGGTAATAATTCGCAAGTCGCAAGAGATTTCCCAATTGTCCCACAATAGGACCGAGGACCCGTCGTTTGTCCATCAAGATGTTCGAAACAAGGTTTTTCTTGCATCATCTACGAAATTATTAAGTTTCTTCTGAAAGTTGGGTTTATCCTTATCCCTTCTGTAATACTTCATCATGTTCCTAAATCTTTTATGATATATATTTAACATCGCTATTACTCGATTATGCGAAACTGTTGGTACAGATGATTTATTGTAGATACTTTCAATTTTTTTAGCTACACGTTCGGCAATAGCGGAGAATTTGGGTTCTTGATCACCGATGTCCGGTGCAAGATTACACCTTTCTTGGAAACAATAGCACAATACATCTTCATGGTTTGGTAATCCGCATTGTGTTAATTCCTTCAGGTTCCAAATAAAGGACATGTGAAAGTCGAACGATTTCGAAACTTACTTGCCTTCTTAAGTGTTTCCATTTACACTGCGAAACTTAATTTTAAAATATATTACTTCTACCGAAATTTAATGATTCTCACACATGTACTAACTTTCAACTACTGCACGTCAAACCTTGACACTGTCGAGTAGGAAAATAAACTATGAAAAAAAAACCAATCAAGTGAAATATGCCTTTTTATAAAGAGAAATAATTTTACGCGCATGCAGTTGCAAGAGTTTCTATCGTAGATCAGATGTTTTTGGTAGCATTACATCGGTCATGATAAACAATCTGTGCGAAATTAAATTCAACAGAAAATAACATTTTCAGTCTATCAGAAATATAAATATTATGGCGATTAAGATGAAGATAAAAATATAAAAATGTGAAGCTAAAAATATTAAAATATTATTACAATTGGGAAAAAAGAAAAACTTAAATTTTGTAAAATTTTTTAGAAATTTTGGTCTTTTTGTGGCTGTAAAAGATATGATGCCACCATAATGAAATTTTAATATTAGATTACTGATACCTTGAATTAACTATTGCGTTTTATTAGAAATTGTATAGCTATGTTTGGATAATTTAGAAAAAAACTGCAAAAATCATGTTTTTTGCGATTTTTCGGAACTTTGGCCCGCTTGCGGCGGCAAAAGACATTAACCGATCGGTTTAATATTTTACGAATTGATTCTTTATAACAAAAGGCAACTTTTCCGCACTATTACGTTTCGATTATAAATATTTCGGTTTTTTCGACCCACTCTAATATATAGCTTGGATAAAGCTGAGTAATTTCGCAAAATTCTCATTCATAATGATTTAGTATTAATAAAAATTAGTATGGAATCTCCTATAATCGGTTTACACTAAATTGAGCTTTGTGTGTTTGAATAATATAAGCTGGCTTTTTAAAAATAAGGATGAAAGCTTCCTCTTCCTCCCGGTACTGGCCGGAAGGACTTTTTTTAATATAATTTTTAAACACATTGGAACTTATTTTTCATAGTAGGTTACCCTCATAGGTGCCTTCTGGTACAATCAGAACCGAAATCCGACAAATATTTTTTGAGTTATGCTTGACGAAAGTTTTTAATATTCATCGTAGCTGTTTTTGCCCGGAAAGTAATATTGCGCTGTGTATTAGCCTTCGCTTCGTTCAGACAATAAATTCTGTAAATAGATAATTTCTAACCAGTCGTATTTTCCACTTTTTCATAATTAATTTATTGAGAATTCTTTCTTTTGAAAAAATATATTTTTTATTTCATTATTTCTCTTTTGAAATAATATTGGAAATTAACATTTTCGAAACATTTTAAATTATTCTATAATAAATCTCTTTAATAAGTTCTTATGATGAAAGCTTTTTAAATTCACGATAGTATGTAATCATCTAGAAATATTAATTTCCATGCCTTTCTTTTAATTAATTATTTGTTATTATAGAATAATTATATTAAATTATTCTATAATAAATGTATTTAATAAGTTCCTATGATGAATGCTTTTTAAATTCACGATAGTATGTAATTATCTAGGAATATTAATTTCCATGCCTTTCTTTTTTATATAAATTTACACAATAATTTTATTCTACATTTTATTTTGTTAGTCTCGAAATGCGTCCACTCAATTCCAAAGCACATATTAATTATTCATACTTATTTATTTCTATAATTATAAACTGATGAAAAGTTTACAGATGTTTATTTATGCTGCAGAAGACTTATTCTCTAAAGTTTACTGAAGACCATTAACATCAAACAGTACATTTTGAAAGTAATTCAGAACATTTCGTTAATGATGTTCCACTGAATAATGAATGTGTTACAAAACATTTCAGAGTCAAAGAAGACAGAAGTACTGGAACATTATTGTTTTTTAAAAAAAAGTGTGCTCCTTTTTCTTTAAGCAAATTTTTTGAAAGATGCTCATTAGTATTGTCATTTTCCTGATGGTCATGATACTTAAAAAGCATTTGAAAAATGCATCGATTCAAAAAGTTAAATGTATCTGTGCATGTTAACTTTCAGACATTCTGATACTTTTTATTTTTTCATGTGAAAATAGGAAATAAAACGATATTTTGAAATTCGGCAAATAATCATAGTTAAGATGCATATTAAAGATTACGTTACCTATTTAAAAAAGATTGTGAAAATTGATAATGTATAATATGGCGTATTTATAAGCGACTTAGTAAGGCTTTGATTAATTAGTCTTAATAATGTCTTTCTTAAAAACTATTGTATAAATGATGATTCAGTAAATTATTATAACGTACAATTTAATTGTTTAATGCATCAATAATTAAAAATATTTTTCAAATTATGAAATAAAATAATTTGCTTAATAACTTTATTTTAATTTCATTCTAATTATTAATGAGCTAAAAGGTTAAAAGTTCAATAAAAACATTGTTGTAGCAAAAGTCCATTTGATAAATTTTGTAAATAACATTCGACACTTTTTTTCATTAATTGTACATTTAATGTATAAAGAGTAATTTTGTTGCAATTTTTAATAATACACCTCTTTCATGTATTATTACAGTTAACTTAAACAGCATTTTAAAATATTGTATTAAAAAACAATTAAAAGTTTATATGCTTAATAATTTTTAAATTGCTGTTGTATGTATTTATAGAGTTAACAAATATATATTCACATTGTTTGTTATTTTTTTTTCTTTTGCGCATTAAACTTTATAGTAAGTCTTCATCATTTATTCCGGTAATTTATGTGAAGACTTACAACATAAAGCTTATTTATTCTTACTTACTTATCTCTAAATCTTAAAGCTGATAAAAAATCCTACAGGACTATGTATGCTTATTCTGCAGAAGGAACTATTCCCCAAAGTTTACTGAAGACCATTAACATCGACACATGCTGTTTGAAAGTAATTTTGAACATTTTGTTAATGATGTTCGACTCGATAATGAATGCGTTAAAGACATTTCAGACTCTAAAAATTACTCAGAAAGAAGAACTTCTACAGTATTGTTAATAGAAGCATGCTTCTTTTTTCTTAGGAAAAATCTTTGGAAACATGCTCATTAGTATTGTCGTTCTGCTGATGGTGATGATACTTAAAAAGCATTAGAAAAAATGCATCGATCGAAAAGATAAATGTATCCTGGCATATAAGCTTTTACTAAAGTCTTACTAAATACTTATTACAGTTTCCAGTAAAAAACGAAAATAGGAGCTAATTTGAAACTAGTAAGATAAACATAATTAACACACTTTATAGAAGGTTTTTAATACATTATCCATGTAACAACTTCAGAAATAATTATAATGGTTAAAGAAGTGCATTCGAAAAAAAAAATCAGTTAAAATAAATAAAATAAATTTTAACAACTTTATTGTAAAGATTGATAAACGCTTCATAAAATATAAAGCTACAAATTTACATAAAGACTAATTTGTGAATTAACACATTATTGATTAAAAATGATTTTGAAATTTTTGAAAGTTGCAATGTGTAATAGAAAATACGGCTATCATCAATTTTTACAAAATATGCCAAAAGTTTTTGAAATATTACCTTATATCAATATAAAATAAGTATTATAATACACTTTTTTCAAAATAAGAAAGTAGTGGTATTATATGAAGGACGAGGGGTATAAAATAAGACAAGTGAAAAAAAAACTATCATTGATATACTACTATTTGGTATTATAATGTTGAGAATGAATAACTGAAAATTTAAATACAGAAATTAAATTATGAAAATAATATAATATAATTTATAAAGAAAAAATATAATAAATGAAAAAAAAATTTCTTACTTTTTATCGACATTTTAAATTTAATTTCATTTCTTTGAAATATTTTTTATTTAGTTGAATACATTAGTTTAAGGAGGCTTTTGAATTATTTGGAATCCTTTTCTGTTCATATTTTATTTCATTAATATATGAATAAATAAAGGAATAAAGTTATGCAGTGTTCTAAATATTTTATTATCCATTGCTTTTACTTCAAACCTGTACTACCGTAGTTTTGCTTTATAAGGTATATTATTCCAATTAATGAAGAAAGACAAAGTTTAGAGCAAGATAGAGTACGTTTAGTAAATGCCAATGATCATTCTAAACAATTAAAAATTCTAGAAAAATACGAAGAAATGTGTTCCAGAAAAAAAAATCTAAAAGGAAAATTCTCAGATTGATGTTTCTGAATCTGTAAAAAAATAATTCTACTTATCTCCACAGGTACTTGGAAGATCTACAAGGATGAAAAGAGCTCCTAACCGTCCGAAATACTATGATGGGGGGAAGATTCATATGTTTAGTTTTATAAATTGTCACATATGGAAGTACCTCATTTTGTTTTAAAAAGCTTCTCGTAAGCGAACTATTTTTCAGTTGTAAATAGTCAAGAATGTGTATTTAGTGTGTGTTTGTATGGTGATGAAATAAATGTTTTATTATGCAAATTCTTAGTATTACTTCGTGCAACTGTAAATTTATTTTAATACTTAATTAATAATTACACAATAAGAACAAATCTAATTTAGATGTAGGAAAAGAGTTAATTATTAGGAAAGCTAAATCAAAGAAAATAAATAAATAATAAATTGTTGAATAATATTCCTCAGAAAATTAAAGATACCTATAAACAGTCAAATGAGATTGCAGAAGAATCGAAAATAAATCATTGGGAAGATTAAGAAGTTAAGAAACATAAACTTTAGCTTTCAAAAAGAAGCCTTGTGATATATATATATATATATATATATATATATATATATAATTATTAATAGAAATGTGTTGTTCATGTTGAATTCCGGACATGACACAATAATTCCGAACGTGACAATTTGACCGATTTTGACAATTATGATCTCGATTCTGAGAAATCCCTTGATTTTGAAGATGTTGTATTTCGGAGAAAGCCGGAATTATTATCCAGTTGTGATTACCAAATGTGATGAATGAAAAAAAAAAAAAAAACGAAGATGAGGGAAATATTAGTGAAAAAATATAGAAAAAAGAAGAAATAATGATATTTAAATATATTAATTTTTAATCCTTGACAGTGCAGTTAATTTTCTGCTTTAAAAAAAAATGACAAAGTCTGACTGTTTTTTGAAGTTTGCCTTTTTTATATGAAACAGATAATTATGTCGTTAAAAGCAAATACCTTTATCTGTTGCTTGTATTTTGCTTTCTATTGTGTACTCCAGTAGCTCTCACCAACGGTCAATAGTGCAACCAGATTTGTGTAAGTCACTGAGGAAAATCTATTAGAATTTTATGAGATAACTGATATTGGTCCAATTTCATTACAACACGTTTAACAATCTCCATTGACTCTAAATTACCATATTTAAAAGCATGAATAGATGGATCTAATGAGTCGTTTTCTTAAATCTTCGATTGGGCAACCTTATGCAATTGTGCTATAACATGTCTTCATATAACTGAGAATAACAAAAAAATTTCGAACCATTATTCCCATTTTGATGATCTATCATAGTAAAGATTTTAGAAAACAAATAAAACATTTGAAAAATGATTTCAGCAGTTAACGTCCATAGAAAAATATGCATTCCAATTTTTTTGAATAGCCCTGTATTTGATCTGCAAGTTGATATATATAAGCTATATAATAGAAAAATTTAATTTAGCAAAAAAAAAATAAATAAATAAATAATAAAAAAAAAAACTGCATAACAGGTAGAAATTTGTCTTTCAACAATTTATACTCATACATGGAAACATACTTGAATAAATTAGCACATCCCTGTAGTTTACCTAGTACCTTTTTTACACGCCACTATTTATATAAAATTTAATTCAGACTAAAGCACTCTTAAAAATACTGAAATCACATTTATAGAAATTATCATCCATAGACGACATGTATCCAATTCTTTGCGTGGCCATGTATATAGTTATATCCATATTCTACAAACATTTTTTAGTAAACTAAATGCAGTTTAGCTTAAAAATACATAACTCATTTAAAAACCACCTTTGCAATTTACGCTCATACTCAGAATCGTTACGAATTATTTTGTTTAGCCCTGTATATAATCTATAACATTTATACACACTATCTAGTATACATAAATACAGTGAAACTCAAAAGTGCATATCATAATTAAAAATGAATTCTCAGCCATGATCGCTAATACACAGTATTTCGGATAAAATATAGTATCTGAAATCTTTTGTGTGTCCCTGTAAGTGCTATGTATTTCGTATTATACATGAAATATAGTAAACTTCTGCGACGTATCTCAATTGCATTACATATGAAACAGTTTAATATTAAAATACGCAGCAAACAATCCCCCCTATTCTATTATGTAACGGAATTCTTTTGTGTGGCCCTGTAAATTAATAATAATTGTTCTTTGCACCGCATATTCTACTAAATGCATATTTTAGTGCACCTCATAAACGCATATCGATTTTATAATGTTTGAAAGCGTGTAACGTCATTAAAAATCATTTGAAACGATTTTTTTTCAATTGGCCGTAATGTAAGGGAATATTTTTGACTGTCCATGTAAATGAACTAAACATGCTACAAACTGCATTTGAACTAGGGACCGTTATGGTGAACGTTAATAACATCCAAAATTTTCAGTTCAATCTAAGTGTATTTGCGAGATTTAGAGCGCGGCCAAACGGATAGACAAACCGAAGTCATAAACACTTTTCAACTTTTTTGGAATGTGAAAAAAAAATAGGAGGTTCATCCCTGTATACTTTTATGGGTCTTATCTGTTGTCAAGAATTTGCAGTGATAGTGTACCTGCCGATATAAACCGTTTACCTATTTTTAGACGTAAGGGGTCCGATAACAGTAATCGGCGTTAGCAAAAACACATCCTAGAGACATCTGACTGAATACATAGTCCCGATGCCGACACTAAACCGACATTGCCGACTTCAACGGACAGTGTGCCAAAAGATATGTGCTTGATCGGTTGTTGCAAAAATTTAAACACTCTTATAGTTTCTGTACAACAACACCAGCTAGTTTCATGCATTTTCGAACAAAAATAAATTAAAACTTACGTCAGAAAGTTGCCCTTTTGGATTTGAGAACACTCTTAAGTAAATTAAGGCTGGAGACAACTAATATAAATAGAATACAAGTTTTTTTCTTCTTTTAAGTATTTCACAATGTTTTTTTTCTTTTTTCTTCTGGAATTTTGAAGGTTGTTCTCAAGTTCAAACTAATTACTTTCTACCGTATTCACGAGGTTATTATTTATCTGCAAATGTATACGAATTTGCAAATATTCTTTTTCAGTTGTAAGAAATCGAATAGCTTTTCCTGTTTTTCGATAAATAGAAAAGTCTTCTCCTAAAATGGCAATAAGAATTGCACATTCTGTCAATTTGTAAGGCACTACAGTTATGAAAAGTTCGTCATAGTCGACTAATTTACTGTAATTGAAGGTGGGTCAAATTTTTGGAGAATGGAAAGCGCAGTGCTATTATTTGGCGAAAGAGAACGGCATTTTTGGGAGGGCACAATACCGGAAAAAAAGAGAGAGAGCCTTTAATACATTGTTAAATGGCATATGTTCATAGTTTTTTTTTTATAATTTGGACAATGTATGCGAGATATGCTCTAAATTTGAATATTCATAAAAATATCCATTTTAGTTGAAGGATGCTAAATTTATAAAGTTTTAAAAATAAACGCTAAAATTTTGTTATCAAAATCCCGAAGTTCGAGGAATATTAAAAAATGTTACTGATTATTAATGCGATTATGAATTCTGTTTTTGTAAGATCACTTAGTGATCCTATTTCTTTTAATATATGCTTGTTTAATACAAATTATATGGATGGAGACAATTAAATGGAGATATTAAGTTTTTGAGTGCTTTTAAAATATATGCTATATATAGAAATGTAAAAAATAATTGTTTTTAATGCACTGCTTAATGGGGTTAACATTTGTATTTTGTATTTTTTGACCCAAATAGATTCACACACACACAAAAGTTAACATAGATGGTTGTTAAATTCAAAAGGTTTAAAAAATTAACGATAAACCATACCCTCCCCCCTTCCCACAAGCGAA
This sequence comes from Maratus speciosus, assembly GCA_963932465.1. Classification (NCBI taxonomy): domain Eukaryota; kingdom Metazoa; phylum Arthropoda; class Arachnida; order Araneae; family Salticidae; genus Maratus; species Maratus speciosus. The sequence continues at coordinate 501,811,723 of OZ010786.1, read as the reverse complement.
CAAATGTTAGAAAAATTTTGCATAAGAGCATGGATTCCTTCCTTTTTGTTCCTTTAAAAATGTATTGTAAAATAGTGCTGAAATGTGTAATTTCAGTTATTCAATTCGATGAGTTGAGTGATTTGATTTACCATATTTTTATAAAAAGTCTAATGAGAAAGTCAATAAATAAATATCTATTGTTAGATTCTAAATAATCAATTTAAAAATCAATATTAAATGTGTTTATGAATAGAGAAATTTCCCTTAGAGCAACTTTTGTTATAATATGTGCAAAAACAGAAATGAACCCATGATTTGCAATATTTTGATTCGTCCTAAAAAATGAGAAAAATTATTTTTTTTTACCCTGTTCCATTTCGCAAGAACACGCATTAAAATAATAATAATAATAATAGTAACCAAAGCGCGAGAATGCGCCAAGCGTGGAAAATGAGGTTTGCATGATGGTTTCTTCCAAGGGACACTTTTCTTCCACAGAGCATGCGCACTTGCGCTCATGACATTCCTCTTACAAGTTGAAGTTTCTCTAGTGTTTATAGGTCAATAATGACAATGCAACTCTTTAATATTAGAAAAAAATAATTATAAATTAATACATTAACTTTAAGGAAATTTACTGTTAGCCTATCTCAGGTGATAACTCACCAAATATCTGTACCTCGTGCAATTTTATACGAGTTGAAACAACAATAGATATAATTATGCACCAATGAACACTCGCCAGAATATGCCAAATGACTAAAACTGCAACAATGAAACATTTTAAAATAAAAAATGAAGAATGTAATATTTTAAAAAATATATATTTTTAGCAATTATTAATTAATTAATTTAGGATTATATGTTAAGTAATACATATAGAAATCCTAAAAAAAGATTACATAATGTTTCATTTTTTCTTTCCTGTTGTCCTAACTTTAAAAAGAAACAGAGTAAAAATTATATATCATTTAATAAATTCATTTACTTGCGTTTTTTACCAAGCATTAGAAAAATCAGTGTATTAGTCATAATCGTGTTCTAAGACCACGTCAGATTAAAAAAAAAAAAAAAATCATGAATTTCGGTCAAAAAATCGGGTGTGATTTTTAATATAAACATTGAATAGTTATAAAACAGTTTTAAAATAACCATTCTTTTCCTATTATTTTGACTTTTATGTTTATATCTTTTTGTATCTTAATTTTCTCGTTATTGAAGAGCATTTAATGCTCCATATCTTATTTAATCTCCATATCTATAAGGAGGAGGGGCTGTTCTGTCGCCAAATGCCGCCAAGTTTGTCGCTAACTTGGAGATATATCGCCAGAATCGACGCCAACTTGGCGATATCTCTAATATTTCGCCAAATTCCCATAAACTTCCATTGTAAACCAATAGGGTTTACTTCTTTACAGAAACTAAACAAATTGAGATATTTTAATGCAACAAAAACTAATATTAGCTTAAGGGATTATATTAATTATATTTAAGGGAGTTCAACGTTCAAGTAAATTAAATTATGAATAAAAGTAACCCGATATAATGCTTAGCATGCTTTCCCAAACATAATGTTTAAGGGAGACCAAACTGGTCGCCAAGGGCGGCTAGTTTCTAAGATTACAATTGTTAATTTCTTAAGACGTTACTATATCAATGGACAGTCCGTGCAGAAAAAGCTCGTTGAGGGTGTACATTTCGTCACACTATATTATAACCATGAAAAAAAAACCTCTTGTTTTATCGACATCATTAATTTCTTCCGTTGCATGCCTATAATACATGCATTTTACGCAATTCATTTAAAATACACACATTTAAAATATATGTCTAACTAATTTAAAATGATGAAAGGGAGAAATAATAAGAAAAAATACACCTTAAACCAAAAAAAAAAAAATTAACATCAAAGAGTATATTGTTAATTCAACATCAAAGAGTATTCACGATACCATACATCTTGGCAGGCGAAATATAAATAATGTCATTGTCTATAAAATGAAATGAAACTTATGAAAAAAAAATTGTTGATAAAAAAATGAGCATTTAAAAAATATAACTTTTGAAAATTACATACTTTAATCCACAGGTTAAAAAATAAGTACTTAAAATAAAGCATAAATAAATATTCTGCAAGTAATAGAATATAGTGAATTTAAACTGCAGTCTTCAAATTGTAAATGTATTTTACTACTTCAGCGTGGCGTACGTAATACGTATTTCTCACTCTACAGTAAACATTTCATTCTTTGAATGAAGCCATTCATGTTTTTTTTCAACAAACATTTTTATAAGTATAATTCCGCATTTCTAAAATAATTTTATTGTAGCTTCCTCCTCATCAGATAACTGCCAAATAGTAAAATCCATGTCAGTATCAGTAATAAATAAGTTATAATTAATAATAAATGTTTTCTATTAAAAAAAAATAACAAATAAAAAAGTTTTACGAGATTACGATGGAATAAAACTCATAAAAAATATTTACGTTCAATAAATAGTAAGTATTAATGTTTGGCACGGTTTGCATTAAAAACGTTTGCACAGTTAGGGTGGAAATAAATGGCGCGATACCATACATCTTGGCATGGTGTTGGTAGAATGAAAAAGTACAACAGTTTTTTTTTCTTTTTTTTTTTTTTTTTTTTTTTTTTTTTTTTTAGTTTTAGTTTTTGAGGCGTTTGTATTTTTTTCCTTACTGACATAGTTATTTTAATTATTAAACCAAAAGAATTTATTAAAAAAATATTCAATTTGAATTTATTCCCTTGCTATAGTATCAGAATGAAGAAAATGTGTTTTTAGAAATTATAACTTAAAAATTTGAGGTTTTGGCGCCAAAGATAGCGGCAAATTAGAAAAATATGAAATATCTCATGAATTATTAGACTTAAAAGAATTTGGTTAGTACCATTCGATTCAGCATACACAAATACACTAAAATATGTTATCAGTTGAAAAATAACTATAAAATCAGATTTTTAAGGAATTTTTTTTAAGTTTGTTCTCTTTTTTACCCCCCTTAGGGGTGGAGTTTTAGAAAATCCTTTCTTAGCGGCCCTCTATGTCATAAGAAGTATTTTTACCCCAATTTTCAAGATTTTAGGTTCAGTAGTTTTGGCTGCGCGTTGATTAATACAAAATCCAGACTTTCTTTTATATATATAGATAAGGTAAAAATATATAAAAACCTTAAAATGTAGATACTTTAAAAACACGAAACAACTTGCGAAAAAATTGTAAGTTTTACATTTTTTCTATATCTTTTATGCCAAAATCCATTAACGCTATCTTAACTTTACACAAAAGTTATTCGTTACTTAACATGAAATATTTCATTTCCATTCAAACGTTTTAATGTGAAAGATATTTTAAAGGATTAAAAAAGCTTTTAAATCTCAGACGAGGAACATTTCTTTTGATTTACGTAGCATACGCGATGATCTTTTAAAAAACATTTCTTCGAAATATATCCTTTTGCAAATTTTAGTGATGGATATGAATCTATATATATAAAAGTCTGGATTTTATATTAATCAACGCGTAGCCCAAGCTACTGAACCTAAAATTTTGGAAATTGGAATAAAAATACTTCTTATGACATAGAGTTCCGCTAAGAAAGTATTTTTTAAATTTTCACCCCTTAAGGGGGGTAAAATAGAAGACGAATTAAAAAAAAAATCCTTACCTGATTTTATCGTTAATTTTCAACTGATAGCAAATTTTAGTGTATTTTTGTATGCTGAATCGAATGGTACTAACCAAATTCTTTTAAGTACAATAGTTCGTGAGATATTTTATATTTTTCTAATTTAGCGATGTCTTTGGCGCCAAAACCTGGAAATATCTAACATTACAAGTGGTAATTCCTCCATATTCATTCATATTGTAGATACATTACTGTAGCAACGGAAGAAATTCAAATTAAATCTTTATGTTAATTCTTTTAGTTAAAGAATTAAAATGGCTATAATGGCTAAAAAATAAATACAAACGCCTTGGAAAAAAAGTAAAATGTATATTGATTTTATTTAAAATACAAGGAAGCGATCCACTGAGAAATTAATATTATAAAACAAAAATATTTAAAAATGAAAGCAATGTTTGTGCGACTTAACAAAATTTTTGGTACTTACAACCGGGCCATGTCAGATAAAATACAATTACACTAATAACAGCAACCCTTATTTTTTTCTCCATTTGATAGTTTATTTATTATAGTTTTAAATTTATTTTATTATTATAGTTTTTTTTAATTATAATTTATAGTATGCAGGTCTATGTTATATATTTTATTTATTTATTTAGTTTATACAATTTTCCATTTTTCACAAGGTTATGTATTCAAGAATGTCAAATTACTGTTTTGAACGTAATTGGCAAACGATAAACAAGATTGGCAATTGTCAACCATTAATGGCGATCTATCTCATGGTCCGGATTATAAGTAAATACCACTTTTTTCAATGAAAGAAATTAGAATTGAAATAATACATCGCGATTTATCGTTTGCTGCTGAATAAGAAGAAATAATGGGTACTTTTATGTCAGCCATGTGTAGTGTAAATCTGGCCTTTTTAGCTCACCGGCGGGCACATTAGCTCGCAGGCTTTGATAGCCTGTGAGCTAATGTGCCCGCCTGTTCTGTGTATATGTATGTATGTAACGCGATAACTCTTGATAGAAACATCCGACTTGCTTCAATTTTTTTTTCTAGGTTCATTCTGATAAGGCGCTTCCGTAATTAGTTTTTGGGGTTCATTTATTAAGGATAAAGGGTGGGAGGGGGCTATTTCCCCCACCCTTAATTTAGATAAATATGTTTTTCATGCAGAATTATTCAATTTGCTCCAAATTTGGTATATCGGTTTATTATGTTAAGGAGCTTCCCTGATTAGATTTGGAGGTTCATTAGTTAAGTATAAAGGGGGAAAGGGTGGCTATCCCCCCCTTAATTTAGATAAATGGGTTTGTCATGCAGAATTATTCGATTTGTTCCAAATTTTGTATACCGGTTTATTATGTTAAGAAACTGCCAGGATTAGATTCGGAGTTTTATTAGTTAAGTATAAAGGGGGAAAGAGGGTTAGATCCCCCTTAATTTAGATAAATGGGTTTTTCACGCAGAGTTATTCGATTTCCTCCAAATTTGGTATACCGGTTTATTATGTTAAGGAGCTGCCATGATTAATTTTGTAGGTTAAGTTTAAAGGAGGGGGCTGGGGCTAGACCTCCCCCTTAATATAGATAAATGGGTTTTTCATGCAGAATTCATCGATTTGCTTAAATTTTGATATGCCGGTTTATTCCGATATGGTGCTTCCTTTATTAGATTTGGAGGTTCATTGGTTAAGTATAAAAAGGGAAAAATGAGGGGGGGGGGCATCCCTTAATTTAGATAAATGGATTTTTATTATCCAATTTGCTTTAATTTTTTTTCTATGTTTATTCTGATAAGGAGCTTTCCTAATTAGATTTGGAGGTTCATTAGTTAATTATAAAGGAGGGAAAGGGGGTTATACCCCTCTTAATTTAGCGAAATGGTTTTTTCATGCAGGATTATCTGGTTTGCTGCAAATTTGGTATACCGGTTTATTATGTTAAGGTGTTTCTCTGATTAGATTTGGAGGATCATTGGTTAAGTTTAAACTGGGGGAACGGGGGCTAATCCCCCTTTATTCATTTTTAGGGCATTATTCTTTGAAATAAAAGTATAAAATACAATTAGTGTGAATAGCCTGTGAGCTCAATGCCATCAGTTTAACTGGGCACTTTCCTTTTTATTAAGTTATGGCATTATTAGCCCCCGGGACGGTATGCGATTTCTTTCTCCCAGCTTATTTTATCCCCAAAAAATAACATTAGCTTACAGAAGACAGCAATAAACAAAGCAGATGTATCATTGTGCGATTAAATGTTCTATAGTAATTTTTTTAATTTCTAAGCATCGCAAATTGTAAATTTTTATACCGTCGTACTGAAAAAAAAAATTAGTTATAATTGCAATTTGTTTGAAAACTGTGTCTCCATTTATTTTTGAAATATTAATTTTTTGTAGTTTTTAGCACCATTTGTTTAATTTTGGCAACTCTACTACTATAGTTATATAGAAAGTAAAAGGAAAATAGTTGAAAAATAGCAATTATATCTTTTATTGCCATTTTCTCATAACAACCGAAAGAAAATGTAATTAAAATACGTTCTGTTTTGGAAAAATATAAACGAATAATTTCGTTAAAACTTGGAGCTATTATAAATTATATTTAATTTTAAGTATCTGTTGACGCTTTCAGTGTGACCTCAGTCATGACGCTTTGGTGGGAAACTGACTCCAAACAAACGGTTGCTATGCGTCATTTCTTTTTAAATATAAATCGTGGAAAATGTTACTAGTACATATCAAGTATTAAAACACTTAGATGTGATATATAGATATAAGACATAGCTGCAACACACAAACAAAATAGAAAATACAACATAGCAACAGTTTGTTTGGAGTCAGTTTTCAACCAAAACGTCATGACTGAAATCGTCTATATTAATGTTACAAACAAACGAATGCGTATGAATCATTAGATAGCCGTTATTTTTGTTGAGTTTCTTTAATAACGGCATCATTTTGCTGCATTTGTGTATTATTTTGCGATAGCGCCATCCTTATGCATGCTTTACTGTAGATTTTTAAGAGTGGATCATAAATGTGGAATTCTTAAGTGGATGCGAGTGACATCATTTTAGATAAAATAAAAGTGTGTGCTTTAAGTCATAAAATTGAAATAGGTTTTGTACTATTTTTATATACATACATTTTTTTCATCGGGGGCGACACTAAATTCTGAAAAAGCAGAATTCCTGTTTTCTAGTTTCGTATTATTGTTTTATTTTTCAGTTTTTTCAATGGAATTATAGCCCAGTGGTAGGGCAGGTAAGAAATGCCAAATTCGGAATTAATCATGGGAAAGCTGGTAATTGTTTTAATTCATTTATATTAGGTCTAGAATGAATATGCTAAGTTTTCCCCCTCGTAGTAGGTGAACGTTAGATTATATGTACAGATTTATAGTCAAAAACATATTTTTTTAAATACGATAACAATATCTCAAAACAGCATACTCTGTCAAAAACATTGTCAGAACAAATGTTGTAGAGCTTAAAATTCTGAGTAAAGTAAGTACCTACACTTAATATTTTTGTTGAAAATTAAAGTCACAATTCTACTTTAAAGTTTTAGGCAAGTAGTCCTGGGGTTGAACTCAGAATTAATTAGGAGAAAACTGGAAATTGTTTTAATCTCTTCAGTTTAGTTCTAAAATGAACGTACTATGTTTTCTTCCTAGTACTTGGTTGAATGTTAGAAAATATGTATATATTTATTTTCGAAAAACACGTTTTTTTTTTGTTTTTTTTTTTTTTTAAGTACCTTAACATTATCTCAAAACAGCTAACTCTGGAAAAAACTTAGTCAATACAAATGCTGTAGAGCTTAAAATTCTGAATAAAATGAGTATCATAATTAATATTTTTGTTCAACATTAAGGTCGCATTTCTATTTCAAAAATTTTCAAATCAAGAGCTTGAAGCCAGGAGAGACCAAGTTAGCTTAAAAATATCTCAAAATTGCGGCCTTAATATTGAACAAGAATATTAAGTGTAGGTACTCATTTTATTTAGAATTCTAGGCTCTACATCTTTTGTTCTGACATTGTTTTTGATAGAGTTACTTGTTTTGAGATATTGTTAAGTTAACTTGGTCTCTTCTAGCTTCAAGCTCTTGATTAGAGATTAAGGCAAAATTTTATAGAATTGCGACCTTAATGTTGAACAAAAATATTAGTGATGGTACTCATTTTATTCAGAATTTTAAGCTCTACAACAATGTATTGACAAGGTTTTTTAATAGTGTAGCTGTTTTGAGATATTGTTAAGGTAATTAAAAAAAACGTGTTTTTCGGAAATAAATATGTACATATTTTCTAAAATTCACCCAAATACGAGGAAGAAAACATAGTACGTTCATTTTAGACCTAAACTGAAGGGATTAAAACAATTTCCAGTTTTCTCCAAATTAATTCTGTGTTCAACCCCCTGGCCACCGGTCTAAAACTTTAAATTAGAATTGTGACCTTAAAGTTCAACAAAAATATTAAGTGTAGGTATTCATTTTACTCAGAATTTTAAGCTCTACAACATTTGTACTGACAATGTTCTTGACAGATTTGGTTATTTTGAGTTATTGTTACGGTATGCAAAAAAACGTGTTTTTTGACTTCAAATCTATACATATTCCCTAATGCTCACCTAGAGCTAGGGGGAAAACATAGCATATTCATTCTAGACCTAAACAGGAGGGATTAAAACAATTTCCGGCTTTCCCCTAAGTAATTCCGAATTCAACTCCCTAACCACTAGGCTATATTGTAAGATATGTATTTTAAATGTATGTATTTGAAATGAAATGAGTGAAGCTTTTATATTTTGAATGAAAATAATAAATTAAGAATAATGTATGGAAACAATCTTTGTTGATTTATTACTTGCGCCCGGCTAACATAAAAGTATCACAAAAGTATATTCATCTTTCTTTGGGCAGTTTTTCATGGGATTCCTGGTTAATATTCCATAATCGGAGACCTCGCTAATCGGTGTATTAGCTAGAATGTTGAAAGCATCGTTTACGTATGAAGCGAAAACTTCACGATGAATTCTATTACACAAAATCGTATCATCATCATCTACTACATATTTAAAACGGAAATTTGCCTTTATTTCCGATTGTTTACAATATTTCAATAGGATATACCACTATTAGTTAGGAAATGTATTTTGAACTGTTTTTGTCTATACACAGTGTTCTACGTTGATTAGTTATAGAGATAATGGGAAAAGTTAAACAATTAAGTGAACCTGATTATTAAAGTTTAGCATTAAAAAAAAAATTCTATTGAAAAGATTTTGATCCACGTGGCACTGTTACATAACTTTTAAGGAATGGTTTTAGTATATAACATTTCATTATATGTTGTTATAAAACTATTGGAAAAGTTATAGAGAAAGATGAACGCAATTGTGAAAGATACATCTACTCTAATTATATAAAATGTAATTTTGTCTTTCCTTCCACCCGTTTATAATTTGAGTTTTCCTGGATGTATTTTGATGGGACTTAACACTGTTAGTTAGATTTTTTTTTATGTTTGGTACTTCTTGCATGTATGGTACTTTTCTGTAACAAAGTTTCTTCTGAAGCACAAATTTGACAACAAATCAGATTGTAGAAAATCACATTACAAGAGAAAGCTCTAAAACTAGGTGAACCCGATTGTGAAAGATTACCTTTTATTTAAAGTTCTACTGAACATATTTTGATTGGAATTGCACAGTTAGGTAATATTTCAGGGATAGATTCAATATTTAACATATCTTTCTACATTTTTAGTTATAGAGCAGCTATGAGGAAAGTTCTCAGTGGTGTCGTTGTAATAAAAGTAGAATAAAGTTTACAGGCAGAGGGTATATACTAGAAAGTATATATGTTATAGGTATGGAGGGTGTGCAAAGTTTCTAAACAAAATCCAGAGCGTCTACGGCGTATAGCTTTTCTACATTCCTGAAAGTTCTATAATCACGCGTTTACGCGATTATGTAAGATATATTTAACTATCTACTCCACATATAAAATATAAAGAGCAATTTCGGTCCGACCACTTATAACTTTAGTTCTTTTGAATAGATTTTGAGAGCACTTGCATTGTTAGTTAAATACATTTTCAGGAAAAGGTTTCGTACATAACACATATGATTGTACGTTGCATAGTTATAGAATTAGGTGCGAAAATTCTTCAATCAGTTAACCCTATTTTGAAAGATTAACGTTTTTAAAAGATTCTACTAAGTTGAGTTCGATAGAATTGGTACTGGTTGTCAGATAATTTTTCAGGAAAGGTTTTAGGATATAACACATATTGTTCTACATTGCTTTGCTATAGAATTATAGGTGCATGTTCTATAATGTGGTTTACCCGATTATGAAATTTTAGTCTTATTAGAAGGCTCTACTGAACGGATTTTGATGAGATTTGCTTTTTTTAAATATTGAAGGATGATTTTAGTATGCTATATATTGTTCTTCCGTTCTTTTCCATATTCAGTTGTAACTAATCAACTAAAAGATTTGTTTCTTAGCAGTCCAAATTTTGTCTGATACATTAGAAGATATAAAACAGTAAATGCGTTCATTTTGTTTTCAGCAATGCGGAAGATCTTTGGAGATTAATGTATATGTCGTAGGCTAATTGAGAAATCCGGCTCTTTGCAAACAGCCTAGGCTCTTTGCAAAGAGCCAGGCTAATTGGAGAATCCATCTACCTTTTTCCAATTAGAATGATATTTTACAGGCTTATTGCAAAGAGCCTAGAAAGCGTTAGGCTAATTAAAAAATGACCACTTATTATCCGATCAGGGTGATATTTTTAGCACACAGGCTATCAAAGCCTGAAAGCTTATGTCCCCGCCGATTCTGTATGTACGTGTGTACGTACGTACGTACGTATGTGCGTAACGCGATAACTCTTGATAGAAATATTCGATTTGCTTCAATTTTTTTTTCTAGGTTCATTCTGATAAGGTGCTTCCCTGATTATTTTTGGGGGTTCAATGGTTAAGGATAAAGGGGGAAAAGGGGGGCGAGACACCCCTTAATTTATATAAATGGGTTTTTCATGCAGAAATATTCGATTTGCTCCAAATTTGGTACACCGGTTTATTGTGTTAAGGAGCTTCCCTGATTAGATTTGGAAGCTCATTATTTAAGTATAAAGGGGGGAAAGGAGGGCTACCCCCTTAATTTAGATAAATCGGTTTTTCATGATGAATTATTCGATTTGCTCCAAATTTGGTATACCGGTTTATTAAGTTAAGGAGCTGCCTTGATTAGATTTGGAAGTTCATTAGTTACATATAAAGGGAGGAAAGGGGGGCTATCCCCCCGTAATTTAGGTAAATGGGTTTTTCATGGAGAAATATGGGATTTGCTATAAATTTGGTATACCGGTCATTTATGTTAACTAGCTTCTCTGATTACATTTGGAAGATCATTATTATGTACAAAGGGGGGAAAGGGGTGCAATTGCCTCTCCCCTTAATTTAGATAAATGCGTTTTTCATGTAGAATTATTCGATTAGCTCAAATTTGGTATACTGGTTTATTATGTTAAGGAGATGGCTTGATTAGATTTGGAGGTTCATTAGTTAAGTATAAAGGGAGGAAAGGGGGGGGGTAGCCCCCACCCCACTAAATTTAGGTAAATGGGCTTTTAATGCAAAATTATTCGATTTGCTCCAAATTTGGTATACCTGTTTATTATGTTAAGGAGCTTCACTGATTAGATTTGGAGGTTAATTAGTTAAGTATAAAGGAAGGAAAGGGTGGCTAGACACCCCCTTAATTTAGATAAATGGGTTTTTCATGCAGAGTTATTCGATTTGCTCCAAATTTCGTATACCGGTTTATTATATTAAGGAGCTTCCCTGATTAGATTTGGAGGTTCATTAGTTAAGTATAAAGGGAGGAAAGAGGGCTAGACCCCCCCCCCCTTAATTTAGATAATGGGTTTTTCATGCAGAGTTATTCGATTTGCTCCACATTTCGTATACCGGTTTATTATGTTAAGGAGCTGCCTTGATAAGATTTGGAGATTTATTGCTTAAGTGTAAAGGAGGGACAAGGGCTAGTGTCCCCTTAATTTAGATAAATGGGTTTTTCATACAGAATTATTCGATTTGCTTCAAATTTGATATACCAGTTTATTACGATATGGCTTCCTTCATTAGATTTGGAGGTTCATTGGTTAAGTATAAAAGGGGGGGAAAGGGGGGCAATTGCCCCCCTTCTTAATTTAGATAAATGTGTTTTCATGCAGAATTATCTGATTTAGTTTAATTTTTTTCTAAGTTCATTTTAATAAGGAGCTTTTCTGATTAGATTTGAAAGTTCACTGGTTCAACATAAAGGGAGAAATGGGGGAGCTAATACCCCCCCCCCCATAATTTAGTAAATGGTTTTTTCATGCAGAATTATCTGATTTGCTTCAAATTTGGTATAGCAGTTTATTATGTTAAGTAGCTTCCCTGATTAGATTTGGAGGTTCTTTGGTTAAGTAGAAAGGGGAGCAACGGGGAATAATACCTTCATGTATTTTTCGAGGGGCATTATTCTTTGAAATAAGAGTATAATATACAATTAGTGTGAATAGCCTGTGAGCTCAATGCCATTAATTTAACTGGGCAATTTTCTTTTTATTAGGTTTATTAACGCATAACCATACCAAAACCCGAAAAATAATTTATAACAGACCGTACCCCGATCCGAGCAAAACAAAATAATTTCAGTCTACATGCAACCCGACCCGAACCTGAGAATTCCATTTGGAAAAACCCGAAATCCCGAACCAAATCTGATAACCGACAAAAATATTCCAAAAATCCATAACCGGATCCGAACAAGACAAATTATTTTCCGTGGACACGCAACGCAACCAGAACCTAAAAATTCCATTCGAAGTCAACCTGACACCCGTCCCGAACCAAATCTTAACCGACAAAAATATTCCAAAGAACTATAACCCGATGCAAGCCAGACAAAATAATCTCCGTCCACCAGCAACCCGATCCGAACCTGAAAGTTCTAATTGAACTCAATCCGAAACCTGGTTGTGGTCGATTTTCGGATTGACTTCAAATGGAACCTTTAAGTTCGGATCCAGTTGAAAAAAAATTAAACAAAATCAGATAATTCTGCATGAAAACCCATTTATCTAAATTAAGGGGAGGGGCAATTGCCCCCCTTTCCCGCCTTTTATACTTAACCAATGAACCTCCAAATCAAATGAAGGAAGCCATATCGTAATAAACTGGTATATCAAATTTGAAGAAAATCCAATAATTCTGTATGAAAAACCCATTTATCTAAATTAAGGGGACACCAGCCCCTGTCCCTCCATTATACTTAACCAATAAATCTCCAAATCTAATCAAGGCTGCTCTTTAACATAATAAACCGGTATACGAAATTTGGAGCAAATCGAATAACTCTGCATGAAAAACCCATTTATCTAAATTAAGGGGGAGGGGTCTAGCCCCCCCTTTCCTCCCCTTATACTTAACTAATGAACCTCCAAATCTAATCAGGGAAGCTCCTTAACATAATAAACCGGTATACGAAATTTGGAGCAGATCGAATAACTCAGCATGAAAAACCCATTTATCTAAATTAATGGGGGGGGCTAGCCCCCCTTTCCTCCCTTTATACTTAACTAACGAACCTCCAAATCTAATCAGGATAGCTCCTTAAAATAATAAACCGGTATACGAAATTTGGAGCAAATCGAATAACTCTGCATGAAAAACCCATTTATCTAAATTAAGGGGGGGTCTAGCCCCCCTTTCCTCCCTTTATACTTAACTAATGAACTTCCAAATCTAATCAGGGAAGCTCCTTAACATAATAAACCGGTATACCAAATTTGGAGCAAATCAAATAATTATGCATTAAAAACCCATTTACCCAAATTAAAGGGGGGTGGAGGCTAGCCCCCCCCCCTTTCCTCCCTCTATATTTAACTAATGAACCTCCAAATCTAATCAAGCCATCTCCTTAACATAATAAATCAGTATACCAAATTTGAGCTAATCGAATAATTCTACATGAAAAACGCATTTATCTAAATTAAGGGGAGGCAATTGCCCCCCTTTCCCCCCTTTATACATAATAATGATCTTCCAAATGTAATCAGGGAAGCTGCTTAACATAATTAACCGGTATAACAAATTTATTGCAAATCGCATATTTCTGCATGCAAAACCCATTTATCTAAATTACGGGGGGTAGCCCCCCCTTCCTCCCTTTATATGTAACTAATGAACCTCCAAATCTAATCAAGGCAGGTCCTTAACTTAATAAACCGGTATACCAAATTTGGAGCAAATCGAATAATTCATCATGAAAAACCGATTTATCTAAATTAAGGGGGTAGCCCCCTTTCCCCCCTTTATACTTAAATAATGAGCTTCCAAGCCTAATCAGGGAAGCTCCTTAACACAATAATCCGGTATACCAAATTTGGAGCAAATCGAATATTTCTGCATGTAAAACCCATTTATTTAAATTAGGGGGGTGGGGACTAGCCCCCCTTTTCCCCCTTTATCCTTATCCAATGAACCCCAAAAACTAATCAGGGAAGCACCTTATCAGAATGAACCTCGAAAAAAAAAATCAGAAGCAAATCGGATATTTCTATCAAGAGTTATCGTGTTACGTACATACGTACACACGTACATACAGAATCGGCGGCCACTTAAGTTCTCAGGCTTTGATAGCCTGTGAGCTAAAAATATCACCCTGATCGGATAATAAGTGGTCATTTTTCAATTAGCCTAACGCTTTCTGGGCTCTTTGCAATAAGCCTGAAAAATATCAGGCTAATTGGAAAAAGGGAGATCGATTCTGCAATTAGCCCGGCTCTTTGCAAAGAGCCTAGACTGTTTGCAAAGAGCCGGATTTCTCAATTAGCCTACGACATATACATTAATCTCCAAAGATCTTCCGCATTGCTGATATTGCTATAAAATACAAGATCAAATACACCGATACATTTCGTTTGATTAATGGTTCGTTTGGAGAAACCGACCAGTTTAGCGGGCGAAGGCTGTTAGTTAAGCATATAAGACCGGAATCCTTGAAAATATAATATGATTTTCTCCCTGATTAGTTACACTTCTTTCCTAACGAGAACATTGTAATAAATACATATTTGCTTTTTAAATACTTGTTAAATAAGACATTATATCATATAAATGTTGTATCATCTTAATAAGAAAACTATTTAACTATACCGCTTAATAAGTTAACACCATTTTCACAGTCTGGAATTTAAAGATTCCAGGCAAGTGTTTTAAGAAAAAAGCGAAGCATTATTTTAGAAATTATTCAGACTAAAATATTATACTTATTTTAAATTATAAAATAGTATTTTTTCAGTTGATATGGTAAAACATGGAATCTTCAAGCTGGAAATCTTCAGAACTGAATAAGGTTATGCGTTAGACTCGATAATTCATTAGACGTACCTTGAATAGACAAAAAAAAAAAAAAAAAAAAAAAAAAAAGTTGACTTGTTTGTCCTGAAGGTATTAAAATTCTTAATCACTGAAAAAAATGCATATTTAATGAAATTGCATCAATTCAAGGTAAATTGTAAATTTTGAACCCAAACGTTTGTTACTCATTGTTACACAGAAAAAGCAAGATATCAATAATTCGAAAAAATAAACGTACTTACAAGAAAATAACACATATAACGATTATTTTATTTAAATCTAAATTTGATTAATTTAAAATTGGTGGAACTAGAGTGTTTACCTATTTTGAAAATGTTATTGTACAAAAAAATGCACCTAAAGTTTTCGTTACTATTTGTGGCACTCTTTGTGGTGCAATTAAATTCTAGAACCATAATGTGGATCTTACAATTTCAATATAAATTTGTAACAAAATATTTTCGATATTATAAAGATTACATTGAGCTCCAAAATAATTTTAACTGGCTAATGTGGTTTTAGTGCTTATGTTTCATAACATAATAATGTAAGAATCTATAAAAAAATAAAGTTTTTTAAAAACACGAAAACCTTTATAAAAAGTTCTAAGTTTTAATGTTTTTGTATATTTTTTAATAACAAAATCCATTAACGATATTTTAAGTTTGCACGATAGTAATGGCTTACATAGTTTGAAATATTTCATTTTTATTCAAGATTTTAGGCATAATAGATATCTTAAGGGATTAACAATTTTGAGAGAAAGGAGTTTTCATTTGTCTTACATGGAATATGCGATAATCTTTTTACAAATAATTCGGTAAAATACATCTTTTTTCAGATTTTCCTGATAGATATGCATTTAGAAAAAAATAACTAAATTTTTGAAACGAAGCTGGATATTTTCAATGATCAATTAATTATAGTGTTCAGTAATTGAGATTGTAATATATAAGAATAAAAGTAAAAATTGTATTTTTTAAAGACAATCTCTTAAAAATATTTAATATGTTTAAAATCCCACATAATTTCACGACTTCATTTCTAGTTATCAAAGAACAAGTTCTATTTCATACTTTACATTGAATTGAACGTACTTTGCATTTGAATTTAATATTCCATAAATCGGATTATGGAAATTTCACTGTTTTGTCTTACGCTTGGTTCAAATCACGAACTAGTGAACTTATTTTTAGAAATATATAACAGTTGCTTTCTTTTTTAAATATATGGCAACAGACAAGGAAAATATATATACAGAAATTAAACAATCTATTCTGAATTTGCAATTTGTTTTCTCAACATGTACTCATTTTTTTTTTTAATACTGTTTAACTAATAATTGATTAAATATTATTTTTAAAGCTAATTATTACACTATTTATTTTTTATTATATTGTCTAGTATTTAAAATATTTCTTTGGGGCACCTTCACTATCAGTTGACATATTTTGCAGAGCTTGTTTGGCTCGTAATTAACTCCTTCGTTGTTGTAACTTATATAAATTTGTATTCCCAAAGATGAGTGGAAGATTTATCACTTGCGGAGTGCAAACGGAAAAATGTCTTAAAATAAAGTTATTAATTATAGTTAATTTCAGAAAACATTAAACTATTGTACAGATATCGGGAATGGACCTCTGTACATAATTTTTACAATTCTTGAAATATCAGGATTGAAAAATCTATTACAAATTTCTATCTTCACATTCAAAATCCAAGATAAGTTAAATAAAAGAGTATTACCTAAAAAATAGATGGTTATTATATATGGTAGATTATTAAACTTAGGTGGTTATTAAAATGAGACATTCTGTATTTTTTAATTAATATTCAATATGCAAACTTATTCTGGAAGCGTTTAAAACTGATTAACATTAAATGGTTTATCTTCTTTCTCACTATTTAAATGGGAGTAATAATTATTGTATTAAAACTATCCCATTCTGAACGAGAATCATGTTCACACTCGAGTTTTATACAGGGTGACGATGCTTATATGCTATCTTTCACCAGCGCTTAAACGCGTTATTTCAAAACATACATTATAAGACTAAAAATGTTTGTTTAGATTCTCTCTACCACACTTTAAAATTTGGCCAGTTGTTTACCGATCACCCTGTATATAAGAGAGATAATACTTTCAGGATTTCTTAAACAGGTATTCACATGTATTTTGTTTACTTGTATTAGAGAGTCACATGACCAGTGTACTTTTTGGATTGTGACCAAACAAAAAATGCATTTTGACTTTTATTTTAAGCAGTTCTTCAATACGTTCTACAGTGGCTTATCTTTTAGTGTGCCACAGTGTGAGAGTAACGACATACGATGCTCAAACTGTGCTTAGGCAGACCATTTTTGTCCAAAATATGGTAAACCTAGACATTTTCTGTTACAGAAGTTGGCGATACCATCCTCTTCTGATGAGTTCAATTTTACGAATGAGAGAAATTAACAAGCATTGGCTTAGTGATAATGGCAGAATTATCAAAAATCTTGGTGATTCGCTTTTGTCCAGAATCATCTCAGTCAATCAAATATTATACGCCGTGTTTCGCCTCTCTTATATCTGATCTGCCTGTCTATTCTCACTCTGCTAGTAGCCTTATACTTACGAAGTACCTCTTTACTTGGCAAATATAACATAGTATATTGACCCATTTATCTCCTATAATTTCAAAAGTATTTTCTGCTAAGTATTTTTCTAAAATTTTGTTATGTTCCGTGAATACCGGGAGACTGTTCCTAATTTTTTTAATTATCTGTAATTTACTTTTCGCTTATTATTTATAAAAAAATTCAAATTACAAAAGATGTTCAAATTATTTTTAAAGTAAAATTTTACATTATATCGAATATTTTAAGAACAATATTAAAAAAAAGTCAAAATTTCCTCGTCGACATTACTTGCGTTTCGTAACCTTCCAGTCGTGAAAAATTATTTCATTTTCTAATAACTATTTTCTTTCAGCTATAATTTTCGTACTAACACTAAAAACTAATGATAAGACACTGGTTGATACGTAACACTACAAGCACTGGCCAAGAAGACTTTTTGTATCAGTAAATTTACACACTTAATTCTACTCTTTTGCAATATTTTAATACTTATCATCAGTATCAACTAATACTATGACTTCACCTTGCTGTAATCGTTTCAAATTATTTTGCGCATACCAAATGCACGTGTAACGACTGGGTACGCCAGCAGCTAGTTTTGATCGTCTTCATCTTCCATGAAATTAAAATTTCAAATGATATTCAGCCGGTGGTGGTGATGAAGTGAATTCACTTTCGAAAACATCGAAAACATCTGTCATGACAATACATTATAATGGATCTAGATTTATTAATTTTTCATCATGTTTACTTGATATCTTGGGTTTTGCTAGTTTACCTGTTTAATGACATCTTATATTTATTCCATTGTAATATATTTACAGCAGTATAGGTTCATATGTTTATTTTTGTACTCCAATAGCATACGCAAGATTTTTTGCAACACATGGCCATCTATCCCATAGGTGCCATGCTAGATTTTTTAGTTCACATTTGAACAGTATTTGCAACAGTATTTGATGATAATTCTGTATTTCAACCAGAACCCCTGGATATTAAAGAGGTCATTCAATAGTTTCAATTTTCCTCTAAAACGAAGTTATTATTTGTTCATTCAGTCTATTGATCTAGATAGCAATAGAGGATTTTCAATATAAAAAAATTCTTGTGTGTGGCAATGTTCAGCTTCTACAAAACTCTCCAAAATATGTTGCTTCCAGGTGGGTGAGAGAGCTTTAAAGACCGTGTCAAATGTGGCAATCCCACTCATACTGAAACTTTTTCATTACCTAACCAGAGTCACACTGTGCATTTAGCATGTAATTATATAATATGTACTTTGAGCGTGTGCGTGTCTCACAATTTGTACTATAAGTACACGGAAAGTGGTTTATTCTTATTCACAGAATTTTCAAAGAAAACTACACAGTTGAAGTATCTGATAAACGTTATTTTCTAAATTATATTCTCATTATTATTTTTTTTTCGCTTTCACCTATTTCCTCTAAATACGGAAATGATTTTTTTTTTGCTTCAGAAAGCAATACGTGTTAGATTTCAAGATAACATAAATAATAAATTGTGCTTTATTTAATAAGCAATCCTTAATATGTTTTAATAAGAAGCTATCAATTCAATAAAGTGACGAAATAATCGTTAAAATTTAAATTGGAATTAACAGTAGTGATTACGCTACTTTTCCTAGGGGCGTTGGCTTATTTTAAAAAGCTTGTGGCAATTCAAGCTTCACAAGGTGAGACTTGTTGCCAGATTAATATAAACAAATATGAAATCGAATCTAATGAACGTTTATACCTGTTTATATTTATATGTTGATATACGTATGTTTAAATTTTTTTTACATATGTTGTTATTGTTATGTACATACAATTTACATCTGTTAGTATATAAAAATCGATAAATAGCTTCTTTATATTAATATATATATATATATATAAATATTAAAAACAAATGACTTGTGAATATGAATATGTTTCCAGAAAGTATGTTGCCAAATTTACTTAGTCAGCCACAGGAATTTTCTCTATCTAGCCAAGGTCCCTATACCGGAAAAATACCGTAATTACAGTACATTTATTTGAGTCACAATTGATTATTTTAAAACTTTAATTTGAATTATAATACTTTTATTTTTCGGAAATCAGGCAAAAAAAATGCATAAAATAGATAAAAATCACATACATTGTCATGATGAACGTAAAATAACAGAGAACATTCATAGAAAGATTTTTAAATGTGAATTTAACTACCATATTTATTAATGTATATTTAACATAGTGCTCAAAAACCTGAAAATATGACATTCAATATTTTCAGAATTTTTTTCGACCTATTCATTACTAACAGCTAGATTGCATTTCTCACCCCTGTCAATCAATAAAAGAGCATGTACAGTCGTGGAAAAAAAAAAAAAAAAAAAAAAAAAAAAAGTAAACACCCCCTGCTAACTCCGCAACAAATTATCGTAGAAGAAAGTTACTGGTACCGAACGATTGGAAGTAAAGTCTACTTTTAAATGATGTATAAAAAATTTGCTTAGGGGGCCATCTACATATTAAAACGAACCATAACTTCATTTTTTGCAATAGCAATACCCAATTCTGACAGCATAAATGAACTCTACACCCTTCAATTAGCCTAAAAAAAATTTTATGCAATTCGTACCATAAGTTTCAGGGAAATTAATTATTTTAAAACGAGCGTATTTTAAGGGCTGTATCCAAATTGAAGTTGGGTACTCATTGCTAACCGAGAGAGTCCCCTTCTTGATCAAGGCACCTTAAGCAGCCAATGAAGCCTGTTAGATAACAAGGCAGCAGAAGAAATTTCGAATATCTACTCACTTCTATCATAGACGGCCCCTTAAACCATCATTTTACCCTTTTTTAAGCATAATTTGAAAACTATTTGAAAGAAAAATATGAAATTTTGGATTTTCATAAAGCAGGACTTAATAAATCTAAATCCATCAAAAAAATTGTAGGTTGCAATTCATAATTTTTCCGAATATTAATTTGATAATTCATATCATAAAATTATCATATAATTGCAAATTCAGCGTATTTATGTTTGGGCACATTAGTTTTATTACTACACAAAAAATTAGCACATTAGGAGCATAATTTAAAGAGATATAAATAAAAATATGAAAATGTAATGTAACATTAGAAGCACTCAATTTTGAATGCTTATAATTCAAAAACTTATCAGTCAAATGACTTGAAATTTGGTGTCTAGGCATAGTTTGAACCGAAGATTTGAAATATCTCCTTAAAATTTGGTATTACCATTGAAAAAAATGAGGTTTGGGTTCGTTTTAATATGTAGATGACCCCTTAAGCAAAATTTATATACATCATTTAAAAGTAGACTTTATTTCAAATCTTTCGATACCAGTAACTTCCGTCTACGATAATTTATTGAAGAGTTAGTAGGGGGTGTTTACTTTTTTTTTCCCCACGACTGTACATTATCAAACCTAATGTCTGGTATGTTTCCGTCAATAAATTGTTCTTTACATATAATCTTTTAACTAAAAATATCGATTTTCGATACTTTTTTAAATGCTTAAAAAAGCAGTAAATATGATTTTTATAAAACTGCAGTCCTTTAAAAATGAATTTTATTTGAATATTCGTTTTTATCAGTTTTCTGTAAAAACGGAAATGAAAAATTGCTTTTTTTGCTTCAGAAAGCAGTTCCTTTTAGATTTCAAGATATCATTAATAATAAATAGTTGTCATCCATAGTAAGACATCCATAAAATGTTTTAATAAGAAGCTATGAATTCAATAAATCGACGAATTAATCATTAAAATTAAAATTGGAATTAACATTGGTAATTCAGGTACTTTTCCAGTAGAGGGGACTTGGCGTTTTTTAAAAATCTGTGGGCAATTCAAGCTACTCATAGTGAGATTTGTTTCAAATTAATATAAACAAATATAAAAGCAAACCTAATGAACTTTTATGCTTGACTATATAGCACACACACACACACACACACACACACACACACACACACACACATATATATATATATATCTGAACATTAACATTTTTTAATTTATGTTATTATTGTTATGTATATAAAATGCACCTATTTATATATAAAAATCGATAAATGGCTTCTTTGTATTAAATAAATTGTACAAATATTGAAAAAAAAAATGGCTTCTGAATATGAATTACGTTACCGGAATTTATGTTGCAAAAATTTCCTTTTCTTTTCTATCTATCGCCAAAGCCTCCTACTATTAGTTTCCAGAAATGAAGCAAAAATAGTATCCAGGAGATAAAATCACATACTTTTTTATAATAAACATAAAATAGCAGAAAATATTCATGTAAAAATTTTAATATATGCATTTAACTACCATATTTCATAACACATATTTGACATAATGCACAAAAACTTGAAAATACGATATTTTATCTTTTCAAAAAAAAATTTCAACCTATTCATTACTAACAGCTAGATAGTATTTCTCATTTGAGTCAATCAATAAAAGATCATTTACATTATCAAACATAATGCCTGGTATGTTTCCATCAATAAATTGTTCTTTACATATAATATTTTAATTAAAAATATTGATTTCCGATACTTTTTAAATGCTTACAAAAGCTGGAAATACGATTTTTATAAAACTGTGGTCCTTTAAAAATGAATTATATTTAAATAAATCATTCCAGCAGACATTTTACAAAATTCATAACTATATCGCTAATGTATTTTTAAAGTTGATTATTTTGGTAATAAGAATTTGATAACTTTCCTGTTTGTCGTATGTTTTGCATTGATTGATGATTTGTGCAATTAATCATGCTGAAAATTTATGACGCCGTTTCTGACACTAACACCAAAATAATAAGTAGCGACAATTTTTCTTTTGCAATTTTCCCTATAGTAGGAAACGTTCTTACATCGTCTGTCACATTTTAAATCTAATTTTTCTATTATACACATTATAATTATTTTAAAGCGTGTGAAATTTATGTATTTTCTGTTATTTAAAAAATACAATTAATATAATAAACTTTAAGTTACGTTTTATAAAATGTATTTTTTAATAAAAAATGACTGTACATTATACCGGTATACCTGAATCCCTGCGCTATTTACTGCATTTATAATGTTGTAATAAAAAGAACAAGTATGAATAAAGAAAAGTACATGTAATTATAGCTTTGATTTTCTTATTCATAGTTTCATTATAGAACTGTTCATTTATAGAACTGTTTTGTCTGTCAGAACAGTACAACACATAGGGGGAAATTTTTAGAATTTACAACTGAGTAGAACGTAACGGATTACCTTTCAAATAATATTTTAAAAATAAATATTTTCATTTAAAATTAAAAGACGCATGTGCGGCGCATTTGGTATAAATGTAAGAGTTAATAAGAATACAATTTACTTTCAACTCTTTCTTATGATGATGATATGTATGCATTTCGAAGGAAAGTGTTGAATTTATGAAAACCAAAGAATTGAAATGTTGATCCTAACACGCAAGTTTTAAAGGTAAATAACTCATCGAAGGTTATCAAGAAAAATGCTAGAATATTTGATTTCCAAAATTAAATCTAATAACAAAACCGTAAATTTCTGTAATTCTTTTCCCCCTTCTTATCCTATTTACCGCATTTTTATAAATTTTAAAAGTTATTTTGCTCGAGTGAAATGCTTTTATATAGAAACACAATCGTCAAAGCAAAGATTCGAAAAAGAATTCAAAGTCTTCCTTTTAAACATCTACACTTTTCGCTACATTGACGTACGAGTTTAAGGATTCTCAACCCTAAAAATCGAAAGATTCTCAATTTTCTATTGAAGATTCCACTAAATAGTGGATTTCCCCGCGCAAAAAGATTCTCCAGTTTCCTTTTCCTTTTCTTTTCTTTTCAGTGTATCTGATAATTAACTTGCAGCAATTTAAATTTTTCATTTATAGTGTTATTTCAGATACTTACACGGAATTTGTCTCAGTCAATATCTAGTCGTCATTTGCTCCTAGTCACTCCCTGTCTAGTCGTTATTTGGCCCTCATATTTCAAATGGGCACACACAGTTGAATTTACCAATTTTAATAATTTGTATCATGCTCTATTTGAGCTTTTTTGTGTATCAAACACTCGTATTTCTATCTTTTCTAGAAATACTTTTCATGGCACCCGCAGTTCATTTCAGTAGAAAGGGCTTTTTTGACAGAAACCAAGGCCTATGTTCAATGTATCGCGTAGAAGAACTGGGGTTTTGAAGGTTTTTTTTTTTTTTTTTTTTTGAGAAGTAAATAATACTTCATGTAATATAATTTACTATTCTCCATTTCTTACTCCTGTAATTTATCTTGGTAAATGAAAGATAGATTTAATGAATTAATTATTTAAATGTATATTAGTATATGAATTAATCCAATGGAAAATTGAAATGATAGGGTTAAGTGCCCATATTTCGTCCCCTCTCCTAATTTCGTCCTCCTTAACTTCTCCGCTTCTGCGAGAGTGGCACCACTTATTACGCAAGGGACAGGAGACGGAGAGTAAAAGGTTTCAGTATTGAAAGTTTCGTTCGGCTAGACGCATACATAAATTAAAGATTTCAAATTTCCTATTTTTAGAAGACCTGAGTTCTTATTACGTCGTTTGTAGAACGTTATTTACTGTACTGTAAGTATTTATTTCTTATTCATTGCATTTATTTTACGCAGGAAAGATGCTGACAGTAGCATACAGTGAGTTTTAGGACGCTCAGTTCATCTTACGGGAACTGAAGCTCCGCCATACTGGGAAGTAGCGTGTTCCCAATTTCGTCCTCCTTGCAGTTCTTATTTTTGTCCTGGGGGCGAAATAAGGAATGCTTTTTCATGATAATTTTTTTTCGTTTTTTTCCTCATGTTTGGATGGCTAATGTTTCGTTATGTTAGTCTTCCACTGATAATTAGTACATTTCTTTGTGCCTTATTTTAATGTAAATTAATGTACTTACTCGTAAATAAAGTTTGATTTAGTTATAAATTAAGCGTATTGGATTTTTTGGAGGAAAAATTTTTGAACAATTTTTTTTTTCTTTTGCATTTTTTAGATACTTTTGAAAAAACAATTTTTCGCATAGTTATTTTTTTTTGTACAATTTTTGCTTATGTTTCTATCTACGTGGGTAATTATTCTATGTAAAATCCAAATTTGGTAGATTTACACTGAAAATTACTACTTCCAAGGGCCTAAAAGTGACTGGGGGACGATAATTGGACACCTTACCCTACTAGTTTTCAGGTGCTTTCGTGATTATATAAACAGGTAGCACCTATAATCCTCGTCTGATCCGACCTTTTGATTGTCCGTCTGTCCCCATATAAAGTGCGTCTATCCGCATACAAGAACTACCCGACCGCATGGTTTGAAATTTAATATATATAATCGTTGCAGAATTTTTTCGAGGCATTTCAAATTTTATGAATGTCGAATCAAAACTTTTAAAAAATACTAATAAAAGTTTTCTTATTTCTATTAAGTCTTGCCATACGTAACTAATTCAATGTTGCCCCATGATATATAATGATTCTAGGTTTCCATGCTCATTACGTCACATTTAAGATGGAGTCCTTAAGATGGAGAATTATTTCCGTTTAAATGAATTTAATATACATAATTGTAATAAGTTTTGAATTCATGCATTTTTGCATAAGCGTGCAACAGTTATTTCACTAACATCTAAATATTTATAAAAAGTCTTAGTTATAATACGAACGCACCTCATTTCCCAAGATTCTTGTACAGTTTTCGACTTCTTTCGTTTCGCTTTTGGGATGATATTAATGCTGTACAGAAAAGAGTTACGATTACCTCTTGGTTCTCAACAACCATTTTAACCAGTTCTTTTCTCCACAACTCTTTGACCTCATACACTTTAATGAACAAATATCCCAACTTTTATAAATTCCCCAGGATTTTCCTATTTAGAGCATTTTTTTTGCTAACATCTTTAATAATTTTGCCATGAAAGGCGAGCTTTATCTTCTATTAGAACAAACAAACTGTTAACGATGCTATAAGCAGACATTTTTGCATATCAAATGTTTTATAAACAATTAATAAAATTCCTGCTATTAAAATGCAATTTCATGTTTTTGTTCTATTAATAGCAATAATTATAGATAATTCTGTCATAAAATAATGATTCTGCTTTATAATATTAAAAAAATAAACTAAATATATATAAAGCATTAAAATATAGGTAAGAGGAAGATAATTTCAGAAATTTATACCCAACGATTAAAAATAATTCTTTTTTCTTTAAGCAGGTAGCAAGAAACTTGAGAAATATTCCCCTGTAGAAAAAAATCTAGCTTACCCAATTAGTTTTTATAAAAAATCCAACTTTAATCCAAAGCAGTATTTAAAAGCAATGAATTTGTCTTTCTGATGATCCTCAGGATTAAACTTTTTGGACAGTTATAGGAAAAGATTAATTTTGAACCATTTTCTTCTAATTCCATTTCTAAACAATCAATAATTTTCTTTATCTTGTTATTTTTTCATATCGATTTAAATTGATAATATATTCTATTATGTAGAAGCTTTTCAATTTAACCTTGTTAATTGCATTTATATTTAACCAGGAATGCATTTATTACAATTTGCTATAATTGATTTGAAATTAATATTAAAGAAAATTTAATAAAATCTATGATTTTTTTAAAAGTAGGAATCGATTTCTAGACTCTTCAAAATGCGAATCTAAATGCACAGATTATTTTGCGTAGCAACCTTTGAGTATGCTTAAAAAACAACCTGAATTACAATCAGTATTACAGTGCAAAAGAAAAATAACATTAGGGGTTACGAAATTCAAATTTACATAATAACTAAATTACTTGTCCAAATTACATCTTGTTCGGTGAATGAAGATAAAATATACCAAAATACACCAAATATGATGTCAAAATTGTTTGTATCTATTGGAAGTTATAAAATTTGAAACAATTTCAGTATGTATACAACCCTTCAACAAGTTTCAATTTAACAGAATTGTGAATAATAATAAACAAAAAACTTTTGTGTAAGCCTAGTTATGCTGTGACTTTTAGAATTGGAGAAATAACTACTATTCCAATTTTTTTACGTATTGTACGTTTCTTATCCAGTCATTTCGCCGATTCACGCAAGGAGTAAGAGACGCAAATTTGTATTTACGGTCCATCTTAAAGGAACCAAAAGCTGTTTTTTGGTTTTTTCAGCATCCATATCGATATTCGAGTACACATATAACAAATTAACACCTTGTAATAATATACTATTTCTAATTGCTAAAAGGTGTAAGATTAAAACTTTAAAAACTGTAAAATAGTTTTATTTGACTGTTGACATGTTTCGATTCTACCCGAGTAATTTTCAAAGCAAATAAATAATAATATTCTGAAATTCAAAATCTATGATTCAACGATGTGAAACGCCATCATTCAGTTTTTCATGCAACGAGCGTTATTATTATTATTTTTTTTACATGGATATTTATTTCTATTTTCGTGACCGTAGAGTACCTCAAGCCACAATCTTGGTAAATTAAACTATGCTGAATCGCTACATATGGATTTTTTACGTGTTAGAATCACTATGGTTTCTCTTATAATGGATAGATAATATTAACTGGAGTGAAAAATTATCTCACTGTCATTGAAATTTATTTGAATGATTTCTTTTTGATAGAATCTTCCCAGGGCTGTGGCAATACAACCTTTATTTTATTCAATATTATATAAGCTTTTTGGGAAAGTAAAATACAATCTTAAGCGGTTCAAAAACTGCTTAGTAGCAATACCACCTCCGAAATTTACGAATATCATTTGCACTAAAATTGACCCATTCAATTTTGAGAATTATTTTGAGAAAGCATATTTTTCTTTCGAAAAGTGTACTTTAATAATTTAAGTCGTTATCATCGCTCAGTTGGAAAAATCAATTTTGTAAGAGTGGTAGCTGCATAAACTATATTAAAAGTGCAAATACTAACGTTTAAAAATTAGGAAAAGTTTCTAAGATATAAGAATTTTTCTTTCTGTTAATTTTATATGTGATTCAAACAGAAAATGGATATTCGAAAGTCAGGAATAGGAATAATTAAATGACAAATTATAATCCTAATGTTTTATGAAAAAGCGACATTTAAAAATTTTAAATTAGGATTTATTATCTCAAAAGCTTTGTTTCATAATACCTGTTTAAATAAGAATTAACTGATCAATTTCGAAAGAAAATACCTTTTTTTAAATTTACCAAAATAAATTATTAGAATTATGATAATTTTCAAATGTAATGTTCAGTGGTGTAATCTATACTTAGAAACATTCATCTAAAGCTAAAGCACAATTAATAATAATATTTTTTATTCTCTAAAAAAAAAAAAAAAAAAAAAAAAAAAAAAAAAAAAAAAAAAAAAATTTGCTAAACATTTTTATGCAGTAAAACATATTAGAACACTTTGTTTCATTTTTCAATTTATGTGTGTTTACAACAGCATGAAAGATAAAATCTATTAAAGAACATAACTTAGACTTAATTCTAATTCTTTCATTTAATTAAATAATTATAATACAATTTACATTAAATATTTATCTGAGAGATAATTCTCCGAGATCATTTGATAAGGCGAAATAGGTTTAATTATAGTATCTTTCAAGAGCGTATTATTTATTCAGAACGTCATTAATAATTGAAATCTTTCCATTGTAAACTAACATGTGAAAGGAATTTCATGTAGAGTTCAAACCAGTGTATTAGGAAATCATTGCCTAGAAATGGTTTCAAATTCATTTTTAGTAATAAAAACTTCGAAATGTATCATACGTTGCTCAGATATCGGAAAAATGTTTATTGTTATAACATTAATTTAAAAAAATTAATGATCTGTACATTTAAGTTCTTTACGTTTTACTTGGTGAGGGCATTAACAAAAGGCGTTTGGGATATGTGATTTTCGTAAATTTACGTTTAATGTTTTAAAACTCGATGGTTATAGTCTGAAGCATGGAATTTTAAAGAACGTATCATCAGACTTAATTCGAATCATTTGAATTAATTAAATATCCTTACACGATTTGAATCAAAGACAAATCTTCAATATAAATTTCTGAAATCCTCGAAAGCACAAAATAATGATATTATTATTCAAGGAAGCGTTGTTTATTCATTAGGCCATTAAAGATTTAAACTTTGTCTGAATAAATTGAATTTTCTGTTACAGAAGGGATTAGAATTTATAACAGATTTCGTATGTAAAGTCCAAACTAGTTATTTAGAGCCTGCACCATAAATAAACTTAGTTTATTTATGGTGCAGGATTCTGGGTCTGACAAACGCATTTAAAACATAATGTGCTATATATATATACGTAATTTAAACTGGAATACATAAATTATTTTCATTATACTGTGCATAATTCCAAAGCAACACCTATAAGTGGAAAAACAGTAGATGGGTGGAAAAACAGTAGTAAAATTTTACAAAACGATGAACAAAAATCTATCAAATTTCAATTATTTAAAAAAAAATAAAAAATTGGCATGGAATCTTGCCGTTTTACTAGCGTAATGGTTACACTATATACTTACACATTTTTTAGTTATCCACTGACAAGAAAACATATGTGCCTCATCTTTTATGTTAGCAGTTATTTTTGGACTGATTGCTAATATTCGTTTAAGAGTTCTTGAATAAAACTTCCTCAAGTTCTACACCATATAAAGATTCAAAAGAAATGATTGCAGTATACCGTACACGAAGGTGGTTCACCCGAAAATGATCCTCTTTTATATTACACTTTCATTCGACCTCCCGTATATGACTTCTTTGATGCTTCATCAAATATACAGGCATTGTAATATTCGGAAATATATGTTGAACACAAACACCCCTGAAAAATAGCTGGTCAAAAATATAAGATGACGAAAAATATTTTCCTGCCATTATCATTACAGCAAACTATTCATCAACTTTGAAAATCGTATATAATTTGCCATATGTGCGACGTTTTCTTTATCTGGACTAGTGGCATTTTGCATCACAGCAATGTTACACATTATACAAGAGAACATTTCCGAACGCTCTGAGAGAACATGAATTAAGAATTTCCATTATTTATTCCGACATTAAATCCCGAAAAATGAAACACAACTGAGAATTTCTGTGTAAAGCTTGTTCGATTTTTTAATTCATGGATACCATACTCCAGGCATAAATATCACTTGATGTTTATTACAATATGTAAGACCTATGGTTAGATATGGTTTAGAGATATGGTTCAATTGTGCCTATATACGGTCATTAGGCTTACGTTCTTCCTGGTGCAAGCAATGCTGTATTTATTGTCTTAATGGAGCTCATATGAATCGAGCGTCTGGTTGCGTGGTCGTCTCGAAACATTCTTGCTCTTGGTCGACCTGATCGTACTCTTGCACTAAATATGCCATCCATTTCAAGCTTGACTATGATGTTATGTACAAAAGTCTTCCATACATTTAGTTTTTTTTTTTCTTATTTCCCGTTCTGAATATCCTTCGTTCGTCAAAATATTTAATTGATCTCTGCAAACTCTACTCAAATTAGCTTTTTCTCCCATTCCACAGGCCGATAACTTACACCTACAAGATTGTTACCGTATACGCCACAGCACAAAAAAATATTTGTAATATTATTAATTGCTTTGTCTCAGAATTGGAAAAATAGTTTAAAAGATCATCTCGAAATATGAAATAAATCTCTCATGTACGTGTAAATATATATTTTTTAATTTAATCTGTTTGGCAATGTTATTATTTGGACATTTGCAATAGGACGTCATTTCTCCCATTTAATGCTTTTAACACATATTAAATATTAATTGATTATTTTACAGCGTTCTTTTTTTTAATATGCTTGTGAAAAAACGATTGTAATGATATAATTTTGAACATTTTCCTGTTTTTAACACGTAATCATTTAATTCTAATTTGAAAGGGTGTTTTACTTTTTATAATAGTCACGTGTGAATAATTTTTTAATTTAATAGAAATATTATTCTTTGCGCTGTTTTTACAATTTAGCAACAATTTAAAATAACAACCTTTTTTTAATATATGAAAGAAATATCTCTGAAAATGCTGAAAATTTGAATTTAAAATTGAATAAAGCCTCGAAAATTAGTTAAATTAAAAAAAATATTAATAAATGCCGTCTGCACACTGCGAGTTTCTAATGAGTATCCATATTTTTGTATGCAGTAGTTTTCTTAATGTTTGCGTAGAAAGACCTCCGGTCCCCCAAAAATTATTCAGAGTGACGATGACAGCGTTAGTTACTTTTTTTAGAATAGTGAGACATCTAACAGAAAGATGTTTAATTTATATCTTAGAAATTATATACTAATGAAAAATTTTGCGAACATGCAAGGCAAAGTTAAATTACACATAAAAGATATTATATAGATAAACATTTATTTCAGAGAGTAAATAAATATATTATGATTATATCTGCATTATAACAAAATGTCATTTGTAAAATATATGCTTACTTTTATTTCAATACGAAGCTTTATTTAGATGAGATAAAAAAATATATATATATATAATCGACAGGAAATGAATAGATTGCAGATTTATAGTCACTTAATTGAAATAACGGTATGTAATTTAGAAAACAAATTAATTTTGAGTATATTAAATTACAAATTTATGATTTTTTATCATAGCTTCCTATTCTATTTCTTCTTGCAACAAAATTTTTGAGCATTTTTTCTATAAACTTAAAACGACGCGTAAACAAACCGACGAAGTTATTTAAACAAGCCTAAATGTATGTATAAAACACAAGTGTATCTTCGTAAATAATACTAATGTTTTGAAAATAAGTATGTAACAGGTATTTTTAAAATAAGTTTTAAGATTTGTGTAGTTAGCGACATTTTCTACTTTTTCTTTCTTCGAATTACACATATGATATTTGAGAATAAATCAAGGGAATAATATTAAAATAAATCGGCATTCCCAAGCTTTTATCAGGAAACTCTAATGAAATACCTTATAGCTTTATTATTTTAATGTAATTCTTTTCTTATGCATGTTTTCATTGAGCTGCAAACGCATCACAAGTGAATTTAGTTTTTGTTTCTTTTTTTATGGCTATAGAGAAAAATTTAACAAGGTTAAGTTACAATAATTAAACTCCGCTGAAGACCATTAGCATCAAGATATGCTGTTTAAAAGTAACTCTATGCATTTTGTTAATGATATTCAACGCGATAATGCATACTAAAAAAGACATTTTACTGTCCAAAATTATTCAGAAAGAAAAACTTCTGCATAACTGTTAATAGAAGTGTTCTTTTTTTAAAGAGAAATGTTTAAAAATTTGCTCATTAACATTGTCGTTTTGCTGATAGTGATAATACGTAACCAGCACCAGAAAAAAATGAGCCAATATCAAGCCTATTTTAAAATTCGACACGTAATCAATACGAATGTATTTAGTACATAATCCAGCCATTTTGTAGTGTTGGACTTGTATTTTAAATATATGAATTATTCATGTAAATAACAAACAAAAAACAAATATTAAAGTAATATATGGTGTATAAATAAATATTCTTTGCTATTGAAAAATAAGTAAAATTTTAGATTTGGAAAATATAAACTTCAAAATGATGAAATTCTACATAACGATTGGTAGAAGTGTGCTTGTATATAATATAACGTCGTTGTTAATAAACAACCCATAGAAAGAAGATAAATATTATCTTCAAGAAGTGTACTTTAAAAAGATAAGTAGAGGGACGATTATCACAAAGTGTGAGATTTTGAAAATTTAAATCGTTTCAAAGCTTCTGATTTTTTTTTTAAATGTTGGTTGAACAACTGAATAAAGGAATTTATATGTAAAGTTGTTAATGTTTGAAGAGATTAAGTTGATTTTTATGTAATCATAATTATGTGTAATTTTCATGGCATATATATGCCAGGATAATGACAATTTCATTCTAAAATATTTTTCGAATTCATGATTTTTTTTAGATCTAACGTTTTAATTTTGTTTAAAGTAACATGTTTTCTCTATAGTACCTCAAATTCAGTGTAATGTCGAGTTTTATTTGTAATTTATAGAAGCCAGGAAAATGACATAATAAAAGTCTACTCAATTGTTACAAGGCCTTTAAAGACTTTATTTTCAAAGAAATAGCTAAAAGATCTTGCTGGTAGCAATAATTTTACCACTTCTGACTTGAACTAGTTCAAGGACAAGAATAATTACTCTGCAGCGCCATCTGTATACCTTATAAAGAACTAAAATGAGCAGGCCAGGACAATGGCATTAATTTTCAGTAACAATAATATTTTAATTATTGAAAATTATTTGTAAAATACAGAACTTGTTACCTTCCACATATATGTGTTATATAAGGTATAATTATTGTTAGAAATTAAAAAAACTAGAAAAAAGATATTTGTATATGATAGTAGAAAGTCTTTTACTTTGCACACATCACATTGTGACATGACAGGAAAATGACAATCTGACAATCTTTAAGTCTTTTAATTGCTTTATTTTTGTGTTATTGTGAATATAATATGTCTTGAAAATTCTTCAAAAATATTTTTTATTAGAATGTAAAAAAGAAAATTGCATTATATAACATTAAATAGAAATTTTTTTGTGCGGGCTGCAATTTCCGTATTTTGTGATATTGACCCAGAAAGACATCTGCATAAATTACGTTGTTTTAAGAAAAAATAAAAGATTCAGAAAAGTTTTGAAACGGTGAGAATTTTGTGAATTAAATATTCTTTTCTCTTAAATTAAATGGTTAAAAAAAATTGATAATAAGGACTGGTGAATCAGGATCGGGTGGGGAATAATCAGGAATACTTGTATGCCATTTTTTGATTTAAATTTTGCTTGACTCTTGAAAAAAAAAGTAATATTAAATTTTTAATTTAATTCTAATTTACTGAACATTTTCTGATTTTTCTTCGTATTAATCTATGTTTAAAGAGAAATAAACGCAACTATGTCGGGAAATGTGTACTTATATTACATTTAGTGAAATATATCTATGAAATATGCGAATATACAAGTCTTATGTCAAATGTCTTAATTCATTCTAATAAATATGCATCTAAGCCAATATAACTTTAATAATAATTATTTTAAATCTCCAATCGTTATCAGTAAGTCGAATGGTTCATAAAGCTTCTGAATATAGTGAAAATATTAGTAAACATATTTTCACTTTTTAGTTTATGTCTGTTTAAAATACCGTAAACGATAAAATCTATTAAAGACTTAATTCAAATTCATTCAAGAAATAATTAAATTATAATACAATTTAGAGTAAAGAACAATCTTCAAGATAAGTTTCTGGAATCGTTTGAAAAGGTAAAATAGGTTTAATGCTATTTTTATTCAAGAGAGCATTATTTGTTCAGTACGTCTAAATAATTTGAATATTGTTTGGTTAAATGAAATTTTCCATTTTAAACTAATATGAGATAGAATTTCGTGAAGTATTTAAAATAATTATTTGGAATATATTAGGAACTCATTGTCTAAAAATATTTTGAAATTAATTTTAGTTATAAAAACTTCGAAATACATAAAGCGTTGACAGATATCTGAAAAGAATTTATTGTAACATTCATTTATTAAAGGTCAAGACCTGTAATTTTATACTATATTTTATTGTATGAGAGCGTTGACTAATAATTTCAGGACATACAATTTTACTATCTGCCCCTCGAATGATTTTAAAGCAGATGATTGGAATTTCTTTACGGCAGAATAAAAGAAAAAATCTTTTAAAGAATTTAAAATTAGCTTTATTTCAAATCCTTACATTTAATAAAATACTTAAATGCTGTTATACAATTTGCATTAAAGAGAAATATTTAATATAACTTTGAGAAAATCTACGAAAAAACCACATAATTTGCACGATATTGTTATTCAAGGATGCATTATTTATTCAGTAGGTCAGAAAAGACTTAAACATTATTTAGATAAATGAAATTTTCTGTTACAGAGAGGGAAATATTTTCAAAACTTTTTAGCACACAGGGTTCAAAGTAATTATTTAGAATGAATTGCAAAATCCGTATCTGAGATACTTACAGGAGAAATAAATTAATAAACTAGAGATCGGGAATTCTGCTTTTTCAGAATTTGGTGTCGCCCCCGGCATTTCCATTACTTCATTTTCTTCTGATGGATTGGTGGCTTCTATTAATATGAAACAGTCATTATAAATGAAGCGTTAGGTGAAAATGAAAGAGCAGTCGTAAAAAGTTAGAACTCTGATTTTCTGGTCAGAATAGAAAAAAAAAATAGCCGTAATTTGTTTTGAAAGAAAATTATGCCCATTTTTTTCCATTAGAAGAAAATAACTCGGTTAAGCGGGACTCGGATAATCGGGACTTTACTGCAAAACATATTTCAATTTTAAGACTTAAAGCACACGCTTTTATTTTATATAAAATGACGTCTTTTGCATTAATATAGATACTTAAAATTAAATATAGTTTATAATAGCGCCATGTTTTATCATATATCCTCCATTTATATTTTTCTCAAAATAGCACGTATTTTAATTAATTTTTTTTTTCAATTTTTATGAGAAAATGGCAGCAAAAAGATATAATCGCTATTTTTCAACAATGTTTTCTTTACTTTCTACAGAAATGGAGTACTTGAGTTGTCAAAATGAAACAAATGTCGCTAAAAACTACAAAAAAATTAATATTTCAAAAACAAATAGGGATGCAGTTTTCAAACAAATTGCATTAAAAAGTACTTTTTTCCCCCAATACGAAGGTATAAACATTGAAAATGTGCGATGCTTAGAAGTTAAAAAAAAATTCTGTAGAGTGTTTAATCGCACAAAGAAACACCGGCTTTTGTTTTACGGCTGGCGTATACAAGGTAACGTTATTTGTTGGAGACAAAATAAGCTGGGAGAAAGAAATAGCATACCGCGGCGAAAAATTTCGATATATATTATGCGTAATTTAGATAATTTAAA
Source organism: Maratus speciosus (assembly GCA_963932465.1). Lineage (NCBI taxonomy): Eukaryota > Metazoa > Arthropoda > Arachnida > Araneae > Salticidae > Maratus > Maratus speciosus. Next base: position 501,776,019 of record OZ010786.1, on the reverse strand, counting down.
AATGTTTATCTTACAGCATTCATTTATGGAAAGATCATGGTTTGCACTTTAAATTTATGTTTTTTTCCCCCTATGAGTACATTGCAGAAATCTTTTGGACTATTTATTAACTGCCCCTGGACTGTTGTTAAATTCCATGTTTGTAATTTCTTTCAATAAAGAAATACGATTTTTATAATTATGCAACACATGTAAATTTATTACGCAAACAAGAATTAATAAAATTTTAATCATTCATTCGTACATGTGAAATTTATTCGAAGTTAACAGCATTTGGAAGGTTCAACACCTACTATGTTAAATTAATGTATCTTTCCTCAGAAACTATCATAAATATTCATTTGAAATTTTTTATATACATAATGTGAACAATTTCTAATAAAAAGAGTTCAACTTTATAAACAGATATTATTTATATATATCTTTAAAAAAATGTCGAATGAAAACAAGTTTTAAATAACATAAACTTGCATTTTTCGAAAAGAAAACTTTTTAATAAAACTTTTATACAACTGTTTGTAACAAGAGTTCACTTGAGATTGATCAGGGTTATGTGTAAAATATTCAGACAAGATTATAGACAATAATATCTAGCAGTTTCTATAAAAAGATACAATGAAGTTCAAAAACAACATTTAGAGAAAATTGAGTTTAAAGTTTATACATGTAATGTTTTATGTATGATGTAAATCACCAAAATTACTTAGAAATTTTTAACTTATCGTTGTCGTAGAAACAAAAGAAATGTACTATTGGAAAGGGTGAAAATGAGGGATTGAAAATATTAAAATGTCATGAAAATGTCTTTTTTCACGATATTGACTTCCAACCGCCCTTAAGGCTGCTAGTTACTCGGCTTCCGAATTCCACTCGGTAATGTTAAGTCTATTGGCTTTTGATGCCTTTTTATATCCAAAATATATCCACAAGAAAATAATATTTCTAACTTCTTCTTTCAGTGTTCTTTTCTTAAAGAATGTCACTTTGTTTCTTAGTTCTCGAAATACTTCTAAAAGCTACGTTTAATTTAATATTTTATTGTTTAAAAACTAACGAAGTGGGAGTAAAATTTTAACACTTCATATAAAATTAAGAGTAGATTTTAGAAATACTTTGAAAACTAAGAAAAAATGAGACATCCTTTAAGAAGAGTAGACAGAAAAAAAAAAGAAGTTAAAAATATTAATTTCCTGAGAAGATATTTTGAATATAAGAATGCATCAAACGCTCACGGATTTAACATTACCGTGGGGAATTCGGAAGCTTAGGTACTAGCAGCCTTAATATTTTTTCCCGAAGCTTAACACTTCCGCGATTCTTAACGCGAATCAACTTCTTTCGAGTATCTGTAACTCCACGTAGAAGTATTTCTTATGCCTTCATATGTTACATTATTTCTTAGAATAAACAAAATATTTGTACTTATATATTATGTCCTTTTTTATCGTTCACCAATGTCTAACTCCCTAACCGCATGTTTTTGAGGTATTTTTTGAAACATGAAAAGTTTTCAAATAGTGTTCTTCATCATACGAAGAATAGTTTAGGTCAAAATGTTTTTATTATACATTTTTTTTAATTTACGAAATTTAATTTGTTATACCGTCTGCACTCTTCTTTCATATACACCACTAAAAGTGGGTGATGTTGTTTTCATCAATGATAATGTGAAAATCACGTTTCTCTGGAAACATGGCAATTTCAGAGAGCAATTCGAGGTAGAGATGACAATATTGGCTCACATGAAATAAGAACAACGAATGGAATTCCAAAATGTCTCACCGGCACTTATATAAAAAAAATAAACCTGATGAACATTTATACACTTCATTTTTTTCTGTTCTAAAATTCTATTTTTAAGTAGATTTCGTATGAAATATTACCTATTGGCGTCGTTCCTATGTTGGAATTTCTGAAAAATTTTTGCAGATCTACACCGATCAATACCCCTAGAACCCAAAATCACCCTCAGTAAAAAACTTTATACATCTATCTATAGATAAATATATAGACAAATCTATCTATCTATGTATCTATCTATATATATCACTTTCTTCTGGACACGATAACTTCCACAATTGTGCGCAAATCTCTTCCAAACTGATACATAAAATCAAGGGGCTCCTGAATATTATCTACAACTTTTATATTCAAAAGTTTTTGATACAACCAATTCGTAACGCAAAAAAAAAGGGGGGGGAGGGGGGAGAAGAAAAATTTCCATAACTCCGCCAATTCACAAGATATAAAATCGTCATGAATTTAACATATATCTTTATAATATTGTCTTCAACATTTATATAGATAAGTTTTTGATAGGACCAATTCTTACAGCAAAAACAAATTAAAAATACATAGCGGTTGAAGAAAAAAATCATCTTATTAAGGGTGTATTCAAATCCAAACTGCTTTTTTTTACTCATTTTTAAAATCATTTTTGCTCGCAAACGCATCCAGTTGATAGATTCTCTTCTTCAGAAACTATACGATGTAGCGTAATGATCGATTTTTTTTTTATAGAGGCAGAAGATATTTCAAAAAATGATGTCAAAGTGTGCAATTTGAACAGAAATTCCCGAAGCGATTGTGTTAGAAAGAAAAGTATTGCCCTACTGAGAAAATAATTGTTTATTCATCAAGTTTCAATTAATTGAAAGAAAAACAAGAACACATGCTGCTTAACTATCTTTTCAAAAATCACGTCAGCAAGTTTCGTATTTTTTCTATTAAAAATGAATCTGAAAATGTGCCAGAAAATTCAAAGTTGTTGAGCATGGGAAAGTATTTTTTTTAATACCGCCTTAACATGATTCTGATAAAACCAGCTATTATATAAAAATGAAATAAAAACTCGTCAAAAGCGGCCAGATAAAACCGTTAAAGTGGATTTATACCTATTCATGATTTAGTTTTTGTTGGAGCAATTAATATACTTAACTTCGAAATCTACCTCCGCCTGTAGGCCGGGCCGCGGGGATTTTTTTTTTTTTTTTTTTTACTAATTTTACTCTTTCTTTAAATGCAGTATCCTTTTGAGCATTTACTATAAGAGATGATTACAAAAACTGTTAGAAAAAAATGTCAATTATTGTGTTTATTTAGCAGTTATAAATGTTCTTTTATTTTCGTACATTGTTCAAAATTTCAATATTGATAAATATAGTGATTTAATATTTAGAGTTAAATGATATTTTATGTTTGACTACTTAACTCATTATGTAGATATTGCTTGAATTTGATATTGTATATTTGTATTTTAAAATTGTATTAGATTACTGAACCACAGTGTGTTGAAAACATAATTATATTTAGATTGGCCCTGTGCGCTATGTACTTCAACTTTCACTTTCACTCTTAGAACACATTTTTTATTTTGAAATATTTAGAATGTTTTTATGTTTGAAAGATTATGGAGAGATGTTAAAGATGATTAATGATAGAGAGATTATTAGAGATGTTTATTTTCAATATTGAAAAATGAAAGCATCTACAAGTATTATGATTTTAAATCTTGTATATAGTATGTAAGATAGTTGTAAATATATTACTGTCATTACACGTTTGCTTAGAATTATTTCAAGATAGTGATATAGTGATTTATAGTGACACTTTCGAGTCGATATAGTGATGTGTAGTTATCTATTTATTTGTCTGATTATATTAAGATGTTTTTGATCCACGACTATAATATTCGATATGGGGCATTCTCACAATCTTTTGACTTTTGGGGCTAAAATAACATTTTAATCTAATAGACGAATTCCTGAATGATTCAAAATAAAGAAAAAAATGTCAGCAGCGAAAAATTTTTATTTAACGGAGGTTTAAGTTAAACTTGCGAGTTTAATTTTCCTTACCATTTTATCCCTATACCTTTTAATTTTCTTCTAAATTTTTACTTATAATGAAGTTGCATATTACCCACAGGCCATTCAAATAAGAAATAATAACAATTTAGTACTTTTAATACAGAATTTTTGTATAACATTGTCTTAAGGGGTGTTAAAAAAGGGACGGTAAGGTAAAAAAGGGAGATTGGGAAAAAGGGACGAAATGGTAAAAAAAGAAACGGTAAGGAAAATTACCACCTGTTTTTAGGAAAATCATGTTAAGACTAAGTGCTAGCCACAATGTTCATTGATTTTTAGAATCAGTTGTTAACATTGGATCAAATTATTATTATTTTTAAATTTACCCCGAAAAGTGCAAGAATAAACCTTGGGGACAGTGAGATTACCGATAAAGCCACGATGCTTGAAATTTATATTTAAATGCTGATTTAAATTCTGCAGTAAATTTCCTGCCAAAGAGTTTTAAACATTATTTCTATAGCATACTTCTGCATGAGAAAAAAACTTGAAAAAAAAATTCTGTGGCTGCATCTAAAATGATTTTCTGTATAATTTTAGAAGAGGAATGGTAAGGAATCTAAAACCTAGGGACAGAATTTAAAAAATAATAACAACCCTAAAAATGTGTGCAGGTTAATTTTTAGCTACATATTTATAAGAATAACAATAGATCCAGTTTCAGAAAAAATTACATCGAATTATTCTTATTGAAACAATTTTATCCAGACAGCTCCAAACTTAAAAATCAGCATCAGGGACACGGGACGGTATAGGAGTTTTTCATGTGTTTAGACCCCCAACATCGTCCAAAACTTATTTATCTCGTTAATATTGTTGTGCAATCATGCAATGGGATGTTTCTTAGTATATGAAATAAAAAAAAAAAAAACACAAAAAGTGTATGAAAATAAAAATTATTATTCAGGGACATGGAAGTCAAAAGATTGTGAGAATGCCCCATATATGGTTTTTACTTCAAAGTCTATTAAACAAATATCAGTAAAACTTTCTTAAGGTATTAAGTTTATAAAACTAAAATAAAAATTTATTCAACCTTTGTTGTGCAAGTTTAATAATTGAAATATTCCTGTATTCTATGCTGATGGAATATGGGATGAAATAAGTAGTGAACTACGTGAAATAAGTTGTTGCTTGATGAAATGAACGCAATTATTCAAATTTCAATGTTTCTTTCTATTTAATGAACCCAGATATCTTTATAATTAGTTTTTTTCATATTTTTCTGAATAATTCGCGACTAGCGGTTCTTAATCTTTTGGTTTCTGCGAACCCAATTTCGTACTGTCCCTTTGTGACCTCCATGATTTAAGACTAAATTTGTATACTATTCTAATATTAATATAATTCTTTAGTATATCAAATACATATTGTATAGATTAGTAAAACAGAAGAAACATGTATACAGTACTTTTAAATGTATTCCTAGAATTTTCTTATTAGCAAGATTTTTCAGAACTTCTAGATAAAGGAAAATTTTACATTGAACGCTAGATATATGTGGATTTTCTGTCTTCGGAACAAAGCTTAATACCACTGTTCTAGAATTCATAAAAAAAATCTTTAGATATTGTGTCACATTTCAATATTAAAATTTGGAAGATATTAATTATTTATATCTCTTCGGACAGTTCAGATTATTATACGCAGTTGCAAGTTTTTCGCGGAAATATATTAAAAAATCTTTCGTCTTCAATAAAAAAATAAAAATATTTTTAACATGATATTATGTTTTTGCATTTCTACCTATAGATTTGCAAATAAAACCTTGCATGTCTGTTCAGTTTATTTTCGGTTGACCATAAAAACAATATATTGTTATATTTTTTGTATGTTTCTCTGACTATGACTTACATTTTAATCATAAAATCTTATGTAATTATGAATGTCGTATGTTTAAACTGTTTTTACCTAATTTATTTAATTTAATTTGTCATTTTGTTCTTTATATATTCAATATGTGCAAAATACGTTTAAATAAACTACGTGCTGTAGAGTACTAATAAATACCAACTAGATAAATAATAGCAATAGTAATAATTACTATTATTATTAATATAAATCTACGTCCTTTTATGCTTAAATGGTGTTATACATTACATAAATATATTTGTAGCTGTACGTCAACGTGTATATATATTTGGCACCATTTTCTGAGTTGTTATCATATGTCTTAATTGCCCAGTTTTCCTAATGGCTTTTCACGTTAATCTATGCCATTTTCAGAATATAAAAGGGAATTTTATTAATTCATATAAACATTTCTGAAACTTTCCAACTGCGGTGAAATGTCACAGTTGAAAGTTACATGATAAAGAAAAATTAGCTAATGAACTTTACGTGGAATAGGTAATGCCTTGAATAAATAATTGGATTTATTTTAATCTCAAACATTTATTCCGTTTGAAGAAATCTTTAACTTTAATTCATTATTTTCACCTACATGCTTTCAATAGCTCTAGACATCTGAAGATACATAAAAACTTCTTAGATTATGTCGCAGTACAGTGTAAAATTTGCAAGTGATTAATTCGTTTTTTTTTCATTCGCCTTTTGGGAGTATTTCTTATAACTCTTTACCAATTGAAATGTTTTAAAAATTCTTAATACAATAAACGTGTTTTTTTCTTTATGAAAAATCTGTTTAGAACAATGTTATTTCTCTTTCTCTTAAATACAAAACTTTTTTTTTTTTACTTTGCACGTTTATTGATTTAAATATATGTAGATCTAAAACTCTATTGCCTTTTTTTTAATTTCGTATTATTTTCTGTCTATGGATCAAAGATGAATTTAAAAACGTTAATATGTAATTTTTTTTTATCTTAACTCACTTTTTTTATTGGTTTGTCATTTGTAACGATTTCCAACATAGTTTAAAAATGTTTAAGAATTCGGTTTGTCCGTCTGTCCGTTCTCTAACTCGCGTAAATAAAGTTCGATCGCCATTAAATTGATATATGTTATTGTATATCACTATGGCATGTTCTGTATCGAAAGAAGTGTGTAGCATTTACATTTCATTCACAGGGACACTCAAAAGAATTCCGATACATACGCTGTATGGGGAAAAATCGTTTGCAGTGGATTTTAATGATATTGCCCTAATTTAAACATATTGAAAAGGATATACATCACTGAAGTGAACTACAAGGTTCTTACTATAGAACGTATTGAGCAAATAGCGTATCGTTCATTTACAGGGACGCATAATAGAATTTGGCTACAGAAGAAAATGAACAATAAGTGAATTATTGAGCCTTAGGAATAATAATTGCTGGAAGTGCGTTTTTAGTTGTGGTATGCGTTTTTAAAATATAATTATTATTTAAATATTACTCGATGCGTATAAATTCTATAGATCATATACAGGGCTGCACAAAAGCTTTCAACAACATCCGTTTGTTGGCGGAAACAGCTGCATGAAAAATTTCAACAGTGCTATGAGTTTAACTAAACTATTTTTTAGCATACTATGTAGTATACATGTATTACCTATAGATCATATACAGAGCTGCGAAAAAAGTCGTATATTTTTGCGATAATTCCCGGTAATAGCAGAAATTGAGTTTTCAAAAGCATAATGCGTTTTAATTTGTTGTTCATTCCTATTGTTCATTTAGACATCAACTTTCACATTAGTTATTTTCTTACAGTATTCACAATGTGTTGGAAAGCCGAATGCATGATTTTTCATTTTTTTCATTGTAGCCAGTATAGATAATTACATAACACATATGCGTTGTAATAATTTACGATGTCTACACTAATAAAAAATATTTATAATTAAGACAGTAGTAATAATAATAATTATTATTATAATGTATCTGTGCACTTTTATTCAGAATTTTTTATGTCGTATGAAAATTACGTGCCGCTTTTTTTTAACATATAATTGAATAATACCCGAAGTTTACGAATTTTCTCAGTTGTCATGTATGCTAAATGATTTTTTAACGTTCGTCAATAAGAACTCAATAATACAAAAGTAATATTCTTTAAATAAAACAGAGATATTTAAAAAAAATAATGATTAAAATTTCACTTCAACTGTTGAGGTTTCATGGAAAGATACATTTAGCTAATGAAACTTAAGCCACATACGCTATTATTTGAAAAAATCAGATAAAGTTTGTATACATTAAAATTGTTTGTCTAAATATTCCTTTCCAAAATATTCTCCAAAATAGCTCATGATTTTAAGAATTAAGTTTAATAAAGAACGATTTTATATTGTGCCACAGTATTTAATGAAGAGTTTCGCAATACCAATAACATTTCTTTAAAATTACATAAGTTAGGTTTACTTTTTTTTTTAAATAAAACAATTTAAAAAGCTTTAGCAAGTCACTCCAAGTGACTGCTTTTTAATGTATGACATGTTCGATATTATTAAAAGAACAAGTGCGTTATTTAACATTGCCTATTTTTTATATTCTTGCTTATTGCGCGCCAGTTGACGTATATTATCGTAAGTGATTTGGCACAACAGAATATTTTGAGCCACAACACTTTATTGTTATCTATATTCAATTAAATGCATATTGTCGTTAGCAGAATGCATTTCTAAAAAACAGACAGGTGACATGCGCAATAGCCACATGCTACAAGTAAAAATTTCGCGTAGAATATAGTAACTCGCATTTCGGAACTTTGTAATATTCATTACCCACGAGTTTATTTCTCGAGTAGGCAGCAGTATTGAAATATTCTTCTCGCCTATTGCTGTTTATTTCTATGTACTCGCAGCTGACGTACATAAATAAATTCCATAAGCGGCCTCACAAGTTGAGATAGGTCAACAAGCATTAGCTTGGCGATACAACCCTGTCTAAATGCAAGCTCGTGGAGGTCGACTTCAGGAGCTCAAAAAATGAAGTCATTCATACTTCCTACACTAAATTTTAAAAGTTTTTTTACTTATTTAATCAATGTAAATATTTAAGACACAAAAAGAACATTTTGGAATCAGTGGTGGATGATTGCCTAATTGTCACCGTCACATCTGCAAAGTCGGTTCATATGGTTTAGTTGTCAGCATCGAATTTATTTTAACACATAGGGCGTCATACATACGTCATTAACACGTCATACAGAGTGATTATAAAGAACTTTTGCCAATATACGTACCGTTCTAAAAAAGGGAAAGCCATTTGCGATTTAGTTAATTTATTGCATAGACACGAGAATGCGGTAAATAGTAGTTGCAATTAGATATACAACATTTTTTAAATTTTTTAATAGCAACAGCTAATTGCTTCATCGACAAACGATCATCAAACAAAAAATATTGTTAAAAAGCTAATTTTAATTGTATGTATGGCTACACAAACAAACTCAAAGAAAGGAAGGGAGAAGAGAAAATATTTCTACATGCATTTTTACAGCTAAAATTAATTTTTAATGCTATTTATGTTTTTTAACGTGAAGATTATTTTGCGATAAAAATAATTGGGTGATACTATTTGAAAAATTCAAACATTTGTCCTTGTAACCGTAACTTTAAAACCTCTGGTGTTGTTGTTTACCAAGTTTGGTTCATTTTCGAGACAATGCTATAAAATAAACACATTCCGTCTGTATGCCGGTACATTCTTTCCCTTACGCAGAGTGGTTTTTATAATGACTCGATACGCAATATTTTTTACCTCTCCGAGTAAAAAAAAACAGTACTCAATATTGTGCTTTTTTTTTGGCTTTAAATTTTAACCGGCGTACTAGAATTTTAGTATAAATGTTGCTTGAAACACGTTTAGAAGTTTTTGAGAAAATAGTGGAAATACATTAAAACATACATATGTTTATACATAGATACGTACATACATAATGACCAAAAACAGAGTCTGCTTTTTTTAAGTTTCTTAAAAATGCTTATCAACGATATCAGTTAGATTATAAAAAATGGAGTTTTACCAATTAAATGTAAGATTTCTTTTAATTTTGAATTGCAGTTTAACTTTAACATTTGGAAGATTCCTAAAAATTTAAATTCAGCTAATGAAGTTAACGCGGAATCGGCAATAGCTTAACACGTTCACGCCAGCGCGGTGGGTCACACTCGACTGTCTCAGAGCTCCAAAGTCTCCGGCTTTTTGGATACCAGTATTTTAATACAGAAAATGTTGTTTTATTTTATTAGAACAATTGGGCGATTTAAAGGAACAACATTTTCTCTAAAATAATAGTGGTGTGCAAAAAGCTAGAGACTTGACAACTCTGAGACAGTCGAGTGTGACCCACCGCGCCAGCTTGAACGTGTTAAACAAATGCTTTGATTTATTTTAATGTGAACAATTAATTCCGTTTGAAGAAACTTTGAACTTTAAATAATTCTTTTCTCCTGCATCTTTCCGAGAAATTCCAGACACAAGATTACGTATTGAAAAAGTACTGCAATTTACTGAAGAGTCAGAAAATGTCTCTTAAGATTTTATCGTTGTATAGGATAAATATTTGTAGATAATCACCCTGAACATTTTTGCTGTGTTTTATAGGATAGTCCTACCAATTAAAATGCTTTTAAATAATGTTTTCTCATTAATATCACAATAATGTCTAAATACGAATACATTAAATAAACTATATATAAATATCACTTCAAAACTTCACAAGTACTACAAAACTTCAAAACAAGTACTCAATAATTGCTATAAGTGATAAAAAATAAATTTTAAAAAGGTAAAAAATAACTTTATTTATTTAAATTTAGATATGTTTCATTGCATCCGATGGCAACATTCTCAGGAAAATAAAATTATAAACATATTTTCGCCAAAACATGAAACTGAAAAACTAGTAAAACAAAACAAAAATCGCAAACACAAACATAATGGAATTAATAATTAATAGTTAACTTCATTATGCTTGTGTTCGCGTGATTTTTGTTTTTGTTTTCAATTTTTTCAATTTGAAATTTTTTGCGAAAATATTTTTATCATTTTATTTTCTTGAGAATGTTGTCGTCCGATGCAATAAAATGTGTCGAAATGTAAAACAATGAAGGTTTTTTGCCATTTGTAAATTTATTTTTATCAGTTATAGCAATTATTGAGTATTTACAAATAAATTGTTTACGCCTTTCCTAAATTTTAAAATAATTAAATACCATAGTATTTTTTGTTAGTTTTAGACGTTTTACGGTTTACCACCATTAGCTTAACAATTAAAAAAAATAATTAATTTCAAGTAACTTTTTATTATTAATTCCTTCTCACTTAATTTTATTATATTATTTTACTGTTAATGAAATAAACAACATGAACAATATTAAGGAAAAAAATTCAATGTCAAACTGTTATATAATAATATTTTTTGTTATCAATACCAATATTAATGTTATTATTTTTGTAATACAATGTTTAAAGCAAATCATAAAAATGTTTCTCTTATATACACTGAGAAAAGTAAATATTGAATTTTTTTATATTTTACCTTTTCCGTTCAAAAATAGTTTAATTAAGTGTGAACATAAATTTTACATTTTGTTTGGTTTTTAGAAAACCGAACTAAATAAAATTAAAAACTAAATAACTATTAAATAACAAAAAATAATAAAAGAAAAAAAATATTAAGCATTTGAATAAAAAAATGGCTTTTAGCCGTGCAAGTCGGTTGATTTTATTCAATCAACAGACTGTAAAAAAGACAATTCTTTCTTCATGTAAGAAAATATAATAGAACTAGATATCAATATATGCAATATCCTCTTCCAAGTAACGACGGTTCCAAAAAAGATTTCTTTATTTTTAGATACATCAAAAAATATATGTATTTCCGAGATTTAAAGAACCATTTACAAACAAAAAGTTTCTTTCCACTGATTTTTGAAAGAGTTTTATTGCCCAGTAGTATTAGTCGCACATTAATCAGTTCTCTTAACGCAGAATAAAGGTTTTCTAGAGCTACCTTTTCATAAAAAAGAATTTTCATGTTCAAAAAACATGTTTTACAGTTAAATATGATAAATTAATAGCAATATCATTAGAGTTAACATATATTGTTACTTTTGCGTGTATACATTTTATAAAGCAGCTAAAAATATTTAATTAAAAATTGATAGCATCTTAAAACTTAAGTTACGGTTTCAGAAATATGATTTATACAAAATAAAAAATACTAGAAAATGTTTCCAAAAACCAGTGGCAGTAATTTTTTTTTCTTTTTATCTCAAAAAATATTCGTTTCAGGGGTTTACTGTTTGGAATCAGGGGTACTATGAAGAGGTTTTAATAGATTTTCGTACGTTGTTATATTATACATTGTTAGATTCAGAAGTATTTATCTTTTTGGTGATCCGTTTTTTGGTTTGCAAATTGAAGCCTCCCGTGCATAAGTAATAGCAGATCCAAGAAGGTTTTTAATGACTTCATGTTGGGTTCTCATTTTACAGAAAGTAATCTTCACAAATATAATATTTAACTATAAGTATTAGTATAAAAAAATAAGAGACGAAGTCTTATTTTAGTCCAGAAGCGCCTGATGTTTTGACCAACCCAATAATCAGATGTGTTATATTTATGGGTGATCTTTCGGTTACACATATTGTGTCGAGCTTAAAGCAGAAAAGGGGAAATTGCTTTGTTGAAATATTATGATGCCAGTTACTTTCCTTATCTATATAATTAAGAGACTCAAAACTGAATGCGTTGTATTCGAAATGTTTTCAAGGAATAACAAACTTTTTAAATACAAAAATGTATAACAATGATCAATTTTCTGTTTTTGTTTTGAGTAAAAGGAAGCATATGTCTGTAGAAAATTGTTCATCATGAAAAATATAAAGTTATAAAGATAAACGAAAAAAAGCGTATGTTACATTTACATACGAAGTTACATTTGATTTTTTCAGTGGATTGTGAAAAAGAAATATGCCTCGTGAAATTGATTCCAGTTGCCTTGATTTATATTTTTTTACGGAAAATCGACGTTAATATCTACAATTTTTTTAAATAATAAGTTGTTTGTTTGTTTTATACAAGCATGCTATATCTGAATTGTATTTTAGTATTAGTTAAAGTACAAACATACTCAATTCTACTAACACGCTATTTAATGTTAAAATATTAGGGTAAAGTGCCCATATTACGCCCCCCAGTCACTTTTAGGCCCTAAATGTTGTAATTTTCCATGAAAACCTACTAAATTTGGATTTTACATAGACTAACTACCGACACACATAGAAATATAGGCAAATATCGTACAAAAAATTTTAACAATGCGAAAAATTGTTTTTTTTTTAAAGTATCTAAAAAATGCAAAAGAAAAAAAATGGTCCCAATTTCGTCCCCCCAAAAAATCCAACACGCCGAGGCTTAACTTATAACTAAATCAAAATTTATTTTAAAATGAGTAAGTAATTTAATTTATATTACAGTAAGTCACAAAGAAATGTACTAATTATCAGTGGAAGAATAACATAACAAAACATTAACCATCCAAACATGAGGAAACAATTGGAAAAATTGTCATGAAAAAGCTTTCCTAATTTCGTCCCCGGAATTAGGGGGGACGAAATTAGGTCCCCCCTAATTTCGTCCTTAGGGGAAATTAGGGGGGACCTTAGGGGAAAATCCCTTAGGGGAAAATCCCGGGGACGAAAATAAGAACTGCAAGGGGGACGAAATTTGGAGGACCCTACTTCCCAATATGGCGGAGCTTCATTTCCCGTAAGATGAACTGAGCGTCCTAAAACTCACTGTATGCTACTGTCAGCATCTTACCTACGTAAAATACATCCAATGAATAATAAATAAATACTTACAGTACAGTAAATAACGTTCTACAAATGACGTAATAAGAACTCAGGTCTTCTAAATATAGGAAATTCGGCGTCTTTAATTTATGGTTCCGTCTTGGAGAACGAAACTTTCAGTACTGACCCCTTTTACCTTCTGTCCCATGTGCCTTGCGCCATAAGTTGCGTAACTTTCGCAGAAGCGGAGAAGTTAAAGTGGACGAATTTAGGAAAGTTGACGAAGTATGGGCCATTTACCCTGCATCTTCTGATATATTACAACGATGCAGTTTGCCCTAGGAGAAAAAGTTAGTACATCATATATGAGCGTTTTTTTTCGAAGAAGTGTAACCAGGATCGAGTGGAGTGGAGAAGTTCTTGAGTAACGGCGGTCAAGTTAACATATTCCCAGAGATAGATGGGAGTTTCAGTTAAGATGCCACAGTATAAAAAATGAAATATCTAATGAAATGACGTACGGAGGATATACAAAGTTAAGCATCGGATAGTTTTAGTCATATTTCTATAGGAAAAAAGCCCTCAGAGAGTAATTTTGGGAAAAATTATCCGAGTTATTGAATATATGCTCATGCAACGAAAACTCTAAAAACCTTGCAAAGTCAGCCGCACAATGCTGATTTGGAACCCGTGAACCCTGACCCAGGCAACTAATTTTGTGATAAGTGTGCTAACCATTGGATCGAGGTAGATGGACAATAAAAGACATCAGTATCAAAATTATCATGTGTAATGATATATAAATAAGCTATTTAGATTTTTTCAGGCTGATTGCAATCAGGCAATGCAATTTTAGGCTAATTAGAAAATGAGTAGCTGTTTGTCGAACACCAAGTCTCCATTCCTGCACCGGTACATTTGTACACGATTCGAACTCCAAAATTCCATTTGAAATCAAACTGTAACCCCATCCGAACCCGCCAAAACATTTCAATGGAACTTTTTCTCGATCCGGATCCCGCAAATGCATTTTAGTTGAACCGCAAGCCTGACAATAATGACTCAAATACTAAATGAAAGAAAATTAAAAAACCTTTTAATAAAATTGCGAAGAGAAATTTACAATATTATCTGTAATATTAAATTTATCTTTTATATAAGAAATGGACATTTCTATATTTTTAATATTCATATATAGCAAAACCTCTGATATAAGAACGTAATCGTTCGTGTCTTGCATCGGTACGGGTTATACTGAATTTTATTTTTACTTGTCAGTGTGGCATTAGTGTTCTGTTCGTCACATTTACTCTAGAATGTATATTACGGGTCCGATTCACGTTTTGGCAAGTCTGGTTGATTGAAATGTCACAAAACTATAATGAAAATGCGCAGAACTACCTTCCTATAAATGTAATTTTTTGTATTAAAGTTTTAAAACATTTTCTATAATTAACGTTTTGAGTTCTATATATTAGTAGGTACAGTATTAATTATTAAAAAATATATTTTCGAACTTTAAATAGCAGATTAAGTTGAACACTTGGTGCATACTATGTTCTTTAATACAAAATAACCATAAAGATTTCTGTAATGATATTTAAACGAACTATTAGTTTCATTTAATTTTTGATTCTGATGTAAGCAACTCGGGATTGGGTGGAGTTGTAAGCCGGTAAAAGAATATTTTGTTGATTTCCCGTTAAATTGCGGGGTGACTTCAAAGTAATTTTTCCCTTCCGGGTTGAATACAACCACACTCGCGACAGATTCTACCATTGAATCAGTCCGCTATTCGGATGTGTCTACTGTTCAGAGGTTAAACTAAAGAGTTCCCCCATCCAGGGCCAAGTTGCTCCATGCGGTCCTTTCAAGGAGATCGCGTAGCGATCGTCCCAAAAGGGACCAAGTGACGCCTATTCGCCAAGATAACAGCCGGCCAGTTTAAACTGCTGAGCAAGGGAGACACGAGGCCAAACCACAACAAAGAACTTCGCAAATCCTGTGTTGCGTCATGATGCTGTACCCCCCGGAGAATGTTTTGACGAGACCGATATTCCAGGAAATATCTGTTATCTATCCAGAAAATAGTTCTTGCTATTCATCGCATCCGCTTTCATTATATAATAAGTTATCCAGCTGTCATTGATGTTGCCAATTTTCTTTTAATCATGGGAATAGTAACAATAATTATCATAAATTAAAAATAATAATATTTTTCAAGATATAATTCTTGTTTTCCGGGTCTCCTCAATAACGTGCCGCCAGCGTTCTCTATCCATGGGCCGCATAGCCCGGGTAGTTTCCGCCAGGTTGATGTCCCCGGTCCGCAATTTTGATGTTCCTAAACTGGACAGTTTTGCTGGATTGAGTACTTGTCCTAACGTCCACCCGCAACTTAGATGACCATTTTAGTCGCCCCTTACGACAAGCAGGGGCTATTTTAGAAGTATTATTTAACACCAGGACACCACGTAGAAAAATTTGAAGATATATATATATATATGGTTTTAAAGTTATGTAAGCTACGTATAGATTAAAGATATAATATATAACAGTTGAACGAAATGCTTCAGACTTTTTTCTTATTGAATTTTATTTCAAAATGCATTATTGAAAACATATGCACAGTCAGATAAGCTAAATCACAAAAATGAACTTTATATTGATAATTTTTTTGTAAGTTTCGGTTATTGAAAACTCTAAAAAGACGCTACACATTATTTTATTTATATTTTAAGGAAGCAGGTTTAAGTTTAAAAAAAAACCATTCCATAATAACATTTCTTAATAAGAATAGCATATAATAAGTCAAATGTCAGTAAATTATACGATATTGGCTTTAATAAATAATTTCATTCTTACATGCTTTAACTATTATATAGTCTTTCAATAAATTTATGCATATGTATTTTCAAAAAATCAAACACAGTGGGAAAATGTATAAAGAATATTGAAAGTACATCAAATATATTCTACTCTGCTATCATTTTATACTGCAAATATTCAACTATTTTCCTGTACGAATAAACTGGATCTGCATCTGAGCGATATTTTCAAAAGCACAGCTGGCTCGAAGCGATCTTCCAAAATTTGATGCAATATCTTATTCTTTGAGTTTCAGAAAAAAAAAATTAAGTAGATAAACACATCAAAAACAGCTGCAGTGTAAAGAAAAGTTTTAGGGAATCTTATAGAAGTATGTGATAAAAGACCAACCTTTAATATATAGTTCAATCTCTTTAGAATATAGTTTAACATTTAATCCTAAAAGATTAGACTGTCAAAAAGTTTTAAAGTCTTTCCATCATTATTTTTTAATTATTTACGTGGGAAATTACGTTTTTCTCCCAAATAAAATAACTAATTTTTACTTACAAGGTACATCAATATTTATATTAGGTATATAGCAGATATATGTGCCATTTATTCATTCATAATAAAAGATAAAATATTTTGAAGTTACACATTTATATAATTTTTATTTCAATATAATCACTGTAATGTATTAGAAATTTTAAATAAATTTGTATATTATATATAGTTTTTAAAATGGTAAACTATCATTTGCGAAATACGTTAATGCGATAAACATAGTAAAATTTACATGATAAAAATATATATATATGTTATAATGCTGTCTGATTTAAGGAAATGAAATCAACTCAAACTAAATTCTGAAATAAAGTCGGCTTCATTTCTTAGAATTTCCAAATAGTATGTCCCCACCTTTTCAGATCACAAACTTTGCCTAGTAATTTTTCGTCAGATTAATAATCATTTTCGATGAATCAAATAATTTGTAACATTTTTCTGCGATTAAATAAGGCAAAGAGTTCTATTCAAAAATGGGGTAGCACTATAAGCTCCATCTAAAACAAAATTATAAATTAATTAATATGTATTAGTTTTAGTATTACAATATTTTATTAGATAAATTGTCTCATACGAACACTAACACTGTTACAGTGCAGATACGAAAACATGTTAGAAATATATTCATTATTCAATGTTATCATAGAGAGAGAAGCATTAGCTCGTTAATTTATTGCGGAAAGCAGATAAAATATTCATTCTGTTATTTGTTTTTGTTTGTATTTACATTACTTGATCAAGGATATATGTAAGCAGAAAATTATGTTATATCTCATTTATGTGATTAAAATATAAGTGAAGATTAACATTAGTTGCAAAAGACACGTTTCTGTATTAAGTAAAAATAAAATTAGTATTTTCGCATAAAGTGACAGTATGAAAAGTCAAGAAAATATTATTGGAATGGTTTAGTGCTATTTCTAAAAAAAAAAAAAAAATAATGCTTGAATCAAATTGATTTCAGCTTGGAATTCCCAACAAATATTTTATCATAGAAGATGTGTGGTGATATATGGTTAATAAATAAAATCATTTAAATATCAGTATTATACAAAATGTATTTTGAGATATTTATAAAATAGAATTATTACCATTTCATCACATATTATTATTCTTCCTAATTAAAGTATTTCATTTAGATAAATAAACTAGTATGTTGTGGCCATCACAAAACTTTCTTCTATCTCATACATGTCAATACTTCAAAATTCACTATCTCAGTTCCAAATGAAATGGCAATCTGTGTTCATAAGGTTAATTCTAAAAATATGAAATTCCGTGTATTAGTTCTCGAGGTATGACTGTCACTGAAATCGTGTAAATCCAACAAAATGCAGCATAGCAGCGCAACCTGTTGGGTTATTTACACCAGAACCTAATTATCACCAACTTATGTCAACGTCTAACTGAATATGAAGTTTGAGGAAAATTCGCGCATTAGTTCTTGATATAGAGGTATTGCGCAAATCATGACAAATGCAGCATAGAAGCGCCACCTGTTGAGCGATTTGCAACAACACATAATCAGCAGCAATATTAATCAAGTTATACTTAAATTTGAAGTTTGATGAAAATTCGTGCATTAGTTCTTGAGATAGAGCTATTGAGGAAATAGTTCAAAATGCAGCACAGCAGCGCCACCTATTGGGCGATTTACGCCAACACATAGTCAGCATCATTTCGTATGAAGGACTAACTAAATCCGAAGTTTGAAGAAAATGTGGGCATTAATTCTTGAGATAGATCTACTGCGAAAATAGTGTAAATCCTGCAAAATGCACCATAGCAGCGCCACCTGTTCGGCGATTTACACCAAAACGTAAACAGCATGCATTCATGTCAAGGACTAAATTTTATATTAAAATTTTATATCACAGATTTTTAAAGACCGTAAAATCATCGGAATACATTATATTTAAAAGAATATCTGAATGTAAAATGATAGATAAATTTTTTTCGGCTTGTTTAAGTACACAGCTCTTGATTGCTTACCCTGTTATTAATATACGAATTAAAAGTTCGAAAACATACACAAAGTCGTGAAATATAGATTACCTTTCATGTATTCAACACTGTGTACCAATAATGTATTACATCGTGTTTCAGTAGTGTTTACTATCTCGTGTATCATTCCAATACTACTTTCAATTAATAGTATTTATAACAGTTACAAATTTTCGAATATAATAAAATCCTATGAAATGTGTTGTTATCTTCCATTATCGTAGAGCAAAAGATGTAAACTCAATAAAAAAGCCTCCAACTTTTAATTTGGTCAATTTTGGTGCCTTAAACTACAATATTTCTTTTTAACCCTTTACCTATTGACGGTACTTATAAGTACCATTAAAATAACTCGTTATAAAATCCATTTAATACATCGATTAGAAGTAATACAGTTTATAATGTGTTATAGATGCATTACATTATATTGTTCCAAAAGGATTATTGGTTACATGAAACAAAAATATTTTTAAAAGGATGACTTTTTTGCCTTTGCATCTTTTCAGATTTCTTGTTATTGGGGGAGGGGGAGGGAATGTTCCAATTCGGAAATATTTTTATATTTATATTATAAGAACATTATATTTATTTGTACATTTCCTAATTCTACAAAATGCTAAGGAAAACATTTAAAATAAGAGATTTGAGTGGGGTTATAAATGTTGCAAAAAATCCTTATAATTTGAAATTTAATTAATCCTTTTAAATCCTTCTAAAACACTTCTAAAATTTATTAATTGATTATGTAAATCTTCTAATGTAGTTTCAAACATTCGCGAAAAATGCTTTAGAAGATAAATTTTTCCGGAATTCACAATCCAGTACATAAATGGTTAAACAATCATCTCAAAACCACTCCTGTTTCTTCAAACACTTTTCCTTTGTTCCCTTTAAAAATACGTCTCATCGCCAAGTTTACGCAACAGATGCATAATGATGTATGTGAAACGCTTAATGGCTTAAGCTTCTCACGACCAAAAAGCATTTTCTGACGAGAAAAACAACGTATTATATATGAGCTAGAATACAATCTAAAGTACCACCGCAGAAGGAATTTTATAGAATGTTCGCACATATGAACAGTAGACACAAGCATGCGAGTGAGAAAAAGACTACATGTCAGCAAGAGATATGAATGATCTCACTGGTAAAAGCGTTCAGTGAAATGCGAAATCTGCCACTCCATACTGGAATAGAATTTTCATTCGCACCTTTCAAAATAATGAAGATACAAAATATACAATATGAAGTTTAAAAAGCTCGCTGGTTTACTTAAAAAACGACTAAAATAATAGAAGAGATGTTACAAATTAAACATACATTTCATTTAAAACTTCTTAGTACTTTCCAGCTTTCCCAACCCCTTCATCAGAAAATATTTTAATAACTAATTGCCGTTTATTTATACAAATACGTCACTTCGTTTTGAAATGAGAGAACCAATAACTTTTAGAATTGAAAGTAGAAGTAGTAGTCCCTTGGATTGGATTTAAGTAGAGAAAATACATATTAACGGCAGTTCCATTTATTTTATTACATCTCTTTGTTCTCATACGTCACTTTCATTTTAAACGCGTAGCCAGACAATTGAAGTAGCAGTGTTTCAGATTAAATTTGCGTAGAAGAATATTTAACTTCCGTACCATAAATTTTACTACGTCACTTTTCTCAAGATTTTAGGATATTTAGCCATATATTGGGGATATTGTGCGAAAGGGCGTCGTTACATACGTGGTTGTTTTTACAGAGGAAAATTATGTAACGACGCCATATCATAAAATATCTGTAATATATGGTTAAATATCCGGAAAATAAATTACGAAATCTTGAGCAAAGTGAATTAGTAAAGTTTATGGTAAGGCAATTAAATATTCATCTACGCAAATTTAATCCGAAACGTTGCTAGTTCGGATTTAAAATGAAAGTGACGTATGAGAACAAAATGATGCAATAAAATAAATGGAACTGCGGTTAATATATATTTTCTCTTATTAAATTTAATCCAAGGGACTGCTACTGCAACTTTCAATTCTAATAATTATTGGCTCTCTCATTTCAAAACGAAGTGGCGCATTTCTATAAATAAACGGCAGTTAGTTATTAAATATTCTTTGATGTAGGGCTTGGGGAAGCTCGAAAGTACTAAAAAGTTTTAAATAAAAGTATTTTTAACTTGTAACATTTCTTATATTATTTAAGTCACCTTTTAATTAAACCAATGAGCTTTTGAAAGTTCAAATTGTATATTTTATGTTTGAATTAAACTCTTCAAGGACATTATTTCATTTTTGGCCTATTAATTTTAATTTCTAAATATCACTTTCACACCAGAATATTGTAATGAAAATATTAGTTTAATTAAGTACGTGAACAAATGCTTTTGCATATTTTAAAATAAATTGGTTTATAGATTCTGGTGTAAATCACTCATTTTAACGTTTTACAACTAGGAGTGTCCAGTCCCTGAAAAGGTTAAGGTGAAATATTGCGTTTGGTCTTATGACTTTGTTTATAATGAAGATATTTAGCGAGATGTTTAACAGTTCTGTTCTAGTCACGTTATCTTTGCTTTGTACGAAATATGATGACATTATACGAAACATTGGTAGTGCATAGTAATTTGTTTATTGACAATATAGGTGATCGCGACAGTAGTTGATACCCCTAGAGCAGTTGATCAAATTTTTGAAATATTACGCCTTTACAGGCGGAAACTAATTTTACACGTAGCACTAGACATACTATTTTTGTTTGAGTATTGGAGTACCTGTTGTTCCATTGTTATCAGCTGCCTGATGAAAGAGAAGCAATTTTAAGATTTTTTTTTTTCAATTCCTACTATTAGTTCACACTCTCCCTATATTTATTTATTTATTTATTTATATATATATATCTTCTTAAAATTTTCAATCGTTAATAAAATACTTATTATTCATCGTATGAAGTTGAAATAATTTTTTTCACTTGTACTGGATGACAATTGATATTAATACAGTTTTTTCAAAAAACAAAAAAAATTAATTAATTAAATTTTAATTAATTAATTTTAGTTTTACATGGGAGGCAAAATAGCGACCATTAGTTATTGAAGCAGTTAATGCATCTTCATACCTATAAGGGGGGTTACCATAGGGGGGACCCTGTTCTGTCGCCAAATACCGCCAAGTTTGTCGCCAACTTCGCGATATCTCTAATATTTCGCCAAATTCCCATAGACTTCCATTGTAAACCTACTTGCTTATAGAAAATCAACAAATTGAGATATTTTAATGCAACAAAAACTAATATTAGCTTAAGGGATTATATTAAATTTTTCTTTGATGACCTAAGTAGGAATTGATTTTAAAAACAAAATTTTTATATTACTTGTTAATTAGAAAATGTAGAAATTTAGTTTTTGATTATTTGGAGACAATTACGGTAAGTTAAAATAATCCACTTCCATCTTGCTTATTTCAAATAATAGATTTATGTCAATTATTGTTAATCACAGTTTAAGCATGATATTTTAAAGATTTCTTGATTGATCAAGTACTGGGAAAATGGCAATTAAAGAAACTATTTACTTATAATTTTGTTGCTATTTAATTTCAGCAGATTTCATTTTTGTGCATTATAGTACATTCATTAAGGGTTGTAGCAATCATGTTAGTTACTGCTAAAATTTTAAAGGAAGGAAATATAATAAAAACCCCGTAGCACCGACATTATTTGATCAACTACTGGCTCGGTCACTCTATGTTCTCTCTGCTACATTCTGAACTAGGGAGCATTTAGCTGAGTAGTAGTCTGGATGTGAGTAAGTTGTCTGGATGTGAGTAGTAATTTGGATGTGAGTAGTAGTCTGGATGTGAGTAGTAGTCTGAATGTGAGTAGTAATTTGGATGCCAGTAGTATTTCTAACTCTTCTTGTCATATCATGGGATTAAACTGAAAACAAAATATATCTGTTATAAATTGCGTTACAATATGTTACTTTGAGTGACACATTACTTTGAGTGAGTCTTTGAGTGACCCGTATTTATCTCTGAATACTTTTATTCAGATCGTAGTTTCTCATAAAAAATTGTTTGTTTTGATGTGTATTATCATCCGAAATAGATACTCTCTTAAAAAAAATCCAGCTTTTTTAACTCAGACTGAGTGATTTTTCGCTCCTTTCAGTTATTGAAAATGCACTTATCCTATAGGAGCGAATTTCATCCATCTGGCGGAGTGTTTATCCTCACTCCTTTTTGATAAACCATTTTCACTCCTTTTTGATAAGCCATTTTCAGTCTTTTTTGACTAAATTAATCGGCAGAACGAGTGACTGCACTACTTATTGGCAATCTATTTTTTTATTCCTTTTTGACTAAATCACTATGCCAAAGCAGTGTTTTCACTTTTACTTTGAGAAATTAGTACTTTTTATTTTACTAGGGGGCTCGGCCCCCTACGAGCTGAGCTCGCCAACCCCCGTCCAGACACCGCAGACTCTAAATGCACGCTAATTTGATCGGCTTTAAAAAGATTTCGAAAGATTGAATTATAATTTAAAAAACAGTGGCGATCTCCCTATAAACGAATTTCTATTCATTTCTCTTTGATTGGGGAATTTTAACGCCAAATCCGCTGCGGTACTACTTGATTATCCTGTCGACCCATTTCGCCAAATTATATAAATCGCCAAACCACTCGCCAAATTATACAAATTGATATAATTTTTATTTTAAATAACGAAGGAACAAATAAATTCGTACAACATTAATAAAAACACAAATAAAACGTCGAAATAAAAATAACTTGATGACGTATACACGTGTAACAACATTTCAAAATAAGCTAATATAAAAGGAATTAAGTAAAGAGAGTCTTTGTCTCCTGGTATTTTTTAACAAAGCGAAAAGAAAGTTCTTTTAAATGAGACATTTTAAATTAATTCTCAAAATATCAAATAAATGTCTAGCGCAATTTCTAAATTTAAACTTTTTTGCAATATTATTTTGTGTTCATTTTATGTAATAACTATAATGTGACGTAAATATGACGTAATTTCTCCTAAGACTTCTAACGCATGTTAATGAATTTATTATTTTACAATATCCTTTCTCTTTTAAAATTCACGTGTATACTTTTTATGACGTAATTTTTAATAAGTTCCTGCTTTTTATACGTAATTATTTAATTCTAATTTGAAAGCTTTTTTCCTGTTTATAATAGTCACGTGTAAATAATTTTTTAATTTGAAGCAAACATTATTGCTTGTGCTTTTTATACAGTTGGCAACAGTTTAAATTGTACAATTTTCTGAAATCTGTAAAAAATATCTCTAGAAATTGAAAATTTGAATTTAAAATAGAAATAAAACCTGAAAAAATGAGTCAAAATAAAAAAATTGATGCAATCTGCACTCCGGCAAATTCTAACGCATAAAATGATCTAAAAATGATTACACTGCTATGTATAGTTTTTGCTGCTATAAAACTTTTTTAGTGGAACGATTTTGTCCAACTTTAGCATTAAATAACTCTTAAAATAATTCTTCGATTTGAAAACTGTCTGCATCAGCGTGTTTATCAAACATTTCTGTATAAAACCACCGATTTTCATATTTTTGTATGCATTATTTTTGTTAATATTAACGAAGAAATGCCTCCGGTCACAAAAAAATCAAAACCGGCGCGGCGGCGGCGGTGACAGCGGTAGTTACTTTTTTTTAGAATAGAGAGATTTTTTAACATATTTAATACAAAAAATAATTTAAAAAAAAAAATAGCTTTATTTTTTTTTCAGAAATATTTTTAATGTATATTTGTATTAATTTTAGATAATTCATTGATTTTTTAAAATTTCAATTAAATTTTTAATTTTAATACCTATAAATGTCATGATTGGATAGAAATTTTAGAAGAGATTTCAACCATTGGGATATAACATATATATATATATCAATAATACTATTAAAATTCAATCATATATAATGGTAAAAATTTAGAATTTTTCTGTTTTACTTATTAGCTTAATATAAAAGCTAAACCTCGAATGATTAAAATACACTGGTGAAAACAATTAAAGGGACAAACGGTTTTAAAAAAAAAAACAAACAAAATAAGTTATCCTCATACGCAAATAAGATATCAGATGATAGTTAAGCTCCTCGCGGACACACCTGCCATGCAGTGGTCTGTGTCGTCATAAGGCTGTGGCGCTGTGATCGCGTTTGTGCAGAGGTAACTCATTTGACCGCCGAAGCTTGTAGCATAAGGACGTTTTGAAACATCGTAGCATAACCCAATCCTTGTTTTTTGAATTTCTTTGTTTACCCTTTGTTAGTATGGCTAGTTATCTTCGTCTAGATGATGCCACAAGATGGTGGATTTTTGGAAGACTCGAGGCCGGCCAATCACAGGCTACCTGTTGTAATGACATCGGTGTTTCGAGAAATGTAGTGTCCACTCTGTGGAAACAGTTCAGTCAGACAGGAACAGTGGTCCGCCGACATGGTCAAGGCCACAAAAGGGCAACAACGCCGGCTGAAGATCGTTATTTGAGACTTCTAGCCAAAAGTGATAGGTCCGCGACAGCGACACCACTGTCTCGTCACCTGTATAATGCAACAGGAACATCCATTTCACGAATAACAGTCACCAAGAAACTTGATGCAGGTGGCCTGTATGCCAGGTGACCTGTAGTCTGCATCCCTTTGACTGTGAACCACAAAAAAGCAGTCTAACATGCTGCCGAGAATACCTGTCCTGGACAGAGGATAGTTGGGGGCGGGTTTTCTTCAGTGATGAGTCGCTATTCAGTCTGGACAGTGACTTGAGACGTGTTCTCATCTGGAGAGAACCCGTGAGTCGATATCGGCCCTCTAAGAATGCCGAAAAGGATCACTATGGTACAGGTGGCCTGATGGTCTGGGTAGGTATCATGCCAGACGAGAAAACCGACCTTCATGGGTTTGATAGAGGTACTCTGACAGGTCAGTGGTACAGGGACGAGATCCTTTCACCCTATGTGAGACTTTTCCATGGGGCATATAAACCAAATTTCGTCTTTGTGGACAATAACGCGCTTCCACATAGGGCTCAGTTGGTGAGCGAATATCACTAATCGGAGGATATTCAACGAATGGAGTGACCTGCTATGTCCAATGACCTTAATCCTATCAAACCCGTATGGGACGACCTTAGACGATCAATTGCATCTCGAACACCAGCTCCAATGGCCATCGATGAGCTCTATGGTGCCTTGGTGCAAGAGTGGGTGCAGTTACAACAGGGATTGATAAGGACCCTGGTAAACAGTATGAAACGCCGATGCGAGAGTTGTGTAGCTGTTACAGGCGATCATACACCCTATTAGACATGTTTTTCTCTGACTGACAAGGTGTCGGTCAGCTGCTGTGGTGGACACGTGACCAGTTTCCTTATTTAGGGTGCAGGTTGTGCCCATTTTTCTATTCCCATATATTGATCTTATATCGAATGATATTTTGGCCAAGTTTGGTTTTATTTGCTTTGTTAGTTTTTTTTTTAATTGCACAAAGAACATTTGTCCCTTTAATTGTTTTCACCAGTGTATATAACTAAAATTACTTTTATAGTGTCAGATACTGTGTTTTGGCAGATTTGTGATTTTATTAAATTTCACCCAAATTCACATTTTTGCGCACCAGCTTCCCCCCCCCCCACACACACACACACCCACCCCTCTACGAGCACACAACTGACTTGTAAAACTATTAATTTTCTTCTAATTTAATCCTGATGCAATGAAATTTTGTCTTTTTTTTTTTTTTCCAAATGATAAACTGGGTAAAAAATATTGTAAAATCAAGATACGATTTCTCTCCTAACTTAGAATCATTCGAAGCATTGTTTTTAAATGATATGCTTTGTTGTATTTATACATTGTATATATAATTTTAGCGTTACTTAACGTTGTTTTGTTACTTTTAATATGAAAAATATTAATTTCTTCGATTATTTTTTATATTATTCTATATTAATATATTTTACTTTATGATACTGAAAAATATTTGTAAAATAAATAATGTATAATAATAAAAACTTTTTTTTTTTGCTTGTGTGTTTCTTTAAATTTAGGATATATGTTCTATGTTTGTTAAAATATTTAATCAATACACCATGCAAGTATTTAATAACTTATCTTCATTCAGATATATACAAAGGTGCACATGCACATCTATAATTTATTTATGTATAAAGTTAACTACTCTCAGGAGAATGTGATTATTAATAAATACTTGCATACTACGTACTGAAATATTTCAACATATTAGAACGCATACCCTATTTTTAAAAAACACAAACCTTTTATTATCATGGATCTGTGTTCAACAAATATTTCTCTGTATGATTAGCAAAAAATGTTAATATATAATAATGTAAACAAAAAAGGATATTTGTTTACATAAAGTAAATCTGAATTAATGTAATTATGCAACTTGAATATAAGACAATAATATTTTCAAGAGTATTTTATAGATCGCAATAAATTGCTTTAAATTTTCCAAACGTTATTGTACTAAATCATGATATTAAGTTTGCGAAATATTTTAGAATACATTTATCTTACAAAAAAGAAAAAAAATCGTAGAAATTCATATTTTCTGTTTAAAAATAATAACATTAACGCCAAAATAATATATACAATGTAAAAATACAACAAGGAATATCAAAATACAACAGCGTTACATTACGATGTACTGCAGGAGAAAAGTCTTGTTTTGTATAACCGGACATCTTGTTTTCTGCCGTTAGGCATCATATATTTTTTATGTAAAAGAGTACGTTCCCTAATACATTGTGTTTATGGAAAATGTAACCACTCCTATTCTTTAGGGATACAATATATGTAACCTTTTAGGCACATATATTCCCACTAATATATGCAGTAGGGTGGGTCGAAAAAACCGAAATATTTATAATCGAAATATAATAGAGCGCAAAAGTTGCCTTTTGTAATAAATAATAAATTCGTAAAATATTATACCGATCGGTTAATATCTTTTACCGCCGAAAGGAGGCCAAATTTTCGAAACATCCCAAAAAACATGTTTTTTTTTTTTCAAATTTTTTTTTTACTTATCCAAAAGTACGAATACAATTTCTAATAGGACACAATAGCTACATGAAGAGATAAGAAATGTCCAAGTAAATGTTCATTATGATAAAATCATATCTTTTACCGCCGCAAAGGGACCATATTTAAAAAAAAAATTGTAAAAATTTCAAATTTTCCTTTTTTCGAAATTTTTATAATTTCTATAATATGTCTAGAAGTAAATAAATTTACTTTATATATATTAATATTCTATAAATTTTGTTCAATATTTGTCATAGACTGCAAAATAAAAACTATAATCATTCATTTTTCTTGACGATCGCTTCATCTACTACTCTTTTACTGCATCTCAGCAGTTCATATACCAGAAATCAAAAAATGATATAAAATGTACAAAATATTTTAGTATTTATATTATTAAAATACAGAGATGTTTCATTGAA
Source organism: Maratus speciosus (assembly GCA_963932465.1). Classification (NCBI taxonomy): domain Eukaryota; kingdom Metazoa; phylum Arthropoda; class Arachnida; order Araneae; family Salticidae; genus Maratus; species Maratus speciosus. The sequence continues at coordinate 501,747,565 of OZ010786.1, read as the reverse complement.
ACGAATTAAATAAACTTAAAATGAAGAAGTATTTAAAGTAAATGAATTTTATAATATGACTTGCTTTCAAATAAAGCCATTGTTCCTCGAGAGGCCGAAATTGCCCATATGTGAGCCTCACTCTGTTCTGGTCCGCAAACTTTACTAGCACTTCAGTGACTAATTTCACACATCTTTCTACTGATTGAGTCGGACAAGGAAAGTTATAATAGCATAGATAATAATAATAGATTTATAAAGTTATCTTTAATCGATCTTTCTAAACTCACCAGTGTTGATAGATCGTCAGTCGATAGACAAACCGTAACAGGTGGTTTCGTTAGTTTACCGTTTTGCCACTTGACTAAATCCATATAATTTTAATCTTCAAAGTTAAAGTCTGGAATGACGAAATGACGGATTACACTATTCGTGACCACAGAACTTAGTGCTTTGGCAATTTTCAATTTTGGCAATCGGCTGATGCAGTACACTTTCAGAGTGTACTCAATGAATACAACCTGAAAGTGTACTGCATCAGTTGGTTTACAATTAAAATGAAACCATCATATTTTTCAGATTCTGTGGACTATAGTTAGTAACCCCCGTTACTTGCAATATCATCTACGAAAGATTATAGTGCGTGTAATTTTGACGAAATGCCTGTTTTGCAAATCATGAAAATAGCCTCATTGGAATGATAGCATATGAAGGAGAGGACATCAGGACCCCATCCTTGAAGAAAATTGCCAAAGCATGAAGTTCTGTGAACACGAATACTGCCATCCGTCACTTCGTCATTCCAGACTGGAACTTTGAAGCTTAAAATAGTATGGATTTAATCGAGTGGCAAAACTGTAAACTAACGAAACCACCTGTTACGGTTTCTATATCGACTGACGATCTAATAACGTTGGTGAGTTTAGAATGCTCGATTAAAGAAACCAGCTGTTATAATTGTCCTTGTCGTACTCAGTCAATAGAAAGATGCGTGAAATTAGTCCCTGAAGTTCTGGTAAAGTTTGTGGACAGAAACAGAGGGAGGATCACATATGATCAATTTCGGCCACTCGAGGAACAATGGCTTTATTTGGAAGCAGGTCATATTATAAAATTCATTTACTTTAAATACTTCTTAATATTAAGTTTATTTAATCCGTTTCGGCTAAACATCTCTGTATTTCAATTAATAAAATACTAAAATATTTTGTTCTTTTATATCATTTTTGTGATTTCTGGTATATGAACTGCTGATATGCAGTAAAACAGCAGTAGATGAAGCGATCGTCAAGAAAAATGAATGATTACCATTTTTATTTTCCAATCTATAACAAATAATTAACAAAATTTATGACACATTAATAGATATCAAGTAAATTTACATCCAGACATTTTATAGAAATTATAAAAATTTTGAAAAGATTACATTTTTACATTTTTACATAAAAAAATACGGTCCCTCTGAGGCAGTAAAATATATTACTTTATCATAATGAATATTTACCGGGACATTTCTTATATCTTCATGTAGCTATTACGTTCTATTAGAAATTGTATTCGCACGTTTGGAAAATTAAAAAAAATATATTGAAAAAAACATGTTTTTTTTGCGATTTTTAGAAACTTTGACCCCCTTGCGGCGGTAAAAGATATTAACCGATCGGTATAATACTTTAGGAATTTATTCTTTATCACAAAAGGCAACTTTTGCGCTCTATTACATTTCGATTATAAATATTTCGTTTTATTCGATTTACCCTAATATGCAGCTAGTATTAACAACAAGCTTCAAGCTTCACAAAACAAACCACAACTCACTTTTTCAGTAAGAGATAGATAACGGGCTCGGCAAACCATGTACCACGTGACGAGATTACAACCAATGAATGGACTCTGAAATCCACCCTTTAATGAGTTCTTTCTAGTTCGCTTTAAAATCAGAGCGATTATGTGTATAACTCCAATAGGAATCCTTTGTCAAACCTGTTTTCTTTGAAAATAGTAACTTATTGAGAAAGTCTGTACTCAGAAAGAACGAACGTCCTCAGAAAAACTTCCGTTCTTTTATTGAGTGAATAATTCATTCTTTTGAATTAAGAGTGTATTTAATCACTTTAAAACACACTGTGTGATTTGGAAGGTCCGTCCCATCACCAGCACAGAAATTTTATTTTTTCACGTCGAATAATTTTAAACAATTACCTTTCTAAAATTATTAAAACTTAATAGAAATGATTAATTCTATTGCTTCCATTTCTTTAACTACAATAGAAAACATGATACAATCGAATGAAGATCGCATTTATTCTCCCAATAATCCTTTTTCGTAATTTATTTTTATGATAGTGTCGCAGGTGTTTTGTCGAAACACATTTTAGTTGAATTGGAGAAAAAGATTTAACAAATTGGAATCTGTGGCAAATGATATTGAAAGGACGCTGTTTCCACTACGACATTTAAAAAATATTCTATTCAACATTTTAAATACAAGGGAAAAGACGTTTATTTAAAGAATCTTTAATTGTAGATTTTCAATGTTTTGGAAGGAAATAAATTTAAGAATGCAATTCAATAAAAGTTAAAACATAACTTTAAAGAAGGGGATTAACTTTTTCCATTCAATTATTCAAATAAAGTAATTAATTGTTTTACATTGTGTTAATAGAGTCCAAAACGAAAGTGAAAATTGAAAACAATAGTAAGGATCAATGATAAAAGTATATTTGCTTCAATTTATTACAGTACTGTCATTTCTTAATCTTATTGAAAGTGATTAGCATTTGTAACTTCAACGTATTCTCACAAATGAAAAATAGATTTAACAAACCTATACTGTTTAAATATTATACAAATACATATTCTTTCTTTTAAGTAAATGATGTTGCTTCTTTCAAGACATATTTCTAAGGCTATCAAAATTTCAAAGAAACGATTGTCTCTAATGTGTCCATGTCTGTAACTACAAAACAAAACATACAAGTTTGAATTTGCTCGTCAAACGTGGCAAATGAGGTGCGTTCTTACTATAACTAATTTTTAAAATATTTGTTGCACCGTATATTGTACTGAATGTATATTTTAGGGCACTTCATAAGTGCATATCAATTTCATTCTGTTGAAAAGGCTGTAACATCATTAAAATGCACTTGAAATATTTTTTCTCATTGGCCGTAATGTAACGGAAAAATTTTGACTGTCCCTGGAATTAAACTGTGCATCCGACTTTCATAAAGTTTGAAATGACTCGACAAAATTTTGCAACAATTATATATTTACAATTTCAGATCATTCGATTGGGTAGTTTTTGCTCTGTTATATGCAGACGGATGGACAGACAATCAAACGGACCGAACGACGACTTTAGGTGCTACTTATTTATATAATTACGAACCCGCCTAAAAACGACAAAATGGAGATCACATAGTCCTGTAAGATATTCGGAAGTTTTAAATAAGCAACTCAACCGGAGAAAAGCATGTTGCATTTTTCCCCTAATTAGATTGAAAAAACTAGATTAACTGCAACTTTCTTTAAAGAGTATTCCACTTATTTTATAAAACTTTGAAACTTTCATAATAATATATTTTCTAAACATATTTTTCCTTACTGTCACTTACAAAACTGGCAATTTTATTTATAACTTCTTTTTTTTAAATATTTTATTGGTTGAAACTTCAACTATTTAAAAAATACTTGTAATATTGGAAAAAAAGTTGCTTCAGTCTGATACGTACAATGTGGTTATAACACAAATTTGGCGGTATATTTGTCACCAGTTACAGAACCGTTCAATGGGATAGCATTTAGTATGAGAAAAACAATCGAGATCATACAGTTACAGTTTCAGTGACAATCTTTCGAAATTTTGAAAAGGCAGCACCCATTTTTTTCATCATAAAATTATTCTAATGGCAGTGCATATATCACATTATCATCTTTTGGGTAATTTCGGATACCCTCTCCCTCTTGCGATGTCATTCGTCATCTCTCGAACCTACCCCCCCCCCCCCCTCCCCTAATGCTATCTTCATCTATGTCAAAAAATTCTTTTCATTTTTAGAAATTTTTCTTTTGTTTTGATTGATATACAGATATCGTTAAACATTTACTTTTCGCATACTTTGTTGAGTGAAATGAAGAGAAGTCAATAAAATATCCCTTTATATATTACTTTACATATCCCTTTATATACTTTCCTTTATATAACCCTTTATATTTAATAACTTTATATCAAATTACTCTTAAAAAATAGTTACAATTTAAAAGTATTTAATAATAGTTTATTATTACATAATGCATTCATCAGTAATAATGTTTTCTTGCACTTGTCCCCGCACGGGAAGATGGGTGGTGGTGGTGGCGGGGGGGGGGGGGATGACAACTCTTCTTATCAACAAAACTGTTGGACAGAATTCTTTTTCTTTCATTTTCTAGTAAGCACAACAAGTATCATTTCAACCATACTTCGCACTTGGTTTCTCGAGCAGCGGATTATATATGCATTCATATATGACAGAAGAATAGGAATGTCAAACGTTGGGGTAATCTATATTTCAGAATTAAATAATTTTATAATAATTTAATTAATTTAATAATAACTTTGTATTTTCATAAAAATAGATAACAAATTAAAAAAAGACAACATGATGTTTTGGTGTAAAGAGCAAGTTACAAAAAATAAAATTTTGGTTGAACTGAAAATGATAATGATACCAAAAGAGAAATCCTCCCTCTCCCTAGAGATATCTGATGATATCATGTGTCAGACCCCACTCACCCCTAAAATTATAACGTTATATATGAGCAGCTCTTAACGACGGAAAAACAAAAATTGCATTATAAAGTAAGAAGAACAAATGCACCCACATAGGCAACAAAAATACTTTTTTTAACTGTCTTACAACATTTTTAAGTGCTTACGTTCATATGCATTGCTATATCGAATGCTGGAGGAATTGTTTAGCAATCAATCATGGCATGAAGACTGCAGAATCGCACCTTTGGAGGGCTTTTTCATGTCAAACTGAGTATGCAAATATCTTTTAAAGAATTGACTTCATATTTACCGCTCAATGCAAGGCAGCGTCATTGGATCAGGGGACCAGATTTTACCTTAAGGCTGCCTCGGAATTCCCCTCGGCAATATTAAGTTTATGGGCGTTTGATGCATTCTTATATTCAAAATATCTCCTCTGGAAATTAGTATTTTTAACTTCTCTTTCAGTGTTCTCTTCTTAAAGGACGTCACTTTTTTTTCTTAGTTGTCAAAATGTTTCTAAAATCTATGCTTAATTTAATATTTTATGTTCTTAAAACTTTCGAACTTTCGTATAAAATTAAGCATAGATTTTAGAAATATTTTGAAAACATAAGTTTCACAAAAAAAAGTAGAAATATATCATAACTAGCTGTAGGTGTAAAGAAAATTAATAACAGATATTTTAGAAATATGTCGTAAAAGAAAATGAATGTATCGTTCAATGATTTTATCTGTATAAAGTGACATTTAATCTTCCAAAGTTAAAACTCTGATATGTTTCAAGCTTTTTGCAGCGTTGTATTTAATAATTAAAGCCAGAAACACATGCCATTCACTTAATTGCATAAATTCAATTTTTACAATTCCACATTTCTCCATATAATAAACATGCCATCTGTTTTCTGAAAATAAATGCCGATATATTTTGTCAGGAATAAGGCAGAAAATTTTGTATTATCTTAAAAAATTAATGAAATATTAAAAATAAATTATAGCTATAACCTAGAATTAAAACATTTGAACAAATATAACCTCAGTACATTTTCCCTAATTTAAGAGAATATACAATTTCGATAAAATATTATATGATAAATAAAAGTTTTTAGGTCTGTATTATAACAGTAACTACGGCATTATGGTAAATGAAACAACTGAACAAACTACCTAGAATTTAGAATAAAATAATTAAGGAATGATTTTAAATTTTGCATGAAATATTTTCTTCTCTTTGATAAAGCATAGCATTTAAAAGAGGGCATTAGACAATTTGCTCATTTATTATTTGTTATCAAAAGATGTGGAATTAACATTTTAATTTACAGCAAACATGTGAAAGAATATTTGCTTGCTGTAGTTCGGATTAACTCTTATGTATACGTAAGTGAACTATATATATAACAATAAATGCAACATACAACTCATATACATTATTAAAATATAATAGAATGTAAACATTAAATGTAAATGCGTTGTTTCTCAATTCAATTATGTATTCAAAAATTTATATTAACAATTTATGTGGTAAAAAATAATAGAGGGATAATTTTATTAAAATGACTTGCTTCTTTCTTTGTTGTAAATTAGAAAACTTGATTAAAATTAATTTCAGTTTTAACATATAACTATTTATTAATCCAAGAATCAAAACAACTAATATATATATATATATATATATATACAATGGTGGACATTTTTTGAAATATTCATGTTTTATAACTTTCTGGGCTAGAAGAATATAATAAATATCCCTAAATGTAAATGTGTATGTATCAAATTCAGGGAAATTTAATGTAGAATTAAAAAAAATTAAAATATCTGTATTACAAAATAAGTTACGCTTACAGAAAATAAGATCTATCTTAGATTTCATTATATTTTAAATTTACATATTCAATATTTAGTAGGATAACCCTTGTTTTTTATTACAGCTTCTGAGCGTCTTTGTTTCGAGTTTATCCTTTTTAATCACATGATGCCAAGAATCAAAACTAGCTTCAATAATTTGCATTTGCACGCTTTTCATGTACAAGGATTTTTAAAATTTGCCACAAATTTACTATGGGATTCAGATCAGAGCTGTTTCCTGGTCAGGGTAATAATTGTATGCTTTTATTTTTAAACCATTATTTGCATATTTTTGCCCTATGGCATTGAGCTGAATCCTGCTGACAGATAAATGGTGCTTTATTGGTAAACGATTCCTGATGGAAGGTATGAAGTTTGGTTCCAGGACAGTTCCAATTAATTTTTTTTGCATTCAGAATGCTATTAATTACTTGAATGCGGTCCACACCATCTGCAGACATACAGGCCGAAATCATGATATTTGTTAGGTTCTTTGTAGTTGCTTCAATGCAATCAGGAGCAGCTCTTCCCCTATTCTACGTCTCACATATATTCGCCCATCACTTCCTAGAAGCGATATTTTACTCTCATCGCTCCAGATTATTTGCTTCCACTGATTTTCTGACCAATAATGTATTATTTTGTCCACCGAACTCATTTCTTGCGTTGCTGATAATTCAAAAATGACTTTTTCCTCGGAATTCTACCTTTTACTCCAAAACCTGCTAATCTTCTCCTTATTGTTCTTGAACTAACTCAAATAACATTATCTGGAATAATATTGCATTCATTTCACATTTTACAGCCCCTGGTAAAACTCTTCTATCTTTGAAGTATATCATTTTTATCGTTCTATCGTCAGAAGCACTTGTCCATTTTTTTCGGCCTGATCTTGTCTTATTTATCACTGATTTAGTTTCTTCATAACGTAAGTACAACTTTCGTACGGCAGATAAAGTGACTGATCCACCAACCTGTTTTGCAAGCTCAGCATAAGAGAGGCTATTTTGTTTCGTTATGGCAATTTCGCTTCTTTTTGTAGGTGTTCAATCAGATCTTGTTGTTGATGACATTGTTTTAAATTATTTGCATTAAGAAAAAATTAGAAATATTTTTAGAAACACATTATTCTATTGAGTTACACTAGTATTCACCCTTCTGAAAAATCCATTCAAACAAAATACCGCTTTTACAAATCAGAATATACTACAGTTTAGTTACTAACATTTGATTATTTCTCAGAAAAGTCATTGTCATTGACTAGGAAGCTTTTATTACGATACACTTCAACATTCATGACTAATTGTGTTTGTATTAAAGACTAAAATAAGCATACTTTTTTTGTAATGCAGATATTTTAATTATGCTTTTTAATTTAATTCTACATTAAATTTCCTTGTATTTGATATATAGACATTTGTATTTAAGTGAAAACTAATATATTCTTTAAGCACACAAAGTTACAAAACATAAAAATTAAAAAAAAAAAAATTCCACAATTATGGCTACCACTGTATATATAAACAAAAAATTTTATAAAATTATAATGTACTTATTTGTTTAAAGGCAATATTATAAACAAATTATGTATTTAAAGTTGTACTATGTTACGTATCCCTTAATATTATTCTGAAGTTGCGAATTTATGCAAATTAAGTGGTTATACACTATATAAAGTTCCAATTTTTTTGAACGGATAAAACTTATTTTGCTGATCAAAGAATATATATATGTTCTTTGAAATGATATAAAAACAAGTCAGATGAATTGATGTTGGCATTAATAGTTATTTGCATATTTACAAAACATAAATGAATTTCACCGTATACCAAGATCACCGTTCTGTTTTCAAAAGAAAAAAAAAAAGATCTAAATTACTTTTTCATCAAAAGAGGTGCATTCATCTGTGCGATCACAGATCGCACAGAGCGTTTAATATTCCTTTCAAAACACTTTATCCTTTTGAAAAATCTGTTAGTTCTAAATTTCGCAACCAGGGGCGGACTCTATTCTAAACAAACCTCTATCTGAACGAAACTCCGTTTTACATACTATCCGTATATATATTAGTCGAAGGGATTGGGTCCATATCACCCGAGATATGTAGGCGCTTCTGGTGGTAAAAAGTGGAACTAAAATATGTAAGGATATGGTGCATAATATGAAAGAATGGCCAAAGGGGTGTCGGCAAAAGTTGGAAAAGTGCCCCCCAGGTGAAAAGGGCGGAGGTTAGAAAAATTGCTTAAAATATACAATTTAGAGCACGGAGGAGTAAATAATATAAGATTTTTTTAATATTTTATGATTTGTCGTGTAGTCTGAGGTATTCAGCTATACGTATGCAAAAATTCATGTCTCCAACTTAATTAGGGGCTCTCTTAGAAAGAATTGCTTAAAATACATATGTGGTAGTTCAAAAGGTTAAAGGTAAGACTTTTCCATGATTTTATGATTTGTCGCCTGGCCTCAGGTGCTTTGCTATAAGTATGCAAAATTTCAAATCTCCAATTTAATAAGGGGCTCAGTTAGAAAGAATTGCTTAAAATAAGCATGTGGGAGCCCAAAGGGTTAAATGTACGACTTTTTCAAATTTTTATGATTTGTCGCATGAAGATGTTCAGCTATAAGTATGCAAAATTTCACGCCTCCAACCTAAATAGGGTCTCACTTAGAAAGAATTGTTTAAAGTACACATGTGGGAGCCCAAAAGGATAAATGTACGACTTTTTCAAAACTTTATAATTTGTCGTTTAATGTGAGGTGCGCAACTATAAGTATGCAAAATTTCACGCCTCCGACCTAAACAAGGTGTCACTAAGAAAGAATTGTTTAAAATACCATGTAGGAGCCCAAAAGTTTAAACGTACGACTTTTTCAAAATTTTATGATTTGCCGTTTGATGTAAGGTGCTCAGCTATAAGTAAAAATTTCACACCTCCAACCTAATTAGGGGCTCACTTAGAAAGAATTGTTTAAAATACACATGTGGGAGCCCAAAAGGTTAAATGTACGACTATTTGAAAATTTTATGATTTGTCGCTTGATGCGAGGTGCCCAGCTATAAGTATGCAAATTTTCACTCTTCCAACCTAATTAGGGTTCACTTAGAAAGAATTGCTTAAAATACACATGTGGGAGCCCAAAAGTTTAAATGTACGACTTTTTCAAAATTTTATGATTTGTCGTTTGATGTGAAGTATTCAGCTATAAGTATGCAAAATTTCACACCTCCAACCTAATTAGAGGCTCACTTAGAAAGAATTGTTTAAAGTACACATGTGGGAGTCCAAAGGGTTAAATGTACGACTTTTTCAATATTTTATAGTTTGTCGTTTGATGTGGGGTGTTCAGCTATAAGTATGTAAAATTTCACGCCTCCAACCTAATTAGAGGCTCACTTAGAAAGAATTGTTTAAAATACACATGTGGGAGCCCAAAGGGTTAAATGTACGACTTTTTCACAATTTTATAATTTGTCGTTTGATGTGAGGTATTCAGCTATAAGTATGGAAAATTTCCCGCCTCCAACCTAATTAGAGCCTCACATAGAAATAATTGTTTAAAATACACACGTGGGAGACCGAAGTATTACATGTACGACTTTTTCAAAATTTTATGATTTGTCGTTTGATCTGAGGTATCCATCTTTAAGTACGCAAAATTTCACGCATGCAACCTAATTAGGGACTCAGTTAGAAAGAAGTGTTTAAAATACCCATGTGGGAGCCCAAAGGGTTAAATGTACGACTTTTTCAAAATTTTATGATTTGTCGTATGATGTGTGGTGTTCATCTATAAGTATGCAAAATTTCAAGTCTCCAACATGTATAGTTTCTGAGAACGGGCTCTGTGACGGACAGACTCGTCAGATGAACAAAACCGTAAAAGATGATCTAAATTACTTTTTCAATGGTTAATGCTCAACGTACTTTTATTGTAAATTCAACAGAATAAAAAAAAAATACTCTGCAGACGCTTCCAAAAATAAACACTCACATTTCTTTAGAACTAAAAAAGAGAAAGATCCCAATTTCATTTTCTATCTGTTTACACACTATCGAGAGATAATAAAATATAAAAGAAAAGAAAAAGAAAAACCATAGCAATAAACCGCGTGTAAATACTCAAATAAATTATTACAGCAGTATAAGTCTAAAAGCAACCCCCACAAAAGAAATGAAATAAATCCATGGGCATTATCCGAAAGCCGTACGTATTAATAAAATATTAATTTACAGTCTCCTAACACTAGTAATATATTTAATGTAGCTTAGTATTAAAAACAATTTATACATTTATACAATTTATACATCTAGCAATTTATACATTTTCTAAAAATGTTAAATATTTCAGATTTTTATTTTCAACGTTTTATCAATATATAAAATTTTATTAATTAATTCATAAAATACATAATACTAAATTCTGCAATTCGCATATTATTTTGCGCATTTAAAATGCTCTTTGTTATCACTAATTTCTGTTTCATGCATAAGCCTAAAAGCACGTGCACAAAATAAAATAAATAATTCCATTGGCATTATCCAAAAGTCGCTGGTAAATATAATCTATTAATATACCATCTCCTAACACTAGTAATCTATTCAATGTAACTTACTATTTAAAAGTAATCTACCTATTTGTATATTTTCTAAAAATGGTAAATGTTTACTATTTTCATTTCCAACATCTTATCAATATATAAAATTTAATTACTAAATTCTTAAAGTACATAACACTAAATTCTGCAATTCGCATATTATTTTGTGTATTTAAAATTCTTTTTCTTATTACTAATTTATATTTCGTGCATAACTGTTACCCTTTTTTTTTCTTTTAAACATTTTGCTATGTCATTCAATTAGATTTATTTGAAATTAGTTTTTACTATGATTAATTTATTTTTGATTCATTTTAATATGATTAAAAGGGGAAATAGTTTACTTTGTTAATGTGTCTTTATCCCTATAAAACAAGTCAATTTTGGCCAGAAGTTCAATTTAGTATGTCACTGTTTTAGAAGAAAAAAAAACCAAAGTGTGCATTTTATGATCCCGAAGCTTTTTAAACATTTATATTTCTGACAAATTAAAAAACTCAGTTGAAAAATGTTTTTTTTATATTTTTTCAAAAAAAAATTATGAAAATATTGCAAAAACTCAATAAATAGTACTTCAATTATCTAAAAATTTTCCCATTATCTTTTAAATATATATTAAAAGGAAGTAGACTATTCTTATGTTGATTTATTGAAAGGTTTTTGTGTTACACAGCTGCAATTTACGAATTATTAATTGTTTCGACGAATTCTCAACATCTTCTGTCATTTTATACCAGTAAATTTTAAACTATTCATGTTATTGTAATAAAATAGTCTAGTCCCTATATAGAATTATTATATTTATTATGGAATTCGTAAAATGTATTTATATTTAATAGTTTTAAATTTAAATAGTTTTAAGAGAATAAAAGTTTTTGTGTGATTTTTTTATTATTAAAAAGAAAAACTCCTATTTATATGTTTATGTCAAATTTTTGCACTTTTTTATAATAATTAGTAATTTTAAACTTGAAATTTACTAAAATTTACATAAAAAATAGTTCCGAAGCATATTCCTATTACGATAGGAAAGTATGTAATTTCTAAAAGCTTTCGTAATAAGACTCTTGGTGATAATTTTTTTCACTTAAAGCTAAAAGAGCTTCATTTTATATAGAATTGTTGACTCTATTACGCTCATATCTACTATAAAATCTAAAGTATCAGACAATTCAGCGAAGTTTAGATTCAGTCATTCAGTTTTTATTTTTCGTAATTCACGTTCATGGTAATGTCGTAGGAATTTTGTCGTAACGCATTTAACTGAATCACAGAGAAAGAAATGTGATTGAAGTAATCGAAACTGTGTCTAAGGATATTGAAAAGTCAATTGTTTCGAACAGAATATTTTGAAATTTTATCATTATATTTAATATATATATATTTTATATTGAAATTTTATCATTATATTTAATATATATATATTTTATATTGAAATTTTATCATTATATTTTACTTGTATTTAATACTTTAAATACAAGGAAAAAGATGTGTACTTCACGAAGCAAAATTGTGGAATTTCAAATATTTTGAAAAAAAAAATACAATGGAAAACAAAGTACTGAAACCTTTAAATATCCAGATTTCTAAAACGAACGTATTATTTTCTATGTATTTTTAAAGAGTGCTAACGTAAATGATCAATTGCTACAGGCTGTATAAGTAGATAAGAAAACATCTTCATATAGCAGGAAAATTCTAAAAAATAATAGAATAAAATAATTTTTTCTGCAAATTCTTGAGTAATGTAATTGTTTCCCAAATAACTAAATGAAATAAGTTTCCACTCTCAGCACATTGCTTTTGTACTACTGAAAATATTCACAGTTACATTGAGACGTTTTAAATCATTTTGTAACTGTAGATTTTTTGTTTGTGGCCTTGATACTATAAAATTAAAATTTAGTGCTTGTTATATACAATCAATTTTTTGTTTACACATTTTCTATATACACTAGTATATAATCCCCGTCAAAAATGACTGAAAGTGAATGATAAATCTTCAAAACAATAGTTTAAAAAAAATTTTCTGACTTAAAAAGAAAAAAAAAAGATGCCTCATGTATTTTGTTAATCAAAAGGTATTATCTTTTGATTTTAAGAATTATAAAGAAATTGTGTAAACTACAATTTAGACACCATCGCTTAAACGCGACATTTCCAACTACGCAATTTATGACGAAAATGCTTGTTTAGGTTCCCTCTACATAAAAATTTGTTGTTTAGCATGACTTTTTTTCGCTACAAACTATGTTAAAATTCATAATTTTATCTGCAAGATAATTAAAATATTTTGTACCGATAAGAAATATTCATTTTATTTCAAATCTGATAAAATGCATTGTGAAAAAAGTACGATTACAACAGAAAGTTGACACCAAAAGAATTAGCAAGAAACATAAGCCCTAATTTATTGGGAATTGAAACGGCCTACAGATGCGCTGCTCGCAGCCTTCGGTACAGAAAAAATGGTCCCTTTAATTTCCCTTTAAATAATGCTAAAGTGCCATTGAAATAATTCTTTATTGTAAATGCATTTGAAAGTTTTAGATATCAAAATTCGGATAATTTTTACTTTGTCATATAAGACAGAAAACAAATATCACAGGAAATCTGAAATTGTGCAAAAGAATAATCATTCTGAATAAATTAAAAATATATTTAATGCAGTGTGCTTGCAAGGACCTTCCTAGAGTGAATGTTATAGCTTTTCTCCGCCAGATGGCGATAGTTATCCGTTATTTTTAATTTAGAACTTGTTTTTGTTGTTATTTTGGGCCTTAAATCTAGAATTTAATTGGATAGTTTTTAACGGTTTTAAACAAAGTTAAAATATTTAAAGGTTTTAATATACTTTTATAAATATTTTAAACCAACATCAGCGTTAACCTGTAATTTTTTTATAGAAAAAATTGTCACTTTAATTGCCCTTTTAATAATGCTAAAGTGCCATTGAAATAATTCTTTATTATAAATGCATTTAAAAATTTTAGATATTCAATTTTGGATAAATTTTACTTTATCATATAAGACAGAAAAGAAATGTCACAGGAAATCTGAAATTGTGCAAAAGAATAATCATTCTGACTAAATTAAAAATGCATGTAATGCATTGTGCTTGCACGGACCTTCCTAGAGCAAAAGTTATATCTTTTCTCCACCAGATGGCGATAGTTATCCGTTATTTTTAATTTAGAATCTGTTATTGTTGTTGATTTGGCGCTTAAATTTAAAACTTAATTGGATAGGTTTTGAAGGTTTTAAACAAAGTTCAAATATTTAAAGATTTTAATATATAATACAAATATTTTAAACCAGCATCAGCGTTAACTTGCATTATTTTTTTTTAATGAAACGTTCAAAGAGTCATTCATTTATTTGTAGATTTGCTAGAATTTGAATCTGAATGGCAACAGTTTCGTTTGTTTAGATCTGATTTCTATGTTTATAATATCTTAATTTTAATTTAAAACATAATACATTATAAATGGATATGATACACATGTTTTATGTGAAAATATGCTTAACAGGCATGATTTCAAGTAGAAAAAATTATCATTTAGCTGTCATATGTTAGGATATGTTTTTATTAAGCCGAACGTGGCGTTTAGCTACGGTCGATTCACAGACTTGAGTGGTTCACACAGGCATGGTTACCAACAGTTTCCTGCAGTCAGAGTTTATTATAAGTAGATATATTTTTTAATATATGACCTGCGAACGTATTTATTTAGATTAATAATATTCATTAAATTTCAAATTCGCATTTGTAATTAAGGTTTACTGGATTCCGAGTTTTCCCAGTCATACCGACTTGAAACGGAAATGCATAAACAAAACCAGTTTTTGAACATATGCAATTTTTCCTATGTCATTACAATAATAAAAGGATGACCATGGTAAAAGCAGAATTTATCAAAATATAGACTCAGAAAATTTATATTATTTTTATGTATTTAATACTAAAAGTAACTGTAATAGCCTATTAAATTCTGAATGGAATATTTATGAAGTTTATTAAATACAAATTAATTATTTTTAGCAGAATTTAATTAGATATATACAATAAAAACTTAAAAACAGTAACAAATTGATCTGTAACTAATTGTTTAGATCACAATTTCATGATAATTTACCACGATCCAACCTGTCATACAAAGAGCGGAAAATTAATTACAAATTTTAAATGTTATTACAAATTTTAAATGCCTTTGCATGTGCACGTAAAAAAATATGCTTCCATATCTATCCATAATATATAGCTAGGTTTGTAAGGAATTATATTATAGACAATAGAATATCTAATTAGCCATACCGATGTCAACGCTCATCTAAATTTTCATGCGACCATGACAGCACTTGCCAAACTCCATTATCGTTGTTTCCGAATTGTTGCAGTTTGTAGAGATATACTGGCTTCATGATATGAAAACTCATTCATATGAAAATTATTTTTATTTGCAAGTTACGAAATTTAAGCATTTATATGACTCTAATATTTATAAGGTATTTTTAGAAATATTTTCTTCAAGTTTTAATGTTAGATAAATCTGTTTTATGACCAAAATTTAACGAGTAATGATACTATGCGCCATACAGTTATAACTTTTTCTGTGTAACGTGTAACCGTGTTTATTAACCCACTAAAATATAATATCACCGCGTTCCAAAACATAAAGTAACATTTTCCGAAGTCAATCACAGTTTCTTAAAACGTTTTCTCTTTAGAAATATCAGAGACTAATATATTTTCAAGTCTTAAATAAGAATTTATAAAAACAAAGTTTCTTTTGTTGCCGCTGATTTTCGGAAACGTTTCCGAGTAGCTCGAATAGAATATTAACTAGTTTTCTCAAACCTGAATATTCGTTATTAGGATGCTATCAATTGTCAGTTAACATATTGAGCTGCGTAAATGATTTCATGCTTGCAAGAGTAACAAAATAATATTAACTTTAATGTGATTGTTAATACTGTTAATTTTTTTAATTTGATCGTAAAACATGTTTCTTGTACTTGAAAATATTTATTTGAGAATTAATAGCATCCAAAAAATCTATTTACCGAATTTAGAAAATGGGTTATGCATGTATAACGTTATCAACTTTTTTCGGACCCACTACCACCCCTTACGATATCATACGTTATCATTCCTCACCCCCCCCCCCCCCCAAATGATATCGTTATCAAAGTCTAAAAAATATTTTTATTTTTACAATTTTTCTTCCTTTTTTTTTAATATGTTTGCAATGGTATCCATTTATTATTCGAAGAATATTTTACTAATTATAAATGAAGAGAAGTCAATACAATATTACAATTATACATAAAATAACTTTATAACAAATAATACTATAAGAAAATACTATTTAAAAATGTAGCTTTTTGTTACAGAATGCATTCAACAATAGTCTTGTCTTCTTGGACTACCCCCCTTGACAGGGAGGGGGGAAGCAGAACTTCTTATCAACAAGACCAACATTCTTCCCATTTTTAGATGCGTTTGTAATTATATAAATACGTAGCACCTATAGTCGTCGTTCAGTCCGTCCGTCTGTCAGTCCGCATATAACAGAGCAAAAACTACCCAACCGAATGGTCTGAAATTATTATTGGTGTAAAATTTTGTCGAGTCATTTAAAATTTCATTAACATCGGATGTATAGTTTAATTACAGGGACAGTCAAAAGTTTTCCGTTACATTACGGCCAATGAGAAAAAGTTATTGCAAGTGCATTTTAATGATGTTACAGCCTTTCGAATGGTCTGAAATTTTAAATATAATTGTTACAAAATTTTGTCTAGTCATTTCCAATTTTATGAAAATCGGATGTATAGTTTAATTACAGGGATAGTCAAAAGTTTTATGTTACATTACGGCCAATGGGAAAAAAATATTTCAAGTGCATTTTAATGATGTTATGGCCTTTCGAACAGAATGAAATTGATAGGCACTTATAAAGTGCACTAAAATATATATTCAGTACAATACTCGGTGGGAAAAAATATAAAACAAGTTATAGTACAAACGCACCTCATTTGCCACGTTTTACGAGCAATTTCCCACATGCTTTACTAGTAAACATAACAACTATCATTCCGAACTTGGTTTCTCTAACAACGCTTTATATCCACATATCGCAGAAGAAGAGGGATGCTGAATGTTGGAATAATCCATATTTTGCAATAAAATGATTTTATAGTTACTTAATAATTTTAATAATACCTTTGTATTTTCATAAAAATCAATGAGGGACTCAGAAAAAAGTTCATAGACTATTTTGATGTTAAAAAATAGTTAATTAGCAAAAAATGAAAATTTTGGTTGGATCAAAAATGATATCGATGAAAAAAGACGGATGTCCCCCTCCCCCTAGAATATATCTTACGAGATCAATGGCCAAAACCCTACTTCCCACTAAAGTGATAGCGTTATATATGTACAGCCCCAACCTTTTAACACTATAACAGGCGGCAAACAGTGTTGCCAAATTGGGTTATTTTTAAGTTCAAAAATTTTAAGTTCAAACCAGAAAATGTTAATATTAATTTCCATTTAGTTAACTCACGAAATTTGCAGCACAATAATCCAAAATAAGTATTGAAATACGGAGAGAATGTTACATTTCTTAATTTTTTAAAGATATTTTTTTTAATGACGCATAAATGGTCAGCCGGTCGGTATAGTGTTAAAACACTATAAAAACTAACTTGAAACCTTACCGAAAATCAGTGGGAGAAAAAAACTGTATTTTCATAAATGCTTCTTTAACTATTGAAAATATACTGGTTTTTGAGGTTCCTAAAATTAAAACTGTTTTTCGGAATCACGAGAGATGTCAAAGAGGTTATTCTATATTTCCGTTCTTAATTATATTATGTGTTCCTAGATTAACAAACATTTGTTTTTCCTACAATGTACTTTTCATTATATCTTAACACATTATTTTGAATATTTCAATTATTTATTTAATTATAGAGCTTCTTATAACAATTAAGCATATAAAATCATAGATTTTTTTTTCAGTATGGCTCTCTACAAAAATATCCTTAAGTATTGTTTTTATTCCAAAATAATAGGAAATATATTGGCATCCTTCCAGCAGTTTTTAATAAAACAACGCGGCTTAAAATATATCTTTAGACTTATTCTTTTTTTTTTTTTTATTCACAAAAGAATATTTACTCTAACTTACCTAGGGAATTTTCCATTTATTTTATAAAACTTTAAAACTTTCATAGTAAAATATTTTCTAAGCTTGTGTTTATTTTTCTGCACATATAAAAACTACAAGTTTCATTTATAATTTTACGGTGTTTTTTGTGGTTTGCGAAGACAGGAAAGTCTGACAATTCCATAAGCACCTTGAAATTGTTGAAATAAAGATTTTTTTTTAAAAACCAAATACACACAGATTCATACACAGACTATGCAAAGTAATGTTTTTCTATATATATATATTTTTAAATATACATTATCTTCATTGGTTTTATATAACCTCGAAGCTTAGAAATAAATTTAATAATGTCTAAATTGTTAGGTTATATAATTATTATTACGGTATGGAAATACATTATTAAATGTAAAAAATTTAAAACGTTTTTCGATTTTAAAAATGTGTACTATTTTTTATTATTTCATTTCCTTTTATACTATTCAATCGCAATAAAATTTAAATATATTGATTCTGTTTTCAAATGAAATGTGGTATATGTATTGTTCAAATCATAAAAATAAAATTGAGGAACATTTAATGATTTTTAGTGAAGTTTAAAATACCTTTGAAAAAGTATATTATGAATTTTGGATAAGGCAAAGTTATATATAAAAACTTAAGCTTCAAATATGCATTTTAACTGCGTTTACACTCAAGATTTACTTACAGTTTTTGTTAGTATTGCAAATATTTTTTTCTGTTAGCTTTGCGTAGGGACGTACATTTGAATTCGCCAAATAATCATTTTTTTATTAACTCCATTGGAAATTTATTAAATCCATACTTTAAACATTTTTCACGTATAAAGCTTCATTAAATCATAAGTTATGGAAAAAGAAAGAACATCAGCAATCATCAAACAGAAAGAAGGGAAATTTTAACTGGCTGAGAATGTTTAATTCAGCATTTATAATGTCATTTTACTGTAAACAGTTATTTACATGTAGAAAGTTTCATTAGAAGAGAAGTTATGGAAAAAGAAATAACTTCAGCCAATACCCATACAGAAAGAAGGAAAATGTTAACTAACCCAGATCCAAAATGTTTAAGTGAGTATTATAATGTCATTTTACTGTAAACAGTTATTTACATGTAGAAAGCTTCATTAAAATAGAAGTTATGGAAAAAGGAAGAACTTCAGCCAATACCCATACAGAAAGAAGGAAAATTTTAACTTACTCAGAATGTTAAAGTCAGCATTTATAATGTCATTTTATGGTAAACAGTTATTTTTGTAGCTTTCGGGTATAATTTCATAAAAAACTGGGGAGAATTTCATGAAATTTTAATAGTTTTAAAAATAGTAAATTTATATATATTTAAAACATATAGATATAAATTTAGTAAATTTATATACATTACATGAATTACTAATTTTGTCCTACAGATAAGATTTTGTTAAATATGCTTATATGTTATTACAAAATATTTACATTTTATGGTTATTATAGAACTACAAATTATGTGTACAGAGTAGGTCATTTTAAACCTTCTCTGGATGTTAATGTATTTAATAAAAAGTTCAGAAAACGGAGTTTTTGAGTGTTATTCTATGGACAGTGAAATCAAATATACATATATTTATAAACCAAAATTTCAAAAAAATTTATGTATTTAAATTTTTAAAACGAAAAATAGCACAGTGTGAATATTCACTTTGTGGGTTCGTACAAGTGCTTCTAATTGTGTTAAAATAGCAAGCTTTTAAAATCTAGGTAAATTTGACATTCAGAACTTAATGTTTCCCCTTAACTTCATATATTAAAAATGAAATGACATTGAACTTTTGTAAATACATTATATTTTGCATTATTAACTGTGGAAATTGATAGTTATCCCAGAAGTTTGTGTCCGAGAAAACGTTTTGAACTCTTGTTAAACAAACGGAATGTATTTCGAATACTATTTCTTCAACATTTCAACCATACTCTTTACATAAATTTTGAATTTAATAGAAAAATATCGTCGATACCATGTCAAAATATATGATATGAAATTTCATATTGGATAGTTTGACATGGTACCGACGATATGAGCAAAAGTAGTTATTTTTGAAAGGTTTCGTAACCCTAATATTTTATCATTCTAATGTTTGTTTTAAATTGTCTCATGATATAGAAACTAATGCGTCGAAATTGCTTTTATCTCATGGAATGACGAAGTATAATACATCTCATTACCTTTTATTTAGAGAATAAAAAATAAGTTATTTTCAGCTGAGATCTTGATTCACATTTTGACTGCAGGGTGATTATACAAAAACTTCCCCAATATACGAGTATGAACCCCTAGCGGCCTAACCGCTCAACCAATCAAAAATAAAATTTAGATATACCTATTTGAAAGTACGCGCTCGAGATCTTGTTGATTTAAAACAATAGAGCTGTTACGGTTACAGTGAAAAAATTTCGAAATTTTCGAATGGCAACTCCCTTTTTTTCATGCGCAAATTCATCTGCGTATTGAAAAAACATAAATGGCGTTGAAACAATACACGTGCGATGAAAATTGCCGGCGTAAAGCACTTGAAAAAAGACCATTCGAGGAACGAAGAAGTGGCTATAAAACATGTTTTTCAGTATCCGATTTTTTTTTTTTTTTTTTTTTTTTTTTTTTTTTTTTTTTTTTTTCACTTGTGAATCGAATAATGTCGTAAGATTTATTTTAAAATGAAATGTGTTTTTCAGTTATGTTTGTGTACACATAGTGAAAATAAAAATGTAATAGTTTGTTTTAGAGTGCTGAATATTACGTTACATAGGAACTGATTAGGATTGAGTGCCACGATATTACACCGGCGATTTTAGTCATACATGTATCGTTCAAACGCCATTTATGGTTTTTCAATACACAGATGAATTTGCGCAAGAAAAAAAAATGGTGTTTCCATTCGAAAATTTCGAAATTATTTCACTGTAACCTTAACCGTGAGAGATCTATTGTTTTAAATCATCACGATCTCGAGCGCATACCTTCAAATAACTAAATCTGAAATTTTCTTTCGATTGGTTGAGCTAGGGGTATATACATCGGAGAAGTTTTTTTTTTTTTCTTTTTTTATCACTCTGTATTTCAGAACTTCATATTACCTATGGGCTCACGATAGATAGGAAGGAAAGGGAAAGTAAACGTATTTTTAATGTAACATTTATTTAAAAAAATTAATAACAATGATAAGCTTCTGTTAACAACATTATTCATCTATTTTTATTAATTGATATTTTCTTTATTTACTCAACAGGTAAAAATTCATATGAACTTAAGAAAATCATTTTTTTAAACTCATTGTCTTAGTCAATAATATAAAGTAACCACTTTGCAAAACACAGTTTCATTCAGATCGGGATTATTTATATTTTTACATGTAATAGCTAAAACAATTAGGCTTCAGATATCCCTGGATATCATTGTATATCTTTCGAATTTTCTTATAGCTTCTAACATTTTCTTGTTTATAAGAAACCTTTAAATTTGATAAATAGAAAAAGCTACTTTTTATGTAGTTTTAATCTGACATTATTAGTATTCGAAGTGTGTGCTTTTATATGAAGATGAGATTCAAAATTCATAAAATATTGTCATATATATTCATTATTCGTAAGTTATTTTAATTTTTCTCATTAGAATTTGTTTTTCAGTATCATTAATTTTGATTTACTCTTCAACGAAGTTCTTTCATCGAAGTTCTTCATCGAAGTCTTTTTTCGAAGTTCTTTATTCAACAAAGAAAAGTACAGTGCCATGAATACAGTAGCTAGAGCAAATCTATGTTTATATTCCATTTCTGAGCCAGGGGAAATTAATTATCTTCGAGAATTCAAAACAAAGCTATAGTAGAGCATTGTTATTCGGATTAAAATTGATTTATATATTGGTATATCTTTAAGCCGATGACTAAGCATTGATATTTTGACAAATTAAAAGAAAATTAGCCCCACCAGTGGCCGAGAGGTTCTGCTCTCGAAGCTGGTAGACGGGAGGTGCTGGGTTCGATCCCAATCGCGCCTGTCGGCCTAATCGTTCGGAGTTTTCGTGGTTTTCTTCGAGCCGTGGATCTTCCATGCGTTAATACGGATTAGGTTCCCTCAGAAAGACTCCCACGGAGGGCACTCCCCCCGGGCCCATATCCCTCGTGTAGATAATTGGCCGTCAAAAATCAACCCTAAAAGAAAATTAATCTGAAATTTAATCTGTCAGTGTAGAAACTCACTCGAGGATGATCTTTAAATGTTTATATCATCTTACATGATGTCAATTTTATTAAATATCAATCAGCATGAAAGAAGATTTTATTTTTATTTGAAAAACCTTATTCATTAAAAATGTGAGAATGTTTATAGTATGCTTAATTTTTTAATAATATTTATTATTTATAATTTAATTAGTGTATTATTTGCAATTTGGGTTTTACGAAAGTTTTTTAATAAATTTAAACTTAGTATTCCTAGGGTTTGATGTTAACATTTGTTTTTCGATACAACTGTTTCTAAACAGTAATTTTGAGGTAAGTTTCTACAATATTTGCAGAGAAATAATCTTCGCGTAGATATTTACAAAATCTGAAAGTAAAAAGGGTTACTTTTAATTGTGGTAGCCAAATAAATGTACCATTGTAATTCTCCCACCACTGTAATTCGTATATTGTAAATCCTCTGTTATTGGTATTAGTCTACTTTGTGTGTATTTATATGTGTGTGTGTATGCGTGTGTGTGTGCGTTTCTGTCACAGTTATTACTGAGTTTGATATTTGTAATGTACGATGTTATTTATTCTATTATTAATCTTATTCTAACATTCTTTCCTACTAAGATTTTCTTGATTTTTTGTGACATTGACAAATTTTATTCACTTGCAATAAAAATGCACCAATTAATATTAATTATCATATATACAATAATATTTTTTTTCTACTCGTATTTTATTAAATGTACGTCTTATCTATAAAAATATACTTATTTTAAGACTAAAACAGTCTATAAGATAATTCAGTCAATCCAATATATTGCCATATACCGAAAAAAAATATATTTAACTCCTGCATAGTTGAACAATATTTTGCAAACTTTCACTTTTAGCTAAGAATTGAGCATGACATTATTACTATACATATAATAGCTTTCTCTAGGATTAATAACTTTAACGCTAATGAATTTTCAAAGACATCACATAGTAATTTTAATACTTGATGCTTTATAACACACTTTACATAGAGAGTTGCTATGTTCATTAATCATTCTAGAATTTTGTGGCACTAATTACAAATTAATGACTAAGAGAAATTATTG
Source organism: Maratus speciosus (assembly GCA_963932465.1). Classification (NCBI taxonomy): domain Eukaryota; kingdom Metazoa; phylum Arthropoda; class Arachnida; order Araneae; family Salticidae; genus Maratus; species Maratus speciosus. Next base: position 501,723,879 of record OZ010786.1, on the reverse strand, counting down.
CAATGTTATTCAAAATTTTATAGTAATTCTGAATATATAAGCATACATAAATCTACGCATAGAATTCTATTATTATCAGTGTTAAAGCAACTTTAAGTATTTATAGGCCTTTTGAATTAATTATTTGAAAAAACATTTGCTTTGCTATTTTATTTTAAGTTATTTGAAATAAATAAGAATCTAGTGCTTTTGATTAGGAAGTGTTTTAAATCAACATTTGATTACATTATCAAGATTTACAAAAAATATTTTCTATAATTTGTAGAAAAACTTTGGATATTATTGTCCTAAGAACTTATAAATTGTTTTAAAAAGTTCCTTTATTACGCGTCGAAAAATAAAACAAAAATTGTTTGTTGGAGCATGTTGTAATTTTTTTTTTTTTTTTTTTTTTTTTTCAAATTCAATATAACTTTGTATAAGGAATTTTTAATTACTACGTTTCAGATAATGTTTGATTCCCTTCAGCATTTATTTTTCCGTATTATACTAAAGAAAACTCGTTATTTTTTAGAGAAAATTATCTTAATTATTGCTTGGAATTGCCTGGAGAACAAGAAAGGAAATCTAATTAATTATACCCTTGTTTATCTAATTGAAAGAAATCGAACTAGTTAAGATGATGGAAAAAAGTATTGATTTTATATTGTGTTAATTTTTATCATTTACTCGTAAATGACATAAAATAAAATTTCTATAAAAATGAAAACGATATTGATGATATTTAATGGAATCAATAAAGAAAGAAATTTGTGCATCTTAATCTGAGATATTAGATAAATTATATTGAATAAAATTATAGTTTAAAAAATATTCGTATCCAGGGAAATTATGATTATTTATACTGTATAAAAAACGAAAGCACAATTATATATGTAATATGCATTTTTTTAACTGTATTTAATTTGAAAGTCATCAAAATCAATAATAAATTTATATTATTTCGTTATTTTTTTTAAACTTCTGTTCTATGAAACAAATTTTAATTGTGATTCTCAAAAATTTAAATGCACATTTTATAACGATAGTTTAGAAAACTGTTAAAATAATTAGAAAAAATATTTAAAATTCATAAATTCATAATTTTGATGAATGTAATTTTGGATTAATGGGGATTGTGTACCGTTATTAATACCGTAATTAATTATGTGAGTTAAAAGTATAACTGCAATGTTATTTCAAAATGAAGAGAAAATCTTTTATAAATTCTCTATTTTATTAGGGTTTCGTTCATCTGACGAAACCCTATTCGTCTCGCTCCTTTGTCTGTCTGTCCGTCTGTCCGTCTGTCTGTCCGTCACAGAGCCCGTTCTCAGAAACTATACATGTTGGAGACTTGAAATTTTGAGTACTTATAGCTGAATACCTCATATGAAACGACAAATCCTAAAATTTTGAAAAAGTCTTAAGTTTAACCCTTTGGGCTCCCACATGTGTATTTCAAACAGTTCTTTCTAAGTCAGCCCCTAATAAGGTTGGAGCCATGAAATTCCGCATACTTATAGCTGAATACCTGAGACAACAAGACATATCATAAAATTTTGAAAAAAGTTTTATATTTAACCCTTTGGGCTCCAACTTGTGTTTTTTAAGCAATTTTTTCTAACAGAGCCCCTAATTAAGTTAGAGACATGGAATTTTGAATTATTATAGTTAAACACATTGTGATAGCTAAACACCTCAAATCACATGGCAAATAATAAATTTCGAAAAAGTTTTTTGTTTAACCCTTTGGAGTTCAGCTTGTGTGTTTTAATCAATTCCTTTTAACAGAGCCCCTAATTGTATTGGAGACTTGAAATTTTGCATACTTATAGCTGAAAACTTCAGATCACGCGACATATAAAAAATTTCGAAAAAAGTTTCATATTTAACCCTTTGGACTCCAGCTTGTGTATTTTAAGCAATTCGTTCAAACTGAGCCCATAATTAAATTGTAGATTTGAAATTTTGCATACTTATAGCAGAACAACTGAGGCCAGGCGACAGATCATAAAATCTTGAAAAAGTTTTACATTTAACCCTTTGAGCTCCCACATATATATTTTAAGCAATTCTTTCTAAATGAGCCCCATAATTAAGTTGGAGACGTGAAATTTTGCGTACTTATAGCTGAACACTTCAGATCACACGACAGATAATAAACTTCGAAAAACATTTTATATTTAACCCTTTGGACTCCAGCTTGTGTATTTTAAGCAATTCTTTCTAACTAAGACCATATTTAAATTGGAGATTTGAAATTTTGCATACTTATAGCAGAACACCTGAGGCCAGGCGACAAATTATAAAATCTTGAAAAAGGTCTTACATTTAACCCTTTGAGCTCCCACATATATATTTTAAGCAATTCTTTCTAAATGAAACCCATAAATAAGTTGGAGACATGAAATTTTGCATACTTATAGCAGAACACCTGAGACCACACGACGAATAATTTTGTTTTCGAAAAAGTTTTATATTTAACCCTTTGGACTCCAGATTGTGTATTTTAGTCAATTCTTTCTAACTGAGCCCCTAATTAAATTGGAGACATGAAATTTTGCATACTTATAGCTGAACGCGTCAGATCATAAGACAAAATATGAATTTTTGAAAAAGTCTTATAATTAACCCTTTAAGCTTCAACTTCTGTATTATAAGCAATTATTTCTAACTGAGCCTTAATTAAGCTGTGGATATGAAATTTTGCATACTTATAGCTGAAAACTTCAGATCACACGACATATAATAAATTTCGAAAAAAGTTTCATATTTAACCCTTTGGACTTCAGCTTGTGTATTTTAAGCAATTCGTTCAAACTGAGCACATAATTAAATTGTAGATTTGAAATTTTGCATACTTATAGCAGAACAACTGAGGCCAGGCGACAGATCATAAAATCTTGAAAAAGTCTTACATTTAACCCTTTGAGCTCCCACATATATATTTTAAGCAATTCTTTCTAAATGAGCCCCATAATTAAGTTGGAGACGTGAAATTTTGCGTACTTATAGCTGAACACTTCAGATCACACGACAAATAATAAACTTCGAAAAACATTTTATATTTAACCCTTTGGACTCCAGCTTGTGTATTTTAAGCAATTCTTTCTAACTAAGACCATATTTAAATTGGAGATTTGAAATTTTGCATACTTATAGCAGAACACCTGAAGAAGGGCGACAAATTATAAAATGTTGAAAAAGGTCTTACATTTAACCCTTTGAGCTCCCACATATATATTTTAAGCAATTCTTTCTAAATGAAACCCATAAATAAGTTGGAGACATGAAATTTTGCATACTTATAGCAGAACACCTGAGACCACACGACGAATAATTTTTTTTTCGAAAAAGTTTTATATTTAACCCTTTGGACTCCAGCTTGTGTATTTTAGTCAATTCTTTCTAACTGAGCCCCTAATTAAATTGGAGACATGAAATTTTGCATACTTATAGCTGAACGCGTCAGTTCATAAGACAAAATATGAATTTTTGAAAAAGTCTTATAATTAACCCTTTAAGCTTCAACTTCTGTATTATAAGCAATTATTTCTAACTGAGCCCTAATTAAGCTGGGGATATGAAATTTTGCATAGTTATAGCTGAACACTTGTGATCACACGACAAATGATAAATTTTTCAAAAAGTCTTATATTATTGAATCCTCTGGGCTCTAACTTGTGTTTTTTAAGCATTTTTTCTAACTTAGCCGCTAATTAAGCTACAGCGAGCTAGTTTCAGTTGAAGGCTCCGGGAGGGGGTGGGGTCAATCGTTCCCCAAACCTCTCATCTAATATATCATTTGACGACCCTTCGGCCACTCTTTCATTTTATGCACAATAGCCTTCCATATTTTATTTCCACTTGGCCAGGAGGGCTTTCCTATTTTAAGTTTTATGGGTCCGATTTCCTCGACTAATATAAGTGCGAATAGGTTCTAAAATGGAGTTTTGTCGGGCAGACGTTTGTTTAGAATAGAGTGCACTCTCTAGTTGCGAATTTTGGAGCTAACAGATTTTGCAAAAGGATAGTGTTTTGAGAGAAATATTAATGAAACCCTCTGTGCGATCTGTGATCACACTTACCCACTTGTTTGCTTATAACTAAATTCATATAAAATTTTCAAATTCTTATTATGAATATTTGTAACAGGAATACACGCATTTATTATTAAACATTAATGTCATCAAAATAATGATAACTTTTAAATAAATGACACATCAAGTGTTATATAATGTATATTATTTTACTCTGTTTCTTTTCCGCTTAGTAATCAAAAATTTAAAGCTGTAAATCGAGGTAAAAAATAAAGGTTTTAAAGTTATCGCATGAGATTAAATATTATACTTTAAATATCCGCGTCGTAAATATACTTTAAACCGCGTCTCGCCATAGTTGCAGAGTTTTCCAGAAATTATAAAAAACGGATTTCAGTTCGAATTAAACTCTAGAACTTGCTCGTTTTAAAATAATTAATAACTTAGAAGCTATACGAAACTAAACATACGAATGTCACACCGCAAAAAAATTAAGCTGGAATTATTAAACTTTTTTTTTTATCATTTGTATATTCGATCATTCCAATTTGATAATCTAATGTTTGGATGCGTTGTAAAAAGAAGCTATGCTAAAGCCTATTGCAGTATTGAGATTACACCTAAGAAAGTTTTTAAATTACATAAATATAGAAGATGTTATTCCCCGTCTCTTGACTGTATTTTATCATGCGTATATTTATCATAGAATTAAAAGAGTTTATTGGACTGGAATTCTCTTTTTATAAAAAGCCACTTAATAATATATTTTTTTAACCTATTTGAAGTTGCGTTAGTGATATAATCCCCTTTTTTTAAATATACTTATATTAAAGCATGGCACTGCAGTGCCATGCTTTATTTATTGCCAGTTCGACTTCCCCATGTTCTTCTCACACAGCATCTCCCGTTGAAAGAATTAACTACTAGACTTTTTCCAACCTTTGTGCGCGCTTCCACAAATTTTCTTCAAAACACCTAACTGTTGAGAAAAATTATCCTCCAATAAAAAAAACTCTAAATTAGAGTTTGTTCCAAATTACTGTCTTTAAAGACTTGTGGGGCTTTGACTAAGCTTCCAATCACCACCTGTTATTCCTGATGTTCATGCTGATTTTACCAAAATTGAATGAATGATCGTTATTTACTAATCCCGTGTCTTTTAAACAATGATCGAGAAAGTTGAAAACATATTATGTCATGGAGATATGATGTCGCGAAGAGATAGACTTATATGAAGTCATAGTGAAACGATAGACTATCTATGATCTATAAAGACTGTTTAGTTATATATTATTTACGAAATGCATTTTGAATTTCACTCTTGATGATCATTAAAATTTGGACATGGGGAAAAATTCTACTTTCGCCAGATCAGGCATAGAAAAAAAAATAGGAATTATGTTTAACCAGTAACAAATCAGCTGTTAAACCGTTTGGCCCTGGTGGTCACAAATGTGTTTCTTGCTTTTAAAATGCTTTAAACTATAAATAACGCCTTGCAGATACGTCAAAACTTCATAATCACATATATTCATACTATATTTTGACTTTTCAGTGGACAAGTAGCGTACCTTTGAAATAGTAAAAAAACAAAAAAAGTTATCCAAGAGTTTAATTTTTTTTGGACTTTAAGAAAAAAGTCAGGGCCTTTTAAATTTGTCCTGTTTCAATTTTTGATTTTTTTTTTCAGACTGGCTTCCTCAAAAGAGTCGGAATAAGAGTAGAATAAAGGGCTGCGGACGCAAAGATGCCGCTCGCCACGGCGGTTGAGTTACATTAAATTATAATATAAATTTGAATTAGGGACTACTGTTCCGAATGAATAATTTGTGATAAACAACAAATAATACTAGTATGATTTTATGTCTGTTAAATCGTGTTGTAATACGACATTTTCCAAAAGTCTTCAAAAATTCTTCCTTCGACTATTCTCATATGCAAAGAACGTGAAATAACTACATTCGTTAAGTTTCAGAAACTAAAATATTCGTTAAATTTCAGTAAAACCTAACTTCTGTGATTTGGTTAGTTACTTTTAATTTTATTAGCGTAAAAGGGATTTTTACCCCAAACTGCAAAGGGGCCGAAATTGAAAGAGGCCAATTCAGCGACGAAAGGGTTAATCCCCATCTCTCTCCCTTTCTAAATGACCATCACGCATACAAAACCTTAACACATCCATTCTAGTGACTTCTTTCGCATTATCAAAACCACGATTCTCAACCGATGTGTCGCGTCACATTGGTGCGCCTTGAGAGAATTTCAGATGAGCCGTGGAATTTTTGAGTCAAGTTCAATCAAGATTTTATGAATTAACAGAAATTTTGTTAATTTAATCCGCAAGAATTCATGGATTTATTTTTAAATGTTATTTAGTAACATAATGTTTTACTATTTGGAAAGTAATTTCTCTGTTTCTTTACTTTATAGGCTACGGAATTTTGAAAATGGGTCATCAGGTAAGCTTAAGACTACCATATAAAATTTCTTACAATTTTTTGACAAATGAAAAATGATTTTATCTTAAAAAGGACGATTTAATATAAAAAGTAAAAAGTCAGTATCAGATATCTCTTTAAAAGTTAATGCATTTAAGTATGTAAGAATTTTAACATTCTTTATACGTAAACCAAGTAAACGAAAATAAGCTAAACTTAAAAGATAATGTAAAATAAGCTTATAAGATAGTTAATATTCTACTGAACACAAATTATATAAATATTTTGCCTTTGTTTTAGTCCTGATAGACCCTTTTGTTTCTGTAAGTAAATAAATTAAAAATGACATACAATCTTTCCATACCGTTTTTCAGTCTCATAAGTTTAGTATGCCATAGAAATTTAACCATGAGTTTAAGTGTGCCCTGAAATAAAATAGGTTGAGGATCCGCCCTTTGTTTTAGCCTCCTGAATAAATGCTTATATTTCTAGGATTAAACCATACTTTTATGTTTTATGTTTTATGAAGTAAGATTTTATGAATGAGCAGAAATTTTGCTACTTTAATTTGCAACCTTCCATATTTAAGTATTGCGCGGAAGCACAATACTTATTTATTCTCAGTGTCACTTCTCTTTTAATATGGAAAAACTATGGACCTCATAATGTTTTTGATTTTTCTTAACACCGTTTTGTCCCTGGTGCCACAATTTTTTTTATTATTTGCTAATTCTAATAGTATTAGAAATTTATAGTGAGAAAATATTTGTCTGACGTCATTTTCAAAATGGATGATAAAATGTCTTTGCATCTGGATGGGTTATAACATAACCCATAAGTATATAGACCCTAGTATATAGACTCTCTATACCCATATAGAGAGTAACATAAGATATATTTTACTTAATTTATTCCAATATATTTCTTATTTGTTCTAAATTTTGCTATTTTCGTTGGGAATCAATGGACATTTTTACTATAAAACTTGAGATTTTTCCTTTATTGTTGCAAAAAAATTCAAAAGCAGTAATAATAAATTTTCTACAGCAATTAATTTTCAGTTTAAAGATCTTCACGTGAAAAATGAAATTGAAATATTTTTTTTTAAGAATTGAAAAGAAGATGAAAATGGCTTCATGGTAGAAATAAAAACGCTATTTTTAAAAAAAATGTTAGTAATACATGAAACCTTAATATGAGTAAATTCAAAAAGCAGGTGAATACGACGTCAAAAAATTTAAATATAGTCCGCCGATACTGATTTTTAAGCATACAGAAGAGCCCGCAATTCGATTAAAAATATATTAAAATTGAGATTTATTTATTTTCTTATTTTATTTATTTTTTGATGAAGCTTTATTTTTGTTAAAGAATATTAGTCGGAAACAAATACTGAACTATATTTATATTGTTTTAAGACAATGTAAAAATTTAACTATTTCGATGCTAAGTTAATAAATTTGCAATTACCCGAAATCTATTTTACGAGTTGCATCGTTAATATGACATCAGCATTATAAGCGGACATGTTTTTGCTGTATCATATGTATATATTGTTCATAAGCAATTTCTTTTTGTGGCACAAAAAAGAAAACTTATTATTTGTAAATCTTACAAAGATAGGGACTTTTAATCTGAAGCCTCCGGCATTTTTTATCTAAAATTTTTCCTCAAGATCTTTTGCTATTATTTCCTGTGTCACAGAAACAACTGGTATTGCCGCTAAGTTAAACTAAGGTAACAATTTCCCCTTGCATTTATATCGCCTTCTGGGAGGAAATAGGGAACAAAAAATTAAGTAAAACTATTTATAATCTTCATTTGTTCTACCAATTTATTTTCAGACATTAAAACACATTAAGATATCATAGTTTAACATACACCCAAAAAATAGTGTACATGTCAAAAGTTTAAAACATATATATACTTTAACACAAACATTCAAAATGGTTAAAAAAAATATTTCACCTCTTTCTTACCGAGGCATCTTCAGTTATTGATGTTTTTCGTCTCACTCTCTTGCTAATCCTTCCTTTCCAAAATTTTCTCTGTTATTTATCCCTATTTTAGAATGTGTCGCCATCTATTGTCTATAACTGCGTGCAGTTGATCATTGCAGGTTTCTGATTTTGATGAGATTATTTCAATGGCTTCTCTTATTAATGCGTAATTTAAGCTATTGTATTTTGCTAATTTCTCGACATTTTTATAATCTATTATGATGGGGGATTTATTATTCAGTCTTGCTATGGCCGTAGATGATTTATTAAGTCGTATATCTCGTCGATGTTCTTTAATCCTGTCTTCTAGCTTTCTTTTTGTCATTCCTATATATGACATATCTTTTCCTTCATTGTTTTTTAAATTGATTTTATATATTTCAGAAGTCTGTAGGTGTGAATTTTTCTCAATGTCTGTTCTAATTAATTTAAATATTGGCAGGTCAGGGGTAATAGGGGTATTCATTCCTAGTTTTTTAAATTCTCTTTTTATTTTTAACGAAACACCTTTTATGAAAGGGATTGAATTTGGGAATTTCATAACTTTCTATTACCCCTAACCTGCCAATATTTAAGTCAATTAGAACAGACATTGAGAAAATTTGACACCTACAGACTTCTGAAATATATAAATCAATTTCAAAAACAATAAAGGAAAAGATATGTCATATATAGGAATTACAAAAGGAAGGCTAGAAGACAGAATTAAAGAACATCAACGAGATATACGACTTAATAAATCATCTAAGGCCGTAGCAAGACTGAATAATAAATCATCCATCATAATAGATTTTAAAAATGTCGAGAAATTAGCAAAATACAATAGTTTAAATTACGCATTAATAATAGAAGCCCTTGAAATAATCTCATCAAAATCAGAAACCTGCTATGATCAACTGCACGCAGTTATGGCCAATAGAAGGCGACACATTCTAAAAATAGGGATAATTAACAGGGAAAATTTGAAAAGCAAGGATTAGCGAGAGAGTGAGACGAAAAACATCAATAACTGAAGATGCCTCGGTAAGAAAGAGGTGAAAATATTTTTTAAACCATTTTGAATGTTTGTGCTAAAGTATATACTCGTATATGTTTTAAACTTTTGACATGTACACTATTTTTTGGGTGTATGTTAAACTATGATATCTTAGTATGTTTTAATGTATGAAAATAAATTGGGAATAGATTTCATAAGTTCTCACGGCCGCCATCTTGGAATTTTTGTTGGCGTGAAAACCCCTTTTCCGCCAAGTAGTGAATGTCGCCAAGCACCGGTTTATACGCAGGTTTCGCTTAACGAAAATAAAATGTAAATAATAAACAAAATTCGCTAAAGTGGTAATCAGTAATCTTGTAAGAGCGCTTCGCTTACATTAACTGAAATAAAACATCACTGCATTCAGCAGTTCTCCCGGTGTAGCATTATCAAAATTAAGCAGTTCTCGCTTTCTATCAATCTCAAAATGTAAAAAACTCTTCAGCAGCAAAATATACATAAAAAACGAAACTCACTAAAGTGGCAAACAGTAATCTTGTATGAGCTCTTCGCGCAAATTAACCGAAGAAAAAGATCACTGCATTCAGCAGTTCTCCCGGTGTAGCATTCTCAAAATTTAGCAGTTCTCGCTTTCTAGCAAATCTCAAAATGTAAAAAAACTCTTAAAGCAGCAAAATATACATAAAAAACGAAACTCGCTAAAGTGGCAATCAGTAATCTTGAATGAGCGCTTCGCGCACATTAACCGAAAAAAATATCAAGGTATTCAGCAGTTCTCCCGGTGTAGCATTCTTAAAATTTAGCAGTTCTCGCTTTCTAGCAATCTCAAAATGTAAAAAAACTCGTAAAGCAGCAAAATATACATAAAATTATTAACATACCTTAACAGATATCTGCTTTCTTGAAAGCTCCAGCACGAAATCTCTCTCGTAACACCACCGTCATTTTCCAAAATAGGCTTATGAATACGCATAGAGACACAATAAACAAACCTACTTTTCTTCTCAAAATTTCCTCATATTTCTTAATTACTTCAGCAAAAGCGTTTAAACGGATTACAGAAACCATAGCCAGTCAAATACATCCAATAAATTTAACATAAATGTAAAAAGACAGAACAATACAACACGATATCAAAATACATCCACAAAATCCACCACTTCTCAGGGGTTGCCAGAACACAACACGTCAGAATACACACATCACACGGGGTTTCACATATCGAGGTTGCCATATCTATAAACATCGCCAACACGCCAACAAAAAATCGCCAAACAATTCAAAACAAGGACTGAGGGAGCATAAGGCATCTAAGCCATAAATTGGTAGAACAAATGAAGATTATGATTAATATGACATTATAAAAGAATAGATTATAAAACTAAAACTGTTTATTTTTGCGTTTTACTGTAATACAGCTATACTGTTGTTAAATATTAGCAGTCAGTATTTAACACTATTTTAGCATTCATAGCTTTCCCGAGTAAAATATTGGATAACTAAATTTATGTAAAAATTATTATTTTTATTTTTTATTATACATCTTTTATGCTCATATTGGATGTTTTTGTCCAAACTGCTACAACTTGCATTAATTCACTGATGAAACAATTTGAATTAAATATTGGTAAATTACACCACGATGTGTGATAACACCTTATAAATCAAAATCTGATGATGAGATATTCCATTAATTTTGAAATGAGTTCGTCTGAATGCAGTAGTTATTTAAAAACTTGACATACTAAACAAAAGCATAATTTGCAGAAAAAAAACAACAAAATCTTATTTCCTACATTGCTTAAGCCGGAGAAAGGACAGATATTTCATTCTAATTATGTTCATTATATATATATATATATATATATATATATATATATTTCAATTAGTTCTACGTGTAATGATAAATTTTTCTAACAAATAAGTTAAACCAATCGAATATTAAAAAGAAATATAAAATTAAAGAAATATACCTAAAAACTCGGATTCATTTTAAACGAAATCGAAATAAATCTTTGACTTATATTCCAAATTTAAGTTGCAAATATATGTACTGCAGATTTTGTATTATGTTTGCGATAGATGTTAAGAAAATGATAAGGCACATCTAAAATACAAACCTTTAAAATAGGTAAAGGTATATATAAATATTATACAGACATACATTCAATAAATACAATAAACCCAACTGGAGTGAAAAATTAGCCAGAGCCAGGAATCGAACCCGGGACCACAGTATACAAGACTACTGCTGTAACCACTGAGCTACTCCGGCAGATACCTGGATCTGCAATTTCTCATTAATAAACCATGTTGGGAAGCCACCAGCCGTCTATACGACAGCCTTAGATGACACGACAATGATTAATAGATTTTACTATTACATCGTTCTACGATATATATAATAAAAGACACATGCTACAATATATATTAAAACACACATACACACACAAATAACGCCTGCATTCAACAGTTAAAGGTATATATAAATATTATACAGACATAAATACAATAAATACAGTAAACCCAACTGGAGTGAAAAACTCCCCAACATGGTTTATTAGTGAGAAATTGCAGACCCAGGTATCAGCCGGAGTAACTCAGTGGTTTTAGCAGCAGTCTTGCTGGTCCCGGGTTCGATTCCTGGCTCTGGCTAATTTTTCACTCTAGTTGGGTTTATTGTATTTATTGCATGTATGTTTGCATAATATTTATATATCCCTTTAACTGTTAAATGCAGGCGTTATTTATGTGTGTATGTGTGTTTTAATATATATTGTAGTATGCGTGTTTTATTTTTTTAAATAGGTCTAAGATTTATTTCGATTTCGTTTGAACGGAATCTAAGATTTTAGGGTGTTTAAGTATCAGATTTTTTTGTATTATATATTTATTTTTTAATGTTCAATTTGTTCAACATATTTGTTACAAAAATTTAACATTACATGTAGAACTAACTTAATTGAAATATTTTAATGTCTGCTCCTTCTGGGAATTAAACAATGTAGGAAATATTTTTTATTATTATTTTTCTGCAAAGTACATTTTTGTTGAACATATATGTCTCAAATTATTTCAAAAACCGAAAATGATGAATTAGTGTAGCATCGTGTGCTCCTCAAATGACCCTATTCCTTCATATTCCGCTGGGATTAGCAAACCTCTACAATGCAACTGCTCTGCAATCCAAGATTACTTGGATTTCAACAATCAATTTAACTAGAGTTTACATTTTGGGCTATGTAAACATTTTCTTCATATGTGTTTACAGTTACATTCCAATCAGAAACAAGTAATTGTGTTTATATAGTAATTTTTTTTTTTTTTTTTTTTTTTTTTTTACCATTTTGATAAAAGTAACATTTTGTTCAAAAATTATTCTACCAATCTTGATTAAAATTACGCGTTATAAAAATCTTATACCACCCTTGAAAGGGTTAAAAAAGAAAAGAAAACCGTCACATTTAAAAAAGCAATGTATTTTAAACAAACTGCAAATTATCTAGGTATAAGAATAATGTTTAAAAATGAAAAAGAAACAGCAGTTTCGCTATTATTGTCAACATATTATCTTTTCGTATAATAAATAAAAAATCACACGAGAAAAAAGCTATCTACGAAATTAGTTGGAAACGTATTTCTTATGTACAAACGTTTCATGCAATATGAGAAAGACGAAGTAACACTTGAGTATATTTGAGCGATAAAACTGATTTCGTAGATTTTTTTAAAAGTACTTCTCATTGTAATGTACATGAAAATATAGCAAAACTATTAACACAGTATTGACTATTACACGAGCCTAGATTTTGTGGAATGATACTGACCGTTATGTAATTTCACTACCTCTAAATTATTGGAAAAGTAATTATCTAAGATTTAATTACATTTTTCATATATCAAGTAGGATATTATTTTATGAAATACTAATAAAAAAAAAGTTTTTCTTGTGGTACATGTACTTTGAGTAGTTTGTCGTATATTAACAATTTTATTAATGTTTTCTTGTACTGTATATTCTGGTTCTTATTTTTAATTAGATGTAACTAATTAATGTAAATCGTAGTTAAGAAATATACAGAATGTAAATACACTTTATGTTGAATAATTTTAGACACAATGTAGGTATTTTGCATTTTAAGCAACAATAAAAATTTATTGTTATTGTTACTTCGCATTTTATTAAGCCTGCATAATAGACATTATTTAATATTTATCTTGTGTGTGAAACTTAAGTTACATAATTAATCGTAAAATTTAGGCAATTATTTTTACAAGTTTCTCATTTTCTTTATAAATATATTTTTCAGAGAAATATACAAAAGCTATATTTTAAGAGATGAATATTGAAATATGATTCTCTATTCTGTGTCACAGTCATCCCTTTTTGGCTTTAAAAGCTTTTAAAATCTTTTAAAATATCTTTTCTACTGAAAAGAATAAAGAGAAATAAAACTTGAATGGTGTAGAAAAAATAACAGAATATAAAAGTTAAGATATCTTTAATGGATTTCGAAGGAGATAAAACTAAAAAAGAGAGAAAATTTAAGTTACATAATTAATCGTAAAATTTAGGCAATTATTTTTACAAGTTTCTCATTTTCTTTATAAATATATTTTTCAGAAAAATATACAAAAGCTATATTTTAAGAGATGAATATTGAAATATGATTCTCTATTCTATGTCACAGTCATCCCTTTTTGGCTTTAAAAGCTTTTAAAATCTTTTAAAATATATTTTCTATTGTAAAGAATAAAGAGAAATAAAACTTGAATGGTGTAGAAAAAATAACAGAATATAAAAGTTAAGATATCTTTAATGGATTTCGAAGGAGATAAAACTGAAAAAGAGAGAAATTTTAAGTTACATAATTAATCGTAAAATTTAGGCAATTACTTTTACAAGTTTCTCATTTTCTTTATAAATATATTTTTCAGAAAAATATACAAAAACTTTATTTTAAGAGATGAATATTGAAATATGATTCTCTATTCTATGTCACATTCATCCCTTTTTGGCTTTAAGAGCTTTTAAAATCTTTTAAAATATCTTTTCTACTGAAAAGAATAAAGAGAAATAAAACTTGAATGGTGTAGAAAAAATAACAGAATATAAAAGTTAAGATATCTTTAATGGATTTCGAAGGAGATAAAACTAAAAAAGAGAGAAATTTCGAGATATTCTTTAAAAAAAAAATTAATTATTTATTTTTAGTACTTGACTTTTTTTATATAAATCTTGATTTATTAAGGGATTTTATTGTAACTTTAATGTTAAATATCATAATAATAAAATGTTAATTTTATAGTAGTAACAATATAAGAGAAAAAATCCCTGCCGGCCCGGCCTACAGGCAGAGGTAGATTTCGAAGTCAAATATACTAATTTCACAAACAAAAACTAAATCATGATTATAGATAAATCCACTTTAACAATTTTATCTGGCCACTCTTGACGAGTTTTTATTTCATTTTCATATAATAGCTGGTTTTATAAGAATCATGTTAGGGCGGTATTCAAAAAAATACTTTTCCATGCTCAACAACTCGAAATTTTCTGGCATAATTCCAGATTCATTTTTAATAAAAAAAAAAAAAAAAATATGAAACTTGCTGACGTGATTTTTGAAGAGATTTATAAGCGACCTGTGTTTTTATTTTTTGTTCAATTAATTAAAACTTGATATATAAACAATTATTTTCTCAGAAGGACAATATTTTTCGTTTCTAACACAATCGCTTCGGGAAATTCCGTTCAAAATGCCCACTTTGACATCATTTTTTGAAATATATTCTGCTTCTATCTAAAAATCGATTATTACGGTACATTATATAGTTTCTGAATAAGCGAATCTACCAATTAAATGCGTTTGAGAGCAAAAATGAATTTAAAAACCAGTCAGAAAATAAGCAGTTTGGATTTAAGCGCATCCTTAATACAATGATTTTTCCAACACAATCCGCTTCGGTAAATTCGGTTCAAAATGCCCTTTTTAACAGCATTTAAAAAAATATATTCTGCCCCTATCAGAAAATCGACCATTACGGTACATTATATAGTTTCTGAGTAAGAAAACGTACCAATTGGAAGCCTTTGAGAGCAAAAATGAATTGTAAAATGAGTCAGCAAATAAGCAGTTTGGATTTGAAAACACCCTTACTAAGATCATTTTTTACTTCAACCGGTATGTATTTTTAATTTGTTTTTGCTCTAAGAATTGGTCCTATCCAAAACTTGTCTATATAGATATTGTAGACAATATTAAAAAGATATATGATAAATTTATGGGGATTTTATATCTTTTGAATTGACGGAGTTATGGATTTTTTTCTTCTTCAAACCACCTTTTTGTTTTCGTTTTTAATTTTTTTTGCGGTACGAATTGGTCCTATCAAAAACTTGTGAATATAAAAGTTGTAGATAATGTTAAGGAAATTCATGATAAAATTAATTGGATTTGATATCTTGAGAATTGACGAAGTTATGGATTTTTTTCTTCTTCAAACGCCCTTTTTGTTTTCGTTTTTAATTTTTTTTTTTGCGGTACGAATTGCTCCTATCAAAAACTTGTGAATATAAAAGTTTTAGATAATATTAAGGAGATTTATAATAAAATTAATTGAATTTGATATCTTGAGAATTGACGAAGTTATGAATTTTTTTCTCCCAAAAACCGTATTTTTTGCGCCCCTTGAGCCCATTTTTAACTTTATCAAAAATCTGTGATACATAAATTTTTGGCCCTATTTTTAGAAGTAATAAAAACTTTAAACAGATTTGATATGTACAAAAATTAAGAAGTTATGGGGGGTTTTCTGTTTTCACAAAACCCCTCCCTATTTCCCTCCCCTTGGTCCGATTTTGCCCATTAACGAACTTGACCGAGATTTTACGCCCATTGATTTTATGTATCAGTTTGGAAGAGATTGGTGCAGAATTACGAAAGTTATCGTGTCCAGAAGAAAGTGATATATATAGATAGATAGATAGATAGATAGATAGATAGATATATAAAGTTTTTTACTGAGGGTGGTTTTGGGTTCTAGGGGTCATGATCGGTGTAGATCTGCAAAAATTTTTCAGAAATTCCAACATAGGAACGATCCCAATAGGTAGTATTTCATACGAAATCTACCTAAAATGTGGGAATTCATATATATTGTACAGTTTTATTTTATTTTATTTTTATTTTTATGATTTTAAATTTATATATAAGATTAAAGATTCATAAGAAAAGACAAAATAACATAAATTGAAAATAATAAAACACGTTAAGTTTTTTTTTACAAAAAATGAAAAAACGTCAAACGTGTTTTAAAAAAATGTAAAGAAAAAGATTAAAAAAAAAAAAAGGTAAAAAGCACTTGAAAATAAGCTAAAGAAGCGTAGTGTGTGGCACACGCCACGAAATAACCCCAAATAGACAACGGAATGATAAAGCTTCATTTATTTATCTGATATAAACTTTCATCTTTTTAAGTTTTTCTTGTCAAACAATGATTGATGAACAATTGAATAAACAATTGAATGATGAACTTGTGAATGATTACATCTTTAGCCGAAAAATATTCATCTATAAATAAATATTGCAAACTGTTTTTGAATTGCCTAAAATAAAACTTGATGAAGCTTAAACCACCGAAAGTTCAAATATCCCAAGAAAAATAAAATTTCGAAATAGAATTCGGTTTTAGATTTAACGAAGTGATGGAGAGAACCTTGCAAAATAAAATTAAGCTATTTAAATAATTTTCTTTATTTAATAGTGGGGATCAGTTTGGAAACTTCAATTAAACTTTTATGTACAGAATTACGAATTCATGAAAATTTTATCTTCTAAAGCATTTTTCGGGAATTTTTGAGACTGTATTAGAAGATTTACATAATCATTTAATAAATTTTAGAAGGATTTTAAAAGGATTGAAGGATTTTGAAGGATTAATTAAATTTGAATTTATAGGGATTTTGTGCAATATTTATAACCTGAATTAATTGAAATGTTTTATTTTAAATATTTTTGTTAATATTTTGTAGAATTAGGAAATGTACAAATATAAAGTTCTTACAATAGATAACTGGAAAGATTTCCGAATCTAACTTCCTACTCCCAACGCGAAGAAAACTGAAAAGATGCAAAGGCAAAAGAAATCCTCCTTTTATAAATATTTTTGTTTTGTGTAACCAATAATTCTTTTGGAACAAGATAAAGTAATGCATCTACAACTCATTCTAAACTGTATTACTACTAATCGATCTATTAAAGGGATTTTATAACAAGTTATTTTAATGGTACTTATAAGTAGCAATTTAAAGTATAAAAAAATCAATACTTTTAAAAGCTTATATTAAAATTTGATTCTATTGGAACATTTAAAAAGAAACCCAGTACAGAAATGTTGCTTCAGCCGGGAAGTTATTTCTAAGACAGTTTGAGCTCTCTTTATGTGGTCAGGGTGGAGGTTCCCCTAAACTAGGGATGCACAACCTGTGGCCCGCGATTGGTTAACATGTGGCCTGCGAATTCGTCAATTTCTAACTGAAAAAAATGCAATTTTTATCCATAAGTCGCAAGAAAAAATCATGCATTTCGTCAATTTGAAGCGGGAGAAATTGAAAATTCATCCAGTTAAGAATTGCGAATTTCGATCATCGGGTGCGGAAAAATAGCGAATTTTGTCGATCGGTCACGAAAAAAATTGCGAGTTTTATCATGAGCTCCGAAATATCGCGAATTTCGTCCATCGGGCGCGGACAAATCGCGAATTTCGTCGATCAGGTACGGAAAGATGATCGGAAAAATCGCGAATTTCGTCGATCAGGTACGGAAAGATGATCGGAAAAATCCCGAATTTTGTCGATCAGGCGAAGAAAAATCGAGAATTTTGTCGACCAGCTTCAGCAAAATTGCTAATTTTGTTGATCAGGCGAGGAAAATTCGCAACGTTCGGACGTAGAAAAATCGCGAATTTGTTGATCAGGCACAATAAAAATCACAAATTTCGTTGATCGACTCCTCCTCCCCTGCTTCGTTCATAAAATTCACATTTTTTCGGCACTAGCCATTTTCATGCGTATGTTTGTTTTTAGCACTTTTAATAGAACAAAATTTACTCCCCCAAATAAATTCAAAGAATATTATCACTCCTCCTAATTAATCCTTGCTATATCTCTATGTTATGTATATAAACGTGAACTGTTGATATACCCTTGTAAACTGAATTGGATATGTTGACTGGGTAGGGGAACCCTCCCACCCCCTCCTCTGAAACCATATTTTTTATCTGATGCCTCCCCGAAATAGAATTCTCTGCGTGTTACTGATGTGGCCCTCGACAACCCAAAAATTTTTCTAAGTGGCCCTTCCCTTAAAAAGGTTGTGCACCCCTACCCTAAACAGTGATTTGGTCATGGTGCGCCTGACTTCTAAGAAATGACTAGATAGAATTTTATGAAATTGTGTCTGAAGGTAAAACCTTTATGAGATGCAGAAAATAACTTAATATTACGTTCATCAAGTAAGAAGATTAGAAAGTTAGACTTTTATTTATTTATTTTTTATATATTTTTTCTCAAGAACTAATCCTTCTTTTTTCCACACAGGTCAATTTAAATACAAGTTCTACCTGTAATTAATAAAAGAAAATTCTCTAACTGTGATAAGTCAATTATTAGAAATCATGCGTGCAAGGTGAATTGATTTATTAAATTTGCATAAATTTCCAAGTAAATTAAAACTATTTATATGCATCTAGATTTTCAAAACATTAACAGTTAAAGTATATCTCTTGTTAGTGCGTGTTTATAATTCAATGTCGAAAAGTTAATTAAATGTGGAGTCATTGTAATCCATATTAAGTTTAATTTTACAGGTAATTTGTTGTTTTTAAAACTTTTAGCTGTCCCTAGAAATGTTGGTCAGTCGGATTTTCTTTGTACCAATCTACTGAGTATTTTATTACAGAGTACGGGGATATTTTGATAATATATTTGTTTAACATTATGAAGAAAGCATTTATTTTTTTAAAGGATTAAAAATAAGGAAATATTAAGGAAATATTAAAAATAATAATAAATTAATGCGCAAAATAAAGATTAAGAAACAGATAAATATTCCAAAAATAACCGGATATCAAGAATGTAATAATTGATTAATAGACTGATAAAAAAAGATGGAGAAATATTGAGCAAATAACCTATTATTTTATTCTTAAGGTGAAGAAATAACTTTACTTTTTCTCAAGAGATGATTTATTTGAAAAGTTTCGAGGAACAACTATTACTTAAGATAAATTGTCGATTGATAGATTAATGGAGGATTTCACAATAAGTGGGAAGGTGTTGCGTAAAAAGAGAAACTACTCAAAGAAACTCTAAAATTTTGATTTAAAACTTTAACGAGTTTTCAGTTTTACATAGGAATAAAATTATAAAAAAAATGTTATTATTATAATAATTAACTTCATTTTTAGATATTTTGTTATAATGTATTGAAATAAGAAATAACAACTTAGAACTTTAAGTTTTGTCTTTACGAAATAGTCATATTTTGTAATATACATAAACATATACATTAAAAACATAGCGATAATATACAGTAGCTGGCAAAAGATTCGAGACGATATGTTTTTCTGTCCCAACTTTTTCAGTAAATAAAATTTCTGAATGATATAAATTAGTAATTTTTAACTTTAGTCATCTTACATGGTGAGCATGTAATGGTATGTGTGAAAATGGTTAGTTAAAAAAAATTCGAAACGTGAATTTTTGAAGTTGAAAGCAGAAGTTTTTAGACGAACTGATAAAATTCAAGTTTTAATACTTGACTTAAATACATGTGATACTATCACACCCGCAAGGGTTCCGCTAGCTGAGTGGCTAGCGCAGAGGAATTCAACTCAGAGGATATGGGTTCGAATCCCGTCCCTGGATTTTATATTACATTTTCGTTATTTCCTGTCTAAACAAGCTGTATTTAAATGACATTATAGCTTTGACAACTTTGCACATATATGAAAATTAGTAGCTTTACGTAGTCATGCTACCAGAATGTTCTAGAATATGTGATGATTCATATATAAAGTACGAAACAACCGAGCACCTCAGCAGGGTTGTTGTATTCGAAACTCACTTGCTTAATCTTAAAAGCATTAGAATTATATTTCGTACGTGAAAATATTAATATTAGTATCTGTATCAGTTTCAGTATAAAGACAGGGTAAACACGCCTTTAGACGTTCGTCTTTTAATTATTAAAGAAACGGTAGAAAAAAAAATGTCATATTCTGCTATCGCAATCAAGTTGGGAATTTCAAAATCAACTGGTGGTCTCATAGTAAAGAAGTGGAAGGGTGATAAAGGTGTATTCTGTCTTAGGAGCATTTAGGAGCCCCAAGTAAAACAACTCAACGTCAAGACGCGTTGATTCGACGAAGGTCGGTCGTTGACCCAAACAAGAACGCTGCTGAAATATGTAAGGAGATGGCCACCGAACATGGAATCACAGTAAGTAAAAACAACATAAATCGTAGTCTGGATACCGCTGGATTGTGTGCACGTGTCCCTCCGAAAAATTCTCTCATCCAGGTAAAAAAGAGGAAAAACCGATTAAATTTCACTAAGTAGCACGAAACTTGGACAACCAAAGAGAATGTCCGTTGGAAGAATGTGCTTCGGATCGAAATTCTTGTTTGGAAGTGATGGCCGACTTATATTCATCATCCAAAAGGTACCAGATTGGATCCCCGGTACCAACGACCCACAGTGAAGCACGGAAATGGATCAGTAATGACCTAGGGAGCTTTCCAACAGGATGTCGTTGTCCCTGTCGTACACATCGATGGGATTATGGATCAAAATGTTTATAAAAACATTTTACAAGATTACATGCTGCCTTATCCTCGTAAAAGGAAGCCTTGTGGATGGATGTTCCAGCAGGATAATGATCCCAAGCATGTCTCCAAAGTGGGGACAAATTAGTTTACAGTTAAAAAAATTAAAGTTTTGGACTGGAAGAGTCAGTCACATGACCTCAATCCAATTGATCATCTTCGGGAACACATCGGAAGGAATTTCGGAACACGGAAAGGAAGAACTCCTTCAGGATCTTCAGTCGGAATGGGCGAAAATCCCTAGGTCGACCTTATAAAGCCTTGTTATCCCATGCCCAGACGATGTGCCACAGTTCTCAAAGCAAAAATATATGCAAGTAAATATTAAATATTTCTTTTTGTCTCTACGTTAAAACGCTTAATTTCAATAAAAGTTTAGAAAACTTGAGTCGTCTTAAAACCTTTTCTTAAGTAATTTCGAGGATTTCCGAATTATTTTTAATTCACATTTTAAATTCATTCAATTCATAAATAATGAATTAAATTTCTATGTTTAAAAAATATATATTGGATAATAATCGGATATTAGGAGAATAATGATTGATTTAAATGTCTATGTATACTTCTAAGAAATATCTTTATAATCTTTTTAATTTAAAAGAAATAATTTTCATTTCCTCAAAGGATATTGTATGAGGACTCTTTCAGGACAGACTATTTCTTAAGTTAAATGGCTGATTGATTGATTGAGGAATGCTTTCCTAACAAGTATAAACTTTCACACGAAGAAGAAACATATTAAAATGGTTGACAATAAAAAATAGTTTGAAAAGCATTTTCAAAAGCATTGTGTTTGATAATCTCTTTTATAGCGTAAAAATGAATAAAAAGGCATCTTTATGTCCCTTAAAATATTCTAACTTCCATCAAATTATGAAAGAAAAAATTGTTAGAATCAAAATGTTTTAACTATAAAATTTATTGTTATCTTAATATTTTGGTATTTTAAAAAAGGTATTAATAAAACGTTAAAGAGGTTAAAAAGAATCAATTAAAGAACGGTGAAGTAAATCCTAAAAATAATTCTTTGCTGTTGTTGGGGTTAGTGACAATATTTTGTGCTATTAATAATGTAAGTATAGTAATTTGTTTTCTACACACATTTATATAAATCAAATGATACACTTATTTCTTGCTGCATGTCATTCCAAAGAAACGCAAATAAGAAGACAAAAATGCTTAGAGCTCAAAAAATTCCTACGATACCACCATTGATCGTATTGGTGACGTTGCATCAACAATTCGGTGCATTTAAAAGCACACAAAAATAATTATGTAGCAAAGCGAGTAGTACCAATTTTGGAAGTTTATATTTTCTCCGTAACGTTTGTGTGAATGATAGAAAATTACCAGTCATTATAGCTAAATATCACATGTGTATGTGAGTTGCTTAAATCAAAAAAAAAGGTGAGAACCCTCCCTCAATTTTTCAAAGACTAACCGATCAAAATGTCCGACGCTTGGAAGTTTTAGTAAAAAACGTTTTTTAAAAATCTTGAAGTAGATTTAAAAAATAAAATAAAAAATATGGATATTTTTAAGGTTTTCATTTCAGCATACAACTCATCTAAAATATCTAACTGCACTAAATATAAACCTAAGTTGTTTTGTTTTATGTATATGTTTGTTTCCGACGGGGATATTCGCTAATTTAAATATAGAAGTCATCTGCGAATGTTTCTCAGGAATGCAGAAGTCTCGCATTCATATGCTTATATATTTAGTCATAATAATATGCGCTTTATTGAGAGGTTTCTTTCCTTTAAAATCACCTGTAATAGTGGGAGTGTCTGTTGCCAATTTATTTTTTATGGTAGTTTACGAAATGTGATAAGAACATTCTCGCGGGATTGTTTTGATACTTACAAAGTAAAGATTCACCTAATTTCGGAGGTGTTTGACAAAGTGCTTCTTTCGCATAATGGTGCAGAAGTAAGTAAAACACTCTTTCTTTTTTATATAGAAATTTCGACTGTTTTTTTAAAGATCGCATACCCAAGAACCGTTCTAGTAAAGCCTTAAACAAAATATTTGTAAATAAGTAACAAACATTTTTACGTAAAGTCATATACGTAACACAATGCTAATAAACACGTTTTCCACTTTAATATATTAACTTTTGATAATTCTGTTATCGAGTAGTTTTAGAAAGGATTTTTATTTTGTTCAGTTACACTAACCTTTATAAATTTACTCTACGGTGTGAGACGAAAAATCATAATAATTGTTTTAAATTAGCATATAGAACTAAAACTGTTTATTTGACGTGGAAGTAAGTAACAAAGGAAGTGCTAAAGTTGCAACAGTAAGCAACAAAATTGCGGCTCATTTATCTCATTATTAAGTATTAAAACGTTGCTCCCATTATAAAAATTCTTGCTTATATATTTTTATCTTGTATCCATAATTGTTTAAGTCAAGGACATGGATTGTTTGATTAATGTTGCTCTTTCCTTTATTCATTTGTCGTCCTTTTGTATTTAGTATTATTAATATATATATATATTTTCTTTTGACAGTGTATTCCTTTATTCTATATTGTATTTTAAAATTTTCTCATCCATGCAGGTCAAACAGTATAACTATCAACACCTATCCATTAATGGTACCACTTATATACAACTGTGAACCAAATACTTTTTTATTTGAAAACAAAAGATTGAACACGGTGTTTTGGCCATCGTATCCTTATTCAAATTACCACTAGAAAGTTATAACAAGGATTATATTACTTGCACAATCACAGAATGAAAACATCTCACCTAGCTGCAAACGAAGACATTTTACATATTATAATAATATCTTCAGACCCCTACATAAATTATTTGAAACCTGAACCAAAAGTTAAGAGCCCACCGCTTAGTCATGCCTCAGTTTTGTTTAAGCGACTGCAGTTAATGTTTTCATTTATATTTATTATATATCCTTTTAAATTATCTTTTTCTTATGTTTTTATTTTATTTTATACTTTATTAATTTATATATATATATATATATATATATATTATAAAATTATTACATTAAATTCTATTTACATGCTTGTCACGGTCAATCTTTAGCTCTCTTATTGTTGAGATGAATGAATCAAATTTGGTATTTTTTGAGAAGTACTCATTGTTAAACAGCTATAATGCCAGAACACCTAAAACTGTTTATACTGATTGTTTGTTTGTTAGCATTTGGCCTTGGTATTGCTTATTTACTTTTCGGATTGAAAAAATACATAAGTAAAGGTTCGTATTAAGGCTTGATTTGTAATTGCTTACTTAAGTTGGACGAATCTGTTCCCAAAAACCAGAACTTTAAATATAGCCCGCTCCTGATAAAGAAAATATCCACATTTGTTTAACAATTAATATACAGATGAATAAAAAAATAGATGTATAATTAATTCTAATGGATAGGTCAGAATTAATCCACAGCATGATTGAAACAGTTGGAGAATGATCTAACAAAAAATATTATTTTCTTCACATGTTGAATATTTTTTTTTTTCTTAAATGATGATTTATTTTAAATCATTTAAAAAATAACTATGAATACAGATGAATTGGTCATACACATATTAATGGTATATTTCATAAAAAGCCTGGATATCTAAAATTTCGTCCCGTGCAGAGTTAGGAAGAATGAAGCCTGTTCCGGCTCGGCACGGGAAAAATAAGTTTGACTCGTACCGATTCTTCTACAATTATTAAGGCCCGAGCCCAGTCCGGCCCCAAAGGAATAATGACTTGGCCCAGTCCAAAAACAGTAAAGAGCAGGCCTCTTTCGAGTGTTGTGAATGAAAATGTGCCTGAGCTCGGCCCGTACATTCCTCTGTTAGGAGCATATTTGAAATTTTGTTTTATATGCGGCGTTTACAAGTCGAATAAACATTTAAATATCGGGAAAATTTACTTAAGAATATGTGTATTGTGTTTATGTTGTATTTATTTTGCTTAATTGTGAAGTGACATTATGTATTATTTATTTCACTTAATTTATGAAATAACGTTTCGGATTTAAAATGTGTTTCTTTCTTCTCGAAAAAAATACGAGGGTGGGACCTGTGTGCAACGAAATGGTAGGTTTTCTTGGTAGGAAAAAAAACTACTGATAATTAAACAATAAATACCAAATATAGCCTCAGCCATTAATAATAAATGACAAAGGGAATCTCAAGAAAATGAATCTCAAAGAAAAATTTCTCAGAACAAAAGGGGTAAATATATATAAAGCTTTAGCTAACTGTAACTAATAATACATTATTATCTGCTTAAGGCTAAGAATTATGTTTTTTTTTCATTGCTTTTTTTTCCAAAAGATGATTTACTTGAAAACTTTTTAGGAACTAACATCATTTAAGATAAATGGTCGATTGACAGATTAATGAAGTGTTCTATAATAAGTATGGAGGTGTTACATGGAAAGAAAAATGCTTATAAGAGTTGTAAAACTTAGACTGGTTTATGAACTGGAAGATAGATTTTCCAGAGCGTTGTGTTTTTAGTTTCTCTTAAACAACCATACATATCACATTGCAATTAAAATACTCGAAAGGATGTTATAAAAATGTAAAAATTCATATTTGTTTCACGTATTTCGGTATTTAAGAAATACTAAAATAAAATAATAATTGAAATGCATGCGCTTTATGTACATTTTGGGAACATTAAATCTATGGCATAAAGCAAACACATGCCCGTTAGTAACGCCGATGAAATAGCGATGGTTGCAACGGTATAAGCAATTTACTTCCCTTTATTCTCAGATATAGGGTAACCCTAGGATCGATGGCAATAGAGGATAGATGGTCAGTCTATATATCTCGAAAACTTGTGCATAGATTGCAATATGAACATTGTTCGTATGAAATAGTTCAACGAGTTTATTTATTGCGACGTGCAGTTGTGTTTTTCGATTATAAAAAGTAAGTGTAATTTTAATGCATATTAAATAGGTGGTTGAATATTTTTTTTTTTGACTTAGGTATATGAATGTTTTGCAGTACTTACGTTATATATATATTTTACTATATGGACGTTTAAGGCACGTATATAATCTAATCTTTACTTCTAAGACTAAAACAAAGACGTACAATGGCTATTGATGCTTTAAATTGGGCGACCATCAGTCCTTCAATTTCAGGAGAGATGACAACATGAAATCGAGGAGAGATGGCCACCTTTAATCAATATCTCAAAATTATACTTAGCCATGATTTTAACTAAATATAATGAAATTTAAAATAAATATATAACTTTTACGTTTATAAATATATTAATTGATATAATTATTTAAATTTTAACTATTATAAATATTTTAATAATAATAATAATATAATAATACCTAACGATTCATTTGTTTCAGAAAATACTGAAAAACGTCGGAAACTTTCATAACAGAAATTGATAAAGTGGATAAATAAACTAAATTAGAGTAATAAACCTAAAATTAACGCGAGAGAAAAAGCACGACAATTCCAGTAGCGAAGAAAAAAAATATATTTAAATTATCAGATTCTACAAATCCCGAGTAAATAGAATTGGATTAGGATCACTGTGTTGGTTGTGCAAAACAATATTATATCACATCCAAAAAGAATGTATGGATACAATGCATAAGGTACCTGAAATGGTTCCATGAAACGTGTTCAAATTATCAAGACCATTGCCACGCATGTGGTAACATTTTACGAAAAGGGAAGTATTGAAATTATACTTCAAATTTTGTTTATTCTAGTTTTCTTCATTCATTTTCCATCATATAACTGCATCTTTACAAATTGCTATATGTTTTTCGTGATTAACTATATGAAATGTATTATTTTTTTGCTATTTAAATTAACTTTTTCTTTCTTGTATTGAATGGCCATCTCTCCTCAGGCTTTAAGGAGAGATGGTCATGTGCCATTTAAATTTAAATTTTGTTTAACACTTTTTGTTTTCAATATTTAATTATTTTTTGCATAAAATGTTATAAGAATTTAAAATATACACCAATATTTCTTGTCTTTTCAATCTAAGAATTTTTATTTAACACGTTCACGCCGGCGTGCACCACCGGTGGGTCACACTTGGCTGCCCCATCGGGCGGCGTGCATCACCGGTGGGTCACGCTCGACTGTCGCATCGGGCGGCGTGCATCACCGGTGGGTCACACTCCACTGTTAAATAGAAGGCGTGCACTACAGGTGGGTCACACTCCATTATGCTATAGATAGCGTGCACTACAGGTGGGTCACACTTAAATATTCAAACATTCAGTATTATAAACCTTATACATTCACGGCGGGAAACAAGAATTCTCGTTTTCATTCAAAAGATATCATTGACTAAGGGCGTGGCTTCTACATTACAGAAAATGCATTTATATCATGTTGTCCATATTTCTTTAGATTTTAAGACATTTTATATTGAATTCGTACATATGTAGTCTATCAATCATGTCTCTAAGTAATTTGCTTACTCCTTAGGAAATTTCAGACGTTTACAATCAGCTCTGCTTGTTATATTCGAGTTCAATTTAATAAATATGAGAGGGGCGTGTCTTTACATACAGTGTCTGAATAAGCGAAAATACCTCGCCGCCAGATGAAGCAAAACATGAATTCTAGTGCCGCCTCACAGTAAAAAACATGAATATAGGAGCCGGCGTGAACGTGTTAAATATTTAAAAACTATGTCCATCTGTCCTAGAGTTACCCTAATTGCTTATACATATCTTGTAATTTTCATTTTTACACAGTCAAATGAACATTTGTCAACTTCTTAGTGTTGAAAATGTTCGCTTAGAACTGTTTGTAATATTAGGATTTTAAAAATTACCAGATTTTAGAAATTCATTCTTGTTTACACAATAAAATAATAACATGCGTCTCACACAGCTAATTATCGTATTATTTTTTCTTGATTCGTACTCTTCAAAAACCAATTACAAATTGCGGGGTACACAAAATCGTATTAAAAGATTCCGGTTGCATAAAGCATTCATAGCCAATATACATACGACATTTAAAAAAAATGGTACATTTAAAAACATACTTACATATTTCTAATCAATATCCTAATAATAATGGAATTGTAAGCAGATAGTGCAATTTCATAAATGGTATATTTAAGCTCCCCCACATTCGATCCGATATATGTATATGTTTAATAGGCATATGGATAGGTAAATCTTTGTCTGTTATAAAATTAAATTTAGATACATTAAAAAATTTACATATTTTTAAAAAAATGCTTAATTTAGCTCATGTATAAAATAATTTCAGTTCCCGTTGGATATTTAAGAACGTAATGTATTTCATTTATATTAGTAATTGAACATGGAAATTTATATTTACAAATCACATTTCCTTTCACATTCAAATTTCAGTCGATTGTAGCACAGTAATCCATTTCGTTCTGTTGGAACGTATTAATATGAAACAAAACACACACACACATACCCAATTCTCTTTTCTAAAATTAGACCAATATTAAGAGCAATTGTAAAGTTTTAACATTTATAAAGTTCATTAAAATTTAAAAATTTCCTTTTGCTATCACATATATTTTTTTCTTCAATACTTTCTTCCAGAATTTTGGAGAAATTTTCTTGCTCTGTCAGATTTTTTTTCCTCTGAAGGATTTATCCATGATGGATATCTTTCCTAGATAAGTAAAAATTTATTCTGATATTAATTCCTTTCTTTTCATCTAATGCAATAATTTCGTTTTCTATACTTTTATCTTTAAATTGCTTTTCACATACCTGTTGGGGGAAAATCTTGTTAATATTTTTGTTACTTTCTTCTATCTTTAATAGAAGAAAGTATTGTAATCGAAATATTTGTTGACAAATTTACACGTTTCTTTTAATAATTCCTTTGACAAATTTACACGTTACAACTTTCAACCTACTATGTAATTTAGGGGAGAGGTTGCCGAATTTGGACCACTTCACTTATATTCAGATGAAACTCTCTTCATTTTTAGAATATCTGCAAAATATCACTACACGTGGTCACTCTATTAATCTTCTAACTAAATAAAAGTTCAGAGCAATTTCTTTTTAAAAATCATAACTTTTATTTTACTTTGAAAAAGTCGTCAATAGTGGTCCAAATTCAACAACTGGTCGCTAAGTTGGACACCCAGTCTCCTAAATTGGATCAAAACAGATTAGGACGTTTTATTGATAGCGGGGAATGTAACTAATTTTATTAGAAGCAAAAACAGTGATAAAGTATAATGAAATCAAATGTCTGAAAGTAAGAGTAAAAGTTTTAAATCAAAATGTATTCAAAATGTAAATCAAAGTTGTAATTAATTAAGAATATTAAATTATGGATCTAATTTCCAGTTACTTGAACATCATGTAACAGGTGATGCAAGGCTTACACATGAATTTCTTTTGTTCATTTTTTATTCCAGCGCACACAACATAGAACCGTATTTGGCAATCTGAACACTGAATCATTTTTGCTATTTTACTTTTCTTTCATATTAGGTGAAACCAATCGCCACTGTCATGGCTTTTCTTTTTATATTCTGAATCATTACTTTTTTGCAACATAAGTTTTTTTTTCTTTTTTTACCTTTCCGTAAGGCATGGTGACGTCACGGCGACGTCGTTGTGAAGTCACACTGTGATTTTGTGACCGTCGATGTGACGTCATAGTGACTAGAATGCGAGGTCGTTATGGCCGTTTTAGAGATCATTTGTGACGTCACATTGTGACAACTCTGTGAAGTCACGGCGTGACAAATTTGTGAAGAATGTGTCATTTGTGACTATTTAGTATTAACTTTGTGACGAAATTGTGACGAATGTGACAATGCTTTAAAGTCACATTGAGAAGAATTTGTGAAATATGTGTCATTTGTGACGAAATTGTCTTTAACACTATGATGATTCTGTGACGACAGCGACACTGCTTTGCAGTCACATCGTGACAATTTTGTGAAAATTGTGTGATTTGTGACGATTTTGTCATTAACGTTGTGACGAATATATGACTAGTGGCAATGTTGTGAAGTCACACTATGACATACTTGTACAGTTGTAAACACGTATGCATGTCACACATAGTCATAATTATGCATGTTGTAAAATCATTTACATCTATAACGTTAATATACTTCGGCGATACATCGCAATTAAAACTTGGGGGCCGCTATAACAAGGGTATACCAAAAGAATTTTATTGAATCAAAATGCAATGCACCGCAGACTTCAATTTTTGTTGCACCTTTCTTTCCTATTGCAATAAATGAGAATATTGAAGACAACTGAATGATCGATCTATCACATTTTTTTTCAAAATTAGCTATTTGTTAAAAGCATTAAAATTACCAAAGAAACAATTTGTTTAAATTTTCAAATCTTTATCAAAATAAAATTTGTGTTAAAAATATAATATCTTATAATATATACAGTACATTTTATATTCTTTAAACTATAGAAAATACTGAATGAAATTAATTTATTTAATACGCATTACAAACTCGAAGTCACTGGTGACGTTGAATTTTTTCGATTACACAACATTTATAATGAAAGATAAAAAGAATGGAAAGATAAAAAGAAAGATAAATGGAAAGATAAATGGAAAGAAAAAAATGAAAGATAAAAAGAAATGTCGATATTAAGTAATTAAATTTTATATGTTTTATGATATTGATTACCATATATATATATATATATATATGATTGCAATTCAAACAAGTTGGGGCAGAGAAAATAGGATACTTCTTTGTTATAGAGGCCCCTATAAATTTGATTATGCAAAATTTGCAGTAACGACATTGCTAAGATCATTGTGAAGTTTATGCATGCGTTATATATATACACACACACACATATATATATATATATATATATACACTCGAAACGCTCATCATGTGCCATATAGTCATTATATACGATTGTTTACGTCTTTTATGCCACATACATGCATTACAAAAGTTCCGAAGTACATTTTAGCAATAACTATTTGAAACTACTCAAACGAAAAGTACAGCTTTGGTATAGAAAATTAACTGAGTATCACCAGTATCATTATGTTTAGAATTCTAAGAACAATTTAGGCAATAATCGTTATGTTGGAAGATATCAGCAATAAATAAAATCGTATTTTTAAGTTCACTGTAAAAGTAAGTAAAACTTTTGGGTATGCATAGAACGGTGATACAAAGGGTTAATTTATTTTACATCAGGGTTTGCTTGAAGTAAAATACATATATAAAACAACTTTTCGATTATTAAAAAATAACTTTAATAATTGATTGCCAAAATTACATTTTTATTTATGAAATTATATATTAGAAAAGTAACTCTTACTATCTACGATTTTTTAAAACAATAATACCTTATTGTTTATAAAACACAGCACCGCCTCTCTATTTTGCGTCTAATCTGAAAGTTTTTATTTTTTGCCAAAGATCTATCTGGCTGGATATATGTTGCCATGACCACTAAAACTCTGTTATTATCATAAATAGTACAAAGAGATTAGAATGTACTACAAAATTTTTATAATAAAGTCTGGTGAAAGTTTTATAAATACAGTAGAACACGGATTATCGGAACTCCAATTAACCGAATTTCCAATTATCCGAACAGGATATTTCTCGCAAAAAATTCTTTTTAACCGAATTTCCAATTATCCAAATATTTCTCTTTCTAAAAAAGAAAAAAAACCCTAACTTCCAATTTATTTTTTGCTTAAATTATATTCTCTGAAGTTTAGAAAATGATAAAAAGAGAAAAAAAATTAAATAATAAAAAAGTAAACAAATAAACAATTAAAAAAAATTATGCACTCCAGTACTAACTGTTGCTGTCAGTCCTAAACCTAGATAAAGTGTGAAGGTTTTAGAATAGTCAGGAACATCCCTTAAACTGTCTGCCCATTTATCCGAACTTTTGCTTATCCGAACTAGGGTCGGTCCCGACTTGTTCGGATAATCGGCGCGCTACTGTATATATTGTATTAGAAATACAAATTATCATATTTATTTTATATGACACAATAAAACAAAATAATGAACACAGTATCAAATTGTTAACTACATTTTTATGTAAATAAAGTATAAAAATTGAGACCATAAACACAAAATAGAGCCACACATTGGTTCATTATTATTATTAATATTTTATTTACAAGACTATGTTAATTATAAATAAGAAATCCATTTTAATCACGCTGTTTATAAAGAGTGTATAATATCGATACTTTTAAATTTATCTCGATAAAATCATTCAGGAAATAAAATGATAAAATTATCCGGAAAAAAAGTAAATAATAAAAGATGGTTTTTACATTTTAGATTTATGCCGTTCAAGTATTTCATATTCAAGTATTTCGTATCAGTAAAATCATATTTAAACTCTTCCTGATTGCGTAACTTCTATATTTTCATTTGCCAACAGACTTCTAGTTCACTTTGAAAACATTTCAATAAGAATGTTTAACAACTGAAAAGCTTTCACCCGCTTTGACTATTTCTTTATAGATTTTAAAATATTTCTCAGGTTGAATAATACATTAAATAATCATTTTTTTTAAACATTACATATCTACAATCTCGTTTAATAGTATACGTTTCCGTTGTCTTATTTTTTATAAATTCCTCTTCTGAGCAGATGCAATTTTTTTAAATAAAAACATGTAATGCAAATTGTTTAAGACCATCACTTAATACAAAATTAAAAAAATACATTTGCCAATAATTGTATGCTATAAAAAGCCTTTTTTTAAATAATTTAATTATCTTTAAATGTTTATTAATTATATTAATGGTTGATTATAATACTTGTCCATATACTTCCATATTTATGACACCATGTGGTTTTAACCAAATATTTAAATAAGAAAATAAACCAGATTAAAATGAAATTTAAATCACTTATTTTAATAATCTGATCAAAGCTCTTGAAAAGGAAGTTAGATATTTTAACAAAATAAAAAATAAATGTAATGAAATATTTTTGTTCTATAACATGTTCATTAGAAGATAACTAAAATCATTGTAATTAAAAAAAAAAAGAAAACAGGGAAAATAATATTTTAGATATTTCAACAAAATAAAAAATAAATGTAATGAAATATTTATGTTCTACAGCATGTTTATGAGAAGCTAACTAAAATTGTTGTGATTAAAAAAAAGCAAACAGGGAAAATAATATTTTTACATACCTAATTTCATTGATGTTGTACGTGATACTTTGATTTTGGGGAACCAATTAAATCCGATAATAAGTACGATAGCAATGACTTGAATAATCTTCAACAAGTCAAAGCTTCCGTTATTTTCTTGGTTTTATATTTTGTTAGCTGAACTAACTTGGATCCTGAGAACTTTCTTGTTTCAGTTTTTAAATCCGTGTCAACACGT
Source organism: Maratus speciosus (assembly GCA_963932465.1). Lineage (NCBI taxonomy): Eukaryota > Metazoa > Arthropoda > Arachnida > Araneae > Salticidae > Maratus > Maratus speciosus. Next base: position 501,690,168 of record OZ010786.1, on the reverse strand, counting down.
CTATGCTGTCCAGTGTCCACAGAACTTCCCGCGTTTATTCTAAAAAGCTTCACTGTTACTTTTATCAGTTATTCTGTGGTCGAGTCGTAACAACTGAAATAGTGCATACGATTTTTAAGTTTCGAAGTTCGAAGCAGATGTTTTTCCGTTTTATTTGTTTTTCTATGCAACAGATTCGGAAGGAAATTAAATGCGTAATGATCTTATCAAATTGTCTCTAATTCAATTTCCTGTTTGAAAATGTATTATTGTATTTCACCTTTTATTTTTATCAGTTTTATTGAATTATAAAGTTTCATTTTTGTAAATTATAATAATAATATTATCCATAATTAGAGTTTACTAGATAAAACATTGCTTAAATTTTCAAAATGTGTACAAATTAATTTAATGGTAATAATGAAGACCCCCTCTTTTTTTTAAAAGTAAAATTTGTATCACAGGTAATATATACAAAACATCTTCTTAAAAAATACAACAAGATTATCGAGAAGAGATGAGTTTATCTTTGTCAATCTGTCATTCTCTTAATATTAATTTTCTGTAGAATAAAACATCTTGTAAAATAATTTTTAAAGACATATTTTGAAAAGAAAAAAATGAAATATGAGTAATTAATTATGTCATGGGCTTTGAATAAATTTTGTACATTTATTTTATATTCGGGAAATGTCAATTTTATTTTAACCGTCTGAAAGAAGTAGAATTAAAAAAAAATAGTTACTTAAAATAGTGAAACACTAAGAGGAAAAAAATATGACTTGAATGCAAATTATAAAGCAAGAAATGCATATATGACTAAACTTTGAAGACGCTTTCTGCGTGCTCATTAAAAGCTGCAGACTTAAGTGTAATAGAAAGTTTTTAGTTTGAAAAAACAGAAATGTTTCGACTACTCTTTGAGAAACTTCTAGTATAACAGATGATCTTTCAAATGAAAATTTAATTTCAAATTATATTTGCTTAAAAGGCGCAAAGACCAACCTAGTGAAAAAGATTCCATGCCGGGACTCGAATCCGGGCCATCAGTATAGCGCACTGACGTTCTACCGACTAAACCACATGGAACGATACCCAGCCTGGAACTTCTGACTGGCTGTTTAATTATAGACATTCTGAATCGGTTATTAAATTTTCTTCTTTTGTAAATTCATTTTCTACGTTTATGATACGCGTAATTATTGGCACTAAAAAGTAAAATATGATACTTAAGCATTGAAACAAAGTGTTTTTCATGCCTGATAGGAAGTTATAGATTAAACTGCTTTAGTATATATTTTTAAAAGTTCATATAATACAGGATACATATTATAGGACACAAGTTGAAAAGTGCTTATGACTTCGGTTTGTCTGTCCGTCTAGCAGTCTATCCGCACTCTAACTCTCGAAAATATACTCGGATTGCCCTGAAATTTTTGGATGTTATTGACGTTTACCATAGCACGGTACCTATTTGTAATGAAGTTTGTAGCATGCTTTGTTCATTTACAGGGACAGCCAAAAGTTTTCCGTTACATTACAGCCTATGGAAAAAATCGTTTCAAATGATTTTTTATGATTTTACGCACGCTTTCAAACAGAATAAAATTTATATGCATTTATGAAGTGCACTAAAATATGCATTATGTTGACTATGCGATGCAAAGAATAGTTATTGTTCATTTACAGGGCTAAAAAAGGAATTCAAATACATAATGATATAGGGGTGGAGGGAATTGTTTGCGGCATACTTTAATTATGTTAATCTATTTCATATATAATGAAATTGATATATGTCGCTGAGGTTTACATACTATAAATTATTTCATGTATAATACGAATAATACGTATATAGCATTTACAGGGACACACAAAATATTTCAGATACTATATTGTATCCGAAGTACTGTTCATTAGCGATGATTGCTGGAAATGTATTTTTAATTATGATATGCGCTTTTATGATTCACTATATTTATGCATAGTATATGGTGTATATAAATGCTATAATTCCTATACAAGGCTACACAAAAGTATTCGTAAGGATTACTGGGTATGGGCGCAAATTGCTTAAAGGTGGTTTTTAAATGAGTTATGCTCTTTTTTGCTGAACTGCATTTAATTTACCAAGAAATGTTTGTAGAATATAGATAAAACGATATACAGGATCACGTAAAGAATTGGATACATGACCGTCTATAAATTATAATTTCTGGAAATGTGATTTCAGCAGTTTTAAGAGTGTCTTAGTTTGAATTAAATTTTAACTAAATAGTGGCGTGTAATAAAGATTCTAGGTAAACTACAGGGTTGTACAAAAGTATTCAAGTATGTTTTCATACATTAGTATAAATTGCTGAAAAAGAATTTCAACCTGTTAGGCGTTTTCTTGCTAAACTAAATTTTCCCATTATATAGTATATATGCACTTAAAAAAATGGGAAGTCAAAATTGAGTAAAAAGTACTCAAATTTAAATGCGTCACATACTCAAAATAGCTCCGATCCAAATGTACTCAAAGTTGAGAAACACATGTACTCATTTTTTATTCATTGGTTGTGATCAAATATGAATCATTATGTACTGCCCCCCTCCCTCCCAAAAAAAAGAAAAACCTAAAATTTAAAGTAAAAATGTACTGACATTTATTTCCCGTTCAAAGTTCTTAACAAGAAATGTTTAATTGATTATTTATTAAGAAAAATAGCAAAATTCTTAACAAGATACTCAAATCGGATATTTTTATGACAAGAGAATTATTTCCAAGCACTTTTAAATTATTTTTAAAATGCTGTGCATAATTTAATATTTACATTAATAAACATCATTTATGCCGCCATAAATGAAATGAACCATTACAGGGTACAAAACTATTCGTTTGTTTGGGTTTGATAACATGTGATGTTTCAAAATAGAGAAAGCATGGGTTCATTTTTGATCCAAAAATATTCAATTCGATATGAGTACGTCGGTTTACTTATTTTTGAGTACTTCATTTTTCTCAGTGTATCAACCTACACATCAAATACAGGGTTGTTCAAAAGAATTGGAAAACATATTTGGCTATGGACGGTAACTGCTGAAATCAATTTTTCAAATGTTTACTTAGTTATCTTATTTACGTCATTTCCCTAAATTACGATGTCTTGTTAAAGCATTCAGAAAGTGTTGGAAAGTATTTTATAATCTATGATTAACGCATGATTTTTCTTACTCGTTTTTTTTTCTATTTCCCAGATCAGTCTTTTCCTATAAAACATACCAAATCTATTTAGCTCATATTCACAAAATACAATATACACGGGAATAAAAAATTTAAATAAATATCGCTTATCATGCCGCTCTATAAATAATAGTTGTATTAATATCCGTGAGTCTCCATGTTCGTATTTAATAAATCAATGACAAATCACAACAAATTAAAAAATTTACACATTCTAACTATCAAGCTTGAACTCAATATCAAGCATAGAACTTAATATCAAGCATAGAACTGAATAAAAAAATATGTCAGTTGATAAGCATTGTTTTTTAAGTGGAAAAATTTAAAATGATTTAGAAGAATAGGACTCCAAAATAGCGATATTTTGCTAAAAAGTACGGTAAAAAGATAAGATTTTATATTTACAGCAAAAGGTTATTTCAAAATTCATCGCTGTATTAATACTTAGAAATTTTTCCAGAGAGAATCCTTCGCCTTATATACAATATTTCAAATGAAAATCAAATATCAAATTAATTGCTTAAAAGGCGCAAATAGTGAAAAAGATTCCAAGCCGGGACTCGAACCCGGGCCATCAGTATAGCACACTGATATTCTACCGACTAAACCACATGGAACGACGCCCAATCTGTAAAATTTCTCACTATTACAGGTTGGCAAGGGTACAAACGCAGCACAAGATGGAATATTTATCGTGAGCCACCGACATGCGGTAAACACGAAACCTAATGAAATCCAGCATCGAAACTATATTAATAATTGGAAATTTTTCCAGGGAGAAACATCCGCCTTCCATACAACATTTCAAATTAAAATTGCCTTTTAAGCAATTAATTTGAAATTTGATTTTCATTTGAAATATTGTATGCAAGGCGAATGGTTCTCTCTGGAAAAATTTCCAAGTATTAATATAATTTCAATCGATACTGGATTTAATTAAGTTTTGTGTTTGCATCATGTTGGTGGCTCACGCTAAATATTCCATCTTGTGCTGAGTTTGTAGCCTCGCCATCATGTAATAGTGAGAAATTTTCCAGCCTGAGTATCGTTCCATGTGATTTAGTCGGTAGAATGTCAGTGTGCTGTACTAATGGCCCGGGTTCGAGTCCCAGCATGGAATCTTTTTCACTATTTGCGTCTTTTAAGCAATTAATTTGAAATTTGATTTTCAATTGAAATCACAGTGTTTATGACAAGTTCGTCACAAGTGACCCATATTTCACAAATTGGTCACAGTGTGACGTCAAAGCATTGTCGCTTTCGTCACAGGTTCGTCACAAAGTTAATGCCAAAATAGTCACAAATGACACACTTTTCACAAATTTGTCACACCGTGACTTCACAGAGTGGTCACAATGTGACGTCACAAACGACCTCTAAAACGGCCATAACGACCTCGCATTCTAGTCACTGTGACGTCACGTCGACGTCACGTGACGTCACCATGCCTTACGGGAGGCAACTTGGACCACGGTTTAAAAAAAATTTAAATCCGGCAGAAAAATATTTTTTACAGTAAGTAACATGTTTTTAATAATTTTTGTAATTTTTTTAAGTTTTCTAAGAAGTTCACATCTCAGTCACAATGTGACATCACTGAGTGGTGGCATTTTGGTCACAGATGTGACGTGAACACAGTGATTTACAGTGACGTCACAACGACGTCACTGTGACCATGCATGCTATGAGGGTTTTGTCTGTCGTTTTACATTCCATCATCTTCTTTCCAGTTGAATTGCGCCTATTTTTTAAAACTTGATGTTCGAATTGCTTTGAGAGCTTCCTTTTTGTTGTTGTTTTTTGTCATTTCAAGGTTTACTTTATATGGCGAAGTTAACACAGCTCCTTTTTGGTTCCCTCTGTACTTTGAATTAAATGATTTTGACAAGGGCGATAACATTTCTAAAGATTCTTTGGCTTTTGGGGGACTTTGTAGCTGCAGCCTTCTTGCGTATCAATCTCTTCACAACTTACTCCTTAACCTTTTACCCGCCAACGTTCCACAAGTGGAACATACACTGTATGAAGCTGTATCTTTTAAAGTTTTGGTTTAATATGTTTGATAGTTTAAATATACCCTTTTAAAGATATGTTTTAACGGATTATAAAGTATTGTTTAATAATTTTTTTGTGGTTGCCAACTTAGAGCTTGTTGAAATGTAACAAAAAACGTAAATGTAGTAGGCTGTGCTTTTTACTCTATCTATAACCTTAGAATTCTAATCTGAGTGCTGTGATGATGGTTATAGTATTGCTTACTGTTCTTTATGAAGTTTTATGCATAAATGAATGTTTTACCTTATTTGTTTTTTCTTTTATGCTCATTTGAATGCCGATGTTCCACATGTGGAACGTTGGCGGTTCAGAGTACACAATGATCTTATCATTACTTTTTTTTAGGATTTTGATAATTTTTACTGGGCTCCCACAGGCGAATATTTTTTTTATTATTATTTTCGTACAAGTAATATTAAAGAATGAATTTTGTGATATGTCTCTTGCACCTGTTGTCAGATTACCTGTTAAATATTTTTTAACGAATAAATGCCTAATAAATGTACAAAATAATTGCGCTAAAAAGAATGAGGAGATTTTGATTATTATAGTAATATCAAAGCTGTTTATGTACGATGGAATGAGAACAGTGTTTTTATTATTATATCAAATTGGGAAGGAGCATTACCAACTCAAAGTGCAACACGATATTCTCGAACATTGAAGCGGGAAGTTTCAATCAAACAACCTCAAATGATTAGATTGTATAGGCAGAATATGGGTTGTGCGGATGTTTTGAATTGTTTGCTTGGAATGCATCATTTAGTACTTCGATCAAAAAAATAATAGTGAAATATTTTTGCAAAAGAACTAAATATGGCTAACTGTTGCTGTTTGGAGATTGCATTGTCATAAATAGATTCAATTGAAGCCCTAAGCCATTTGAGGTTTATTCATGAAATTGCAACTGTTGCCATGAAAGTTGGATTTGATGTTTTGAAAATGAGGTCCTACTGCTCCAGTAAGTAGGTGCATTATCACTGCATCCAGTAGCTATTGCTTGCCATCAACTACTCAAGGAAGATGCTCAATTCGTCAGAAAAGCATAAAGAAATGATGTGAATACTGTGGAAAGTGTACGCATAAAAAATGTTTTCAGGCCTTTCATAAACATTTTGCTGTTAGTGATTAGTTTTCATGTTCCTAAAATATAAAAAATTCCTTGCATTATCTTATTTTCGTTCTTTTCATATGTGTGTAGTGCTCCTATGATTTGGAATGAAAAATTACCAAATTTCACAAATGTTATTCGTACTGCCAACGTCCCACAAGTGGAACATAACTGTAACTCCACTTCTATTTTACATAACATCCCAAAATTTGGCACACAACCTTAGAATTAATCTAAATCATCTAAAAAAAAATTCAAATTAATTTGAGAAGTAGTTCATGGTGCGGCGGGTAAAATGTTAATTTTTGTTTCCTATATCTTGAAACACCTTCACTAACCTGTCACTAATGTTTTCTTCCAGGTTGTTTGTCCTGTGTTGTTTTCATCATTTTCTTTTTTTTTTTTTTTTACTTTCGAACTCTTAAACTCCATAAAGGAATTGATCGCAGATATAAAAAATATAAATTAAAATAATCAAATTCTTGCAGAGACAGTAATCCATTATAAAATATAAAAAAAAAAAATAGTGTCCAAAGCGTACAGCTCTCGAAATCCATTATCAACTTTTGAAATTTATGATCATATATCTGGACCAATTTAAGCAACTCAAATTGGTCTGATTAAGACAATTGCGCCATTTTTTAAAACAGATAATCTCAAGACTAAGAACAAAAACGAACTGAAACAAATCCGCGTGAAAAATATGCGCAATAAACACATGAATTTAGATATGCATATAAAAACTTAACAACTTACGTTAGCTTTAAAATGTTATTTTACGTTTAGCAAGAAATAAATAGATCAAAATAGCTAATTTTAGGTTTTTTTAAATTGTCTAAAAACAGCACGTTGAAGGCGTGTGCTTCTTCTAATCATAAATGTCGTCTTTCTGATAAGTAGGATTTCAGATGAGCTTGCGTTTCTTTCTGTAATTAATGGCAGAATAGCAGCGGTCCATACACTCCCCTATAACTAAAATAAGATTTAGCATACTATGTACAATGTATAGAAATCTTCAGATCAAATACAGGCCTTCACAAAAGAATATAGTAGTTTTTCGGTTATGGAAGGAGAGTACTGTTATCAGTTTTTAAATGTGTTACGCGATTTTTTAAATGTTTACATAAGTACTCTATTTTCTTTACTAAACAGCGAAGTTTTGTGGATGTATTTTCAAACTGTTGAGACATTTTTCTATGCTTGATTCATGATATTTCTTCCGTGTTATTAATATGTATGAAGCGATTTGTGACTAGAATTTGTTTGCTTCAGATGTACATCACTCTGTTGCTGCTAAACAATGTTATATAATACTTTGACGTTTAAGTGTATTTTAAAGCGTGTTATCATTTTCCTTACATACGACAAAAATGTTTATCTTACATTATTACTCATCTCATAATAAGGATTTGGATTGTTTTTAAGTTTCACGTTTTCACCTTGCTGATAGAGGCATTGAGATCTGAAATGACCTGTTTATTTTTGCGATTTTAAACGGATGCTGTTTTGTTACGAAACCTTTGATAACAATAAAACTTAAATGTTCAAATAGATTATAATATTAATTACTATATACTAATACTAATAATACTAATTACTATATATTAATAGACTTGCATTTGAAAGGAATTTAGTTTGGAATTATCATAAAAGTACAGGCTGATACGAAATTATAACGCCACGTAAAATTTCACAATTCCTTAACAAAGGCAACATTAATGCGAATTTCAAAGAAGTTGTATGAAATAAATCAAAGTGGTATTGTTAGTTAAGCTCAGAAAAAAATAACAGATAGAATAAATTTCGCTGCCAAAAGAGTTTTCAGAACAAAAAAATTACATAAATATATGACAACTTTTGATTTTCTAATAATGCAGAGATTTTCTTCTAAGTTCAGAGCTCATATGTAATCTAACACATATTCAAATAATGAAAAAAAAGGCAGATATTAAGAAAAGAATCGGATTTTTTGGATGATTAGTAAAATTGACACAATAATCAATAATCAACAATAATAACAATAGGACTGGTTAAATCCTATAGCAATATATGGTATTATTTGCCTTACTAGCAAACAATATCAACTGGTCCTTATTATCAGTCGCCGTTATGGAGAAATAGAACAATATTCGGAAATATTTCCTTAAAAATGTAATTAACTTCATCACCAATGTTATTAAGAAAAGGGATGGTTTATTAAGAAAAGGGATGATTTATTAAATTTTATAAAACTTTTTTGTCTCACATGTGGTGACAACAGGTATTTTTTGCAATTTTTGGAAATTTTGTTCATTTCTTATATGTAAGTTTCTACGTCTTATTGAAAACTACATGTACGGGCATGTAATGATTTCGATTTTTATTAAAATATTTCCTTAGTTAGCTATACAGAACTCTCTTGGTCATATACTTTTATAACGGACTGTAATTATATACCTCAGATTTTTAAAACGTATTGTAGTGACATCGGTATACATATTTACAAAATTGCACAAATTAAATTTTGAAGAAAACTTTAAACATTACAGTAACATTAGACAGAATATACTTTTTTATCAAAATTATGTATTTCTTTTCTCCTTGCAATAACCAGAATAACAACAAAAAAAAAAAACGTATTTCTTTATCAACAGTAAAATAATTAAAAAAAATATTTCTGTTAAAAATAATTTCCTTTTTGTATTAACCGGATATGATGTCATTAAAGAAATTGTCGTAAAACACTATATCAGCAAAATCTGAATTTAGTATGCATCTCATATACACATCACCGTCACGTCTTTGAGTCTCAACGGAAAAAAGAATTGCTTAAAGCACATAAAATTTATCAGTAAACAAAATTTAGTTCAGAATAAATAAATAAAAAAAAAATACTGCCCATGAATCAATATTTAGGTGCGATATAATACATATATACATAACTACATGTTTTATTTTTTATTCAAATCAATAAATCTAATCAGTAATGTATTTATTGTTATATAAAAATTTTATTTTATGTCTCTTAAATGACTCTAATTAACACAATGTATAATCAATACTTTTTTCAACATACTCATTCTTAAGTTTTGCTGTATTTAGATAAACAAGGTATAATTAGCTAGATTTCTTTTCGTAATCTCCGGGCAATTTCAAGTACTAATTAAGATGATTTACAATAAAAAAGAATTCAACTTACTTTCTTTAAGGATGAAAAAATGTTTCAAAAATGAAATAAAACATAGAATGAAACATTATCTGAAGCATTGTAATTTTTTTAAGAATACACATAAAGTTAAAAAATGAGAGATAAAAGCCTTTTTACAATGTGTTTCAATTAGATAATTCAATTTTACTTTTATATACAATAAAAATACTTTTTAATAAGTTTTATTATTGAGTATCATTCTATAAGTTTTGTGAATGATATTTTTACAAATCATAATAATTTATTGTTTTATGTTTTATTATATATTGTTATTCCTCAAAATCCACCTTAATGAAGAATGTTACCATTACTTTTTTTATCATGTTTAAAATTAATTAAAAATACAAATGTTCTCAGCTAACTGTTTTCCTTTGTTCATAACTATTTATGACACTTTACAATCGATAAAAGATAATTACATATACAATAATTAAAAATCTTACGATACTCATCAGCGTACATGTAAATAAAAACTATATTAAAAACACATTACAAATTATTCCCAACGTTTCGTGCTCCTTCTAACGAGCCATCATCAGAGGAGAGAGTCCTTGACCTTCTCGAAGCGAAGTTTCAAACAGCACAGTCACTTTCACGACATCACAACTGAAAACATTTAGGTAAAAAAAATTTACCTAATTTTACCTAAATGTTTTCAGTTGTGATGTCGTGAAAGTGACTGTGCTGTTTGAAACTTCGCTTCGAGAAGGTCAAGGACTCTCTCCCCTGATGATGGCTCGTTAGAAAGAGCACGAAACTTTGGGAATAATTTGTAATGTGTTTTTAATATAGTTTTTATTTACATGTACGCTGATGAGTATCGTAAGATTTTTAATTATTAAATTTTGACAGCGTGAGTCCAAGTTTTTCTTATTACATATACAGTACGTTTTACTGTCACAGGGATTCGTTATACCTTAATGTAGGTGTAATAAATGTATTGTAATATTCTAAATCTAGAAGTTCACAACTGTTATGAGATGTAAGGCTGGAAAATTACTTTAAAATAATGAATAAATCGCAGTAATAATTCTTACAATTTTCCGCAAATACTTGACGGTAACATAATTATTTATTTCTACCATGATTAATTACTCAACAATACTTTACGTGAAGAAAACTATGAAGCGTTAAGTATGAATAACCAAATTATCTGTGAGAGGTCTTTAAAAATTCATTAGCGTTTCAGCTACCAATCCCAAATTAGGCTTTTGTAAATACATAATTAAAAATTTGCTTAAAGGACTTAGTTGAAGAATGGAAATTTGTAAAATTGTATTCGAATGATATACAAAACAAGTTATTTTCCGAATAAAAAGAAATATCACATGATGTTAATTATATGCAATTGCTTGATAAGTTAGTTTAGTTGTAGAAAATAAATTTATAGACTTTAGAAATATTATTTTTTTTTAAAGTGCATGCTTTAAACTAGAGTTTTACTTACTGTCTACACACTGGTTTACGTTAAAAACATAATTGTGCAATTATTAAAATTTGCAATATAAAATCAAGATTTTAAAGTGTAACAATGGGAAAAATGTAATTTTTTTTACTGTTTTATAAATTAAGGTTAATCATAGAAAACAATGCGACTTTTCCTTTTTCGTATCAGCTACCATGTACTTTTAATCACAGTATTTAAAGATACGAATGTAATTTGATAAATTCATCGAAAGAAGAAAAATGTAGAGATTTAGCTTAGAGGCTTATGAAGCTGCAAATAAATATAAAATCGCGCAAAATAATCTTCGAGATCTGTCCTCTGACTTTCCAAATTGATTAATTTAGGATATCTGAATGATAAAAAAGTACGCACAAAAAGCTTTTGTTGTTCTGTTGCTATAAATGAAACGGTTTCGTGCGTATGTCGTAGTGGAATAGCACCTTTCTTATAAAGGAAGTCTAGTTTATCGATTGTGAACTTTTTATCGATACTAATCTGTTTGCGCAAAAGCAAAACCAGTACATTGTTTTACTTCAATTTTATTAAGTGTGTTGTGTCTGTCAGAATCTGCGGTTAGAGATATTCACTGGCGTTTTATGCAAATTTGATTACCTTGGTCAATCTGCTGAGTAAAAAAACAGGAGCAAAACTTTGTATCGGCGGAATTTGAGTCGAGTTGTACCATAAAGGAAAATGAGCTGCACGTTGAAGAATTATATTGCCACGTTCGCCGAGTCCAGCCGTGAGAATGAAAGTTGTCAAGTGGTACGAAATTGAGTTATATTTGCTGTTGAATAAAGTGTTCTCGACAACAATGTGGTTTTCGCCTACTGATATTTAGTTAGTTTTGTGATACTGTTTAGTTAGCTAGTGATATTTGTGACTAACTTTTATCTTACAGCGACATTATTGCTTCAGCTGAGTAGTTATTCTTCGATATGTGGGGAAGTTTTTAATTTCGTAAGCTTGAATTCGTTACTTAATGGATTTAAGGGATTTTCGCTGATATTTTATGAAAATCTGGTTACTTTGGTCAATCTACTGAGTATAAAAGCAGGAGCGAAAATTTGTATCATAGGGTGCCATAGGGTCGAGTTCTACCGTAAAGGAAAGTGAGACCAGTCTGCACGTTGTATAATTATCTTGCCACGTGTGCCGAATCCAGCCGTGAGAATAAAAATTGCCTGTTGGTAAGAAACGGAATTGTATTTAATGTTGAATAAAATTTTATCAGCAATCACGGGTTGTTATCCCAGTGATATTTAGGTAGTTGGAGATTTTATAACTAACGTTAATTTTACAGCAACATTATTGCATCAGCTGAGCAGTTGCTCTTCGATATGGGAAGTTTCGAATTTAGTAAACTTGCATTCTTTATTTAATGACTAAATTATTCTTAAGCGTAGTATGGAATAGGCAAAATTAGCGAATCACAATCACTGACTTGTCCAATCACACAAAAATGGCGGCTGCCGAAAGCGTATTTTTTTTTTCAGCGTCTGTACGGTCTATTGCATTTTCTCACCAATAATTTTTAAAAGTTTTTTCCGCTTTTTTTAGGTTAAACATGTCAAAGAAATCTTTTGTACATTACATGTGTCTAAATTTAAAGGACCGTACATAAGTTTAAAAAATCCGCCTTCGGATGCCGCCATAATTGTGTCAGCATTTAGGATTAGTATTCAGGAGGCGGAGTGTCCAATTAGATTTCAATGAACATTGTTTTCAAATCTAAACATTAGTGATGTCTACATTTCATTAGAGATGTCTACATAGTGACTTTCCGGGCACGTCATAAAATTAAATAATTCAGTTGCAATCCGAACGATTGACAAACGTTTTGTGAGTTTCTGAATTGAGTTTGATTCACCTATTGAATACTGAAAATAAGTTGAGTTGCAAAATCCACAAAATTGAATTGGAAATTACAAATCAAACTCTTTAAGCTTTTTTCACAATTTCTAAAAATGTGTTTTTCGCCGTTAAAGGAATACATGAAATACATTGTAAAAATCCAATACACTGTAAAAAAAATCTGTGAAGTTACTAAAGTTTTTCTAGGAAACTTGGATTCCTAGAACTTTTCATGTAACGGCAACAACAAAATTTCATGTAACAGACACACTTTTGCACCGAAAATCAAAAAATCTGTAAGGTTACTAAGAAAGTTTTTGGAAACTGGGATTCCGAGAACTTTTCTTGTAACTACAGCCAGGGTTATAAATAAAAGTTTAGTAAGATTACTGAAATTTTAGCAGATTCATTTGTAAAGTTACAGATTTTTGTAGCTTTACAAAAACTAGTTTTGTAGATTTGCAGCTTTTTTCGTACAGTTACAGGTGAAAGTTTAGTAAGCATGTAACTTTACATCTGTAGAACTACAGATTTTTTTTTTACAGTGTACGACATAACATTTTATTTAAATATAATAACATTTTAATTTCTCTTTCATTATTTAGAAAATAATATAGAAAACTTTTTTTTATTTTCTTGTATATCATTTAAACTATTTAAAAATCTTCTCAGTGGTAGTAGATATGTAATTTCATTACACTTTTAATGCGAAACACAAAATTAAAAAAAAGAATGGTATACTTCTTTTTAAAGTTCTGAATATTAAGTCACATTTTGCACCAATAATTATCCTCAGTATTTAACACTAAAGCTAAAGCTTGTTCAATTAATTTAAGAGTTTCATTAAAATTAATTATCATAATTAAAATATTTCAATCATACCTGTGTATTTTAAATCTTGTTTCAATACTAAAAAATAAGAGATTTTTACATAAATATAGTAAGCTCATAAAAATAAGCGAAGCATTTTTTCTATCTAGATATCGATTTTATTTTTCTTCATTAAGATGGAAAGGATGTGTGAAATCAAAAGCTCGAAAATTGCAGTGATTATTGCAATGCTAGCCGAGGTTTTTCAACAAAAAGGAAAGTGGTCGGTTGCATTATTGTACATGTACACGTCATCCAGATCCTTTTGGAATATCAATTCTTCTTTAGAGGATTTTACTTTAGTAGTGTGATTGTCCCTAAAGAAAAGATCCGTCTATGGAAAATTACCCTCATATAGAAATGAAGGAATGTTTTATGCTAACTTTACAATATTAACATTAATAAATTTTATATAAAAAAAAGCATCAAAATATATACTAAAAATAATTTAATGGCTTAAAAGACGTCATGAATCAATAAAAAAACAGTAAATTTTTGACACGTTTCGAATGTTTTATTCAATCATGAAATGCTGGAATGCGAGATCAATATCTATTATAAAGTGAATATACAATGCCTCTATATTTTCATTATTACCCTTTGCTCCATATATAGTCCGTTTCCTAAAGTTGTTCAACAATTCTACCAAAATATTGGGGCTACAAAAGGGCCATGTTTCTAGATTTTTATGTATTCTGATGATGATTAATTTAATCAATCTAAACATGTAAATATTTTATATTTTTTTTATTAATATATGACGCCTTTTAAGTAATTAAATTATTTTTAGTATATATTTTAATGTTTTTTTGACTATATATTTTATTAATTTTACGTTTAATGTAAAAAAATAAAAAAATATTTATAGTTGATATAATATTTAGGATGATAAGTGAATTTTAGCATTGAGATCTTTAAGGGGGGAGATCTCTTTGACGGTAAAAGTAAAGATTTTTCACAAATTTCAGAATGGATGGATACCTTCAAAAATTACAAATCCACTGCAAAAAAGAATTTTACCAAAATACCAATTAGTACAAAAGTTACGTCTAAAAATATCTTGCATAGAAGCATTTGTTGTAATGTTAAAAACCAACTTTGAAGTCGTTTTTCAAAAAAAAAAAAAAAAAAAATGATTTTTTGGTATTGCGTGCACTCTAGTTTAAAAACGAATTATCATAGAAAGTTGAAATTACGTATATCCTTAGTTTATATGTATTAGTTTATGCTGAACCTCAATTTAATCTGATTTTTGTAACAGAAAATTGTGGATGGAAAAAATAAATTGGGTAACTTGAGGTGAGATGCCGTGTTGTACAAGATGCCGTATTATGTAGTTTTCATATGCGCAGGCGATGTAGTGAAACGCTGCTCAGTTGTAAGGAAGAGGGTTCCCTAGTGATACTTTAATGTTCATTTCCGTTCTTTTTTAAGAATTTTAAGTGGTACTTTTTTATTGCTATTTCGTCTTAACACTTCTGTAAGTGTCCAAAATCGTTTACGTGACTTCTATATTTGCCTATGTAAGTCTTGGTTTAAACACCAGAGAAGTAAATTTGATGTTTTTAGAGAGTACTGGTACCTGGCCATTCTGCAAAGCATAAATAGTGTCCGGTTCCCTTTTTTTTTACGTCAGTGGAGGCACCGGCGTCTTTCCCAATAATTTGGAATGAGTCGCGAAATTTTTTTGGGGGTAAAATGCCGGTTACGTTTCGGTCAAATGCCTGGTTGTTTCTTCATTGTTTAAATTACTCTTGGCTATTAACTAACCTGTCAAATATTTTAATCAGATAATTTAAATCAGTGTTTAAATCGCGATTTTAATCAACTGATTAAAAAATATATTGATCTAAATTATAAATTTTCTAAATGTTTAAAATGCATAAAGAAATATTAAAATCTAAGGTGAACATAATTTGAAAGGTTTCTATATGTATTCTGCCTTATAAATAAACTTTATTGGTCATATGAATAATTGTTTAATAATTATTAATTTTAATCATTCTTAAAAAATTTATATTAAATGCAGTTATAAATAATTTTAATAAATGCAAATATCGGTAGTATATAATATAGTTTTAGATAACTAGGTGTTTCTGTCCACTACGAGTTATGCTCGCCAACCTCCATCTAGACACCGCAGACTCTAAAAACACGCGAATTTGATGTGCTTTGAAAAGATTACGGAATATTAAATCGCAATTAAAAGACTAGTGGCGATCTCCTGTAATCAGGTTTCCATTTATTTCCCTTTTGCCGAGGGATTTTAAGACAGAATAAATTGCTGTCGAGACAGCTAACTGCTATGATTAAATAAGATTCGTGATTGATAGATCGTGATTGATTAAATAAGATCAGTCCAACAATTTAAAGTTAACTTGTATAAAATTTCTAAGTAAACAATTTTATAAAGACGCTATAATAAATTTATTTTAAATTAGACATTTTAAATGTATCGTTTTAAATATGACGTAATTTTCACCAAAGTTCTTTTTCTCATTTTAATATTTTAAAAAATAAATAAATTAAATGCCTATAACCAACTGCGAATTTCTAGGTCTGTCAAGACATTCTAAAAAGGAATTAGATAAGAAGTCGAAGGGTAGAAAGACAGAATCTTGAACTGACGATGATATGGATGATGATTCAATTCTCGCCCAAGATTCAGAACACGAGGATTTTTTTTTTTTTTTTAAGTGAAATAGAATTATTGTTCAGAGTGTCTAGCAGAGTGCAATAAAACCTCGGGAAATTGTGATGGGATCAAGTGCATTTAGTGAAACTGTTGATTATATAAAATCTGCTCAAAGATCCTAAACATGTGTGCAGCAAAAAAGCTTGTCTCTAAAGTCCTTCATCACAGTGACTCTACCGTAGTTAAACTTGTTATAGTGTTTAAAACTAGGCATACTTAAGAGCCATAATTCTTTTAAATGTTAAGTAGAACATAATAGAATAAATATTACACAGCCAAATATATTAAGATAACATAAATAATTATATAACAAATAAATATTAGTCTGTTCTTTTATTATATTGCCAACGTTTGTTACATTCATATTTTTGTAATTTCCTAATATTAAGTAAGTTAACAACTTTAGTTTGTCTAAAATATTAAAGTTACTTTTATTCGTCGCATTATGTTTTATACTGCTTCACAAAAATTATTGTTTACATTGAAACTCCATAAGGTATCTTACCCCTAGATAGTTCGCCATCTTACCCATACATATGAGTAAGATGCCGAAATGCAAGTGTTTACAAAAACAAAATTTTTGATGCTTTCAATAACATCTGTAAAATAAAATAAGTTTTTAAATCATACATAAGAGTCTAAACTTTAATACGAAATCAATGAATAACAAATATAAACAACAGGCGATTTTTAAAACAATTAAGTCAAAAACTACGACAACTCCACCCAATCTACCCTATACATTTTTTGGTGAAATTTAGTGAATATGATTAGAAAAGCCATTAATTATTCTGAATAATTTGAATATACTTTCAAATTTAGATTCGTGTAAAATAGAGTATAATAAGTAACAAAATTTGGAATATTAAACATATATTTGCAATAGAATTTGTAAAACCGTGTGCTCAAAATGCATATTTCAATATTAATATTTTTCAAAAGCCACATTTGTCGTTATGATTTAATTAATTAATATTACTAAATATATGTGTATATGAATACTTTATCTAACTGTAAGAATGTGTGAAAGTACAGAAAAAAAATATTGCGTTTCATCCATTGGTTAAAAAACTACAGAGTTTTTTGTACTGCTTTAAATACGGTCATTTTCTGGTTGCTCAACGTGATCTGCCCCCTTAAACAATTAAAAGAGTAAATAGTTTAATTA
Source organism: Maratus speciosus (assembly GCA_963932465.1). Taxonomy (NCBI): domain Eukaryota; kingdom Metazoa; phylum Arthropoda; class Arachnida; order Araneae; family Salticidae; genus Maratus; species Maratus speciosus. The sequence continues at coordinate 501,672,579 of OZ010786.1, read as the reverse complement.
TGTACATATTTTTAAGATTTTTACTATCTTCACGGGTATTACGGTGATTTTTATATTTCCCTTGCTTCACGTATTAACCGAAATCGACTCTCGATATATTTATACATTAAACTGAAATACTCTATTTCAAATATTTCTAATATTTTAAGTATTGTCGGAATCTGAAAATAAACAAACTGAGAAATAATGAATGAAAATCCTACTTTTTATGTACCAAAAAAGGAAAAACAAAAACAAAAACCTAAGTTAAGAAAATATTTTATTATGAAAGTTTTAAAGTTTTATAAAATAAATGGAAAATTTCCCAAGGAAGTTACAGTTAATCTTCTTTTGTCAATCAAGAAAAGAAATAGGTCGCAATTTTTTTTTTTTTTTTTTTTTTTTTTTTTAGTTGTGTTGTTTTATTAAAAATTGTTGGGAAAATGCCAAAATACTTCCTATTATTTTGGAATAAAAGGAAATAAAAACTTTTCAGAATACTTTTTCGGAAAGACTCACAGAAAAAGGGGCTAAAAAACAGTCCTCTCATTATATTTTATAGTATATAAAGAATTACAAATGAATGAATTTACAAAATATTAAAAATGACTTGGCACAATTTAATGTGAAAATATTTTAGTGCGATTATTTCGTATTAAAATGTTTAACTTTTCTAAATAAAAGTAGAAATTTAACTATATTTATTTATTTAATTATTTTGAGATCATTGTTTCAAATAATAGGGAATGCACAAGCTTTTATTTTTAAAGATGTTTATTAAATTTCAAATTAAATCATTTTTAATTTTTCAATAGCATGAGATTTCACCGATTTGAAAAAATCAACCAATCAATGTTTGCTTTATATTCAATTATACTGCTTTTTACAAATAGTTGTAAGATTTTATTTTTTTTTAATTTCTGTATTATATGTCATTATAAATTATTTAAATGCAATATAGTTTAATTTAATGTTTTTTTATTGCGGTTTTATCAATAAATACCTTTTGTGTTTTTTATTCATGAAAATTATTTAAAAAAAAAAAAAAAACATACAAGATGTAGAGATTTGTCGCGCTTTCCATGGCGCAACAAAAATAAGCAATATTATAATACAGGATGGTTATAATTAAACTTCCCCTATAAACAGCATCCTACAGCACAAACGGGTGAGCGGAATGCAATGAAATTTGGTGGATAGACTATACACGAGATGCGCTCGCGGAATTTCGAAAAAAAAATCAGTTCCAAAATGTCCACCAGATGGCGCTTTTTACGGAAAAAGACATTATATTTAACACAATAAACGGCCAAAACAGCCGGCTTTACATTTTATTACTCATAATTCTTGTTATGGATTGTTAATATTGTTTTTGTATTCCGTTTTGGTCGTTTAATGTGTTAAATTTAATGTTTTTTATTTCGTAAAAAGCGCCATCTGGTGGGCATTTTGGAACTAATGTTTTTTTTCGAAATTCCGCGAGCGCATCACGTGTATAGTCTATATACCAAATTTCATTGCATTCAGCTCACCCATTTGCGCTATAGGGTGCTGTTTATAGGGAAAGTTTAATTATAACCACCCTGTACTTTAAAATTAGAAATAAAGTTAATGATTTAAATTCTAAAACGTCATTGATATTAATAAGTTTTCAAAAGTAACTGAGATTGATGCGTTTGTTTTTTCTTTCCATTTTAACATTCAGTTTAAAAATTTCGCAAAAAGCCCTTTTTGTTTTTAGGTAATATTACTAGTTAAGGAAATTCAGCCAGTTTTCAATTTTTCTCAATGTATGGACTTCTGCTAAGTTTTATTTCAGTGAAGAAAAAAAAAGAAATAACAGAAAAGACACAAATATTTTATGAGCAAAAGATTATTTCTATTTTAAAGGAATAGAATGTCATTAGTGTAACGCCAATACAATCTAACTTAAAGAATTACTGTTAACTCAAATAAAAAGAACTTTGCGTTCATTTTCTACAGTTTTTTTTATTGACGAAACACGGACACACACATCAGCAAACACACACAGTCTTAACATAAAAAAAATTGATCCTTTAGGAGCGATTCGCTCCTCCAGCAGAACCAATAACTGCCTTCGGTCGTGTCACAGCAGCATCTCTTCCACGGGGCCCTTTTTCGAGAGAGTCCAGTCTATCTCTTAGCCAACCCATGTGGTCTGTTGAGTCATCTTAGTCAAAAGTTTCAGTTCTTACAAATTCAGAATGCTACGCAGCACTTCTCAAGATATTTATATCATTAAATCTGTTTACACGTTCCATCTGGATTTTGTGAAACATTGACATGTGAATTTTATAGATATGCATCTTGAGGTCCCAAATAAAAATGTTTATTACGTTATGGTCATCTTGTCTCTGCGGGATCTCAGATAAAACGTCACAATAGTTTCAAGAATTTAAATTAACCGTTAAAACTTCTAACATAATTTCAAACTGTAAAAAAATGGAGACCAGCACCTGAATTCCCAATATAGATGGCATAAAAGTGGCATGACTACTCAACATTTGTCAACTGATCACATAAAAGTGTTAAACGCTGAAATCGTTTAGTATGCCTACTAGCAGTGCTGCCTTCATTACCTTAAGGTACATTATTTTGTTACATAGAACTAGCCTTGTTTTCATTCTTATTTATACTTTACTTTTATCAAATACTGTTACAGAAAAATGAATGATTCATTTGTATTATGGTTTTGTGATCATAACATTTTAGTCTACCTATCCGAGTTCCACATATAACTGTGTGAAAATAAATATAGGTTAAGATAAATTTTAAATGAATTTAAGATTTTGAACACATCTATCAATTGTCAAAGGCTTTCATGTATAAGAGAAACGTTATTAAAAGATTATTCTTAATAAACACATTTTTTTTCAAAAACTAATTCTTCGTTTTTTCTTCAAAATACTAGATGGTATTTTTTATAGAATCAACTAAAGTGTGAATTGTTTTTCCTGCCATTGTATTTGGGACAATAATGAATGCTTTTGTTGTAGTGTGAATAGCACATTAGTCGCTGACGAAAATAACACAGTCTTTGAAGTTATCCAGTGACATTTAAAGCCCGATAATCTTCTCTCAAAATTATAACAAAAAAATCATTTTAAACTTTATATTAGTGTAAGAAAATTGTAATTTAATTTATGGAAATTTTATGCGTAACTGAAAAGGGATTTTTTTGTTTTTTGTGCCTTTACTCCCTCCCTAAATCATTAATATTGCCTGAACGAATGGCATATCATCCTACTCTCCTACTGTTCATGTCAGTCGTGTGTTCAGTGGTGTGGACTGGACCTTGTAAGGTTCTGGCTGCTTACGAGTATGCCAAGTATTGCCACAGGCACTCGGCTGTTTGCGGGCATCGGCAAGGTTAGGAAAAGTCGCTTCAACATCCCACATGAGCTGTCTATCGGAGGGCGGTGCTTAACGGCTCCAACCAATGGGAAAACTGCTCCATTTGCACTTAGTTACCACCATCTTACGAAAAGGATCTTTATGTTGCTTGATCAGTGGATTTCTGGGCCCAAATTTAGTTGGAGATTAAGCTGAGTGGTTCATCTTCCATAGGCGCTCCTTAAGCTCAAATGTTGACTTGATGCGTCAAGCAAGATTATGAAATACATCCCAATGCTTCCAGGATACTTTAACAAAATTTCGCAGTTTAAAGGTGAAGAATATAAGTAAACATTTTAGACAGCACACAACAAATCTGTAAGCGAGATTTCAAAAATTACTGCACATAGCAGGAAAGATACTCCAATTGTGTTGTGCAGCTCTGTATATACCTATCGATTCGTCTATATTCTACACAGTATTCTAATATTTAGTTTAGTTAGAAAATTCACTTTTAACAATTTGTACTAATAGGAGGAAACGTTCTTGGATTTTTCGGTTCAGCCCTGTATATTACTTACAGATTTTTTATGCAGGCTGCATATTAAGCTGAACTTTCGTTCAAGGAAAAATACTATGCTTAAAACTACTGAAATCACATTTCCAGTAATTACTATTCATTGGCAGCCATGTATCCAGTTTTCGCTTAGTCCTATATATAAAGTTTTTATATATTACAAACATTTCTAGAATACTAAATTTTGTCGATCATGAAAATTCATAAGTCATATAAAAAAAAAAAAAAAAAAAAACACCTTTAAGCAAGTCACGCACATTGTCAGTAAAGCTTACGAATTATTTTGTAGAACCCTGTGTATCATGTATAAAATTTATACACACCACGTAGTGTGTAATATTTTAGTTAAACTTAAGATATATACAAAAATAGAACATGGACATTGAGTAATAATTCTTAATAGATAATCGTATAATTTATTCTATCCGAAATCGGTTACGTGTCCCTGTAAATAAATGATAAATGCATTGCACATCACATTCTACTGCAAGCATCTTGAAGTAAACTTCAGTTATGTACATTAATTTCATCATGGCGAAATAGTGCAACATAATTTAAATACGCTGCAAACAGTTTTACCCCGTAGACCACTATATAACTGTCCTGAAAATCAATGATAAACGCTTTGTACCTTATATTCTACAGCACGCATCTTGAAGGAAACCTCCGTTATGTATATTAATTTCATCATGACGAAGTACTGCAACATAATTAAAATACGTTGCAAACAGTTTTACTCCGTATACTACTATATAACTGTCCTGAAATTCAATGATAAACGCTTTGTACCCCATATTCTACTGCAATCATCTTGAAGTAAACCTCTGTTATGTGCATTAATTTCATCATGTCGAAGTAGCGCAACATAATTAAAATACGCTTCAAACACCTTTTCTCCGTAGACCACTATATAACTGTCCTGAAAATCAATGATAAATGCATTGTACCCCATATTCTACAGAAAGCATGTTTTAGCGTACCTGAAACATATCTATGAATTTCATTACGTTTCTAACAGACTGACATTAAAATAATCTGCAAACGGTTTTTCTTCCTAGAGAATAATATGACTGTATAGTGTTGCGTTCCCCTGTACACGTTCCGTATATGCTTTACATAACATATTTCTATAGTAATTATCTACTAATAACCTTAATTTTATATAAAAATTCCATTGTGTTTAAAATTGTGTAATAATATTAAAATACACCGCAAATGATTTTTCCCCATAGGCCAAAATGCAAAAGAATACTTTTGGGTGTCCCTGTAAATCAACCACGAATGCTACACACTTTATTTTCAATAAAAATTATGCTATACTAAACTTTAATAACATACGAATCAACAATAACTCGTATGATAATTTCATCGCAATCTGAGCATAGTTATAACAGTTATAGCATGGGCAGATAGACGGATGACGATAGGCGGCTGATAGACGGCATACGACAGGCATGCGGCAGACGGCAGACGGCAGACGGCAGAGAGATGGCAGACAGACGGCAGACGGCAGACGGCAAACCGCAGACAAACGGCACATAGACAAACCGATGTCATAAACATTTTTCAATTATCTTGGAAAGTATATAAGCTACAAATTTTAAACCGTTCAAAAGCACATGTTGAACGTTAAAAGGTGCGTTGAAATGAAACAGCGCGTTTGACCGTTGTAAAATTCGTAGCTTATACATTTCAAACTCACACAAAGTAATTGCTTTATGGATATATCTTATAAAAAACGATGGAAGACGATCATAACACTGCAGTTCCAAAGTTTTACGAAAGTTCGAAATAAAATTAGGACGCCAAGTGTAATTAACAGGAAAAAGGTTTTATTGAAAGCATGAGTATGAACATCAGTGATTTTATGTTTGCGTAGATAATAGTTTAATTAACATCTAAGTGAAAAAAAAACATACCTGTGGATGTTGAAAGTGAATTTAAGATAGCCTCATTGTATATTCAGTTTATCATATTTTCAATCAATGTATCCAGATTTATTTATATATTAACTGGAAAAAATAGCTTAGTTCTAAAATAAACCTTTTAAAAACGAGGACACCTTTCATTACTTTATTCAATATACATTTTTTGCAATATGGAATAAAGCCAGAAACTGTTTTAAATCACAAACCACACAATATGTGCTTTAAAAAGCTCACCATTTTACTTAAACGGTGACGAAAATAATAAAATAGATGTTAGAAGTCTCCTGGCAATAAAGACCGTATAGGGACTCTACCTATCAAAATTAATGGTAGTTCTGGAAATAGGCTTACATTATGTTTTTTGGGTCGCTGAAGCCGAATTTGTATCTTCCGACATATATTTCCCCCGGCAAACCCCCAAATTTTGGCAAAATGCCTCCCAAAAAAGGTTTTTATTAAAAAAATCAAATTTTTTATTGTTTTAGGAGAAAAGTATCTAGAAATTCATAAAGTAGACAAAATTTGCAACAAATTAGATATATGACATTATGACTTAGGATGAAAAGGAAGGGGAGATCTGCGTCGGAACATGCGCCGCGGTGCTGCGTGGTCTAAGTTGCGCAATTCCACTTAACCACTAACATGTTTACATTCGCCCGCCCATCTCCCCTCCAAACTTTCTGTATAGGGTTTACTTTAAGTTTTTTGGGTGGCTGAATCCGAATTTTTAACTTACCCCCCAAATCCCCCCCCGAAAACCCCCCAAAATAGTTGTTTTTAACTTAAATTTCTTATTGTTTTAGGAGCAAAGCATTACAAAATTCAAAAACTAGACAAAATTTGCAACAAATAGGATATATGACATTATGACGTAGGATAAACAGGGAGAGAGGGGGCTGCCTCGAAACATTCCCCGCGCGCTTTTCTCAAAAACCAAATTTTTTCAAAAATCATTTTTTTTTTGGGGGGGGGGGGGGGGGTGTTCCCGGGTGAAATTTTGATGGTAAGTTACAAATTCGGATTCAGCGATCCAAAAAACATAAAGTGGGTGGAAATCCAGAACTAGTATTGATTTTTTCAGATAAAATCCCCTATTGCCTGGACTTTAAAACTTAGTGCACGTAGCGCCGCAGTGCATGTTCAGAGGAAGCCCTCTCCCTCCCCGTTCATCCTACACCATTATGTCATATATCCTATTTGTTGCAAATTTTGTCTAGTTTCTGAATTTTGTAATGCTTTTCCCCTAAAGCAATAGGAAATTAAATTAAACCCTATTTTTTTTGGGGGGGGGGGGTTGTTCGGGGGGCTAAATATTGGGGGTAAGTTAAAAATTCGGATTCAGAGACCCAAAAAAATTTTAAGTAAACCTTATAGAGAAAGTTCGGAGGGGAGATGGGAGAGCGAATGTAAACGTGTGAGTGGTTAAGTGGAACTGCGGAACTTAGTCCACGCAACACCGCGGCGCATGTTCCGAAGAAGCTCTTCCCCTTCATCGAAAGTCATAATGTCATATACATAATTTGTTGTAAATTTTGTCTACTTTCTGATTTTCTAGATACTTTTTCCCTAAAACAGTTTAAAAAAAAATGATTTTTTAAATAAAATCCTTTTTTTGTGGGGCATTTTACCAACATTTGGGGAGGGTTGCCGGGGGAAAATTTGGTGGGAAGTTACAAATTCGGATTCAGCGACCCAAAAAACATAAAGTAAGCCTATTTCCAGAACTTCCATTAATTTTGCCAGGTAAAATACCCTATTGCCTGGACTATTAAGAATATACATTTTATTTCCAAATTTCTTAATAGTTTGGGCCTTCAATTCCCTCGACCATCGTCAAAGAATATATTTATAATTAATTGTTGCTTCATTCATACAAATACGTCACCACGTTTGAAATTGGGGAGCCAAAAATTAATAGGTTAGTTGAAAGAAGTAGCAGTGCTTTGGAATGAACTTGTGTGGAGAAGGATATTTAATTAAAGTTCCTGTTATTTTATTACATCACTTTGATCACATACGAAACTTTTATTTTTAAATTCTTAGCTGGAAACCTGAAGTAGCTGTGTTTCGCATTAAAATTGCGTAGCGTAAAATATTTAACTGGCGCACTATTAATTCATTATTATTTATTGCGTAGAAGAAAATATTTAACTGCCGTACTTTAATTCCCTATTATTTATTACGTATTCTACGAACATTTAATCCGAAGCACTGCTACACTATATGGCAAAAGGTAACCGGTCACTTGCGATTTTAGATGCTTTGTTAAATGTCTAGAAAAATACATGAAGAAATACACAATTATTATCCGACATTTCAAACTATGTTTTTGAGACATTCACAAAAATTGATCAATACAAATTATGCGAATTATATTTTGATTACGTTCGAGCATGCGCAGTGAATCGTTATTTAGTAAACCTGCTCATTTTTCGCACAATTTTTATTATTTTTTCATTCTGATTGCAGGGCATTATGTAAAATATTGTTGTCATATTTTCTGAAAAGAACTTTTTTTTTATATTAAGAACTCTGCAAATTATAAGCAAAAAAACTTCCCGTAATTTGGGACTGTTTTTATAAAAACCTTAATTCCTCTACGACTATACATGCTATCCTCATAAAAATGAACACAGTATATTACAATAAGACGCTTATTAATAATTTCGAGTTTGAACGCTTTTGATACTTTAGTTTTTACAGGGTTATCCAAAAGATATTAGTTATTTTCAATTTGGTGACGGTCCCCTATGGGGTTTCGGGGAAAAAATCTTCGCGGAAATATATGACTTTACTATACTGTTTACACACCTCCTGTTTCACGTTAATTCCTCGTGTATTTTTCTAGATATTTAACAAAACGTCTAAACTTGCATGTGACCGGTCACCTTTGGCCAATAGTGTATTTGTAATGTCCAGCTACGCATTTAATGGGACCGTAGACCTTTATTTGAGCAAAAATTCATCCCCAAAATCAACATTTCTTTTTGTGTGTGTTATTATTCTTCCAATTGCACTGCGCCATCCCTGGAAAACAGCATGCAGATGTAATTATTTTATGCAAAGTTACAAGTATTCTAATTTTGTTCACAAAGAATTTTTTGACCTTTTAATATACTTTCAATCTGTTTTTTTCTATACTGATGTTTCAGCTATTTTTTTTTTTTTAAATTTTCGAAATTCTCCTTGCTACTTAATTGATTATCAAAATTCAGGAAACTGATAAGGAAGAATCCTGATATTGCTTAAAAACAAACTTTGCATGCATTTTAAAATTCGAATTCATTAATACAACTAAATTTGATTTTAACTTACTATAAAGCATAAGTTTGATGAAAATCGATATGGAATTCAGAAAAATATCCCTAAAAAATGAAGTATTTAAAGGATTAAAAAATCGATCCACAGATTTGATTGTAACAGAGGTTTCCGTTATTAAAATACATAATCGAGGAAAGATTTAATACCCAAGGAGCATTTTATAATTTAGTTTTAAAATTTTAAATTTTTAAAAAGATATCTTTTTGATATTTCTTTTAAAGTGTTCTTTACACTTACGGTGAAATGTATATTAGCAGAAAAATTCAAATTTCTATTATGAAAATTAAAAGTTTGTTTTTAAACGTCCATCGTCCCCTTAAGACCAATGTCAGACCGGCGTCTTTTTTGCTGCTTTTTTGCTTATGTATTATCCATTCACAATGCTATAGTATTGTGAATGGGTAATACTTAAGCAAAAAAGCAGCAAAAAGACGCCCGTCTGACATTCGTCTAATAATGAAAGTGACGTATGTGATCAAAGTGATGTAATAAAATAAATATAGCTCTAGTTAAATATTTTTCTCTATATACGATCAATCCAAGACTCTGCTAATTCTACTTTCAACTACCTTAATTATCATTGACTCTCCGATTTCAAATGAGGTAACGTATTTGTATGAATGGGACAATAAATAATTATAAAAAATATTCCCTGTCGATGGCTGCCGGAATTGCAAGCCGCAAGTACTAAGAACATTGGAAATAGAATGTATATTTTAAACTTGTAACATGTATTTTATTATTTTCAACACGTTTTAAGTTAAACGGTGAGCTGTTTAAAGTTCATATAGTGTATTTGTGGTTGAACAAGGCATAATATTGCATTTCGTCATGATTTTACCAGTTTTAAATCCTTTGAATTTCTAACATTTAAGGGAACCGTGGACTTTTATTTATGCAGAAATCTAGCCAAAAATCTGAAACAAAAATGTGAATATTATTATTTTCTAGTTTGTTCTGATGTATTTGCAAAAAAAAAACCCGCAAGCATATATGATTATTTTTCGAAAGTTACGAGTGCTTGATTTTTGTAAACAAAAAAAAAATTTCGGCTCATTAATTTACTTTAAATCATTTTTTCTAAAAACTGATTTTTCAACATTTTTGGATTTTTGAAATGCTTCATGCGTCCTAATTTTTGATAAATTTTTTTTAGAGAGAGTGGCGCTGATGGGATACGAACCACGGACCTCATGATCAGGAGGCGAGAACGTTAGCGTCGAGCAAAAGGCCAAGCCAGTTACTCTAAGCTAGTAACTTGCTTTATACTGATCATGTGAGATGAGATCGCTACACACTCCATTCCCAGTGAGAAAGACGTATTCCTGACGTCTGACGAGCGATATGCACTCGTGAATGATGCTATCGTACGCATATGTGATGCATGTGAGGACAGGCTTTGTGCTGTGAGCGTTTCACCGGCTTTTGGTTGAAGGGGGTAATTTATTTAGTGCTGCCATCTGTTGGTTATGAGAGGAGTTGATTGATTTTGAAGGTGGTTGTTGCGTGTTTGCCCAGGTCACCACTTTTGAGAGAGGGAAGCGGTTGTTGCCGCACACGGGAGCCACAAAATGGGCGCATGCGCATTTGAGCTCTGGTTTGTCGTCTGCTCGAAAACATAGCTGACGTTGTCTCTGTTTATACATCAGTGTTTAGATATGATAAAATTTTGAAAGTATTTATTTTAAATACTATTGATACGTGTTTTTAAATCCTTGATCACGGATTACATCGTGTACGGAGAAGTTTCTAGCGCAGTAAATCATTATTTTACTGCCAAAAAGCTCATCAGTTTAAGTCCAACTGTTGTATTATTGAAGAAAGTAATGTGAGTTCATATATAATTATATTTCTCTTTTTATTTTATATGTATGTTTAAAATGTGTTTTTGTAACCACTTATAATTGAAGTTTGATGTATATATTTTTTTAATTAATGCAGTACTGTGGTATCTAGAAAAAAAGTGTTAAAAAAAAAAAAAAAAGTTTAGTATTGTTCTCAGTGTATAATCAGTAAGTGTAAGCCTGCTTTATATATTATGGAGAATAGAACTCATTTTCTTTAAAATTTTAAATACTCTTTTTCAAGTATCTTATTTTTTGAGAATACTCTCTCTTTTCAGCTCTAGGTTGTGAGGTGGTCTTTCTGTGAGAGTAGTTCTCAATTTTTATATAAAACAAAAGTATTTTATTTTTAAACAGCAAAATTAAATATATTCAGTTTAAAAATATATGTATATTTGTTTTAAACAATGAAAATGATAGTACTCATTATAGTACAGGTTATTTAATTGTCGTACACATTTGATTAACTTCATTTTAATTTAGCAATTATAGATTGCTCTGTTTACTTTTATAATTTCTTGTATATAAAACTTTTCTGATACTGGTATAAATGAAAATATTTACTGAAAACAGAACATTTTAATACTGTTATTATCCAAACATGTACAATCAAAATAACTTTCCAAATCCCAAATGAACTTCAAATATTAACTTAATATGTATAAACTAAAGCAGTTATTGAAGATGTCATCTTCCGGAGGTGAAGGGGCTGAGTCAAGAAGGATCATTTTGGATTTTGATGACAGCTGGGTACACTTGCGAGGCAGGATTTTCTTTTGATTTTCTGTCAGTGAGTGTAACTTGCTAGTTCATACTGGATGTTCTTCCATACCACAAGAATATATATCAAACTTGTTGTCAAAGTCGTACTTGCTGTTTCCAACACAACGTCCACACCACTCTGGCTGATGATCTGGTTTCATTTACAGTTTGTTAATATTAAGTTCATTTGGGGTTTGAAAGTTATTTTATCTGTGCACTTTTGGATAACAGTTCTATTAAAAAGTTCTTTATTTTTATTTAGTGTATTTTTGTTAAAATGCAATAAGAATTCTAAAATTTGTAGCAACTAAATTAAAATGAAGTGATTCATATGAGTTTAATATTTTCAATGTTTAATAAAGGAATAAAGCACATGTTGTAAATACCATAAGAAAGTTTTTTTTTTTTTTTATCTTCTCTAACTATCACTAAATAGCAAATTTTATGCATGAAGTTAGTCTCCCTACATTAAAAGTTTTATTAATCCCCCCCCCCCATTTTTTAATCTTCATTCATTTTTTATTACAGAAAGTGAAAACATCAATTTTAGTATTGTTGCTGTTTAACCCCTAGATGGGCAGTGATGACATCAACTAATTTTAATCCCTAATTGTCACATTGTCATTTGATTTTGGATTTTTTGATAGCATTGTCATTTTTGATTCAACCAAAATATTCTCTTTTTATTTGTAATTTGTTCTTTACATTAAATTTTTTTCTTTTTATTTGTAACTTGCTCTTTTCATATTTTTATGAAAATACAAAGTTGTTATTAAAATCATTAAATAATATGAAATTGTAGCGAAAGTAGTTTTTGTATATTAGAGAGAACATATAATTTATAGCAGGGAGGTCCAATCCTCTCAATCAGGGCCCGCTTAACACTTAGGAATAGGGGAAGCCCGACGTCACACAGGGCGCCCCCCCCCCCCCTATTACTCTACAAATTACTTTTTTATTTACTAAATCTCTTTTTCATATGATTAAATAATTTGAAATTTTACCATCAAAGTTTAGAGTAAATAACATTTTTAATATTAAACTAAAACTACCTATGTAAAAGTATTTTATTATATGTTTAATTGTAAATAATCAATTTATTTTGTAAATGACAAATATGGAACTATAGTTGAGAATATGTGAACTTAAAAATATTTTTTGTGATTTACAAATTGCCATATAGTAAGGGAAAAAAAAAAAGCTTCGCCAGGAAAAAAAAATGTACTTTTTAAAGTGACTGAGTTTCTTTTTTCTAAAAATTAGTTTTGAAAAGTAAAATTGGGGGCCTTTTGTATTTCAGTGGGTAAGCACGGGCTTCACGGGCCTATTCCGTAAACAGGCCATGCTCTCAATATGAAAAATATAAATTTTAATTATATTTAACAGTCATATTTTAATTATATTTAACAATCATACAAAATTGATATTTTAGCCTTACTTAATTTATTTAACTATCAGAAAAACAGAATTCCTGTACTGAAAATTAAATAAATACCTGAATTCAGGTATTTTACCTGAATTCAGGTATATTACCTGAACACAATCACCCCTGATGATTATTAAAATGTTTAATTCTGAAATATGTCAATGTTTGGCATTACTATTCTTTTGTCATATGTGTATGCGCATATATGATCCGCTGTTCGAAAAACCAGGTGTGAAATATGTTTGAAATGATAATTGTGTTTGTGTCAGCTGATTGCAACTTCCCTATAGCTCTATCATAAGAACGAATGTATGGATGTTCATCAAACTTCAGATTCAATTAGTCCTTGATATTAAATTGTGCTGATTACGTTTTGGTGTAGATTGCCCAACAGGTGGCGCTGCTATGCTGCATTTTTCAAGATTTTCATAATAGCTGTATCCTAAAAACAAATAAACCGATTTTCATCAAACTTCAGATTCAGTTAGACATTGACATAAGTTAGGCAATTTACACCAAAACCTAATCAGCAACACAGGTGGCACTGCTATGTTGCATTTTGCAAGATTTACATGATTGTAGCAATAGTCATATCTCAAGAACTAATGCACAGAATTTCATATATTCAGAATTTCACATGTTATGATGGGCATAGATTGCCATTTAATTTTGGCAAACTAGTGAATTTTAAAGTATTAACGTGTATGAAATAGAAGAAAGTTTAGGGATTGGTACATTCGATTATTTGTTATTTTAAAATTTTCCAAATTTCTCTTCCCCACCCTGAAATTCACCCACCCCTTTTCCTGGCCATTTGAATGTTTAAAACTTGTACTTAAAAAATGAAAGCCTTAAAAAAATGCATAATATCATTAGTTTATTTAATTATATATATTAATTTAATTATATTTATTAGTTTATTTAATTTGTAGGTCGTTAACAGCATTCAAAATCCTTGGCAGAGACCATTAAAAATTCAATTGGACCACTAATTTGAAAAATTGAGTGGTCCGCAGGACCCGTAGGTAACCCCCCCCCCCTCTCTTACAAGTAAATCAAACAATTTTATTTTATTAAAATAATAATAATATTATTAAAATTGCATTAAATCTTACACCCAGTTGAAATAAATAATTGGAAATAAAATATCTAATTAATAATTTTACAGTTTTTGTTTATGTAGTTTATTTAATTTTTAGAAAATTATAATCTTACATTTTACTATGCTGAAAATTTTGGATAACTGCAAAGGAAGTTTGTTTTATATTCTATGAGGTAGAGTGGGGGATCACTCAAAGGATTAAGGGAGGGGAGTCTTAACTCACTTGAAAATACCCACTGTAATGTTGGGCAGATTGTTTTCGAATTTCTCATTTAAATTTGAATATTTTTATATTTTTTTTTTTTGTACCTTTATTGAAAAAATCTGCAACCGAAATCGAAAGAGTAAAAAACAGTCATATTAAAGATCAAGCTCAGCTCTCCTATGCAAAAAAAAAAAAATCATTTAAAAATATTCAAATTTAACCGAGAAATTCAAAAACAACCTGCCCATTGGTTTAACATTAGGTAGCAGGCGTTTTCAAGCGAGTGAAGAATCCCCTTATAGGGACAATATAGAATCTTATGTAGTCGGCCAGTGATGATGACTGCGGACCAGTGACTTTCCTTTTTTATCAATTCTACTGAAGCTTCAATTTTTTTGTTTTGGGCCAATGAAAGTCCTTGATTTTTAATTTAAAGATTTGTGTAGAATTTCCGTTTTCTATATTTTTGGATTCTTTAGTAAAAAATCTCATGTAGAATATCAATAAAACCTATTGTTTACAATTTTAAAGAATTATTTAAACAAAAATTCTGCACCATTCAATGGTAACAATGAATAAATAAAAAAATAAAATTGGTAAGTAATTGGAATATTTTTTCAATAACAATATTTAACTGTTGATATTTGTCACACATTTGGTCATGTTTATAAGGTAAATTTAATGATGTGTGAAATGTGATCCATATAATTCAAAATTTTTACACTGGCTGCAAAAACGTTATATTTATAACCAATAAAAATTTCAGAGTTTGGACAACAAGATTTGTTTATTTTATTTTAAATTATGAAACAACCAAACATGAAAAAACAATTATAATCAACAAACCTTTCAAAAAGAATGGACAACAAGGACTATTTATTTGTTTATTATGAAACAATCAAACATGAAAAAACAAACCAATAAAAATTTCAAAAAGTTTAGACACCAAGAACTATTATTTACTTTTTAATAATGAAATGAAACAATTAATTATGATTATTTATGAATAATTAATTATGAAAGAACAAGAAAATGTCATCAACAACTTTTCACGATTTTTTCACAGAAAAATATAAATTCAGACAAAATGGAGTTAAATATATAAAATTTAGGGTGTAAAAAAACTATGATTATATTTTGGTTGGATCAAAAATGACAACGCTATAAAAAAAATCCAGAATCAAATGACAATGTGACAATTAGGGATTAAAATTAGTTGATGCCATCATTGCCCATCTAGGGGTTAAACAGCAACAATACTAAAATTGATGTTTTCACTTGCTGTAATAAAAAATGAATGAGGATTAAAAAAAGGGGGGGGGGATTAATAAAACTTTTAATGTAGGGAGACTAACTTCATGCATAAAATTTGCTATTTAGTGATAGTTAGAGAAGACAAGAAAAAAGAAAAATACTTTCTTATGGTATTTACAACATGTGCTTTATTCCTTTATTAAACATTGAAAATATTAAACTCATATGAATCACTTCATTTTACTTTAGTTGCTACAAATTTTAGAATTCTTATTGCATTTTAACAAAAATACACTAAATAAAAATAAAGAACTTTTTAATAGAACTGTTATCCAAAAGTGCACAGATAAAATAACTTTCAAACCCCAAATGAACTTAATATTAACAAACTGTAAATGAAACCAGATCATCAGCCAGAGTGGTGTGGACGTTGTGTTGGAAACAGCAAGTACGACTTTGACAACAAGTTTGATATATATTCTTGTGGTATGGAAGAACATCCAGTATGAACTAGCAAGTTACACTCACTGACAGAAAATCAAAAGAAAATCCTGCCTCGCAAGTGTACCCAGCTGTCATCAAAATCCAAAATGATCCTTCTTGACTCAGCCCCTTCACCTCCGGAAGATGACATCTTCAATAACTGCTTTAGTTTATACATATTAAGTTAATATTTGAAGTTCATTTGGGATTTGGAAAGTTATTTTGATTGTACATGTTTGGATAATAACAGTATTAAAATGTTCTGTTTTCAGTAAATATTTTCATTTATACCAGTATCAGAAAAGTTTTATATACAAGAAATTATAAAAGTAAACAGAGCAATCTATAATTGCTAAATTTAAATGAAGTTAATCAAATGTGTACGACAATTAAATAACCTGTACTATAATGAGTACTATCATTTTCATTGTTTAAAACAAATATACATATATTTTTAAACTGAATATATTTAATTTTGCTGTTTAAAAATAAAATACTTTTGTTTTATATAAAAATTGAGAACTACTCTCACAGAAAGACCACCTCACAACCTAGAGCTGAAAAGAGAGAGTATTCTCAAAAAATAAGATACTTGAAAAAGAGTATTTAAATTTTTAAAGAAGGGGGGGGGGTGTAAGATGTTAGTTAGTCTTTGATTCACTTTTATAATATCTCAGAAAATGAGTTCTATTCTCCATAATATATAAAGCAGGCTTACACTTACTGATTATACACTGAGAACAATACTAAACTTTTTTTTTTTTTAACACTTTTTTTCTAGATACCACCAATGAGCTGATACCACAGTACTGCATTAATTAAAAAAATATATACATCAAACTTCAATTATAAGTGCTTACAAAAACACATTTTAAACATACATATAAAATAAAAAGAGAAATATAATTATATATGAACTCACATTACTTTCTTCAATAATACAACAGTTGGACTTAAACTGATGAGCTTTTTGGCAGTAAAATAATGATTTACTGCGCTAGAAACTTCTCCGTACACGATGTAATCCGTGATCAAGGATTTAAAAACACGTATCAATAGTATTTAAAATAAATACTTTCAAAATTTTATCATATCTAAACACTGATGTATAAACAGAGACAACGTCAGCTATGTTTTCGAGCAGACGACAAACCAGAGCTCAAATGCGCCTGCGCCCATTTTGTGGCTCCCGTGTGCGGCAACAACCGCTTCCCTTTTGAGAGAGTGGCGCCGATGGGATACAAACCACGGATCTCATGATCAGGAGGCGAGAACGTTAGCGTCGAGCACAAGGTCAAGCCAATTACTCTAAGCTAGTAACTCGCTTTTTACTGATCATGTGAGATGAGATCGCTACAAATTCATGAAATTCATAAGGAAGAATACTGATCCTCTTCGGTCCCTGGGTCCCCAATTGGAGACCTCCGTTCTTTTCCTTATAAAAACTAAAATGTCCGATTTTGTTACATTTTCACATCACTTCTTAATAGCTGAATGTTGTCTGCGTTCAAAACAAATGAATAATTAGCAGTATCGAAGCTTATTCCCACATAAAATAAATGTTATTTTCATCTGAGTTTGCAAAACGCCTAAAACTGCCCAAAAGACAGTATGACCAAGAAAGTGAGAAATTTTCATAAGTATTTAACTTAAATCTCTTTCAATAAAAATTTTTGAGTATTTGTAGATTATTTACTTGGTAAAGGCTCTTAAATTTGTGATACGTTAATTTAAGTTGATGATTACTAAACTGATGTTTTCACGGGGGTTTGTAGTTTTATATCCACATTTTTTAACCTAAATTACTTGGCCCCTAAAGTATCAATTTCAGAAAAGATATTTTTCTGTCATTTACGATGTCATTTCAATTGGGAAAAAACCAATGAACAACCATTTATATTATTATTTTAGCTTCGGAACTGAAGAGGTTAAAATTTCGCCCTAAAATTTTCAAATTTTCAAAAAATCATAAAATTATAATAAGATTGAAACTTTCTTTTAAGGTTTTCTATGCAGTTATAGTGAAATGTATATTTTCTTAAACTATCATGTTTCTATGATGCAAATTAAAGATATTTTTTAAACGTCCGCTGTCCCCTTAAGACTAAATGGAAAACTTAGGGCACCTACAGAAATCGAACTATATGTTAAAGGTTGTTCGTTATCCCATATTTCTATAAGATCCCTTAAACCTTTTATATGGCGTCAGCTGGATATGATGTTCATGTCTATTTAACTTTTTTTTAAATATAAAGAATAAGATATTACATCAAATACTGCAACAGCTCTTCGGGCCAGCTGCGCTTTTAGAATCATCGCTCAAATGCTGACCCAGTTTATTCGTATATCGAAGTAGTTGAATTTTTCCTACATAAAAATACCAGAAGAGAATATATTTGTTATACATTTTGTTTTCATTAAAAATTCTTCCTTCCTTTTTACTTAAACAAGTTTTTTTAAAGACAGTTTATTGAATAGTATTTTGAATAAATTTCTATAATTTTATTAAAGTTTTTTTCTTAACGTAAAATTTTTGGATTTCGATACACAGACATCCCTCGACTTACGTATTGTACGACTTGCATAAATTCGTAGTTACTTAATAAATTGTGCATTAAATTCAATAGAATTCAAAGATCAATAGAATTATGCAGTAAACGGTTTGTTTATTAGCTAAGCTGTAAAAATGTTGTACAGAAGTTTCAAAAATTAGTTGCAAAAACCGCTAACAGATGGCGCTGTAATCGCAGTACTTGTAAACTGCTTCGAAGTCCACAGCCCTAGCGTCTCATTCCTAGATGGCTTCCTATGGCAGAACGAAAATTAGGAAAGACCGCTTTTTCGTTGGGGTGGTGTGCAGAAGTGGAGGCATCTGGTCACAGAATTATTGCAACAGCTTCAATTTTAGAAAATTTCAATTAATAGAATTTTCAATAAAAAGTTTAGCAATCATTATATAAGAACTTAAAAAAATATTTTATTTGGGTAATGTGCAGAAGCGGAGCCATGTGTTGACAGAATTGAGATTTGTTTCAAATTTTGTTATAAGATACTTCTGTCCGGATACCAATATCTCTGTGGTATGTCTTTTCTCTCCTAATTGGTAGATCGTGGAATCGAATCCAACTAGAGGAGGATTTGAAAAAAAAATGGAAATCTTTATTTTTTAATATTTATTTAAACTGAGAAAAAAGTTTGAATAAAAAAATCCAAAGTCTCCGATTTTAAAATTTAATTAGGCTAAAAGAAACCCCCTTTTTAAAAATCATTGAGCATTTATAATAATCATTCATAAATCATTTTTTTTTTATTGTAGAGAATAGTTTGAAAGAGAAAATACAAAGTTTCTATTTTTTAAAACCTAATTAAGTTAAAAAAAATAATTTTAATTTTAAAAACTCGTTTTCATTTTTTTTTTTTTTTTATCATTGAGCACAAAATTATGGTGCAGCTTCTAGCGATGGGATCCGAAGTGTTCGAAAGGAATACAGCATCCAAAATACTTTTGCTTTGACGTTGATGATGACTTATCATTAATTCCTTTTAAAAAAGAAATAATTTAATGCATAATTTCTCTCTCTAAAACTTTGTTTACAAAAAAAAGATATATATGTGTAGTGCTAAAACCAAAGTATTATGCCGTGATTTAAAAATAAATTAAAAGTGAAAAAATACTTTTTTATTTATAATAATTCAGGTATAAACAATAATACTAAAATATTATGCCGCGATTTAAAAATATAAAAAATAAATAAAAAGTACAAAATTATTTTTCTAAATATATACATTTTGATTTAAATAATTATATGGTATTAAATATTAAATTTAATAAAATATTTAAAAAATTCTTATAATGATTTCTAAACTTTATATTGAACATTCTATTAATTGAAATTTTCTAAAATTAAAGCTGATGCAACAATCCTGTGACCAGATGTCTCCACTTCTGCATATCACGACAATGAAAAAATGGACTTTCCCAATATTCGTTTTTACATAGGGAGACATCTAGGAATGAGACACCAATGCTCTGGACTTCGAAGCAGTTTACAAGTATTGCGATTACAGCGCCATCTGTTAACGGTTTTTGCAACTAAATTTTGAAACTTCTGTATAACATTTTTACAGCTTAGTTAATAAACAAACCGTTTACCGCATAATTCTATTGATCTTTGTTTTTGAGATATTTAATTTTGAAATCAGGGTCTTATTCGCTAGACACCCTGTATATATATACAGTCGAACCGAGTTAAGACAAAAACGCTTAACACGAAATTTCACTTAAGATGAAGGAAAATAATCTCCCCATCACGTTATCTCCGAAAACAATAATAATGACATCGTTTAATACGAAAATGAAGACGAAATTCTGCCTTTAAGACGAAGTAAATATTGCTCCTAATAAAAAAAAATTCCCCGTTGTGACCTTTGCAGCGATCTCCCACCCTCAAACAAGTTTGTCGTTTTTCGTGAACTGGAAGAGGGAAGATATGCGTTTGTTCTTGGGACTGAGGTGGGTGTAGGGGTGACCGTGGGGGGAAGAGATATGAGTTGCATTCTTTCTCTGCTGAATTTAGAATTATTTTGTGAGCTATTCATTTCGTTGCTAATACGTGGTTATGATCACTTGATGTGAATAAAGTTCTTTGATAGAAATATTTTATTGATTGAATTCCAGTTGTATTTCAGCTTTAGTTGTAAAAATGAGTGGTAAAAAAGGGCTCTTAGTTTGGAAACTAAACAGAAGATTTTATGCGATGTTAGTGATGGGATTTTTAAAAAAATCAGAGATTACAGCAAAATAGGTAATACCTGCTAATATTCTTTCGACAGTTATTAAGAATCGAGAACAAATTGAAACGACTTGCTCTATCAATTTCTAGCCTGCAAGAAAACGAATGAGAAATGCTAAGAATGAAGAAATTGAAGTTGCTTTATTAAGATGGATAAGAGAAACTAGGAACCAAAATATCATTTTAACTGGTGCTGTTTTACAAGGAAAAGCAAAGTTTTTTGCAGAAGCTCTTGCTGTCGATGATTTTACATGCTCAAATGGAGGGCTGTCAAGGTTTAAAGAACGCCATGATATTGTCTCCAAATGGATATGTGGTGAAGAGTCGGCAGTTAATTGAGGTAGTGTAAATTTGTTTTTTTTCTAAAGATTGGTCGTCTGTTAAAAGAGATAATGCACCGCGTGATATATTCAATGCATTTGAAACTGCGCTTTTTTTTATAAAGCATAGCCTTCATCTACATTGATTTTTAAAGCAGATAAGTGTTCCTGTAAAAAATTTAATAAAGAAGGAGTCACACTATTGGTAGCTGCTTTAAGCGTGTAAAGACACTACCTTTTCAGTACATATTCGCTAAATATACTTGGATTAAGAAATTTTTGCAAAATGGTTATAAGAATTAGACTCAAGAGAAAGATATGCATTTTGTTGGACAATCGACAAAGATGCAAAAGCGCTAAAATAAATGAAATACGTTCCCCTCCCTCGAAATACTACAGCAAAGCTTCAGCCATGCAACAAAGGTGTTATTTATCATTTAAAAACAAACTACAGGAAAGAAAAAGTTAAAATACTTATCGAGTGTTTTGACAAACAGACACCATTTTCTGTCGATCTCTTAAAAGCAATGTGTTTCCTAAGGAGTGCATGGAACCCTGTTACACCCACTGTTATAAAATACAGTTTCAGGCATGGTGGTTTTTCCGAGGAAGATGTTGCGCAAACAGACGAAACAGAAATGGACGATGTGATAGAAGAAGCTGAAAAAACAGGAGTAATTTATCCCCTGTCGTGTGAGGATTACATCCGAATTGATGAAACTGTTATGATTTCACATCACAAATGAAGATATATTTGCCGATTTAACGGAAAAGGAGAATTAAGAAGAAGAACTGAATAAAATAGAGGCTGGTGCAGTGGGTCGAAATCGCTTCAGTGCCCTTTAATGATGCGACAGAGGCTTTAAAAACTTTTCAGTGGTTTCTGTTTCAGCAAGAAAATCCCAATTGTGCTTTGGACAATTTGGAAAACGTAGATGCTTTTATAAACAAATGTCGACTGCAAAAATTGAAACAAAAGTCAATAAAATATTTTCTAAAGTCTAACTTAAAGAGACAAATGTATTTTACATTTTATTTCTCCTTACTCATTTATTTTTTATAAGAATATTATAGAACGTATATTACTACTATCGTTATGTGAGTATCTGCGTAAGTATGGGTCTTGTGTTTGTATGGTGATGTTAGAAATGTACCTTTTTGCACTAAAATGCTGATTAACATAAAATGACTATAAAATATTTCCCTGCAGATATAATTTAAATTCTTCGATATATTTGTTTTAGTGAATTATTTTAAAAATCCTCCTAAATGTCTTTTGCTGTTTTATCGGTTAATACGAAAAGATTTTTGTTCCCCTCCACTTCGTCTTAACGAGGTTCGATTGTATATATATATATATATATATATATAAACTATGCATTAAAAATTATAATACCAATGTAGAATTCGCGAATTCTTGAAAAAGAAGGAATAATATCCAAATTTTACTTTGTATATTTTAAATTGATCATAAAATATTTTTAATACTAAGCACAATTTAAGAAATGAACATAAAGTTTAATTTTATATAAACTAAATAAGGGATCTGTTAAGAAACTGTAAGATCAACTAAAACTAGTATGTTGTGGTGATCACAAAACTTTCTTCTAAATAAATCACGTCAATTAAATCATTTAAATAGTAAAAGAAATTACATCAATTTAGAACCAATTCGTATCAAAGTATGCCTGAATTTGAAGTTTGATGAAAATTCGTGCATTTCGTATTGAGATAGAGCTGTAGGGGAAATTCTGAAAAATGCAGCATAGCAGCGCCACCTGTTGAGCGATTTGCACCAAAACACAAACAGCACTAATTCATATTAAGGTATACCGGAATCTGAAGTTTGATGAAAATCGGTGCATTAGTTCTGGAGCTAGAGCTATTGTGGAAATCACAAAAAATGCAGCACAGCAGCGCCACCTGTTGAGCAATTTACATGAAAAGTTACAAAACATCAATTCATGTCAAGGACTAACTGAATCTGAAGTTTGATGAAAATCCGTGCTTTAGTTCTGGAAATTGAGCTATTGTGGAAATCGTGAAAAATGCTGCATACCAGCGCCACCTATTGAGTGATTTACACCAAAACATAAACAGCAGTAATTCATATCCAGGTATACCTAAATCTGAAGTTTGTTGAAAACCCAAGCATTAGTTCTTGAGATAGAGCTATTGCGGAAATCTCAAAAAACGCAGCATAACAGCGCCACCTGTTGAGCGATTTACACCACAAGGGGCAAAACGTCAAATCATGTTAAGCACTAACTAAATATGAAGTTTGATGAAAATCCGTGCATTATTTCTTGAGATTGAGCTATTACGAAAATCGTGTAAATGCTGCAAAATGCAGCATAGCAGCGCCATCTGTCGGGCGATATGCACCCAAACTTTACCAGCACCAATTCATATCAAGGATTAACGGAATCTGAAGTTTTATAAATATCCGTGTATTAGTTCTTGAGATAGAGCTTTTGCGGAAATCCTGCAAAATGCTACATAGCAGCGCCACCTGCAGGGCGATTTACACCAAAAACTAATCAGCACCAATCTATATCAGGGACTAGCTGAATATAACTTTTTATTAAATTCCGTGCATTAGTTCTTGAGATAGAGCGCCCACAAAATTTGTGTCACATACAGACAGGCAGACAGACGGGCAGACAGACAGACAGACAGACAGACAGACAGACAGACAGACTCACAGACAGACATTTTGTAAAACATGTTTTTTGGAATCTCTGACCCATAAAACGTGTAAATCCGTCGAAAACTGGAATTCGAAAATTTTCATGAAACCAATACTTTCTTCTTGTCAAGATAGAAGAAAGTAAAAATTGCACATCACACGTATATTTAGTATATATATTATAAAGGACAAACATATCTGTGCGTAACGCATACGTCATTTTGTGAATGGCAACACTTTGAAATTTGAAATAAAATTTCGGTTTTGCAATTATATCTACGGCAAATTTTTAAACTTCTAAACATCGCACATTTTAAATTTTAACACCGTCGTATTAGGAAAAAAATGCTCTTTTAAATGCATTTTGCTTGAAAGCTGTATCTCAATTTATTTTTGAGATATTAATTTTTTTGTAGTTTTTAATACAAATTTTGTAATCGTGGCAACTGAAGTACTCCATTTATATTCAAAGTAAAGGGAAAATAGTCATGGTTTATTATTTTTATTGATTATATCCTTATTGATGCCATTTTCACATTACAAATAAAAGTAACTTTTTAATAATTTTTGAACAGAAAATGATGTCAGACATTAAAAAAGAACACGCATTTTCCTTCATAAATCAGTTACATTTCAATATTTTTACATTACGCTGATACTGAGTTTGAGACGCTAGGAAAAATGATTCAGTGTGCAAAAATTATGTCGTATTTAAAACAATACGATCATTTATTTTGATAAAACTAAATATTTGACCGATACTAAATGGCCAATATGACAACTAAAGGCAAATTTCTGAATGTTTTTTTTTTTTTTCGCGGGTATTGAGTTTAGAACTTAAAGTTCACATGGAAAGTTTTATCGGACAAACGTGACTTTAAGTTTGGAAATACATCCATTAATAATCTGTTGCGCGTTAAAATACTTTCAAATTGTGAATTTGAGTGGTGCTTATGTAAATTATGAGAATGTGAAAATAACGCACAGTTTAGATTTTATGGGGGGAAATTTTATGATGTGACAAAGCGAAATACTTTTTACTGATTTTTCATCCCGTAAAAACAAACATAAGAGAATCAATCGATAAATTCATCATAATTATTCATCTTGATTACGTATTCTAATAGAGGTTAATTTTTTCAATAAATTAAGCAGCTGAAGTTTGTGTAAATAATATTTTGAAAATATTATTTGTTTTAAGAGTGAGACAACCAATGTTAGAGGAATTTTTTATTGTAATTATTTTTGTAGGTTTATTATAAATTCGATCTGAAGTTCCTTTCTAACATTTTAGTTCGTCGAATTTCGACGGGTTCCAACTCGTTATCATAAAGCGCAAGTGTTATTAATTTGTATAGTCAATAACAGGAAATAAATATGTCGTGTTTTGATTGCAATTTTCACTATTTACTAGACAATATTACAAATGTAAGAATTATCCGAGTCCCATAGGGGAAAATACTATTTTATAAGGATGCTGGTAAATTTAAAAGGTACGTAACAACGATAATGACAATTCGGAAATCTATCATTCAAAATGTCATAAAAAATGGTTCTTCTCAAAGTAAAATAAAACTGGTGAAATAATGTGTAATGAAAAAGAAGTTAACAGTATTTCATAAACAAAAAGTGTTTAGCTATCTAAGAAAATAAAAATTTAACTCTAAAAATTTCAAACGTTTAAGAAAAAGAAATAAAATCACACAGCATCGTTTTCAACAAATGTCAACATGAAATTTTTGTAAATGAAGAAAAACCTAATATTAGTAAATAATTTATTTACCCATACCCGCTGATGTTCCGTTGATTCAACGATAAAAATAATGGACATTCTTAAATTAACTATAAAGATACCATCATTTTCTAATTAAAAAATATTGCCTTATTTAATAACAGAAACTTTGATCATTAACTAAAGCTAAGAGTATCTTTTAAATTTGTGGTAGCAAATGCTTTTCTACAAAAAAGTTGCAGATACTATGTTATACTTTCGGCTGCTAATGTGTTAATACATCATGAAGAGAAAAGACTGAAATGAGAAAAAGCTTTTATGGCATGTGACGATACAAAATTGTGATGGAATCAAATTATATTATATTAAAATAAATTTAAACATATCCGCTTACATGGGTACTACTGGCATAACTTCATGAAAGTACGAAAATAATGCGTGAATATACAAATTGCTTCCATAATTTTTTGATGAGCATTTAGTTTAGTTATAAAGGTTTTTGTTTGTTAGACAGAAATTCGAGACGTATAGAAACTGGTAAATATCTAGCTATGATATGTGATCATCTCATCCAGTTTTCGTAATTATTCTCTAGTTTCAAAGACGTTTGAATAAGATAATGCTTTGGGTTATGCTTTACAATAATCGTCAAAGAAAAGTTTAAGAAAGAAACGTAGTTAGGTCATAATTCGGTTGGAGATTTAAGTCAGATATAAAGCCGACGTAAAACAATAGACTTCTTTAAATCGTTAAGTTTAGGATTAAAATAAACAGTTTTTTTCTATTTTGGAAATAGACAACAATTTGTCATTGTAAAAGAACATAAAACTATTCCTAAAATAGAGCGTAAAACCTGGTCACACCAATGTACAGACTATGATCGATATTTAATTTGTAAATAAACCAATTTTATAAAACAATTTATTTACATTTAACCCTCTGTCTACCAGAAGGGTCCAATGGACCCGACATGTACATTCAAAATATTTATTCAAACCAGAAATTTCTTCAAAACAAACTAAATGTATAAATCAGACAATAATAAGTTAAATAAACAAATTAAATAGTTTTAAGTAAAAATTCTGGTGTAGAATGTTTTTATAAAACTTGAGTAAAATTTCCGGTAGTTCTAGGGTTAAAAAATATATATTCACGAATTAAAAAAGTACTTTTATTTTTTCTTGCGAAATATCATACTAAATTTATCATTGGCGTTCGACTATGCATTTAATTCAGTATTTTTTTTTTTTTTTGCTTGCTTACTCCTAATTTCTCAATTTTTTTATAGTGCACGTAGTAATTACTATTTTCTGAATTTTATAGATAAATTCACGTTGGTTAATATAAATTCATTACTTAAAAGCTATTTAAGAAATACACCAATAAAAAATATTAATATAATGAATAAATTCCTAATAATTACAGAAACAATAAATATTAAGTTAGAAATAATTACTTTTTAAATTTTTCACTTGTTAAAAGAAACCGTAGTCTTGTGAAAACTTTAACATAAACGTTCCATAAAGTACGTCAAATAAAAAAAAAATAAACATTAAATATGTAATGTAAAATCTATTTCGTACAATTCAACAAAACACAATGCTTTTAAAATTTTATTAAGAAATTTAATGATAACGAATGTATATATATCTTAAGTATAAAATTTTTAAGAGGGAAAAATAGATTACTTATTCTAACATATGCGGAAAGTATATTATAAAATCAACATTTAAAAGAGAAATTTCTTGTCACTTTTAGAAATCTTTCATTTTCAATATCCATAAAAGAAATCTTAACTTAGCTTAAACATAATGCTTTACACAGCTTTAAGGTTTTCGCCTACGTTAAATCTTACTAGATAATGAGCATTGGGGTAGGATTTTAAAGCTTTAAAAGAAACGAAAACTAAAGATTTTGAATTTTATTTGCATAAGATCTTCGTGTCTCTAATATATCATTCTTTTATCAAACTTTACTTTTATGTGGATTTTGGGCGCGTAAAAAAACCTTAGAAAAATCTCGCTTATAAATAAGGCTAATTTTATTTTAAAGTTAATACAGTCACTCAAGAAATGGGCACGTTTAAATGTGGAAAAAATAGGCATGTTATTTTTTAAAAATGAAAGAAAAAAATTAATAATAACTATATCATTCAAGTCACGATTGAAGCTGAATAGCAATATTGTAATATCTTGCTTTCTTATTATAACAATGCATTTAAAAATTTATTTCAATCTACATACGTTTAATTGTAACAGAGAAGAATTTTAAAGTTACATGTGGTTGCATAAATAATAAATACAAAAAGTTAAACATAGAAATTACGATGCCTTACTTGTAGGTGAAACAATAAGTGAAATTAAATTGTGTGTTTTGAATCTAGCAGGAAACACTGGACAACTGTGGTTTTGTCCTAGAACTAAAATTAGTTGATTCTAGATCACTTTTTGTCGCTGATTCCGAATATGATTTCCGTTTATCTCAAGGTAGTCAGGTTTTGAAAAATTTGCATATTTAAATTTATGCAAATTTAAGTTTTTTTGTGTTTTTTTTTTTTTTTTTTTTTTGCAAATTATATATACAATATATGTCACATCTAATTACGTTTTCTAGATAATGACTACTTGACTATTTTCTTCAGATAAATGTCACGATTTGCATATTCTTAACATTTATTTATCAGTTATTAAGCCTAATTAGCATATTTTTCAATGGTGTAATGTTTACATCACTATCAACTTTAAAATTGTTGCCACAGAATTTACGTAATGTTTTCTAGACTAGATTTTTATGCTGATTTCAAATCTGCAGTCTGTTTTCTTATGTCATGTCCAGTTTTTGAGTAAGATGAATTTCTACTTTTGCAAGGCATTAACACAGGTTTGATATAAGATGCTTCTTATTGGTGTGTAATTCATTGACAAGATGGTGAACCGAGTCAGATTCATATCAGAGACATAAACAAAAATTTATATAATCGAAAAATAGTAAGTAGTAGAATCTATCCTAACTAGTTGAAGTTTATCATACAAAATATCATAAAAAGCTATTTCTGGCTATTTTGACCTTAAACTAAAATTTCACTTTTTTTTCAAAAACTAGACGTGATAAAAGAACGCAGATACAAGATTTGAAATCAGCTTAAAAAACTGGTTTAGAAACATATTAGCGTACTCGTGAGGCAGAAATATTTGAATGTCAAGAAACATTATTAGAAAAACATGAAAAATATGCAAATTTGGTATAATATTTCACAGTCACATGTCAGTATAATCTCAGAAATAACGTTTTTGTGATGTAAATAAGGTAAGTAATCTAACATAAAACAAAAAATCCTGTCTAATATTGCTTTGTACCTTAAATTTGCAAATAATTGTATAAAATTTACTAAATTTGCATAAATTGAAATATGCAAATATCTCTCAAACTTGACGTGCTGTGGTAAATCTAAAACTAGATTTGGAATCAGCACAAAAAACGAATAAAAACAACTAGTTTCTGTTTTAGGACAGAGAAAAAGTTCAAATTTGTAGACCAGTGAAATAATCAAATATGTTAATTGTAAGATATCTCTCTCGCTCTTTCTATATATACAAAAGAAGAGTGTTTATAGCATTTGTTAAAACAAACTGAATTTTCAATATATGTGTGTGTGTATGGAGATATATGTCATATGTTCATATATTTTTCAGTCTTTCCATTTACCAACAAGACCTTGTGTCTTACTTGTCATGTGTTAGTGACAGCGAACGAAGTACTATGGAGGAAGTTGTTCAAATGAAAGAGCGCGCCAGAGACGAGAAGCGACAAAATACGATTATGTTGTGAAAACGAGTCACTTACCGGCCTAAGACGATTATTATTATTCATTTAAGCATATTTATTTTATTGTAAATAGTACCAATTTTTCCAAGTTTATACCTTCACTACATTAATTAGATGTGGAGTCAAATGTGGAGCTTTTCTATAAACCTGTGTTATTATTTCACACCCTTTATATCATCATCATCAACAACTGTTTTAAATGTTCCGCAAGATATATGTCTCCCCCAGGTTTTTCCAATGCTTTATGCCTAGGGCCTTGGTCATCAAATTAACTCAAGTTGCTTTTGAGATTTTATCGCTCAATCCGACCTGCTGTTGCCTTCTTGGACGTTTTTATCTATGGGATACCACTGCTGAGTGTTTGTATTCTATCTATTGCCCTGACGTCCTGCAATGTAACCAGCTCATTTCCATTTTAACCGTTTAATCCACTCGACGATGTCAAAAACTTTCTTACCCGCGTTATTATTTTCCTGTATTTTCTTGTTATGCCTAGCATACATCTTTCCACACTTCGCTGTGTTATTTGTAATCGTTTTACCATCCTTTTTTTTTATTCATCCACGTTTCTGCTACCTAAATGAAGGTAAAACACATTCGTAAAACAATTTTCTTTTTAAGCAAAGAGGCACTTTACTCTTCAGAACAATACTGCGCTTCCCAAGAGCGCTATATACATTTCTTAATATTGTGTTGATTTCATTTATAATACTCTTTTCAAATCTTATTCCCAGTCCATGGTACACAATATTCTAAAGTTTTTTAATCTCAGTGGTGTTGTAGATAATCTTCTCTTTTGGAAAAAATGAATTGAAGATCACCTTAGTCTTTTCAAAATTTACTTTTAAACCAATCTTAATGCTAGTTTCTACCAAATCATTTTTTTTTCAGGGTTGTTACTGAAAATTAAATTGTCATCAGCAAACCGAATATCGCTTAGACATTCCCTGTTTATTCTATTTGGTTTTCCTATCTAGCTTTTTCAAAATATTTTCTAAAACAGTAGTAACAATCTTAGGCGAAAAAGTGACCCATCGTCTAACAACTCTTTCAAACTTGATATTTGCTTTTTCTCTGTCCATACGGATACTTGCTTTTAATTTTTTGTAAACCTTTATAATATTTATGTAAGTTTGTCTATTCTGCGCATTTCAATGACTTTACTACTGCTGATGTGTTAACAGAATCAAATGATTTTTCATAATCAATAAAGAGGAAGTAGAGGAATAAATTATATTCCTCATACTTTTCTATAACTTCCCTTAATATTTTAATATAGTCCATTGACGTAAATCCACTTTGGAATCCCACTAATTCTCTGGGTTGAGCTGAGTTTATGATTCAAGGCTTGCAGTTAAAACTTTGATAGAGATTATTTACTGAATATTGTTTTTAACGCATTTTTGTCCCCTTTCTTATAAAGTAGCACCATCATCATTCTAGATTTCTGGTATGTATGACTTCTTTACATATTTGGGAAAGAGCATTACTAGCAGTTTAGAAATTTCGCCTGTTTCTTTAATAACATCAATCGCGTTTCCGTCTTCGACAGGGCATTTTACATTTTTCATACACTTAATATTTTATAAAACTTCATTTGTTATCAATGTAATTATCTCTACAGCTTCTGTTATGGTTTTCTCTGATCAAGCAAGTTGCTTACTTATTGATCTTTACATTTATGGAGACCGTTATAGATTTTTTGACAATACTTAAGATTTTATTATTGATTTTAGTGATTGTTCCTTCAACTTTCTTCAGTGCAAAAATACATTTTCTTCCAACACATAATTTGCTGTTACCTATATTCAAACTTTTGATAACACGTAGAACTTTCCTCAAAAATTCACAGTAGTGGATTTTCTATAAATTTAATTATGCCACAACAGCAGTTTTGAATTTTCAAGAGGTCAGTGGTTAGTGTAATTACAAATTTCTTTAAAAAAATAATAAAAACAAGCATGACCATACTGGGAAAATGAATAAAGATATATTAATATATAAAAATGTAATATATAATGAATAAAGGTATATTAATATATAATTTCGCTTAAGCAAAAAGAAATCATAGAAAAAAGAATTTATATTTAAAATATTGTTAAAATATTGTTTAATTCTTTTAAGACACTAAAATTCTTAAAGAAATTAAAATAAAAATGTGAAACGCAACTAGAGCTTCTGTATTATATTCCAAATTATATTAAAATTTAAGATGGATCAAAAAAGGATTTTGTTTTCATGTAACGTAAAACAAACAATCAAACAAACAAAAAAAAAATACTGTAGATTAAAAGACTGAAATTTAGAGAGTAAATGTGATAAATTGTTTTCTTTAAGCTGTAGACTTTTGTCAGTTTTTAAACATTTTTAGGCAGTTTGCTGACATAGAATCTTTATCATTTTTAGATTATTTTGCTGCTCTAAAATAACAAATTCCTTTAACGTTTTTGTTGTCTTTCCATGCTGTTCCTTACTTTTATTTAAAAATTTGGAGTTGAAAAGAAAAACTGTTCAGTTCTTATCATATTTCATTCTTTTGGATAAAATTTTATGAATGTTTATTTTTGTTAGTATTTTGAATTTAATTTCATTTTATCGCCATCACTTTTAATAATTTACGCAAAATTCTAGTAATTGTGTGGATGTAGAAGTAATGTTCTCATTCAAAATTTTCAAGGGAATGTTACTCGGTAAAAACAACGTAATATGTCAACTAAATAAATTTTTACTAGCATTTTTTCAAGTGTACGAAATCTATATTTACTATTATATTATTAATTTTAGTTTTTTTATTGCATAAATGTGTTATTTTGTTAATCTAATAAATAAAAAAAAATATATAAAAAGTCATATAGATTCAAATTAATAAAATTGACTTATTCTACAGATGCCTCTTGAAAAAGTGGTGTAAATATAATTGAAATATTTTGCAGAAGTAACTAGAAAAGGTAAACGCACCAGTAGTGGTCCACTTAATGAAATTTAACTAATTGTTACAAATGTGTTAATGAATTACAAAAGATATTTATAATTTACAAGTTACGTAGAAAATGGTACAGAAGTTTACGAAATCTATTAAAATTTTCAGAGCAATAAATTGAAAGAAATACAAAACTTAACTTTTTATACAGCCCCGTTAAAAATAAATGTCCTAAAGAGTAAAATGGGCCCCATACACTAATGTCATGTGCAGAAGTTTAGCATTGTATCATGAAAAATCGAAGACATATCTTTCATCAAAGAGGGTGAGGTGTGAATCATAAATTAAAATGTAAATGTTTTCAATGCATTGTCAATCATTGTTTTCTTCCGAAATTTGTCTACGACTCCAGAAACGCGCTCATCCGAAATAGTATTTACCCTTTGCGAACTCGTATCAAGTGGTTTAAATAAGTATTTATTTTCATATTTCTGCTACTTTTTTTGACAAAATATTGAAATTTTGTACATGACCATTATTAGTATATGGAGCAAATTTTACTCATTGAGATTTTTTTTTTGTATGGAAGCCGTATAATTTTTTTTTATTATATTTCATCAAATTTAATCCCCTAAAAAATTTAATCGATTTCATAAGTTTTTGTACCTTTATTTTACGTAGCTTTGTAATTTATAATACATGCATATGATAATTATTTAAGGAATAAAAGCCAAGATCAATGTTTTTGAGACACACATTCATTAAGATTCTAATTTAATCATTTATCTACCTAGGTACTTATAAGTACCATTAAAATAACTTGTTATAAAATTCATTTAATACATCGATTAGTAGTAATTTAGTTTGGAATGAATTATAGATGCATTACTTTATCTCGTTCCAAAAGCATCATTGGTTACACAAAACAAAAACATTTTTAAAAGGATGATTTCTTTCACATTTGCATCTTTTCAGCTCTACTGGCGTTGGGGTGGGGGGGGGGGTGATTTTTCAAATCGTAAATATTTCTATATTCCCATTGTAAGAACATTATATTTGTACATTTCCTAATTCTACAAAATACTAAGAAAAATATTTAAAATAAAAGATTTGAGTGGGGTTATAACTATTGCACAAAATCCCGATAAGTTCAAATTTAATTAATCCTTCTAAATCATTCAATTCTTCTAAAATACTTCTAAAACTTATTAAATGATTATGTAAATATTCTAATGCAGTTTCAAATATTCACGAAAAATGCTTTAGAAGATAAACTTTTCGTGAATTTATAATTCAGCACATAAAAGATTAAGATAATAGTGAATAGAACAATTTCATTTCTTATAAGGTTCCCGAGAGTTGGTTCAATATTCTAGGTATTTCAAGAGGAAAAGCACCAGAAGTTCAGCTTATTTTTTCTAACCCTACTCGTTCTAGACCAATAGACTGGTTTAGCTTGCACACGTAACAAAACCTTGTTTTTTTTTTCTTTTCTTTTCTACGTATGTAGGGTAGGGGAGTACACAATGAGACATGGTACACAGTGAGACAGCAGCCACTTTGACATATAGTTCTAACTTTTTCTTTAAGCTGGCGCACACACATATCGACCTCATCTTATGCAACACGTGGATGTAGTTTCGGCACTGCAGTTACTCGTCTGACAAAATAGTTAATAATTCCTTATTTTATAATGGTTAAAGTTACATAAACGTCTATTTTAGAGTTTATTTCCTTCAATATGACATATATTTACTAAAACAAACTTAGCTATATCTAATATTAGACTATTTCGTCTAAACGACATAAACTTTTTTAAAGCGATGAAATCGATGCAACAGATGTGGCATTCATTTTGTTACAACGTAACGAAAGTACACAGTGAGGCACACAGCTGTGGTACACAGTGAGACGTGTTTTATCGTCTACCTACTATCTGTTTCTGGTGTTAAAAAAGTTATTTATTAATTAAAGAAGGTTTTTCTATCACTCTCTCTTTCTCTCTGTGTGTGTGGGCGTGCGATGACTAGGGAAATTTACTAAACGTAAGAGGCTGAAAATTTGCATGAAGGTAGCCCAAGGTCTGCTGTTGTCCACCCGAGACTCATATTTTTAATATTTTGAAAATCTAGAAATATTATTTAGAAATCATAAACTGCAGAATATTATTTATAGAGTGTAAAAATGTATGATTTATAAAAATATATACATTGTCTCACTGTGTACGTACTACTTGTGGTACACAGTGAGACAATTTCCGATACTCCGTTATGCTGCTTCTGTGCTTTTATAAATAACTTTTTTAAAACCATTTATACATTAATGTGTAGCGCATTTGTGTAGCTTAAATATGTAGCAAAAAAAATTCAAAAGAATAAAAATCGTCGTCGTTTGTTAAGTAATAATAATTTTCGTCTCACTGTGTACTACCCTCCCCTATTCTCTCCAAGTCATAATCTTCTTCCCTTTGAAAATTATCGCGTATGCGTCTCGAAAGATCTCGGAGCATATTATCAAAACCTAACATCTTTACACGTGTTTTTAATATTTTATCACATACTAATTAAATAAATAAATGTTTTTAGCTTTTATACAGATTAATGTGAAAGTTTCTCGACAGCTTTGTTTTATTGTAGTATTTTTATTTTAATTAATTGAACTACCTTCGAGTTTTTGTCCTTTTTCTGATTCTAGCGATCTTCACATAAAAGAGCATACGCTCATGTAAGCATGAAAAAATTGCAGAAAAATTTCATTTACAATAAAGATTAAACTTAAACTCTATGCACATTTTCAATGAATAACTGTAAGAAATCATCTTGGAATAACTATTTGGATATAGAATTATTTCTCAAAAAAAAATAATAATAATAATAATTTAAAGTTAAAACAGGTTACATTTTATAAATGTGACTGTTGGAATATATGTAACACAGCATCTGCAATATATACATTAAAACTAGTTTTAGATTTAAATATGTTTTTATCATTTTCATGAAAAGTTCATAGTTTATTCCATTAAAATATTACATAAAATATTAAAGTCTACTAAAAAAGTTATTGATAGAATGAACATAATATTATTAGCTTTAGCAGCGTAACGCTATTCAATATTTTCTCGAAAAATCTTCTTTGAATATTAACTCAGCGAAAATATTGAATACATTCTTCATTGATACAAAATTGTTTTTTCGGGATTTTCCAGTTATTCTAATTAACAAAATATACGTTAAATATTTATTTTAAGTACTTTAAATAATGACCTTTGTTGTAATTAGATAAATTTAAAGTTAATAAATACATTTTTTACAGTATTTTGAAAACAGATCGGGAATTTTTCAAAGTTAAATTATAATTTAAATGATTTAAGTATGCAGAAAAATTATAAAATATGTTTGTTCGTTTATGATGGAATTAGTTCATTTTTAGCGATTTTTATCAAATCTTATCCAATTAAAATTGCTCTGATAATCAGTTTGTATATTTAAATAATTAAAAATTGATTCTATTTACAAATAAAATTGTTTATTTTACTAATTAAAATTATCGTACACTCGGTTGAAATTAATTTCCTTGTTGAAGTACTTTCAGACTGAATTTAATTATTTATTTTGACTAGAAGCAATATTTCGTAGATAACTAAATAAAATTGCTCTGCTTCTTCTATTTGTAACTGGCAGCTATAAATATTTTATATTATAACCCGAATATTACCATAAATAGCCATGAAATTAAGAAATATAAATATTTTTAGATAATGATCGTCATGGTCTTTAGATGCAAATATATTTTTATCATAAAATTATCAAATTCATTCATTCTCAACATGAATGGGGATGTTTTGGAGATGTTAATTATTCAAATTAGAATGTTCTCAATTTTTTTTTTTTATATACGAGGTTACCTCTGAAATTTTTGACACTGGCAGACGATATACGCCAAAAAAATTGGTCGGATATGTAAATTTAAACTCTTCTATGTCCTCAGACGATAATTTGTGGCAACAATTCCAATTTACAGATCGTAGAATGAATTTTGAAAGAAGAGAAAATGGAGTTGTCTCGAGAGCAGTATCGATCTATGATTTTCTATGATTTTACAGTGGGCCTAAATCAAGAAGAACGTCTTCAACGTCCTACAGTTAGCTTATGGTAATGAAGATCCATCGCGAGCTACTATATTCAGATGGTTTACAGAATTTAGAAGAGGTCAAAATTCTCTTTTGGATGAAGAACACACAGGAAGGGCGTTGTCAACTGTAGTATGAGAAAATGTATCGGCCGTACGGAAAATGTTAATCGACGATAATAGTTGTACCTACCAAATGATACAGTATCTTATCTTATATATATATAATAATATATTAACATTGGATCCGCAGCTATACATAAAAATATTTATAAAGAATAGCATATGAAAATATTAGTTTTTCGTTGGATCTCCCATAATTTAACGGAACACCAAAAAGCGGAGCGTATCAGAATCAGTAAAGAAATCCTAAAATTACTTAATGATGATGGACACAGCATTATTTCTAAAATCATAACTGCAACTGGTGATGAGACGTACATACATCTTTTGATGTCCCAACACGTTAAGAAAGTAAAGTATGGGTCTTTGAAGGTGATCTCAAACAAACAATGATCAAAACATAACGAGCAATGAAAAAAGTTATGTACACCGTGTTCTCAAGAAGTAAAGGTCTGGTAAAAACCATAAAGCTAGAGGGACAGAAGACAGTTATAGCTAACTGGTACACTACTAAGTTTCTTCCGGAAATTCTTCCAGATGTGAATGATAGGGAATTCATGCTTCACGATGACAATGCATCTTCTCATTCAACGAACAAAAAAATCAAAATGATGGAACATCCACCCTATTCTCCTGATCTTGCTAAGTGTCAATTTTGGCTATTTTTAATCTAAACAAAATTTACGTTGGCGTCGTTTTCATTTTCCGCAATGAAGCTATAAAAAACGTTTTTCATCTATTCCAAGAAATGGATGTCATGAGGCATTTAATCTTTGGAAACTCCGCATGCAAAAGTACATTGAGCTTAGAGGGAATTACTTTGAACATTACTAAGAGTTTGTAAGTTTAAACTGTACCGTTTAGCCGTATCTCAAAAATTTTAGAGTGGCCCTTGTATATATAACAATTTAAAAAATAAGTACCCGTCGCTTACGTTAATGAATGTTTTATGACTGTAAGCCTTTCTCAGCTTATACTAAAAAAATTATTGCATATAAAAAATTTAAAAAAATGGTAGTTTTATAGACATGTACCATAAACACGTTAAATCAGACTGTTTTTAATTCG
This sequence comes from Maratus speciosus, assembly GCA_963932465.1. NCBI lineage: Eukaryota > Metazoa > Arthropoda > Arachnida > Araneae > Salticidae > Maratus > Maratus speciosus. The sequence goes on along the minus strand of OZ010786.1, from coordinate 501,634,746 downwards.
AAGATTCATTTAAGCGCAATTTAATGTCAAAGTCGGTCAACATATTTTCTATTAAAAAGTTTTATATGATATAGAAAATTTAAAATCTTTCGCAGGACGACGAGGTTGACGAAGTACTTGGCGAGGTTGCAGTGTGCATTATACATTTTTTTTTTTTATTTGACTAATATTTTTATAGCGACTTGCAGTATAGAATAGTTGTTTTTTTTTTTTAATCTGAAAAGTATTTTCCTTTCTTTTTAAATTTTTTATTCAAAATTTCGTTATCTTAAAAGAGATTTATTTCATAGTTTAAAAAAATTATTTTTTTTTACTGTTGTCCTATCCTAAATTAATTTTTTTACCTATTGCCAAATTTCAAAACAGCGAAAATTATATTTCCTTTAATAAAAAAGGAATTTACCCATGTATATTAAAAACAGAAAAAAAAAAACTTTAAAATTATATTTAATTTGTTATGTGCTAAAAGCAGCAAATGGATATATTGCATCTTATTTAAAAAACACAAATAATAATATTACCAAAGAGTTTCACTTAAAAAATATATTTTACATGAAATATTTGTTTCGTATTTTTAAAAAAAAAATTAATTATTTTATCCATTGCTATGAGTTTTAAAAACATCGTAAATAAAAATATTTTATTTCAGTTAAAAATGCATTTATACGCGAATTATAAAAAGAGAAAACAAATTTTATTGAAAAATACGTTGTTTTTAAAATGACACATTTAAAACCCTGAGTAATTCTAAGAGCGTCGTCATAAAATTCCAAGAGGCAGCGATATCCTTGACTTAGCTATTTTATACAAGCTTTTTTACCCGACTAAAAATAAGGGTTATGTGTTTCACGTGTATATGGGTATGTGAATTTCTTTATACCCTCGAAACTTTTCATCGGCTGGATGAATTTTAATGAATGAGGTCTCTATCGATTCGTCTTAATCGTCCAATGGTTATAAACTAGGTTTTGCTTTTATAAATTCAAAATGGCTACCGTAAAATACAAAATGGCAGTAGAGATGATTTTTTTTTTTTTCGCACCCTATTGAGTGACGTATCATTGGATAGGTCTTTCAAAATGAAGACGATGTTTCATTGACTATTTTACAGTCAGAAGCTCCGTTGAAACATTAGACAACCTGGAAGTTGTGTAGGTAGGATATCTAGCCTTACTGCAACTCTAACCATCATTGACATCTATAGACCTCGTCAAAACAGTGTTTATAGATAGGAACTAACAATTAAACGCAACTTAAAAGTCATCAGTACCAGTAAATAAAAAAATGTTTAGGTATGTAATATAAAAAAAAATAGTTCCACATTGATGAGAAATAATTAATTAGTTCACTTTTTACGCAGTCGGGTTTTTTAATTTTTTAAATTTATTTTTTTATTCAAATGTTTAATTGATAGCAATTTATCAGTCACGAAAACAACCGTTAGCTGTCACGACAGAATTTGATCCGTCGTTAAAATCTCCACTTTAAATGAAATGACTGAAAACCCGAGCAAATTAGCATATTTTTACAGTCTGTGGTGTTCGAATGATATTGGTGTACAACTAAAGTTATAGTAAAGTTAAACGTAATTTGCCATTTTAGATAAATAAGAACTTCAAGGACATTTTGTGCATTAATATTTCAGTTACGTCATTTTAAAATTTGTATAACACACAAACAGAAGTCATGCAGACAATTAGACATTTAAAAAAAAATGTTGAAGTAGTTTCAAGTAGAGGTCTGCACGGGCCGGAATTTCCAGGCCCGGGCCCGGCCCGGCCCGAAGGAAAGCTATTTTGGCCCGGCCCGGTGTAAAAGTTGAAAGTTCGGCCCGAGCCCGGCCCGGCCCGTTTACATTTTTACCGTTCTCGGCCCGGCCCGTACAAAAATCAGTGAAAACAGGCCCGGCCCGGCCCGACTAAATGGCTACAAAAAATTCCGTTTTTTCTCGACATCCAATTAAGATTCTTTTAACTACATGCATATTTATGGGAACATTTTACAGTATATTTTAAATTACTATGTGTTCGTAAAATAGAAAACACACAATAGTAAACGTTAACGATTACTTACAGTGTTTTAGTCAACGTCTCTACAGACGTTTCAAAATTTAAATAAGGGTTCATTAAAAGATTATTGTAGTTTAGAATAAAGGGTTAAAAAACATGATAACTTTTGAAGCTTATAATAAAAGGTAAATTTGTGAAAATATTGCTGTCATTTTTAAGGCTTTTCTCAAATCCAAAGGAGCTACATTTTGATACATTTATGAATTCATTTCTTTTCGGAAACGCATGAGATTGGCAGGTATTCTTATTCAGAAACCATGTAAATGCCGTTTTTTTTTAGATAAAAGTAATATATCTTTCAGAAAATACTGCCAAAGTTAGCGTTTTGAATCGAATTTCCGGAAGCGATAGCACAGGAAAGGAGAAAACGTACAGTCACCTGACAAGAGTCTCTGTTATCTCTGTACGTAATTTATGAAAAATGGAAACGCTATTTGATCCCAATTGCCTTCAATACTCAGCCTGTCAATTTTATGCCTTTATAGTTAAAAATGAGTCAGAAAATGTGTCTGACAGTTTCGCATTGTTAAGCAGTAAATATGAGAACCACCTTAAGGTACATTTCCAAAGATACTGTTAACAGAAGTTCATTATCGCTATTAAGGGTGTATCCGAAAAAATATTTTTCCACCCTCAACAGCTCGAAATTTTCTGATACATTTTCAGACTCATTTTTAAAAGTAAAAACATGAAACTGACTGGGGTGATTTCTGAAGACATGTTTAACATGCCGTGTGATTTCATTTTCAGCTCAATTAATTAGAATTTGATTTTTAAACAATTATTTTCTCAGTATGACCATTTTTTTCTTTCCCAGATCGCCCGCTTCGGAAAATTCGGTTCAAAACGGCAACTTTGACAGCGTTTATCACAGTATTTTCTGCATTTATCAAAAAATTAAGAAGCACGGCACATTATATAGTTTTTAAATAAGAGAATTTCCCAGTTTGATGTGTTTGAGAGCAAAAATGAGTTTGAAAATGAATCAGAAAATAAGCAGTTTGGATCGGAATACACCCTTAATACTTTTACAAAACATAATGCCTGTCCTACACATCCTGAGAACGATTAAGACCAGTTCCGTCCCGGCACAAGTCTGCCGAAAAAAATTAAACCCGGGATCAGGCATCATGTAACTGTACGATGCCGATCTCTACGATGGACATGTTACATTTCTGTATTGATGTTGTTAAACTAGCATCGGCTCGTAACGCACATTCATACTTCTCGAAAAAGTCATATTCATTGGAAATGACCTCGTATTTTATCTGCTCCTCTCAAATCCTTATATCGGGCCGATAGGCCCGATTAATTTTTTTTATCGGTCGGGCCTGGCCCTTCAGGTCCGTTCAATTGTTTTGCCGGCCCGGCCCGGCCCGTTTGAAAATTCTCCTCCATTCCGCCGGCCCGGCCCGCGGGCCGGGCCGGGTACGGGCCTCGGGCCAAGCCCGGGCCCGTGCAGACCTCTAGTTTCAAGACATTGCAAAATATGCAATAACTTCAAAAAAGCGGATATCAAAAATTTACACGAATCAAAAACTTCCTCCATACTTATATACAATAAAATAAAATGAATGCATACATTTAATAAATAATTAAAACTTTTTTGAGACACTATCACATAAAATAATTGTTGAATTATTTCAAAGTCGTGTACACATAATTTCTTAGAAAAATATAAAAAAGTAAAATCTAAAAATTTATAAAAGATTGAAGTGACTCAAATGTTTTAGGGATTCATTAGTACGAATATTTTAATTGAATAACATTTCCAAAAACTTAAATATTAAACGGTTCAAAATATTTTTAATTTTATTAATTAACATTTAAAATTTCTTTTTTATAAATAACTATTTCAATTCTTTATTGTTATTTTTTAATTATACAATATTTGAGCTTTTCACAGCGATTGGAATATGTATTGGAAATGCTTTTCTTTCTTGAAAAATTGTGATCATACAAAAAAAAAAAAAAAAAAAAAAAAAAAAAAAAAAAAAAATGTTTGAATTCGAAGCCTGCCAATTTTTATACGGAAGAAAGTGTTCAATAATTATGTCAGATATTTTATTTTAAAGAAAATCGAATTAATTTATTTTGCTGAAAATCTGAATACTCAGAAGAATTGAATGGCATAAAAATCTCTGATACATATAAAGCTGATTAGAGAAAGCACTATAAATGATCAATATAGATAAATCTAATAATTTAATCGAGAAGCACATGCATACATGAAAATATATTACTGTGAGATATTAATTTCTTCTTCTTCTTCTTTTTTCGTTTTTGTTATCTATAATAATCACGTGAATATTGTTGAGAAATTTCAACTTTTTGAAAAAACGCATCTCAAATCTAAAGGGAGCAATTTTATATTCGTTTAAATGTTTTAGATAGAAGTATAAAGCCTGTAGCAATTGTTAAGAGTTTGCTTCAATTAACCTATGGAATTAAGAGAATTTTTTTAAATAGAAAATGTATTAAATAAATTAATGTATAGATAAAATGTTCTAGATGCTTTTTTTAAATCTTACTCTTATTGGATTTCAATGATTATATTAAAATTTATCTTATAACTTATATCTGCTCTGAAATAGTACTTATTGAAATAATATTATAATTATTTCAGATTGAAAATTACTTAACGTCTTTAAGAAATACACCAGAAAAATTAATTTTTAAACATTCCACATGACAAAAATGTTATTCGAGTTAATCGTACAAAGATCAAAATTTTAAAAAATTAGAAAAACAGAACAATTATATATATGTCTATATATACCTCATTAAAATATGAAATTTATAAAACTCTAAAAAATCCGAAAGAAGGTTTATATTAAAATTAAAAACTAACCATAAACTTTCAAAACACTTAAATTTTAATATCACAGGTAAAACGACTGGCTGTTTCTCCTTAGTGGGTTGACACACAAGTACTACCTCCACCCCAACTCTAAATATCTTGTTTCTTTTGAAAACACGAGCCAGTTTTGCCTTCAGAAACAAATTGGAAACTTTATTATTTTGAAAAACAATTTAAAAGTATAATTAAGCTGAGAAGTTGATATATAAATACTGTAACATAAATCATTTAAATAAGTAAACAAAATTATAATTTAAAATATAGTAAGAAATTTGTAAGATGAAAACAAACTGTTAAATTATAATAAACATGAATGCAAGACTGCCGGCCTCCGACCGTACGTACAAGAAGAGAAATAAGATGAACAAAAGAACCTTTCTAATTACTTCCAACGGAGCTCCTTATATATATCTATATATATGTATAATTGCCGAAACGTCAGTGAAGGCTTACTGTGGAGACACGAAAAGTTTTGATTTCCGTTTGTCTGTCTGTCTGTCTGTCTGTCTGTCTGTCTGTCTGTTCCGCGATAACAGTCGCAAAAAGCATCCGATCGGCTTGAAATTAATTTGGCATGTTGATGAGGTATTCGGACTTAGCTGTATGGTTTTTGGTTAAATTTGGTTTATTCGTTCGGGAAATATAGAACATTTTATTTTGCTCTGTAATGCTTTTCAATGGCAAGTCAGACGATTTTCAAATTTTCATTTGTTGAAAGAAATGGCTCATATAAAAAATGGATTTAAATGGTAAATTTTGGATGCTGAAATTTTTAAATAAGAGTAGTAAATTATTCCTATTAGTTTGCAATTTTGTCAAAACATTTGTCAGAGCTTTTAAATTAGGTGTATAACTTATGATGGAATTTTATACATGTGTTCGAATAATATAAAACATTTTATTTTATGAATTTACTTATATTTCATTTTTTTTTTCTTTTAACCGTTGCGTAGCAACTATATCTCATCTAAAAATATCATAAATGTGAAAGTATGTATGGTTTTTTAAGTCAAATCAAAGTTAAAAGGAATGAATTAATGAATGCCTTTGTATAGATATTTGCATATGGATTGATTTAAACGCAGAAATGAAAATAGTATTTATATACTATATAGAATAATATTTTTATTTATGTATTCAACTATTTTGATTATAAAGGAAAAAGTTCGTTATTTTCATACAGAATAAACTGACATTATTCTATTAAACTTTATAAACTTTATTGTTGCCAAAAAAAGGGGGGGGGATAACAATTTCTCCCAAAGAGTTCATTTTAATTTGTAAGATTTTCACGTGCAAAGGGAAAATGCAGCAAATTACAAATAATAAAAAAGATAAATAGGACAGGAATGAATACATATAAACATTTCACACCAAATACCACCTAAAATAATTTTTGTATGGTATTTTCCCACACTACGAAGAAAGATTCCTCGATTTACACGATTTTACTTGGCCTTCCTTTTCTCATTGGTTGCGATTTCATTTTCGCAATTGCGTATATTAATTGGCACAAAATTTTACATTTTTATGACTGAGGTATATGTAAGGCCATACAAATAAGAAATTCCGTATTGTTTCCTATAAAATGTGATAAAGTGTTGGTTAACTATATATGTTTCTATTAAGAGGAGCAGAGCTGCCAAGCCTCCGGCGTTCTGGATACCAGTATTTTAATACAAAAAATGTTACTTTATTTAATTGAAACATTTGCGCGATTTAAAAGAACAACATTTTCTGTAAGGTGTTGTGCAAAAAGCCTGAGACTTGCCATGTCTGGTGGGGAGTGAAATGTTTTATTTAATGCATTTATCTCTATTTTAATGCTACGTGAACAACGTCCCGTGTAACAGCTTGTAGAGTGTAAAATAAATTATTAAAATAATCCCTATTACGAAAAATGAAACAATGAACAACCCCCCTGAAGAAATTTGCTTTATTATATAAAAATTACTAGAATAAGTAGCTCGTGAGAATTTCAGAATATCATTACATAACAACGTGTTTAATTTAACGCTTCTAATGTCTGAAACCATCGAAATGTTTTTTTCTCCTTCTATAAATGTTTGTGTAATTTAAAAGTTTAAATTTTGTTTTTGTAGAAAGATTAATATTAAGCAAAATTTGCTAAAAACAATAAGTTGCAGAGATGACGTTGAGGCTCTTGATCTGCAGATTTACTAGTTGCCGAAACGTCAGTGAAGGCTTACTGTGGAGACACGAAAAGTTTTGATTTCCGTTTGTCTGTCTGTCTGTCTGTTCCGCGATAACTGCCGCAAAAAGCACCCGATCAGCTTGAAATTAATTGGGCATATTCGTGAGATACCCGGACGTAGCTGTATAGTTTTTGGTTAAAGTTGGTTCATTCGTTCGGAAAATATGGAAGATTTTATTTTTTTTTATTATGCTTTTCTACGGCAAGTCAGACGATTTCAAATTTCGATTTGTTGAAGGAAAATGGCACGTTTGATTAATGGATTTAAATGTCAAATTATGGATACTAAAATTCCAAATAAGGGTTTTAAATTATTCCTATTATATTGAAGTTTTATCAATATATCTATCAGATTTTTTTATTTACGTGTATAATGTTTTGAGGACATTTATACATGTATTCCAATAATATAAAGAATTTTTAAATTAATTTTCTTGTTTTACATGATACATATTTCTTTTTTTTTTTCCTTTTCTTCGTTGCCTAGCGACTGTTATTCGTAGCCTATCATTGCGTCAAATATGAATGAAGTTAGTAAATTACGTTAATTTTGTTGCAGGTACTATTAAGAGGCTATCACAAAAAATATTTTATCGCGCCAAATCGATGCAATTTATGCAATTAACAGTGGGCACGATAATGAATTATTTTCCAGTAGATTTATAGATCTCCAGATATGCATATTTTGGGGGGCTTTAAATATGTTATTGCTATCGCATGGATTAGGATGTTTAAACTAATGTTTAACCATGCTATAAGTGAAAAAAAAGTACAGTTAAAGGCATGTAAATCCTTTTTAACACATTCCAACATGGATGAAAAGTATTTATGACTTCAGTTTTTCTATCTGTCGCCTGCCGTGTTTCTCTACGTGCTCTAACTCGCGTAAAAATAGTCGGGATTACATGTAATTGATATACGTTATTAAGGTTTGCCAAAGTATGTTTGGTATTAAAAATGAAGAGTGTAGCATTCATAGCTTAATTACAGGGGCACTCAAAACTATTCCGTTACATTATAGTCTTTGGGAAAAATCGTCTGCGGTGTATTTAAATAATGTTACACAATTTTAAACGTAATGAAATTTATATACTTTATTAAGGTGCACTAGAACCTGGTTACTATAAAATATGTTATGTGTAGCACTTACAGCATGCATACAGGGAACTCAAAAGTATTCATAATATTACAATCTTTGAAGAAAATCCTTTTGTGGCGTTTTTTAATGATGTTACTCTGTTACAAAATAATAAAATTGATATGTATTTTTGAAACATTTTTGTAGTATATGGGGTGCAAAGCATATGTTTTTTTCAGGGTCACACAAAAGTGGTCGATTAAAATGTGGTCTACGGGGGAAAAAAAACTCTTCACAGCTTATTTTAACACATTAGCGACGGGAAACGAGAATTCTCGTTTTTATTCAGAATACATCATTGGCTAAGGGAGTGACTTCTACCTTACAGAAAAGACATTTATATTGTGTTGTCCATATTTTTTATAGATTGTAAAACATTATATATTACATCTGTACATTGAAAGATATTTACTGCTGCATAAACATGAAAAACATATCTCAGAAACCAATTTCCGAGACACTTTCAGAAGAGGGAGGAGCTTCTACTGTTTTTAACCCAGATTTAATTAAATTGCCTGTCGTCAGTGTGTTAATTGTGTTGCACTAATTCAAACATTATGAAATTAAATTACATTACTGTGGTTGACTACAAGAAGCTTGAATATGATTTGTATCGTATTTATCGTTCCTTTATAGGGTCACATAAAAAATTTCGGATACAGTTCTGGTCTATTAGGGATGATTGATGAAGAGCATTTTCGATTATGGTGTGCGTTTTAATGTTAAAGAAATTTGTGCTTAATAAGTAGTGCTTAAATATTGTATAGACCATGTACAGGGATACACAAATGAATTCGTAAGTATAAATGAAAATGAGCGCGAATTGCTTCAGTTTTTTTTTTTTTTTTTTTTTTTTTTGAGTTATGTATTTCCCAGCCCAATTACATATAGTATACTAACAAATGTTTGCAGAATTTAAATAGAACCATATACAGGACTCCGCAGAAACTGGATATATGGTGCACACTATGCATACTAATCCCCGGAAATGTGATATGAACAGTTTTAAGAGGGTTTTTTGTCTGCATTAAATTTAAATGTTATAGACGACGCGTAAAAATCTTCACGTAATATACAGGGCTGTAGAAAAGAATTCATGTACGTTTCCGTCTATTGGTAGAATTTACTAAAGGACATTAACACAATTAATTGATAATTACAAATGTAAATTAAATTACACTACGAAGGGGTTAAGGGGGGCAGAGCCCCCCTGAAGAAATCTACTTTATTATTTAAAAATTACCAGAATAAGTAGCTCATGAGATTTTCAGAATACCATTACATAACAAGGGGTTTAATTTAACGCTTCTAATGTCAGAAACCTTCGAAATATTTTTTCGTTTTATAAATGTTTATGTAATTTCAAAACTTTAAATTTCGTTTTTTGTAGAAAGATTAATATTACTCAAAGGGTGCTAAACACAATGAATTGTAGAGCTGACGTTGAGGCTCCTGATCTGCAGATTTACTAGTATAATATACATGTGCAGGGGTGCGGAATTTCTAGAAAATCTTACCAGCCAATGCTTTATTTCACCAGCCAGTAAAATGCAATGTACAGTTGTTTTATGACAAAATTACGCAACTCAAAAATACTTGATTACTATTACTATAATGCATTTTCATATTTTACTTCCCTATAAATTTAAAAAATATAAACAAGAGATGAAAGTTTAATATAAAATAGAACATAGTAACATGTTTACATCGCAGTAATTAGGAAAGTTGAAAAATATAGCTAACTACTAAAAAAAAAAAAAAAAAAAAGTTTCGGCATATCTCTATAGTTTGCAATTTTCAAAAACTACCTAAAAATTCACTCGCCTGGTTAGAAAATTCACTCGCCAGTGGCAAGTAAAATGATGCATTTCCCTACCCCTCTACATGTATGTATGTATATGTATGTGTTAAAAATCTATAAATATAAATATAGAGTAAAGCAGCTATATAGACTATTTTCTAACAGAAGCTAATGCAAAATTCAATAAAGTTAAACAGAATATCTATTTATTTATTTAAATTCTGTTTGGTTATTACTTTAACTCTGGCACTTTTAGTTTTCCATAGAAATTAGTTTGAAGAATTAAAATATATATATATATATTAGAAGAAATATAGAAATATATTGTAGTAACTCCAGCTTCAGTGCCTGTCTGGTCATTGATAAATTTCAATGCGGAAAAATGTTCAATCATATCTCAGCTGTATTTTCGAAATGTCTCATTTGATATATTTCTTTGAAAAACTCAATACTCTATGGAATTGGATGAAATAAAGACGGTCTCCTTCTACACATTACGTTGATTGAAGGAAGCACAGCGAATGATAAATAGAGATACGTTTTGTAATTTAATTCTGCAATTGATATCTGATGTAAAAAATTTATACTGATATTTTATTGCGATATTTTTGCATTTACCACGTATATTTTTGTTATCTATAATGATTATTTATTAATTAATTCAAATTATATATATTATCGAAATTATTTTTCCAAAACTGTGAGCTATAACACTCATTTTTAAAAAACAGAAATTGATATGTAGTACCTTCAAATATGTGAATATGAAAACACAGTTTATTCTCATAAGTATGATTTGAATTATGCTGAAAACACTACCTGTATTGCAGTATTTTTTTATAGATTAAAATTGAATTTAAGTTAACAGTAAAAAAAATTAATATTTCATAATTCCGAGACTGTTAACTTCCCACTTGATATCCGAAGGTGTAAGATTAACGGTAAATCATTATTTTTCTGTCAAACTTGGTTGTTAGTACAAAGTTTTGTACAATGAGTTTATAAATCCGAAGTCCTGAGCTTATGTTTACTTTCTTCTATCTGTACAAGAAGAAAATGTTGACTGGTGAAGAACTTTGACTTCCAGTTTTCGACGGATTTATACGTTTTAGAAAGTCCTCAATACGATATCACTGTTTTTAGAAAATACTTGTCCGTGAATCTGTCTGTGGGTCTGCCTATTTGTCCATAAGTGTGTCTTTCACTGCGTATTTTCGTATGTGACACAAATATCGTGAGTGCTCTATCTAAAAAAAAAAAAAAAAAAAAGAAAATAAATAAATAAATAAATAAATCTACAGACTTTTATTAAACACCAGATTTAATTAGACCTTGACATCAATTGGTACTGATTTGATTTTGGTGTAAAAATCCCATTATGTGACGCTGCCACACTACATTTTTCACGATTTCCGTCATAGATATACGTCAAGAACGATTAGATTGTCATTTAAGGGGGCTCAGGGTTTGATCGTTACCGAAAAATATGTAAACCGAGCTCTCGCTTCAAGTCCATATAAAAACAGAAGTATTCAATGTAACTAATTTAAACTTTCTGATATTTTTAAGGTATGTTTGTAGTGTTATAAAATTATCAAATTAAGTACTTCAGTGTAACAAAATAAAAAAAAATATATAGGGGACACTAGGGACGGTTGACCATACGGGAGGCTTGACCCACCCATAATTTTTCATATTTAAAAGGATTTCAGAGTTTTATCAATAGGTATCAACCAAAGCTACTGGAATTCTCAAACGACAGTCTTCGTTTCATAGATATAATCGAAATAGGTGTGGAAAAAAATCAATGGGGAGGTGTTTTCAACCTAAAAGTTGTGTTTTTTAGAAATATTTTGTAAGCTTTATTCAGGTAAATTATTTCATATAAATTTAAGTAAGTAGGTTTAAAGTAATGCAGAAGTATTGAGCTTTCATTCCAGGCATAAAGAATGTACAGTAAGTTAGGCTTAACATAACTATGTGCTCTTTTTTTGAAAAGGTCTATGTAGGGACGCTTGACCCAGTCAATGTAAGGGAGGGTTGACCAGATGCTAAAGGTTCCATTAATTTCGCGGTTTTGGTAATATTTTTATTTGGACCATGCATAATGAAAGGTTAATGGTTATATATATAAAATAATGTATATTTATTCGGTAAATCTACAGTAAAATGGTGTCATGGAAAAGAAAATGTTTAAAACTGACTAAAGGTAGATGTGAGAAAATGCTAGAAAATGGGAAAATTGATAGGAACTTTTTTCCATTTAAATATTACTTACAATAAGTAAATAGAAACAGTGGGAAAGACTAGAAAGGATCAAAGCAACAGTCTTAACCCTTTCAGTGGCAGAGGTATGCTTATAAAACGATTTAATTTTAATTCCAAAATGTCACAATGGCACTAGAATTTTGCTAAAATCTTTTCCATTTAATATGTATGTGAAATATAGACTTTTCCTTATTTCCAAATAAATTTGTTCGTAAATTCCGATGTTAGTCAGTTATTTCAACATTTTAATACTGAAATTACTTTGCCCTTTAAAGGTTTAGATCTTGTTAATGATAAGTTAAGTACTCATACGGCTGCAAAAGAACATTGCATCGATCGAAAAACTTTAGGAATGTATGTAGACAAATTTCACCAGGGTGACTACAGTGAGATGAAGCCAAGCTATGTGACATCTAGAGTTGTCACATAGTTGATATTGTAATGTCGAGTGTCCAGAAAATAGGACAAGGAGAAAAAAAAGCGGGACAGTGGCTCCTAAATCCGAACATAATGAAATGAAACACTATGAAAACGGAAAGTTTCTCTAACAGAATACTGCCTCAAATGTTAAAATTTCATTTTCCCTGCTATACAATTATACCTGCTCAGACAAAATCCTGTTTAGAACAAAATTTTTCTTCTCTGACTTGCGATGGCGTCTCAACAGGTTTGTTTAGGCATCATATTTAAAGAAATATTTTTTTATAATAATTAAAGCATGTAGTATAAAGTTATTTTGCATTTTTTAAACTGATTTTATTTTTCTTCACAAATATTGCAATATTAAACAAAGCGGGTCAAGCCTCCCATATAGTGGGTCAACCTTCCCATACGTGGGAGCCTTGACCCATTATTTTTTCAATATTAAAATCAATCATTTTTCAAATTTCTTATATGCTACACTTATGTCGTAATTTTCTTTTGATAACTGATTGTATATCGAATAAAATGATATATAAAACTTTATTCTACGTTCAATATTTAAAAAATAAAAAATAATTTTGTAAAAAGTGGGTCAACCCTCCCTAGTCTCCCCTATATAGCAAAATTTATATAACACAATTTTCGAAAAAAAAAATTAGATGTCATATCACCATCCGTAAGATATTTGAACGTTGAATTGACATAAGAACCTAATTATTGCTTTAAAATGAACAGGAAACTTCCTCTATAGAATGAAGTAAGGATATAACTATCACAGACAGGAAATATTTAAAAAAAAACTCTCAATTTTGAAATTTTAAAAAACCCTAAAAAAATATATATATATTTTTTTAAATACTCAAAATATTAAGCTATCGAAAATATATTAATTCATTCTATGGATAATGATGTTATATGCATGCAAAAAATAAGCTATTCCATCGAGCAGTTTTTTTAATCTTACGGATAGTCGTCAAAAATCAAGTTTTGAGAAATCGCGACTTAAAGTTTCAATTAAAAGGTTGCGGCTATGAAAGTGATTGTTACATAAATGCTTATAACTCCGTTAAAAATGCAGATATTTTTATGCGGTTTTTTACACTGTGTTCAGAATTAATTGAATAATCAAAATAGATACTAAAAAAATCGATTTTTTAAAAAAGTTTTCAGGTCTTGAGCCCCTTTTAACGTTGATTGCAGGCGATTTTATTTATACAGAAAAATGTTCTATGATGGCCACAACTAGTTTAAGCATACTTTGAATGAAAATTCAATTTGCAATACAATGAGTTTTTTCCCTTTTATCCTGTGATTTTTAAAATTGGAGTAATGACGTTCGGAATCATTTTCTCAAGGGGGATAATGTGCATTGTGTTCAGAATTAATTGAATAATCAAAATAGATAATAATTAAAAAAAAATCGATTTTTTGAAAAGTTTTCAAGCCCTGATCCTCTTAACGTTGATTGCAGGCGATTTGATTTATATAGAAGAATGTTCTATGATGGCCACTACTAGTTTAAGCATACTTTGAAAGAAAAAAATAATTTGCAATGCAATGAGTTTTTCCTTTTTATCCTGTGATATTTAGAATTGGAGTAATGACGTTCGAATTCATTTTTCCAAGGGAGCTAATGTGGGAGTATAGTAATGTTTGCTTAGATCAATATTTCAGATTCTCAGGGTTTGTTTTGCTAAGCTGTTTTGTTTAAAGTTAGTTGGTTCAACGTGCAGCATTCTTCCCATTTCAATTTTTCAATGAGCATAGCATTTTTGTACGTTTTCTTAAAATATCTATTATATTTTATATTAAAGAATATGAAACTACTTTGCAGATTTGGTTTTAGTTTTGATTAATTACTTCTGTGTTATAATGAGGTGTATAATCACCATTTAAATATTTAAAAAATTATAATCTTGGTTTTGTCAGTTAGCTGAAACAACATTTCTTGTAGTAACTTTTAAACGATTTTATGTATGCGTATTTTTTCATTAGTTTATCCGTTTATTTATTTGTTTATTTGTTTATTTTTACATTTATACAAAAATGTTCAAATACGACTTTTAATGTAAAGATTATGTAATAATTGTAAAGAATCGGAATACCGCGCTTATTATGATTCATTTTTAAACTGAATGTTACAGTCTAATGCAGTTCTGCATTTAAAAATATGTAATTGATTTAGCTTTCAATTTAAGAAAAGTACGATTTTGCTATTTATTATCAGTTTAATTCTATGTGCTTTCAATGAATCATGAAGCATATTAAGTACTTTTTATTCAATATTTGTACATATAAAATATATAAATACTGTATCTGTAACTTGTTAGACAAAAGGCCAACTAACATTTTTGATTTATGTTTTCCAATGATTTTACACTAGCTTTGGTATAACAGGCAAATGTGGCACTGCCTTTAATACATTCCGTAGTAATCCCCAATGTTTAAGGGGTCTCAGGAGTCTTACTTTTCATTGATGGTGCAATTTAGCAACGTGTCGCATTTAATTTTATTTTACATTCCGTATAGAACAGAAATACATATTTTTTTTGCAACTGACAGCTTAATATCTGTTTTGTGTAGCATAATAATTTCAATGTTCTATAGATATTATTTTACACTTTTTAAAATGTTTAATTTTGCAGAAAGTTTTAAAATTATTTTTTGACTTGCATTCATTGCGCGCAACATTTCTCAAGAACTAATGAAGCAATTTGTACAAAACTTGAAACATTTATTCACTTTGATACAGGAAATAACTTATACCTCAAATTTATTAATATAAATGTATTTAATATTTAAAATTAGCATTTTTTCAACAAAAAATGATTTTTTTTTAAAAATTTTATAAGTTAAATGTATATATTTAAAGAAAATAAAATTTTAATTGCTTTAAATTGAAGTATACGTTCCAAGTACATTAGTTTTACATCATTATCAATAATATTTGAGGCTCTAGAACCAATAGTTTCGCTACAATCTTGCGCGCAGTAGATGCAAGTAAAAATGAAATTTTAATTTTTTTTATAATAAATAAACATTTAAAAAAAATAGTGAAATATCAGTTGTATAATATTGAAATAATTATGCTACATAGAACAGATAGTTAGCAATCAATGGTAAACATTTTATGCATTTGTGTTTTATAGGGAATCAGAAATAAACTTAAATGTGACATGATGCTAAAAAGCACCTTCAGTGAAAAATTAAGACTCCTGGGACCCCTTAACAGCTACCGCTCTTTAATAATCGCCATTTTCCTTTGCTTCACAACTACTTCACACACAACGATCATAGAAATCAATAATAAATACCGATGCCATTCCTTTAATTTGTTTTGCAAAGATTTGTTTTCAGTAGAAACTGGAAGAATTTCAAAAATATCCATGACATTAAATAAGACATTTCTGAAAATATTGTTTTTCTTTCTGCTAAGGTACAGATATGTGAGGATGTATCAATAAGTTTTTGCTCTCACATAGAAATAATTGAGCGAAATTTATGAAATTGCTACATTGTATTAGTCCTTTTCTATATAGTCACCGTGCACAGTAACACATTTCTGCAAACGATATTTCAAAGAGAGGGGGGGGGGATATATTCCAGGAGATACGATAGTAGACCCAAAGGGGGTCATTTTTCTAACTCTTACCGACCCCCAAATGTGACATATTGTTGGAAAGGTCTGTAACCACTTATTCATGCTATGCACTTCCCGAGACTTCCCTCCCAAAGTTGCCCTAAGGGGTGCACTTTTCTAAATTTTGCAGACATCATTCGTGCCCCTCAGGGGCAAATTTGGGGGGAGGGGCTCGAGAGTGCATAACATGAATAAATGGTCACATGCCTTTCCAACAATATGTCACACGTGGGGGTCTGCAAAAGTAAGAAAATACCCCCCTTTGTGTTTACTATCGCGCCTCATGGAATGTATCCTCCCCCTCTTTAAAATAGAAATGTGCAGAAAATGCAGAAAATTGCAGAAATGTGTTACTGTGTACGCTGACTATGCAGAAAAGGACTAATACAATGTAGCAATTTCATAAATTTCACTCAATTATTTCTATGTGAGGGCTAAAACTTACTTATTCACCCTCGTGTAGTTATCAATAAATCATGTAGGGGAGACTAGGGACGGTTGACCATACGGGAGGCTTGACCCACCCATAATTTTTCATATTTAAAAGGATTTCAGAGTTTTATCGATAGGTGTCAACGAAAGCTACTGGAATTTCCAAACGACAGTCTTCGTTTCATAGATATAATCGAAATAGGTGTGGAAAAAATCAATGGGGGGGGGTGGGTGTTTTCAACCTAAAAGTTGTGTTTTTTAGAAATATTTTGTCAGCTTTTTTCAGGTAAATTATTTCATATAAATTTAAGTAAGTAGGTTTAAAGTAATGCAGAAGTATTGAGCTTTCATTCCAGGCATAAAGACTGTACAGTAAGTTAGGCTTAACATAATTATGTGCTCTTTTTTACAAAAGGTCTATGTAGGGACGCTTGACCCAGTCAATGTAAGGGAGGGTTGACCAGATGCTAAAGGCTCCATTAATTGCGCGGTTTTGGTAATATTTTTATTTGGACCGTGCATAATGAAAGGTTAATGGTTATATATATAAAATAATGTAAATTTATTCGGTAAAGCCACAGTAAAATGGTGTCATGGAAAAGAAAATGTTTAAAACTGACTAAAGGTAGATGTGAAAAAAATGCTAGAAAATGGGATAGTTGATAGGAACTTTCTTCCATTTAAATATTACTTACAATAGGTAAATAGAAACAGTGGGAAAGACTAGAAAGGATGAAAGCAACAGTCTTAACCCTTTCAGTGGCAGAGGTATGCTTATAAAACGATTTAATTTTAATTCCAAAATGTCACAATGGCACTAGAATTTTGCTAAAATCTTTTCCATTTAATATGTATGTGAAATATAGAGCTTTCCTTATTTCCAAATAAATTTGTTCGTAAATTCCGATGTTAGTCATTTATTTCAACATTTTAATACTGAAATTACATTGCCCTTTAAAGGTTTAAATCATGTTAATGATAAATTAAGTACTCATACGGCTGCAAAAGAACATTGCATCGATCGAAAAACTTTAGGAAGGTCTGTAGACAAATTTCACCAAGGTGACTACAGTGAGATGAAGCCAAGCTATGTGACATATAGAGTTGTCACATATAGAGTTGACCCATTATTTTTTCATTATTAAAATCAATCATTTTTCAAATTTCTTATATACTACACTTATGTCGTAATTTTCTTTTGATAACTGATTGTATATCGAATAAAATGATATATAAAACTTTATTCTACGTTCAATATTTAAAAAATAAAAAATAATTTTGTAAAAAGTGGGTCAACCCTCCCTAGTCTCCCCTATATAAAAGTTACATATTATAACGCTAAGAATAAATACAGCAAGCAAAATGAAAGAGCATACATTTTTTACGGAGACAAACGTATTACAATCCGGATACTTATCAAACAGGAAATATATGCGACATAAAAAATAATTACAAATGATTATACATAAAAAAGGTATTTAAACTAAAGCTGCGTGTTGAAATGTTATGTTACATTTCCAGAAAAAGAATATTTTATAAACAGGAAGCGCTATTAAAATTATTTTTTTTAAAAAAAACAGGATATATTATTTTCATTTATTTATTTATAAAAATCCACAATTAAAAAATAAAATTAGTCCGATGTGCCAAAAACAAAATCTTTCTTCTTTCTCATACATGTTAATATTTCAAAATGTTGTTACACATGTTATTACTTCAATGTTATAACTTGCATATTACACAAACTTTGATTTTTATAGAAAATTTCTGAATCATTTTATTAATTGGAGTGAAAACGAGTTAATCTCGATCATAATCTATACTCCTATTATAAAGAGGAAAAAATTGTTTATTTGTCGGAGATAAGCTCTGGAACTACCGAACCGATTCCAAAAGTAATGGTATCAAAATGATGGTGTTAGTCCAACTTAGAACATAGGCTATATCTTATGTCGGTGCCACTACCCCAAAGGGGGTGTAGG
Organism: Maratus speciosus; assembly: GCA_963932465.1. Lineage (NCBI taxonomy): Eukaryota > Metazoa > Arthropoda > Arachnida > Araneae > Salticidae > Maratus > Maratus speciosus. Next base: position 501,615,918 of record OZ010786.1, on the reverse strand, counting down.
AGAAAAAAACGTTCTAAAAATGCGATTTTAGCGTTACTGAAAGGCTTAGAAATATGAAATTTTGAATATTAGTTACTTATAAAATATAAATGATGTCTAAGAACAGTTCTTAAAAAATTCGAAATTTAAAAGGGGTGAAAATGCACAAAAAGCGTTCTAAAAAACGTTCTAAATGGTAGTTTCTACACAATCTCAGGAAATACCAAACCGATTTAAAAAGTATTGGTGTCAAAATGATGATGACAACGTTTGCTCCAAGATAGGCTATGTTTTATGTCGGTGCCACTACCCCAAAGGGGGTGTAGGAGCAAAAAACGTTCTAAAAATGCGATTTTAGCGTTACTGAAGGGCCTAGAAATATGAAATTTTGAATATTAGTTACTTATAAGATATAAATGATATCTAAGAACAGTTCTTAAAAAATTCGAAATTTAAAAGGGGGGAAAATGCACAAAAAGCGTTCTAAAAAACGTTCTAAATGGTAGTTTCTACACAATCTCAGGAAATACCAAACCGATTTAAAAAATATTGATGTCAAAATGATGGTGACAACGCTTGCTCCAAGATAGGCTATGTTTTATGTCGGTGTCACCACTACCCCAAAGGGGGTGCAGGAGCAAAAAACGTTCTAAAAATGCGATTTATGTGTTACTGAAGGGCCTAGAAATATGAAATTTGAAATATTAGCTACTTATTAGATATAAAGGATTTCTAAGAACAGTTCGTAAGCAATTCAAAATTTGAAAGTGGTGAAAATGCGCGAAAATCGTTCTAAAAAACGTTCTAAATGGTGGTTTCTACACAATCTCAGGAAATACCAAACCGATTTAAAAAATAATGGTGTCAAAATAAGGGTGTCAAAATGATGGTGACAACGCTTGCTCCAAGATATGCTATGTTTTATGTAGGTGCCACTACCCCAAAGGGGGTGCAGGAGCAATAAACGTTCTAAAAATGCGATTTATGTGTTACTGAAGGGCCTAGAAATATGAAATTTGAAATATTAGCTACTTATTAGATATAAAGGATTTCTAAGAACAGTTCTTAAGCAATTCGAAATTTGAAAGGGGTGAAAATGCGCGAAAATCGTTCTAAAAAACGTTCTAAATGGTGGTTTCTACACAATCTCAGGAAATACCAAACCGATTTAAAAAATAATGGTGTCAAAATGACAGTGACAACCCTCGCTCCAACATAGGCTATGTTTTGTGTCGGTGCCACTACACCAAAGGGGGTGCAGGAGCAAAAAACTTTCTAAAAATTCAATTTTCGCGTTACCGAAGGGCCTAGAAATATGAAATTTTGAATATTAGTTACTTATAAGATATAAATGATATCTAAGAACAGTTCTTAAACAATTCGAAATTTAAAAGGAATGAAAATGCGCGAAAAGCTTTCTAAAACATGTTCTAATGGTGGTTTCTACACAATCTCAGGAAATACCCAATCGATCTAAAAAATAATGGCGTCAAAATTATGGTGAAAACAATTGCTCCTACAAAGGCGATGTTTTATGTCGGTGCCACTACCCCAAAGGGGGTGCAGGAGCAAAAAACGTTCTAAATTGCGGCTTTTGTGTTACGGAAGGGCCTAGAATCGTGAAATTTGGAATGGTAGTTAGTTATAAGATATCAATGATCTCTAAGGACATTTCCTAAAAAAATCGAAATTTAAAAGGGGGTCAAAATGCGCAAAAAGCGTTATAAAAAACTTTCTAAATTGCGATTTCTATGTAATCTCAGGAAGTACTGAACCGATTTGAAATATAATGGTGTAAAAATTATGGTGACAGATCTTGCTCCAGGGTAGGGTATATTTTATATCTGTTTCCACTACCCCAGAGGAGATGCAGGAGCAAAATGCGCGAAAAGCGTTCTAAAAACGTTCTAGATGCCGATTTGTCGGCAATATCTCAGGAAGAATGAATCTGATTTCAAACGTAATGGTAGGAAATTGATGGTGACAGCCTCTGCTCTAACATAGACGCTATTTTATGTCGGTATCACTATCACCAAGACGTTGCAGGAGCAAAAAAGCGTTCTAAATTTCGATTTTTGTGATCGGTAGGGGCTAGCAACTTAAAATTTGGAAAGGTACATATTTATTAGCTATAAATGATCTTTAAGAAGAGTTTCGAAAAAATTGGAAATTTTAAAAGGGGTGAAATTGCGCGAAAAGCGTCCTAAAATCGTTCTAAATTGCGATTTCAACTCAATTTAAGGAAATACCAAAGCTATTTCAAATGAAATGGTTGCAAATCAATGGTGACAGTCCCTGCTATAACATAGGTTATATTTTATGTTGCCGTCACTATCATCTGAGGGTTGCAAAAGCAAAACATGTTCTAATTTGCATTTTTTTGCACAACTGAGGGGTCTAACACTTTGAAGTATGGCATAGTATTTACTTACAAGATGCAACTGCTTTCTAAGAACAGTCGAAAGAAAATTCCAAATTTAAAAAAAAATGAAGTGAGTGAAAAGCGTTATAAATTACAATTTTTAAGCAAACTTATAAATTACCAAACCGATTAAAAAAATAATGATGACAAATTTTGGTGATAGAACCTGCTCAAACATAAGCTATATTTTATGTCTGTTCCACTAACACCAGAGGGTTGCAGGAGCTAAAAACTTTCTAAATTGCGATTTCTGTGATACTGAAAAGGCTAGAAACTTTAAATATGACATGGTAGTTACTTATAAAATATAAATGCCCTCGAAGGAACGTCGAAAATAAATTCGAATTAAAAAGGGGTGAAGCGAAAGGGAGGTGCGAAAAGCATTCTAAAAAAGTTCTAAATTACGATTCTATGCAATTTCAGGGAATATAAACCGATTATAAAAGTAATAGTTGCGAATCAATGGTAACAGTCTCTGATCCTACATCCTACACAGGCTATATTTTATGCCTGTGATTCTGCCACCTGGGGTTCACAGGAACAACAAACGTTCTAAAAAAGGGCTTTAAAATCTTTTTAAATTACGTTTCTGTGGAATATTAGGAAATAACAAACCGATTTCAAAATTAATGTTGGCAAATTAATGGTGACAGTTCCTGTTTCAACATAGCCCTTTATGTTGAGAGAGATGGTAGGACTTGGAATTCGACACGATGGTTAATTTTACGATGTAAGAAAATGGTTTCTAAAAAAATCAAAACTTCAAATGAATGCTGAAATGAGCGTATTAATTGAGCATAAAAGTTTCAAAATATTTTCTAAATTATCATTTATTTAGTTTTATTTCATTTTATTAATTTCAGTCTCATTTCTCCCTAATACAGTGTAATAATGATGTTTAGTCAAACTGTGTTTTAAATAGTAATTTTTAAATTATTCTTAAAAGTAATAAGTACCTTTTAATAAAATAAAATATTACCTTTTAATAAAATAAAAATTTAGTTAGTACCTTTTGATAAAAATTAGACATATAAATATCACTTGGCATATTTGAAATATTACGCGAGCAAAGCCGCGGGGTTTGCTAGTATATTATAAAATCAATATTTTTCGTTATTCTGTTGTACGTTAGCTGCTTCAGAATCGCCGTGTTAGCTAGATGCGAATTGTCCGCTACTGCGTTAACAGCCGATATACAACAGAATCACGAACAATTCAGAAAAATCGCTGTCGCAGCGCTACCTTTCGGGAGATAATCTCCATTTCTATAATATAAGTACATATCACACATTATCTGAAATTGTGTTGTTCACAGTCTTATCGCATATGTTTGTCACATAAATATATATCTATCATTGGATTCAGTGGCATAGTATTTCTATAAATACTTTCACAATGGTAGTATGCAAAGAATATGTACAATATTTAACGGAGGGGGTGTGGATATTGAAATTATAGATTTTTTTCTCATTTTACTCAGAAAAAAAGCAAAGATTTTACTTTGAAAATAATAAAAAAGAAGCACTTATATTAATAAATTCAACAAGTCATAGGAACCACAGTAATTATTTGGGTATCACAGTTTAAATTAGACTTATTAGAGATTTTTTTTCTTGAATATTGCAATTTTCCCCAAACAGTGCAAAATATTTACATAAGCTAGGAAAAGACTTAAATAATCATAAATTAAATCTAATACATTAAATAAAATTGCTTATAAATGTTTTTAAAATTTAAATTTTTGTAATTTTTTTATGTAACAAATAAAGAATTTGTTAAATTATATGCAACTCTTTAAAACTAAAAAATCAGAATAAACACTATATTTAAAAGATTGAAATTCAAAAATATAACTGAGCTAAATATAAATATAGAAGTAAATGACGTATTTTTGCAGTATCATTTAGACTTATTTTTCAACATGCTTTCTTTACGCATTTTAAAATTTATATTTATTATGAATAAGCAACATTGAGAACCTTTTAATATATATTTCAATTTTCCTATCTTACTGCAACTCCAAACATAATAACATAGCAAAACATCACTATATTAGAAGGTCTTCCTGATTTAGTATCTAAAACACTATTGTATTTGCATTTCAAATTCGGTGGCTATCCGCCCTCCTCCCTCCCCCCGAAAAAAGTTAAATATCTTAAGGGGAAATTATCTTCATTTTGGTAAAGGTTTATGAAAATTTGCAATTTTTATATTGCCAGAGCACCCATCACTAAAGTAAAAAATTTTCTTTACATCAGGAAATATCTCTTTTACAAATGATATCACTTCCTTCTGTGTTAAACACACAAGCGTGACATCATGTTGCATATCATAAGACAAAATGTGTATATTGCTTGCTGATAATCTAGTACTGAGAGATTGAGTGTACGTAACAGTTGGATCACGAGTGAAGCTTTTTTTTCCAATGGTAACTTTAAACCTCATCTTGAATAAGAAAAGTAAAATGTTTGGTGAAATTCAACAAAACGATAGCTTTTTCAGGGCCAAAGTTTGCTTTAGTTCCTTTTAGGAAATTAGATTTAGCTTTCGTTATAAAAGAGTGGAATAACATTTTCCAAATATTTTACTTAGCTTGTCAAAATTCATTTAAAGGAACAGTGCTGCTAATACTGGATTGAATACCTAGAGTTACAATCCTCAAGTTTTTTTGAAATTCCTGTTTAAAAAGAGAATACAACTCATGTAGATACACACAATATCAATCGATTTTGTGCATAGTACATTCTTAGCAGTACTAACGAAATTTTTTTTCCAGCCATGATTCTTCAATATTCATTACAATTATAAAACGTTTTAATTAGTTCAATTGTTTCTGGAGCTGTGGCTGTGGCTTTACCTTTTCTTATTCCTGGCATAGAGAAGATTCTCTTTTCTCTCAGAAGTTTTCATGACGGTCTTGCGGCATAATTAGTTACTTCAAATTCATCTATTATTTTCTTTTGAAGCACAAGGGAAAATAGATCACCCTTGTATTATGAGAAACAGCAAATTAATAATAATAAGATTAACAGATTCGAAAACATCTGCCTTTACTGAAATTTCTTATCCTGCCTTTGTGAGATTTTGTTTATACAAGGCAGGTGTAGAAATGTGTTTCATCCTGTATAAATGAACTAGGCTTTGTTAAATATAAGGTTTTTAAACTATATTAAAATATTTAAAATTATTAAAATTATCCAAGATAATAAGATAGAAAGTAAAAAAACAAACAAACAAATAAAGTATTTTAATTCAAACACACATACACACACAGAAAAAAAAAAAACATATTGAAAATGTTATTGGTAAAAAGTCATTATTGCACATACTTATTCTATACCAACAAAATATTTTTTTGTTTACAGTTATATTGTTAAAACAAAGTTAAAGAATTGTTTAAATTAAAAAAAAATGCTTATAATAAAAGAAAATATATGAATGAATAAATAAAGGAAACATAAGGATTATGCATAAAATTTAATGGAGGGGGGATAGACTGCAGTCATAGACTTTTTCCCCCTTTTACTCAGAAGAAAAAAAAACAAAGCTAAAACTTTACTTTGCAAAAGAAAGGAAGAAAGAAACATTGAATAATATATTCAACAAGTCTTAGGAACCACGATAGTTATTCATGTACCGCAGCTAAAATTAGGCAGAGATTTTTTTTTTCTTGATTGGTGCAGTTTTCCAAAACAGGGCAAAATTTTGCATAAGTCATGAAAAAGACATAATTTTTATTTCATAACTAGAAAGCCCAAAGTGTAAACTGTTGTTTAAAACAAAAAGAAATTGCAAATTTTATTTGCCTTTTTGTGTAGAGCTTTTTTCGTAAAGTCACAAAAATTTGTAAAAATCACCATAACTTTCAACTTTGGTTTAATTTTTTGGCCCTAACTATAAAAAATTAATTTTTTTAATATTTTTTTATTAAAATCTGCATCTTTTGATGTACTAACGGTGACATTTTTAAGATGATATACATTTTAGATCCAGAGAAACAATTTTTTGAAAATGGAACTGCAGTCTAAAAATACAGACTCAGAAATGTGCGATTTGAGAAAAATCCAAAAATTGGACCCCCCATATCTCACAAACTATGAGGTCTAGGAAGGAAATTTTTCTGATGTATTCATATCATGATAGAATTAGTATATACACGAAGTTTCATCCAAATCCCTGTCGTTCGGGTTACAAACCATAAAAATTTGGTTGAATTGACATGGAATGAACCTACAGCGAGATGTGTAAAAAAGATTTAATTTCATCCCTATACAATATACATTAACATTAACAATATACATAGGCGAAAGTAAGATTAATCCTTTCGAGGGCGATGTCCTTAAAAAGGGACACTTAATTTTATTTCCAAAACTGACAAACGGCACCAAGAATATTTAATTAAAATATTCCTTTTATAATGTACGTGGAAAAAAGCAAGTTCTTGTTTTCTAATAACTTCAATTATAAATTCTGGTGTCAGTCCATTATTTCACCAATTTATAAACTGAATTACTCCGCGCAGGAAAGTAGTTGGGTGAAACAGGATATCTTAAATCTGACTCAAATTGAACAGTCATATAGCAGGTTATGGTTGAAATACATAGGTCTGGGCAGTCTTAGCAGCTATTATTACATCTCTATACTGGCATTTATGTAATTTATTTTAAAGGTTTTTCTTTATCTTTCTTTGTTTTATTTGTTTTTAGTATTCAAAATTCTTAAATATGAACACATTTGTAGATACTGAAATTTTTCTAATTATTACGTAGAAAAATTTTCAGGACTTATTTCCATCAATGAAAATGATGCAAATCTTTAATACTACTTCTACCTGTGTCAAAAGACAGATTTGCAAAGTTTTGACTTATTTTTATTTTGACCGTAGTTTTTGAATGTAATAAGCAGAAATATAGTATTCCATGTATTAAAAATGAATTGTAGTTTCTTCAATCTAAACATTACAAATGAAAAACCATAAATCGAAATATTTTAAAAGATGTAATTCGACACAGGTAGAAATAGTGTTATAAAGGCAGTTTTACGGCCTCCTTCCTGAGTTATGTTTGAAATTCTGGTTTTAAGAAGGTTTACATGAATTTTTATGATATATATAATGTGATAAAACTATATATGTAGTAGGATGAAGTGCGATACCTTAATTTATTGAAATATTTAAATAAGTAAAGAATGCTAAAATAATACGAACTTGACTTTAATCTCTGGAAGATACTTAATTTTACGATGCGCTATAACTAGCTTTTCAAATACACCAGAATTAATACTTAAAAACAGTACTTTATACAATATCTATAGAAAGTTCCATTAGGCCTAGTAGAGTCAATTGCTTTATTTACCTCTTTCATGTCAGTGTTTCATGAATGATGGAAAAATAAGAGACTCTTGCATTTCTGATTTACAATATCCAAATTCATTGTGTTCGGGACCTTGAATTTTGTTTTGATGTCTTACGCGTTCAAATAGGCAATATCAGAGTTAGTTTATTTGCTGATCAGACACGTCATAAATGAAATAAATGATGCTACCTAAATTGAAATCCTGCATATATATATATATAATAAGAATATACAAAACGTAAGAAAGACAGTTTCTAAAATTAGAACACATTTTTTATCTGATTTCTTATCAATCTACAAATTTTCATCATTCCAAAACATCTTTCTCCATATTTTTAAGTAGCTGATCCGCCAAACATTGACCATACCCTGATAATAGTATTAAATATACCTAAAATCCAAAGTCTTTTAGTTTCATTTTCTGCCACCAGGGGTGCGCACTCTGTTTCAAACAAACCTCTAACTGAACGAAACTCGGTTATTCAACCAGTTTCAAGGTATGATAGTTGAGTGAGTAGGGGTTGAAATTAGAGAAAAATACACTAGGGGCAATTGGGAGGGGGTATTTTAAGTGCTTTTTGACAAATGATTACCAGGGAGATACAAATGTTTTTTTTTTTTTTTTTTTTTTTTTTTTTTTTTTTTTTTTTTTCACAAATGATTAATTATGAATACTGTAATCCGTGTTCCAAAATTTGGACTGATGCCTTAGGCAGGAACATAATTTAAAAATTTGATGAAATTCCTATTCGGGAAAAGGGGTATTCACTAGAGTAATGTAATTTGGGATTATTTTCGAAGAGATATATGTACCAGTAGTTGAGTTATTAAGATAGTGATCAGTTAAGCAAAAACAGATGGAGGGGTAAGGGGAGGGAAAATGTAAGAACTCTTAAATTTTTTTAAATGATTAAGCATAAACAATGATTTTCATAAAAATATTTTTTAGATATGTTTTGAATTATCTCACATAAAAATAACCAATTATGTGCATATTTTAATGTATAGTTAAACAAACCGGATCAGTTTTTTTTTCTTGTTATTTACAACCAGACGATTTTTTTTAACTTTTCCTTTTATACAAGATTTCAAAACCATATTCAGGAACGTTTTGGCCTTTCTCCAGCTTCATGCAATACTAGTGAAAGAAAAGTTTTGGAAAACACGACCTACTTTCTATCTTGACTGACAAGGAAAAGAATAATGTGTAACTTTGTAAAGATTTATTCCATTTATATTTGCAAAATTGTTAAAAACCTTATTATAAAGTATTTCCAAGAAACATTTTATTAAAGATTTTTTTACAAAAGCGTACGTATGCTGACAGAATGAAAAATTTAAAAAACGAACAAAACTGTCAAAGTTCGGCTGTGAATCTCCATTTTTATTATGTTGTATTAACAAAAGAATAAAATGTGTATTTTGAGATTAAATGCAACTTTAAAAGAATAAGTTTTGATGGCAGTATTAGCGTTGAGAGAATACTGAATATAAATAAACGGTCAAGTGCGAATATTATTAGCGTACAGAGGGTTCCGTACAATAACGTATGAATTAGTAAGTGTATTATTTTAAAAAACCGTTGCTGAAAGAATACCAAGACCTTGTAAATAATACACAACTTAGGGTTGGGTATAACTGTATATACTAGAAAAGTATAAATGGATATACCACGAAAGTTCAAAGAGATATGCAACCTAAATAGTGTACCTAAAGTAAAACCCTTGTTTAAAAATTAAACTTAGCATTGTGCTAATCACGCTTCGAAAGGACGTCGCAACGTTGCAACGTCGATTTGTTCCCTGCCACGTTTTTCAAGATAGGGTTTTAACTATCTTTTAAAGTAACGGGGGGGGGGTATTGAGAGAGCACTAAATGCAAACTAGTCGCGAATCCCATAGTATTTATGTGATTAATTCTAATTAAATTAGTCTCTTTTTAAATGTTTGACGTTTATTACTTTTATACTGTTACTGGTCATTGCGTTACGCAAATATATCCTTATTTTTTTTTTTTTTTTATCTAGGCCTTCAAAGCCGATGGAGCACAGAGTACGCTGCCTCTGTCTTTATGTATGTCCAAACCGTCCGTGTCTTTAAGGGTTAATGTATCGGCTAATTAACGACGATTTTTTCGAAAATCATTAACAAGAATGCTTTTATACTTCGGCTACGTAGGTCCCTCCAGCACTGCTGGATGCCCGTAAATCGTAATTTGTGCGTAGCGGAAAAATTTTCAAAAAAGAAAATCTAATAGTTGCGGTAGCAGACCTACCGATTTATGTGAGCGAGAGATGCCAAGCTGGGCAACGTCTTCCTGTCTTAATGGCAGAGCACTGGAGCATTATTCCAGGGGTCCGGGTTAGATTCCCGTATTCGACATTTTTCACTCTGTTGGTTTACGCTTAGTTAGCAGTGTGTTAAGTCACGTCTTTAATATTTAAAATTTCTAATTAAACTAAAGAAATTATGATAAAGAAAGATAAATAAAGAAAAGAAGCATTTTAAAATTTAAAAATAAATAACAATTATTTTTTTCGTGTATTTGAAAGTATTCACAAGTTACTTTTTAAAGTTACAAGAAAATATGCGGATTTCAAATATAGTTTAAATGAACATATTTAAAATAGATATTTTTGTTAAAGTATTAAATGGAAAAGAATCGATTTTACTAAAAACAAAATCTCGCATAAAAATATAATATTCATATTTTACATCTAGCAATCTACATAAAAACATTTATAATTCATATTCTATCCGTTTGTAATACTAAAATATTAAATCCTCAGCTACAATCTCATTAAAGACGAGATTTTCCGAAAAAGCTTTTTAAAGAAATTATCCAATCAATACACATATGAGGCAAACATATTTACTTCAAACTGTTTCACCACCGTACAACTGAAACCGAGTGTTTAGAATACTGGTCTTGTAACACTAAGGTAGCTGGCTCGACTTCCAGGTCAGCAACTTTCATTATATCACCATTTTCTTCAATTGACGTATTTTTTACTTCTTGTAACAGGGAAAAAACGTATGTTCGTCTATTAACGGAAAAATCCTGGTAGCACTGATGCCAGGAAAATTTCCTGGAATTGAAGAAAGTATTTCTGAGAGTGTAGCACCCAGCTTAACACCAGCACTGCATAAAATAATAACTGTTTTGCTCGACATTATCGTGAAAAATAGGACTAGATAAATAGTTCCTTTGACCAATACAAAAGCTGACAATAGAAGGGATTAAACGACCAGAATAGACGCTATTTCATTCTAAACGAAGTAATGATTATTACTTTGGAATTAACATTTAACATATCAGATAGAGAATAAAGACGCAAATAAGGTAAGCAAAGTAATTATTCCTTATAGTTTTTTTTTAAGGGACTAAATAGTGTTTGTATAATGAATAGAACTTTAGAAAAATAATTATTGATATCAATTTTAGCGCTGAAGAAATACTGGATATAAAAACTAAAATTAGACTACAGAATACAGCACAGGTCATTAATACATATTCTTAAATACAAAAATATTCACCAAACATTTTATGCTGTTTCAGTACTATACAGTTTAACATCAACATTGAAAAAAAATTAACCTACAATATAGTGAAAAATAGGATTGAAGATATAGTTTCATTCACCAAGAAAATTGGTGAAAAATGAAGGGATCATCTATTACCAATGTGTATGAGAAAGAAAGTGGTAATAGTAAAATAGATGTATTTTGAGATTAAATGCAACTTTAGAAGAATAATTTTTGATACCAATATGTAACTTCAGAAGAATAATTATTCGTTCCAATACTAGCGCTGAACAAATACTGAATATAAAAGTTCAGATGAACATTAATATAATACAGAATACAGAATAAGTAAATAAAATATAGTCTAAAATAGCAAAAAATTATCAAATATATCATATTGGTTTCAGTAACATGCAGCTTAACATCATCATTGCAACAAAATATGTATATCTACTGTCAAATATAGTGCCAAAAATGATTGGCGATATAATGTTTTTGACAATGGAAATTACTGAGAAAGGGAGGGATTAACCATTACCAATAGGTAATGTTTGAAGAATGATTTTATAAGAACGAAACTGGTATTAAGGAAATAACAGATGCATTTTAAGATTAAAAGTAACTTTAAAAGAACAACTGTTGATGCCAATAATAGAACTAAACAAATACTGAATATAAAAACTGAGATGAGACTTCAGAGATTCATGCAATATAAGTAAATGACGCATAGTCTAAAGTAACAAAACATTCACCGGGCATTTTACACTAAATTCAGTATCATACAGATTAGCATCAACATTGCAAAATAATCTTAAAATAAATTCTATAATACAGTGGAAAATATGACTCGAGTTATAGTTTTTTGACCAATAAAATTGCTTAAAATGTAAAGGATCAACCAATATTAATAAGTATATATAAGAAATCGGTAATAAGAAAATATAAGATGCAACTTAATGAAAGAAAGGAACAATTTTATGTAAAACTTAGAACAAGGTAACACAAAAGAATTAGGTAAGTTGCAACAACATTTTTATAACTTTGCGGATATAAAATTATTTTAGAATACCACAATTTTTAAATATTTGTACTATATTGCTAGGGACAGGTGTGTTTAATATCCTAGCAATGTTTTTCAAAACTGTAAAGCTGACTTACGACCATTATATCAATCGACGAATGCAGCCATTTAAAAAAAGCATAATTAGTTTTAGTCTCATTAAAATATGAATGCTCATTGAATGGGCATTTTGATAGGAAAGATCATCTATATTCAATTCAATAGAAAATAGCCTATATTGATGCTTCTCAAACTTTTTAAAACGATAATTTATTTTCCAATCCACTCCCCAAACTTTAGTATTGTAGTAAATGTGCTTTTTAAAATGCATAAACGTGATACCGAAAAAAATAACTGTTAGCAAAAATCTGTTCTATTAGTAATTATGGATTGCTCATGTGTCTTAAAACATTCAAATATAGTTCTCATGATTTATGGTATATATCTAACGCTAAATTTAATATTTTTCTGAAGTTATATAAGTCCCTGTTATGAAGCATTCAGAAAGGCTTTAGAATTATTACTACATCTTGGATACATTGAAAAAAAAAACTCATTTTTAAAATCTTTTGGTTTTCAAGAATCGAAAAAATAATGGTATATAAAATACAAAAATTTAAATTCCCGTATTATTATTTGTTTGAAAAAACAAAGAAATATTGCGAATTTTCTCTGTAAAATACTTTCGATTATTTGCTTTAAAATCTATGGCCGTAGGCTTTAAATTGTATAAAGGATAGGTACATCTGTTGGACATTCTCACATACTATGTAGCAATGTTTTTCTTATTGATATTCTACACTTAGAGTAAACAAAATATATTTTCTTTTATTCACAGACCTTTTACGATACAATCGCACTAAAGGTGTCATTATTCTCGTAAAAATGTTTCTTTACAATGCGATTTTTATTTGTACCAGACTGCCAAGAAGGGTTACGTGTTTCACGCGTATCTGGGTAAGTGGATTTCTTTATACCCTCGAAACATCCCAACATATGGATGGATTTTAATGAATGAGCTCTCTATCGATTCTTTTTAACAGTTCAATGGATATAGGCTAGGTTTTGTTTTTATAAATTCAAAATGGCGGCCATAAAATGCAAAATGTCGGTAGAGACGAAACAAATTTTTTTACGCACCCTATTGAGTGGTATATCATTGGATAGGTCTTTCAAAATGAAGACGATGTTTCATTGACTATTTTATAGCCAGTAGCTCCGTTTAAATATTATACAACCTGAAAGTTATGTAGGTAGGATCGCTGCACTGTTAAAAATTTGCAGCATTCTGGCAGGTCATTCGACCGTTTTTTTTTTCCGAAAACGGTTACACAACCGTAATTTTAACACTATTCTGACCATATTATTGGCCATTTTATGGTCAAAATATAGTTAAATTACGGTTATGAAACAGTTTTTTCAAAAAACGGTCGAATGACCTGCCAGAATGCTGCAAAATATTTAACAGTGTAGCTTTACTGCAACTCTAACATTCATGGGCATCAATAGGCCTTATCAAAACAGTGTTTATAGATAGGAACTAACAATTAAACACAACTTAAAAGGCATCAATACAAGTAAATAAAAAAAATAGGTAAGTAATATAAAAAATAGTTTTAAATTGATGAAAAAGTTTTAATTAGTTCGCTTTTACGGAGTCGTGTTTTTTGATTTTTTATATTTAATTTTTATTGAAAAAGCGGTCGTCTGCATATTAAAAATTGGATCAAGATGGTGAAACATTGGCGCTGTTTTTAATTTCGTTAATCAGATCAGCTCAGAAAAGTACATAGTTTATGATTTTCGTTAAACATTTCTACAGTTTAATTATGTCATAATTTGAAGATGTAAATAATACGTTCACGTGGCAAACTTTAATTTACATTTCTTCAAGAAATCCGGCAACTTAAAATGTTTGTTTTTATTGGGATACATTCAATGGACCCAGACATGATCTTGGCATTTTTATTTACTTAAAAACATATGAAATTATTAAAATAATTCAAATTGAAAAATACTAAAAAATATCATCTACATCTGTTCTTACATAAACAGAATCAGGATTGACCAAAATATTGGCATGTAAGCTTATAGTTCAAGCTAATCATTATGGTTTGATTTATTACGAAATTTTATTTTTTAACGGATGAAAAGGACCGCATTTTGCTACCGTTTAACAACGTATACGAAATTATAAAACAACAATGGGAAAGATTATTTCAAACATTCTTTTAAATAAAATTTCGGCGATAAGAGTTTGCCATAGTTTATTTTAGACATATCTTTTATTGCACTAAATTGTCACAGGATTTCTTGTATCACTCTATGAAACTATTAGGGGAGACCGGGGCTAGTTGGCTACAGGGGTAAGTAGGCGTAGTCCTCATAAATCGCCAGTTTGTGGATAGATTTCGCAACCAGTCACAGAGTACCTTTCTTCTAACTTTTTATAATCCTCATTGTAGTTTTGCAGCGTTACCTAGGTGCAGTGGACATTTATTACGATTTTTCTGTTTTTTTTTGCACTCATAAGCAATTTTTTGTTGCTTCATTTTTTTTCTAATTTCTAATACTTATTCTTAATAATTGCGATTTAACTTGTGCATTTTTTCTTAGTGTATGATTAACTGTACCTACCTCATATGTTATTTACTTGGATTATTTATGCTTAGATGGTTACGTGTCCCTTTTGTGCAAAAATTTATTATGGGGTTAGTAGGCGCATTGAACACGGGGCAAGTTGGCCCGGTGTCTGGTGTTTGCTGGGAGCTTGAAAAACAGCAAACACCCATAAAAGTGGTTGTATTTCAATATTTTGGGCACACGAAGCTTGCCCAAACGGAGACACTCAATTTTTTATTTGTGACAGCTGTAACTCTGGTGATTATATCGAGTAGGATAGAAATTACTCAATGTTAATGTTTTATTGATTATTTGTATATCTGTATAATTTAGAATTTATATTGTAGGGCGATAACGCATTAAGTTTAAACTTACTGGCAATAATGAAATTGATTTCTCTTAACTGTGTGTCTTATTTGAGTATAATTTAATTTTTTATAAAGAGTGTGCCAACTTACGCCATAGGTATAGGCAACTTGCCCCGTGACGGGGTAGGTTGGCGCACAATTTTTCTTTTACTTTATGCTTCCGCTAAACATAAACTACAAAAGCTACAAACTCAAAACTCCGGGTATATATAGCCCAATGTTCTTTAAAAGTAGAGTTAAAGTTTCATAAAAAAAACTTAAACAAAAGACTAATAAACATCAATAACTAGAAACTATTCCTACTAGCCCCGTTCTCCCCTATAATAAAATCTGTCTTTTTCAATTTCACACCTCCTCCTGCTAAAATATACGCAATGAAACTCACACCAGTTGGACATATGGGTCCGAGGAAGTAATTAATATCTCCGAATATTAAAATTGGACTTTTGTTTGCATTGAATTTGTTTCCGAGACATTAATTTTTCGCAACTTTTAATGAAGTTTCTCTCAAATTGGCAATTAAATAATCCCAATTAAAAAAATAATGAATAAATGTAAATAATGAGATATGGCCTGCTATTCGAAATGTTTAACAAATATCTTTATTTTTGTTTTGTTTCAATATATTTATTAAATGATTCTTATCTTGTATTCACCTGTAAAAAATAAAATGTAAAGAATATCCATATGTCTTATTTTCACATTTATAAAAAAATAATTAAAAAATCTATAAGAATTTAATAGTATTGATCCATCTTAAATATTATTTTACGTTTTTGTATGCAATGTAAATAAGTCGGAAGTTATAGACCATAGAATCTTAAGCAGAGAATCTGAACATGTGTTGGGGGTATAATGAGATCAGAAGTTTCTGTCCCAAGCATTAGCAATCTACACTATAAAAATTGACGACACTCGCCTGGAACAAATTTTATAGAACTATTAATGGTATCTTTTTTAGAAACACAAAAATTTCATATGTTTCATTTCGTATTTTTTTTTTCAACTTAGATGATTTGGTTTGGTTTTTGTCGATTTATTTTAAATTTAATAACTCATTTTTCACTTGGGAAATTATGACTGTTCATGCTGAACTTTTTTACCTTCAGTGACAGTACAAGAACTGTCAGCACATTCTGTGATGTGATTGATAACTTCAAATCCAATATTAGAAATGAAAAGATCACACACTTTATTCTGATGATCAATAGTGTTATCACCTCTAAAACATTTCTACTACATTTTTAAATACTTATAAATTTAGTTGTCTCTAATATAGTACAAAATTTGTTTCTATTATTTTGAATAATTATTGTATTTACTATACAGAGTAATTCAAAATTACAAATACAAACTTTAGGTGTTTGTAAAGCATATCACAAAAAACATTTTTCATAAAATAAATGAGTGTACTGCATGTATTGAATTTCATCAATATATTCATCCGATTTCTTATGTTTATTCTTTAAAAAATCATTTTTCGTATCATTCTTGTCTTTATCTGTTTTTATATTTTGATTCTTAAAAAATAATCTAATCAATTAAAAACTTGTATGTTATATATTGTTTCAAATTAGGAATTGCAAAGATGAGCTATAAATTTTATATATTTTAAAAAACACAAACATTTAATAACTTTTATTTCATTTTTTCTTCAACTGAGTGTTTTCGATGTTTTACTTTAAATCCTGTAACTCATTTTTCTCTTGGGAAATTATAACTGTTCATCATGAACTTTTTCGCTTTCACGGATAATAGAAGAACTGTCAGCACACACTGTGATGTGATTGATAACTTCAGGTACAATATTAGAAATGAGAAGATTATACACTTTGATCCAATGATTAGAGGAAATTTATCCATTTAAAACTTTCTGCTATATTTTCAAACTCTAATAAATTTAGTCCCTTCTAAAAGTCGACATTTTTTTTTCTTTTATTTTGAATAATTATTGTTTTTACTATACAGGTTGATTCAAAATTTCAAGTACAAACGTTAAGGGATAGTAGAAAATATCTCAACAAATGTTTTTCGCATAGGATGATGAGGGTCATATAACTTTTATAGATAAAAAAATACAGGGTGTCTCTTTCCAATCGTAACATAACTATTTTTCATTACATTAACCAAACGTAAGTCTGTATATAGAAACTTTCAAAATTTTCACGTAAAAACTTAAAGGGATTGTAGAGAATACCACAACAAACAATTTTTGCAAAGTAAATCAGAGTGATATACCTTTTATTCGTTAAGAAATACAAGGTGCCTCACTAGAATTACATTACATTAACAAACATACACATTACATTTAAAAAAAATGAACCCAGTATATAGAAACTCTTCACTGAATTATTTTATTTTGTGTTACAATAAAAAGTAAATATGCTTAAAGATACTACTATGTAAAATTTTGATAATGTACAATATCTGGGTAGACGAAACCGTACGTACTGCCAGGTACATTGGGGAATATGGATCGTCTACTTCGGTGCTATTGTGATCGGGATCTTTTTTCTATTGTTATATAGTTCAACTTTCACACAGAATAAAGAACTTTTTTTTCTAGACTATTTTCACTCAATGTTTGCAGAATATGTAATGTACTTTTAAATAAAATTATTTATAAGACAATTAAGACGCAATTAAGCGATTTTTTATGATTTAATTTAGTGAGTTTCCAAGCATGAACCTTTTAAAATTCAACTAAATATAAACAATTTCTTTTAAACAATAATCTAAACTAGCATTAGCAGAAAAATAAAATAAAATATTATAAATTAAAGAGACATTTCAATGTTCCGACAAAAACATACAATTATCCATAGAGAGTTTCTCTTTTCATCTTCCTCACATAATGAAATAAATGCAAAAGGTAAAGTATTTTTTTTTTAAATTATAGCAGCATTTTATTTATC
The DNA here is from genome assembly GCA_963932465.1 of Maratus speciosus. Classification (NCBI taxonomy): domain Eukaryota; kingdom Metazoa; phylum Arthropoda; class Arachnida; order Araneae; family Salticidae; genus Maratus; species Maratus speciosus. The sequence continues at coordinate 501,597,674 of OZ010786.1, read as the reverse complement.
ATTAAATGTTTATCTTGAAACTGAGCACAACCCTATCAAGACATTGTTCCAATGGTCAAATAAAATTAATCGATTTTGACAATGCAGGAATTATCCCCACTAACAAACGAATCCCCACAAAGCCAAGCTTCATGAATCACTGGAAATATTAACAAGAAAAAGCCAAGTCTGCAACGATAATGAATCCTATATTATGCCATGCGCTTGGATCGAATTTCTGAAAACTGTAATTACGTTTCACTAAACATTAAATCGGATTTTATTCAATAGATGACACTAATACCGTGTTTAAAAATGAATCTTGGGAAACTCCCGCTTAAGAAAGTCAGTATTCGTTTTTGAAAATTGTGTAATGTAGATATTATAACGTGTTGGATCCTGCTGGATATTTCCATGATGATGAACAAGATTTTTATTGTTCGAAACTGTTGGAATATATTCGTATTTTATTACTGTGAGTAGTATGTTTTTTTAATTGAAAATTTTTTAATATATTGTATACACTGATTAGCCGTTCTTATTTTTAATTATTTTTATTTATTTTTATTTATTTATGATTTATATTTTGACTGCAGTTCATGTTATTTTTTTCAATATTTAGCGTTGGCGCTGAACTCGATTAAGAAAAATTGACTGCTTTTTTTACGCTTCGTAGAAAGCGCGAGTAAGTTAAATTGATTAAAACTGTTTTTTTTTTGCTTTATTTCTTTTTAAAATTAGAGTAGCGGGAAAGAAAAAAGTGAAACTTTATTTTAACTATATTTTTATGTTTTCTAAATCGATTTCTCCTCGCACAGTCATAAATTAATTAATACTAAGCTCATTAATTTATAAAAGAGTATATATATATATTAAACAAGTCTTTACATTTTTTAAAATAGTCTTTACATTTTATTTATAATTTATTTTCTAATTTTAGTCATTAACCCTTTATCTACTGACGGTACTCATATGTACCACTAAAATTACTTGTTATAAAATTCATTTAATACATCGATTATTTGTAATACAGTTTAGAATGAGCTATAGATACATTACTTTATATTTTTCCAACAGCATTTTTGGTTATACCAAATAAAAGTATTTTTAAAAGGATGATTTCTGTTGTCTTTGCGTCTTTTCAGCTTTCTTGGCGTTGGGGAAGAGGGGGTGGGGTCAATTCATAATATTTCTATTATAAGAACATTATATTTGTACATTCCCTAATTCTACTAAATACTAAAACAAAGATTTAAAATAAAAGATTTGAGTGGGATTATAAATATTGCACAAAATCCATATAAATTCAAATTTAATTAATCTTTCTAAATCCTCCAATCCGTCTAAAATCCTTCTAAAATTTATTAAATGATTATTTAAATCTTCTAATGCAGTTTAAACAATTCATTAAAAATGCTTTAGAAGATAAAATTTTCATGAATTCATAATTCAGTACATTAAGGGATAAGATGCTTCCTTATTTTATTTTCACACATATCTGTCCTACTTTGCCGAGCGTGCATTTTTGCATTAAGCATTAAATTTATTTCAAGCATTTTCACTTTGTATACAATTGTAAGAGTTATTTAGAATATTTGGCTATTTATCCCCTGTAGTGGGCTAATAGAAATATACCTTAAATTAATGTATTAATTTATAATTAAGTTTTAAAACCTTCTATATATATAAACAAAAAGTTTTGATTTGGAAATGGACCAATAAAAAATCTGCGTTGATACCGTGAAATGGTTCTGATTGGTCAGAGCTTTATGACGCTATAAGGGAGGTTACCAATGGGGGATCCGTCTCTCTGTCGCCAAAAGTGACGCCAACTTGGCACTATTTCAGTATTTTGCCAAAATTAAGGGTACATTTCCGTTATACGGACAGCATGCCATAATGTATGCTAATGCGCCAATTATTTCAGCCCTCATCGTGAAAAGGATTTTTCTTGTAAACCATGCGAAACATTGTGATTTGTTATTTATGAAACGTGAATTACCTAAATGATTAGTATTTAACATTAACCTTGGAAAGCTTTTTAATTTGCTATTATTCGAAATAAAAATGCCTTTTTTTAAATAAAATTATAATTTACTTTTACTGCTGACGCTGAGATGGATTTTACCATTTGTCAATTACCAGATGATGAGAAAGTTGAGATAAAACTGTTTCAGGAATTTGGAATTCTGCATAATAAAAGGTTGTGTTATAACAACAAATAAAACAACCATAAAATGAAATTATGGATGAGTTCTGGAAATCCGAAATGGAGATGTAGCTTAAGATCATGCGAAGAAAGCGTAGGAATACGACAAAAAACATGATTTGAAGGATCACGGTTGTCTTATCTTAATGCTTTGAGGTTTATATATTTATGGTGCCAAGAGTTGACATCGATTGAGCTTTGTGAGCTGCAACTTGATATGAACCACAACACAACAGTGGACTGGAATAGTTATTTTAGAGAAGTTTGTGCAAATGCTTTATGTTCACGACCAAATAGAAAAATCGGTAGACCTAATACAATTATAGAAGCAGATGATAGTCTTTTTACCAGAAGAAAAAGCAACGTAGGGCGTGTTCGTCTTCCTCAATGGGTGTTAGATGGTTTATGCCGTGAAACACGAGGATGTTTCCTTACTCCTATTTCCGATCGCACAGCAGAAACTTTAATGGCGGCAATAGAAAACAATGTAGCTGATGGAAGTATTATTTATACAGATTACTGGAAAGGATATAAAACAGATGAACTGCGAAGTGCTGGTTGTGATCATTTCACAGTAAATCACAAATACAATTTTGTCGGCTGTTAATACTGGATGTCATACTCAAAATGTTGAGAGATTATGGGGCATCGCAAAATGGCGCAACAAAAGACATCAGGGAACAGTTCGTCATCATTTAGAGTCGTATCTCATAGAGTTTATGTGGCGACGTCTTCATTCAAAAAATGAAATGTTTACTGCAATGCTAGAAGATATGACACAGATGTCATATTCGCCCCATATTGGCGCGATTATTTCCTGACGCCAATGTCATATACGCAACGGGTAGTTAACTGGCGCCAAAGTGTCGTTATTTTGCTTGATGTGGTAACCCGGATTATGTTGTGGCACAGATGTCATATACGCCCCATATTGGCGCGATTTTTTTCCGATGCCGATTTGGCGAAAATATCAACAGCATAAACAGCAACATCCGGGTTACCATATCAAGCAAAATAACGACACTTTGGCGCCAGTTAAATACCCGTTGCGTATATGACATTGGCGTCAGAAAAATATCGCGCCAATGATATCTGTACCTATGTTGTTTATGCTGTTGATGTTTTCGCCAAATTGGCAACCGAAAAAAAAATCACGCCAATATGGGGCGAATATGACATCTGTGCCAAAGAGATTTGTAAATTTATGGCAGCAGTTTAATATGATTTTTTTATTTTATTACTTTATTGTATAACAGTTATTTGTTCACTTATTTAAATTATATATTTGTGATTTAATAAAATAGTTCGTAAAATTCTGTAATTTTCAAATGTTATATTTTTAAAATGCTCACTATACTATCGACAATGTTTTTCTTTTATTTTTCAAATGTTTCAATTCACGTGATTTTCATTTTGCGCCAACTATTGCGCTTGGCGACAATGCTGTCCGTATAACGGAAAAGTACCAAAAAGCATAGCCAACCATGATATATACGGCCCACGCATTTCGCCGAAAACCGTCGAAAAAGTGAAGTCGGATTCAGCTTCAAACCCTGAACCAAAACATCACAACGTGCTCTTTATTTTTTACATTTATACCCTGCCCAGATAGCGGCTTGTTTCTCATCGTCGAAGTTTCAGAATCATTGATCGTATTTTCAGAATAATAAATTAAATACTTATATTCTTCAATTTCCTTCGATTTAAAAGGATATTTTACACAGCTTGTAGTATTTTAGTGTTCACATACTTTTAAGATTAGCTAAATTACTTATTGTTTACTTGATCGTTTGGTTCATTCTGTTATTCTTTTTTGAATGTCCCGTATTTACATAAAAATAGCTTGTGTTTCATAAACACGTTTTAAAATTAAAATTTGGTTTTTTATCAAACTACAGTTCTCATAACTGGCTTGAAGCAGTTATTTTTGACGAATTTATTGCTACCCGTAAAATGTTTGTGTTTGATATCGTCCGAACAAAATAATAATAATAAGATAAAAAAAAAAAGACGATCTTCCTTAAACATTAAATATTCTTATTTTTAATCATAGAAAGAAATGGTGATCGCAGATTTAAATATCGTTGCAATATTTTATGTTATCCAAGCAATTTTGATTAAATCATGTAAGTGTATTTGTTACTTAATAAATTATATTTATTAATTATTACAAGGAATTGTATGAGTACTTCAATATATTTAAAAGAAATTCCATTAGTTTTATTGTTTCAGTAGTGAAGATAGCAAATAAATTTGTGACATTGATGTTTTTAGACTATGCATGTTTTTATTTATTGGGGTGAATCGTAGCATACGCTACTTCTCCCCAACCTGATGATAAATGCGCCAAAGTGGCAACCTTGGTATTTAGTATTAACTTGGTATTAAGTAGCAACCTTGGAAGTATTCTCCGGTCGCACCATTTATTATTCCGATAATTGTTAAAATAATAATGTTTTTTTTTTTTTTTTTTTTTTTTTTTTTTTTTTTTTAATGATTAGAGTTAATATTTTTATTAAACTCTTTTGAATCATATCTATACGGGGAAAAAAATGTAAACACATTGGAATTCCCTGAACCCTGCCCAGCGCGGTTTGATTGGTTCTCGTCGTTGAAGTTACGGTCTTAGACAAATTTTTGTTTTGGGCAGCGTATCAGAATCCTCTGGCGAGCAACTTCATACATTAAACGCAAATCGGTCTGCCCGTAGTAGTATCTAAGTATGCCTCGCAAAAAGTAATGCTTTGGAACTGGAACAATGAAAATCTGCGTAGATACCGTGAATACAACTGATTGGTCAGAGCTTTATGACGCTATAAGGGAGGTTACCAAGGGGATACCCATCTCTCTGTCACCAAAAGTGACGCCAACTTCGCGCTATTTCCAATATTTCGCCAAATTTCCATAGACTCCCATTGAAATACAATAAGGTTTACTAGCATGCAGGAAATCAACAAATTGAGATATTTCAATGCTACAAAAACTAATATTAGCTTATGAATAGAGCTTAATTGAACTATTTACGTTATTTTTAAGCACAAGCAATAATCTGGGGTTGGCTAGAAAATAGGAATTGCTTCGCTATAGCGAATGGAATAGCTAAGCGATTACGAAGGGGTTGGTGAGCGTAGCGAGCAGGGGGCGGTGCCCCCCTAATATAATAAAATATTGTACTGTCATCGGAAACGCACCTGTGTTTGTAATTTTCATGTATTTAGTAAATCGAGACGATAATACAAATTTGATTACAGAATTCCAGCTTCATTAGTTATGAAAATACGTTGCAAATTAACACCTTGTAAGAATATACTAATTTCAAAATGCGTAAATTAAAACTTTAAAACCAGTAAAAATATACGTTTATTTCGACTGTTGACATGTTTCGATTCACCCCGAGTCATTTTCAAAACAAAAAAATAAAACTATTCTAAATTTTCAGGGTCTAAAAAAATAAATTTAAGTATAGAAAAAAGGAGCAATAGTTGATATTAAATGTAATAGAAAAACCGCAGCCCTAGCTAGATTTTATTAATTAGAACCATCCAACTAAATTTCAATAAAATTAAAATAACCATTTGTCAATTACCAGATGATGAGAAAGTTGAGATAAAACTGTTTCAGGAATTTGGAATTCTGCATAATAAAAGGTTGTGTTATAACAACAAATAAAACAACCATAAAATGAAATTATGGATGAGTTCTGGAAGTCCGAAATGGAGATGTAGCTTAAGATCATGCGAAGAAAGCGTAGGAATACGACAAAAAACATGATTTGAAGGATCACGGTTGTCTTATCTTAATGCTTTGAGGTTTATATATTTATGGTGCCAAGAGTTGACATCGATTGAGCTTTGTGAGCTGCAACTTGATATGAACCACAACACAACAGTGGACTGGAATAGTTATTTTAGAGAAGTTTGTGCAAATGCTTTATGTTCACGACCAAATAGAAAAATCGGTAGACCTAATACAATTATAGAAGCAGATGAAAGTCTTTTTACCAGAAGAAAAAGCAACGTAGGGCGTGTTCGTCTTCCTCAATGGGTGTTAGATGGTTTATGCCGTGAAACACGAGGATGTTTCCTTACTCCTATTTCCGATCGCACAGCAGAAACTTTAATGGCGGCAATAGAAAACAATGTACCTGATGGAAGTATTATTTATACAGATTACTGGAAAGGATATAAAACAGATGAACTGCGAAGTGCTGGTTGTGATCATTTCACAGTAAATCACAAATACAATTTTGTCGGCTGTTAATACTGGATGTCATACTCAAAATGTTGAGAGATTATGGGGCATCGCAAAATGGCGCAACAAAAGACATCAGGGAACAGTTCGTCATCATTTAGAGTCGTATCTCATAGAGTTTATGTGGCGACGTCTTCATTCAAAAAATGAAATGTTTACTGCAATGCTAGAAGATATGACACAGATGTCATATTCGCCCCATATTGGCGCGATTATTTCCTGACGCCAATGTCATATACGCAACGGGTAGTTAACTGGCGCCAAAGTGTCGTTATTTTGCTTGATGTGGTAACCCGGATTATGTTGTGGCACAGATGTCATATACGCCCCATATTGGCGCGATTTTTTTCCGATGCCGATTTGGCGAAAATATCAACAGCATAAACAGCAACATCCGGGTTACCATATCAAGCAAAATAACGACACTTTGGCGCCAGTTAAATACCCGTTGCGTATATGACATTGGCGTCAGAAAAATATCGCGCCAATGATATCTGTACCTATGTTGTTTATGCTGTTGATGTTTTCGCCAAATTGGCAACCGAAAAAAAAATCACGCCAATATGGGGCGAATATGACATCTGTGCCAAAGAGATTTGTAAATTTATGGCAGCAGTTTAATATGATTTTTTTATTTTATTACTTTATTGTATAACAGTTATTTGTTCACTTATTTAAATTATATATTTGTGATTTAATAAAATAGTTCGTAAAATTCTGTAATTTTCAAATGTTATATTTTTAAAATGCTCACTATACTATCGACAATGTTTTTCTTTTATTTTTCAAATGTTTCAATTCACGTGATTTTCATTTTGCGCCAACTATTGCGCTTGGCGACAATGCTGTCCGTATAACGGAAAAGTACCAAAAAGCATAGCCAACCATGATATATACGGCCCACGCATTTCGCCGAAAACCGTCGAAAAAGTGAAGTCGGATTCAGCTTCAAACCCTGAACCAAAGCATCACAACGTGCTCTTTATTTTTTACATTTATACCCTGCCCAGATAGCGGCTTGTTTCTCATCGTCGAAGTTTCAGAATCATTGATCGTATTTTCAGAATAATAAATTAAATACTTATATTCTTCAATTTCCTTCGATTTAAAAGGATATTTTACACAGCTTGTAGTATTTTAGTGTTCACATACTTTTAAGATTAGCTAAATTACTTATTGTTTACTTGATCGTTTGGTTCATTCTGTTATTCTTTTTTGAATGTCCCGTATTTACATAAAAATAGCTTGTGTTTCATAAACACGTTTTAAAATTAAAATTTGGTTTTTATCAAACTACAGTTCTCATAACTGGCTTGAAGCAGTTACTTTTGACGAATTTATTGCTACCCGTAAAATGTTTGTGTTTGATATCGTCCGAACAAAATAATAATAATAATATATAAAAAAAAAAAAGACGATCTTCCTTAAACATTAAATATTCTTATTTTTAATCATAGAAAGAAATGGTGATCGCAGATTTAAATATCGTTGCAATATTTTATGTTATCCAAGCAATTTTGATTAAATCATGTAAGTGTATTTGTTACTTAATAAATTATATTTATTAATTATTACAAGGCATTGTATGAGTACTTCAATATATTTAAAAGAAATTCCATTAGTTTTATTGTTTCAGTAGTGAAGATAGCAAATAAATTTGTGACATTGATGTTTTTAGACTATGCATGTTTTTATTTATTGGGGTGAATCGTAGAATACGCTACTTCTCCCCAACCTGATGATAAATGCGCCAAAGTGGCAACCTTGGTATTTAGTATTAACTTGGTATTAAGTAGCAACCTTGGAAGTATTCTCCGGTCGCACCATTTATTATTCCGATAATTGTTAAAATAATAATGTTTTTTTTTTTTTGTTTTGTTTTTTTTTTTTTTTTTTTTTAATGATTAGAGTTAATTTTTTTATTAAACTCTTTTGAATCATATCTATACGGGGAAAAAAATGTAAACACATTGGAATTCCCTGAACCCTGCCCAGCGCGGTTTGATTGGTTCTCGTCGTTGAAGTTACGGTCAGAGAAAAATTTTTGTTTTGGGCAGCGTATCAGAATCCTCTGGCGAGCAACTTCATACATTAAACGCAAATCGGTCTGCCCGTAGTAGTATCTAAGTATGCCTCGCAAAAAGTAATGCTTTGGAAATGGAACAATGAAAATCTGCGTAGATACCGTGAATACAACTGATTGGTCAGAGCTTTATGACGCTATAAGGGAGGTTACCAAGGGGATACCCATCTCTCTGTCACCAAAAGTGACGCCAACTTCGCGCTATTTCCAGTATTTCGCCAAATTTCCATAGACTCCCATTGAAATACAATAAGGTTTACTAGCATGCAGGAAATCAACAAATTGAGATATTTCAATGCTACAAAAACTAATATTAGCTTATGAATAGAGCTTAATTGAACTATTTACGTTATTTTTAAGCACAAGCAATAATCTGGGGTTGGCTAGAAAATAGGAATTGCTTCGCTATAGCGAATGGAATAGCTAAGCGATTACGAAGGGGTTGGTGAGCGTAGCGAGCAGGGGGCGGTGCCCCCCTAATATAATAAAATATTGTACTGTCATCGGAAACGCACCTGTGTTTGTAATTTTCATGTATTTAGTAAATCGAGACGATAATACAAATTTGATTACAGAATTCCAGCTTCATTAGTTATGAAAATACGTTGCAAATTAACACCTTGTAAGAATATACTAATTTCAAAATGCGTAAATTAAAACTTTAAAACCAGTAAAAATATACGTTTATTTCGACTGTTGACATGTTTCGATTCACCCCGAGTCATTTTCAAAACAAAAAAATAAAACTATTCTAAATTTTCAGGGTCTAAAAAAATAAATTTAAGTATAGAAAAAAGGAGCAATAGTTGATATTAAATGTAATAGAAAAACCGCAGCCCTAGCTAGATTTTATTAATTAGAACCATCCAACTAAATTTCAATAAAATTAAAATAAGTTTCCTCCCTCAGTCTATACTATCCATCCGTTATAAGAGAAGCCACAGAGATTGTAACGCGCACAAAATCGATATGTAACGATGCACTTACCAAAAATATGGCTCGAGATACTCATTGGTTAAGAAAATAAAAATAAAATAAATCTCCAAGTAAAATAAAAAATAACGAGCATAATATGAAAATATACGTGGAAACCTCAACGATGGCGTTTCATAGACCGTGCAAATTTAGAATAGTTTATTTATTTGTTTTGTACAGGACTCAGGGAGAGTCGAAACATGTCAACAGTCGAAATAAATGTGTTTTTAATGGTTTTAAAGTTTTAATTTACACTTTTTTAGTATTTGAAATTAGTATACAAAATTCCATTTTTATATACAAAAAACAGATTGAGTGTAATAAAATAGGGTAAAAATAGTATTTTGTTTAGTAAAAAGAGTGAATGGTTGAATTTCTTCCTTTACATCTTTACGTATATAACGTTTATAAATCAGATTAAGCTACAGGCTGTTTATTGCAATGAAACATGTAATTTTTGTCCAAGTTTGAAACCTTCATTGTTTGAATACATAATTTCTATATTCCATAGAAAAATGTTTATAGAGTAGTTCACGGACAATCTAATATAAATACATGGTGCGTTCACAAAGTTTCAAGACTGGTCCTAGAATACAAAAGTTATTAAACATTTTTGTACAACCAACTAAAATTCTTCGAAATAGGACCTTTGGGCATCCATACACCGCTGCCAGCGTTTTTTCTATTATCCATAGGCTCCCTGGAAGTCTTCGCGCGCAAGGCTGTTAAGTGACCTCGTCGAAGCTAGAATCGTGGATCCCTAGAAACGTGTCCCTTTTAGGTCTTTCTTGATCCGGAGGAATAAAAGAAAAGTCGCTGAGAGCGAGGTCGTGTCTGTAGGGAGGCTTGTGGCAGTATTGCCACGTTAAACTTAGCCAAAACTTTGGCGGCTGCGACCAACGTGTGAGAGGGCGCATTGTGGTGGTGAACAATCCAATCTTCTCTGACGTCTGGGCGGACGCGCCGGGTCAGGTCGGTTTACGCTGGGATGCACCACTATTTGAAGGATAGAGTCCGGCGTGGCCACCCAGACATCAGAGACGATTGTATTGTTCACCATGACGATGCGCCCTCTCACACGCCGCTCGCCGCTGCCGACGTTTTGGCTAAGTTTAACGTGGCAATACTGGCGCAAGTCCACTACAGCACCGACCTTTCTCTCAGCGAATTTTTTGTTCCCCCGATCAAGAAAGACCTGAAAGGGAAGAAATTCGACATGTTTCCAACGATCCAGGCAGCTTCGACGAAGTCCCTTAACAGTCTTGAATAGGAAGACCTCCAGGGAGCCTATCAATAATGAGAAAAACGCTGGCAGCGGTGTGTAGATCCCCAAGGGTAATTTTTCGAAGAATTTTAGTTCGATGTACAAAAATGTATTTTGTATTCTCAGACCAGTCTTGAAACTTTGTGAACAAACCCTGTATATATGTATATGGCATTAAAATTTAATTTGATTTTCAATTAAAAAGAATACATACAGGATTGGTAGAAATGGGTGACCGGAATTTTAAAAACTTATATTATTTTCAATACTGTTATACACATTATAATAAATGATATTCGAAAATAAAGTTTATTTCTCCGTAGATCAACACACAATTGGATTTGCGGGTAACGATGATTTACCCTTTTTTTACATGTCCATTAAGCTCGCTTAATAATTGCACTTGGTTATTACAGTTGACCTAATATTGGCTTAATTACAGTACATAAAGTATCTTTTCTAAAATTGTTTCTCAACGTATAATCATAAATTAATTAATAGTAAGCTACTAATTGGTATTTTTAAATTATTTAATAATTTATAAATAGTTATAATAGTAATAATATAATTTATAATATAATATATAATTTATTTATAATGCACATTACGTATATAATATATGTACTGTAATTTGAATAACACATATATGTAATACTAATTTATAAAATAATTTATAAATGATGAAAATTACTATAGTCTTGAGTTTGATGTAGACCGATATCATAACCGCCTAGTTTTGGTTACCGACACTTCGAGAAAAATGATGAATCAATAGAAAAATTCGATAATTTCATGGATAGTTTTGAAGCATTTTTTGACTACTTATTAATATTCTTATATTATCTTCTGTGTGATTTCTTTTTGTGGCGTTACATCAAATATCATTTGCGGAAACCATCATTATCGGAAACACTAAAAGAACTTAAAGACCATATCAGATCTGCATTAAAAACCCTTGACAATATAAAACTGCAAAACCTGTGGAGCGAACATGATTACAGGTTAGATGCTTGTTGTATTACGGAAGTTCCATACATCGGACATCTGTAATTGGAAGAAAAAAAACTTGGAATTCTTTCTTTTCGCATCTCGCTTATTATAATATGTGATTTGAAAATATAAATTTTTAAAATCCCGCCATTTATTAATGATAACTGTGTATATTCTGCATACCGGACAGTATGTCCTTTAATTCGGTTAACCTGGGTTGTAGTAATTCCTAGGTAGTATTAAATTAATCACTGCTTGTAATTCTCTTTTTTGAAGGAGAATTTGAGTAGTAAAAATATTTGTTGATATCTTTCGATTTGCTAATTTATATTAACGAACGGAAAGCAGAAAAAGAAAGTTTCAGTAAATTTTCCCATTGGAATACTGTATAACTTCATTGTAATAGGATATGGAGAAAAATTAATATCTACATTAAATACATTTTTTTTAACTCTAAGTTATAAAATGGACTTTTTTATATTTATTCTCTTAATTTTTTTTATGAATTTTGTTTCAGAAAAATATTTTTAATCGCCATCATCTTTTGCGATTTTTCAGAATTTTGCGAATGCTTATTAAGGATATTTTATACAAATTCGCAATTTCTTTAAATTCTCAAGAAAGTGTATCACATAATCTGATATAAATATAAATTCTCTAGATACATGCATTCTCTGAATTATTTCCTTACATCTTTTTCTTTTAGTTTCTACAGTCACATTTAATGCTTTTATATAATTTTCATGTTATCTTTCACGTAATAATTTTAATTATTGCGCTATAACGCCCAATACGCAATGTCTTTTGATTACTTTCTTAAACTTTCATTTAAAGGAATTGATATAATGATGGAGCACATATGACATTAAGAATGAAATGGTCTCATAAAGTTTTATGGCAATGGAATTATAGTTTTGAAGATAATACCATTTGATTCAAGAGAGTTTAGTAGAAAGAAATGGTATTAAATTTTATATCGACGTTTATAACTGTGCTATAAAATATATTCTTTTTATTAAATATTTAAAAACCTTTTTGTAGATAAATAAAGTGAGCGTTTGTGAAAAATTTGTGCATTTTTACATTTTAAAAAATGTAATTAGGCTTTTTTAAGGCACTGATTGGTAGTACTTTAGCTTCTGAACGACTAAAAGTATTTTTTAACTCATAGGCCGACACTTATGCAGCGTATAGATTTTAGTCAGTCGCCTAGGAAGAAATTATTTAAAATGAACGTCCATGGTACAAGTACATTAAGGAAAACTAATCATATATGAGGCATTCTCACAATCTTTTGACTTTCAGGAATAAAAGTCTGGTGAAATTACACTTGCTAAAATAACATTTTAATCTGATAGACGAATGCCTTAATGATTCAAAATAAAGAAAAAATGGTCAGCAGTGAATTTTTTTGTTATTTAACTGAGGTTTAACTTGCGAGTTTAATTTTCCTTACCATTTTACTACTAAACCTTTTTATTTTCTTCTAAATTTTTACTTATAATGAATTTGCATAGTACCCACAGGACATTTAAATGAGAAATAAAAATACTGTAGTATTTTTAGTACACAATGTTGGAGTAGCATTGTCATAAAGGGGTGTTCAAGAAGGGATGGTAAGATGAAAAAAAGGGAAGGTATAGGGAGGGACGGTAAGGGGAAAAAAAGGGATAGTCAGGATTGGACGGTAATGAAAATTACCACCTATTTTTAGGTAAATCATGTTAAGACTAAGTGATAGCCACAATGTTTTTAGAAACAGTTTTTTACATTGCACTAAACTAAAAAAAAAATATTTTACCTCGAAAAGTGCAGGAATAAACCTTGGGAACGGTGAGACTAACAAAAAAGCCACAATGTTTGAAATTGATATTTAAATGCTCATTTAAATTCTGCAGTAAATTTCCTGTCAAATAATTTTACCATTCGTTCTCTAGCATACTTCTGTATGAGAAAAAAATTCTGTGGCTGCATCTGAAGTGATTTTCTGAATAATTTTAGAAGAGGGACGGTAAGGAATCTAAAACCCAGGGACACAGTTAAAAAATAATAACAACCATAAAATCTTATGCAGGTAAATTTTTTGCTACATATTTATATAAAACAATAGTCCCAGTTTTCGAAAAAAATTACATCTAAATACTTTTATTAAAACAATTTTATACAGACAGCTCCAGACTTAAAAATCAGCATCAGGGGCATGGGACGGTATTGGAGTTTCCTGGATATTTGGACCCCCAACATCGTCCAAAACTTATTTATCTCGTTAATATTGTTATGCAGTCATGCAATGAGATTTTCTGCAGTAAATGAAATAAAATAAATCACAAGAATATGTACTAAAATAAAAACTATTATTCAGGGACTTAAAAGTCAAAAGAGCGTGAATTCAACATGTGCCAATACCAAAGCTTTCTTCTTTCTCATACATATTAATATTTCAAAAAATACCTTCCAGCTCGGGCTACATGCAGAGGTAGATTTCGATGTTAATTACTAATTTCACAAACAAAAACTCAGTCAATATTAGAGATAAACCCAGTTTAACAATTTTATCTGGTCGCTTTTGACGCATTTTTAATTCATTTTTATGTAAGATATGGTTTTATCAGAATAATATTAAGGAGATATTTAAAAAAAAAAAAAAAAAAAAAATTACACGCGTAACAACTCAAAATTTTTTGAGACATTTTCAGACTCATTTTTAAATGTAAAATCACGAAACTTGCTGTCCTGATTATTTAGAAAGGTTATAACTGACCTGTGTTTTTATTTTCGTTCAGTTAATTAGAACTTGATTTACAAACAATTATTTTCTCACTATGACCCTCTGTTTTTGTTTTTATCACTATCCCTTCCGGAATTTCGGTTCAAAATGCCGATTTTGAAATTTTGTGAAATATATTCTACCTTTATCAAAAAATCGACCACTACAGCACAGTATATAGCTTTTGAATAAGATAACCTGCTAATTGGAATTGTTTGAAAACAAAAATGAATTTAAAAATGAGTCAAAAAATAAACCGTTTGGATCTGAGTACACCCTTAATACGATAATTGTTTCGTCAACCCCTATTTTGTTTAATTTGTTTTTGCTGTAAGAGTCGGTCCTATCAAAATGTAATAGGTATCAGAATGTAATAGGTAGTATTTCTTACGAAATGTACCCAAAAGCTGTTACAAATGTTAGTACTCCAGTATTATTACTTCAGTGCTTTTATTTTTACCCGGCTGCCAATAAGGGTTATGTGTTTCACGCGTATCTAGGTATGTGGATTTATTTATACCCTCGAAACATCCCAACGGCTGGATGGATTTTCATGAACGAGGTCTCTATGGATTTGTCTTAATTATCCAATGGTTATAGTCTAAGTTTTATTTTTATAAATTCAAAATGGCGGTAAAGACGAAAAAATTATTTTACGCACCATATTGAGTGATATATGATTTGATAGGCCTTTCATAATGAAGACAATGTCTCATTGACTATTTTACAGTCAGAATATCCGTTTAAATATTACACAACCTGGAAGTTCTGTAGGTAGGATCTGTAGCTTTACTGCAACTTTAAACTTTATAGGCATCTATAGGCCTCATCAAAATAGTGTTTATAGATAGGAACTAACAACTATACATGGGAACACAACTTAAAAGTCATCAATACGAGTAAATAAAATAAAAAGTTAAATAATATAAAAAATAGTTTCACATTGATGAGAAATAATTAATTAGTTCGCTTTTTACACGGAATTTTGATTTTTTAAATTTATTTTTTATTATCATATTGTTGTGTTTGGAAGACAGGAGGTGAAAGAATATCATTGTAGAGTTATTTTGGATATTGAGATTCCAAATATAATCCAGGAATCATTTTTTTTAGGCTCGATCGTATAGTGTTCATTTAACATTTTGTTGCGGCCACAAAAGACCACATTGACATATCAGTCATTAATTAAAGAAAATCTGAATTTACTTATCATACATTTGTAAATTAAGAATAAAAAATAAAAGGTAAAGACATTACCTGCATTGACCCGAAAGAACAGAAGAATGATGGAGACATTTGCAGAAAGCAAAAAATAAACAAATGAAAAATCTTCCTTGAAAATCTTTTATTTATGAAGCAATTATTTTTGTAGAACATAACGCTTTTATCATAAAATACATCTCTTATTCTTTTAGATGTACTTTCTTTTATGATGGACACATATAAACAAAATTCTTACTAATGAAATTAAAATAACTTTTCCCTTGGGGAGTATGGAGGCACAGGCTTTTAGATGAATTTTTAGCATCACAATTCTACGACTCGAAATGACAGCATAATTTGAATACGAACTTATGCAGCCGATTACACAATGTTAAAGAAATATTCTTGCTCTTTTAATATCTCTTACTGTAGATATGAGATCCGTTTACTATTTCTTTTTGTAGAAGGGGAAGAGGGCCATCCATTCTCTGCGTTCGTTGACAGAACACTTACGCAGGTGCGCGCGAACATAATTTCTTCGCAGAACGGCAAAAGGGGCAGCCATTCTGCATTGAAGTTTCAACTCAACTGCTATTGCTGAATGCGCGCGAGCTCTCCGAACAGAGTAAAGGTGGGGTTGCTATAATCCTTGAAACACGCCAACCTTGGCGGGACGAACATACAAACGCCCTGCGTTGGCATAAAATGCAATGCTAAGGTATATAAAACTGCTTTTAATTAAAGAAAAATTGATAGATTTCACTGAGATGAGATGCCAAATAATAGTAAAGAGTTAAGAATTTTGAAATTACGAATTAAACAGATTTAAATATTATTGGTTAAGGGGTGGAGCTACAAAAGGATGTGACTTCACAAATAGAAAGATATGGAATTTTCCAGATCATTCTTTTACCGGAAGTAAAGATTTCAAAACGATGTTTATGATTTTAAAATGAATGAAATGCTATGCCAGAAAGAAAAAACTTACAGGGGAGAGTTGAAAAAAAAGGGAATTAGAATAATTTTGGAATGCGAATATTAAAATTAAATGAATACAAGATTAATAAAAATATTTTCTAAATGAAATTAAATAAAAATATGGCAGTGGTTCTAAGTAACCACAACATATTACTCCGGCCTCCCCAAAAGAAAATATTGGTAAGATGGAGAAATTTAATAATTTTGACATTGAGCCAATATTTTCTAAACTATATACATATACAACATGCATATAACTTCAAATAATGAGAAACAAAATAAAAATAAAATCGGTTACATTCTTCTGACAAAAGTACACAAAGTCTTTCAAAATCAAGTTGCTAAAAGTTCATTCACTGATATGTGAAATAGCAAATACAACATTGTAAAGTAAAATCAGTGTATATTAAAAGAGTGGGGGGAAATTGTAATAATGTACACATAAACAAATAATATTATATGATACAAATTGACATGCATATTAATGATGACTTTGCATCATTCAGTATAATACAACATTAGTAATAAAACCTTTCTATTTTTAAAGAAAAAGAAAATAGCAATAATTTAAAGTAGTACCTTTAAATCACAATTCTATTTCAAGTCACAGTCTATGAACTACATTTCAATTTTCTTTTTTATCAATTCTTCAATAAATTACTCATCCGAGAATTTTCCATAACAAAAATTCAAAATGTAAGTATATAGTCAAGAGAGAATGTTTACACTCTCATTAAAAATATTTATATATAAATATAGCACTTTTTAAGAAATCAACTTTTCTTAGATGAATCACTAATATCGTGTTATTCTATAACAACAATAATAATACTTTCAAAGAAAATAAATGCAAAGAGAGGATTTTTAAGCTCTCATAATTGTAGTACCACATAACTTTAATAACATTTGTCTTACAAAAAATTATCACACAAAATATTTATACTAAATATTCTCAAATGCTTATTGAATTATGTTTAATTCAAACATCTGTAACAATAAATATGTGATTATTTTTTTTAAATGTAAAATACATAAGTATTTTTGTTTGTAAAGACTTAAAATAATCTTTGGAAATATAAACATGTTACAACATTTTTTCATGTAAAATACATAAGTATTTTTTATGTAAAGACTCAAAATAATCTTTGGAGAGTATACCTTTGGATCCAAAGTACAAAATTTTCATGTACACAAATATTTTTTAAATTTGTGAATTTTCAAACACTTAAAAAAAAAACAATGTATTTTCAACAACTTTACATAATACACCAATAATAACAGTAGGAGTATTAGCATGTACAACTTTCACTATTATTTTTATTTTTAGCTGTTAGAAAGAGGTTAGTTGGTAGAACATGCATGAATTATAATTAAGAACAAAGTAACATTTTTAGTTACTCTAAAAGTCACAATAGGGAAAGGATGACATATGCACTCATATTTTATATCAATAACAATTTACTTTTTAAGATAAATACCATATCAAAATAAAGCAATCAATGACACTTCATTTTCAACTAAAATAATGAATTATAAAACTTTGATTTGATTTTTTTTTAAGAATCTGTCTTAATATTTAAATCAAATACTGAAATTAAAAATTCTGAGTTATTAGCACTTTTTTTTTTTTTTTTTTTTTTTTTTTTTTTTTTTTTTTTTTACAATACATATAAATTCTAAAAGATGAATAAGGTTTTGAAGAAAATATTTCAGTGAGCAACATAGTAAACAAAAACAAGATTTACATACTTTTGCAGGATAACAATTCCACAGTGTCAAGACGAAGGCGACTTAAAAAAAATAAATATAAAAAAAAATACACAAATGCTGCCTGCAGCTTTGGTAGAAGTAAAAAATAAAATAAACAGTCAGTCTTCGTATTTGACAATCCAATCTAGCTAGCATAGATGAGATTTTTTTACAATGGTAAAGGCATCCTAAATAAAATTGAACATTAATTTATATTTTATATTGTTTATGACTGCGAGGACGAAGATCATAATTTTTTTTACTTTGCGTAGATTTATTTAGAACTGTAGTGGAAGTTTTACTACCAGATGCTTGAGAATGCACAGAACTATGTGATTGCGAAGTTGTTTGTTGGCACTTCGAAGTGGTCTGAATTTGAGGAGAATCACAATTAGTAGTATGAGTAGGCATATGTCGTTTCACAGGAGAAGAAGATGCACTATCAACAGTCGTTTGATCATGTGTTGCACTTCTAGATGAATCAGAAGGATGAAGCAATGCTTCATTTCTTTTCTGGAGTTTCAAGATTCTGTTAGTATGAATTAACACAGGTGATGCTTGATTATTATTGCAATCATGAATTTGAATAAGTACAGGTGAAATTATTTTCTTTACCATATAAGGTCCTTGTACTTTTTTATTAAATACACTGGGAAATTTCACATAAACAATATCATCAACTTTGATATTAGCAAATTTTAATTTTTCCCTTGATTTTTGATACACTTTTTGTCTAGAAGACTCGTTATTTTTGTAAGCTTGGTAGTATACTTTTTCAATTACATCCATTAATTTGTGGATTTCATATGCAGTGTTAAGGATTTTCCAGGAAAAATGGGTTTTATAATTGGCATAAATATCATTCACCTCCCTTCCAAAATGAAGAAGATTTGGAGTAAATTTTGTAGCTGGATGAGGTGTAGCGTTGTATATGGACTGGTGAATTTTTAAAGCAGTTGGAACATCAAATCCTTGGGAAGCCATTGTATTGACAGATGACTTTATTTGAGTGTTACATCTCTCACTCAATCCATTAGCCTGTGGATGCGCTACTGTACTGTGCTCTAGCTTTATGCCAAGTTTTTTGTTAAAATAAGAAAACACTAGTGAACTGGGAACCATGATCTGTAAGAGATAACTCGGGTTTTCCATGAGTGGAAATGTAATTCAACAGAGCTTTAGTCACCGACTCAGCATGAATGCTATTCAAGGCATATAATTCAAGATGACGAGAAAAATGGTCGATTACAGTCATAACAAACTGGTGATTTCTCAAAGGACCAAGTAAATCCATCGAAACTTTTTGATTGGGAGCTGTAGGAATAGGTGCTGGAAGATATGGAGCAGTGTTTTTTTTATGATTTTTATTTACTAAACAAATTTCACAAGAGTTGACATAATTAATTGTATCAGAAATTAGAGTTTTCCAAGTGAATCTTTTCTTTAAATTAACAATGGTTTTATGAATACCAGTATGAGTAATATGAGCAATTCTTAAAGCTTTAGCTCTGAGTGAAGATGGTAAAACAGCTCTATGTATTTCAATGTCTTCTGAAGAGAAGTGTCCATTATAACAAAGCAACTCATTACTTGGATTAATGTAATCGCCATTTAAACTTTTAGATTTTTTATTAGATTTAATATCTTCATAAATTTTCTTAATTTGAGGATCTTTTTGTTGTTCAGAAAGGATGGTTTGATCAAAAATTTCTAACAATGGGTCTTCATTACTAACATTATTTATAGATGGAGGGTCACTTTGAAGATGGCAGTTATGATGTTTTTTACCAATTAATCCACATGGATACTGAGAAATTTCATTATGTAGGTCATTTTGATTATCAACGATAGGCAGTACTTCTTGTTCAAAAATGAGATCAGGGTTAGTATGGAGATCTTCAGTAGGAATATGAGGTGTCCTACTTAGAAAATCTGCTAACACATTATCTTTGCCTGGAACATGCTGAAATGTGTAAGAGTATTCGGATAGTTCTAACATCCAACGTGTAGTGATGTCAGCAGGAGATGTTGATTTTTTGTAATTATTGAGAGGTTTAGCATCAGACAAAAGAATGAAAGGTCTGCCGAAAATGTAATATTTAAAAGCCGTTATACCTTTATAAATGGCATAAAGTTCCAGTTTAATGGCTGGGTACTGTTTTTCAGATTGAGATAAAGTTTTGGAGTAATAAGAAATGGGGCGAAGTTCATCTTGAATTTTTTGCATAAGAACAGCTGAAATTGCTGTCTTTGAGGCATCTGTATTCACATAGAAGGTCTCATTCCAATTTGGAAGATTGAGCATGGGTTTATGGAAAAAAATTTCTTGCAATTTATTAAATGCATTTTCTTGTTCAGATTTCCAACAGAATTTATTTTTAGGTTTGGTGATTTCAATAAGAGGAGTAATTAATTTAGCAAAATGAGGTATGATTGACCTGTAAAATGAACATAAACCAATAAAACTCTTTGTCTGCCTTCTAGTTTTTGGCTTTGGAAAAGAAGTAATTTTCAAAATATTGCTTGTAATTGGAAGAATTTTATGATCAGTGAGGTGGAAGCCTAAAAAGTTAATGCTAGTTTGCATAAAAGAACATTTTTCAGGTGAAAGTGTAATGTTGTTGGCAATTAGAGTATCCATGAGTTTTGTGAGTTTTGCAACCATTTCTTCAAACGAATTAGCGCCAACAACTATGTCGTCTTGGTATGCGTAACAAGAGTCAATTTCGGATAATTGAATAACTGAATCAATTAACTGTTGAAAAGTACTTGCAGCCATCTTCAAGCCAAAAACAAGACGAAGGTAGGTAAACATTCCCCATGGAGTGGTAAAACTGAGCTTATCTTGCATCTCTTTAGGAACCGCAATATGCCAGTACGCAGAGGGTAAGTCCAGTGTACTGTAGTATTTAAATTTTGACAATTGTACTAATAGGTTTTGAATGCGAGGTAGAGGATATGAAGAAGGAATAATAATAGAATTTAATAATCGTAGATCTAAAGCCAAACGATATTTTTGAGGTTTTGACATGTCAGTTCTTTTCTTTTTAACTAACAGCATGGGGCAAGCCCAAGAAGAATTTGATCTTTCTATAATGCCAGCATTTAGCATTTGATTAGTCTGGTCAAGAGCTTCTTGCTCTAGTGCCTGTGGCACAGGAAAAGGTAGGGTTTTCACAGGATGAGAATTCATCATTGAAAATTGAGGATTCACTAGATCTGTATGACCCAAAGTGTCTAAGGATTTAGAAAATGCTTGAGCTTTATTGCACAATAATTTTAGTAAACAGTCACTTTCATGTGGGGACAAGTGCTTTAAGTCAAAATCATCTGGTGACAGTTCTTTTATTCGTTTTCTTTTAATTTCCTCAGATGGTAAAATTAAATTACAATATTCAATTTCTGAATCTAAATCAAAGGAATATTTTTCAATATCATTCTCATCTACATTAATGCACTCACCAAGAATTGTATGTTTGTTTAAATGAACATCCACTTTGGATATATTCTGACATACAAGTAAGAATAAATCTTTTTGAATTGAAGATTTAGAATGCAATGATTCATGCAAAATAAGAGCTTTACTTTTGAAAGCAGGCTTAAAATTAAAATATTCAGAAGGGGAATTCAAGTATTTGACATGTAAATAAACAGAAGAATTGGGGGAATCAACTCTCTATTTACAGTTTGTACCATGTTAGAACTCAATAATTTTTCATTACCATTTTTCAAATTGGTGTACTTTTTACCAACATAACTAATGTCATTGTCATCTTCAGATATGACATTTTTGTCATCAGAGGTAATTTTGGTATTGGTATTAGAAATATTATTTATAACATTAGGATAATCAAAGTTTGAGGAAACTGAGTAAAAACTTGAGCATGACCTTCTAAATTCCGAATATTGAGATTAGCATTCTTAAAAGAATTATCATAATTCATAGCAGTATTACCAACACTATTCGTAAACAAACCATTATTTGGAAAACTGTAATTATAAGGATATTTTTCATAATTATTTACCAAATGCAAATAATTATCACCAAAATTTCCATTCACACTATCAAAATAAGTACCATTGTTTGTGTTAACTGACATAGAATTTTCCTAAATAGGCACTTTATTGGTGTCAAAAGAATATGGCACAGATATATTGTCATTATTATTATACTGAGAATTCAAATAAAAACTGCTAGAAGACTTTTTTTGAACGTTAAAAGCTATATG
Source organism: Maratus speciosus (assembly GCA_963932465.1). Taxonomy (NCBI): domain Eukaryota; kingdom Metazoa; phylum Arthropoda; class Arachnida; order Araneae; family Salticidae; genus Maratus; species Maratus speciosus. The sequence goes on along the minus strand of OZ010786.1, from coordinate 501,574,997 downwards.
TTTATCTTTAATTAATATAGACTTAAAAGTTGGAGAGATGGTCATAGAATGTTTGTTTATAAACTCAAAACCAAGTATGGCTTCAAAATTAACATTCTTTATATCAGTAAGGTAAAAGACATGAAGAAAAAAGAATTTGTCTATTTTGAATGCAATCTCGATACATCCTTTAAAGAAAACTTTAGAGTTTATAGTTGATACAGAAACATTTCTAGATAAATATTTATAATGCAGAACAGCAGGGTCTGTTCATTTTTTGCACCATTGGTGATGTCTGTGTAACAGCACTTGAAAAGGAAGTAGTTGAAGAAGAATTTTTGTCAATCTGACATTCGCTTGAATTGTCACAGGAGTGTACTGACCCTAACGAGTAAGGTTGGGAGGGATGGTGGTCAGTTGGACCAAACTCCCTTACTTGTTTAAATGATAATTTTTATCATCATTTTTATTTTTAGAGAAAGAAGTTAAGTTTGTCTTTCTTTAAGAAGAATTCGAAAGAAAATGGGAGTCTTGAGTGTGATTGTCATTTTGCCTAGAAGAGTCAAGTAGATTTCTAAACTTGTAACATGACTCCATAAGATGGTTAAAACGACCACAAAAAGCACATTGGATAACATTTTGTTTGCGAAAATACCCTGAAGAGTTTTTCTTGTGAGAAAACTTGTCAAACTTTGGCCGAAAGAAAGATCGTTTTTGATCTGGCTTATGCTGAATAAAGTTTGTTTTATTTCTAGAAGCCACGTTATGTCTAACTGGTGAGGGAGAGTAAGTTACACGCTTTTTTTAACAACAGTTCTATGTCTAGGAGAATGTCCATTGTGAGATTCAGATGGCGAGAATGCTATTTGCGTATTTTTATAGACTCTGTCCTTTTTATGTCTGATAGGAGCTTGTTCAACAAAACTATCAGAAAATTTTGAACATTCACCATTATTTTCATTATTCAGAGAATAAACTTGGTCATAATGTTGATTAGATTTTTGAGTAGGTGGTGAATCATAGATATCTTGTAAAAATTGTGCTCGTTCAAGAGCTAACTCAAATGTGGAAATGTTTTCTTCTAGAATTTTCCTTTTAATTTGCTTAGGTAAAGCTTGAATAAAATGAGTAAATTTCAAAGAATCTAGAGCAGCTGGATCTAACTTAGGATAAGCAAGTCGAAGCTGTTTAGCCAGACGATATGAAAAATTTTTAACTGACTCATTAGAATCCAATTTTAAATTTTGAAGAGACTTCCAAGTGTCAGATTTTTTAGTTGGCAGAAAATAGTTAATAAATTCTTTGCAAATGGATTGAAGGTTAGAATTTTTTGAAATGAAATTGTGTTTCGAGAAAGAAATGTAATGCAGTACCCTGTAATTTTGACTTGAAAAGAGCAAAAAGTTCTTTTTCAGAGTAATTATTTAATTCCTTCAAATCTGATAACTGGTCGAAGAAAAATTCGACTGTCTGAGGATTTCCATCGAATGGTTGAATACAAAGTTTAAGTTTGCTTTTGGAGGCATGGTGATAAATTTCAAAATAATGTTGAACAAATTTCAAAACAATGTTGAACAAATTTCAAAACAAATCCGAATAAATTTTAAAATAATGTGGTGAAGTAAAAAAAAATTAATCTCATATGAAGTCACCTTTTAAAATGTCAATTCAACAGAATAATGTAATAACTGTTCTCGAAATATCATCAAAACAAAATGGCATCAAAATCAATCATTTACTTATAAGTAAGAATTTTTTTTTAACTCATCTTTTTTTGTAAATAATATCATAAACAATCATTTTCCCCTAATAATAAACTGCAAATATTACAAGAATTCTTTCACTTTTTTTTTTTTTTTTTGAAAGATTGTATAAAAATTTAAGGAAGCCACCTTTTCTAAATATCAAATATTTCAATAATACTACACTAAAACAAAAATATAACTTAATAACTCTCATGTCATAAAGGTTTCCAATGGTTCACGGTACCAGGAAAGATAGATGTTGTGTTTGGAAGACAGGAGGTGAAAGAATATCATTGTAGAGTTATTTTGGATATTGAGATTCCAAATATAATCCAGGAATCATTTTTTTTTAGGCTCGATCGTATAGTGTTCATTTAACATTTTGTTGCGGCCACAAAAGACCACATTGACATAACAGTCATTAATTAAAGAAAATCGGAATTTACTTATCATACATTTGTAAATTAAGAATAAAAAATAAAAGGTAAAGACATTACCTGCATTGACCCGAAAGAACAGAAGAATGATGGGGACATTTGCAGAAAGAAAAAAATAAACAAATGAAAAATCTTCCTTGAAAATCTTTTATTTATGAAGGAATTATTTTTGTAGAACATAACGCAATTATCATAAAATACATCTCTTATTCTTTTAGATGTACTTTCTTTTATGATGGACACATATAAACAAAATTCTTACTAATGAAATTAAAATAACTTTTCCCTTGGGGAGTATGGAGGCACAGGCTTTTAGATGAATTTTTAGCATCACAATTCTACGACTCGAAATGACAGCATAATTTGAATACGAACTTATGCAGCCGATTACACAATGTTAAAGAAATATTCTTGCTCTTTTAATATCTCTTACTGTAGATATGAGATCCGTTTACTATTTCTTTTTGTAGAAGGGGAACAGGGCCATCCATTCTCTGCGTTCGTTGACAGAACACTTACGCAGGTGCGCGCGAACATAATTTCTTCGCAGAACGGCAAAAGGGGCAGCCATTCTGCATTGAAGTTTCAACTCAACTGCTAGTGCTGAATGCGCGCGAGCTCTCCGAACAGAGTAAAGGTGGGGTTGCTATAATCCTTGAAACACGCCAACCTTGGCGGGACGAACATACAAACGCCCTGCGTTGGCATAAAATGCAATGCTAAGGTATATAAAACTGCTTTTAATTAAAGAAAAATTGATTGATTTCACTGAGATGAGATGCCAAATAATAGTAAAGAGTTAAGAATTTTGAAATTACGAATTAAACAGACTTAAATATTATTGGTTGAGGGGTGGAGCTACAAAAGGATGTGACTTCACAAATAGAAAGATATGGAATTTTCCAGATCATTCTTTTACCGGAAGTAAAGATTTCAAAATGATGTTTATGATTTTAAAATGAATGAAATGCTATGCCAGAAAGAAAAACTTACAGGGGAGAGTTGAAAAAAAGAGGGAATTAGAATAATTTTGGAATGCGAATATTAAAATTAAATGAATACAAGATTAATAAAAATATTTTCTAAATGAAATTAAATAAAAATATGGCAGTGGTTCTAAGTAACCACAACACATATGTTTCTGCTTCACTTTACTAATCGGAGTACAAATGAATGAACTTCAATTACAATATTTAATAAAATCAATATATTTCTTTATTCTATTTTATATGAGCTGCTTGAAAATCGCCGTGGTAGCTGGATGCGATATGTCCGTCGCTGCATAAAGAGCCAATATATAATAGAACTGTAAGTAAGTAAGTAAGCACCCACCCTGGGAACCCGCTTTTGGCTTATGGTTAGGTGTAACCCCCAAGCCCAGGGCAGGGAAAAGTTTTACTACCTGCGGAAACAAGCCCAGAACCCCAGTCTCCGGGAAAGAACGACCCGCCTGACACGCCGAAGAGAGCACAAGAGGCAAGTGCCGTGTCCCCGGACCACTGGTGAAAATTTATTATTATTTAAGATGGCGATTCTTTACCAATCACAATTGGCTACCCTATTGTTTCAGGGCGAGCCTAGAAATATATTACAATTATGATTTATATGTTTTGGAATTTACGTACTATTTGAAAAAATTTTAAGTATTTACGTTCATCTTTACATTTGATAAGAAATATTTTTTTCCCCTCTTTTTCACCCTTTTAATCAAAAATATTTTTACATATTTACAATATTTCTAGTGGTATTTAAGTTCTTAAAAATAAAACAATCTCAAAAACACCCTTCCATACACCACGTGGACCCATGACATGTCCACCACAGGCAATCAGAAGTGGCAATTATTGAATGTATTTATATTGAATAAAAGAATAATGGCTATTGAGAATATCGTAGTTAGCATAAAGTTTTTCAAGTTGTGCCGGGTCATTAATTATTTTTAGGATGTCCTGAAGGATTGTCGTTTCTGTTCTGTGAAATTTAAACTTCATGAATTTGCAGTTGCCGAAAATGTAATGCATCGGGTCTCCTCGACCACCACATTTACAAAGGTCGTCATCTTTTTTGCCGATATTATAAAGGAAAGACGGGAAGCTGCCGCGGCCTGTTAAAAAGTAAATTGATACTTTATCTTTTGAAATTATTTGGTTCTGAACTCTTGGTACCAGCCCGTGCGTATATCTGCCACCCCCTGAGTGATCCCAGTTGTACTGCCACCTGTCCAGTAATTGGGTTCGAATACATTTTATAAGATAGGACCGAGGCAATTTAACTCCTCGATCCACTGGTAGGTCGCAGTGCTGGGCGGCATCATTCGCCAGCTCATCCGCCAGTTCATTACCCGCTATGCCAATGTGGCCTTTTATCCAAGTAATGTAAAAAATTTTATTTTGATTTTGTTTAATTAAATTATGGATGTAATAAATTGAAGGGTTAGTTGGAAATAAATTGTCTAAGGCTTTAATAGTAGATTGACTGTCACTTAATATTTGGAATTTTGTATAAGGGGAGTTGATGGCCCAATTAATTGCCGAAATTATTGCGTGCAGCTCCGCCTGAAAGATTGAATTTTCTGCTCTCAGTTTGACTGTTTTTTCATAAATTTTAATGTTATGATTGTAGGCTACCATTGCGTATGCTGTGCCAGAGTCCACCTTAGAACCATCTGTGTAAATCGAAATAAGATTAGTTTTTGTGATAATTTTGTCTGTAACTATTAAGTTATTTAAATGAATTTCCGGATTTATTTCATATTTTAGGATTTTATTTTCTATATCATCATTACATATTGATTTGTGTTCTTTAAGTAATAAGTTTTTATTGTGTAAAATATTGTATTTTAGATTTTTATATTCCAGTGTTATTAAGATTGGTGGTATTCCTAATAGGACCTGTAACGTATGTGTTGCAACATTTTTATATGTTTTGGTTATTGACGTGAGACAAGTTCTTTGGATGGATTGGAGAGCGCGTTTACCTTTTATCCTGAGGTCTCCAAACCACACCTCCGAACCATAATCTATAATTTTTTCTAGTACTGTTATGTACCAGGTTCTAAGATAGCCTCTGTCCACCCCCCAAGTAGCCAAGAAGACCCGTTTAATGGATGAGGTTAGCTGTAAAATTTTGTTTTTTATGCTAGTTATGTGCTTGTCCCATTTTAAAGTACTCTGGAATATTATCCCTAAAATTTTTATTTCCTTTAATGGCTTGATGGTATAGTTACCCAATTTAAAGGTTGGTGGACGTTTATCCAAAGTGTTTTTCCCCAACATAATAAAAGTCGTTTTTTCCTTTGAAATCTGTAAATTTAAGTTATTGCAAATATTATAAAAAAGTTTTATTTTTTGGTTGGTTTCGGTCTCTAAGACGAGTCGGCTCCTCGCTTTGACAACCATATTGAAGTCATCGCAAAAAGCATACAGGTCTTCGAATTTACTGTAAAAGTTTATTAAGATTATATTTTCTATGATTAGCCACAGAAGCGGCCCAAGGCACGACCCCTGTGGACAGCCTTGATAAGTTGGTCTTTTAATGTTATTTGATAAATAATTTGTTATTAGTTCTTGTTCGGATAAGAAGCTAAGAAGGATACATTTTAAATATTGGGGAATTGGTAATTCGTTAATTTGTTGACTCAAAGTGACCCAATCGATATTGTCAAACGCCCCTACAATGTCGAATGAGATAATGCTGCAGTATTTATATTTTTCAAGATACGTTTTTGCTTTATGTTTTAATTTGTTTAATAGTTGAATTGTGCTTCTGTTCTCACGGAAGCCATACTGGGCCCCGTGAAGAACATTTAATTTTTCTAAGTAGTGATTAATTCTTCGTTTTAGGATCCTTTCATAGATTTTTCCCAGCATGGGAAGGAGACAAATGGGCCTATAGGAGGAAGGTTGGCGTGGATTTTTATTACGTTTTGCGAAGAAGATCACATTTGCTATTTTCCATGATTTAGGAAAGTAGTTAAGAGTAAGACATTTGTTATATAAGTCACGTATTAGATGTTTAAAATTATTGTATATGTTTTTAATAATAAATGCATCAATTTTATCAAATCCATATAATAGAACTGTGGAGAATCGAGAAAAATCTCGAGACATCGCGGGGAATCACAGCGCCCCGTTGAGGCACATTGTTACCAAATTCCCTTGGGACCTGCTGTCCATAGCCAAAAAAATTACATACACATATTTTGTATAAACATATTTTTCTGTATACCTGACCCCCCAAAGCATGTAAATCCGTCGAAAACCGGAAGACGAAAAGTATTTTGATTACAATGCTTTTTTCTTTAGAAAGAAGAAAATAAAAAATGGTATGTTACCACCAGGAGGTCATATTACAACCAAAATGTTAAGACTAATAAATAGATATGAAACAAGTTCACACTTTTTTAATAGACTCAAAAAATGTATTGCGTAATTTGATAGAAATGTTAAGGGCGTCCGGGGCTAAAAATTCTCAAAAAATCATTTTTTTTATTATTGGCTTTAAAATAAATACTGAATTTTTAGCGTTAAATACCGCAAACCGCATGCTTTTAACTTCATTAGATCCACAGATATAACACCTTTCGCCTTGAGAAGCGATTGAAAATTAAAAAGTATCAATGCATATTTTTCTCTTTATATGAAATTACTTCTCCCACAAAATGTCCTTTTTGTGAAGATTAAATTAATTTTTAAGTAATTTTCAGTTATTTGCATTAAACTTTATTAGAAATATAGATACAAGCAAAGAAAAAGAAGAAAATTGTGTCAGATTGTTGAAATGTAAGTAAAAAAAAACTTTAACATCATTTATCTCAGACTGAAATTTTTGACGATTTGTCAATTTTAAAAGAATATGTCCAATGTTCCTTGCAAGATATAGGTATAAAATTTTCAACAGAGAATTTATGCTATATTTTCAACAAATTGTCTTTAGTATTTTTAATTTTGAGTGATAATTGTGAAAATATGTTAATTAATGCATAACTCACTCATAAAAAAACTTAATTTTTTTACTTAACAATTTTTTTATAAAATTCATAATCAATATTTTAAGAAATTCTGAAAACAAATTAAAATGATCCATTTTCTGTACACAAAAGTGTAAAAATTTTGTAAATCGAGTAAGTACTTCCAGACTATCCAGAGTTATATCAAAAATTAAATATGTTTAAAATTTTTAAATTTAGTTTTTTTATGTTTAAAATCATTCAGATTTTTTTTTACATGCAATATTTTTATTATATTAAAACATATTTAAAAATTTTCAGAACAAAAGCACTATAAATTAAAAAAAATAGAATTTTGAGCCCCGGACCTCCTTAAGTATATAGAAGATGCATGTTTAGACTTAGTTTAGACTTAGATTTAGCTTCCATATTTATTGTTCATAGTGTTGTTTAAATACTTTCGTTTGTTTGTTTGATTGCACAAAATGGATTAATGTAATAAAATGTGTTGGTATATACTGCCTTTTTTTACGACTCTCTTAAAAGTGTTTTTCTAAAATTTCTATATAATAAGAAAACAGATTGAACACAGATGGTGTTCACATTAAGATTCCGATTCATATAAACATACGTTCACATAAAGTTTTATACCCATAGAATTATTGCATTGAAGGTAAGGATCAAGCTAGTATATACGAGGGCAGTTTCATAAGTCCGTGACTTTGAAATGAAAAAACGAATACACATACCAAAATGCATTTTATTTTTCGACACAATCTCATTTCATAATGATACACTTTTTCCAATGATGTTCTAACTTTTTTAATCCTCCCAGAAAATAAGATTTCTCAAACTCCTAAAAATAGGCATTTGTGGCATTAATGATCTCAGAATTTGAAGAAAATCTCTTTCCACCAAGCCATTTTTTTTTTAATTTGAAAAAAGAAGAAAGTCACTGGGGGCCTAGTCAGGAGAGTAGGGTGGATGAAGGAGCCATTCGTATCGTAATTCAATCAATTCAGCGGCTGCCATTGCAAATGAGTGCGCTGGTGCATTGTCGTGATGAAAAAGCGCTTTTTTTCTTGTACAAATGGGGCCACTTTTCTTTCAATTTTGCATAAAAACGATCTAATATATCAGCATAATGCTGTCCGGTGATCGTTTTTCCTTTTTCTAGATAGTCAATGAGGATTACGCCTTCTGAGTCTCAGAAAACTGCGTCCATAATCTTTCCGGCTTATGGAACTGTTTTTGCCTTTTCCGGAGCGCATTCATTAGAAGAAGCCCACTGTTTAGACTGTTCTTTCATTTCTGGTGTGTAGTAATGTATCTATGTTTCATCAACTGTAACAGAATACCGCAAAAATTAGCTTGAATTGCGCTCAAACTTGTCCAAACTTTGAAATGGTTACACCAGTCCGCTTTTGATCCACTGCCAGCAATCGCGGCAGCCACTTGCTAATAACATTTTCATGCAAGATATTGAATACACGTTCATTTTAAATGTTTACCTTCATAGCTGTCTAACGCACTTTCACATGGCTGTCTTTTAGCACGATATCATGGATTTTGTTGACCATTTCTTCAGTCGTGATCTCAATTTGACGTCCAGAACGTTCTGCATCTGTTCTGCTCTTACGGCCACAAAGAAATTCCATAAACCACTTGCGAACCATACCATGTGATGGAACAGAGTCCCTGTAATATTTTTGCAACTTTTCTTCAGTTTCAGTAGTTGTTTTTCCGCTCAAAAAATATTGTTTCATCAAAATACGAAATCCATTTTTCTCCGTAATCAAAACAAATACGCCAATCGTTTGCTTTTGAATCCAATAGAACACAATGTATTTAAAATATCATTGACAAATTGCATGAATGTTGCCACAGATAATAATAAATTGAAAACATAATAATAAGAGTGCAATCAGAGCGCCACCTTTTTTAAATTCACGGAGATATCAAAGTGCCCTCGTATAAAAGAAATAGTATTAAATATAATTTTGACTTTTACAATAAGTTTCTACAAAAGTTACATTATTTTCCTTCAAAATATTATTTTTAAAAAAATATATAAATTTGAAATCATCTTTTAACATATGCATAATGTGTGAGTCTATTCACACTAAGAATCATTATATATTACAATAAAATTTAACCGCAAATATTCAGAAATAGATATCTTCGGATTTTAAAATAAGAGGGCAAGTCAGTAATTAGGTCATAACACTCAATAGAAAAAGGGAAACCAAGATACATACTTAAAAGGCATGTTTATTTCTCTATATAATCATCATTTACTCTATACATAAATTCGAAATTATTATCTTGCAGTTTGACAGTGCTGCCAACTATTGGCATATTTGGAAAAATTTTACTACTAATTTCCGACCTCTGATATCGGTTTGTGACCTACTTAGTGACTTCCCCTCGTATTTACAATTTTTAAGCGTTTGAAATTTAAATGAAATGCATGAATTTTTAAGTGACTTCAGAAGTAAATATTTTCTTATCTAGGCTATTATATATGTAAGTATGAGGAGATGTATCTATGCTTTCAATTTTCTCAAGAAGCATTCAAACAATTTGAAAAAGAAATTCTAGATAATCAGAAGGTTTTATTCTAAAAATAGCTGTCAATTATTGTATTATATATATATATATATATATATATATATATATATATATACAGGAACCTCTGGCTACAACGATATCCCATACAACAATAACTCCCTCTACTACAATAATATTTCGTGGTCCCGACGAATTCGCATATAAACTACTGTTTACCTCCCCTCAATATTGCGATATTCTCTAGAGCAATAAACCTCTGTAAAACGATTTTTATTTTTAAATTTCACCGTTATTTTCTCCCTCTATAACGATATTTTGATTTTCAAATGCTGAAAAAAAAATCTATCATCTTTTGCCATTTTTTCCGTCTATTTTAAAATCAGAAGACTTCGGAACCGGTTCCGAAAGTGAAAGTAACTTAAAAAAAAAACTACAACCAAAATCAAAAGAGTAAACAATAACTTGGTTAGGGATCAACGTCAGCTATCTCAAACAGAAAAAAACAATCATTAAAAAACATTTAAATGCAAGCGAGAAATTTGAAAAGAACGCTCTCGTAGTTTTAAAATTAGGTTGCGAGTTTCTTCAAGCGAGTAGTGCAGATAATGTGATTCATATCACATTGACTTTAAATGGCTCATTTGTAATACTACAACTACCGTAAAATCTGTGAAAAAAATCTGCCTATAACGGAATTCTGTCTCAAATAAAATTGTTGCTAATAAATTTCTTCTAAATATAGATTTTTTTAACTGGTATATACCTTAAAATTAATAAAAAACCTTATTAAATGGACAAAATATCTAGACCCTCGATATAGCAATAAATCCCTCTACAACAATATATTTATTTGGTCTCTAAAATATTGTTATAACGAGGTTTTACTGTATATATATACACGTTCATTTTAAATGTTTACCTTCATAGCTGTCTCACGCACTTTCACATGACAGTCTTTTAGCACGATATCATGGATTTTGTTGACCATTTCTTCAGTCGTTATCTCAATATATATATATATTCTATATATATATATATAGAGAGAGAGAAACGAGTCGAAATTGTTTGTATATGATGGCGTACTGCATGTAAAGCGAAACAATTGCTGGCAACTAGAGTGAAGCGGTGACGGTAAGAGAAAGGCGACTGAAGAGCATTAAAACTAGGTTTGTCGAGAGGATTATGGATAAAAATTTGGAATCCACGTCAAATTGAATTGCAAACTTCTGCAATAGTATTTGCCAAAGTTTGAACTAGACGCTTTCAATCTGAACATACGCCCCGAGCGTATGCCAACATTCTCTTATTCCAACAACATAAAATATATTGAGAGGGAATAACACTAAAGGGTTGTTAGAAAACGCTTTATTGTACCAGTCCACTCTAGCCAAAATACGCCTTTTGAATCACAATAAATAAATAATGGCAACTTTTATGTCATTAGTGTTTTTGTAAGTTGGAAGCAAGCCATATACTTAACCCTTTAGCGGGCGGTGTCCACAAAAAATGATACGTGATTTTAATTCCAAAACTGATAAATGGGTAAATCAGTGTACATGAATATGTGATTAAAATTTTCCTTTTATGAAATACGGTAAAATAAGCAAGTTTTTAATTTCGAATAAATTATTTTGTAAATTCTGGTAACAGTCCATCATTTTACCATTTTACAAACACACTTACTGCGCGCTGGAAAGGGTTAAACGATTTTGTTAAAGTCCTTTTTAATTTTAATTAACAATTGCTTGTTATCTTTAATAGAATTCAACAATTACAAAATAAGTGTAGTGCAACTGGCTGATACATATGACTAAATAGTTAAAATAATGGAGGCATTTTTGTAAAGGGGTTCTAATATTATTGCATCTTATTGGCTGTTTCATTGAAAGAGAAAATATGTTTCAATGTAAAATCTCGGTAAAATCTTTTTACTTATTTAGGACTTTACTTGTGTTAAACACCTATTTTATTACACCTAAAATGTTGAGAATAGAGTGTAAGCATGATAAAAGAAAATATAACAAAAAATTAAATTGTCTATTAGTAGAATTAAACGAAAGTAAAGACACGTCAGAATTTCAGGTATCTCTCTCTATAAGTGGAAAAATATGTTGTTGTGTTTGTTAATATAAATAATTAATAAATTTATAAATACTTTTAATAGAAGCAACAAATGGAATTTACCCGCAGATGAACGAATTGCTTTTAATGCAACCATCTGCGTCTAAAATTCCTTTGATTGCGTTTGTTGTGATGGGAACAGTTCTTATTAATATAGATAAACATGAAAATGCGTCGCTGGCTTCCATTACATTTCTTTATTTGAGCACAACTTAACTAGGTTTTACGTTTTAATTGACAGTGAAAGTATATTTGTGTAGTAAATAACACATAAGAAAAAATATTCTCTATGATTACAATAAAAATAAAACATTCTTCAATAAACATTTCAGTATAAATTTGTCGTTTTCTACAGATTATCATATTTTATCGCCACTGAAAAGTTATTCTCCTAATAGCTTAAACATAGACATAGCCTAAGCTGAAAATGTACTGTTCATCAATGCTTTATTCCAGACTTATAAATATGAAATATTCTATGTTCCTATTACAGAGGGATAATTATTTAATGACAAATAGGTCAAAAAGCATTTCCTAGTTATAATTTTTATTGCTAATTGAATTTAAATTGAGAAAATCAATTTCGGTTGCTAACATTGTAATTGTATCAAAATTTCAGTGAATTCAACATTTCTTTTCGGTGAATATTATCGTTAAATTTAAAGTTACTTTACAAGTTTTTGACATTTTATTGAAAACATCACTAGTGTTAGTATGTAGAACAAAATAATTATAAACCAAAGATTTTATGCACATGTACCAAAATAAAATATTCATTACGATACTTCTGTCCACTGTTAAAATATGTACAAATAATCCAATTGAAAAGAAACTTTTTCGATATATGATACAATACATCAAGAATAAAATACTCTAGAAAAAACCCATAATCTCCCAGAAATATGAAAATAATGACATATTATTTTCCGTATCAATTTCTTCTCTTTTTAGTTGAGCTACCTGTCATTCTGTAACTTCTTATATTTCTGATATTCTGTTATTTTCCAACATTTTCTTGCTGGATTATAGTATAGTTTAAGATATATATCTTTTGAATTTTGCAATAATCTTAAGAGAGCGAAAGGGAATTTGTAGTAGTCAAGAAACATTTGATTAATATTACACTTCTTGGATTGGAAATACAGACATTTTCTAATTCTTGAAAGTAGACATTACATTATCGAAAACTGTCAAGAATGTGAACATGTCTATCTTTTATATGTTTTCTTGCCTGAATTGTTTATGTGTTTATTTGTCTGTGTGAAAGCTATTATATCATTTATCAAGCAGTTTGCTATTAGGAATATTGTATGCTCAAAATTAATTGACAATCTATTATTGAACTATATTAGGTTGGTTGCATTATCGTTATAAATTCTGGTAATTGATATAAGTGTACATATGAAATCTTTTTCCGCAGAATAAAAACATTATCGACAACACAAACTTAAATATCCAGTAATATGCGAATGGAACGTTTCAAAAAAGCGAAGAATAATTTAATATATGAAGGGAAAACTATAAACAATTTTAACGACAGAAAAAAAAATCTAGCATATTTCTCCAAAAAACAAAAAAGCGCTGTTAACAGCATATTACTTTGAGTATCAAATGTTTTGTTCTTACTTTAGTACCTGTCGTTTCTCTATAATTTTAAATTTGTCATATAAAACAATTTTCAAGTATTTGCTGATTCAACACAAAGGGCTTAAGATATGCCTTTTTCAGTATTGTAATCATTTTAAGATGGACATTGTAAAAGAAAAATGTCCGTTTCAACTGTGTCAGACTTAAAAAAATTAATAAGGTTATATTTTTTTTAAATATCGTAAAAAAAACCTTGAAATCTTTTTATTTAAAAAAAAGAAAGAAAAAAATACTACAGCGTTAAAATACTGTATATAATTTAAATATACGTGCAGAGGTGGCGCCATAACGTTTATCGGTTTTTCTTGAAAACCCACGTAAAACCAACACCATTGGGAAATCATTTGATATATTTTCAATATAGAGCCCCATTTAGCCAATATTGAAGTTTCATTGAAAAAAATATCACTGTAAGACAAGTACATACATCAATTAATTACTTCGCATTCCGAACATATCAATTATTTCTGATCACCATTTACGGAATTTTTAGTATTTTGAAAGCAATCCAGAGATATTCCGTAAATTGTATGGAAAACTGACTGGTTTTATACGGACTTTTAATCTCATAATGTCAATTACGAAAATTTTATTGTTTTCTTAGAGAAATGAAACTATTCCGTAAAATTTTACGAAAAAGTTTGTTTATATTGACGGATTTTTTTTACAGTGTAGAACAGCATACTCGCCAGTCGTGCAGACTAAGTTGCATTAAAACGTATTTCTTGAATTTCTAGGATCTTCATTCTAGGATTGAAAAAATGAACACTTTCAAACTCGTAATATTAGATATCCCATAGTTTAAAAACTGTCATCTGGAATTTTTCTCAATCATAACTTTTCCGCGAATTATATATTTGTATATCAGTTTGAAAACTATTTTAATATAGATGTATTATATTTAATATGTTTCACAGCAGATGCAATTTGCTGTTTCAAATATTGTATATTGAAAGATTAGGAGAAATGTTACATTTCATAATATTGGATTTATTGTATTTTCGTTTTAATGACTTCTCTTATATGATATATGTGATTTTTCTGATTACATTTTTTAAACGGACTTTTGTATATGGATACGTCTTTTATAAGCATATCTTATGTAACATACAATATTTTCGTTTAAATGAAGAAAAACAAAAATACAGAAATTATCATGATCACATTTTAAAAACTTCATACATACTTTTTTTCAGTGAGAACTATCCATATATTTTTACAAGTAACTTTCTTGTCTGTTTCCATTTACTTTTCAGAGAGCGCACTTAAATGTTTTACATGAACGGACGCGTGATGTATTTATTTATAGCGGTTGTAATGCAATTTAAATGGGATAATTTTAATAAAAGTAATAAAAGACATGTTAAAAAGACATTCATACGTATTAATAGTAAATATTTAATTTTAAATTCACTGCTTATGTTTGTCGTGAAATTTGCAACAGCGCGCTCGTTGAAAGATTGTACTCTAATAATTTTACTAGTTAATACTTCTCATTTATTATTTTGACATATGCACGCTTTTAAACATGATATAGCTTAAGATATGTCTGTTTTTATTTTAATTATGTTGAGATACAAAAAGAGTATTTCGATGGTTATGGAATATTTTGTTAATGTTACAAATCTTTCGGAATGGAGCTATTGCCATTTCCGAGGTCTTTATACCAATACGTTATTAAAACAACTAGATCCCTTTTTAATTAAAACGTCTAGATGATCTATCCTAGAAAATTATGCTAAATATACCGAAACTCTTGGTTCAAGTAAGACATTTTTCTCCGGAGCGAATTTTTACAACTATATCTATCTCACTGCAGTAGTCTATTTTTCCAAACAAACACCACGCGAAACATTGTTAGTGTTTGGGTCCACACTGCCTTGAGTATCGCAAGTAAATTATAAATTTATAAGAACTATAGTTTAAAAATCCACATTTTAAAAACTTGTGTATTAACATTACATCAGTAATAATATTTTTGCTAGCATTAAAGTCTACTCTATATTGATACAAGAAAGAAATATATGTACAGGGTGCAAGCTAATGTCCGTTGTCACCCCAATAATTTCTGAACTGCAAGAGCTATAGTCATAAAAGTGGGGTCTAGGTAGAGTAAAGTTGTCATGCGCTACTCAATGAAAGAGTCTACGGCGCCACCTGGTGAAAATAGCGGAGTTAGCATTCCTAACTTGAAAACGTACAGATATAAGGAAAATAGTGATTTATAAAGCTTTATAGCAGCATCGATTTAGTACGAAATGACACCTTGTGGACATTAATGCGAATAATAGAACGTTTAAAAAATGCAGTTGTGCTTTGTTTTTTGTGATTTCATACAATGTGACTTTAGAAAACGATCTTAGGAATAAAAACTAGCTAGAACAATATACCTTTATTTGAGATGTTCAAACTTCTCACCGCCAGCTACAATGCACATTTGAATACACATTTGTCTGAAAGATATTAATTTCTCCTCCCGTTCAAGTTTCGTGACGTCAGTGTAGGAAATCACGAAAAAACAAATGCGCGTTTTAACCCTTCTATTCTTCGCAATAACGTCCACAAGGTGTCTTTTCGTACTAAATTGATGATGCTCTACAACTTTGTAAATCATTTTTTTCCTTATCTCTTTCCGTTTTCAAGATAGGAATGCAACTCCGATGTTTCCCACAAGGTGGCGCCGTAGACGGCTTCATTCAGTAGCGCATACATCAGTAATTCACTAGCGCAACTTTATTATACCTAGACCCCACTTTTATGACTATAGCTCTTGCCGTTCAGAAATTATTGGGGTGACAACGGACTTTAGCGGGCATACTGTACATTAAACGTACGTTAAAGTGTTCCTACACTGGCATCAATGTCCTAAACCCTGTCTTTTTATAACTGTCGAAGAATTTGTAACTGTTGATAATAAATCACTACTGTTTTTACTTTATGCATTTCATGTGCTATTTATTTTAATTTTATATTATCTTAAAATATTAATTATCCTTTTTCATAGTTTTTGTATAAGAGAAGGGATTATAGTAATATTGAATATCCAAGTGCGAAATAAGTGACATTCAAAAAGATAAGTTATCGGCAATTAAATATAGGATGTCCCAAAATTCCCTGACACATTTTAAAATTCAATACAAACACATTTTAAAATTCAATAAAATCAAACAATTGTCGTGCAGGACTAAAGTGCTTCTAAGCAAAGTTCTTCTAAAGTCGTTCAGACTAAAATGCTTCCCACAATGAAAAGTTTTCTTCATGCAAAAAAAGCTCTAAACTTCGCCCATAGATGGAGCTGGACTTGAAATTATATGAAAAAAGCAGCGAAAACTCAAGACAATCAGTTACAGATCATATTATTTTGTCAAAAGTAGTTACAGAGCAATATTTTTCGTCATTTTTGTGCCGCAGCGACGAAGCTAATCTGAAAATCAGAACAAAACGCATATATGAAACAAACATACGAACATGTGGCGCCATCTATGATCGATGTTTTGAACTATTCTTTTGATTGCTTCAGAAAAACTTTTCATCCTGAAAAGCATTTTAGTTCAAACTGCACTACTGTACGACAATTACTTAATTCTATATTGAATTTTACAATGTGTCAGGGACCTTTTTTTTTACCGTTACAAGTAAAACGATGATATGTATTTTCTTTGTGAAAGAGTCTAGTATTTTTTGGCAAAGATTTTGAAGATATTTACTTTAATAATAGGATTAATGATACCACCTGATATAAAAATCATAAAATTATTAAAAATTCAGAATTTCGTATATTATACAGAGTAGCAGAAATGTACAGACAGAAATTGGAATTTTTGAGAGCAGAAATATTTACTGCGAGCATTATAATTCTCTGTATAAGAAAGAGCGACGTTTCTGGATATAGAAAACTTTATGAAACCATAAAACATCATCTTTCGAACAAAAAACACCACTTTATATTCATATATCAGAAAAACCAATATCCCAGAAACGAAATTTAAAGAAACATTTCTAAAACAAATGTTTCCATTCCCACCTTTTACTAGTTTTCAGAGTATATTAAGCAGATTTCTCAGCACAAAATACCGTTTTATGTTATACCATCAATTCTGAAATAGGCATTTTCAGATACGTAACAGAATTTATACATGCAAGAGTAACAAAATAATGTTAACTTTATTATTAATAAGGGGGATCAGCCCCTTCGAGCTATGCCCGCCAGACCCCATTTTAAAATATATTTCTGGGTTACGATTGAATGATATTATCACCATAGATGCGGCTATCTCCTGTAATCGGGTTACCCTGCTTCTCCGTTTGACTGGGGCATTTTTCTGTTACCATGGCCTAATCCAACAACTTATGACTGCGGGTTGGATAAGTAAGATTAATAACACATTTGAAAATCAGATTGTATAAAATTGTACGTTAAAAATGAATTTTATAAAGACGTTATGGACAATATTCTTCGTTTATGTTCGAGGATTAAAAAAAAATCCGCCTGCTTGAGAAAAGCTTTCAGAACCACGGTACTGAAAACCATTCCGTCTGCGCTTATATTATACGTTTTGATCAAGTTTGGCATATTTTCAGGTACAGGTATAGCTTATTCATGAATTCTTTTCTCTATTTTAATACATCATCATGCATATTTTTATGTTATTTTTACATTGCATAATGTTTATATTAATTAATAAGAATATCCAAATTTTCTAATATGTATTTATCAAATTTTAATTTAAAGTACTTTGCGCATATTTTTACTTGTGTTTATGCTGCATGAAGTGATTTAATATACAAAAAAAAAATGCTATCAGCACTACTTTTATACCATCTGACATCACATTAAAATTCTCCGGAATGAAAATCTATTTAAATGTATCATATTAAAATATGACGAAATTTTTACTATTGAATGCATTTCTCATGCAGTAATTTTTTTTTTAAGTTTTTTTCGCTTTTAAGATTCACGGTACATACATTATTTAATTTAAAAGTGTGTAGGCTCCATGAACTTGTACAAAACTCGCTATTATTTTTATTGAAATGTAATTCTCCTTGTTGTCATGACAACACACACCAAAAACCCCAATATATTTGGAATTGAAGTCACTCATAGACATATTTTTTTTAATTTTTAACTGTTCGTCAATATTATAATTTGTCCATTTGAAATATGACGTAATTACTCCCATTTACTGCTTTTAACGAATATTAATGAATGTATCATTTTAAAGTTTCTTTCTCTTTGTAATACTCACTTGAAAATAGTTTTATTGTTAGAAAAGAAGTATTATTATTTGCACTGTCTTAGAATTGACGACAAATGTTAAAAAATGCAACCGAAATATGAAATAAAAGACTTGTAAATATATATTTTTTATTTAAAGTGTTTGGCCGAATTCTTACTTTGGCATTTTAAAATCTGACGTAATTTCCCGCACACATTTTTAATGCATATTAATTAATTTATTATTTTAAAGTTTTCTTTCTCTTTTAATAGTCACTAGTTGCGTAGCAACCCGTTGTGTTGCTTTTGAATTGCATGAGACAATCGATCTTTTTGCGAAAAATGAAATCTTAACTTTATTGTAAATTTAGAAAGTCATTGCAATATTAATTTTATTAAATACAATATTTCAAATAATAAGTTATATTTACAATTTAAGGCAAAACTTTCCCAATAAAAATGCACATATTCTATAACTTTATTTGCCTAGAGCTTTTTGCTCTTCCAAGATTTTGCTTTGGATTTCGGAGTTCGTAGAAATGATGTCATTTGGGTCAACTTATACAAAAATGAATTTGTTTGGACGAATCTATTCAGAAGCATTTTATATTTATGAATTAAAATAAATATTTAAAGAATTATTTATTTTTTCCTCGCTAAAACTTTTCTCTTTTTTTTTCTCGCTTTTTCGCATTTTTAATGTCCGCTTCTGAAAAGTTTTATTAGCCATCTTAAGGCAATGTTTGAAAATCTACTTTACGACTTTAAATTAAATGAAAATAACGTACGGGTTTTTTTTCTTTTGACGTCAACAGAATTTATCTCAATGTTCCAGTCGAGAGACGAATTTGTGTTTCTAAAGTAAACGGATTCCGGAAGCTTGAATATGTGTGAGTTCGTATTTCGTGAAATTTTCTTGAAAACTACAATCATTTTTTCACTATTTATTCAAATGTACGTTAATTTCAATTTTAAAATGATTTAAAACATTGATACCTAATAATCCTTGTCATTTTCCCTTTTCTCTCTTTTATCCACAAACATGGAGCAATTTTAGTTACCATCATTACAGAAATGTCATCAAAAATAACGTAAAAATTTATCTTGAAAACTAAACAAATTTTTAAATTCTACGACCACTTTTAACATCCTCGGACCCATGCGGATACCTGGCGTTAATTTGATCGCGCAACGCCCAACATTCCATATTCTAGGAGGAACAGCTGTGAAATACAAATGGGCAGTCACTTTTTAATATAATAGATTGATGAAGTTTTAATTTCGCTATAAAAAATTAGTCAGGGACAAATGCTGAATTATTTATATTATTTTAAGTGCAAATGGCTTATTCCTTAAATGAGCCTGTACGCAATGGATATAGATTAAAAAACATTATTCTTGAAAATTATTTAAAAAGACATAATAAATAAATCAATTAAGATAGAGTTTTCAAGAAAATTGCATTTAAAAGTAGATTTGTTTCCCTATATAGCGGGTGTAAAAATTCAAGATGCGCGATGTTTAGAAATTCAAAAAATTGCAGTGCAAATCCGACATTTAATCGTCAAGCGTTGCCATTCTCAAAATGACGTCAGCCGTACACATGGACATATTTTCCCTTTAGATATATTTTCAAACGTGAAGTTCCGTTTGTCAGCTAAAACTTTGCATGTGAAAATGTATTCTTTTGGCTTGAGGGTCTAATTTCAGTACCGCGAAGTACAAATTTCAAAAACTGATGTCTTTTAGATGTATTCTTGTAAAAATATATAGTTTTATCAAAGAAAAGGATTGTTTTCTTTTAAATATGGCACTTACTGAAGCATTACGCCAAGTGTCTCAAATTCGGTATCAGCCGAATGAAAATATATTGTAACATTAGCTTTATTAGCGAAAATGTTTTTTAAATAGTGACGTCATTTTCTGTTCAGACTTAAAATAGTTACTTTTAATTGTAATGAGTAAATGATATCAAAAGGATAAATAAACAATATTTCTTTTTTTCTGCAACAGTGGAAATAATACGATTGCTACCATTTTGATGAAATTTCAAAAAATCTTTTCAAATTAAATTAAAAATATAAAAATGAAAATATTTAGAAAAATAGCTAGTGCGAGGACATCTACAAATGAACAGCTTTCATTTAAAAAAAGAATTATTAGCAAAATTGGTACAGTAGAAAGTTCAAGGAAGATGTCTAAAAAAGCTATCTTGTGTTTTCAATCTATAGATTATTTTTTCTCTTTTACTTTAACAGTTGCCTAGCAACTCTATTTCATACAAATTACATTTAAAAGCACATATTTTTCCCAATTCGGCTCTAAAAATTTAAATTGTTCGACTACATATATGTTAAATTCGTGCTTTTTTATATGTTATTCTTTTATTTTTTTATTGATGAAGCATTAATTTCTTTGTAGAAAATTAGCGGGAGAGAAATTCTGAACTTTTTTTTTATGTGCAAATTGTTTATTAATATTTTGCAATGGAGCCGGCACGGCAAAATCATTTAATTGATAAATAACAACGAAGTAAAGCCAAAACTCACTGGGTTTTATAACAGACGATATTATTGACATAGCACGTATTTTAATTTCAATTTTTTTTTCGGTTTTTATGAGAAAATGGCAAATAAAAGATACAACAATCTACTATTTTCATTTTTTCCCCTTTAGTTTCAACAGAAATGGAGTACTTCAGCTGCCACGATTATAAAAAATGTAATAAAAACTACAAAAAAATTAATATCTTAAAATTAAAATTAGATGCAGCTTTCAAACAAATTGCATTTAAAAGAGCATTTTTTTCGTTATATGGCGGTGTAAAAATTTAAAATGTGCGATGTTTAGAAGTATAAAAATTTGCAGTAGAGAAAATTACAAAACCAAAATTTTATTTCAAATTTCAAAGTGTTGCCATTCGCAAAATGACGTATGCGTTACGCACAGATATGTTTGTCCTTTATAATATAGATAGTACATACAGATTTATGACGTAATTTTGAATATTTTTCTGCTGTTAACATGAAATAATTTAGTTCTTTTTTTTTTCTTTTTTAAATAGTAAGGTATAAATAAATTTTTAATCGTAAGGAAATATTACCTTTGAACTTTTGATGTGATGATTGACAACAATTTGAAATAATAACCTTTCTAAAATATGCAAAAAAAATCGCTTGAAATGATAAAATTTTAAACTAAATTAGAAATTATTATTTATTTATTAATAATATTATTAATATTTAATGAATTATGTTTTCCCATTTTCGTGAAAAAAAACATAATTTAATCACAATATCCTTTTCACTAATAATTGAAATAAAACATAATTTCAAGTTCAATTTGAAAATAACGGAAGGAAAAGAAATCTAATAATCCATATAGTCTCCTCTTTTTCACCATTTTTTCCATGAAAATTCCAAAATTAGAATAGTGTCATTAAAATGGCGAAAAAAATTAATAACTCGAAAACTAATTAAAATTTAAAAATTCTAAAACCACTTTTGAAATCCGCGGATCAATTCGGATAATTTGTGTTGTTTCACCGCCAAGTGTTCCATATTTTAGGAATAATAGCTGAGAAACACAATCAGTCTGTTAATCAGTTGTTTCATAAAATCGTTTCATAAATTCATTTCATTAGGATTTTTTATATAGAGTGTAGATATTAATGCTGTCAATTACTTTGTTTGTCTGTTGAAAATGAAGGTGTTCACTTGAAAATTTATAGCATCTAATATTATTTATATATCCTATATAAATTATTTATATTTCCTGAAATTATGCTCGTAATGTGCTAATTTATTGTGTAGCAATAATACTAATATACCCAAACATAAATATGTTGAATTTACAATTTTTATAATTTTATGATATGAATTATGAAATTAATATTCCAAAGAATTATGAATTGCAACCTACAATTTTTTTGATGGATTTAGATTTATTATGTCCTGCTTTATGGAAATCCGAAATTTCACATTTTCCTTCCAAGCAGTTTCAAAATTATGCTTAAGAAACGGCAGAATGATGGTTTAAGGTATTATTTGGTCAATGATAGAAGTGACTAGATATTTTGAAATTTCTTATGATGTCCTGTAATCTAGCAGATTTCATTGACTGCTTGAGTGACGCTTAAGGTGCCTTGATCAAGAAGGGGGCTCTCTCGGTTAACAATCGAGTACAGAACTTCAATTTGGTTACAGCCCTTAAAATACGCTAGTTTTAAAATAATTAATTTCTCGGAAACGTATGGTACGAATTGCATAAACATTTCTTCTTAGGCTAATTAAAAGGTGTAGAATTCATTTATGCTGTCACAATTGTGTATTGCTATTGAAAAAAACAAAATTATGATTCGTTTTAATATGTCGATGTCCCACTAAGAAAATATTATTTACATCATTTAAAAGTAGACTTTATCTCCAATCGTTCGATACCAGTAAGTTTCTTCTACGGTAATTTGTTGAGGAGTTAGTAGGGGGTGTTTACTTTTTTCTCCAGGACTGTACATTTACCATGTTGTAGTAAAACTATCAGAATTTGCATAGCTTGAGATATCCCGATACTTATCTCAGAGAGCAACTCTAACAGTAAATTATTTGCGGCATCAATACCTTCTCTTCTGAGCTCAATGTCTCTCATTCTTTAACCTGTTATAACTGAATAGCTTAGTGGAAGAACATGTTATGATACATTGTCTCAAAAATTGTTTTATTTCATGGATGAAACCGTTATGAGGTATTATATCATATGATAAATCTAAAATACTAAAATTCCGATTAGTATTGGATATATGAGACAGTACATTTTAATATTTAATATTTTTATATTTAATAATATAAATGGTGAAATTTAATTTCCAGTATTTACTAATTAAATGTTAATATTGTTTTCTATGAAAATTTAGTATCACCTATTGGTATTCAAACATATGCTACTAAGTAGGAATTAAATAAAAAAATGAATTATAACAAAAATTTCCAGTTCAATTTTCTCGAAATCTAATTTTTGTTTCATAACATCTTCTTACACTCAGGTCTTCACTTCTCATATCATGTTATTTTAACGCATTTTCTTGTTGAAACATAGTATGGCTCAAGCCATGTCTTCCACTGTCTTATACACTGTAAATAAAAATCTGTGAAGTTACTAATTTTTTTAAAGGGAACTGGGATTCCTAGAACTATTTATGTAACGGCAACAACAAAAATTCATGTAACAGTATCTGTTACATGAATTCTTGTTGTTGCCGTTACATAAATAGTTTAGGAATCCCAGTTTCTAAGAAAAACTTTAGTAACTTCAGAATTTTTTTTTTTTTTTTTTTTTACAGTGCAATCATCTTAGGCATTGTGCAATTCAAGGAAAATTTTATTAATATTATACATAATGTTGGAATTGGAAAGATGGACGTTTCCGAGCTCACATGTTCAGATATTCCATTATTGAAAAACTTAAAAAAACAAAAAAAAAACAAATAAAGAGTTTTCCATTTTCTATTTGCTTCTATCTATATTTAAAAAATATATATCCGATTCTTCAAAATTTTCATGTTTCATTTTCAATGCATTTATACGTATTGGCAGGCCCTGAATACGATTTAACAATTTATGTATACATGTCTGTATGATGCACTACTTTTGTGCGTACAGTAATTGAAGAATGAATAATAGTTACAATAGAAAACTGTATATTTATTTGACTTTTGAGATAAACTTTTATTGATTATTTATTCGCATATATTTAAAAACAGCGGCTCTCTTTTTCTGTACTTTTCAAGTTATGCGTGATAGTTATATCTTGACATATATATGTATTAATAAAAATATTCGCCCTATTATCTTAGTAAAACAATTCCAAATTCTTAATATGTTTCCTTTTTTACATACCTTTAATAATATCTTAATATCTTTAGTCTTTTATTTCATGCATATAAATCTGCGTATTCTTTTATTATTCCAAAAAATCTTAATCCATTCGACTAATATTAAAACCCATTAAATTACTTTTTTCATTTTATTCTAAAACTAATTTCTGTTTGTTTCGAATGTTTTGCATTTGTTCGATGATGTTATTTTTCCATAATTCTTTGCAAGCTCCCGCCAGCATTTGATTGCGTTTTAATACTGACGCCGCATAAAGAGTTCATTATCGACGTCACGCGTTCGTCTACCTTCCCATCGAAACGTAGCCTGTCTCCTGTCCCGTTCCTCCCTATCTCTCTTCTGGAGTTGGTTCTCCACTAATAATGTATCCGTCCGAGTGCTGTTTCTTTGAATACTTATACTGTTACATCGACGATGGAGCGAGTGATTTTACGTTTTTCCGGTTGTTTAATAAATCTATGTCGCTTGGGGTGAACGACTATAATGTGTAGATCCTAATACTTGTAATTTCTTAAGTTTTATGAAGTGGATGGTCGATTATTCGAGAGTAGATGGACAAGCTACTGGAAGTGTTTCGATATGTTTTTGTCAAATAAACAATGTTTAAAGTTACGATAACTCTATTAATTATGCCATGGAAAATTTATCAACGTTTAGGGAGCCTGTCTTATACTCGCCACCCTGACTGCACTCCGATATTCTCATGATAACGGAGGGTTGGCCTTGATTACTCTACTACGTTTACTTTGAGATATGCGAGTGTCGCCGAAATGTTACAAAAGTCGATAGCAAAAATGCAACACACACACACACACACACACACATATATATATATATATATAATGGAACTGCATGAATATTAGTCCTTGAAAGCTGAATCTAGCCATTTTGGGGTACATACCTCCTTAAAATATTTACGATTCCCATAAGTAAAACCTCATTATTTCCATTTTAACTTATTACTGCATCGATGTTCTTAACTTTCTATTAAAGCAGTAGATGATATTGTAATTCATTTAGAATTTAAATTGTGAGCAATAAACTCAAAATTTTTACACTTTTTTCGCGTACAGTTAGTTACATGATCACTACATATTTCATCGAATCCAAATCGGTGTGATGAACATCAAATTCGAAATTGATCAATTTGTTTTCAAGATTTTTATTATTTTGCTGAATTGATTTCCAGATAATGGAAATACACATCCACATATATTTATAACTTTGTACGCTTTAATTCAACATACACATGTTTTATTACGGAATACATGATATTCGAATTTTTACTGAAGATCCATTTTTTAAAAAAATGCAAAAAGTACATTCGACATGTGATGAAAAAGCTATCGATATTTTCATCGCTTGAGAAAAACTTATAATATTTGTCTCAGAAAGCAAATCTAACAGCATATTATTTACCGTATCGATTTCTTCTCTTTTGAGCTTAATACCTGTCATTCTCTAACGTCTTACAATTCTCATATCATGTTATTTTAACACATTTTCTCGTTGAAACATACTATGGCTTAAGCCATGTCTTCCTCAGTCTTGTAATCATGTTACGCATTTTCGCTAGTCAAGAAAACTTTTATTAATATTATACATCATGCTGGAATAGGAAGGATGGACATTTCCTAGCTAGCAAAATCAGACATTCCATTATTGAAAATCTGTCAAAAAAGTGACTAAAGAGTTCCGATTTTGTATTTTCTTCTATCTATATTCATATATAGAAAAAGAAATGTTAGATTTCTGAAAAAATGCATTCTCCACATTTAATGCAGCTACACGTTTTCGTATGCCATGATTATAAATTAAGAACTGAGGGTACACTACTTTTTTAGACCATTAATTCAAAAATGAATAATAGTTATAATAAAAAACTTTATATTTGTTCGTATTCATAGATTAATTTGTGTTGATTATTTATTTCTGTATATTGATAAAGAGGAGGTGCTCTTTGTCTTTACTTTTCAGGTTATGTGTGATAGTTATATCTCGATATATCTCTAGTGTAACTGTATGAGTATTAGCCTTTAGAAGATAAACCTACGTCATTTTAATGAAATACCTCCTTAAAATATCTACAATGCCCATAAATGAAACTGATCTTTCCTATTTTAAATCAATACGGCCGCAATATTATCAATTTTCCATTAAAGCAAACATAAAACCGTAATCAATTTAGAATTTAAATGAGCAATGAGCTGAAAATTTGCACACTTTTTCTGCGTACTTAGTTAAATGATCACCACGTGATTTTTAGACTGTAAAATTGTGTGACGAACAGCAAATTAGAAATAGATAAATTTGTTTTCAATATTTTTATTTTTTTGTTGCTATTGATTTTCCAGATAATAAAAACATGATATCTCATATTTTATTATTTAACGTAAACTGCAATTGTACTATGTACTACATGCTTATGTTTCCTAATTCATCTGTTAGTTTAGAGGTTTTTTATTATAACTTCTTTATTATATTTAATTCTTAATTTAATTTTTTTCAAAAAGTATCATGAATTGTGTGATTTTTAAAAAGCTTTTCGTAATGTGCGTGAAGTTTACGTATGTTTGATCTTAAATCGGATGGGGAGTAGAACAGCTTTAAGGGTTAATATGTAAGATATTTAATTGTTATAAATATTACGTTTCAATTTTCAATTTAGACACTCAGTATTGTGCACTGGTAGTATAGACTTTTTATGAACATTGCAGTTATATCTCAGAACATTTTCAAGCGAATATAATTAAACAAATTTTAGTATAACACAAAATAAATGATAAAGTACCTAGAATAAAACGTGAGCTTCTTTAATTAATATAATAGTATTATATAACGTTTAGTTTACAGAGCATTATACTGGTTTGCTTTGGAATACATATTTTATATATTTAACTAGTTGACCAGCAAGGCGTTGCCTGGGTCCGAGATATGAACATTAAATGGAATCAGTGTTGAATTCAGAAACTTTTCCCTCTTAGAGATTTTTGCAGCTCCGTGGAGTTTCGGGTAGTTGCCATGCACTTCCAGATCATTAATAAACATAAAATTGAAACAAACCTCTTTCCATGCACATTATTATAATAAACCTCTCGACTAAGATTACTTGCATCGCTATGATAACGGATTTTGGCGATAAAGAGGGTTAATTAGGAAACAAAATATAGAACTTCTTCATCGTTTTCTTAATTGCGTTTCAGAGAAAAAAAATATGGTTCATCATTACTTATTTGTACCAATAAATAATTAAATAAAAATATATTTAATATTTTTTAATGGTTTTTAAATGGATTTCTGAAAATCATCTCTGTTCATGGATGAAAAATAAAAGGTCAGATCGATAATGTGTCTAAAAGAAATTAATAACTAGTATGTTGTGACCATCACAAAACTTTCTTCTATATAAATCACGTCAATTAAATCATTTAAATAGCACAAGAAATAACAACGATTTAGCACCAATTCATATCAAAGTATATCTGAATTTGAAGTTGGATGAAAATTCGTGCATTAGTTCTTGAAATAGAGCTATAGCGGAAATTCTGAAAAATGTAGCATAGCAGCGCCACCTGTTGAGCGATTTACACCAAAAATAAGCAGAACTAAATGATATCAAGGTATACCTGAATCTGAAGATTGTTGAAAATCCAAGCATTAGTTCTTGAGATAAAGCTATTGCGGAAATCGCAAAAATACAGCATAGCAGCGCTACCTGCTGAGCGATTTACACTAAAAATTAAACAGCACTAATTTATACATCAATTCATGTCAAGGACTAACTAAATCTGAAGTTTGATGAAAATCCGTGCAATAGTTCTTGAGATACAGCTCTTGCGGGAATCGTGAAAAATGCAGCACAGCAGCGCTACCTGTTGGGCGATTTACACCAAAAATTAAACAGCACTAATTTATATCAGGGACTAACTAAATCTGATGTTTGATGAAAATTCGTGCATTGTTTCTTGAGTTAGAGCTATTGCGATAATCAAGAATAATGCAGCATAGCAGCGCCACCTGTTGGGCGATTTTACAAAAAAGTAATCAGCACCAAACTATGTCCTGTACTAACTAAATCTGAAGTTTTATGAAAATCCGTGCAGAAGTTCTTGAGATATAGCTATTACAGAAATCGTGAAAAATGCCGCATAGCAGCGCCACCTGTTGGGCGATTTTCACCAGAAACTAATCAGGCCCAGTTTATATGAAGGTCTAACTAAATATAAAGTTTTCTGAAATTCCGTGCATTAGTTCTTGAGATAGAGCGCCCACAAAATTTTTGTCACATACAGACTCACAGAGTGACAGACAGAGTGACAGAGTGACAGACAGACTCACAGACAGGTATTTTCTAAAAACCATCAAATCGTGTTCTGGGCGTTCTAAAACGTATAAATCCGTCGAAAACCGGAAGTCAAAATTTTTCACGAATCCAATACTTTATTTTTGTAAAGATAGAAGAAAGTAAAAATAAAAACTTCTCATTTTCAATGAAATAATAATTTTTAAAAATCACGCAAAATTAAAAAATCTTTTTACGAATTCTGATTAAATTTTCTTGAAAGGAATACAATATTGATTTCTATCGGGCAAAGGACTGAAATTTGAATGCATTATGAGTGCGTCAAAATCACCGGCGAACATGGAAATCTGAGAGAATCTTTCTTTTCAACATAAAATAATGAAATATGTAATTCAAAAATTCAAAATTTGAATCTGAGGTGGAATTGGACATATTTTCCCAAACTAAAATTTCGTCTTCTAAATGCAATAGATATACTTAGCTATCTCCAACGAACAATTAGACAGAAATACACAATCGCAGAAAAGGACTTTCTTTTATTAATAGAAATTATATTTTCACTTTTTCAGTAATATAACTATAGAATTAATCAAAGGTGCAGTTTTCTTCTTGGAACGATTGTACGTTAATATCTTAGAGTTCTCAATTAAGCCCTGTACGTAAATTAGTATTCAGT
This sequence comes from Maratus speciosus, assembly GCA_963932465.1. Classification (NCBI taxonomy): domain Eukaryota; kingdom Metazoa; phylum Arthropoda; class Arachnida; order Araneae; family Salticidae; genus Maratus; species Maratus speciosus. Next base: position 501,545,464 of record OZ010786.1, on the reverse strand, counting down.
ATTGTACCTTCCATTTGTAAAAGTGTTAATTTCATTGCATTAGAGCTTTGTAAATTACTAACTGTTGTATTATAGTGTAAATACTATTAATGTATGATTCATTGTATTGTTAGTGTACGTTAAATTAATCAGTGCTTATGTGTCTACCCTCAGGATTGCCCTTATACTAAAAAGCGAAAGCTGAGTTTCCGGGGCGATCATCCCTTACCATCCCTGATTCTTTAAATATTTTCCTAAATTCATTATGACCTGCAAATTTCACATATGTCGCTTTGTTGCAGTTTGGTTTTACAGCAATGAACAAAATGACAGATGTTAATTATTTGTGGTTTAAATGAAATAAATGATTAAAATGCTTACTTTTTAAAATCGATTATGAAGTGAATTAAAACAACAATGAAACACTGGATTAATATATGTTTTATGTAACTAAATATATATATATTATTTTTACAAAAAAAATCAACAACTAAAAAGCAGCTTAGTTAAACTTAGTAAATAACATTGCTTTTGTAAATTAAAGAGCTATAACATTATTTCTCAGTGACTAAAAATATAAAGCATGTAAGTTAATAAATAAAGCATATATAAGAATTACCTAGGAGATAATCATGCATTAAACTTTGTATCTATATAATGAAGATGCTCATATAAAATCTTTTAATTGAAATATAATAAAGAAGTCTCAAATTATTGGAGATAAGATATAAACTATTGTTTTAAAAATAAAATGTACATGAGTTTTCTTAATTTTTAAGTTTCAAATTTTAAATAGTTAGTACATGTTAAAAAAATGCCTAATGAACTAAAATGAAACTGCCTTTAAAAAAAAAAATTAAACGTTGGCAGTTCACATATTTTCTTTTTTACAATATTGCCTTTCATTACGATTAAATTAGACAAGGAATCTTTAAAAATATTTTATTGCAGGGGACATCTATTAGTCACTGCCCTTAAAAATATTTATTTATCTAGCTATGTATATAAATAACTTATTTTATGCATCATTAAAAAAATTCTTGTAAATGGTTTAATAAGGTGACAGTAAAATATCTTGAAATAACTTCTAAAAACATCCAACGTTTTTACAAATTAATGATTTAATTGACTAATGTAACGTTCTTTTATTTACATAAATTTGCAGTATGTTTCTGTTTTTATTTAAATTCTTTATGACTGTTCCTTACGATTTTATGAAGTGCGAAATGTTTACGCTCTCATGATATCTGAATTCCTGTATATTAGATATTTTAATTCTGTAGCGTGCAATATCCATGTGAAAACTGATTTTCCATAGGTGAATTTACTAAGTATTTCTATTAACATGTTAAATAAAATGGTATTACCTGAATATAAAACATAAGTTTAATGACTTTCAATAAATTACGTATCATTCAGAATTACTCTTGAAGCTACAATAACAATCCTTTTTCGCATTTTTTTATTGCTGTCTATTACAATTTTATCGAGACAAAGTTAACTAAGTTATAGAATAATGACATTTGAATTTCTATATATGATGTATAATATATAAAACATTTAACGTGAAACAATTTTGAAAATAGATGCAAAGAATACAATAATGAGAATAGTTTTGGCTTTGTATAAAAACAAGTATCGTACCAAATAATAATTTCTTAATGAATGAAAAAAAAGTAGGACAATAAATTGTATGTAACAGACGCATAAGAGAATCATATATAAAATATTTCAGTTAGAATGAATTAATAATTGAAAATGTTGCAATTTAGTAAAAATTTAAATTATTAATTTATATCAGAAGACTAGGGGTACAAGTGACAAAATTTCGATTTGGAGTAAATTGAGTTCAAAGATAATTGACGTTAAAGTTGAACATCAGTAATAATTGACTGAATTGAAATAGGAAACTGCTGCTTATTTCACAGTGGTCTTTGAACTCTTATTTCAATTAATGTGAAAAAGGTAGAGTGCAATTATCTTAATATTTATAATTAATCAATATTGATCATTATTCGGCAAAAGTGGTTGATGTTTAAAAATCAACACATAATTAGAAATCACTTATATTTCTTTACCTGAAAAGAAAAAAGCATATTTCCAGATCGTTTGTGCAATTAGTTCAGTTTTTTCAATTTTGTCACTTATACCTTTCAGCTTCTGCGGTCCACCTTATAGCATAGTATTATGTATGTCAAATGCAGCATATATTACTTAATTGTGAAACTGGAATCTAAAACTTTGTACGTTTTTGCGATGTACATCTCATTATGAATAAATGATATGAAGCATCCATAAGTATAAATCTTTTATACGAAAGCTTTAACAATTGTTCAAAATAAAAATGCTGTTGTATAACTTAGAATATCAATAATAGATATTTGGTAGAAAAATTTACACAAATGTCTCATTAAATGATTGTATCAAATGCTATTAACTGCACATGAAATATAAATAAAAAAATTTGTAATAAATCCTGACGATGTATCGTTCAGTTCTTGAAGTAGCAATAATCTTCATTTTTTATACATTTTTTATTATTGACCATTAAGTTTGTATGAAAAAAAGAAAGGAAGATTGGGTTAAAGACCAAAGGAATCTGAATTTCGATATCTAACATGCTGTACTAAAAATAAACTATTGTAAAACAATTTTGAAAATGGACGGAGTGATAACAGAAGTCGGAACACACACACACGCATATATATATATATATATATATATATATATATATATATATATATATATATATATACATATATATTAAACACTACTAAATGCTGATAACAATTTCAGTAAATAAATATTATTACCTTCTTAGTAAGATTGAAGTTAAATTGTAAGAACTTTATAGTAAAATGTCTCTTGATACATGAAGCATAAAAATAGTTTGAAATATTCCATTTTACCATTAATAACATTACTGTATGTTTTATATCTTGGTAGAAATTTTAAGAAAGTCATATAATGCATTATAAAATGAAAAGAGTGATATATAAAATTCATACCTTTAAATTCTCTTTAATTCAATATTCAAATAAAAATTACGTTAACAATTATACCTACAAAAAATTGAGGAAAATAGTTTACCACGACTATAAGTTGTTTTAAATCCCTAAACGCCTCAGATAAAATATATTTATAAATATGTTTGTATCCATTTTTGTTGTCATACAACAAAAGTGAAAGATTTGTTATTTTATTATTATTATTATTATTATTTTTTTTTTTTTTTTTTTTTTTTTTTTTTTTTTTTTTTTTTTACAATATTTAAAAATATTACAGATCTCACGAAGACATTTTATGTAGTTGATTTATTTAGAATACAAAAACACAACCTATGGAATAATTAAAGATCAGTATGATAATTTATCAACAATTAATTTGAAACAAATTTACTTTTCAAATCCAATCAATAATGTGTGCTATCATTAACGATCAGATGATGATTTATCAGCTAATTGTCTGGATTAAATTGCTCCAATCTTCGAATTGATTATACATGAGGAGCAGCAAGAATAATGACGATTTATCATAAAATAATGTCTAATGTCATTAATTATAAGTAATTTAAGGAAAATTAATTGGATTTCTAAAATCTTGTAGCACCACTATTCATAAAATCTATTAGTGTCAGTGATTCAAATTTGGTTTTGATAATTAAAACAAGTTCCGAATAATTTCGCTATGAATTTATAAAAAAAATTAATTTTAAGTAATTTCGTTATTCATAGGAATATCTACATTAAAAGACAGAATTAGTTTTTTTTTTATTCATTGTTATTCATTTTTGGAATCAATGAAAGATAACGAATTACATACCGTGAATCGCAACACACACACATATATCGGGTGTCCAAAAAATGACTGATGGATTTTAAAATTCAATAACTTGCAAACGGTGACAGATATTAAAAAATTTCTTGCAGGAGTGTTATGTAAGATGTCAGGGGTTTTTATGCTGCGATTTTAAGTCTTAGTTACAAATAGCAGTGATAGTTGGCGCTGTAAGCAATGATCGCTAAATCTAGACTCGATTTTTCAGCCTCTTTTTTCTTCGATGCGAAAAAAGGAGATTAAAATGTATTGAATGGATTCCGAAGTACCAAAAATCGGATCTAGACTGAGCCCCTACTGCTCTCAGCCCCATCTATTGTTTGAAATTCAAACTAAAATCAAGAATCACAGTAAAAAAACTCCAGACATCATACACAATCTTCTTGCAAGATTTTTTTAACTATCTGTCACCGTTTGCAAGTTATTGAATTTTAAAATCTATCAGTCATTTTTGGGACACCCGGGACATATGCATAACCATAATACAAATAATAGTCGACAGTAACATTACCACACAAGTTTGTAATTCATTAATAGTAAAAAAGTGTTTATGTGTTCGATTTATGGATCTCCATCTGTCCATCTGTCCGTGCTCAAACTCGAGTAAATATACTCGGAATGGTCTATAAATGTTTTATGTGTTGGGGTTTATTATAGGAAGATATGTATTGGAAACGAATTATGTAAAATACATACTTTGTTTACGGGTAGACACACAATATTTCAATTGATCTATGGGGGGAAATCTTTTGTGGTGTATTTTTTTTTAAATTGCTAATTTAGATGACACATTTCAGTCTATAAAAAAATAAATTTCTTTTAAAATATTCTGCTGGTGTTGGAAATCGTTTCATTATCTAGGCTAGCTCCAGTATTTTTTATACTTCTGGTTACTTCGGAGTGGCATTCTGAACCAAGTAGTTAAAGTTTATTTCTTCATTCATCCAAGTTTGAGAAGAATACTTATGTTATAGAATATAATTTCTCCAGTATCGTAACAAGCATATTCTATTATTTAAACTAGTCTGACGTGTTGATGTTTTTCTATCGCATATATGTTAATATTAAAACTTTTATTATCATAATGCCAACATTAAATGGCAATCTATGCCCATCATGATAATTCTAAAGGTATAGGTTCGCTAAATTGTGTGCATTAAAAAAAAAAAAAAAAAAAAAAAAAAAGGTATAAGCTTCGCATTTCTCACACAAATGATTGAATTTCGGCACCCACTGTCTTCGAAGTTTGTAACCAAAATTACCAACCCAAAGATCATAAAAGTGACATGTGTTGGTCAGTACACACTTAAGCCTAATAAGTATCTGTTGAAGTGAAAGTGTAACAGAATATGAAGTTTGATTAAATTGCGTGCATTAGTTTTTGAGGTATAGCTGTCACGAAAATCGCAAAAATTGCAGCATTTCAGCAGCAGCTCTCAGAAGATTAACACAAAAACCTAATAAGCATCCACTTATTTCAAAGTCTAACAGAGTATAAGTTTTTATGAAATTCCGTGCATTTGTTCTTGAGATATGAATATCTCTAAAATCATGTAAACCCTAAAAATCTAGCATAGTGTACTAGCACCTGTTGTACGATTTACACCAAAACATAACCAGCAATAACGTATGTCAACGTCTATTTGAATCGGTAGTTTGATGAAATTCCGTGCATTAGTTTTTGAGATAGTGCTATTGAAAAAAATCATGCGAAATGCAGTCTAGCAACGCCACATTTTGGCAGATTTACACAAAAACCTAATCAGTAATAACTTATGTCAGTATCTAACTGATTCTGAAGTTTGAAGAAAATCCGTGCATTAGTGCTTGAGATAGAGTTATTGCAAAAATCGTGAAAATGTAGAATAGCAGCGCCACCTTTTGAGGGGTTTATACAAAACCTAACCAGCAACAACTTAGGTCAACGTCTAACTGAATCCGAAGTTAATTGAAAATCCGTGCATTAGTTTTTGTGCTAGAGCTACTGCATAAATCGTAAAAAAATGAAGTATAACAGCGCTACCTGTTGGGCAATTTACACCAAAAGTAATTAGCACAATTTATATCAAGGACTGAAAATCTAAAGTTTTATTAAATTTCGTGCTTTAGTTCTTGAGATGGAGTGCCCACAAAATTTGTGTCACAGACTTATTGAGATTTTCTTAGGGCATTCTAAAACATATAAATCCGTCAAAAACCGGAAGTCGCATTTTTTCACGAATTCAATACTTTCTTGTATTTCTGAATAATATTTAATTGACTTGGTTAATTTTGATATTGAAATTCTCAACTATGCATAAAATAAAAAAGTCTATGCAATAAGAAAAATAATTTAGAAAATTTAAAACCGATTACTGAAGAATCGTTAAGTAAGAAACATTTCTTAGTTATTATTTCACTGTTAGTGATTGTGCTCCGACAATGAATTTCTTATTTTGTTAATTACATATCACATCCATCAATGTCAAGTAAACAATACATTGTCAAGTAATCAAATTCAAATTATCTAACATGAATCTTTAAAAATTCATTAGAGAAACGCATAGTATATCTACAACAATATCCCTGCTACTGGTTATTTAAATCTAATCAATTTGAGCGGTGATATATTGTCGATTAAACATTACTTTATTAAAGTGAATGAATTTTAATTTAATTTAGCAAAACTTATTAGGAAATATACAACTTGCATAAACGTACAGCACTAAGCATTAAGTTTAGAATAATAACATAGAAAGGTAACATAAGATTCATTGATTACATTATCATTATAAATCTCATAATGCTTGTTGAAATTTTTAAAGGGATAATTACTATACAAGCCTTAAATTTCTGCAATTAAATGTGATTGCTAATAAAAGGAAATCGAAATTTAACAAGTGACCAATTAAGGTTAGTTTCTATACATAATAATAAATCAATATTCGGTATTTTACATAAGATCTATTTACTGTATAATATGTTTTTATTAATCACCTAATTATTGAAAGTATGGTTTGATAAACTATTTAATACTTTAAGTAAAAGACACTTTATTCATAATGTTTTATACTTTAATGCAACATAGCATCCAATACTTAAAAAAGTTTTTTTTCTTATTTTTACCTATTATTTTAAATTACTCCTGATTGTACATACGCTTTCAATGAATTTAATAGTTGTAACATATTGTTAGTTTTCTTGTTAATATCAATTGAATTTTTTTTCTTAACGTCCAGTTGTAATCGATGTCGCATTTTTTTCTTAAAACGTAATCAAAACATTACAAAACTTTGTTCTTACAAATTTAAAAATATATGTCAAAAGTTAAATATATGACCCAATAATGCGAAATCATTTAAAATATGTGTACTTTTTAAATGATTTAATATGTCAAAAAAAATGTAATTTTTTTCCTACTCTAAATGATGTTTCAACAAATAATTCTCTTGAATCGTTACAATCCTTCGAAAACTAATATCTGCCCGTCAACTATTTTGGTTATTGCTCGGAACGTGTTATTTTCTCGTATTTGATAATTTCTTATCTCTAGTTGTTTTTTTTTCTTTTTAAATCAAAATTGAAGTTTATTATTTTTCATAAATATGTCATATTAAAAACGATATCGTTTCTAGAGGGAAAGAAATATTGCAAGAAAAATTTTCACGTACGAAGTCAATCGTGCATAATATATGTATGCAATCCTTTTTCAATTTAAATGCATTTTCTATAATAATTTAAATATAAATAAACATATTTTAAAGGGGAAATTGTATCTTAAGTTAAAATGTTTTAACAGACATGTTAAAATTTACGTAAGTTTTGTTATAAAAAGACGGACTAAATGTGATAGTTAAATCTTGATAGAGAAAAAATATTAAAAAAATCACATTTACATTCTGATAATAATTTGAAAATTATACCGAATAGATTTAATATTTTTTAATTTAATATATTTGTAGGCATAAGCAAAAAAAAGGGTATTTTTTAGTCCTAGTGGGTTTGATATTACTCAGTCTTAAGTTATGTGATTTCCCCTCAAATATGCATTATAAACAATCACGAAAAGGAAACGGTGGCCGCTGAAAAATTTCTAATCTCATATCAATTATTTATGCTATAGATATTGTATTACATTATTATATTGCATTACATTATTATATTTAAATTAAACAAATTGCTTCTCAATGTATCTATAACAAGATGTAAATAAATAAATCGTGTATGCATTTCTTAGACCGTCCGTTATTTCATAAAGATGCAACAATATGATTATGTTTTTAAAATGTAAGCAAGTAGTATAAAAATTTTGTTTTTAAAGTCAATTCCTACTTAGGTCATCAAAGAAAAATTTAATATAATCCCTTAAGCTAATACTAGTTTTTTTTTTTTTTGCATTAAAATATCTCCATTCGTTGATTTTCTATAAGCAAGTAGGTTTACAATGGAAGTATTTGGCGAAATATTAGAGATATCGCCAAGTTGGCGACAAACATGGCGGTATTTCGCGACAGAACAGGGTCCACTCCTATGGTAACCCCTCCTTATAGATATGAAGATGCATTAAATGCTTCAATAACCAATGTCCGCCTTTTTGTCTCCCATGTAAAACTAAAATTAATTAATTAAAATTTAATTAATGAATTAAAATTTGAAAAAAACTGTATTAACATCAATTGTCATCCAGTACAAGTTTAAAAAAATTATTTCAACTTGATAGGATGAATAATAAGTATTTTATTAACGATTGAAAATTTGAACAAGATATATAAATAAATAAATAAATATAGGGAGAGCGTAAACTATTAGTAGGAATTGAATAAATGTTGCCTGAATGTGCTTTTGAAAATTTTGCTTTTTTCGCGTAATACAACTTCGCTGTTTACTCTGTCCCACTAACGTTCTAAAACAGTAGTACCGTAAAATTCAATTTAGATAAGAAAATGTATTTTATAGCGAAGTCAAACAATAACTATATATAAGTTATTACACATTTTCACTGACACTTGTAACGATGTCAGCCCACATTTTACCATTGTTCTATATATACCGGGAAATCCAGAAGTTCCGGGAGTTTTGAAATATTAATAATTAGAAAATTATATACAACAGAAGTGTGCGGTTTTCACATATACGCCCAGAAACGTGTAGGATTTTTGTTTATAATGAAAAAAAAATTAATAAATAGTTAAAAACTTTAGCAACAGATGGCGCTGCTCTAAAACATCAAAAGTATCTGTACCATGCGTCATATAAGCAGATGAGTTCATTACGCAACATCTTTCCAATATTGCCCAGATTTCGTTTTGATGGTCATTTATGTTCAAACGCTTTTTCGAAGGTTAACGAAATCGCATTTAATAGGAATTTTGATACAAAATTTTATGCTAAACTGCTATGTTTAGACATGCTTTCTTTGAATGACAGAGCTGTGTTAGTTAAGCCGTTTTACAAAAAGGTTGAATCGTCAACTTTATCTTTGCTTCTTATCGTACAATGTGTGGAGCTAAAACTGGAAAAGGACAGATGACCGTTACAAATATGAAGGCTATGATAAAAATGTTTGAGGAAACGATCTCATTGGAAGATCTTCAAAGAAGCGAGAGACCCCAAACATCTGTTACTGACGTAAACGATGTAGAACATGATGCCATACTCAATTCGCTTTATTATACCATAGTAAAATTATGTTATCAGTTTCAGCGCGACTGTATGCAAAAAGTGTAACTAATAAAACATTCTTTTTGTCATTAAAAAATAAATCCAACATGTTTATAAGCATTTCTGTGACAACCACTTCTTTCATTGTATATAGTTTACTAATTATTAACATTTCAAAACTCCTGGAACTTTTGGATCACCCGATAGATCAACACACATTTATCGAGTTTTCACAATTAATGTTCCATTTTATATTTCTGATCCACCACTAAAGTAGACTTCACGACTGATAAGTGAAGGATAATGATAATAAGTTCAATTTTAACAATTAATTTTTTAGATCCCTGAAGTTGAAAATTGTTTTGATACTTTCACTTAAAAAAATATAATAATTGTGTGTTAAAATAATAGAAGTTTCTTAAAATTTAATCATGATGTTTTACTGCGTACTTTTGAGAAGTAGAAAATAAATGTACACAGTGTTTACAGTTAAGAGTACAGTCCTGAAAACGGGAAAGCATACCCTAGACCAATTCTGCAAAAAAAAATATTTATAAACATGTAACGGGTACCATAGCATTCAATAGTAAATGCTGCTCAAAAAGGGGAAATTAGGGAAACATTTATGTATTAAAATTGTAAAATGTTTGTTTTTTAGATGATATCACTTATTTTTAACACCATACATGAGCTCATTATTATAACTTCAAAATAGCGATGTTTTCGAAATTCATTTTTGTAAGTAATATGAACCTATATCTACACTGCTGTACATTAAAATTGCAACACCACGAAAGAAAAAAAATACAAAAAATATATTGATTGTGCGTAAACAGTATGGCATGAAAACATAATGATTAAATATGTAAGCAATTTGGAGGTTTATATGGGTGCCAAATTAGTAGAAACATCTGTTTCCACACTGTAAAAAAAAATCTGTAGTTCTACAGATGTAAAGTTACATGCTTACTAAACTTTCACCTGTAACGGTGCGAAAAAAGCTGCAAATCTACAAAACTAGTTTTTGTAAAGCTACAAAAATCTGTAACTTTACAAATGAATCTGCTAAAATTTCAGTAATCTTACTAAACTTTTATTTGTAACCCTGGCTGCAGTTACATGAAAAGTTCTCGGAATCCCAGTTTCCAAAAAAAAATTCTTAGTAACCTTACAGATTTTTTGATTTTCGGCGCAAAAGTGTGTCTGTTACATGAAATTTTGTTGTTGCCGTTACATGAAAAGTTCTAGGAATCCAAGTTTCCTAGAAAAACTTTAGTAACTTCACAGATTTTTTTTTACAGTGCATGGCAGCTACAACGGCCCTTACCCGGTTAGGCATGGGATCGAACTGGGCGTGGGTGCCAGAAATGAGCAACTCATTCCATGCTGCTTAGAGTCTATACCACACTTCATGAACCGGATTAGCTGGAGAGGGGTGGCAGGCCAGTCTCTCAGTGTTTCCAATGGGTGACAGATCTGGAGACCTTGCAAGCCAGGGCAGCAATTGAATATCCTGTGTATCGAGGAAGATAAGAACACGACGTGCAATATGTGATCTTGCGTTATCTTGTTCGAAGATGACGCTTGGCAGGCCTCGACGACAAGGCACAACCACTGGACGTTTGATGTCAGAAACGTACCTATCTGCGTTCAAATTACCGTCGATCCGATCTAGAGATGTGGGTGTCATGTACCCAATGTCTGCTTAAACCATCACACCAGGTGCAGGCCCCCTATGTCGATATCAAATGCAGGCAGGCGGTGAGCGTTCTCTTCGGAGGTTCCAGACACGTATACGGCCATCAGAATACTGCACACAGAACCGGGACTCGTCTGAAAAGACGACAATGTGCCACTCCTGTATCCAGCTTTGTCGTTCGGTGCACCAGAGAGTGCCGTCTCTCTCTGAGTAGCATTGTCAAGGGAAGCCGTGGTAATGGTCACCGTGCTGACAGTTCACGCTGCTGCAAACGTCGTCGCACCGTACGAACGGATACTAGACGAGCTGCAAACATGCCCTGCCCATTTCCTAACTAATGGTGATGTGGTTGTACGGTTTTGCAGGGCTGACCTCACAATATGTCTGTCCTCTCGGGCGTAAATCATGGGAGGGCTTTGAGATCATGTATGCCGTTCAGTACGAACCTCAGCAACTCATTGATTCCATATTTGCATGACAGTGGCTGGATTTCAATCAGTGCGACGGGCTATCATGAAAAGACAATCCACACTCTCAATAGGCAACGATCCTGCCTCCATCAAATTCCGACACTTGCTGGTAAGCATTTCTTCTTATATTTCAAGGCATAGCACGATATTCTGATCAAACCCCGACCTTACAAAGCGCTTTTCGAATGAGAAATCCACTACGCAGCTTTTCTTTTATGCAATGCTTCATATGTCGTTTCTCCCGCCTGCGTCGTCTAGATGCACTGAAATACTAATCATTTGCATATTCAAACCACTTCCTCCTTTCACGTGATTTTGACGTATGTCAGATAATTTCTTCCTGGTGTTGCAATTTGAACGGCCAGCAGTGTATATACCTATATATTTTTAAACGGAAAACTATTTTATATGCTTCAAATGTACTTATCTAAAATTATATCTTATTTCGACGCGATGTTTTTAATTTAACCTTACACAACTCTCCGCCCCACAATATGTTTTGCAATGATTATTAACGAAATCAACATTAGGAGTTAAAACTTTAAACCCACACCATAAATCCCCCACTACTTCACATGTATAACGTTTGTATTCAAATATACAATATTCTGATGAATTTACATATGGTGTTAAAATTAGGTGATTTTACTGATAATTTTTAAGCTTGGTAAAATTTCTATATGTAGGCGATCCCTTCGCCAAAAATTAAGTATATCCATAATTACCAGATATTATTATAAATCTATTAGTTTCAAGCACATTTTTACAGGACGATTTTTGTAGTGTTAGTAGAGGGTGACTATTTTTTTTTCTTTCAGGTCTGTACATAGATACATAGCACATATAGGGCAATGGGCAAAAAAGGAAACTAATAATTTTTTTGATAACTATTGAACTAATTTTTTTAACACTTTCCAAAAAGTTGAAAAGTGTTTATGCATTCGGTTTGTCTGACCATCTGTCCGTCTGTCCATCTGGAGTCTGTCCGTCTGCCCACCCTCTAACTCACGTAAATATACTCGGATTTTCATGCACTTGATAAAGGTTATTCAGGGTCACCAAAGCCTGTTTGGTATTGTATGTGAAGTATGTAGGATTAATAGTTCATTTACAGGGGCACTCAAAACAATTCCATTACATTATGGTATAGGTGGAAAAATCGTTTGTAGAGTATTTAATGACATTATGCTATTACAAATGTATTAAAACAGATATAAATCACTGAATTTCACTATGATAACGTTAGAATAGGACATACATAGCATTTTTATTCATTTACAGGGACACACAAAATAAATCAGTTACAGTACTGTCTCTGAGTAATAATTGCTGGAGTGTGCATTTTAAAATTCGGTATGCGCTTTTCAATTTAACTAAATTTTTGCATGTCACTCGTTATTTATAAATTCTATAAACTCATATACAGGGCAGCACAAATGTATTCACGTACCATTCTACTCATTAGCGGAAGTTGCTCAAGGGGAATTTTCAACTAAGGTATATGTATTTCTTAAGTGAACTGAATTTTAGCATGCACGTAGTTAATATATACGAATCTATATATCATATACAGGTTTGCTGAAAAAATTGTAGATGGAAACAGCTGAAATTGGATGATCAAATGTGTTATGCGTTTCCATATGGTTGAAATAGACATAATGTTTTAACTTATTAAACGGTGCAGTTTTGTTGCATTATTCTGAATGTGTTGGAAAGTGTTTCATAATTGTTGACAGCAGTAACGGTCTCCATTATGACATGTTCTGGAAGTGTGAAATATATTTTCTTCGATAAAAGTCATATGTGTTTCCACTCTTCACTGAAATTGTTAGAGTTCAAGATTTTTAAATACATTAACGTCAGAATGGCATGTCTTGCAAGTAGAAATAACTTTTTTAGAATTCCTGAAATGTATTTTATTTATATTTTATCCCCAGCTTAAATACGCCACAAATTACATACAGAAGTGTGGAATTCTGAGACACATGAGCTTTTAATAATAAAACTAGCACTTTCCAGATTTTTAAATACATTAACGTCAGAATGGTATGTCTTGCAAGTAGAAATAACTTTTTTAGAATTCCTGAAATGTATTTTATTTATATTTTATCCCCAGCTTAAATACGCCACAAATTACATACAGAAGTGTGGAATTATGAGACACATGAGCATTTAATAATAAAACTAGCACATGTAATACAGTTCATGGTGCATAGCTGATGGTAGTGAACAAATTGAACTCACTCAAGTTGATTTTCTTATGAACGTTAACTGTTCCTTGCTTACTCGTGTTAGTTTCGTTAATAAATATTCGTCTCGTCTTAATTACATTCCACACTTCTGCAATCAATAAACTGCGTAGCTAAGTTACTGATTGGATACAAAACTAGTTGGATATGCCAATCCCAAAGCTTTCTTCTATCTCATACATCTTACAATTTCAAAAAGTAGTCACAAATGTTAATACTACAATATTATTAGTTCAATACTATACCAAGTTTGATTTTTCAGCTTACATTTTTCTTCAGTCAATTAATCGCAGTAAAAACAAGTTAATGTTGATCATGATATTTAATTAAAAACAATATTTTTCGTTATTCTGTTGTACGTCAGCTGTTTTCGAAGAGTGGACTATTAACAGGATGCGAAGTTCCCGCCGTTCCCGTCGCCAAAGTACAACAGAACTACGAAGAATCGAGATCAATTACATAAAAATCGCTATTACAGTCCGCTTCCAGCAGAATACTTCTAAATTAAAATAGGATCTGTTTGCCATAGCCAAAGCGTATGCATGAAATTTGGTTAAATTCTATTGATAACTTCATACACTTCTCGATAGTACAATAATAAAAATGGCCCACAAATCGCTATTACAGCACCCTTTCTGGTGGAATATTTCTAAACTAAAGGAAAACCAGCTTACCGAGGTCAAAGGCATAAATATGAAATTTTGTTCAGTTCTATGTATAATTCCATACACTTTTCGATGGTACAATAATGAATTTTTTTTTACTAATATTTTGAACTATAATAATTATAGCAATAAGTTATGTACTGTAAATTACATCATTGCTTTTTTTTATAATAATTTCAAGTGTAGATCATATTACGTTCAATACCTAACACTTGCAATTTAACACCCTGTAATTTTCAATGTAAAGGTAAAAATTTAAATTATCATTGTAAAGTAAATTAATATGATGATTAAAATGTAAATTATTTAAATTATTAAAATAATTTAAATTATTATGTAAATCTGTATCATTTTTAACTCTTGACTTTAGTTTTTTTCCGCTTCTCGTGAAAAAATTAATTTAATTTAAATTTTATTGTAGGATTTAGATAATGCAGTTCTATCTAGTGACTAAAATGCAAACATTATTTTATATCTATTTACTTTATATCTATTCTAGATAATGAATTTTTCAAATTTTATTTCAGATATATTTTTTAGCATAATGTTTACACAAGATCGCAATTTTTCCAGGTGTTTATAATAGTATATTTGAAGACATTCTGCAATGTGTAGATAAAGATAAAAATTCGTCATCTATTAATCTTTTATTTCATTATTAGCTTCGTGAATTATGTTAGAGTGACAGCAGGCACATATATAATTTATTCCCTGTAGAAATAAATTAAGTGAACAGTGAAATGTTAATATTTATATAATAATGAAAAGTTAATATTTTTCAGTAGATATCGTGATAGAATCAACACTGAAATTGTACTAATCTATTATATAGATAATAGACTAGTTGAAATTTTGAAGCTGTACATTAAATAGCCTCTGTCACATATTTATAGGATAGACAGTCTCTATATTTTCTTTCAGTAGAATACTTTTATGCAAAACTAGCAATATAAACGCCATTTACGGTTTTATATCTTCTAGTGTCTCAGACAAAATTTGGACTATTAAGAAGCAAATCTTTTAGTTGATTATTTACAATTGAATATCGAAATAAACGAAATAAAAATATCTAGCATATTAAAATCATCCCTCAAAATTTTAAAATGCAAATCTAATCAAAATCCGTTTAGTAGAACCTTGTAATAAGGCTAATATTTTATAATCGAGTTCACCAGATTATAGAACATTTACCTATAATTAGTATATAGCAAAACATTGTTAACAATATGTATTATGTTCTAAAATCTTTCCTGAAATGTTATATAACAATCAGTGCTAATTCCATCGAACTTAACTCTGTAGAGCCTTTTAAAAAGGCTAATCTTTGAAATAGGCTTCACTGATTAAAGAACTTTCGCACATAATACTATAAATAAGCAACGTAGAATGATATGTGTTGTATACGAAACCCTTTCGGGAAAATTTGTCTAACTAACGATTTAAGTCTTCTCAAAATCCATTCAAAAGAACTCAAGTTGTACGTGGTCGGACCGAAATTGCTCCTTGCATTTTTTATGCGAAGTAGATAGTTAAATATAGTAATAATCGCGTTAACGTAATTGTAGAACTTTCAGGAATGTAGTGTAGGCTATACGCCCTAGACCTCCTGGATATTTCTAGACACTCTACACAATCTCTATAGCTATAACATATATACTCTCGAGTATATTCCCTCTGCCTGTAGATTTTATCCTACTTTTTTACAACTACAACACTGAAAACTTTCCTCATAGCTCCATAACTAAAAATGTAAAATGATATGTTAAATAATTAAACAATCCCTGAAATATTACCTAATTGTGCAACTGCAATTAAAATACGTTCAGTAGAATTTTAAATAAAATGTAATCTTTCGCAATCGCTTTCACCTAGCTTTGGAACTTTCTCTTGTAATGTGATTTTCCGTAATCTGATTTGTCGTCAAGTTTTTGCTTCAGAATAAACAATAACCCAGAAGAAAACTTTGCAACAGAGAAGGACCATCCATGCAAGAAGTACCAACCATCTACAAAAAATTATCTAACTAACAGTGTTAAGTCCCGTCAAAATACATCCAGCAAAATTCAAATTATAAACGGGTGGAAAGGAAAGACAAACTTACATTTTATATAATTACAGTACATGTATCTTTCATAATTGCTTTCACCTTTATCTATATCTTTTCAAATAGCTCTATAACTAAGCAACATATAATTTAATGTTACATACTAAAACCATTCCTGAAAAGTTCTGTAACAGTGCCACTTGGATCAAAATCTGTTCAACAGAATTTTTTTAAATGCTTTAATAATAAGGTTCCCTTGAATCTTTAACTTTTTCCTTTATCGCTATACTAAGCAAAGTACAACGCTGTGTATGCACAAAACCCGTTCCAAAAACATTACCTAACTAATAGTAGTATATTCTATCAAAATCCTAACAATCGGAATAAAATGCAAATTTCCGTTTTAAATATGTAGTAGATGATAATGGCACGATATAGAATAGAATTCAATAGAATTCATTCATGAATTCTATTCGAATAGAATTCGAATAGAATTCATCGTGGAGTTTTCGCTTCATACTTAAATAGTACTTTCAACATTATAGCTAATACACCGATTAGCGAGGTCTCCAATTACGGGATGTTAACCAGAAATCCCATGAACAACTACCCACATCAAGTTGAATTTATGGCTTTTGTGATACTTTTATTAGCCGGTTGCAAGTAATAAATCAACAAAGATTGATTCCATACCTTATTCTTACTTTATTATTTTCATACAAAATATAAATGTTTCACTCATTTCATTTAAAATACATGAATTACACTAATTTCTGAAAAACTGAAAAGTAAAACAATAATAGGAAATAATGTCAAAACTTAAAACAGAGAATTGTTTTTTAATTTATATACGCGAAATATAACTACTGTTATTGGCAATTTTTAAAATGCTAATGGCGAGATTTACACATGGCTGACATAAAAATACCCATTTTTTCTTCTTAACAGCAAACGATAAACCGCGATGTATTACTTCAATTCCAATTTCTTCCATTGAAAAAAGTACTAGACTGTAAAAAAAATCTGTAAAGTTACTAAAGTTTTTTCAAGAAACTGGAATACCTAGAATTTTCTATGTAACGACAACAACAAAAATTCATGTAACAGACACAAATTTTGCACCGAAAATAAAAAAATCTGTAAGGTTACTAAGAATTTTTTAGGAAACTGGGATACATAGAACTTTTCATGTCACTGCAACCAGTGTTACAGATGAAATTTTAATAAGATTACTGTAATTTTAGCAGATTCATTTGTAAAGTTACAGATTTCTGTAGCTTTACAAAAACTAGTTTTGTTGATTTGCAGCATTTTTTGTACAGTTACAGATGGAAGTTTTTTAAGCATGTAACTTTACATCTGTAGAACTACGGATTTTTTTTTTACAGTGTACTTAGGTATTATCTGGGCCATTAGATAGATCGCCAAAAATGGTTGTCAGTTGCCAATCTTGTTTATCGTTTGCCAATTACGTTCAAAATAGTAATTTAACATTCTTAAATGCATAACCTTGTTAAAAATGGCAAATTGTTTAAAGTAAATAAATAAATAAAATATATAACATAAAACTACATACTATAAATTATAATAAAAAAACTATAATAATGCAATAAATTTAAAACTATAATAAATAAACTATCAAATGGACCAAAAATAAGGATTGCTGTAATTAATGTCATTGTCTTGTATCTGACATGGCCCGGATGTCAGTACTAAAAATTTTTTAAAGCCGTACAGACATTGCTTTTATTTCTTAAATATCTTGATTTTATAATGTTCATTTCTCAGTGGATCGCTTACTTTTATTTTAAATAAAATTAATACTTTCTTTTTTCAAGGGGTTTGTATATATATATATATATATATATATATATTCTTCAAACTCATATAGCCGTTTTAATTCTTCAACCTAAAGAATTAACAAAAAGTTTTAATTTGAATTCCTTCCGTTGCTACTATAACGAATGTACAATATGAATCAATATGGATGAAGTATCGCTTATAATGTTAGATATTTCGAGGTTTTGGCGCCAAAGATATTGCCAAATTAGAAAAATATGAAATATCTCACGAACTATTCGACTTAAAAGATTTTAGTTTGTACCATTCAATTCAGCATACAAAAATACACTAAAATATGGTATCAGTTGAAAAATAACTATGAAATCAGATTTTTTAAGAATTTTTTTAAAGGTCGTTCTCTATTTTACCCGCCTTAAGGGAGGAATTTTAGGAAATCCTTTCTTAATGGCACTCTATGTCATAAGAAGTATTTTTACGTCAATTTTCAAAATTTTAAGCTCAGTAGTTTGAGTTACGCGTTGATTAATACAAAATCCATACTTTCTTTTATATATAGAGAGATAATGCCTTTTTTTAAGGTGATGAAGTCTTATATTACTACTTTTATCTTTGTTACTTTCTATCTATTGAATCTGCCAAATCAGGTAATGAAAATTACAGTAGTTTCATTTTAAATTGCAGTACATGTAATTATGAATCTTAGTATTTATCAATTCTATTATTATTAGTATTTATCTTATTCTTAGTATTTATCAATTCTATTTTTATTTATCTATATTTATCAATATAGTATAATTAATTTTGAATATTATCCGCTATTTAAATTTCAAATATTGTATTAAAATATTTTTTAATCTATAGTAATAAAGAAAGAAGTTTGTGATTGTGTATGTGAATGTGCGAGTGTGTCGACGCTGCACGTAGAGCTTCATTGTGTTATCCGAATATAGTAAATTTATCCTCCTTTCAATAAGTTTTTTCGGAATTCGTACAGCGACTTTTGGACTTTCCGAAATTTTTAATGCGACTTTTAGTGTTTTTTCGCATTTTGCGACTGTTTTGTGATATTGGTAATAGTAATTTTGATTCAAACTTTTAGCCTGATGCTCTAAATTTTGTCTGCTACAATTTTTTTAATTTCATCGATTTTTAGCGATTTTCAATGCGATATTTTGAGATTTTTTGTCTTCAGTGTCGATTTTTGTAATTCATAAAAGATTTCCGATCACAATCTTTTATCCTATTAGTGTAAAAATTAACCCCTGCAATTTTTTAATATTTCGTAATCTTTAATGCGATTTTTTTTCGAGCTCTATGGCAATTTTTTGACATTCAGAAATAAAATTTGGTTTCAAACTTTTAGCCTAATATAGCAAATTCCGCCATTTACACTTTTTAATTTTAGCAATTGTTAAAGCAAATTTCAATGCGATTGTTAGCGATTTTTGAAGATTTTTTACGTGCCGCGTTGATTCTTAATCATTTAAGAAATATTTCCGATTACAATGTTTTACGTATTAGAGTAAATTTTGAGTTCTGCAATCTTTTAATATTTAGCGTTTTTTAATAGATTTTTAAATGTTGTATTTAATGCGATTTTTAGCATTTTTTCGAACCCCTCAGTGATTTTTTGACATTTGAATAAGGAATTTCGTTTTGTCTTTTGAAAAACTTTTTGTCTAATATAGTAAATTTCACCATCTACGATTTTTGAATTTTAATGATTTTTATTACGATTTTTCGAACTTTTTTATGTTCCGCGTCATTTTTTTGTAATTCATGAAAAATTTGTGATTGCAATGTTTTACCTGAATAGATTAAATTTTTACTGCTGGGAGACTTTTATATTTAGAAATTTTTAATGCATTTTTCAGTGTAGTTTTTAGCAGTTTTTGCGAGTCCCTCGGGAATTTTTTGAAATTCGGAAAAAAAATTTGGTTTTAAACTCTTAGCCTAATATAGTAAATTTTGCCATCTACGAATTTTGAATTTTAGCAATTTTTAATGCAATTTTTAGCGATTTTTTCGTTATTTATTACGTTTTGCGTCGATTTTTTGCCATTCATGAAAGCTTTCCAATTGCAATGTTTTACCTCATTAAAGTAAATTTTGAGTCCTGTCGATGTTTTAATATTTAGCGATTTTTAGTGTATTTTTCAATACGAAATTTAGCTGTTTTTCGAGTATCACGGCGATTTTTTGACATTCGGAAAAGGAATTTCGTTTCAAACTTTTAGCCTAATATAGTAAATTTTGTCATCTAGCTATTTTTAATGCCATTTTCAATGTGATTTTTTGAGATTTTCTAAGTCCCGCTTTGATGTTTTGCCATTCAGAGAAGATTTCCGATTACAGTGCCCTATTATAATAAATTTTGACATCTGCGATTTTTGAAAATTTAGCGATTTTTAATGCAATTTTTGGTGATTATATGAATACCTCGGTGATTGTTTGGCACTGGAAAAAGGAATTCCGTTTCAACATTTTAGCTTAATGTAATAGATTTTGTGCTCTATGAATTTTTAATTTTAGTTAATTTTGATGCGATAGGTAGCATTTTTTTAGAGATTCTTTGAGCTTTGCGTCGATTTTTTGTTATTTATGAAAGAATTCAGGTTACACTATTTTACTCCATTAATGTAAATTTTATTCCCTGCTATTTTTAAATTTTAAACGATTTTTAATGCATTTTTCACTGTGATTTTTATAGTGTATTCGAGTCTCCCAGCGATTTTTTCACATTCGGTAAAGGAATTTTGTTTCAAATTTTTAACCTAATATGGTAAATTTTGTCATCAACAATTTTTGATTTTTAGCATATTTTAAGGCGATTTATAGCTGTTTTCTTTTTAGATTTTTTACGTTGAAGTTCAATTTCTTGTCATTCTTGAAGGATTTCCAATTACAGTGTTTTGAGTCAATTTTTTGTAATCAATGAAAAAATTCAGATTACAATATTTTATCCCATTATAGTAAATTTATCCGCTGTTATTTTTAAATATTCAGCGACTTTTAATGCATTTTTCGATGCAATTTTTAGCGTTTTTTCGAAGACCCACGGCGATTTTTTGACATTCGGAAGAGGAATTTTGTATCAAATTTTTATCTGACTAGGGTAAATTTTGTCATCCGCGACTGTTATATTTTAGTGATTTTTAATGTGATTTTTAGCGATTTTTCAAGTTCTGCGGCAATTTTTTAACATTGGTAAAACGATTTCGTTTTCTAACTTTTAGCCTAATATAGTACATTTTCTCCTGTTATTGTAGTTTTTGAATTCTACCAATTTATAATGTGATATTCAATGTGAATTTTAGCGAATTTTAGAGGTTTTTGACGTTCTGTGTCCATTTTCTTTATTCATGAGTTTTCTATTACAATGTTTTCCTCCCTGAATATTAAATTTTTATACCAGTTACTTTACATCATTTATCGATTTTTAATAAAATTTTCAATGTGATTTTTAGCCACTCTTCGAGTTCCGTGGTGATTTTTTGACATTCGAAAACTGATTTCGTTTACAAACTTTTCGCCTAAGGTACTAAACTTTTCTATTGAAATATTTCTGTACCTTGGAACAAAAAGGGCCAATGTCCAAAATTGAGAAATTTGAGTTAAATGCACGAAGGAATTCAGGATGCGATATAAAGAAATTGTTAAAAGTGCCAAAGTTCTCCCAATATTAGATCATTGAAAACAAAATATTTTTTCGAGGCCAATGTTACTTACTGTTAATGTAATGCGTCAAACTTAAATTGTGTTTCCTGCCATTTGAGAAAAATGGACATTGGCCCTTTTTGTTCCAAGGTACAGATTTTATCCCTTAATAGTAAATTTTTACTCTAACGATTTTTTAATATTTTGCCAGTTTCAAAGCGATTTTTCGGGTTTCAGAATGATTTTTGACATATTTAAAAGGAGTTCTGTTTCAAACTTATAACCTAATAGGAATTTGTTTTCAAATATTTAGCCTGTTATGGTAAATGCTCTGCTCTGCTATATTTGAAGTGTAGCGATTTTCAATACAGTTTTTTAGCGTTTATTTTCTTTTTTTAGAGTTCGCTGTGATTTTTTGAGATACTGAAAAGGAATTCGTTTTAATGTTTTATCCTAATATATTTTTTTTCTTGCGCTATTTTTGTTATTTAACCGCTTTTCATCGCGAATGTTTTGCATTTTTAAGTGTTTCAGGTCTTGATATTGAACAAAGGAATTAGATTTGAAACTTTTATCCAAATATTGTAAATGTTGACTTTCGAGATGTTTTAAATGTTTGAGATTTTTAATGTGATTCTTACGTTTCTTCGCGATACGCTGCAACTTTTTTTTATATTCAATTTTGACTTAATAAAATAAATTCCGCCCTCTTTTAAATAAAGTTTATTCAGATTTCGTAGAGCAATTTTCGAATTTTTCGTGATTTTTTAATGGGATTTTTAGTGTGTTTTCGCAAGTTGCTACGATTTTTGCACATTAGTAAAAGGAATCTAGTTTTTAACCCAATATAGTAATTTTTTTTCTCATTTAGATGAAATTTATTCGAAATTCGCGCAGCGATTTTTACTTTTTTGCGAATTTTTATCGTCATTTTCAGAGTTTTTTCGCAATTCGTGCTGCTTTTTGACGGACCCGAGCACCACCATAGTTTATATAGTAGTAAATATGATTATGATTAATATGGAGAATAATCCAATTAAACTAGTTATTGTTGTTGTACACTCGCAAATTATATACAAATGATTTATTTAATTAAAAATTTATTTAACAAGTCATAGAAATTTGTCAGCAGATTTTGTTTTTCTCGTTGCAATAAAACTTCAATTTATTTTTCTCATAATATTACATTATTTCCAATCTTTCCATTGAAACAATTGCATTCAAATGGAAAATAATCTAATTAAATTAATCATTACAGACTCTGCAGGTCTCGTACCATATAAAAGAGATGCAACATGAAAAGAAAATATACATTTTTAACAAGTCAGTAGGAAAAATATTGATATTTTTATCGTTTTGTAAAAAAATCGTAATACTTCTCTCCGAAAGCGATTCTAACAGCATATTATTTCCCGTATCAATTTCTTTTCTTCTTACGTTAATACCTGTCATTCTCCTACATCTTATATATTTCATATCATGTTATTTTCAAAATATTATCTGCTTGAAACATGATATGGCTTAAGATATGTCTCTTTCAGTGTTGTAATCATCCTAGGCTAAAAGAAAGAGTATTATGTTAGTCAAGAAAAATTTTATTAATGTTAACACATCATACTGGGATTGGAAAGATGGACATTTCCGAACTCACAGGAAAAGACATTCCATTATTGAAAAACTGCCAGAGTAGCAATGATTTAATTTTTCTTTTTCTTTTTTAAATAATCAGATAAATGTATTTATTTTTTTTAAATTTTAAGTCTTCTAGTTTTTACAGAAATTTTTGTGTGTATTGGTATGATGTGAATAGCATTTGTAATTTTTGGGTTGATGTCTGTCTCTGTATTACACTTAAATTTCTGGGCAGTGTAACTCAAGTAATAAAGAGAGAAATTCCGAGAAACTACACATTGACATAATTCATATTGATTATATTTTTCTGTACCTCCGTTAATCGGTGGCAATGTTATGGTTCACTTTTCACGATGTGCGTGATATGTGTATCTGGGCATGTATGGCATGTATATAATTGAATTTAAGTTAACATGTAAAATGCTTAAATACGTGGATTAATAACTGTTGCCGCTAGAAGCGCCATCTATGTGGTTTGTTTTGAAACTTGTGAGTTGGGTTCGAGACGCCGATCCGAGGAGTAGTAGTAAATATCGGCTCTTGATCCATTTATTGTTTGTGAATTAAAATTTAATTAGTAATACAGTCCGCTAGTTTTATTTTATTGTGAGTTGTGTGCAGTGATTATTTGAGAAAAAGCGATCGGCGGGAACACATTTTTTTGGTCCGTCGAGCCGGAGAAAAGAACAAGCATTTAATTACGTATTTAAAGTGTTTCGATTTTAGAGTCAACGAGATAAGTGTACCGTAACGAATTAAGTGTTTTCCTTTTATGAGAATTTGTGCATTTTAATACGTTGTTATACTATTCTTTAATAGTGTGGTGTTAAAAATATATGCTTTATTACGAAGAGTTTAAGTCAAGCAGTTATTTTGATTCAAGAACAAAAATAATAATGTTCTTTCAGTGCAGAGTTGCGCAATCGTAAGCGATCATTTAAAGCAGAGAATAACAAAGTTATTTCGAAATGCTGATTTTGAGAAGACAAATGAAATAAATAAAAGAAATGAAATATTTTTTCTACCGTAACTCAACAGTTTGGTAAAAGTGATTCATCTTTATTTTTGGAGGTATGTGAGATTTATTTATTTATTTATTGTGAACTATATTTATTAAAATGTTCAAAAGCGCGAAAAAAGAAGATTACCAAAGGGTAGCTTTTGAATTAGGGATTGATATTTCTGACACAAAATTAACTAATTATGATTTAATGAATTTAATAAAGGAAAGTGATAAATATAAAGCAGATTCTAAATTGGTCGAAGAAATGGCCAATAATATTATAGAGGAGAGAAAAAATGAGGAAGCGAAGGTATTAGAACTTGAAAAATTAAAAATTGAACGTACAAAATTAGAGCTTGAGTTGGCCAAGGCCCGCGCAGAAACCAAAAGTGAAAAATTAAATGATTTCGAGAAGGGAGACAGCATAGAATCTTTAGACTCTCTCATTAAAAGCATAAGAACGCTTACAATCAAAATACCGTCTAGACCGGAAGGTTGGGGGTATTTTTTCTCGTCTTTAGAAATGGCCTTCATTTCAAAAAATGTCCCAGAAAAGTATAAATCGGAAATTCTTCTAAATCTGTTAGGGGAAAGGGCAACAAATGTTATTACATACATTAAGGATGGGGAATTAGAAGATTATTCAAAGGTGAAAGCTATAGTACTTAGAGAATTTGAGCCAACTCCCCAAACTTGTTTAGAACATTTTAGAAAAGCACAACGTCAACCCAATGAAACATATGTACAATTTGCATCCCGATTAACAACGAGTTGGGATTATTATTTAAAATTGAGAAATGTGACAGATTTTGAAACTTTAAAAAAGTTAGTGATTTCTGATAAAATTTGTCAGACGCTTGATAAGGATGTTACGTGTTTTATAAATGTTAGACAAGGAGACTCTTGGTTTCACCCAATTGAGTTATCTCGGGAGATAGATTTATATTACACATCAAAGGGAAAACCTGTGGTTGATAATTCTAGGTCGAATAATAAAAATAATTATTCCAGGCCAGTTTCTAAAGTTTTTCTAACTGATGTAAAAAATTCTAAATGTATTTTGTCATGTAATGAAAATCATCCTTTGCATAAATGTCCTGTTTATAAAAATATGTCAGTGAGTGATAGAGTTGAGCTGGTAAAGGCAAAAAAATCTTTGTTTTAACTGTCTTATGAATCATAAAGTAGTCGATTGTAAATCTAAATTCTCGTGTATTATTTGTAGGAAAAAGCACAATGTAACTTTGCATTTTCCTCGCGAACAAAAAATAAATAAAGTTGAAAACCAAGAGGTAATTTCACAGGAAATGAGTCATATAAACAAAGGAGGTAATAAATCTAATTTGGATGTTTCGCCCCAGTATTTCAGCCGTTCCCAGCTAATAATCAAAACAGTTTATTTTCAACGACATGTAATTTGGCTAATGATTTAACAGCTGTGTTACTTAGCACATTTGTTTGTTTAATAAAAGATGAATTAGGTAATTTTCATGAGGTACGAGGTCTATTAGACGTTGGAGCAAACTCTAACTTTATGAGTAAAAAGTTAGTAGATAAACTTAATTTGAAAAGAGAAAAGACTAACATTTCTATTTCAGGCATAAATAATTTATCGTTGAATGTTAGATCTAGTGTTAACACAACTGTTTCAAATAGAGATAAGGATTTTCATTTAAAATTAGACTTTTTAGTCGTTCCGAAAATTACAGAATTTACGCCGTCTAGGCCGCTTGAGACTTCTATCCCATTATTAATTAACATCAAATTAGCCGATGAAAATTTTAATGTACCAGGCCCGATTGATTTGCTTTTAGGTGCAGAAAATTTCTATGAATTTTTAAGTCCAGGTCAAATTTATCCGCAAACATTAAATACTAAAATTGTGTTACAAAACAGTGTATTCGGGTATATTGTCAGTGGAAGCCTTCCGGCTAAGGGTGAAAGTAGTATACATTGTGGGTTAATTACAGATAATTTGGAATTAGAAAAAATAATTAAAGAGTTTTGGGAAATAGAAAACATAGAGAGAGAGTCTGAGATTTCTAAAACTAATGAAGCAGAAATTTGTGAAGAACATTTTCGGAAAAATTATTCTAGAACTGAAAATGGACAATATATGGTGAAAATGCCTCTAAATGAAGATGGCGAATCAAAACAAAAGGCAATGAATATTTTAAATTCATTATGGAAGCGCTTAGTTAGAGAACCTAAAGTTAATGATCTTTATAAAGCATTTATGGAAGAATATCTAAGTATGGGTCACATGGAAGAAGTGATAGAATCTGAAGAGCCAGAAGTCACTTATTATATTCCACATCATTGCGTATTCCGTATAGAATCAAGTAGTACACCATTACGAGTCGTGTATAATGCCAGTTCCTTAACTTCTACAGGAAAATCATTAAACAGTTTGCAGTTTAACGGAGGAACAATCCAGGATGAGTTATTTTCTATAATGTTGCGATTTCGAAAGCACCAGTTTGTTTTTGTAGCTGATATTAAAAAAATGTATCGTATGATATTAATACATCCGAGTCAACGTGATTTATTACGAATAGTATTTAAACCTGAGGTGAATGAGCCAGTAAAAGTGTACAGGTTATGTGCTGTTTCTTATGGCACAACTAGTGCCCCTTTTTTAGCTACAAGAACCTTAATGCAATTATCCAGAGACGAAGGAAATGAATTTCCTTTAGCTGCGAATGTGTTGTTGCAGGATGTGTACATGGATGACATCCTAACAGGAGCAGATGATTTAGGCACAGCGAAGGAGATTCAGCAACAACTGATATCTTTGTTAAATAGAGGAGGCATGGATCTCCATAAATGGGCAGTAAATAATTTTTCTCTTTTATGTAACACTTCAGAATCTGAATATTCTTTTTCTAACGAGACAAAAACTTTGGGAATATTGTGGAAGCCTCAACCAGATTGTTTTGGGTTTAACTTAATTATCGAGCAAAGTGAATTATACACTAAACGATCAGTCTTATCACAAATTGCTAGAATATTTGACCCTTTGGGTTTGATAGGTCCAATAATTACAAGGGCCAAGGTGTTTCTGCAAAAATTATGGTTGCTGAAAATAGATTGGTGTGATTATCTCCCAGTGAAAGAAAATAAGGAGTGGAATGAATTTCTTACGTCCTTAAAATGTGTAAATCTGATCAGTATCCCTAGATGTATTCTTATTGATCAGTCTATTTGTGTAGAACTACATGGATTTTCTGATGCATCTGAGATTGCTTATGGAGCGGTCATTTACGTGAAATCTACTAATTTTTGTGGTGATTCTGCTGTTAAGCTACTCACTAGTAAGTCCAGAGTAGCTCCTCTAAAGCATGTCACTATTCCGCGTCTTGAACTTTCTGCTGCAGTTCTGCTATCTAAGTTAATGAAGAAGGTGTTAAGTGCCTTAAAACTAGAAATTTCTAAAACTTATTTTTGGACAGACAGCACCATTGTACTTGCATGGTTAAAAAAAGAATCCAATGATCTTAAGACATTCGTAGCAAACAGGATATCAATTATACAAAGTTTAACTTCGGTTGAACAGTGGCATTACGTACCTTCTAAGCAAAATCCTGCTGACCTTATTTCTAGAGGTATAGATCCCATCAAGATTCAACAGTGTGAATTGTGGTGGTTCGGTCCAGCATTCCTACGACAGCCTGAGGTGGTCGAGTGTCCCGATAGCAATCCTGCTGAAATCTATGAGCTGTTTGTGCGTGAATTGAAATCACCATCAGTGACTCAAGTATGTGCCTTAGTTAACACTCTTGAACCTTTAGACATAATTAATAACTGTTCTTCTTTCATCAGACTACAAAGAGTAGTAGCATGGTGTAAACGATTCATATATAACTGTAGAAACCCTTTATATCCTACAGCTGGAACTTTATCTAGCAGTGAACTCTCTCAGTCCTTATTGTGCATTGTAAAGAACATTCAAAGGACTTCATTCGTGAAAGAAATCCAGTGTTTAGAAAGGGGTACTGCTATCCCTAACAATAGCAAACTGATAAACTTGTGTCCATTTTTAGACAGTGATGGCTGCATTCGTGTTGGTGGTAGACTGAAAAACAGTAACTTATCCGATCACCAAAAATTTCCTATGATTATTCCTGCAAAACATAATTTTACATTTTGTGTTATTAATTATTTTCATGTTTTATATTTTCATGCGGGTTCAGAAACCACAATGTCTCTTATAAGAACTAAATTTTGGATTTTAGCTGGCAGAAATGTAGTTAGAAAAATTATTTTTAATTGTATTATTTGTAAGAAAATTAATTCTAAAATTTCGCAGCAACAGATGGCTGATTTGCCAGCAGCAAGAGTAACGGTATCCAGAGTATTTACGCGCACTGGATTAGACTACTGCGGTCCTTTTGAGGTAAAAAATTCCACAGGTAGGAGTAAACACGTAAAAAAGGTTTTTATTTGTATTTTTGTATGTTTTACTACAAAGGCATTGCACTTTGAAATTGTCAGTGATTTAACAAGTGCAGCGTTTTTAGCAGCACTTAAACGCTTTATTGCGAGGCGAGGCAAACCTTCTGATATCTTTAGTGATAATGCTCGAAATTTTGTTGGTGCCAATAAAGAATTAAGAGCAATTCTCAGATCTTTATTTAAGGATAAAAGTGAGGAGGAAATTCAAAATTATTTAGCTAATGAAGAAATCAAGTGGCATTTTAATCCCCCTTCAACCCCTCACTTTGGAGGTTTATGGGAGGCAAGTGTTAAATCACTTAAATATCATTTAAAGCGTGTTGTAGGTAAAACTATTTTAAGTTATGAAGAACTCTTGACTCTCATTATTCAAATCGAAGCTGTTCGTAATTCTCGTCCCCTCTGCCCTCTTTCAAATGATCCAAATGATGTTGAAGCTTTGACACCTGCTCATTTTCTTATTGGCTCATCTTTAATGGCCTTACCTGAACCGAATTATACTGAAATCCCTATGAATAGGTTGAGCAGGTGGCAATTAGTTCAAAAATTGACACAACATCTTTGGAAAAAATGGTCATCAGACTATCTAAATAAGCTCTTAAATAGGCCCAAATGGCATAAAGGAAGAGTAAAGATAAAAGAGGGAGATTTAGTTTTAATAAAAAATTCTGATAATTATAGCCCTTTAAAATGGCATTTGGCAAGAATTGTTAAAATCCATCCAGGCCAAGATGGCATAATTAGAGTTGTAACATTAAAGGATAAGAATGGCACATATAAAAGGCCAGTGACCAAAATTGCTGTTTTGCCTCATGTGAATGAAACCACATTAACTACTTGAATTCACACATTTTATTTTAATTAAACAAAAATTTTGTAGTGTAGTGTATTATTATATTTTTGTGTTTATATTTGTAAATTTAAAATTTCATTTAGTGTATATGCTGAAAAAAAATTGTATTATTGAGATTGTATTCTAAATTGATATCGTATTTATAGTATTGAATGTTTGAAACATTCAAGGCCCGGCGGTATGTTGCCGCTAGAAGCGCCATCTATGTGGTTTGTTTTGAAACTTGTGAGTTGGGTTCGAGACGTCGATCCGAGGAGTAGTGTAAATATCGGCTCTTGATCCATTTATTGTTTGTGAATTAAAATTTAATTAGTAATACAGTCCGCTAGTTTTATTTTATTGTGAGTTGTGTGCAGTGATTATTTGAGAAAGAGCGATCGGCGGGAACAATAACTAATTTTGATCGCTCAATAGGTTTACAGCTATATTAAACTAGTAAGGATTTTTCTAGTTCAGAAAATTTTGAAAAATATTTCACTTGTATTCCATGCTGTGCTTAATATTTATGTGCATGAATTTAACATTCAGTTTCTATTTATATTTATAAAATAGTTAAATTCTGAGTTTGTTTAATTTTCTTGATTTTTTACCACACGCAAGAGAGAAAAATGCATATTAAATGTAATATCCGATATATCTAAAACTCCATGCACAGTCTTATGTAGTATATTCCAATGAATATGGGAAAAAAATTCTGAAGTAGAAATATCAATATTTAAAAAGAAGTAGTAAGGATTTTAAACAAAGGTCAAAAAAATTAAATTTTAGTTAATTACATTGATCCTACAGATATTTTTAAGAGTATATTTGTTAACACACATATAATAAAAATGTTTACGTTAAGACATATATTATAAGTTAAAACAATAAAATTCTAATTCATTTATAATATACATCTTTAAGTAAATCTTTTTATTGTATGTGTGTTTTTAAATTACAAGGCGTAACAGCCCTACAATTTAATTATATTTGCTTCTTATTATATAATATAATTTAATCCCGATATCACAGTATTACTCAAAATAGAACAAACAGCTTAAAAGGTACTGTGTCCCCTTAATCTTTCCATTTAAAATGGTAGTGATTATCAAGAGTCTTATTATATTAATATTATACAAATGTTTGATATAAATATTATCAAAGTTTATCTATTAAATGAAAGAAATTATTTTAATGAAAGTTGAAATGCAAAGACATTTGGAACTTTTAATTTTTTTACAATTCGTTAAAATTGAATTTGTTGAATAACTACTAAAGTTAAAATATGTATATGAAAACTCTATGAATCTCTTAGTTAGAAAATTGAATTAGTTAGAAATTAGTTAGAAAAAGAATCTAAATAGAAATCGCTATGAGTAACTTAATTTTTCATTTAGGATTTTACGCTATTTGGTTTTTAACTAGTTCAAAAAAAGATACTTTATTACTTACATATCAAATCTAATGTTAATCGCAATAAATCCCAAGGATGTAACGTTTAATTTTATTACTTGAAGTGGTAATAACTTGATCACACTCCATTTCGATTGTCGGAATGAAAAAAAATAAATTGGATACATAAAAATGTTATTTGAAACTCTATATCTGAGATATTGTACTTAAAATAAATTATCGTAAAACAATTCCTAAAATGAATGGAAGCATTTCGGAAATGAGAATGCTTTTGACTCTATATAATAAATAACTATAAATATCACCAAAGCGATAATTTTCCAAGGAAATATTTTTTATTAATATTTCACCAACAATGGAGTTAAATTGCAATCCCTTTTTTGTTAAGGATTTAACTGTAAATATTTTTATGAAGGTGTTAAATGCCAAATTTAAAGTTCAATAAAATTCGTCGTTTTTTTAATTAAAAAAATGACTTTTCAACGACTTATATTAATTTGTAAAATATATAAAGAAACAACTTATTTCTTAAACAATTTTTTGCTTACTAGCTTGTGAATTATAATTTCTGTAATAGTTGTACCTAATAAAAAAAAACTTGTTTAGGTAAATTATATATTTTATGAATGCTTGAAATTGTTGCCTTTAATGAATTATTAACTTTGGGTTAAAGTTTTCCTACAAACATGCAGAGACGTATACATATGGCGCATGACCATATTAAAAAGTTTTTTTCAAAATACGGCAACTCACATAACAGAACTTGGAGTTGTTTGCCTGAACCAGTTCGATTAGTCAAGTGTGAGGATTCATTATATATCAAATTGGCAATAATCCAAACTTGGCAAAATACTTGGAGATTTGTTTTAGTCTAAATTCGTTGAGGCCACTTGAACGGTACTTTCAGTTTGTCGCCACTCCCTTATACATAGACTCTACGTTTGTTATGTCAGTTAGTGTCAACAAGAACGCAAATTTTTCGTATTTTTTACTATACTTCGCCCTATGAATAATTCTATTTGATATTATGAGTTTATTTCACGTTATTAAAGAATCCATTTAGATATTTGGTACAAGTGATATAATTAGACTGTTGAAATGCAATATGTGGAATAATTAGATATCAAAATGGTCATTCATTAGAAATCAATTAGACTTTTAAACAATTAGACACTTAGACACTTTTGTCATCAAATCAATAATGAACGCTATCTTTAGTAATTATAATAAAGATTTATCTGCGAATAATTAGAAATTTATTTCGATCATGGATATATTACTTTTACATTATACTTTTAGCATCGAAACAATAATGATCTCTATCATTAATATTTATAATAAAGATTTATCTGCGAATAATTTAAATAAATTTACTTCAATCATGTAATAAATAATTTATAATGAGCATCGATGAAAGTGACGATTTGTCCTCAAGTAATTTTAATATGAATAAATTAAAATAACTTCATCCTAAAGTGTAAGTAAAATTTATTTAAATGATTTCTTTGCGTCATACTATTCATTTGCATACATTTCACTTAGTTTGGATACAATGATGTAAAGAAACAATTTACATAATTCTTACTTACGTTTTTGGATAGCGTGGCACAAAAGATAAATCAATTTATTGAAATAAATCCATTTGAATGCATAATAAAGGTTTATTGAAATTTACATATTTAGCAGTGTGTTGGAAAATTAAAGTATTGTTCAGATGTGTAAATATATTTTAACCAAACCAAAAAGTCTTTATAATGAATTTTAAAGCAAATCTTTCAAACCCACTTCAATGCGTCACTTAAATTTTGAAATTATATATTTTAAAACTCATATTTTGATTTTATGAGAGATGTGGATAAAAAAGCATCAGCGAATAAATTTGTATTCATCTTTTCATGCTAAACATAATTTTTGCACATGCAATTACAAATAGATCAAAAATAAAATGATGAAATAAATAATAAAAACATACATATATATATAATTCAAGTGATTCAGTATTCTAAATTACCACGTCTTTCAACTTTTAAAAGTACTACACTGCTCAAAACAATTAAAGGATATTGAAGTTGTGGATGGATGTTGCGGCTAGAAAATTGTTTAGACGGTTGATACTTGATAAGCAGACTTGGTAGGCAATATGAGAAAATAATTACACATGTTTGTTAGAAAAAAATGCATTGTTTGTGAATTTGGGTACAAAAGAAAAAAACACACAATTGTGCATATGAGTAAAAACGAATAAAAAATTGTGTTTATTTCAAAGGAAATTGTTTTTAGTGAGAGGTATGGTTTCCCCGAACGTCCAGCAACATTGAATGGAGTTGAGGCATGGAATCAAAAAGGATATTAATGAGGAGCTGGGTGTATTCTCTCCTACTCCTGCAAAAGTACTCTTTTCAGTTCTTGGGGTATTTGAGTGTATGGTAGGTGGCCAGCCACTCGTCTGGCTAGAATTTCCGAAACTTGCTTTATTGTATTTATGTCCGGAAAACACGCTGGCCATTCCATTCGTATGATTCCTTCCTCGAAAAGAAAATCATCCACCAAGTGATCACGATGTTTCCTACAATTGTCGTCCATTACCATGAATTCATCTTCAATTGCTGCAGCGTAAGGGATTACAATAGGATCTGAGGAACTCATCCCTTTATTAGTGACCGGCCCGACCTCCCTTTCGAATGATGTGGAGGTCGTTGCGCCCATCAGTGGAGATGCCAGCATAGACCGCCACTCCCTCACCGCCAAATATGTCACTTTATTGCACGAACGCAGGATTGTTTCTATTTTCATGTTTCCTCCAGATGAATATACGCTTATTATCAGAATGAACAGAAAAATGGGACGGATCAGATAAATGAATATTACGCCATTCATTTTTCCTCCAGTTCACATGGTCTGTTGCAACCTTCCTGTGGGCGCCACGTTGCATTGCTGTAAACTTAACGCATCCCATTGGTCTGCGAACATGCAGACCTACAGCGTGGACGCGGTTGTGTTCAGTTTGAGTCGAAACTGTGGTTCCAACAGCCGAGCGAAGGTGATGGTTTAGAAGAGTGGCATTCATATTTCGGTGTCTTTGAGCCGTTATCATTAAATATCGATCTTCATTGGGCGTTGTTCCACGTCCACGCCCTTGCTCTGGTCTTCGGCCTTCATTTCTAGTCACCAAAAAACGGTTCCAGATCCTAGAAATCAAATTTTGTGAAATTTCAGTGGCTACTGTTACTTCAGCTTGAGTTTGGTCCACCTCGAACCGACCGAAATCTCTCCAGGCTTCTAATTCTGTTCTATAATTGCGTTAAGACATCGTACTTATCGAAACAAATCACTTACTGAATGTCAATCATTGTTTTCCTTTTGTCTTTCAGTAAGTTGAAAGCCAAATTCCATTTGCTGCCACTAAAGTGTCGTTTTTCACGTCAAGCTCAAAGTTTGCATACTCCAAAATTTTTAAAAGAGAAAAATTTGCATTTGCGAATCTCTACTTCAATTTTCTACAAGAAAAAAAAAACCAAATCGCTTAACAAAAGCTTTCACACGATATACAATGAAAATATTATTTTTTTCAAGTAAATTAATTAGCCCCATACATTTTTCCGAAATATATTTGTGAATGTTCAATAATCTGTAAATATGTAGGTCTTTAATACAACAGTCTTTATTACATTCCCTCTTTTGAATTCTCCACGTTCCGTAGTTTAAAAGTAAAATGGTTGTGACAGACGGATACAGGAGTGATCTTATAACGGTTCCGTTTTTACTTTTTAAGTAAGGAATCCTAAAAACGAATAAAAAGCTTTTCCTTCAACGAAAATCATGGCACGGGGTATGTTTTTTTTTGTACGGCAACGTTGAATACCTTTGAAGCATGGCGTGAATGAAGCTATTAATGAGGATCTGGTGTATGGGCCTGCCCACTCCTCCAGAAGAGCACTTTCCAGTTTTTGGAGAATTTGCGGTGGCGGTAGGCAGCTAGCAACTTGCCTGCCAAGGATGTTCCTAATATGCTCTCTTGGGTTCATGTCCGGAGAACACGCTGGCCATTTCGGTCATATGATTCCTTCCTCGAAAAGGAAATCATCCACCATGTGAGCCCGATGTGGCCTGCAGTTGTCGTCCATTAACATGAAGTCATCTCTAATTGCTGCGGCTTAAGGGACTACCATATGTCTGAGGGTCTGACCCTATATCGTTGAGCTGTCAGAGCTCCATTTCGAATCATGTGGAGGTAGGTGCGCCCATCAATTGAGATGGCAGCCTAGACTATCACTTTCTCGCCGCCAAATCTGATACTCCCTTGCACGAAAGTAAGATTGTTAGTAGTTCGACGTTCCCTCCAGATGAAAAGACGCCTATTTTCAGGATGAACAAACAAACGGATCACGTCAGAGAAAAGAATATTGAACCATTCATTTTTCCTCCAGTCCATATTTTCTATTGCCTACTCCTTTCGGGCGTCACATTGCTCTGCTGTTAACTTAACACATAGCATTGGTCTACGAGCATGCAGACTTACAGCGTATAGCCTGTTTGAGACAGTTTGAGTCGAACTTGAAGGCAGTGGCAGTACCCAGTTGAAGGTGTTGTTGAAGAGGATGCACATCATACCTCGGTGTCTCCTACCCATTAGTGCTATATATCGATCTTATACCGATCTTCATTGGGCGTTGTTGCACGTCTACGGCCTTGTCTTTGTCTTCGGCATGCATTTCCTTTCTCTTAAAAACGATTCCAAATC
The DNA here is from genome assembly GCA_963932465.1 of Maratus speciosus. Classification (NCBI taxonomy): domain Eukaryota; kingdom Metazoa; phylum Arthropoda; class Arachnida; order Araneae; family Salticidae; genus Maratus; species Maratus speciosus. The sequence goes on along the minus strand of OZ010786.1, from coordinate 501,509,345 downwards.
CTAGAAATCACACTTTGTGAATCTCCATTGGTTTCTAATACTTCGGCTTGTGTTGTTCCACCCCCTTTTAATCGACCAACAACTCTCCAAGTTTCTATTTTGATTAAATGATTTCGATTAGACGTCACACTCATCTAAACAATGCACTTATTGAATGTCGATCATTGTTTTCTGCTTTGTCTTTCAGTAAGTTGGAAGCCCAATTTCATTCGCTGCCGCTATAGCGCAATTTTTGACGCCAAACTCAAAATTTGCATATTCCGAAGTTTTTAAAAGAGAAAAATTTGCGTTTATGACTCTTTTCTTCAATTTTCTACAAAACAATTTTCGCTTATAGCGTTATTTTATATAAGACTTACGATATCCTTTAATTGTTTTGAGTAGTGTGTATTAAGAAGATCTTCCTCATAAATAAAAACATTACATTAGTCGTTATATACACATCGTTCTCTTACGTCAAACCCCTACATTCCACACTCTCTTTTTGGCACGAAGATCCATAATTCCTCTTTCCCGATCATGCATCTGTGAGGTATTATCACGTGGTGGTCTCTGACCGACGCATATAAGAGGCAAGCACACTAAGGACGGTTTTATCCACAGGCGCCTAAGAATAGATGACACTTTTCACATCAACAAGTGAAAGTAGAATAGTAAAATTTAGAAATATTTTGCAAATGGGGTTGTGACGGCTCCCAACAACAAATGTTCAAACTCCTTTGTTAGTAATTCAAATATTTTCCAAAGATATTTAGTTCCTTTGAGATTAATAAGTAGCATAAATGGATTTCAAAAAGTATGGAGGCAGAACCTTATACCTTCATTTGAACATTTTTGCCGTCTTATACGATTAAGATTCTTTCATGAAGGTAAAGACATAATCCATGACGCAGTAAAATACATTGAAAAGCAGGTGCGTAATTTAATAAACACAGCGATACTATAGTTTATTGCTTACTGCAAATTCAGCGCAGATTAATGCTGACTATGGTCGATGCTAAAGTTTGCAAATTTTAACCTATCATCCATAAGTAAAAAATACTTAAGGACATTGACCCTAATTCTTTGAAATTCTGTCTCACAATACTTTATGCCAGGACCAGATTTTTCGAGTCAATTCCACGTCTTGCTTATAAGCTTGCAATAAAAAATGGCAAGCAAGAAGTGATAAGGAGAAAGAAAATGTCACTCACAAAAAGATCTATACAAGAGAAGTTTTAAATTTAGATGGGATTAATGGTAGACATTACGAAATCCGGTTTCGGAAACACCAATGACGGAAACACCTCAAGAAAGTTTTTCTCAGATCCTGAAACATCAGGTAAAATTACGGGAATTGGCAAAAAGTTAATACGAAACTTAAAAACTATTCTAGAAACGTTATCTAGTGGTTATAAAATCAATGACAAAAAATTTGAAGAATTTCGAATGATACCTCTAACTATTATGTAAATCTTTACGGTTGGCACACAATGTCACCCACATTACACAAAATTTTGAGCTATGGAGCTATTATTATAGAACATACATTGCTCCCAATCGAACAACTATCAGGTGAAGTGACTTAAGCCCGCAACAAACATTTTCGTTTATATAGGCAAAAGTTTTCAAGAAAAGTCTTGCGTATAGAATGCAACCAAGATGCGCTCAATCGCCTACTTTTGAGATCCGATCCTTATTTAAGTTGTAGCATGCGAAAAAAATCTATAAAACGTAAATCTTTCTTCTACATAGGCATTACAGTTTTTATTGCCAGAATCTAGTGTTTAAAGTGGCTCTGAAGAAGATGATGTGGAAGATTATGATAAATAGGATGATAATAAGTTAGACACATATTTGCGTAAACTGTGCGACAATTGATTTTCTTTTAACGTAATAAAATGTCGTACGTTTTCTCAAAAAAAATTATCTGCTACAGAAAGCACAACATATTTTAATTAATTTTGGTCAAGTTTTCCAGCAAAATACCACACTATGCGAAGTAAAAATATGAAAATCAGTGTATCCTTTCAAAAGGTTTGCATAGACGTAAATATAAAACGGAATGTACACAAACGAATTGTATAACCTCCTTCGATGGAGTACTATGATTACGATAACATGAATGAATTATGATATAATAAAATTAATGCACTTAATATGCGTATATGTAAACGGATTTTATATGATTATTTAATATGAATGCTTTTTTTAAAATCTATTAATAAAAATACTTGGACAATTAAGTACTTCGACATACTCTCGGTTGGCACATTCAGTCTTTCATTTTTCTCTTCCAAATTTATTTATTGGTTTCAAATTAAATAAAGGAAAATAACATTTAATTCAACACTAAAAATGCTTACATTTATTTTTACATACCTCTAAACTTTTTTCTCAGTCTTGTTAACTGGGTGGTATAGTTATTTTTTTTAAATAAATATACAAGAGGAATAAGTGCTGCCACATTTCGATTATCAGCAATTTATGTATTGTAATCCAACTATCTTATCCGGCAGTAATCAAGAGTCGGTCTTTTTACCACACATATAAATTAAATTATCCTAAATCCTATCCCCTACAAGTACAATAAAGAACTACCATGTAGCTGACTTAAATGGTTTCTCCATCACCATAGTGAAGTAACATCTCTGTTTTTTCTTCATGTACTTTTTTATAAGTAAAGTTAAAATCGGTGGAAAAGTCTGCGCAACCATAACTAATGTTAGTTCCATTTTCACTTTTCCCATTATTCCAAATCTTATGATTATAATGTATAATTTAAGCAAACTGCCAATTTATAACTTCATTGAAATGTAATAATTGAATATTAATTGAAAAATGCTTCTTATTTTGCATTTTCTGTTTGCTGGGGGCCGGTGGCAAAAAGACAGAGAGTGACCAATAACGTTCTGAAAACATTTGCGAGTACTCTCAGGTTAATTTATTTTACTAAAAAGATTTCGTATTCCATAGAAGTGACCGTTCTCTTTCCATTATCAGCTTGATCGATAATAAATTTGCTCAAGCTACTTGTCAATATTTCCCTAATCATACTTTATGTGGCAAACGTGTCTTCTTCCGAAAAAAAGTGTAATCGAATCTTGTTAGAAAATAAATTAACAATTGTGAAATTAAAAAAATAATAATCAAATACTGAAATGAATATGTTATTAAGCGCTAGAGTTCGTTTTCAAAGCAGCAATTGTTTGAAGAATAAATGTTAGCTTGTGCAATGAAGAAATAGAACACGAATATGGTTAAAACTCATCGGAGATTTAGTAATTTGTGTATTGGAATTTTAGTATTTTGATTTTTTTAGTATCTTTAATGGAAGAGACCAAATTTTTTTCATTTAATTATTGTTAAAAAAGAGCATTTGATGTTTCTTGAAGCCGTTTCCTAAAAGAAGAACTAAATGTAATTAGAAAAAAAAGCAAAAAACAATGCAATTCCATCACGTTTTGTTGAAAAATAACATAAACAAGTTTGAAATGAAAAATTATATAAAACAAAGCACAGTTCCAGCCGAAAGATTTACATTTTGTAAAGTTAACTACATACCAAGGCTTTTTGAAATTATGAGAGACACCGTTTCTAAATATAATGTAAAATTAATCGCAGTCCCTCCCCAAAATTAAAATATATGTTAAATAAAAATAAAAGATCCAGTCCAAGCTATCAATAGATCAGCTGTTTATATTCTACCTTTCAAAAAAGATAATAAAGATTTTCTTTATATAGTCACACCAATGGGGAAATTTCGAGATAGAATAAAAGAACATGAAGCATATCCCATATTAAAGAGAACCCATACTGCATTAGCAAGATTAGCATAAATTCAGCCTATAAATGTAGATATCAATAAATCCAAAATTAAAAAAGATAATCCCTTGAAATAATTTCCAATAAAGATATAGTATGTAAAGATACATTATCATATAAATTCCGTGTAGTCTGAAAAGAATTGCTGCATACTAGATGGAAGCTTGTTTTCCCAAAAAATTTGAATGCCTTTTCGTCTCAACTTATCTTCCATACCACCCTTAAATTACAATGGTCTTGACAAATAAGAGCAAAAAGAAATAACAACACTGAAATAAACACGACGATGGCTGAGTAAATTTGGCCGAAAAGATTTTTGAATTTAATTTGATTTTTAATGTATTTTATGCATTTTAATGTATTTTAAATAATTTTATATTATATATATGCATCTAACGGCAATTTTAGTACGTTTTATTTGTGCTTAATATGAATCTCAATTACTTAATCAAGATGCATTTAGCACTAGAATTTTAACATTTCTTTATTCAAATTTGTTTCTTTTTTATTTATAACTGAAAATGCTAAAAAAAAAAGTACAACGTTTTTTCTCACCTGTTATGAAATGCATCTTGTCTAAAACAGATTATAACATTGCTAATGATGAAATGAAGGCACATATATATATTTATTGAAAATAAAATTATTTTAAGTAGTTTACGGAACATACATAAAACTAGTTTGGCTCATTAAAATTGTTTAGTTTTTTATTGTTTTAATAAATATGTCCATATATTCAGATATGAATGAAATTTAATCCGTACTATTTTATGGGAATTTAAGTTTTGTGTTTACAAAAATAAAATGCTTGTTAGTGATTTAAATTTCCATATTATCTAAACTATAGACAATGTATTAGGGGAAAAGGGATCTAAGCTCGAAAAAAATCTAAATTGAATATTAAAATGCGAAATATTTTAAGTTTAAAAACACAAAATTAAAACATTTTTCACGCAATAAGAAACTTACCAAAATAAGATATAACAATCCAGTTTTTAGTAATTACACAATTTTAGTTTTTAATCCTTTATCTACTGACGGTACTTATAAGTGTCTTTAAAAAACCATGTTATAAAATTCATTTAATACATTGATTAGTTGTAATACTATTTAGAATGAGTTATAGATACATTACTTTATCTTGTTCCTAAAGCATTATTGGTTACACTAAACAAAAAATATTTTTAAAAGGATTATTACTTTTGCCTTTACATCTTTTCACCTTTCATGGCGTTAGGAAGGGGGTGGTGGAGATTTTTCAATTCGGAAATACTTCTATATTTCTATTGTAAGAGCATTATATTTGTACATTTCCTAATTCTACCAAATATTAGGGAAAATATTTAAGGTGATGATTTGAGTGGGGTTATAAATCTTGCACAAATTCCCTTTGAATTCAAATTTAATATATTCTTCTAAATCCTTCAATCTTTCTAAAATCCTTCTAAAATTTATTAAATGATTATGTTAATCTTCTCATGTAGTTTAATCAATTCACGAAAAATACTTTAGAAGACAAAATTTACATGAATGCATAATTCAGTACAAGGGTAAATTAATTCAGTAAAAGGGTTAATCTTATTGCTAAGTATATGATAACATTCGGTTAAAACGGTCTGCCTTATCCAGAAAACCAAATTTTGTGAATCAAGAAAAACCTCTATCCGCATTCATCGGTTTACCTCGTAAAGCAAGATTTTACGATAGCAGAAACATAGGTTAAAAATTGTGTTTTGCCGATTGCAGTGTTTTTTCGGTGAAGATTTAACAATAGAAAAGATTGATTTAATTAATTAAAAAAATAAATACAATTAAAAGTTTAATTAATTAACATTTTAAAGTTAAGTAACGGTCAAAATTATTCGAATTTATGATTTTGCGTATGGTAAATTGATAATGCGACTATAATTAGATCAAATGTATTTGTAATATATATATATATATATATATATATATGTACTAGGGGGCTCTGCCCCCTGCAAGCTACGCTCGCCAACCACCGTTCAGACACGGCAGAATCTAAAAACACGCTAATCTGATCGGTTTAAAAAATATTATAGAAGATTGAATTATACGGAAAAAAGCTGTGCAGATCTCCATGTAAACGGGTTTCCATTCAATTTCTTTTGATTTCAAAAATTTAAGGCCGAATCAGTTGCTGTTAAGACATCCAATGGTTGTTTTCGTGTTTGATTAAAGATGATCAGTTAAACGTTTGAAAAGAAGCTAAAAATAAAAGGAATCAAGTGTACAGAGTCTTTGTCTCCCGGTATTTTAAAACAATTTCTATAATAATAGCCTATGCCATGTGACTATCATCAAGAGTTCCGGGCGAACAACTTCGCTTTTTATATTCCTGGTGCCATTTTGGTACTTTAATATTAGCCAGGTACAGGTGATAAGTCGCCAAATATTATTCTATCGCCATCATTTCATTTATATTATATTAGTCCAAGTCATGTAACTGCCATAAATAAATACGCTCTGATTCCTTCGCTTTTCATATGAAAGTTTGGCCCAGATATCATATACGGCCCCATATTGGCGCGATTTTTTTCCGACTCTAATTTTGGGAAAAGATCAACAACATCCGGCTTATCAAATCAAGCAAAATAACGATACTATGGTGCCAGTTAAGTACCCGTTGCGTATATGACATTGGCGTCAGAAAAAAATAGCGCCAATATGGGACCGCATGTGGCATCTGTGCCGAAAGTTTTCCATTTCGATTAAAAAAAAATCAATTTTTTTTTTCGAACAATACTACATAAAAGCATTGTCGCAAAGAATTCTTGGTACTGTTACGCTAGCCGGGTGCAAAACTCGCCAATAACCATTTTTCAACTCGCCAGTTAGCATTTTTTTTTCGAGTGGTAAATTAAAACATTGCTTTGAAGTTGAAATTAAATGTCATCGTTTGTTACATCATTTAATATTTGGCCAGATGTCATATACGCACACGGTTTGGCGTGATTTTTTTTACGAAAATTTGGAGAAATCCTCGTTTTCGAATACCAGTTACATATGTATTTTTGGTACTACTTAGTTATCCCGTCGAACAAAAACCTATCACCAAACTATAAGATTAAATGCCAATAATGGTTGATAAAGGTCACATTCACTTGACATTAAGCAAGTTACACGTCTTTACGTCATCAAGTGATTTTTATTTCGACGTTTTATTTGTATATTTATTAATGTTATACTATTTTCTTTGTTCTTTCGTTATTTAAAATAAAGATTATGTCAATTTGTATAATTTGGCGAGTGGTTTGGCGATTTATATAATTTGGCTAAATGGGTCGATGGAATAACTAAGTAGTACCATATTTTTTAATTATTTTCTATTATTTTTTTATTTTTAAAGGAAAATAACCAAAAAAATAATTAACTATAGAACAAAACAATTTATGTAATTTAAAAAAGGAAAATAAAGAAAATAAACACTTGTTATTAAATAAACAACAATAGCTGGGTTGCCATGTCAACCAAAATAATGCCACTATGGCGCCAATTAGATACCCCGGTGCGTGTATGACATCTGTGCCTAATATTTTTCTTCTCAATTCGTTTAAAAAAAATAAAGAAGTGAAAGCCATTTATTTTAAATGTTTCTGTTTGTATTAAATAAAATGATAATGAAATACAAATTGAATTATGAATAAAAGTAACATGACACATTTCTTAGCATACATTTAAGGAAGGCCAAACTTCTCGCTAAATTAGTTTAAAATAGTAACCTTTTCTAATATCTGAAGAAAAAAAAATATCTGTTTGATTAAAATTTGAGTTGCCATCATTAGAAAAATGTCTATAAAATTAGAAAAAAAAATAATATTTCGAAAACTAATTCGAATTTAAAAATTCTAATACCAGTTTTGAGATCTGCAGATCAATACGGATTTTTGGTGTTAATTTCATCGCAAAGTATTCCATATTTTAGGAGAAATCGCCGTGAAACATAATCAGTTGTTTAATCAGTCGATTCAAAGAATCGTTACATTTCAGCCGTTTCATATATTCGTTTCATAAATTCGTTTCATCAGGATTTTACATATATAGGGTAGATATTAAAAAAAGCAATATCAGAAAATAAACTTTTTAAACTTTTTAACTTTTTAAAAATATTTAAAATGCTCTTATATATTCATTTATTATCATGACGTAGTTTGCCTATATAGAATTTATTATTTAAAAAAATATTTCGAAAAAAAGAGACACTCTGAGTTATTATTTGACAATCAGTAACAGAATACATATTATGAATTTCCTATGCTGTTAATCACATAACGCATCCATCAATGTCAAACAAATTATAACGTGTCAAATAATCAAATTCAAATTATCTAAATGCAATATTTAAAAATTCATTAGGATTGCGTATACTGTATCCACATCCACAGCAGTACATCTGTTATTGATTTCTTAGTATAATAATGTTTAAAGGTCCAGTAATGCTACTCAAAAAGCGGATTATTAAAATAAATGCATTATAAGTTATTTTAGTGAGACTAGTTACAAAATAATCAACTAACAATAAAGCATGTGGTGGCGTGATTGCACCATTTTTATTGTATTTTAACTATTCGTTTGTGAACTCAGTGGAATTACGAAAATTTAAGGGTACTTGTGTTTATTTACAGAAATTTTATGTATATGTATTAATATCATTTAACATTGTATTATTATTATTTAGTTTTATTTTGTATATGCACATTCACTAAGTTTTATTTTAAAGAATGTTTTGCGACAGAAAATTCCGATTTAGAAGGTCAATAAATTGAGGTTTATGAATCTGAAATATTACTATGTGCAACATTTTGTTATAAAAATTTTATGTTTGTATCATGAACCCCATACGAGAATTTTTACATAGGAATCATTAATTAATTTAATGTAATTAAGGGATTTTAAAATCCAGTTGTGAGTAATGTTTTTATTTTGTTTATTTTTTCCACATTCCTTTATGTAGTTTTGCTTATATATAATTTTAAATAAATTCCTTGTTAGTGTAAAATATATCTTTTTTCATTAGTTTAGAAGGAAACTTTTATTGCACGATTTATTTCAGACATTAAAAAAAATAATAATAATAGATCGGTATTATCCGTGTTGGTTTTTAGAAACAGGGTTTTCTTCCATTCCCGTGAAATCAAGGGCCAGAATAGATAGATAAGCAAGAAAAAATTAACTCTGCAATTCAAATTATATTTCTTGTAATTCATAGTCTACATATTTAATAACTGCAGGCTATCTCTTCGGTAACTAGAAGTCCTCGATTATACTGACTAAAATGTTCAGGTTTGAGATTATCCAATCCTTGATAAACTTATTGTTTAGTAATTTAAAATTTAACGACATATTTGTAACTAACTGTATGTATTTATATTAGTATGTATTACACAAATTTACCAGCAGTATGGAATTATGCACGAAAGTGACAATAACTATAGAATAATGATATGTTGTTTATTGCGGATTACCTATGCAAATAATTTAGACCCAGTGGAGAATGTTGCCCTCCGTGAGGGAAATATCGAATGGTACAATGAGGCCAAGAAATTGAATTCATGTACTAAATGTAATATTTAAGGTAAAGATGAAAATAATAATTAATCTACAAGAATTTTCTCTTATCTTTAAATATATAACACCGTAAGGAAAAAAGGTACTCGATTTTGGTTTCTTTTTCCGCCCTTTTAAGGAGGTTTTGTGACATAATAGAAAGTTAAACTCATGATTTCAGCAGTAATGCAAATTGTTTGGATTTTTTTTTTTTTTTTTTTTGAAAATCTTAAATCTACCCGTAGCTTCTTCTTAATTTTTACCTGTTCTTCGTTTACAAATAATTTCTGATTCTTTAGCTTGTTTGTGACTACAGTATAATTTAAAACTATTGCATTTTTGACTGTATGTATTATGCTGGCATCCGAAGATGGGAAATCGTGGTAGATCTACCAGAAGAGCAGGTGCATTAAAAACATAACGGAACATAGATTGCATATTGCAATTAATCTACCTTGTAACATGGCCGGAGTTCGAAAACTAAGAAAGTGGAATGAATCACCCGAACAATATTTAGATGCAATGGACAAGCTCTGCAATATTTTTTATGTTCTCCATTTCAACAAGGAGACAACTAAAGAACATTTTAATTTCAGTTTTCATAACGGTTAAACCAAATTCTACATTCAATAGTCAACTAAACAAGGTGGTATTTAATGGTATAAATTTCTTCAACAGATTACGAAATATAATAAATCAATGGCTGTCGCATTGTGTTCAACAACGCAAACAGAAATCCCATGTAGCGAACTAATTGCGTTAAAAAAAAAAAAAAAACCAAAACATTTCAGATTTGCTTCTCTGCAGTGGTGAAAATTATTCGTACTCCCAAAGTATTTTATAGATTTGTTGGAAGCAAACAGTTCTCGACTTGCACAGCAATGAAATGATAAACCAGCAAATGTGGTAAAGATTACTTTTCGGAATATTTTGACTCAAAATCCCTATTCTGTAGGTTGGCAGGCTGCAGTTGAAGCTATGAAATCCTGTCGCTGGAGAAAAAAAAAAGAGCTAATAGTAATCGATTACGTGAATAAAAAAGAGCATGTATAACAAACCCGTAGATGAAGAAATTGCAAGTTTTCAAGTCTATTGATTCAAAAGCCACAGAGTAATGATCGCATTGTTTCTCACTAAAAGCAAAATGGCCTAAACTTACTGTCCGCTTTCAGACGCTGCAGTAATCCAAAGGTTTACCTTTTAGTGTTTCCAAATTTTGAGCCTGGGTGAAAGTAGCTAACCCAAATGCCAGTGTAACTCAAAAGAAAAACAATGGGTCACAAAGTCAAATTAAACGCGATCATTTAAATATGTACATTTTTAATGCTCCAGATTGGCAGTCATATTGCAATTGTCACACTTTCATCAATCTGAGAAACAGGTTAATTCATCTGCCATTTTTTATATTTTATTAACATTTTTCACACTATATGGGCAAACAATAAGCAGCTTTAAATTAATTACCAAGTTTAGCCCGAGATGCAAAGATTTGTATGTCTAGTTTACGTATTAAATATACATTTGATACAAATAAAAAATGAAACATATAATGAAATATGTACTGACTAATGAATAAATTAATTTAAAATATACTGTACCAGGGAATTTCATCAAAAAATAAACCATATAGCCATGCCGCAATGGGATTTGACACGAAGGGAAAACACTCCTCCTTTTCTAAGTATGTGCAAAAGTTCTGAAATAACAGAACATACTTAAGGGTCAATCCATTTCAAGTGCTCCAGCACTGGTTGCTTGATCATTTTTTAAAAATCTGATTTTTTTTGTACAACAACCCTAACATGATGGAATTTCAAAATGACTATTATTTTAATTTTATTAATTTTTGTTTGTGCATGGCGGCCACCTTTGTTTCATAGTCTGCAGCAATTATCTCACATGAAGTGTTTACGGAATTGCAAATAATTCATCGGTTATTTCTCCAATTCAAGTGTGGATTAAGGCAATTTGTACTGAATACATTGGGCAAAAAATTAGGTAATGTGAAAGTTTCCGAAACTAACTGCTTTTTGGTGAAATTTAAGCATAAAGTTTCAGTCTTTTTCCAAAATTTGTCCATTTAGAAGAGGAAATTTTTCTAGCAAAGAAAACTGTCAACATAATATAACTATTTTTACAAATAGGCCGGAAGAACTTGTACTCACGCGCCAAGTTCCAGATCAGGGACTTGCATTCTCTTCGCAAAAAAAAATTCCAATTTTTTCAAAAATGTCAAAAATCTAACTTGTGAGGCTTTAATATCTCTGGTGGGGCACGATATAGAAATCTGAAGTTCTGGTTTCTGAGAGTATTGTATGGTAGTGTTATGCACAATAAATTTCAGGATGGAGATTTGACTACAAGCTGAAATATGGCAAGGGCAACATGTCAAAACAACACTGCAAAACTATTGCTTTGTTGTAGTGACAGGTAAGTATTTATCTCAGAGTGTCATTTAAATCTATTTTTTTATTATCTTTAAATAATAGTTACAGAAAATAAAGCCTTTTGCAAAGCTTAGCAATTAATTTAAAAAATAATTATGCCTAAGGCCTACATTTTGTATAGTTTCAGTAATTTTTGTTGTAATTTTAGTAATTAAAAGAAACCTCAGCACTTTTACACAAAGAAAAAAAATTATACTAGACCTTAGACAAAAACAGAATAGGGAAAGAGAAAAGCTGTTAATTTTGGCATACTTTTTGAGACATGATCAAACGTGTCAAAACACATTCCTTCTTGTTGGTTTAAAAATCACTATTTTAATGCTGCTTGTCAGTCCCTGAAACTCTTTCCTACTATTAGTATGTTCCTGTAAATGAAACATAATACGATGTTACCATGCATCAGCCTCAAATAATTTTCAGAAAGTAAAGATATCCAAAGCCCTTTCAAAATTTATACTGCATAAAAATGACATTTTTGCATATGAAGTAAGCTAGGAATTATTAATGAAGTGAGACGTGCACATAAAGAGTTGAAAGTTTATTTCTATGAGCTAGCAGGGCCAAGATCTTCAATCAAATTATCAAGACATGGCAAGACTTGGTTCCTACAAATAAAATTTTGAGAAAGATCAATTCATTGGTATCATTTTACTGTCACATATTACATTGGTATCGCTTTACTATTGCTGCTTTTTTTACCGTGTATATTTCCCATATATATATATTCACTCTTTAATCTTTTAGTTTTTGCATTAATTATTTATATTAATTAAGTTTTTTATTCTAAAATTTGCTTAGGGGTCCATATACATATCGAAACAAACCCAAACATTTTTTAAATCGCAATGCCCAATTTTGGCAACATAGATAAATTCTACATGCTCCCATTATCCTAAGCACAAATGTTCTTGAAATTACTACAGTTACTTTCACAGAAAAGAGCATTATTTTAAAATGAGCATATTTTAGGGGCTATATACAAATTGATTTTTTTCTAGTTTTTCTATCCATTCAATTTACTTACAATACTATATATTTTTTTTTTTCAAATAATTTCCAAGTTCATAAATCTGAAATTCAAAAGAACATTTAGAGATGCCACTTTAGAATTTTGGAAATAAAATTTTTTTATACAATTTTTATTGTGAAAATATTTTTACGTTAACGTTAATGGGCGGCTTAACATCTAAAATAAATGCATTTTACTTCCTAAGCAAAATAATATTTTTACAAATATGTTTTACTGGAAGTAACAAAAATTTTGGGAATTTAATATCTGTCAATCAACTGTTATTCTTTTGACTTAAAACGTGTATTTTTCTCATATTTCTGTATTCTTCTCTCTTTTATTTCTTATCTTCAGCTATTAAAATGAAAAATGACATATATTTATTTTCAATGGATTAAATTTATTACTTAAAAAAAAAAAAAAAAAAAATCTCTTAGCTTTAACGTACAGTCATAAAAAAAAGTAAACACCTCCAACTAACTCTGCAACAAATTATCGTAGAAGAAAATTACTGATACTAAACAATTGGAAATAAAGACTAGTAAATCTGCAGATCAAGAGCCTCAACGTCATCTCTGCAACTTATTGTTTTTAGCAAATTTTGCTTAATATTAATCTTTCTACAAAAACAAAATTTAAACTTTTAAATTACACAAACATTTATAAAAGGAGAAAAAAATATTTCGATGGTTTCAGACATTAGAAGCGTTAAATTAAACACGTTGTTATGTAATGATATTCTGAAATTCTCACGAGCTACTTATTCTAGTAATTTTTATATAATAAAGCAAATTTCTTCAGGGGGGTGCCCCCCTGAACCCCCCGTTGTGTAATTTATTTTGCATTTGTAATTTTCTATTGATTGAGTTAATGATTATCCTATCTCTTAGATTCATTTTTACACTGCGATTTATAAGGATAAGCAACAATTTGGTCAAGCATTTTACGTTATCCTAATATCAATACAGAAGTATTTACTCGCCTGCTAACCACAAACATCTGTATATAATGGATAAAGAACTTTTGGAAATGTAAACTGAGACATCTAATTTAGAAATCTAATAATAATTTTGATTACCATTCTGCAATATTTATATCTAAGATCTAATCTAAATATCTAAAAATGTACTTGATAGCATTAACTTGCTAAAATCACCCTAAAGTAGGGGGAGTTCTAAACCTAACGGTTAATAATTCATCATCGTGTCCACTTCCAATTGACTAAATAGATAAACGTGATATGGCGCCGTTAAGTATTTTTTGTGATAGCCTTTTAATAGTATCCACATTTAATTTAAAATCGTGATGTTACAAACACCGTTGAAATTTGATGCACACCTGTGTTCAGGTCAAATTACGAAAGGTTAACTAACCTTTTATTTCCCTTAGCCGGGCATTTTGTTTCATTTTTCGTAATAGGGATTATTTTAATAATTTATTTTACACTCTACAAGCTGTTACACGGGACGTTGTTCACGTAGCATTAAAATAGAGATAAATGCATTAAATAAAACATTTCACTCACCACCAGACATGGCAAGTCTCAGGCTTTTTGCACAACACTATTACCTTACAGAAAATGTTGTTCTTTTAAATCGCGCAAATGTTTCAATTAAATAAAGTAAAATTTTTTGTATTAAAATACTGGTATCCAGAACGCCGGAGGCTTGGCAGCCCTGCTCCCCTTAATAGAAACATATATAGTTAACCAACACTTTATCACATTTTATAGGAAACAATACGGAATTTCTTATTTGTATGGCCTTACATATACCTCAGTCATAAAAATGTAAAATTTTGTGCCAATTAATATACGCAATTGCGAAAATGAAATCGCAACCAATGAGAAAAGGAAGGCCAAGTAAAATCGTGTAAATCGAGGAATCTTTCTTCGTAGTGTGGGAAAATACCACTACAAAAATTAATTTAGGTGGTATTTGGTGTGAAATGTTTATATGTATTCATTCCTGTCCTATTTATCTTTTTTATTATTTGTAATTTGCTGCATTTTCCTTTTGCACGTGAAAATCTTACAAATTAAAATGAACTCTTTGGGAGAAATTGTTATTCCCTTTTTTTTTTTTTTTTTTTTTTTTGGCAACAATAAAGTTTATAAAGTTTAATAGAATAATGTCAGTTTATTCTGTATGAAAATAACGAACTTTTTCCTTTATAATCAAAATAGTTGAATACATAAATAAAGATATTATTCTATATAGTATATAAATACCATTTTCATTTCTGCGTTTAAATCAATCTATATGCAAATATCTATACAAAGGCATTCATTAATTCATTCCTTTTAACTTTGATTTGACTTTAAAAACCATACATACTTTCACATTTATGATATTTTTAGATGAGATATAGTTGCTACGCAACGGTTAAAAGAAAAAAAATGAAATATAAGTAAATTCATAAAATAAAATGTTTTATATTATTCGAACACATGTATAAAATTCCATCATAAGTTATACACCTAATTTAAAAGCTCTGACAAATGTTTTGACAAAATTGCAAACTAATAGGAATAATTTACTACTCTTATTTAAAAATTTCAGCATCAAAAATTTACCATTTAAATCCATTTTTTATATGAGCCATTTCTTTCAACAAATGAAAATTTGAAAATCGTCTGACTTGCCATTGAAAAGCATTACAGAGCAAAATAAAATGTTCTATATTTCCCGAACGAATGAACCAAATTTAACCAAAAACCATACAGCTAAGTCCGAGTACCTCATCAACATGCCACATTAATTTCAAGCCGATCGGATGCTTTTTGCGGCAGTTATCGCGGAACAGACGGACAGACAGACAGACAGACAAACAGAAATCAAAACTTTTCGTGTCTCCACAGTAAGCCTTCACTGACGTTTCGGCAACTACTTTTAAATGATTTCTATAAAATTTGCTTAGTGGACCATCTGCATATCAAAACAAAACTTTTTTTTTTTTTCGGCTACGACAATGACCAATTTTGACACAATAAATAAACTAGTAAATCTGCAGATCAGGAGCCTCAACGTCAGCTCTACAATTCATTGTGTTTAGCATCATTTGAGTAATATTAATCTTTCTACAAAAAACGAAATTTAAAGTTTTGAAATTACATAAACATTTATAAAACGAAAAAATATTTCGAAGGTTTCTGACATTAGAAGCGTTAAATTAAACCCCTTGTTATGTAATGGTATTCTGAAAATCTCATGAGCTACTTATTCTGGTTATTTTTAGATAATAAAGTAGATTTCTTCAGGGGGGCAGAGCCCCCCTGAACCCCTTCGTAGTGTAATTTAATTTACATTTGTAATTATCAATTAATTGTGTTAATGTCCTTTAGTAAATTCTACCAATAGACGGAAACGTACATGAATTCTTTTCTACAGCCCTGTATATTACGTGAAGATTTTTACGCGTCGTCTATAACATTTAAATTTAATGCAGACAAAAAACCCTCTTAAAACTGCTCATATCACATTTCCGGGGATTAGTATGCATAGTGTGCACCATATATCCAGTTTCTGCGGAGTCCTGTATATGGTTCTATTTAAATTCTGCAAACATTTGTTAGTATACTAAATGTAATTGGGCTGGGAAATACATAACTCCAAAAAAAAAAAAAAAAAAAAAAAAAAAAAAAAAAAAAAAAAAAAAAAAACACTGAAGCAATTCGCGCTCATTTTCATTTATACTTACGAATTCATTTGTGTTCCCTGTACATGGTCTATACAATATTTAAGCACTACTTATTAAGCACAAATTTACTTAACGTTAAAACGCACACCATAATCGAAAATGCTCTTCAGCAATCATCCCTAATAGACCAGAACTGTATCCGAAATATTTTATGTGACCCTATAAATGAACGATAAATACGATACAAATCATATTCAAGCTTCTTGTAGTCAACCACAGTAATGTAATTTAATTTCATAATGTTTGAATTAGTGCAACACAATTAACACACTGACGACAGGCAATTTAATTAAATCTGGGTTTAAAAACAGTAGAAGCTCCTCCCTCTTCTGAAAGTGTCTCGGAAATTGGTTTCTGAGGATATGTTTTTCATGTTTATGCAGCAGTAAATATCTTTCAATGTACGGATGTAATATATAATGTCTTACAATCTATAAAAAATATGGACAACACAATATAAATGTATTTTCTGTAAGGTAGAAGTCACTCCCTTAGCCAATGATGTATTCTGAATAAAAACGAGAATTTTCGTTTCCCGTCGCTAATGTGTTAAAATAAGCTGTGAAGAGTTTTTTTCCCCTGTAGACCAAATTTTAATCGAGCACTTATGTGTGACCCTGAAAAAAACATATGCTTTGCACCCCATATACTACAAAAATGTTTCAAAAATACATATCAATTTTATTATTTTGTAACAGAGTGACATCATTAAAAAACGCCACAAAAGGATTTTCTTCAAAGATTGTAATATTATGAATACTTTTGAGTTCCCTGTACGCATGCTGTAAGTGCTACACATAACATATTTTATAGTAACCAGGTTCTAGTGCACCTTAATAAAGTATATAAATTTCATTACGTTTAAAATTGTGTAACATTATTAAAATACACCGCAGACGATTTTCCCCAAAGACTATAATGTAACGGAATAGTTTTGAGTGCCCCTGTAATTAAGCTATGATTGCTACACTCTTCATTTTTAATACGAAACATACTTTGGCAAACCTCAATAACGTATATCAATTACATGTAATCCCGACTATATTCACGCGAGTTAGAGCACGTAGAGAAACACGGCAGGCGACAGATAGAAAAACTGAAGTCATAAAAACTTTTCATCCATGTTGGAAAGTGTTAAAAAGGATTTATATGCCTTTAACTGTACTTTTTTTTCACTTATAGCATGGTTAAACATTAGTTTAAACATCCTAATCCATGCGATAGCAATAACATATTAAAAGCCCCCCAAAATATGCATATCTGGAGATCTATAAATCTACTGGAAAATAATTCATTATCGTGCCCACTGTTAATTGCATAAATTGCATCGATTTGGCGCGATAAAATATTTTTTGTGATAGCCTTTTAATAGTACCTGCAACAAAATTAACGTAATTTACTAACTTCATTCATATTTGACGCAATGATAGGCTACTAATAACAGTCGCTAGGCAACGAAGAAAAGGAAAAAAAAAAAAAGAAATATGTATCATGTAAAACAAGAAAATTAATTTAAAAATTCTTTATATTATTGGAATACATGTATAAATGTCCTCAAAACATTATACACGTAAATAAAAAAATCTTATAGATATATTGATAAAACTTCAATATAATAGGAATAATTTAAAACCCTTATTTGGAATTTTAGTATGCATAATTTGACATTTAAATCCATTAATCAAACGTGCCATTTTCTTTCAACAAATCGAAATTTGAAAATCGTCTGACTTGCCGTAGAAAAGCATTATAAAGAAAAATAAAATCTTCCATATTTTCCGAACGAATGAACCAAATTTAACCAAAAACTATACAGCTACGTCCGGGTATCTCACGAATATGCCCAATTAATTTCAAGCTGATCGGATGCTTTTTGCGGCAGTTATCGCGGAACAGACGGACAGACAGACAGACAGACAAACGGAAATCAAAACTTTTCGTGTCTCCACAGTAAGCCTTCACTGACGTTTCGGCAATTATAAACCCTTCAATTAGCTTATGAACAATTTTTTATTACATTCCTACGATTAGTTTAAGATACATTATTTTAAAATTAGCAGTGTAGTTTCCAAATTGAAGTTCGGTACTCGGTAGTTGAAATGCTACAGAATGACTAAATGACTTCTACTAATATATTCTTTCTTGCCAATATGACCGATTAGCTCACATAATATGTTTCTGCTATTATTATATACGGTAAAATCCTTTTCAATATTAACTTTAAAATGTTAAAGTGTTAAATTATCATTTTTTTTTAAATATTGGGCATCTGTAATTAAAATAGTCTTCGAATATATTATTGTGATTGGAATTTTATAGGTGTTCTTATGATGTTTTTTTCGGAAATTTTAAATTTATTTAACTCGCTATTTTCAAAATTTATTGACAGAATGTGAAGAATATTGGCGAACACAAAATTTAGAATAAAAAGTAGTATGAAGAAAACAATGTTGACGAAAAAATAAAACAGACAAATTGCTTTTTAGCTTGATAATAAATCCGAAGTCGATTGCGCATTGCATATTTTTAAAACCTTTTTTTCGATATAAATCATTTGAAGGGAATGAGGGGGTTGTGTCTAGTTATATCTTTTCAAATATGTTCACACGGTTTAACTTCCAATTTATCTGAAGAACTAAAACGAAATCTATGTTAAAAGACATCAGAATAACTTTATATTCGTTTGAAAATAGGTTTACTAATTCTATGATTAAATTTATTTGGTATTTCATTTGAAATTAGTTAGTTTTCAGTTTGCAAAAGATCGTGAGGTACTGAAATACGGTTTACGCTTTGTTTACATCGTAAGACAGACTTAAGCTCTACCTTAATAAAGACACCGTAATCCCAGCCCAAATATTTTAATAAAATGAGTAAAACATATTCTTTTCAAATTATACTTTTCTGCACATAATAGACGACCCCTTAAACAAGCTATTTTTCATTTTTCAGACATGATTGGAAAACTACATTCAAGAAAAATTTGAATTTTTGTACCAAAAAAGAAAAATTGTAGGTTGCAATTGATACTTTTTCAGAATTTAAATTTCATAATTGTGTTATAAAATTGTAAAAATTATAAATTCAATTTATTTACATTTGTATTTTTAGTATCATAAACAAACAAAAAAAATTTTGGAAGATTTAATAAAACTAGATATTACCCGTCAAAATTAGACGGTAAATAACTTGGATGTTTCATAAGAAAATTCTTGAATTTTTAATTAGTTCCTTTAAATTAAGTATTTTAATCGTATCAAATTGTTATATTTTCTAAAGGATACATTTTGATTTAAGTTGATAGATGGTGCTGTAAGTCTTACCTATTCAATGAAATGATTTTTTTTTTCATTTTTTATTTAATTTAAAACCAATTATACTTGCTGCATATCAGAAATTTAACAAAACATATTGGGTAAATAATTTAATTTTACTGACTGCGGTCTCACTTTTTTAGAAAAGTAACAATGTTTAGTTATTATTATTATTTGAACTACACGACCATTAAAAGCTCTGATGCATTTTATTTTTATTAGTCTCATTCTCTAAAAGTCTAAATTTGAAACTTGATGCAGCTAACGATTTATAATATATATATATATATATATATATTACTTGAATTTTATTTTACATTTTTATACATTTTTTTTAAATATTAAACAATGGATATCTATGTAATTTCTTTTATAGTTCTTATATGAAAATTTTTATGACTTTCCGTATCCCTTTTAATTTTTTTACGGAGATAAATGACAAACTTTTCTCTCTGACAAACACAAGCATATATATTCTGGATAATGGTCAATAATTATATAAAAATAATTGTAGATCAGCTCAATTTATTTAATTGATTCTTACATGCAAAATATTTTAAATATAAAATTATTATTTTTAAAATATATTGTTGAGTGTTAAATTTTATTTAATTGGGAATTATTCAACAAATAATAACAAAGAAATATAATCATAAAACGTCTTTACCTTTTAAAATATATCATTATTGAAATGCATTATCGACAAAAATATTACAGAAATCATTTTGCCGGTTGGTGGGGTCTAACTCGCTTCCTCTGCAAAAAATGAGACCTTTAAACTGATGCTTTCGACCACTGCGCTAACTGCATCTAGCACTTAATTGTACAGGTTCTAAATTTAATTTTACGCATGCGCAAATGCGTCTATTTTGCACTGAACTGATCTTACAGAATTACCTTAATGTTTTAATATATATTATTAGATAACTTAGCATTAGAAGCATTAAATTTTCAATGTTTATAATTCGAAACTTGTCATAAAAATGACATAGAATTTGGTAATTAGGTATAGTTTGAAACAAAGATTTCAAATATCTTGTCAAAAAGCGGGTGTTGCCATTGCAAAACACAATGTTTGGGCTTATTTTAATATGTAGATGGAAATTTTTATATATATCATATAAATAAAAGACTTTATTTGCAATCATTTGGTACTATTAACTTTCTTCTACGATAATTTGTTGCAGAGTTAGTTGGACGCTAATTAGTTAATATCGCTGTATTTTAATTAGTAGGAGTATTTACTTATTTTTTCCCACGACAGTACATGAAATCTTTTAACGCTACAAACGAGTTAAATAATTTCAATAGTACGTTTAAGCATTCAACATTAATTATTCTTAATTTCAGCTAATATTTAAAGATTTAATTCTGTCAGAATATGTTATCTAAATAAGAACGTTATATATTTTTAAAAGGCTTTACTATGCGCTGTTTATGTGTGAGTCTTAAAATAAACGTGACTTTTGATTTTAAAATTACGTTGAACGATTGCAAAAACTGATTAAATGCATTTACATAAAATGAGCAAAATCCAATCTTAACCAAGAAAATGTAAACTTTGAATTTTTATTGCGGCAGTGAAACAACAGCAAATCATATAATAAATATTGAATTCCGTAGGACTTTTGTATCAAAGTAATATTATCTCTAAATCAGAAAGAAAGTTTACAAAGCAAACTTTCAACAGGAATATCACAGAATGTCTACACATCCTTTTATATAATCTTTCACAAATACTTCTTATGGCGTGAATAACAGTGTCTAATACAATAATAGTATTCATTGAAAAAAAAAATCATCCAATGCCTTATATTCATTTTGTTGATTACATTTCAGAAGTTTCACCATGATACATGGAAAATATATATGTTTCCCGGCATAAAAGTAAGTATACCTTTTCTACCATAATCGAGATTCTTTTCTGAACTACTGTGATTATTTTTATTTGTGTATTGGCTCTCTGTAACATATAAATCATGCATTACTATGAGTAGTAACAAAAACATCGTGTAGGCGATTTGAAAAAAAATGTGACATCAAATTGGACAAGTAAAACATTCAGTGGAATTGTCTTACTGATATATATTAGAAATGCACAGATTCAAACACAGTGTATATACATGAACTGTATACATGATATTCTGTATTATCTAAATATATTTGTAAACGTTTTTATTAATATTCAGTTTGTAATTTGAAAAGGCCAGATATGCTAGCAGACTGAGATTCTAGTAAAATTATCAAACGTATATCTAACACGAAAAGAGACTGGCAGGAAATGATAAACAGCTTAGAAATTTGATTTAATAATTTTTTTAATAATAAATTAATGTTAAAAACTAACTTTTCTAAGGAAACTGTTTTAAACTATAAGTCGGGACCGATAGGTGACTCAAGGGTGATTCTTTGAGAACTATCAATCAGTTTATCTAATTACGTTAATAATTTATAGGATGTAAATAAATGTTGTAAACAATATGAGAGAGCCGTAAATAAAAATAAATTGTAATAAAGACATGTAATTTAAATGTGTGAAAATATATTGTTTTTTATTTCGTGTAAAAATCAGCTTTAGCCTAAAATTGAAAAAAAAAATAATGGTAATTCATTCGTTGATGCCAAACAATGCTATACACTGCATAGACTTTTAAATAGTATTTTGTGTAATATAGTCATGTACAGTCGTGGAAAAAAAAGTAAACATCCCCTACCAACTCCTCAACAAATTATCGTAGAAGAAAGTTACTGGTACCGAATGATTGGAAATAAAGTCTAGTTTTAAATGATGTATATAAAATTTGCTTAGGGGGCCATCTATATATTAAAATGAACCATAACTTTGTTTTTTTTCAATAGAAGTACAGAATTCTGACAGCATAAATGAACTCTACACCCTTCAATTAGCCTAAAAACAAATTTTTATACAATTCATACCATAAGTTTCCGAGAAATTATTTATTTTAAAACGAACATATTTTAAGGGCTGTATCCAAATTGAAGTTCTGTGCTTGATTGTTAACCGAGAACCCCTTCTTGATCGAGACACCTGAAGCGCCACTCAAGGAGTCAATGAAGCCTGTTAGATTACAGGACAGCAGAATAAATTTAAAAATATCTACTCACTTGTATCACAGATGGCCCCTTAAGTCATCATTTTGCCGTTTTTTAAGCATCATTTGAAAACTACTTGGAAGAAAAATGTGAAATTTTGGAGTTCCATAATGCAGGACATAATAAATCTAAATCCATCAAAAAAATTGTAGGTTGCAATTCATAATTTTTTTAAATATTAATTTCATAATTCATAATTCATATCATATAATTATAAAAATTGCAAATTCAGCGTATTTATGTTTGGGTATATTAGTATTATTGCAACACAAAAAATAGCACATTAGGAGCATAAGTTCAAGAGATATAAATAAAAAAATGAAAATGTAATTTAACATTACAAGCACTAAATTTTGAATGTTTATAATTCAAAAACTTGTCATTCAAATGACTTGAAATTTGTTGTCTGGGCATAGTTTGAACCGAAGATTTGAAATGTATCGTTAAAATTGAGATTGCCATTGAAAAAAATGAAGTTTGGTCTCGTTTTAATATGTAGATGGCCCCCTAAGAAAATTTTATATGCATCATTTAAAAGTAAACTTTATTTCCAATCGTTCGGTACCAGTAACTTTCGTCTACGATAATTTGTTGAGGAGTTATTAGGGGATGTTTACTTTTTTTTCCACGACTGTACTTTTTTTTCCCGTACATAGTTAAAATCGGTTTTGTTTTGCGCACGAAAATATTAACTATTGCTTAACTTTTTGTTAACTGTAACTAATGTATGTATCTAATGTTAAGTTACTATGCAGTTTAATTTAATGTTTGTTAAGTTACTATGCAATTTAGTTTAATGTTAAGTTCTAATTTTCTAAAGTAAGTTTTACCGTGTATATCTTCTATAAAAAGCTACAAATATTTACTTATTAAGAGAGTCTTGAAAAAATTTCAAACATGAAGCTATCATGCGTAACAATAGAGTTTAAAATCCTCTGTTTTAATCTATTTCACCAACAGATAACAAACATTTTTTTTTTTTCATTTTTCGAAATGCCATTATAAATTAAACTTTAACAAAATTTCATTTGTGATGCACAGTTATTGTGGATTTCCAACTCGAGTCTAATATTTTATAGTAACTCAATGCTTTCTTCACAGCAAAATACTGAAAGAAATATTTAATAAAAAGATTCAAATAATTAATATTCATAAAAGCTGTTCTCAAATCCAAAGGGTCAACTTTCTGACATAAGTTTTAATTCATTTTTGTTCGAAAACACATGAAGGTAGAAGGTGTTGTTATTCAGAAACTATGTCATCGAACTGTTTTTCCCATTTTCTTGTAAACGCAATAGATGGTTCAGAAAATACTGTCAAAGTTGGCATTTTGAACCGAACTTTTGAACAAATCCAGTCAGTAAGGGTAGAAAATGCCATATCACGTGAACAAAATCCCTTATAACTCAATAGGTAATTGATTGATCAAAAAATGGAAAAACAGTTCGATTCCAAATCGCTTCCATGATCAGGCTTTCCAGTTTTATACCTTTCCGTTAAAAAATGTATTTGAAAATATGTCAAAACGTTTTGCGCTTGTTGTGCAGAGCAGTTGTGAACAGCCTTAAATTAATAAAATACTGGTAGTTTTTCTAGATTAATACTCCATGTTTAAAGTTTTCGTTAAAGTGCTACTACTTTCATTAAAGTTTACTACTGGAATATTTACTATTTTTGGCTATTACGCCCATGCAATTTCGTATTGAAATCACATATGAATAGTTTAAATCTTAGAAATGTGAAAACTATGCTACTCACATAACATTAATAATCTATGAAACATGTAAATTTATTACATATACTATGAGAGGAAATTGGAATGGTTGGTGAATTTTGATTAATTGATGGGGCAATTAACCAAAATAGACTGAATGATACGCCAGATGCATAAAATATCAACTAAAGATGAATTCTGCATGTGTGGATAAGAAGTATTTCAATTTGTTCAAACAATGTACCGGCAATCTCTAATCTTCGAATCAATCTGTAAAATTATGTAAATTTCTATCTCAACTGCTTACAGACATTAGTTATGTATTGCATAGTTATTTATTGTAATTACTTATGGATTGATATACAGCTTTGATTTCTACACAAATAAAACTTAATCATTTAAACTCTAATTTTACTAAAAATACCACTATTTAATCCGCAAAAATAGAATTTAAAGAATAGCAAAAATTCATTATTTGATATGTAACTACTAAATTCGTGTTCCTAATATCTTCTTTCTCAAGCTCTTTATATGAATAAAGTAATAAATCCTTAAGTATTCCAGTTATAAATATACTATGATACAGGAAAGTAAAACAAAAAATGATAAATTGTATTTTATTTTATATTTATTTAAGTTTTATATATATAACCATCTTTGCTTATTCAGTTTTATTGAAAAACTTAAAATTCCTCATGTAAAACAATGTAGAAATTTATATTAGAAATTAAATAAAATGCTATGCCAGCAAAAAAAGTTGAAAATGTATCATAACAATGTATCTGAAATTTAATCCAAATAGCTTTTTATATAACACACATCTAATATGTAGATATCACAACGCGTTTCAAAAGATTAAATCATTTCAAAAGCGTTCTTAAAATATTAATTAGAACTTGAATAACACTGAAGATCAGAATATTTTGTTTCATTCTGAGAGATTATACATTGTTTTACCTCATAAATAAGTAAAACTTTTATGTTTTAAAGTTTTCTTCTTACTGGAAGTAATATTGTAGACTATAATATTCTTCTATTTCGTAATGTGGTATTACAATCTGGCTTAACGCATTAAATGTATAGTATTTATATTGCATTAAATCATACAAGCGAATAGCTGATATAATGAATCATTCTAAGAACTTTTTAAAGAATTAATGGAGTGTTTTTTGACAACCAGATGATCCAACACGGGCTTCCCGGATTTAGAACATAACGTTTGGTGTACAAAACATAATTGAAAATATTTTTATTCAAAAATTCCTTTTGATTATGATTATTTCATTTCGCAAAAGTTCCGTTCGATTTCATATATTTAAATTTGTGTTTTGACTATATCAGTATTTTATTTATTTATTGGTGAAATTTAAATTGCTTTATGGGATATTCGGTGAATACATATACTGAACTACATACCGAAGTTATTGTTTTAACCGTTCGAACTTCGGTGGGATATCATTCCAGATATCAAGAATAAATGCAGCAAGATTGATTTTTTTTTTTGACATTTTGTTGTCAGGACAAATTTGAGGCAACAATTTTGCCGCGAAAATAGACGCAAGGTAGACTGAGTGTAATCGATCGATTCTTGAAACGCCTTATATAAAACTAATTCAACACTGGCATAAATTCAATGACGCAAGCAAAAGTCCCCTTTGTTGGGAGGGGAATACATATAACGAGTGCTGCTCGGAAATTTGGAGGTCAAAGACAAAAGACATTTCTTTATTGAATCCCATGATTAGCTTACCGTTGGTTAGCGTTCAAGTAAAGAACCCAGAAATAAAGGTATTTATTATTTCATTTATTCAAATTCGGCTATTTTTTGTAAAGTTTGATGAGGTTATCTTAATATTTTTTAAGGAAAAAGTCTTATAAAAATATAAAAATACATACGAGATATTTTTAAAAATATGTCCCATAGGATTAACATTAGCGAGGGGATGTTTTACCCTGAAGAGTATTTTTTGATCACCTTTAAAAATAATGGTAAGCAGAATTCTTGAAAGCTGTAAACATTTAACTTGTAATTTTTTAAAATGCTCTCTTTCGTTTCTCTATATTAGGATGCAGAGTTATAAAGAAAACAATGTTGAATAATTGTATGTTAATTCGGTAAATAAAATGTGAATACTTTATATTAGAAACTGTTTTTTTTTTTTTTTAACCATTTGGAAAAATGGTTATTGTTCTCGTCTGGGTAGGAAATCAAAAACATATCTGAACGTTTTCATTGGTTTAATCCGCAATTTAATCGTTATCTGATTGGTATATACAGTAATCTGTATTTCCCTTTGTTTCAACAACGATGGACAACAGAGTGTTGCCACTATGACAAAAAAGTAATAAAAACAACAAAAAAATATTAATAAATCAGAAACAAATTGAGATACAGCTTTCAAACAAATTGCATTTAAAAGTACATTTTTTTCTCTATCCGACGGTATAAAAAGTAATATTGTCGGATGTTCAGAAGTTTAAGGATGAAATTTTATTAAAATTGGTCGTGAGATTTTTTGGAAATCTGATGATAGAAAAGCCTTTACCCGAACAGCCAATGAAATGCTTGGCTATTACGTAAGTTTCATAGGAAATCTAACGAGTCGCGGGCGATTTTTCTTGCTTGCAATTTTTACGTGAAATAACACTATTAATCCTTAATTCATAGCGTACGTAATGTATGACCAGCTCCGTAGAAATTTAAAAATCTACAGTACCGAAAATTGTCTAACTGAAATTTCTTTTAAAATTTGTTCATGATGGGTCCAGAAATGTTATCGTTTAATCCATGGCGTACGTAATGTATGATCAACTCCGTGC
This sequence comes from Maratus speciosus, assembly GCA_963932465.1. Taxonomy (NCBI): domain Eukaryota; kingdom Metazoa; phylum Arthropoda; class Arachnida; order Araneae; family Salticidae; genus Maratus; species Maratus speciosus. Next base: position 501,481,859 of record OZ010786.1, on the reverse strand, counting down.
GATTTTTTATGTCTTAAATAGTCTTTGAAAAAATCATTTTCCAAATGGTCGTTGTAATTTGTTAAATTGCTTTTTATTTATTTATTTATTTATTTATTATTATTTATTTATTTTTTATTTTATTTATTTATTTATTTTTTTTTTTTGTAAGTATGTGAAAATAAACTTTGTAATTATTTTATAATCTATATTGGTTTATTTAACTTTTTTTTTCTAATTCTTGAAACTTTTGATTTTTTGTTGTTGTTGTTGTTGTTGCTGTATTTTTAGATTTATTCATTTTTGAGAATAGGGAAATTTAAATTTAAGAAAGAGTTTTTCTTTCCTGGGAAGTTATCCAGTGTTTTCGCAATATATAATCCACAAATAAATTAAAATAAATGTTATCTTCTTTAATAAAATTATATATTCAGTTGAATTTGAGGGTGGGGGGTGGTGTGGAGTAAGGTTATATTCATCTCACTTTGTTCAAAGTGGAATATTAGCCGGGTGCAAATCTCGACAATAGCATTTTTTAACTCGCCAGTAGCATTTTTTTTTTTTTTTACGCGTATTAAATTAAAAACCATGCTTTGATGTTGAAGTTAAACGGCTTGGTTTACACTGTACAAAAAAAAAAAAAAAAAAAAAAAAATGCGACCAGTTTTCCTGTAGGAATCGGAAAAATAGTTGCCCTTATCGTACTGGAAAGATTTCCGGCCCTGCTCTGAATAAAATCCGTAAAATCGGAATAAAATCCGAACAATACCGTTTTATTGACTATTTCCTTTATTTTACGGATTTTATTCCGAGCTGGGTCGGAAAAGTTTCCGGTACGATAAGGGCAGACCGGGGATTCCTACAAGAAAAGTGGTTGGATTTTTTTTTTTTTTTTTTTTTTTTACAGTGTATGGTATTATTTATTATTTTAGTTTAAATAAGTGGAAGTTGTGTATTTTAAATGTTTGTGTTTTAAATTAAAGCTATGTATTTGAAATAAAATGAGTGAAAGGATTATATTTTAAATGAAATTCATCAAATATGAAAAACATATGTGGAATTTTAAATATTTAGCGATTTATCACCTGCACACAGCTAACGAAACAGTACAGATTTCTTTATTTCTCTATCAGAATTTTCCGATTTGGCGGAGCTAAATTAAATTACGAAATACAATAATTAGCATATATTTTAGAAAGAGCCAAACTGCTAGCCATCGGCGGCTAGTTTTGCAATAATTTAGAACTGCTTGATTGCAAATTATATGATAGTTATGTCTAAACTAAATTTATTTGCTAATTGTATGAAATTTATTATTAGTCCTTCTATATATAAAAAAAAAATTGATTTGGAAATGGACCAATGAAAATCTGCGTAGATATTCCCGGCAGACCAGCATCCAATTTGAATGCTTAAGCATGGCCTTTCTTCGTTAATATTTAAAAAACTGTTGCATACAAAAATACGAAAATCGGTAGTGTTATAGAGAAATGTTTGATAAACACGCTGATGATGACAGTTTTCAAATCGAAGAATTATTTTAAGAGATATATAATTCCAAATTTGGACAAAATCGTTCCATTAAAAAAGTTTTATAGGAGCAAAAATGTACATAGGAATTTAATCATTTTTAGATCATTTTATGCGTCAGAATATCCCGGTGTGCAGACTGCATTTAGCTTTTTAATTTGAATCATTTTTTGAGGTTTTATTTCTATTTTAAATTCAGATTTTCAGCATTTCGAGACATATTTTTTACATATTTTAGAAAATTGTGTTAATTTAAACTGTTGCCAACTGTATAAAAAACACAAACAATAATGTTTGCTTCAAATAAAAAATTTATTTTACACGTTACTATTATAAACAGAAAATGTAAAAAGCAGGAACTCATTGAAAATTACGTCATAAAATCTATATTTACACGTGAATTTTAAAGAGAAAAAATATTGTAAAATAATAAATTCATTAACATGCGTTTTTAATAGGAAGTCTTAAATAGGAGAATTTACGCCACATTTACGTCACATTACACTTATTACGTAAAATGAACAAAAAAAATTGCAAAACAGTTTAAATTTAAAAATTGCTCAAGACATTTATTTGATATTTTAAGATGATCATAATATTTCATTTCTAACAAAAGTATTTTTACGTGAATATTAAAAAGAGAAAGAAAAGTTTGTTGAAAATTACGTCAGATTATAATTGTCAGATTAAAATTATAATTCAGTCTTCCGAAATCTTTTTGAAGCCGATCAAATTAGCGTGCTGTTAGAGTCTGCGGTGTCTGAACGGGAGTTGACGAGCGCAGCTCGTAGGTGGCAAAGCCCCTAGTAAATTAAAATTTAAGAGCTAATTATACTCTGCTATAATAAATTATTAATCAAATTAGAAAAGTAATAGAGTTTGCTTCGAATTGGTTATGTACATGAACTACTTATTTTTAAATAATGTTTTTAATTAAATTCTAAGAATTAGAAATATATGGAATTAATTGAGAACTTGTGAGCCTAATAAAACTTCTAAACAAATTAAGGTATATTATTGGAAGTTATTGGTGCCTGCCAGATAGTTGGATTATTGGCCCTCTGGCCTTCGATTCAACTGATGTTGGGTTTAATTTATGGGTGTGGTTGAGTATTCGTAGTGATTTGGAATCTACTTTAGACTATTAGTCTCTGCCTAATCAGTTCATATAGCATAAAAATATCAAGCATCTGATAAAACTCCGATTATATGGAATCCTATACAAAACACGCACAACACTGAAAAGTACGAGTACTAGTGTACAGGTAAAATATATATACCAAAGATTGCGTAATATATGACAACTGATGGTTATTCACCAAAATTTGGGAAGAACTTCGTTTTGACACAAAAAAATGAAGATACGATGAGTCCTTCTAAAATAAAGTTCTTTTACAATGTTTCGGGGGACATTTTTAACTGAGGGAGTGGGATCGCCATAGCTAAACAATTTTTAAGCAGGTCAAGAGAAGGATATCATTCATTATGTATTTTCCTAATAGAGTGATACCATCCGAAATTCGATACGACCCTGTAAAGAGGAAATTGCTGGCCTGCAGCAAGATAGGTACTGACAATAATGGAGAAGTACTGGCTGATGGTCTACCACTGCATAACCAATACTGGACAGCTTTAGTCAACTTTGTTGTTGGAAATCATCAGATAAAATTCTGGTGGGCATCCATTTTATCTCATGCGCTGGCCCACCACTGCATGGAAGTGCACGAACTTTTGCAGTATTAGTACTGGGAACCCTTACACTTGGTGGCGCTGCAAATATCGAAGACATTGAGTATTTGAACACAAATCTGAAATGAATATCTTAACACAATTTAAGCTATGAAGCTATTTTTTTTTTTTACTTTAAAAAATATAGAACCACTGCCACCAACAAAATAAATAAGTAAATGAATAAATAAATAAATTCTTTATTTCAACGCCTTTTTTTTTCTCCCTAAATATGGTTTTACTAGGTTACAAAGGATTTCGGTTTTCATAATTTACGCAGTTCAGAATCAATAATAAAAAAAGCGTATAAAATACATAAGATTTCTATACAATATAATAATTTCTATACCAGTTTAATGATTGGGAACGTAAATCAGAAAAGAAACAAACTTGAAATAGTGTAATGAGAGCTTGAAAACGACGAGCAGTCGTAGCGTAAGCTGAAAGCACTTGTTCATGTTCGATTACGAAAACCAAACAGCATCGAGCGCGGTAAGTGCTTGGGAGGGTGACCACATGGAAACCGCTGAAAGTTCAAATATTTCTGTAGATATTTCTATTATAGACACTTCTACAAATAATTCTATAGCTCTTGGTGAAACTAACTTATAGAAAAGAGAGCCATAATTACATAATACTTTGTTTTTTTTAATAGAATTCTAAAATAAATTTTTTAAGGGATAGTGCTGGGCCAGCAAAGGAATAGCAGTAGGATAGTTGCTAGCACTGCAGGAAAAGTACCGGGTTGAAGTAATGTGATGGCATACCAATGCTGGCCTTCTGTTGGCCATCACTCATGGGCCAGCTGCATTCGGCTCGGACACTTTTCAACAGGTTTAAGTAATGGCACCCTTGCACTTTACCGATGATGGCACTGCTGGCTGCCATCTTTTTTCCAGCTGATGGCCAACTGTTTGTTTCTTTGCTGGGGACCATTCGTTACGTAGTTACGGCAGGTTTTATGAAGTCGAAAATTATACTTTAGTGCAGGTAAAGTAGGTTTTTACAGCAGTGACTGATGGTCATTCACTAAAATTAGGTAGGAACTTTATTTTGGCACTAGAATTGAAGGTCCGATACCCCCCCCCCCCCAAGAAAAAAAGTTGTTTTATCGTGGTTTTTTAGGGAGGGGATTTTAACTCGGTAAGGCAGGTCTGCGCTTATTTCAAATAGGTCAAATGGGGTATCGTTCGTTATGATTTTTTTTTTCTGAATCGAATGACACCGAACGGAAACCGATACGATTATTTGTTATATAGTGACAGCAGGTCATAAGTAGTGGATTTTGGGAACTTTAATGAATTTGAAATAAACTCAAATGTTTTTTTTTTATTTTGATTATTGCTATTTTGAGGACATTTAGTAATTTAGAGATGATTTAATATGATTTTTGAATGTAAAATAAATGTGCCAAAACTATGCTAAAAAATAAAGCATAATTTTCCTCTTTACATTCATAAAACCTGCTGTAACTGTCTTACAAATGAGCGTATCGAATTGCGGATGGTGTCATTCAAATCAGAAAAAAAGATACATGTGAAACGATACCTTATTTGACCTATTTAAAAAAAGTTGAATTCTGCCTTCCCTCGAATTAAAGTGCCCTACTTTTGGCCGTAAAACATGGTAAAACAACTTTACTTTGGAGGGAGTCATCGGATCTTAATTTCTATTGCCAAAACGAAGTTTTTCTCAAATTTTCGTGAATATCAGTCAGTTGTAACTGTAAAAACCTATTTTACTTGCACAAGTATAACGTTCAAAATTGTATTCATAAAACCTGCCGCATCACTGTAAGAAATGTTCGTATCGACTTGCGAATGATTTATTTCGATTTGGAATTATAAAATACCTAATAAAAATATATCCCACTTCACCTACTTAACATTTTTTGAGTCCCCCCCTCCCTGAGCTGAAAATGCCCCACTCCCCTTTTTGCTCCCGAAACATGGTAAAACATTATTTTTGGGGACTCATTGGATCTTCATTTCTTGTACCAGAACGATGTTCTTCACAAAGTTTGGTGAAATGGCCAGCCGTTGTCTCAAAAAATCGAATTTTACCTTGCTACACCTAAAATTCAGAGAAATGACAAGATATATATGAAATTACTGCATATTTGCAGATAGCTTGACATGACAAGATTCAGAATTTGCAATGCATTTGTAGAACGTATGACATGACAAGATTTCACGTTTTCAATGCATTTGCAGATAGTGTGACAGGACAATATCACTAATTAATCTGCAATGAGTTTGCTGTAAACTTGATGCAAAGAGCAAACTTGCACGACAAGTTAGCTGCAGGTTCAAAGTATGGTAATTTCGGAGTTTGTGTTACCTTGCTACAGTCTTGTTATGAACTTTCAGTCTTGTCATGCTAAAGTTGCTGCAACTTTGTAGGTTTCCAAAGCAAGACTGCTGCAAATTTTCTGAAAACTAAAATTTCTTCATGGGCTATATCATACTTAATTTTAAATCCAAAACACCACAATTGCACCGGAATTTTGAAATGAAATTTTGCTTTACGATTAGACGTGAGGAAAACTTTCACTTATTTTTACATAAATATGTTCTTAAATATCAGTGTGATTGAATGATTTCAGCCCTTTGAATGGTTAAAGTACAAACGTGTCAATCCTACGTAAGTGGCCTATCCGTTATAAGATACATTTTTAAATATATATACTTGAAAATTATTTTAGAACTAATAAAATATCTCTAAATTGAAGCGTGCCTTTAAAAGAAAATGCATTTTATAATATATTTTTTTCCTTACGCAATGGTGTGTAAAACATGCAATGCTATGAATACTAGTTAATAAATTTGAATAAAAAAGGAAATTTTTTATTTAGATTGCTTCCACCGTCAATATTAAGTCAACGTTATTCATGGAAGAATTTTTTGCTTTATAATATACATTTTAAGCACTTCTGTCTATTTATATATATATTTTTCTTTTTTACAGGATTGAAATACGGCATGACGATTTTCTCAACGAAAATTGCTTTTCCGATTCCTTGAGTGCAATTGAAGCAATCGATCATCCAACATTGGGTGTTGACACATTTTCCATTACACTCACAGACGAAAAGTGTTTATCTTGAGTTGTCTGTAATTTCTCAGAAGAGAATTTACTACATCTAAAGAAGTACATTAAAAGAATTATCTAGCTGTAAGAAAAGAGAAAAAAGAATATGACTTTCTTTTCCATGTTATTTTACAAACATATCAGGATTGATATATGAAAAACACATTAGTATTGACATTATGGAAAACAACAACGAAAAATCATACGTCCATTTTAGATAATGCTACACTTTCCAACGCATCCAAAATAAGACAACAAAACTTCACGGATCGATAATGTCTAAATAAAAAATAATGGAAAACGCATAACATATTATAAATCCCAATTTCTGAAATTGCCATCAATAGTCGGGTAAAAAAAAATTAGTCTTTTTTGTGCAGCCCTGTAGATCTGTAGATTTATATAGATACTGCAGTTAAACGCATAGCGCAGTTGAAATTTCCTTTTCAGTAAGTTGCCTCACTAAACGGAAATGTACTTGAGAACTTTTGTGCAGCCCTGTATATTATGTAGTGAATTTATATACACCAAGTAATAAATAAAACAATACTTAATTTTTAAAACAAGTACTACATCTGACAACACACCAATTATTGTTCATAAACAGTACTGCAGCCAAAAGTTTTGTGTGTGCATGCAAATGAACGATATATTCTATGCACATCATATTCTACATATAGTTTTTTTCTAATACGCGGTTTAAAATAGTATAGTATCATTAAAATACTGTTTTTAACGAATTTTTTCCATAGATAGTAATGCATCGTAATTATTTTGACTGTCCTACAAAAGCTACACACTTCGTTTTCAATTCCAACATGCCATAATTAACCCCAATAATATATATCAGTTTAACCCATTTTCGGCCCAATGTGCGTAAACCCACCATTTCAATAAATATTTTTTATTAACAGTGTGACGAACATTTTTCACTAATTTTATTTTTCTGCTATTTTTAAGGGTTCTGGAGACATCTATAAAATATCAGTAATTCAATTGAAGCAAACACTTTCTGTTGAGAAATTTTCAAAATACGCTAGTGTTTTAAAATTGAAACGGTTATTGGCAAATTCGATTTTTTGAAAGTGTATAATTATTCCACTTGAGATTAATCATATGTTTTTATAATGGATTAAAGTTGCAAGTTCTGTAAATTAATAACTAAACAAATGTCATAAAAAATTAAAAAAAATATATTAATTTTAAATTTAATGGTGCCTTAACGCACAATTGACCGAATGCATTTTATTTCTCAAATAAAATGTTATATAATAGAGTCAAAACACTGTTTTAAACGCTAGTGTCGTGAAGGACATTTTCACCTTGTTATTAATAAACTTTATAATATACTTATAACTACTTAAAAGGTGACAAAAACATATAAAACCATATAAAAATATTATTTAATGTAACCCGAGATCTTTCGAACACACACGCGTTCATTTTCAAAGGGCTAAAAGATGATTGACTGAGTAGAAATAATATTCCCGCAATTTGGTACAATATCCTAAATATTTCACGACCTCCTGATAATATGAACTGATCTTTTCACCCCTCTGCAGAGAAATGTACTGAACTCCGCTTGCGCATGCGTACAATTTGTGTTTGTTTTTAAAATGTATTTCTATTCAGTCAGTCATCTTTTATCCCTTTGAAAATGAACGCGTGTGTGTTCGATAGATCTCGGGTTACATTAAATAATATTTTTATATGATTTTATATGTTTTTGTCACCTTTTAAGTAGTTATAAGTATATTATAAAGTTTAAAATATTATATTTCATGCATGGAACATTTTTGTCTTAATGAATGTAATTTAAGCATATTTCAATAAAAATAATACCACATTTAATAATATTTCTATGCTTGGCCTAAGATTGGTTAATGGTAATTTGACTACATTTACGCGAATAAAAGAAAGGACACACGGACAGACAAACCGAATTCATAAACGCTTTTAAACTATGTCGAAAAGTTTTAAAGCGACTACAGTAAAACACATAAAATTGTAATTAAAGATTATTTGAATGTATTTTCTTCATTTATAGAGAATTTAAACGAATGAAACAGAAATTATCAGTCATTTAATACATTTTTGAACTATTTTTATTATAGGTTTCAAAACATAAAATATAAACAATATTGATTGATATTACCATTTGATGTATACATATGATCTCATGTGTAATATACCAAAATTTTGATCTGATTATAAAAGTTATATGTCTTATAAAACATAATGTGCAGTTTAAAACAAACCATAAAACAAAACAAGTAAAAATTAAATTAAAAAAATTACAAAATCCGACTGCGTAAAAACCGAACTAATGAATTATTTCTGATCAATGTAAAACTATTTTTTATATTACTTACCTATTTTGTTTATATACTTGTATTGATGACTTTTAAGTTGTGTTTAATTGTTAGTTCCTATCTGTAAACAATGTTTTGAAGAGGCCTGTAGATGTCTATGAAGGCTGGAGTTGCAGTAAATCTACAAAACCTATATCATATCTACAGCATATCAGATCATACCTACAAAACTTCTAGGTTGTGTAATATTTAAACGGAGCTTCTGATTGTAAAATAGTCAATGGAACATCGTCCTCATTTCGAAAGACCTATCCAATGATATGCCCCTCAATACGGTGCGTAATTTTTTTTCGTCTTTACCACCATTTTGCAATTTATGGCCGCCATTTTGAATTTATAAAACAAAACCTAGCCTTTAACCATGGGACGGTTAAGACGAATCCATAGAGACCTCATTCATTAAAATCTATCCAGCCGTTGCGATGTTTCGAGGATATAATGAAATCCATATACCCAGGTACGCGTGAAACACATAACCATTCTAGCAGTCGGGTAATAAAGTAATTAATTAGTTTTCTCATAATAAATAAATGTCGTATTTTATTGCCTCATTTAGAATATTAGGCTTTGTAATTGTTCATAATTTGTATTAACGCAAATAAAAAAGCTCGTAGAATTTTTCGTATGCAAAAGAAACTTAATAAATATTTATTTGAATGTATTTGTTATAAACATATCACCGTGTATGAAAAATGAAAATGTGAGAAATTTTTCAATAGGGAATGAAAATGTATTCTATTAATAATAATTTCCCACAGTCAATTTAATAAAAAAATAACGGTATATATTCAGTATGAACTTTATTCTTCAGACCACTATTACTAAATGAAAATTTTCGCTTTGTTTAATCGCAGTTAATTATTACAATTTCTGCGAGTGACTAAGGTGAACATTAGTGTTCGGATAAAGTGGTACTCAAATTTAACCCTTAAATGCCTGATTTTTCAAAATTCATTGTAATAATGTTTTTCGGCTTTCATTTTTTAAATAAAGCATGAGAAAAATACTTTAAAAAATCATATTTTGTTTTTAGTATGGATTACGGCTAAAAAACAATTTGTTACTAATCGGCAATTCTGGTCTTTAATTGAAAAAATAATTTTCCTTGATAAAATTCTATAATATTAAACACACAAGAATTTTAGGAACTATAATAGGAAATAAATTTCACTTGTTCACTGCAGAACAAAATAGGGTATTTCGCAAGCTTCCAAACAAAACAAAAAGAACAAGTAGCAACAATTGAAAAAATAAACATATCTTTATTCTTAAACAGCACAAGCGTTGCCATATACATGATGAAAATCGATTTAATAATGTTTTCAGAATGTATTTTATTGGCAACGTTAGGCATTATAGTTTCAATATTATTCTAATAGTGTTTTAGAGCCTAAATTGGGTATGTTGCCGAAAAGCAACACCCGGCATTTAATGGTTAAGTGCACGAACTGAATAAATATTCTATGCTGTATAATTATTTCTATTACATTCATACACATTTTTTTTCTATATTAAGTGTCGTTACTTCAGTTCAATGATACATTTACTGAAATCTATAGACAACTGAAATACAAAGAAAATAGATTTTCTCAACAAAACGTATATCTACAATTCCATCAGCGCAAGTGAAACAATTGATCATACAGCATTATGTGCTGACATATTTCCCATTATCCTTATAGACAAAAAATTTCATCTCGAGTTGTTTATAATTTCTGAGAAGAAAATAGAACTATATCTCAAGTACTCCATTAGTAAAAATATACAACTGAAGAAGAAACAGTACAAGTTGATAAAATTATATTCGATATAGTATTTTTCAAAAATTCGACAAATAAATTTATTATTTCACATATCGATATAGTGCAAATTTGATTACCTTCTAAAGGCATATGATATTAATTAAAATCAAAGAGTAAATTATAATGAAGTATTAATTCATCTTTATAATAACGAATGATTCTGATGTATTATCTCATACCATTGACAAAACAAAAAAGAAAATTAAATAAAAGCAATTTGCATGTAACATGAATTCTTTATACGCAATTTATTGTATAAGTTATGCTATTACGGTTTAACCTCTTTGGTGCCTGGGTCCCCAAATGGGGACCTCTGTTTTGTCCCATTTTATTAATGGTACTCGAACATAATTGCAATTTCAATATCAGAATGATATGTTTTGAAGTCTAAGATTCGAACTAATTCAAATAAAATAAAAATCTTGCTCTGAAGTCAAATGGGAGGAGAAATAATTCAGTAATAATTAATAATACTACATTAATACTCAGTAGCAAAGAGGTTAAAAATCAACGTGCATTTTAAAATAAATTATGTTTTGTATAACTTTTTGTATTACAAAAGGTAAACGCGTCCGTCCGTGACACAGATGTCATATTGGCGGTGACAACAGCAGGCGAATTTAACTTTTAATGCAATTTTTTTTAACTTCTAAATATCCACAGTTTCAATTTCTACAATGTCGAATAGGGAATGTAATTTCTACTTTCTGCTAGATACTTTGAAATGCAATTTGTTTGAAAAATATATCGCGGTTTCTTTCAAAACTCTATCGCTATTTCCTTATTTTTTATGGTTTTTACAATAATTTATATTCATGATTTGTATATATATATATCTCTATCGCGTGCTGACGATTACGAAATATAAGTCCGTTTTCAGTTAAGTTAATACAAATAGCTCAGCATTTGTCTCCAGTTTACATTCTATAACGAAATTAAAAAAATTCATCATTCAACAAATAAAACAAAAATTTAAAAGATTTATTCTAACTACAAGCTTAAATTCTTGAATTGTTCAAAATTTAAGAAAGGTTGATTTTAAATAGTAATCTTTGGCAATTTTTCGGCTGTTAACTCTTGGCACGAGGCTAATACGAAAGTATTCAATTAATAATTTTCGAAACTATATTTGAATACATCATCGCTATTTTTCATGTAAATATCATATTTGGCATTGATCACGGACACTAGTACAATGTAGAAAACCTATTACAGTCATCAATGGTTTCAAAATTGTTTGAACCAATATTTTGTAACCAGGGAAGGCCGGTATATCTCCTTGTAATTTTAAAATATTAATTTATAGTAAACTCGTCGGGAAGTTTACATTATATTAGTAAAAGTTACAAGTATTAGATTTATTTCATTGTCAAAACAATTGTTCTAACATCATGTTGTTATATTCCACTATGGGATTTACAAAGAGTTTCAGGACATAGATGAAAACCATTTTTCCTAACTCTATTAGAGATTTTACATTTAACAGGATTTTTAGATTGTCCCTTAAGAACACCAAAAAAATTTTAATATCACAAATATCAATAACGTATTAAAATAAAGTTTCAAAATTATTTAAAAGCGATACTTTTGTATTAGCCGTAAGCCAGGAAGGAGTTACTCGAAATAACCGAAGAAATCGCCGAAGATTTCACTATTTACTGCAGCCCTTTGATTATAAGAAGTTAATCAGTTAAGGCCTCCAGTTCGATTGCATGTCTGTTTAGTTTGTATTATATATATTGTATATTTAATATATTTTTTTTAATTTTGTTTATTAATGGAGTTTTAATTTCATTATGGAATAGCAGACAGAAACAAATGCGGAACTTATTCTATTGCTTTAAATGCAAACGAATTAATCTTTCATAAACAGGCTACACGCGAAACATGCTTGAAAATCACTTTAAAAACCACAAACAATCAGTAAACTGACGTACATTTTTCAAAAAAATTAAATTTAAAAGTACGTTTTTTTTCCCATTAAGCAGCGTAAAAATTGAAATTGGTCGATTACATATATGTTAAATTTCTGTTTTATTTTATTTTATTTATTACTATTTATTTATCTACTGACGAAGTTTTCCTTTCGTTATGGAAAGTTTACCGGTGACAAATGAACATTTATATTGTTTTAAGTGAAATGATTTATTATCCGTCCGTAATGAAACGTGTACTTATACAGATATATTATGATATATAGGCTTATATAGATAGATGGAGATAGATTCATGCTTGAAAATTAAATTTAAAGCCACAATAAATGAGTAATTTGCGATTCAATTTCAAAACAAATTGTATTTGAAAATATAACTTCTTCCCACATGACTGTGTAAAAATTGAAAATGTGTGATTAAAAAAACGTAGTTACAATAAATTCAAAACGAAAATTTAATCTTCCGGTGATGTTAACGACAAAGAGACGCTAGCACTGCGAACGGACACATTTGTCTAATATACTATTGATAATTAAGGGGTTTCGGGACACAAAAATCTTCAAATTTTGCAAAAACATTTTATTTTATTAAACATTTTTCTTTTTTTTCCCTGCTTAAAATGACATTTAAATCATGTTTCTATCTGAATTAGAAGAAAAAATATTATTTTTTCCGTTTTGGTTTGTTTTCAAAATCTAGTTTTCAAGCAATGGCTGTCATGAAAACGATTTCTTGTAAAAATGCATTTTTCTTTATGATAGGTTTTTCCATCATTTCTTCAATTTAAATTCTTATAACTCGAGAACCGTTAAATATAAAGTGTTCAAACTTGGAAAATATCTTTTTCAAGTGATTTACTTGAATTTTATTTCAGCATATTTGAAAAAAAAATATTTACTTTTGAAAATATGATTTTTATAAAAAAAGTTGCATCACATTTTTTTTAAATTTTTTCGTTAAATATTTTTAATTTTTTTGTAAATTAATATTTTTAAAAATGCTGAATAAATATCAAAACTTATATATTTCTGTTTATTTAAAGGGAAAAAAAATTGAAATTCTATAAATTATATTTCGAGTTATTGCGATTTTAAATTATACCACTTCTTTAATAATTTTTAAATTTTAAATTTATTTGAAAATATTATGAGAAGTTTTATCATATGATTTTGTTTACACATGATAAGGTTAACCATCACAAAAAAATTCATAATTATAACTCAATAAATAAAAATTATTTTCAAATGTGTCCCAGAACCCCTTAAATACTAAAATTTAAACCACCTAGCAACCCTGAAAAATTGGATCGTGTTATACTGCCGGTCAAGATTGTGTTACATTATAGCATTAATGTAAAAAAGAAAAAAAACTGTCGTAAAAATATGTATCTTACGACAAAAAATGCGGGCACCCCGGCTGCCAACATAGTCGCTGTAAAATTTACAAGCTCCTGTTTTTAATATTGCTGTGAAATTTCTCAAATCTGGGAAAAGTCGCGTTACTATAGGCTGGTTGATGCACGTGGCAGAAAGAATTCGTTGGTTGGTTGGTTGATCGGGGTTTTATGGCGCAAAGTCCCTTTAGGGACATGCTGCGCCAAGAAAAAGATAAGGAATAAAAAAAAGTTAAAATTTCAAAGTTACATTAAAAGACTGTCAGAGATGTAGAAGTTTAAAAACAAAGTAAACTGAAGAAAGCCATGTGATGATACATGTAATTAAAATAATGGACATTTAAAAAAACAGGATATAGGTAAAAGACAAAGAAAGTATTTAAAATAAATATCTCTAAAAGCTCTAAATTATGAAAAGTTATAATTAATCAAAAAAAAAAACAAACAAAGCATAAAATGTTATGGTAAAACTGCTTAAAAACAAATTTATAATTCAAATAAACAATATAAAATCATGTTGGAGTAAATTCTTCAAAAACAGTATTATTTTCATCGTCATCTGAGTTATAATTGCTGGAATCCATAGCCTCTCCAGCATAGTTGAGCAGCTGTTTTGTATCCTTTACATTAGTGAGAGCTGGGCTAAGACAGAATTTCTTGCTTTTTCTCTTCACAGTTTTCCACTGTGAAGAGACTTGAGTTGGAGGTTTCTTTCTTTCTTTTTGTGTACAAGAATTTCCGTTTGCTTTCTGAGTTGGACAAACAATAGATTTCACCAATTTACTCTTTTCTGAAACAGATGTTTGTTTAGTCTTATGTTCGGTTGATATTTTAGATTGGACAGATGATTTTTGTGAAGGACTATGGGTGTATTCAATTTTCACAGATTCTGATGATGGTGGACAGAGTCCAATTTTGGCATAAATCTTGTATTAGCGGAAGAACATACATCACGGGTTTTTCTCTTTAAAATGCTAGATGATGGTTTTTCAGGTGAACAACTTGGTGGAAAGGAGGATTCAGTTTGGGTGCTTATGTGTCTTACTGATTTTAGTGAATGCTTGAGCATACTAGAGTAAGAAACTCCAACAGACGGGTTTCTGGTTTCAACTAGTTTCCGAGCCTCAGGGTATGAAAGTTTTTGAGTAATTTTAACAGTAACAATTTCTTTTTCACGGATCCAGTTAGGACAAGAGCTAGAGTATACTGCATGATCACCTTTACAATTTGCACAATGTTCAGGTTTTTCACATGACTTATCGTCATGGCCCACCTCTGCAGAATGTGCGCAGGTAACAGATCCGCTACACGCAGTGTTAGTATGGCCATAACGCTGGCATTTAAAACAACGGAGGGGTTAGGGATATAAGGCCGGACTAGACAGCTTAGATATCCAGCTTTAATTCTAGTTGGTAAATTAGGGCTATTAAATGTTAATATAATGTGCTTTGTTGGAAGAACTAGCCCATTCCGACGAATAGTAATACGACTTGCATCTATGATATCTTGTTGTTTTAAATTTGTTAAAAGTTCTTCTTTTGTAGTGAACAGAAGTTCTGGTTCTGAAATAGCACCAAGGGTTGTATTTAAGGTTCGATGGGTCTGAACAGAAACTAAAAAGGAGCCTATTGTAGGGCAATTTGAGATTAGCTGTGATTGTGTGGCTGTAGCGACCTCAACAAGTAAATCTCCAGATTGTAATTTTTTGAGTGAATGACCATCTCCCAAAACAGACTGGAATGTTTTCGCAATAAGGAAAGGAGAGGTTCTCTTAAAAGAGCTATCACAGAGGCTATCAGTACGTTTAATTACAAAGAAGCGAGTGAAAGTATTCTGTACAACTTGTTGCTCTCCACAAGGGAGAAATATAGAAGGAATTGAATTTTTTCCATCCATATTAGAAAAACTAGAATTCAGAACCCGGCCGCACCACCCACTACCGAGCCCAACAAGGCGATGCACATTCGTGCACCAGTGCTAACCGGGCCCCATACGGTCACAAGACAATTCTATGTCAGTCACCACCCTTAAGGAGATGACTAGTCATTGCTTGCTCACTTGATCCCTGCAGCCAGTGACAAAAGTCAGCTGACCAGTCGATTGATGCATACGGGACCGATATGCACCTCCCGTCTACCTGAAGCAGAGGCCAAAGCAGTATGTTGGTTTCCCTCAACTGCCAGGATCCCCCTTTCCAGGGACAGGGGTCGTCACAAACGGCAAACACATGGGTGGTTTACAATTCTGCATGAGTCGATATACAAGATGAAATCGGCTCATACAGAATTGCCCTCACCTCCAGAGAGGAAACCACAACGAGAGTGAAACAAGGAGGAAAGGAAGACAAGAGAAATAAGAGTAAAAGAAAAAGAGAAAGATCGCTCAGGAACCCGGGATTGCGAAGCCTGTGAATACCTAAAGAAGGTATCCCCCTGTGGGGCAGAAATAATTCGATTTTAACTTCGTTTGTTGTTCGTATTCGATTTCGAAGCATCGTTGCTTGAAAAATTACAACAGAAAGTGCAGGAAAAATCACATTTGTTTTATAGTAATTGAATGTTTATCTAAAATAATAAAGTTAAATTTTAGTTTACAAATTATCTGTTCACTATCTTCATCATTTTAGTCAGAAATCACAAAGTAAGTTTTGTGCATTTTATGGTTTTACATTTTTATTTTACTATAGAACTTTAATTTTTTAAATAAAGTTTTGTGCATTTTATGGTTTTACATTTTTATTTTACTATAGAACTTTAATTTTTTAAATAAAATTTATATTTGTTTGTCTAAACAGTTTCAAGATTCTTTTATTTCTAATCTATTGAAAATTGAAAATTATTTTAAAAACCTTTATCATTCATGAATGATAACCTTATCATTCATGTCTGAATTGCGTGATATTTTGTTATTAAAAATAATCTATTTTTTGCTTTAAATAAATAAATAAATAAATAAAACGTACAGCACCATTATTTTTCTCACAATTACATAAAATATTTTGAATAGAACTTTCCCAGAATAAATGTCAAATGATTTGTTTTTGTACTTTTATAAACTTTTTTTTCTTTTTTTTTTTTTAAGAAAATACAATTTGGAATAAAATGCATTATTTTATTTAATAAATATATTTTTGCTAATGGAATTCAAAATGGTATGGGGAACTTAATTTTGCTGATAAATAAAATTTTATTTTATTTTCAGCTTTCTGTAATTTCGTTGCTAGTAAAGAAATTTTTGCCATTGAAATAAATATTTTACAGTTGTTCGAGAGACCGCAGACGCAATGACAATTGCTTTTGCTTATTTATTTTAGAATATGTAACTTTTTTATGACAAAGTTTAGGTCAAATATAAATTAATATTCTTCATTGAACAATATAAATATATGTCTTGCAATACGCAGTGTAAATATTTATGTATGATGAAGCACGCAAAAAAAAAAAAAAAAAAAAAAAAAAAAAAATGTGTACAAGAACAAATGGTGTAGTACACACATTCCCTTCTATATATATATAAAAAGTAACGACTTGGAAACGGGCCAATGAAAATCTGCGTAGATATCGCGAAACGCATCTGATTGGTCAGATAATTCTGACTTTTGTTAGCGGGAATTGTGCGTGGTGAAATCCATGAAATTAGAGAACTTAAATAGGATGGGCGCAAAAGTGATTTTTACAGAAAGAAGATAATTTCCGTTGTCAGGTTCTGAGGAACATATGCTATTAAAACTGCGGTTATATATTATTTTCTTCCTTGTATATTGTCTGTGTACTGGAAATTTTAATGTAACAATCTTTTTCTTATCTGAAATTTAATACGGGCTAGTGAGTTATACAGAATAGGTGAAGGAATGTAGTTATGAATAGAGTGGGGTCGTTGCTATTCAAATGCATACCTGAGATATAGCAGACAAAGAGATTTCACCAGATAACGAAATAACGGGTGTCACAGAAGGTGACAGGGAGAGGTTCGATGGATTGGAGGAAGGAAAGGGAATACTGATGGTAGAAGAAAAAAGCCTGTTTATGTTTTGGGTGAGGGGTGATATAGCTGAGGGAGATCAGTTAAGGCTGATAGCTGAAACTGTGTGGTCGCTTTCTAGCAGAGCACAGTTTATGCCTGGAACTCAATATGTGAGTTCGTTCCTGAGTAGCTCGTGGATAGATCTTGATTAGGCAGTGAAACTCTTAGAGTATAGAACTAACGTGTTGGGAGATTAATAGTGATATCCTATAAATCTAATTTAACTAGCGTAGGGTGAGAGGATTATAAAGTAATTTAACAGTACACAGCAAGTATTTGCTGTATTTAATTTAATTTTGAATCGGATCGCCTATATCCGAGTTCTTAATTGTAACTAGTGTTTTGTGATTTGTAAATAGTGTGTAAATAAACTGTTAATTAAGTTTAATTGAAAGAGTTGGTTTTCATTTCAACAATCCTCTCATAACGTGACAGATATCATGTAATCATATCGGTGGTGGCAGCATATAAATAGTAAAGGATTTCTTCAAAATTGTGTGGACTTAGAGGAAACCCGACATCCATTAAATAATGATAAGGGGGGGGGGTGATCTGCGTTTGGAATCTAAAAATTGAATATATAGAAAATAAGGGATCGCGAAGCTATTCAGAATGGCAACGCGAAACAGGTACGTCTTGGGTTGACTACAAAATAGGGATTCCTTAGCGACACCGAACAGAATCGCGAAGCGATTACGCGGGGGATTGGTCGGTGTCGCGAGCAGCGGGGCAATGTCCGCCTAGTATTTCAAAATATAGTATGTTATACTTCAATCCAACTCTTATTTTGGTTCATAGGTTTAACATTAATGAGGATAGAACTACAAAATTTCCAAAACGATGTCTTACTTTATGAGAAAAGTTGATTCATTGCTGAAAATGTCATGCAGTGATTGGTGTAGTATAAAGATTATACTTTTATTTAAATCTATTTCCTTGATAACTGTATCAGAAAATTTATCAATTTGTTTTTTATATAAAATGTTTATATTTTGAATCGTAGCATAATGCGCACTATTATATAAAAAATGGTTTCGTGTTATTTACAGAAATGTTAATACAATGCGTGATATTTTGATTAACACTAGAACGGCGGTAGGGGTCAATTTGACACCTGAGTACTTTCGTCCGTTGATTACTTTTGTTTGCTTGGACGAAATCGTTTGAATTTTTTTTTTTACTTTTCCTAAATAGATAACATATATTTCTAAAAAAAAATCAGCTTTATAGATTTGTTAGTTCTTGATATATGGGCTTGTATTCCTAGAACGGCGGACGGAGGTCATTTTGACCCCTTTAGTAAAATACTCTTTGTGATCGAAGCAGCTTTTGTTGCTATACTATATGTTCGAGGAGCAATAAAAAAAGGGTTTAGATTTATATTCATTGTCGTCCAAGGCATGAGGAATACTATTTTGCAAAGAAACTATCTCAAGAGATAGATTCAAAGAAAGAAAAAAAAAATTAGGTTTGATGAAAAGACAACAAGGTCTAGCAGACTACAGACTGTTAAATTTGCTCTTGCATCTAAAATGTGGAATAAATTTATTGAAAATTGCAAAACATGCTACCGACCAGGACAAAATATTACAGTTGATGAACAATTGTTCCAATCTCAGGATAGATATAAATTTATTGAAAATTGCAAAACATGCTACCGACCAGGACAAAATATTACAGTTGATGAACAATTGTTCCAATCTCAGAATAGATATAAATTTACGCAATATATGCCAAATAAATCGGATAAATTTGGAATAAAATTTTGGTGATCTGTTGACGTTGATACTAAATACTTCTTGAATGAATTTATTTACCTAGAAAAGGATGAAACAGAAAATCCTTAATTATGTTTATCGGAAAATGTTGTCATGAAATTAACAGATCCCCATCTAAACGAAGGGAGGAATATTACGGCAGATAGCTGTTTTACTAATATCAAATTAGCAGAAATGTTAAAAGCTAAAAATACAACTTTGGTTGCAAAATGAAAAAGAACAGAAGAGAAATTCCTATATTATTAAAAATACTCTTTATTCATCGAAGATATGGAATGTGATAATATGACACTTACCATCTATCAAGCCAAAAGATAAAAAAGTGTTTTTCTACTGAGCTCATTACATTCTACTGTAAAAACTGAAGACGGTCTCAAGAAGTTGCCTGATTCAATAGAATATTACAACGCAACGAAGTATGGTGTGGATATCCATCCATGTTCAGATGTGCCGAAAATACTTCGTGAAATCGGCTTCTAGACGATGGCTTGTACATATCTTTTTCAATATTTTGGATCATGCAGCTTTTGGATATGCTGGATATGCTGGATGCAGCCTGGATAATTTATAAAAGTGTAGCAGGCAAGCCTATCAGTAGAAGAGATTTTCTATTAAATTTGGAACAATGCGACTGGAACAATGTTTGGCGATTTGTCCCCTACATTCGACTAACAAATATACCGAGTGCTTGGTTTCTCTATCAGAATCTTTCGATTTGGCGAAGGATAGGAGTTGTGTTCAGAATGGATCTTATGGTTTCAAATCTCCCAAAGATCTTTCCCGAGTCTTCAAAGAAAAAAAAAAAAAACACGAAAATAAAATAAATATCAAGAGAAAAAATGCTAAGTACAGACATGCAATGGAAACAAATCTCAAGAATTTTACGCGGAAAATGTACTGAAAAAATTGCTTTTTTTTCCTTTACAACTGAATTCATTCCTAATACGTGTGTACAATTTCGAGCATTATAAGCATTAAATAAAACTAAAAGAGAATGCTTAACATATTAACCATTCAGCTAAACTTATAAAGAAATAACGGAAACAACAGAACATATTTCTCATTTATGGATTTAAAGAGTGAATCATTCGGCGAGTAAGTAGATGAAAATATAAATATATATTATTTTATAAATTGTGTTTTATTTTAGTTAACATTAGATTTAATTTGTGAAAACATTAATTTTAAATCGATTTTTATATCAAATTAATAAGTTTTTTGAGTAATCGTAGTATGATCCAATTAATAGACCTGTAGGCTTTACAAATACAGTACTTTAAAAATGCAATAAATCATCGAGTAATATTAAATATCAATTATGAAATATACGTAAATTACATATTTTTACCAATGTATGGCATTTAAAATTGTTTTAACGTTGTTATTTCAGTAGTTTTATCGAGGGGTAAAAATGACCCCTTCCCGCCGTTCCAGTAGGTAAGATTTTCCCGCCGTTCTAATGTTAATTTAATTTGAGGAAAAGCTTAATATAATATAACTTTATTTTATACATTTATTGCAATTGAAATTGGAATTAATTCTCATTATTTCAAACTCTATAAAATTTCACAAATAATCTCCACACAATACAGGTCAAATGGCTTGCCTTTTTATAAGACAAAAGCATTATGGCGTGTTTTATATTTATTTAACAAGAAGTAATTATTCTTGTTCTGGAATTCGAAATGACATACAGAAAGTAAATTTCCAGAGGAATAAAATTTTATGTTGTTTTGTGTTTGTCATAATTATTTTGTTCAACTCCTTGTAGGAGGATAACATTTCCAGTGTTTGTGAAAGAATGGCATGTAAATCTAGTTATTGCGCAAGTGAATAGACTCTGCATTTTACTAATGTTAATTGATCGTGTAGAAATTAATTTTGTGAATAAGAAACTGACTAATTACATGTAGACCTTTATAACCTCTGTGACAGATTTCTGTCGCATATTTCTCATTTTATTCAAAATTAATTTAAAACATAACTTTATTACTTTTATAACATCTGTCACAACCTCCGCAATAGAATTATTGCTGAGCTACCCAATTACGATGCCTTTGAGCCTGATTACCGAAATAGATCCAAATTTACCATGATAATGGACATGAGGTAACCTGAGTTCCTCACACTTGTCTATTTTTACATATCTTCATACTTTCATTATTTCATTATCTTTACTTTTAAATTAAAAAAAAACTGTTACTGATAAAAATTTACGATCTTTACCGTTACTCTGTAACAAAAATAACAAAAGAAAAAAAAGGACTCTGAAAACTGTCTTTTTTTTTACCTATCATGTATCACTCCTTGACCGGCCTGTCCTAAACAGCTTTGTCCAAACTTTTATTAGGGTTTTGTTCATCTGATGAAACCCTATTCGTCTCATTCCTCTGTCTGTCTGTCCGTAACAGAGCCCGTTCTCAGAAACTATATACGTTAGAGACTTGAAACTTTGTATACTTGTAACTGAACACCTTACATCAAAAGAAAAATCCTAAAATTTCGAAAGAAATCATATATTTAACCCTATGGGCTCTAACTTGTGTATTTTAAGCTTTTTTTCCCTAACTGAGCCCCTAATTAAGTTGAAAACTTGAAAGTTTGCATAATTATAGCTAAACACTTGTGATCAAACGACAAATCATAAAATTTTGAAAAAATCTTATATATAACCCTCTAGGCTCTAACTTGTGTATTTTAAGCATTTTCTTCTAACTCAGCCCTATTTAAGTTGAAGACTTAAAATTTTGCTTAATTATCGCTAAACACTTGCGATCTCACGACATATCATAAATATTTCAAAAAGCCTTCTATTTACCCCTCCGGTCTCTAACTTGTGTATTTTAAGTAATATTTCTAACTCAGGCCCTAATTAAGTTGGAGACAAGAAATTTTGCATACTTGCAGCAGAACACTTGTGATCACGAAAAATAATAAAATTTTTCAAAACTCTCATATTATTTACACCTCTGTGCTCTAACTTGTGAATTTTAAGCAATTTTTTATCCTCCCCGCTTTTCATCCGGGGGGCACTTTTTAAACTTTTGCTGACACCCTTTTGACCACTCTTTCATATTATGCACCATGGTCTTGCATATTTAGTTCCATTTTTTTACCGCCAGGGGGCGCCAACCTATCTCGGGTGCTAAGGGCCCGATTCCCTCGAATAATATACCTACTGATAGGTTGTGAAACGGAGTTTCGTTCGGATAGAGGCTTGTGTAGAATAGAGTCTCTACCCCATGGTTGCGAAATGTGGAACTAACAGATTTTGCAAAAGGATAAACTGTTTTGAAAGGAATTTTAAACGAAACCCTCTATGCGATCTGTGATCACACTTACCCACTTGTATTTCTTAATTGTGCTTATATATTTTGAACTATTCAACATTTTAATATTAAATTTGAACTTACCGTTATTAATTTATTCATTTTTTAAACTTGCAAATTTTAATAACACACCTATTTTATTTTAATACCCAAACTTTTTTACAATAATTAATCAATATTTAACTTTTATTTCAAACAAAAAATTGGTACGTAGTTTATATATTACAGCTGGACTTTTTTTCTCCCAATGGCTCAATTATTATAAATCAGTCATCTATAGGCTGGGCGTAACGTTGATGACAACTGGGAAATCCCTCAAAGTGTTCACATTGTTAAACATGGTTAATCGCATGAATTAAAAAAAAATACTAAGGTGTCCTGGGATAATAACGCCATGTTGATGTTCTACAAATATTCACGGCTTAATTTTAGATTTTTTTTTTTTTTAAATCAAATATAGGATTTGATACAGTAACTTATTGGCTATGTATTCAAGAAAGAATACTTGATATGCAGATATGTATTCATAAAATGTAATGGCGTGATTTCTTGACCAATGCTATTTAGCGTTAGTATCCATATAGTTGTGTAATAACGCCATGCTAACAAAACTATAAAATAAGATGGAATAATGGAATGAAAATTGTCCAATTCCAAAGATAAAAACTCTACAGCCTTATAAATTGTTAAAATTCGCTTACTTAGCATTGGGATGCAGTAATAATCATTTTATATTTTATTCTTTTGACATGAAAAAATTAGCATATACCAATTTCTGTTTATGCTTTTTGGTATTTAACAATGACAATAATGCTCTCTCGTGTATAAAATAGAAAATAAACCCTCTGCCGATGTAGTTCTAGCACCAAAAAGAATCAACTGGAATAATAACAGTTGATGGTGTTATTAACCCGGTATACTTACTGCGCAGTTTATTTTAAACTATAAACTGTATTGCTGTCACATCCAAAATCTTCCTCAACATTTTCAAAATACGAGAAATACACTACAGATTTATGTAATAAACAAAGTATTTCCTAATAAATATATAGTCTTCGGATCGCAGAACTTAACTCGCAAATTTTAGATCGGGCGTTGACTCTTTAGGCTTCTTCCAGCGATAAGGATTTGAAATGGAACAAATTAACTTTTAGCGGCTGTTTGTTATTCAGATGACGCAGAACCTTCAACGCAGAAATCGTTCATGCCATGTCCCGGATTCATTCATAATTACGCGTAATACTAGCACTTGGTGTTATTAATTATCCCTGGGCAACTTATGTAATATTTGTTGGTACAATTTCTAAATTTCTGAATACAAAATCCCCGTATATGACAACAAAACTTATCAGCAATTGGTTCACATACTTAAGTATTGGAATCGCACAAATTATTTCAAAATAAGTAATATTTTAGAATATACAATAAAATAAAACATAACTGTTTGTAAAGTCAAAGAATGAAATATTTCACTGCTGTATATCACGCAACGACAAACAGATTACAGTCTCCTGTTTTCAACGTTTGTTCTAATGGGGACTCTGATCGCAGTCTCCCACATGTAAAGGGCGAAAAAAAATTAAGCCTTTTGAATTAAAACCTCTTAGTTTAGGGGGAGACTGTTGTTGTTATATAAATCGTTTTCATTAGTGTTTCTTTTTAAGAGGTAGTGTTGTATATTGCCTTCTGTTTCTGAAAATGAAATCATACGATTTATGATAAAAATAAAAATTATTTTTTTTAAGTTACTTTTGTTATATTTGTATCTTTTATATTTGATTATCACTAAAAGGAGATCAAAATATATTATGTGATTTAAAGTTGTTATACTGTGGTATGAATAACGATATAAGCATGTGATATTGATATATGTAAGCATATCAGTTAACATTGAAGTATTTGAGACTGGATAAAAAGTGTTTTACGCGAAGAATTCAGCAGAGATTTAGTTTAAAAATTAAAGTCCTTTTAATAATTTTAATGACGCTGGCACTTAAATTAAATTTAGAATTACAGACAATTTTCTACTTATATTGTTCTTTCCTTATCTCAAAAGAATTTAAACTGCCTTTGAAGAAAATCATATAGTAGAATCATATAAATGTGTTGCATTGCCTGATTTGAAACAATCTATAGATTTTTAAAAATAAAAATAATAACATAATGTAACATTTCTTTCAATTTATAATGTTCATTATATTTGAAAATGGAATTCATTTTGAATAAATGGTAACAAAGAATTTCCACCAAATGAATGTCAAATAACTTGGGAGTTTCAGTCAAAGAAAAAGCAGCTGTGATTGATATATATTCTTTTTCTTTTTATCTAATAAAAATATATTGTGGATGCTGTAGAAATCGAAATGAGAAAGAGAAAGCAATCTGGCAGCAAAATGAAGTTTTATGTTGTGTTGTGTTTGTTGTACTTTTTTTGTTACGGAATAAATACATGCCATTTAAATAAGTACTTCGCGTGTGGTAGAATAGCTTTTTGATGGTATTGACAATATTTTTATTGCAGTATCTTCTTTTTTGCAATTATATATTTTATTACAGTTTCGTTCAATTAACTTTTTAATACTTAGTGTATAAAATGCATTCCAATTTACAATTTTCTAAGCTGATTTGCTTATTGTCACAGATTTAATTATTATTTGATTATCACTAAAAAACTTCATTTTATCTATAATAAAAATAACATGATGTAAAAAATCCGTTTTCTTAGCAATTGTTGTGCTACATTTAGGATGATAGACAAAAACTCATTTTTTCCTTTTACTTTCATTTGTTTTAACAAGTTGCACTTTGTTATTAAAAATATAAAAATCTGCCTGCGAAAAAGTACACAACAAAAGCAAAATACAAGGATTCCATTTGTAACATATAAAAAGACTACTGTTATATTTATAGCCATTCAATTTTTTAGAGAGTAATTCATAGATTTTTCTTAAATTTATATCTTTAATTTCTTTGGAATTAAGTATTAACATTTTGTTATGCTAGATTATGAATAACTGTTAAATTAAAACAATTTCAATGTGCAGTCTAAACAATAAAAAATACTTATTTATAAAGTGAAAATATATATTCACGTACTGAAATATACCTTAACTTCTTTGTAATAATCCATTATTTCAACAAACGTTCTTTATCTTTAAAAACATTGGAAGCTTGTATAGTAATTTCGTCACTTAAAGAAGATTTTTAAAGTAAAATGTCTGTTGCTGATGCTGATTTTGGGAAACGTTTCGATTAGTTTTATAAAGTATTAATCCGTTTTCTCAAACCGGAGTATCCGTTTTTAGGATGCTATCAATTCTAAACCCTCTCCTGCCTCATAATTAAATTATGCATTTAAGAGTAACAAAACAATAGGGATTTTACTGTTAATGTTAATTCTGTTAATTTGTTGTGTTTATGTGTGAAACATATTTGTTGAATATCTAAATTTGGACAGTCGTGGGAAAAAAAAGTAAACATCCCCTATTAACTCTGCATCTAATAATAGTAGAAAAAAGTTACTATTACCATTCGTGTGGAAATAAAGTCTACTTTTAAATGATGTATATAAAATTTGCTTAGAGGGGCGACCTACAAATCAAAACCTTGCAAAAGTTTTTTTTTTTCAATGCAACACCCAATTTTGGCAATATATTTTAAATCTTCGGTTCATACTATGCTACGAACGAAATTTCTAGTCATTTGAATAATATGTTTTTGAATTATAAACATTCAAAATCTAGAACTTCTAATGTTAAAACACATTTTCAAATTTTATTAATATATCTTGAAATTATAATCTTAATGCAATCATTCTGTATGTTGTTATAATAAGAAAAAACGCAAACATAAATAAATTGAGTTTGTAATCCTAAAATATTTATAATATGAGTTACGAATTATGATGAAATTAATCTTCGAAAATAATATGAACTGCAACCTATAATTTTTTGATAGATTTATACTTATTTTGTCCTGCTTTATCCGGATTTTCAATTTCAAAATTTTCATTCAATTAGTTTTTGAATTATCATTATAAAATGTCAAAATAATGGTTTAACGGCCGTCTATAATGTGCAGAAAAGCATCATTTGAAAAAATATATTTTACTCATTTTATTGAAATTTTGGTGCTGGCAATAATCGAAACATATTAAGAAAGTGAAACGGTCGTATTGGGAAGAAATAATAAATTAATAGAAGTGCCATAGCCATTGCGTTGCATTTTAACTATCGAGTACCGAACTTCAATTTGGATACAGCCCATAAAATATTCTCATTTATAAGAATTAATTTCTCCAAAACTAATCGTACGAATTTCATGAAAATTTGCATTTAGTCTAATTGAAGCGTGTAGAATTTATTTATGGTGCCAAACTTGGGTATTGCTAGTGTCAAAAACAAAAATTGGGTTCGTTTTTGTATGTAGATGGCTCCCTAATTGAATTATATATATATTATTTACATAAAAGTAGACTTTATTTGCAATCGTTTTGTACCTGTAACTTTCTTCTACGACACAGATGTTGCAGAGTTAGTAGGGGATGTATACATTTTTCCACGACTGTTCATATTTTACATCTAGCAGCCTACATAAAAATATTAGTAATTATCTATTATGAAATAATAATATTTTATCTAACTTAAAAAAAAAAAACATTATGACGATACTCCAATTGAAACCGGTTTAATGATAAAATATGTGCAGCGATACGTATCCAAATCAATGTAACTTTTTAATTTAAAGCCATTTTAATCAAATCAGACATTTTTGACATTGTGCGCATACTGTTTCCAAAATTAACAAAGGACTCCTTACTGGACATACTCAGAATATTTTGAAAAAAAAAATACCAATTAAACTACTTATGTATGTAATAAAGGATCAATCAAATTTAGCGGCGAATTGCAGTAGAAAGGCTGTAAAAAAATAAAATACTTTCGAGTATTTGGCGCGAAAAGGTGAAAGTCTCACGCGATTTGGCGAGCAGTACTTTTCCTCGCCAAAAACAAACGATTTTAATGCACCTGAAAATTGTTTGTTAATTGATTTTTAGAATGCGTGTGAAAAGTATTTAATGAATTCAAACATAAACAATGACAGAGTTTAATAAATACACTTTTTCGTATTACATATTTATGTTGTTTCTAATTTAACTTTACTACTTTAAAATACTTTCATATATTTAAGCGTATTTCAAAATAAATGTAAGATTCATTTCCCAGTTATTCATTTCAATATCAAAGAATTCGTCGTTTCCATAGCAACAAAATTGAATCAACAGCGCTCATGCTCAATTGGACTTAATTTTGAGATATTGAAACAATTTTAATTTATTTTAATTTTGTTTTAATTCATAAAATTTGATATTTAACTTTGATTATAATATATATATATATATATATATATATAAGACAAAACTATAGTTAAATCAATCTAAAACTGACAAAACTAAAGTTATTTACATTAAATTTATTTAAACAAGTTCAATATGAAACATTTTTATCTTAAGGAGTATTCGAGATAAAAAAAATATTTTTCGAAATTTCATTTCATCGCCAACTTATGATAAATCGCCAAATAAACGAAATTTTCATTCTTTTTTTACGAACGTTCTATTGAGGTTCCGCCACGATTTTTTTATAAACGTACATATCCACAAGAGAAAAACACTCTGTAATATTTTCAGATTTTCCTGACTATGCCCGTATGGAGACCTTCCTTGTAAGTAACATAGAGTCTTAAAATTTTGAATTATATTCTGATCTTATATATCTTTACTAGCAGGCTGAGCCCACTGCACTGGTCCATGTTTCAAAT
The DNA here is from genome assembly GCA_963932465.1 of Maratus speciosus. Taxonomy (NCBI): domain Eukaryota; kingdom Metazoa; phylum Arthropoda; class Arachnida; order Araneae; family Salticidae; genus Maratus; species Maratus speciosus. The sequence continues at coordinate 501,453,081 of OZ010786.1, read as the reverse complement.
AAACCTTCAATCACACGAGATGGAGAATTCGACCCTGCATTTTAAATTAATATGGACCTTCACCTGGAAAGTCCTTCCGCATTTTCTGAATATGCATCGAACGCCATTGCGATATTATGTTATTTGATGCGTTAGACAAAATTCGAGCAATTCAGAAGCAACTCTTTAGTACACCATGTAGAGTTTGGGAGGAAAATGCTGCCATTACGATCCTCAAAAATTAAAATGTTCTCTAATCAGCATTCTACTAAAAAAGAGAGAATTACAGTGATTGCAGACAACTTTGCCATTTAACTTAAAAAACGTTCGGGTTATTCACTTTCGTTTGTTACTTCTTTTACTTCGGGCTTCTCAGCTTGATGCTATGTGTGGATCTGATAACATAAATACAATCTCTCTCTACGTTACATTATAATTGGTATTATACGTCTTCTTTTGTCAAGTTTTCTGCACTTTCTTATCTTCCAATTTCAATAGAGTAAATACAGTCAAAACAGTGTTTAACTCTTATATTAAAACAAAAAATGTGAATAATGTAAAAGTGGGTATTTAAAGCTGAATTGTATGCATAAAATTAAAACAATGTCATTTTAACTGCCGTTTCTTCTTATATACTAGTTTTAATCATGCAATTATTAACCAAGGAAAATAACCTCGATAAATGATTCAAATAGAAAACTAAACCTCTAGTTTTCATTCAATAGAATCTTCCCAATCATTCGTAATCGGATCCACAACGAAGTTTGATGTGAAACGTTAGAAACTTTCGTAACGGTACGGCTACAAATGTGCCAGAGTTATCTACAAAACAGAGTTAATTATGCGCCAAATTCAATTCCATTAAATAATGTCAAATTGCTGTTGATTGAATTTTATATCTTTCACTATCAAAACTGTCTGTGAACGATAAATAAAGTTAGTTATGCAAAATTTTTGTAATGATGTTTTTGGCAAACCGAAGATTTTTTTCGCATTTCTCTCGCGTAATAAGACGGAGAAACAAACATGCTTGTTATTTTCAAGACGTCATTATTCATCAGGCTGTTGCCTAAATAAAACTAAAAACGTTAATTTGTGACTACAATCAGCTGCTCGGGCTGTGCATCAGCCAAAATTGCTTTATAATGATTGAAATTTTATTTGAATCTGAAGTATTTTTTTTAAAAAAACCTAGTCTAAATGAACAGATATTGTTCCATTGGCCACCTTTGACATTTGAAAGGGGTTTTTGTACATTCAAAGTGATACTTTTTTAGTGATAGTAAAATAACTGCAGATGAAAAAATGTACAATAGTAAATATTCTTTTGTCCGTTTGATCTATAATAAAATAGTCCGTTTGATCCATAAATTTAATAATCGCAAAAGTACAAATTTCGCGTAATCTTCTGAAATCGGATTTACCGTCGACGGTTGCTTTGAAATATAAACGAATCTTCCAACATTATATAGTAAATTCCCCAATTGTAGGGTTGTTGATTATGGAAGATTCATCCAATATCTTTTAATTACATTTCTAAAAGAAGGGAGGATATGGAAAAAAAATGACGAATTAAATGGAATATCGAAAAGTGATTTCAGAAAGCAATTTTTATTGCAAAATGTTTTCTTTCGTGACAGTAAGAACGCATAATTGCTTACATTTTGTTAAGAATAATCTTTACTACTTAACATTGCAAGCACTTAACGTTTCTATAAGAGAAATTGGAGGTGTGATTTTTATAAAAAAAAAAAAAAAAAAAAAAAAAAAGAGTGAGCAACATTAGCTAATTTGGCTTCGAGGTTATAAAACTCACAAATTTGGAGAAAACAAACCGACATGATTTCGCAGTGAAGTATGGTGAGAAATTTTTTAAATGTCTGAAATTAAATTATTTTACAATATATATGTGCCTGTGTGGGAGACATTTATACTAAAATTAAAATATTTCACTCCATTTTTTAAATATTAATTGCTATTTATATATTGTACATTTGAATTTAAAAAAAATACTCTAAAAAGGCTTTCGTACATTTGCAAAATCGCCTTTATTGTAAACATCGCTTAAACCTACGTCACGCTTACGTCTTTTTGGCTTAAACTCAAATTGTTTGGCGACAAAAGTGAACTCAAAATCATAAATAACATATTACATGCAAATCATAAGTACCATCATTTTTACAATTAAATCTGCTAGTTTCGTCTGTAAGTCATGATGGAGGAGTTAGAAATAAAAAAGAAGAAATCAAAAATAAAATTGTTACTCACAAGAAAGTTCTCCTAAAAGAGCATACTGAAATTATTTTGAAAAAAAAATTTTTATAAAACAACTCATGTATGTAGTAAAACATCAGTCAAATTTGACCGCGGAATCTCATTAAAAATCTGAAAAAAGAAAAAAAGAAATATATTCGAGTATTTGGCGCAAAAAAGACGAACATTCCACGCTATTTGGCTAGCCAACGCATTTCCTTCCCAAATGCAATATATTTAAATGCATTTGGAAATTGCTTGTTAAAAAAGTGTTTAAATGCCTAAAACTCAATGAATTTAAGCCTAAACGAAGGACTAGGGTATTATTTTTGTCTGTGATCATATATAATGTATACAAATTGCGTGTTGCAGTAGCTATTTAATTTTACATGGCTTCACCGGCTGGAAAAGTTTTAAGGGTACTATTTGATCATGCGGTCGACCAATTTCGCCAAATTATATAAATTGACAAACTACTCGCCAAATTATATAAATTGACAAATGACTTGCCAAATTATACAAATTGACAAAATTTTCATTTTAAATAACGAAAGAATAAATAAATTTGTAAACATTAATAAAATTACAAATAGAAGTCAAATTAAAAATCACTTGATGACGCAACAAACACGTGCATCGTGTTTAATGTCAAGTGAATGTAAAATGTATGATCAGACATTACTGGTATTTAATCATATAGTTTGGCAATAGTTTTTTGTCGACGGGATACTGAAGTAGTACCGTTTTAAGTTTGTTTTAAAAGTAACAGGCTAATTAAAAATGCTATCATTAAAAATTACTATATTATGTAGTTTTTTCCATGACAACAGTAACCTTCACTTCTTGTTTCTGACACTAACAATATAGAAGTCAAATTGCGAATGTTCAGAATCGGACATTAATTTTGAGCATAACAAATTTAATAAACTTAAATTTTGCTTTAAACCATATATGATACGACAGTAAAATTTTAATATGTACACATATAAAGGTATATGACAAAACTGTAGTAATAAAAATGTATTTATTTAAGTTAAGCTTAATCTAACTTCGTGTAAAGAGTAGAAAAGGTTTTACTTAAAAATTATTTATCATAAAAAAGAAGTATCATTCAAAATTTCATTGTGTCGCCAATCAGTATTAAATCGCCAAAGAAATTAAAATTTCAATTTTTTTTTTTTTTTTTTTTTTACGAACGCTAAATCGAGGTTCTGCCGATTTTTTTATAAACATTTTATATGTCATGAGAAGAATGTTTTATGTATTCCCCATGAGAAAAATATTATAGATTTTTTTTCAAATATTTCTGAGCATGCGCTTATGGAAACTTCCTTGATTATCATTCTATCAAATTTCAGATGCATTTTTCTTAACCTAACGCAAAAGATAAATAGCCAAATCTTATTTCAATTGCAATATTTTAACTGAGTAATTTTTTAAGCATTACGAACATTCCCTTTCATGTTTAAATAAAATATTTTCGTTTTTTAATGTTATCACTCATTAAAACGTATTCTTTTGCTCTTTGTTTTTTTTTTTAATAAAAAAAAAACAAAACAGTAACAGCTGTTTTTAGCCCCGGTACGGTATGCTATTTCTTTCTCCCAGCTTATTTTGTGTCGTCTCCAAAAAATAACGTTACCTTACAGAACCTAGCCCTAAAACAAATCAGTAGGATTAAATACATTATAGCAATTATTTAAACTTCTAAGTATCGCAACATTTCAATGTTTATACCATCGTATTGGGGGAAAGAAGTACTTTTACATGCATTTTGTTTGAAAACTATATATCCTTTTATTTTTGAAATATTAGTTTTTTCTGTAGTTTGCAGAGCTATTTGCTGAATATTGGCAACGGTAGTACTCCTTTTCTGTAGAACATAAAGGAAAAATAGTTCTAAAATAGTAATTATATTCTTTTGTTGCCATTTTCTCATAACAACCGAAAGAAAATATAATTAAAATACGTACTATTTTGAAAAAAAAAATACATAAACGAATGATTTCTGTTAAAATAATGGAGCTATTATAAACTATATATAATTTTAAGTATCTATGAATCGTTAGATAACCTTTTTTTTTTTGTCGATTTTCTTGGATGACGTCATGTTTTTGCTGCATTTGTGAATTATTTTCCGATAGTGATGTGCTATGCATGCTTTACTGTAGATGTTTAAGAGTAGATCGTAAATGCGGAATTCTTAAGCGGATGCGAATGACATCATTTTACATAAAATAAAACGTGTGCTTTAAGTCTTAAAATTGAAATATGTTTTGTACTGCAGTAGAGTCCCGCTTCACCGAGTTATTTTCTTCTGATGGACGGTGGCTTCTAAAAATTATGGCCATTCCCCCCCCCCCCCCCATTCTGACCACAAAATCAGAGTTCTAACTTTTTATGGCTGCTCTTTCATCTTCACCTAACGCTTCATTTATAATGGTTGTTTCATAATAAATGAAGCCATCAGTGAATCAGAAGAAAATGAAGTAATGAAAATGTCGGGGACGACACTAAATTCTGAAAAAGCAGAATTTCTTTTCTCTAGTCTTTTATTTTTCGAGGGGTATTAGCCGTTTCAATTTTTTTTATCAACGATAAATATAGCCAAGAAATAATATGGTAACCTTATTGTACAAAATAACAGAACTTTCAGTTATAATTCTATAACTAATCTACATAGAACTATTTGTTGCAGCTTAAAACCTTCCCTAAAACGATACCTATCTAACAGTACAAGTTCCGTCAAAATCCATGCAGTAGAACTCGAATTATAGAGGTTCGGAACGAAATTTCCCTTTGTATTTTATATATATAAGTAAATAAGCTCTACCTATTTTTAAGTAAGTACCTGTAATATATATATATATATATATATTACGAAACAATTTAATGTGTTAAGTCGAACGATCACGTCTTGTATTTTATTTCATATTACTGGATTAGCACTACATATTAATCAGCCGCTGGTGATATTGTATAGCAATCATACCACTTAGCACAAGCATCGCTAGTGGGGGTAGCAACTCTGTGAAAATTTAGCAGCTGTAGAGCAATGATAATATTGGTATAGTACAATCAAACTCTTATTTGTTCATGATGAAGACAAGGCAGCGTGAGTGGTGAAAAAAGGCGTATGAAGAAATATGGGGTTTCCCCAATTAAAAGCATGGAAACGTAGTCATAGGAAACTGTTTATTCCATCAGAACATAACAACATTAAACAATTCCCACAGGAAGAGAAATCAGAGCATTCCACTCGAGCATGAACTAGTTACTCATGCGGAATAGATGTTAATTCACGAAATGATTGTTCTTCATGGCTTAGGACACCGGGTAACAGGTTATGTAAACAATCAAACAGCACAAAAATCTAGTTCTGAGCTCATGCTCGAACTATTTATTAGAATGCGCGGAGGAATTCCGATTGAAATGGAAACTTCAGGCTAACCCAACCAAAATCATGAACGAGCTTCGAAGTGAAACTGGGATCCGACACTCAGCCAATGAAGAGCGATCAAGAAATGTCACAGGAAAGAATCCCGACGCCGCTAATGGAAGAATTTCGATGTGAAAAGGTTGTCGCCTAGCGGGCAGGAAAATGAGATGAAATATAATTAAAATGTAAAAATGGCTTTGATAAACATTCGAAAAATAAGTAACTGCGTTCAGAACTTTACAGTTTGGTAGACGATAAAATTTAATGAAGGGATTAAAAGTTTAGATTACGTTTTGGAATAAATCTATTATTAAGATACGCGTTTTAAAATTATAGGAATTTAATTAGAAATAAGTAATACGGCGTATTAAAAAAAGGAAATAATGAATAGGCCGCCAATTTATAATAATTTAAATGAATAGTAAAAGTAAAAATTTTTATATAACATATGTATATATATAACCATTAAATAAACATTATCGACCACCAACAAAAACTATGAAATTATGAATAAAATGACATTAAAAAATACAGCCCCCCCCCCCCCAAAAAAAAAAAAAACAACAACAGTTAACAAGAAAGAAAAATCACGAGTTAAGCACAGATTATGAAACACTTTCCAACACTTCCTGAATGCTTTAACAAAACTTCGTTATTTAGGGAAATAAGGTATATAAGATAACTAAGTAAACATTTTAGAAAACTTATAAAACTTTAGAAAAACTGATTTCAGCAGTTAACATTTATAGCAAATATGTATTCCAATTCTTTAGAACAGCCCTGTATTTGATGTGTAGGTTGATATATATACTATATAATGGGAAAATTTAGTTTAGCAAGTAAACGCATAACAGGTTGAAATTTCTCTTTCAGCAATTTATACTAATAGATGGAAACATACTTGTATACTTTTGTACAACCCTGTAGTTAACCTAGTCCTTTTATTACACATCACTATTTAGCTAAATTTTTTTTCAAACTGAAAAACTCTTAAAACTACTGAAATCACATTTCCAGAAATTATCATTTATAGACGGCCATGTATCCTATTCTTTGCGTGACCCTGTATGTCATTTTAGCTGTATTCTGCAAACATTTCTTAGTAAACTAAATGCAGTTCAGCGTTAAAATGCATAACTCATTTAAAAACCACTTTTAAGCAATTTGCACTCATACCCAGTAACCTTTACGAATTCTTTTGCGTAGGCCTGCATATGAATTATAGCATTTATACACACCATATACTATGCATAAATATAGTGAAACAAAAAAACGTATATGTATATAATAATTAAAAATGCACTTCCACCAATCATCGCTACTGTACAGTACTTGGGATACAATATAGTAATATAGTATCCGAAATCTTTTGCGTGTTCTTGTAAATGATATGCACTGCGCATTATACATGAAATAAGTTATAGTATACCTCAGCGACGTATATCAATTTCATTATACATGAACTAATTTAACATAATTAAAGTACTCCGCAAGCAATTCTCTCCACCTCTATATCATTATGTAACGGAATTCTTTTGTATGGTCCTGTAAATGAATAATAACTATTCTTTGCACAGCATATTCTACAGAATGCATATTTTAATGCACTTCATAAATACATTTCAATTTTCTTATATTTGAAAGCGTGTAACATCGTTAAAAACCATTTTAAAGATTTTTTTCCATAGGCCGTAATGTAACGGAAAACTTTTGACTGTCCCTGTAAAAAATTAAACATGGTACAAACTTCATTTGAAATACAGAACGTGCTATGGTAATCGTCAATAACATCCAAAAATTCGAGGGCAATCCGAGTATATTTACGGGAGTTAGAGCGCGGCCAGACGGCCAGACGGCCAGGGGGGACAGACGGACAGACAGACAGACAAACCGAAGTCATAAACTCTTTTCAACTTTGTTGGAAAGTGTTAAAAACAGCAGAAATTGAAATATATATATATTTTTTGTTTAATTTTTTATTGATATTTTATGACAGATTTTGCGTTTTAGTGTTTAATTGCCTGAAAAAAATATTTTCATCTGTAAACTTTAATATTATTTCAGGTTGAAGTTAAAGTACGATATTGTAAGAATATATATACATATAATATTAAGTGGATATCGAATATATTTTTTATAAACCTGCACAAAACACATTTATGTCATTGAAAATCCTTAATTAGTATGTATTGATTAAACTAAATTTTATTTTATTTATATTACATTGTATAATTAAAATTATTTAAAGGATTACGTTATCAAAGATTTGTACATTTTTTTTCTAAAAAAATCGTTTTGTTTCAAGAAATATTTAGTTACAAAAAATTTTTAATACTGTTTTAAAATCAAGTAATATCGAGCTGCTGTAGGTGATACCCCCCCCCCCCCCCTTAAATCCGCGCGTATTTTTTTCAGATGCAAATAATAAAACTTCCAGGTAAGTTGCAGGAACAAAATTCAAAATGGCGCTCAAATCAGCGTTTATTTCAATGTTTGTTTTTTTTTCTTAATCTTTCGCTTTTGTCTATTACAGCTGAATTATTAATAAATAAATTTGCATTACTTGTGATTTTGATATAAAGTAGCATATCTATATCAAAGATTCCTGGGCTCGAAATAGAAAAATCCACGAACTGGAACGCTATTTTAAAATTACAATTGACATTTTTTTTTCTTACGTATAGACAAATTTATTTCTAAGCATACAATGCAATATAAGAAATGCATTGAAGATTCTAAATAATAAAGAAAAAAGTTAAAACAATAGTTTTAATGATTGCATGAACCGGAACGATATTCACCATAATTTTACGAATCAGAAAATTAGGTAGTTGTCATAATTTCAGGGGCCGGAATATCTCTCTGGTTTGATCCAGTATATTTCGAGCCTCGAAAAATTCGCCTTATTGTAGTTTCAGCAGAATATTCGAAAGTGTAAACTGTAATTGAAATATTTATTTTACTTGCGTTCGTTCCTTCGTGTAGCAATATATATTTTTACTTTTCCAATATCACGTATGCATTTTAATATGTAATTCTGGTTAATATGAATAAATACAAGCTTTACCATGAACAAAACTTGAATTTATTTCCTAAAAATATAAAGATTGCACAAATATTGTAAAGCAGTGCCGCCTAGTTAAAGAGGATTGATTATCTGTGCGTATAGGCGAGAGAGAATCATTTGGTTTAGAAGGAGCAAATGCGCGCAGCGGATGCACGAAGCAACGGCGGCGCACGGTAAATAAGTGTTAGTTTAGTTTTAGGATCGCAGAGTGAAAGCAGATGCGAATCTTCGTGGATTTTAATCTAATGATTTTCATTTTTTGAATCTTACGTACGTATTTTAATGCGTAATTTTGATTATTATTATTGAAGTCAAGTTTTTTCATAAAGAAAATACGTATTTATTCGTTAAAAAAAAAATAAAGATGTGCTCATATCAACGGTGATCGCGATCTTTTTGCAAAACATTTTTTTAAATAATCAAGCATTTTTGTTTTTTAAATCTGGTACGATTGATCTGATTTTAATCTGGTTTGATTCATGTGTACAACACTTCGGCTGTTTTTTTTTTATGTTGTATGTTAAATTTTGAAATTGGGTTTTCAAAACAAACATTCTTAAAATTCCGGGCAACGCTGGGTCCTTTAGCTAGTTATGTATATTTAGTATTTTATCTTAATTATTATTTACAGGACTTTATTTTTAATAGTTTTCTAATTTTTTAATTTACATAATTATTTTACGTAATAACTAATTATTAAATTAATAAATTATTTGAATATTTTACTTTATTATTTTAATGTTTTACTTTATTTTAATTTCCAATGCTTAACTACCAATTAAATTAATTTTTGAAAAATGTAAAAAAAAAAGCAATGACGAGTAATCCGCACAATCTCTGATCCCAAGCTGTGCGGATTTGAGGGAGTCTGCTGGGTTATATTTACTTTGGTCAAGAAACATTTGCCCTTTTTACCTTGATATACTTTTTAATAACAATTAATAGCAAACATTTAATAACAACCATTATTATTCATTTTGAATATATTCGCTTAATCCAGGATACATTGTCTATATAAATAAGTCTATGTCACTCATATAGTAAAAACGAACTTATTGTACGAAATTTATTAAACAGCATCCATACGTTTCCATTTTATCAGGGAATAAACAAACGTTGCGCTCGTTTTCTGCTTGAGATCGTGCTAAAAATGGGTGCAGATGTTGTAAACGCACAGGGGATTCTTTTTGGCGCCAAAAAGGCGATTCTTTGACCGGCGGCGGTGGAAAACTTGTATAGCAGATCGTGTGTATACCAGATCGAAGATCAAATGTCTCCGGTATTAACCCCTTAAATGCGCGATTTTTTATTTTGTATCGAGAAAATTATATATGATTCTCTGAAAAGTTTATTACACAGGAAATATAATGAAAAAAATCAGTATACATTTTTCGTATACTACATCAATCTTTTCTTCTGTTAAACATCTGCAATACAAATAAAAACTACTATCGTGTAGCTGTTTTACGCTGAAATATTGCAAATTAGTAAATATTTTAAGAAGTATGTCTCCGAATACCTTATTTTATATAATTATTTTTTTTTTATAAAGCTTAAACTTTAACCCTTTACTTCCCATGATAGAAAACGTTCTAGAAATTGCGTAGTCCAGAGAATTTGACTTTACACCAAAAAGTTTTAATGGTTAATTTCGTGTTATTCAAATACGGAACGTCTGTTATTAATTAAAGCAAATGTTGCTATTTTAATTTTCTGGGGTGAATTAGGTATATACGAATAAAAAAAAGGTTTTTTAAATTCAAAACACTGTTATTTGCTTATATCCAAAGCTGCGCACTAAAGGGTTAATAGCTGAACCAGTTGCATTCTTGATATTATATGTGTTTAATATTAAATTAAACATTGTGTGTGTTTTATAATAAATTAAACAATGTATGTGTGTAACAATAACATAAATTTGTTTGTTTGATAATAAAATTCTGTGTGTGTCATAATAAATTGCACGTGTTTTGTAAAAAAATAAACTGTTTCATAATTAAAAACAAAAGAAAAGAAAAAGAAAACATGCGATTTTTGGACTTTAGATCCAATAGATATTTGAAAACGGTATTTTCTCGCCAAAATGGCGCTAACAAATAATCGCGCCAACGCCAGTGCGTCTGCAACTTCTATCTTGTTACAACTATTTTACTTATGGAAATTAATGGTATAAATGTGCTAAAAAATTGCTGTAAAAATGTGTGATACATAACAAAAATTCAAATGTAAGTATGAAGATGTGATATTGAGTATGATTATTCAGCATGACGATAATTTAAAGATCATAAAGTATTTTAGCAATCTTGCAAACTTAAGATCTTAAATATGATTGACTTCATTGGCTAAAACATTTTTCTGCAATCTTATTTATTATTAATCATATGTATAAGTAATTATAAATACTTCATTTATCAAAAAATATGGATCATATTTTTTTTCAATAAATATCTGCAAACAATTCAATCAGTATATTTTTAAATGTCTTGTGCATTTTTTTTCAAAAAATCAATTTTTGTTGTTATTTATTCTTTATATTTAATAAAAAATATCTATCGAGACAGTGTATTACGCATGATTATGTAGATTACATATCATTTGACATGATGATAAATTCATAGAATAAAAAGAGTTTTTGTAGTGTCAAATAGTCCGGTGCCTAAATAATATCATTAAGCAAGAAATATTTTTCTAAAGCTATTTATCAATAATCTCAAGAAATTGTAAATGGTTTATAAAAGAATCATGGATTTGTTGTTCAATGAATATCGGCAATGAAATTACTCAGTATAAATATCAAATGTCTTACGCATTTTAGTTATACAATTCAATTTTGATTGATATTTATTCTTTTTTTAATAAAAAGATATTGCGTTTGCTATAGAAATGAAAATGACAAAAAGAAACGTAATTTTGTCGATAAATGAAGTTTTATGTTTTATTGTGCTTGTCCTTCTTTTTTTGTTTCGTTCGTTTCATTGAAAATCTTCACTGAGGATAGAATGACTGAAGATGTTATGAACAACGACTTTTATGTCTTTTTTTTTTTTTTTTTTTTTTTTTTTTTTTTTTTTTTTGAGTTGCTAAAAATTTTCTTGTCATTTATGATAAAACCCCACAAGCATGTAAAATCTTCATAATTTTAGCGATTGTTGTATTCTGGATACGAATTATTAAAGATTTATTTTAGTCCTTTATACTTTTATATGTTGATTAAAAACGTTACTTTATCTATTATATTTATTGAAATGCCATGTATATATGTCTCTAGATGAATAAAAGGATAGGGTAAGGTGCCCTATTATCGCCCCCCAGTCACGTTTACGCCCTTGGAAGTTGTAATTTTCAGTGAAAATCTACCAAATTTGGATTTTTCATAAGCTAACTACCCACGCATATAAAAACATAGGCAAACGTCGTACAAAAAAATTTTAATAATGCGAAAAATTGTTTTTTCAAAGGTATCTGAAAAATGCAAAAGAAAAAAAAGAGTCCCAATTCCGTCCCCCCAAAAAATTCAATACGCCGGGGCTTAACTTATAACTAAATCAAATTTCATTTCTAAATGAGTAAATAATTTAATTTACATTAAAGTAACGCACAAAGAAAATGTACTAATTATCAGTGGAAATAACATAACGAAACATTAGCCATCCAAACATGAGGAAAAAATTGAAAAAAAATATGTCATGAAAAAGCATTCCTAATTTCGTCCCCTGGACGAAAATAAGAACTGCAAGGGGGACGAGATTGGGACCACGCTATTTCCCATTATGATGGAGCTTCAGTTCCCGTAGGATGAACTGAGCATCCTAAAACTCACTGCATGTTACTGTCAGCATCTTACCTACGTAAAATACATGCAATGAATAAGAAATAAATACTTACAGTACAGTAGATAGCGTTCTACAAACGACGTAATAAGAACTCGCGTCTTCTAAAAATAGGTAATTCGCCGTATTTAGTATATGTATGCGTCTTGGCGAACGAAATTTTCAACACTGACCCCTTTTACCTCCCGTCCCCTGTGCCTTGCATCATATGTGGCGCCACTTTCGCATATGCGGAGAAGTTAAGGGGGACGAACTTAGGAGAGAGGACGTAATATGGGCACTTTACCCTACTATGTGGCTTTATATATACTATGTATATAACTGAAAGTTGAAAAAAGAATGTATTTAACAATGGACATAATACAATATATATGAAGTATTTAACATGGAGGTAATTTAATAACAAAAATGGTTATTTATTATTCACAGCCATATTCGTTCCTAAATAAATTTAAATAATATATTTTAAAGCAGGGAAAACTGTCTGGACTAAAAACGACCATAGATGTTCGCCTTCTTTATGACAGCAATTCTGCAAGACTAAAGTGTTAAATAAGCCTAAAGTTTATATTAAAATTAACTGGTGAAAGTTTGCCTCAATGGTAATCAAATTCACTGTCAATGACAGAAGTATTTTTGTGTAAAAAATGTGGAGGGATCGCAGGGCCTGATTATCGCCGGGTCAACATCCAGCAGTAAATACATACAGATATTTCTGCCTTAATTAAGACAGAAAATTTGCATGAATAAAGTGTTTAAATGAGGAAGCGATTTTTATTCAAATTTACTGGTAGAAATTTTCCCCGGCAGCAATCATTCCCTGCAGAACCCGTTACTTTTGACGTTTCACCAGCTTGAGGTTAGGTCAGTTCCTCTTTATTTATAGTTTCATGGTACAGCCATTAATAAATTATCTAGACACAGAAACTTACCATGCGCTGCATTATTTGTTGCATTGTAGCTTCTGATAGCGATAAATTTCAGATTTAGAATTGTACCTGGAAAAAAATTACTGTTTATACGGCGAAAAGATCACTGATGAATTTGTAAAGAATCACCCATTTAGCAAGAAAAGACAAGTTGTTCTTAATATTTTCCTGCACCAACAGGAATATTTGACAAGGATGCGAGGAGTTTTGTTTAGAAATACGGGATTTTTTATGATGATTTATTTACATTTATGGAAATACATCTGTTCCTAATTAATTTAAACAAATTCCTTTTTAGCAAATGTAAGTTAAACCTACGACATAACACATCGAAAAAATGCTACTGCCTTTGATTTTTATAAACTGTAGTAGTTTAATAAAAATACCCTAGAAAATCGCCGTCGATCTACAACTTTGTTACTGGAGTTTTAATCGCATCTCTTCACCATAATTTATATTTCCAGACCGGCTCATCGTGTATGGCACAGCCGTTTTACTATACCTTGATACCACATTCATGGCTGTAATTAACTAGTTAAATAAGGCAAAACATACACTAAAAATTAACGCTTTTATGCATGCAATCTTTGCATAAAATCGTAAAAAGGTTTTATTTTATGTGAAAAATTATATTTATTTACATTTCAATAAATACATGCCACGTGTAAAAGGGTTTACAAACATATCATAAACTAAATTTTGTTTATCTGGCTACACAGAAAAACAAAATTTATAACAATAAAATAAGTTATGTATCTTCATAACATGCAAAACGAACAATGCTTTTGAAATATCAGCGTTATAAAATCATAAGAACTTACGCCAAAAGTTTTCTGTTTCGTGATGTATAGCTAATGAAATATATCCACCATATATTCTTTCGACAAACGGATTTTAGTTATTAGCCTGAAATATTGCTGTTTATCAAGAAATATTTCTAAAGCTGGGTTTAAAAATATGAATTTTTCATCTTATGTGTCACGAATTACAAATGACTCTTTTTCCATAAAGAGGCTGAGATATCTGGAATTATCCCTGAACATTCAGAAATTATTTATTATGGGCCATTATAGGAGATTTGGATAAGATTTTTTTTATTATTATTTTCAACATCACTTTCTTCGACTAAAGTTTTTTTTACACGCTTTGAAAAATGATAAATCTTGATCTCATCATATTGGATTAATAAATTCTTTTGATTACAGAATGATAAAGCAGTTAACACTAATTTTTAATTTTTAATTTTTTGGTTCAAATGTAAGTTTCGTTTTCTTATTACTTTTAAGTACTTTAGCACATTGCATTAAATTATAATTATCGTATATTATATAAATTTCCTAATAGATATTTCAATGTCCATTAGTTTTATAAGTGCTATAATGTACATATATGGCGTATATACTCAGTACTTTTATGGTATAATAAACGCCAATCATCTCAAACAGATACCCCAAAATTCTACATAATGATTTTAGGGTTCCGTACTTAAAAAGTAAGAACTGAAACATTGTAAGATCCCTCCTGTGTCTGTCTGTCTGTCACAGCATTTTACTGCATTTTACATCGGTGAATAATTTCAAGCGTAATTTCAATGCTGAAAAGTAGTTGGGAAATTAATTAAAAATGTTTATTCACCGATGCTGGCTTCATTTGCGTCTCAAGTTACGCCGCAAGATTGTGTGCTCATGAAGACGTCTCCATCTTGTAGCTGCGATAGCAGTCATACCAACTTATGTGAGTGAGAGATGCCAAGCTGGGTATCGTCCTCGTGGCTTAGTGGTAGAGCACTTGAGCGCTATTCCTGTGGTCCGGGTTCGATTCCCTGCTTGGACATTTTTTACTCTGTTGGTTTACGCTTAGTTAGCAAAGTGATAATTCACGTCTTTAGTATCCTATAATTTCAAGCGTAATTTCAATGCTGAAAAGTAGTTGTAAAATTAAAACTTGTTGTCTCGAAAAACTATCCAAGCACTTACGACCGCTAGATCTTGAACCGTTAGATTTTGAGAACGTCATCGACCAGTAGATATTAAACACTGTGGCTTTTTTTTTCCATATAGTTCCATCTTTCGCTTCATCCAAATAATTTTGAAGGGTTAATTTAGTATGTATCTTTCTCTTTTTGTTTTGATTATATCCTTTATTTTGTATTGCTACAAAAGACTTAGGATTTATTAGTATTTCATGACTTCCTCCACTGCATTTACTTGGGATATTTTCATTCAGCTCACTGTCATTTGATCTCGATTCGGACGATGAGATTTCATAGGCATTTTCACCAAAATTTGTTTTGTCACTTATGTGAAAATTGTCAAAATCCTCAGATGTAATTCTATCGCTAGAATCATTTACTGAAAGTTCGCTTAGCAATTTTTAAATTTACTCAGCCGAAAGACATCCGGCGCGGCGCCATCACTATAAATCTGCGAAAGTGGAATACACTGACAGATTCATTTTTTTACAGCCCGTGCGATTAACAACAGGCAAAATATTATTTTTGCTTAGTTTTTAAATTACAACACAGATAATAACATTCTACAACATTCCAAAAGTTAGACAAAATAGCTTCAAATCAGATAAAATCACAAACAATTGTCTTGCAGGTGCGTGGAAGATATATGATCACGCTTTCCCCAAATTCCTCCTTTTTTGAAAAGCATGTGCGATACATCTTCTTACATTATCCTTTTGTTATTGAAAATTTTTTAATTGAAACCCCTTGCTAAAAGAAAAAAAAAACACATTTTGTTCGGATCATCGATGATCCATCACTGTCATTCTAGGTATACAGCCGTTTAGACAAAAATATTTATGTTGGATTTCAACTACATTCGTATTTAGGCATGATACTGAGTATTTAGGAAAAGACAAAATTTTTCAAAGTCAAAAGTTTTATTTTTTAAAATAACAGTGACACAATCGAAAAGTCCCGACTTGGGTCAAAGATGACGCGCCTTGGTAATTCTAAATTTAAGTAAGGAGAGATTTTTCTCTTTTTTACGTAGTATATTGTATCCTTAGATACGATATAGGCAATTGCGTAATATTATTGAAACATTAGACATTTCCTAGTTACTTTGGGTATGTCTGTATGCTTTTCGCAATAGCAAACACCTCCGAACTGCGAGTGATAAGGGGTCTTGTACCTTTTAAACACGACGAAACGTAACGAAAAAAATTCAAAGTTTGAATTAGTCTATCTTCAAAACATTTTTATTTATAAACATGAAATTTTGGATATTGATTAAACAGATTGTGCTTTGTATAATGCTGTCATCAGAAATTTATTAGCCTTTTACAGAATTTGTGTATTGCTGAAATCAAAATAGCTCATTTTTTTACTGCATAAGTCATTGGTGCATGATATCATGAGAAAGTATGTATGGACTGTCATGAAATTTGCTAAAGGTACTAAACATATATGTGTGTTTAAAATGAACTACTCTTAGACCAAAATTATTTCATTAACTATATAAAAAAATATTTTTGTAAAAAAAATAAAAATTTTGTATTTTTAATGAATAAAAATATACATAACTAAAAATATTTCCATTATAAATACTTAAAAGTAGTTCGTTTTAAACACATATATTTGTTTAGTATCTTTACCAAATTTTATAACAATTCATATATACTTTCTCAAGATATCAAACGCGCAATGACTTCTGGAGTAAAAAAAGAGCTATTTTGATTTCAACAATACGTAAAGTCTGTAAAAGGCTAATAAATTTTTAATGGTAGAATATTACAAAGTACAATCTGTTCAATAAATATCTAAAATATGTTTATATATAAAAAGGTTTTGAAGATAGAGTAATTCAAACTTTGAAGTTTTTCGTAAATT
Source organism: Maratus speciosus (assembly GCA_963932465.1). NCBI lineage: Eukaryota > Metazoa > Arthropoda > Arachnida > Araneae > Salticidae > Maratus > Maratus speciosus. The sequence continues at coordinate 501,435,740 of OZ010786.1, read as the reverse complement.
TTCGACGCGTTTAAAAGGTACAAGACCCCTTAATTGCTCACGTGGTTCCCGTTATTTAGAGGTTTTACTGTATATTATACATATATACATTTATATAGGTTGGGCTATAAAATTCAGATGAATAACAATGGCTTAGAAAATACCATTTGGTAATAGGAACACAAGTGTACTTTTGACCGATCAAATATATGTTTATACAAAGTGGAGATACATTTCGTAATGTGGGTATGCGCATACGATGTATTTTGGAAAAAATTAAGAATAAAAGCATAAAAAAATAAATATTTTAATTTATCCTAAGTACACTAGTACATAAACAATTTCTGTCACTAAAGCATTTCACTTCCTTTTTTTTAATTCCTCGTTTTAAAATAAATTAATTTACAGTATACACATATTATGACTTATTTTAATAAAATCAATTTTTTGGTGTGTTTTTATAATAAATAAACAATTTAAAATTTGCTCGAAGCTTTAATGTAATGTGGCATATCGTGTTATATTACTATACTCATTATTTTTGAAAACGGAGTTCAATTGATATTTATTCAATAAACGTTTATAAAGATATTGTTTAGAATAAATGCCAAATACCATGAATATTTTTGGCATTAATTACAAATATGATTGGCATATATTGAAGAAATAAAATAGATATTGGGGTTGTTGGTGAAATCAAATGAAAAATGAAAGTAACTTTACTGAAAAATGTAATCATGTTTTTGTAAAATTTCCTTAGTTACTCCATAACTTTATGTCATTTGAATAACACAATTTGTGTCATAATATTGAGTATTAACTTTTTAAATAGCTTTAGGCGATGTTTTCTTTTACATATATAAATGTTTAAAATAATATATTACGGAGGTATTAAATTGGAAAATTTCTTACTCCTTCTTATTTTTTCCTTGTTATATTTTCAGTACAATAAACATTTTTTTTTTTCGTTTCATAAATCAATGAATTTTTAAGGATTATTTGTCAGAAACCAAAATGTTTTTATATTTATAAGAAATCTACGTCATTATTTCCACTATGGTATCCACTTAAATTTTAATTTGTGAATGAAATATCTCTAATTAAAAAAAGGAAACTTCACATTTTCAAGCTTTGGAATACTATATATTTTGAAAAATCTATATGTGACACGTGTCAAATTGTAAGGATAAAAAGGGGAAATAATTGGATAAGAAAATGTATTTTATCTTATTTGGTGTTACAGGATTTTCAGTAATCCTTTGTGAAATGAGAGTTAAGAGGTTGTTTTTAGTAAATGGTATTAATTTTGATTTTGCTTAGCTCAAAGACTAACTTTATTTTTTTGCCATATATTAATTAATTTAAAAAAAGTTTCTTTATGAATCATATATAATTGTCCGGGAGGCATCAACACATTCTTCTAATGACGCCATAAATGCTTGCTTTCAACTACGTGATTGAACATACTTAATAAATCATAAAAAAGCCGTCAGCTGTCGGGACTACGGTGAATGCAGCCTCTAAGGCCACAAAATAATGCAGTCAAATCGAATTGAACGGAATGCCGAATATAATAATACGATCTTAGTGAATTTACGGTGGCAGAAATCTGTAATCCAGATATCATCGTTGTTTTAGCTTTCAAGTTATCAGCGCAATCTGTATCACATGAACTTCAGCTGGTGGGCTAGTTAACTGACAGTTTTGTTATCTGTAAAGTGTAATCCACAATATATACAGGGTATATATTATACCATAATACATACGGTGCGGCAAGGAAAAATGTTCCGAGAGTTGCGTAAATGTATGCAGAACGTCACCCCAAAAGGTGCAACATCAGCATAATATAATGGTATATATAAATATTTTACAGACATACATACAATAAATACAATAAAATAATTGTATTTATTGTATGTATGTCTGTAAAATATTTATATATACCTTTAACTGTTGAATGCAGGCGTTATCTTTGTGTGTGAATGTGTGTTTTAATATATATTGTAGTATGTGTGTGTTTTATTATAATCAGCATAATATGCTTGTACGTATTCATCAAAAACTGTACGAAACTGGATCGATGGCCATTACCTATCCTGATAGAGTTCCAATTGAAGACGCTATATGTTACAGTGTGTTTAAGAATAAACGAGTTTCAGCTTACGAGGTATTGATCATCGGTTTGGTGCTTTGCATTCAACATTGTGGCCGATACTGAAAGAGAGACGTTTGCATTCAGTTTCATTAAATCACGAACGCGTTCAAACATTTGATTCTGATATTTTCGCCTGTTGGGGGTAGCGTTTTGCATACATTTGTGCTTCGACCGCTTTTAACTATCGCACCGTACGTTAAATGCATATTTGCATATTCAGTTTTCGTATAATGATTCATGTTAATTCTGCAAAGTGACCTTGTTGATTGACAACTTGCTGGGCCTTTTAGAGTGCTTTGCGTGCGATCAGAAGTTGTGGATACACAGAACCTTCTGCATCGTCATGCGTTCGTTTTGCCCATTCATTCATATTTAAGATTATCTCCTTTTGCTATTTCATACCTCCCCAACAAACATGAACGATCAATCCTGTTACACTCTGTATAAATGTATACAGATACTAGGGGAGAGTCTGCCACCTACGAGCTACGCTCGCTAACCCATGTTCAGATACCGCAGACTCTAAAAGCATGCTAATTTGACCGGCTTTAAAAAGATTTCGGAAGACTGAATTATAATTTAAAAAACATTGGCGATCTTCCTATAAACGGGTTTCTATTCATTTCTCTTTGATTAGGGAATTTTAAGGACAAATGAGCTGCTATTAAAGAATACAATGGCTGCTTCAGTCTTTGATTAAGTAAAATCAGTTAAACATTTCAAAATAAGCTAATATAAAATGAATTAAGTAAACAGAGTCTTTGTCGCCCGGTATTTTTTAACACAGCGAAAAGAAAGTTTTTTTTTAAATAAGACATTTTAAATGTATCGTTTTTAATGTGACGTCATTTTCACCAAACTTTTTTTTTCCTCTTTTTAATATTCACGTGAAAATACTTTTGTTAGAAATGAAATATTATTTGCGCTGTACTAACAAAAATATTCGAAAAGATCCTCTCAAAATATCAAATAAATGTCTCGCGCGATTTTTAAAGTTAAACTGTTGTGCAATGTTATTTTTTGTTCATTTTAAGTAATGAGTGTCATGTGACGTAAATGTGACGTACTTTAGCCTATTTAAGACTTCTAACGCATGTTACTGAATTTATTATTTTACAATATTCTTTCTCTTTTAAAATTCACGTGTAAATATAGTTTTTATGACGTAATTTTCAATGGGTTCCGGATTTTTTTTTTATTTTATTTTTATAATAGTCACGTGTAAATAAATTTTTAATTTGAAGCAAACATTATTATTTGCGCTGTTTATACAGTTGGTAAAACTTTAAATTAATACCATATTCTAAAATATGTAAAAAACATCTCTCGAAATGCTGAAAATTTGAATTTAAAATAGAAATAAAACCTCAAAAAATCAATCAAATTAAAGAAATAAATGCAGTCTGCACACCGGGAAATTCTAATGCATAATATGATCTAAAAATGATTAAACTCGCATGTATAGTTTTTACTCCTGTAAAACTTTTTTAATGGAACGATTTTGTCCAACTTTAGCATTAAATATCTCTTAAAATAATTCTTCGATTTGAAAACTGTCTGCATCAGGGTGTTTATCAAACATTTCTCTATAATATCACCGGTTTTCATATTTTTGTTTGCTATATTTTCCTTAATATTAACGAAGAAAGACTTCCGGTCACAAAAAATTCAAAACCGGTGGCGACGGTGGCAGTGACAGCGTTAGTTACTTTTTTGTAGAATAGAGAGATTCTTATATTTCATTTTATACGCTATCTAATCAGCCGTTTTTACTTGTCACTTATGTCTAATATCAGTTTAAATCCTTAAATAAACTTATATTGATTTAATAGCTTCCTTTATATATTTTAATGTTTAAAGGACTTCTTTATTTTAAAATTACAAGCTTCATTACCTAGGATATAATGAAAATTGTTTCTGAAATCTTAAATTAATTTAAAATATTCAGGTACTAAAACATTTACGTTACATAGATGGCGTTAGTTGCTCCGTAATCGGACATGCCGGAAGTCACCCTCTTTCCAGGGTGATCGTTCTGTTTAATTTCTTTGTATAAATGCCTTTAAATGGTGGATGTCAATGGTTTTTTTTTTTTTTTTTCGTTTCTTTAAAATTTGCTATAGTTAAGATTTTTATATGTTTATTTGGTTGAGTTTCTGAAGTTAAAATAAGATACATTGAGTTTTACGATGTTTAAATTTTAAATGAAGTATTTTTAGTTATGATTTAAAAGGAAAGTTTAAGTTGGTCTGAAGAACTGAACTGTAGCACTTCCGTAGAAATGTTTTAATTTATACTCGTATTGACCTTAAGCTATATTTGAGAATTTCGTGCGATGAAGTTTAAACCAGTTTTATTTTAAGATAACTTTTAGTCATTCAGGTTCATCTAAATTCAATGAGCAATAACATTAAATTTACTATTGAAATTGAACATAATAAAAGTCTGCCATTCCTTGACATTAATGTTAACAAGAAAAAATCAATCTATAAACAGATGTGTTTTCAGAAAAAAATATAACTAACTAGGTCACCATACTTATAAATGCATGTTCTCCATTTACGTATAAAATTTCAACCAGCAGATTTTTTGTAAGAAGAGCTTTTCTAATGTGCACACAAAATAACTTGAATGATGAATTAGATAATTTTCGCAAAATTGCTCATAATATTGGTTTAGAGTTCGACATATTAACAAATTAATCGTAGATATTGCATATAATAAGAAGCCTGGACGTAAATTTGATTTAAAAATATAAACTTTATACTATTCAATATATTCCAAGCTTATTTAAGAAATTAAAATATAGTCTTAAACGTTTCAGTACCTGCTTAGTAGTCAAACCACCTCCTAAATTTAAGAATATTATTTGCGCTAAAATTGACCCAATTAATTTTGAGAATTGCTCAGGCATTTATGAAATACCAATTATTAGAGCAGATGGATCAAAGAATTACTATATTGGTATGAGAAGCAGGAAATTTAATTATATAAAAAAAGGAGCATAATGCTCATATTAAATACAATAGAAAAACCACAGCCCTAACTCGATTTTATCAAGAAGAAACCATCCAATGAACTTCAAACGTCAATGAACGTCAATGAACGTAAAATATTTTTCCCTCCAGTCTGTACTCTCTATTCATTATAACAGTAACCATAGATATTGTAAGGATGCAGCATCATTTAACTTACCCAAATTACGACTCGAGTTACTCAATGGCTATGAAAATAAAAATAAAATAAACATAGAATTAAAATAAAATATAACGTGCATAATATGAAACAATATGAGGAAAATTGATTGATGGCATTTCATGACCGTGCAATTTTTAGAATATTTTTATTTATTTGTTTTGAAAATGACTCGGGTAGAGTCGAAACATGTAAACAGAGAAACTAAACGTATTTTTACTGGTTTAAAAGCTTTAATTTACACCTTTTAGCATTTGAAATTAGTATATTATTACAAGGTGTTAATTTGCTACACGTATATTTACTAGGACAAAATGCCACCTGTTAATGTTTATTTAAAATATGATTTTGATAATTTTCATTTTTCATTGACGAAAATAAATTTTTGGCAAAAATAAAAATCACAGTTCGATATTTCATTAATTGTTATAAAGTAATAGTTTGTTATATTTCATCATCGTTATATTGCTAATAAATTTACGCGCATTTGATTTTACGGAATCCAAAAAAGTCTTGTAGTTTGACATGTGAATGTGAGGGAGCTGAACTGCAGCATGGAATCAGCTTGTATAAAACATATTGTGATTTCGATTAATTATAGCTGCTCATGACAAGTATTTATCCTATTTTTGGTTGGAAAAATATGCTGACATATCAAATCACATGACCGTAGAGTTGATTGATGCATTTAAAAACATAGAATGTATCTAAATTCCATTATTAGGCATAACGGCTAAAGTTCCTTTTAGTATGTTAAAAGTATTATTGTGTAAAAAATTGCTTTCATGTATTTATCGAACACGGATCAAACAGAAGAACTGAAACAAAAAACAGTCCTAAATTCATGTGAAATTTTGAATCCTGTGATGTATGTATAGGTAACAATTTTTTTTTCGTTAAAATGATGCACATTGAATGATTTTCAGCTACGTTTACCTAAAACGATTGAAAATAGCTCTGGTAAATTCGAAAATAACGTAAGATTCGGAAATAATTTGACAAATTTTAATATTAAGTAATATTTTTGCATTTGTTAAGGCTTCTTCTTCTTGGTATAATTTAACAACTTTTTAGACTTACTAAACGTTATGTATACATATAAAAAAAAAAAGAAATAACCGTTTTTAACAAAACAACTTTTATAAAGCGTTTGTGAATGCATTTTATTATAGCTTTACATTAATTTGTATTCAGTATATTGTGTAATATCCTGGATAAAACAATAAAACTTTTACTTCTTTTTTGAAGTAAATGCTTTCACTTTACTCACTAGTTTTAGTGAAAATGGAAATTAATATCAGTGCGGGGCTTTGTCCCATACTGACAGTTTTTATCCCAATCACTGAGGCAAAAGAACGCTGAGTAATGTTTATTAAATCAAGGCTGGTGGTGGCACTTCCTGAAGTTCTAATATAACATTCTATTCAGCCATCAATCAAATATAGACCAATGTGTTCATTTAAAATCAAAATTTACGGAAACAGGGGTCTTTAAAAACTTACCTACCCAATTACCAAAACCATTCAGAAGTTGATCTTCTGGTACAAATTTCATTACACGCAATAAATAGCCATATTTCAAATGAAATATAAATATTCAAAAGCTATTTAAATCCAATTTTGTCGGTTTTCATTAAAATTTAGTCAATTTAAAATTCCGCCAATGTTTCATGTAAAAAGTTTTTATGTACAACTTAACAATGACTTCGGAAGTAAATTATGTAGTTTTCTTATTTATTTCAAGAAAGAAACAGTGCTCAATCATAAGACTCTGGTTTCTGACACTTTTCCTATTATCTCCTGTGGGAAAACTCGTCTTAAGCTCTTATGATTTCCCAAGGGAAAGTAGAACTATCTTCACAAAAGTAAATGAAGTAGAATTCTAGATCAAATAGAATGTTCACAACAGAAGAAGTTAGATTTCGTATATTATTTGAAAAACAAGAAAAAAGCTGCATTTTGTAAAGGTACAAAAATTTGAATATTATCTTATTAATCACTTTTTAATTCTAACAACATTTGCACTTCAGAAAGGAAAAATGAAATTTTAAATGGATATTATAATTCGATATTAATCACTATTCACGCAGTGCTAAAAATACAGTATGTATATTAAAAGCATTATTTTTTTTCGAATGTGTTTAGATGCACACAAATATATAAAAAGTGCACCCTTGAATTATATAAAAGCTTCCCTCCACTGTTTAACGTAAAATAATAAGTGCACTCCTGAATTATATTAAAGTCCCCATCCACTTTTCGACATCTACACACTTTAGGATTTACACATTTATATTTTTTAACACTCCAATTCGTGTAAACACACTTGTCTGAGCTTATCATCCATAAACAATTTAAAGACTTAATGTCATAAACTAAATACGTATGAAAACAAATATTTTTTTTTTTGTACAAAATATAAAATTTCCATGACAGGTGGGTGATTTTAGAAATTTACACATTTATCTCTGTATATATATAATTACGTTTAAATAACAATAACACACCAAATCGTGTGAATTCAGGCATTGTCTTCATTTACACACTTATTCGTGTTTTTCAAGTGATAGCGAATTACACACTTAGTTTTATAAGCTAATTACACATAAAAACGGGTACAATTTTGAAAAAGAGTGTAATTTCCATGACAAGTGTGCAATTTTAGAAAATTACACATATATATGTGTAGATATGATTAATTTACACATTTATTTGTTACAGTGTGAAGGATGTATTTCAAATTAAAAATCAATAATAAACAGTTATTTAAATTTGTTTCTTCGGTCTGTTTTCTTTTAAATTTAGTCATTTTAAAATTCCGCAAAAATGTATTTAAAAAGATTTTATGTGGAGCCTAACAATGACTTCAGAAGTAAATTATGTAGTTTTCTCATTTATTTCAAGAAAGAGACAGCGCTCTATCATAAGACTCTGGTTTCTGACACTTTTTGTATTATCTCCTGTGGGAGAATTCATCTTAAGCTCTTATGATTTCCCAATAGAAAGTAGAACTATCTTCACAAAAGTAAATGACGTGAAATGCTGGATCAAATAGAATGTTCACAACAGAAGAAGTTAGATTTCCTATATTATTTGAAAAACAAGAAAAAATCTACATTTCGTAAAGGTGGAAAAATTTGAAAATTATCTTAATCACTTGTTTAATTCTAACATCATCTGCACTTCAGTAATGAAAAATGAAATTTTAAATGGATATTATTATTCAATATTAATTACTATTCGTGCAGTGGTAAAAATACAGTGTGTTTATTAAAAGCACTATTTTTCCAAATGTGTTTAGATGTACACACGTATATAAAAAGTGCACACTTGAATTATGTTAAAGCTTCACGTCCACTGTTTAACGTAAAATAATAAGTGCACTCCTGAATAATATTAAAGTCCCCATCCACTTTTCAACATCTACACACTTTAGGATTTACACATTTATAATTTTTTAACACTCCAATTCCTGTAAACACACTTGCCTGAGCTTATCATCCACGAACAATTTACAGACTTTATGTCATAAACTAAATACGCATGAAAACAGATAATTTTTTGTACAAAATGTGATATTTATATGACATGTGAGTGATTTTAGAAATTTGCACACTTATCTCTGTATATATATAACTACGTTTAAATAACAATACCACACCAAATCGTGTAAATTCAGGCATTTTCTTCATTTACACAGTTATTCGTGTTTTTCAAGCGATAGCGAATTACACACTTAGTTTAATACGCTAATTACACATAAAAACGGGTACAATTTTGGAAAAGTGTGTAATTTCTATGACAAGTGTGCAATTTTAGAAAATTACACATATATACGTGTAGATTTGATTAATATACACATTTATATATTAGAGTGTGAAGGATGTATTTCAAATTAAAAATCAATATTAAACAGTTATTTAAATTTGTTTCTTCGAACTGTTTCCTTTTAAATTTAGTTGTTTTAAAATTCCGCATAAATTTATTTAAAAAGAAGTAAATATTGTAGTTTTTTCATTTATTTCAAGAAAGGAACACTGCTAAATCATAAGACTCTGGTTTCTGGCACTTTTCCTGTTATCTCCTCTGGTAGAACTCATCTTAAGCTCTTGTGATTTCCCAAGAGAAAGTACAACTATCTTTACAAAAATAAATGACGTGAAATTCTAGATGAAATAAAATGTTCACAACAGACAAAGTTATATTTAAAATGTTATTTGACAAAATAGGAAAAAGGCAGCATTTTTTAAAGGTACAAAAATTTGAACATTATCTTATTAATCACTTGTTTAATTCTAACGTGATCCGCACTTCAGTAATTAAAAAAGAAATTTTAAATGGATATTGTATAATTCGATATCAATTATTCACGCTGTGCTAAAATACTGTGTGTATATTAAAACCATTATTTTTTCCGAACGTGTTTAGATGTACACAAATGTATAAAGAGTGCACCAATGTATAAAGAGTGAATTACATTAAAGACCCCCCCATGCAGTTTTCAACGTATAATAATAATTTCACTCCAGAAATATAGTAAAGTCCCACCCCCATTCACTTTCCAACGTAAAACTAAAAGTGCACCCCTGAATTATATTAATGCCCCCATCCATTTTTAATGTCTACACAATTTAGAATTTACACACGTATAGGACATTCTAATTCGTGTAAATCCAGTTATTTTTTTTACATATACACAATTATCTGAGATTACCAAACAATAACAATTTAGGGACTTAATGTCATAAACTAAATACACATGAAAACACGTAATTTGTTGTACGAAATGACAAGTATTTTTATGACAAGTGGGTGATTTTAGAAATTATCTCTGTATATATAATTATGTTTAAATTACTATAACACACCAATTCGAATAAATGTTTCTACATTTACACACTTATTTGTGATTTTCAGATGATAACAAATTACATACTTATTTCATAAGCTAATTGCTCATAAAAACGGGTAAAATTTTGACAAATTTTGTAATTCTCATGACAAGTGTGTAATTTTAGAAATTTACACATATATATTTTTAGATTTGATTAATTTACACATTTATCTATTCGAGTGTGAAGGATGTAATTCAAATGAAAAAACAATTTTAAACAGCGATTTAAATCTGTTTCTTCGGATGTTTTCTTTTAAATTTAGTCAAAGTTTTTATATGAAACCTAACAATGACTTCAGAAGTAAATACTGTAATTTTCTCATTTATTTCAAGAAACAAACAGTGCTCGATCATAAGACTCTGGTTTCAGACACTTTTCCTATTATCTCCTATGGGAGAACTCATCTTAAGCTGTTATGATTTCCCAGTAGAAAACAGAACTATCTTCACAAAAGTAAATGACGTGGAATTCTCGATCAAACAGAACGTTCACAATGGAAGAAGTTAGATTTCTTATATTACTTGAAAAATAGGAGAAAGCTGCATGTTGAAAAGGTGCAAAAATTTGAATGTTATCTTATAAATCACATGTTTAATTCTAACACGATCTGAAGTTCAGTAATGAAAAACGAAAATTTGAATGTATATATAATTTTATTCTAATTGCTATCCAACCAGTGCTAAAATACAGTGTGTATTTTAAAACAATTATTTTTCCGAATGTTTTTACTTGTACATGAATCTAAGAAGAAATTTTGAGGTAGGGGAGACTAGGGAGGCTGACTCACTTTTTACAAAATGATTTTTTATTTTTTAAATACTGAACGTAGAATAAAGTTGTATATCATTTTATTCGTTATACAATCAGTTATAAAAATAAAATTGCTACATAAGTGTAACATATAAAAAATTTGAAAAATGATTGATTTTAATCATGAAAAAAAAATGGGTAAATGCTCCCCACATATGGGAGAGTTGACCCACTATACGGGAGGCTTGTTCCACTTTCTTTTATATAGCAATATTTGTGAAGAGAAATAAAATCAATTTAAAAAAGTAAAATAAGTTTATGCTACATGTCTTAATTATTATATTTTTTTTTTTTAAATATGAAGCTTATACAAACATGTTGAGACTCAATCGCAAGTGAGAGAAGAAAAAATTTGTTTAAACAGGATTATGTCTGAGCAGGTATAATTGTACAGCAGGAAAAATTAAATTTTAACATTTAAAGCAGTACTCTGTTAGAGACACTTTTTGGTTTTCATAGTGTTTCATATTATTGTGTCCGGATTTAGGAGCCATTGCCCCGCTTTTTTTGTCTCCTTGTCCTATTTTTTGTGACACTCGACCTGACAGCTTTAGTTGTCACATAGTTTGGCTTCATCTCACTGTATTCACCCTGGTGAAATTTGTCTACATACCTTCCTAAAGTTTTTCGATCGAGGCTATGTTCTTTTCCAGTCGCATGAACACTTAACTTATCATGAACATGATTTAAACCTTTAAGGGGCAAAGTATTTTCAGTACTAAAATGCTGAAATAAATGAATTTACGAACAAATTTTTTTGGGGGAAAAAGAAAAAGGCTATAATTCACATGCATATTAAATGGAAAAGATTTAAGCAAAATTCTGGTGACATTGTAACGTTTCGGAAACAAATTTAAGTGGTTTTATAAACATACCACTGCCCTGAAATGATTAAGACTGTTGCTTTTATCCTTTCTAGTCTTTTCTATTCTTTACCACTGTTTCGATTTACCTGTTGTATGTAATAATTAAATGGAAAAAAGTTTCTATAAACTTTTCCATTTTATAGCAATTTTATCATCTTTCTTTAGTCAGTTTTAAACATTCTTTTCTATCACACCATTTTACTGTTGCTTTACAGAATAAATGTACATTCTGTTATATACATAACCCTTAACTTTTCATTATGCAGAATGTATAATAAAAAGATTTCCAAAGCCACTTAATTAAGGGAGCCTTGAGCATCTGGTCAACCCTCCCTCACATTGATTGGTTCAAGCCTCCCTACATAGACCTTTTCTAAAGAATAGCACATTGTTCTGTTAAGCATAACTTACTCTACAATCTTTCTGCCTGGAATGAAAGCTCGATATTTCTGCATTACTTTAAATCTACTTATTTAAATTTCTGTGATATGATTTATATAAAAAAAAAGCTTACAAAATATTTCTAAAAAATACAACTTTTAGGTTGAAAACGCCTCACAATTCATTTTTCCACACCTAGTAAGATTATCTCTATAACACGAGGACTGTTGTTAAAGCATTCCAGTAGCGTTGGTTGACACCTATTCATAAAACTCTGAAATTCTTTTAAATATGAAAATTGATGGGTAGGTCAAACCTCCCGTATGGTTCACCGTCCCTAGTCTCCCCTATTACTAAAACTAACCCCGATAAATGCGTTTTCTGAAGAGATTTGTCTTTATTTTTACTTTATTCTATCTGTAATAGAAGAAAGTACTGCAATGGAAATTTCCGGTTTTCGACGGATTTACAAGTTTTAGGGACCAGAGATCTCAATAAACATGTTTCTACAATGTCTGTTTGTCCGTTTGTCTGTGTGTATGTGTGTCCTGATTGTATCATCGAAAAGTGTATAAAGTTATGCATAGAATTGAACCAAATTTTATGTATACGTTTTTAGCTATGAGCAGCAGGTAATAGTTCAATTTAACAATATTCTGCCGAAAAGGGGCGCTGTAATAGGAATGTTTGTGCCATTTTCGTTATTCAATCATCGAAAAACTTATGAAGGTATGCATAGAATTGAAGTAAATTTCATATATATGTTTCTGGCTATAGCAAGCAGCTCCCAGTTCAATTTGCGGATATTCGGTCAGAAGGAAGTGCTGTAATTGCAATCGTTTGCAATTTTTATTATTGTATCATCGAAAAGGATTTGAAGTCATGCATAGGATTGAACTGAAATTCAGATGTATCTTTTCTACTATGATGAAAAGGTCTTCGTTGAAGTTGGAGACATAACTCCCGAGCGGGTTCTGTTATAGCAATTTCTGTTCCATTTTCATTATTTTATAATCGAAAAGTGTATGAAGTTATGCACAGAAATGGACCAAATTTCATATACATGTTTTCGACTCTGGCCAGCAGGTTTCCGTTGAATTTGGGGATATTTCGCCGGCAGAGGGCGCTATCATAGCGATTTTTTTCGCTGTTTTTCATGATTGTACCATGGGTAAGTATACGAAGTTATGCATCAATCACACTTCATGCATATGTTTTTGAGTATAGACGCCAGGTCCAAGTTGAAAATGGATTAGTTCCCCAGCAAGTGGAGTCTGTAATAACGATTTTTGTGCGTTTTTCTTGATTTTTTGGAGTTATCTTGCGCATCGGCTGCTCATACAGCGACGTGCTATTGTTATCTATCTAACCCGGTGATTCGGAAACAGCTGACGTATTACAGAATAAAAATAATATTAATTTTATTAAATATTACCTTAAAGATTTATTCGTTTTTACTTCTGATTAATAAAATGAAGCAGAAGTTTATGATAAAGTTAATGGTATAGTGTTTAAGTAATAATACTGAAGCGCAATTCGGATCTAAAGGAATGTTTACAAACGGATTATTTAGATTTGATGTGTTATCCAAAAACGGATTAGTTCCCCAGCAAGTGGAGTCTGTAATAACGATTTTTGTGCGTTTATCTTGATTTTTTGGAGTTATCTTGCGCATCGGCTGCTCGTACAGCGACGTGCTATTGTTATCTATCTAACCCGGTGATTCGGAAACAGCTGACGTATTACAGAATAAAAATAATATTAATTTTAAATAAATATTACCTTAAAGATTGATTCGTTTTTACTTCTGATTAATAAAATGAAGCAGAAGTTTATGATAAAGTTAATGGTATAGTGTTTAAGTAATAATACTGAAGCGCAATTCGGATCTAAAGGAATGTTTACAAACGGATTATTTAGATTTGATGCGTTATCCAAAAACTAGCTGTAGTTTGAAAATGGATAAAAGACAAAAAAAAAAAGAAAACTTAAGCCAAAATATTAGGACTTTCCTTATATTTTGAAATGAACTCGCCAGGATGACGTGGAGAGCACGTAAGTAGATGGTAATTGTATTTAACTACTGCTAGGAAGTCTGAGGAATAATTTTTGCGCTTACTTCTGAATGTGAACTGATAGACAGCTGGTATAAGTGACTTTGATAGAAGATGGCATTCAATGTATCGTCCCAACGGCCCGACCCATTACGAGTATCTCCGAAACTGCAGGATTCATCGGTTGTTCGCAAAATATCGTTGTTAGAACTTATGTAATGTGAATTAATGACGGGGTAGCCAACAGCGACTCCATGGCATTTGACGTCCACGTGTTATCAATGAGAAAGAACGTCGGAGATTCTCCCGCTTGATAAAGCAAAATCGGGGACAGAACCGTCTCAGTTGACAGTCCAATACGAAACAGGTTCAAGTAGCATTGTTTCAGTGCGAATAATTCCCCTGACTTTGTTTCTTACAAGACTACGCAGCAAACTTCCCAGTCACGTGCATCTGTTGACCAAGCATCACCGCCAACTAATCCTACACTAGGGGTGGGAACAGCGTGTCTGGATCATAAATCATTGATAGAGATTCGCCTGATCGTATGAATCACGATTCATTGTTCAATACGTCAATGGTCGTGTCAAGGTACGCCTTCTACCAGGCGAACGGATCCTCCCTTTTATACAGTAGGTCATACACAGATCGGTGGTGGCGATATTATATATGGCGTATGTTCTAAAGCTCGTCTCTGGAACTTGTGATTGTGGTAGAACAGACCATGAAGGCCATGGGCTATCTGAACATCATTGCGAACCAGTTGCACCCTTTCATATTATCTGTCTTCCCAACTGGAAATGGAGTCTTCAAGCAAGAACAACGCTCCATGTCACAGTGCTCGAATTGTGCCGGAGTGGTTTCATGAACATAATGTTGAATTCAAGTTACGCTCCTGGCAGCCTAACTCAACGGATCTGAATCCGATAAAGCAGATTTGTGATGTCATGAACGGCATCTCAGAGCTAAAACACAACCATATTGTAATATCCTTGATTTGCGTGAAACGCTGCTTGAAACTCTGGTACAATCTGTCTTCGGCCATCTACCAAGGACTTGTGGCATCCACGCTGAGGCGGATTGCAGCTTTTTTTGTGCCAAAGTTGAGACATTGCGTTATTAGGTAGATGGTCATAACGGTTTGGCTCCTCAGTGTATGTTAAATGGTATTTGTTTAAAGCTATTATTATGTTATTCATTTCATAATTGTAGGCATTTTTTTTTAAATCTAACTGCGTGCTTAGTTTCCTCAAATTTAGTTCAATTCCACCCTAAAAAGAAATGTACACAATTCAAAAATATTTTTGAATGGATTTATGGTTTAGGTTTATATGTATTTTTGAGAAATGTTACGTATTAATATAATAATAACTTCACTGAATGTATGTCTTAAGGGGCTACTTCAGTAACGCGAAAACACCTTTTCGCTAATGTAAATCGCATGGAAGAATTTTTTAAGATAGCTTGCTTGCATTTCAATATTTTTAAATGATTTGTTTTTGCATTGTGTGGCTGACATCTATCTGTATAAAAGCCTTTTTGAAATTTTTCAGTTTTCTTTGCAGGTTTGTTTAATGAGAATACTTTCCATTTCGAAACCGTCCTAATAAAAAAAAAAAACCTATAACAAAATCGAAAAAAAAATAAAAAAACTGCCTTTGTATAGATTGGTCTCAGTTAGCCAATACAAAAATAAATCATTTAAAAATATTGTAATTCAAACGAGATATCTTTA
Source organism: Maratus speciosus (assembly GCA_963932465.1). NCBI lineage: Eukaryota > Metazoa > Arthropoda > Arachnida > Araneae > Salticidae > Maratus > Maratus speciosus. The sequence goes on along the minus strand of OZ010786.1, from coordinate 501,419,671 downwards.
AAAAAATCTTCCATGAGATTAACATTAGCAAACCTGTGTTTTCACCTGATTGAAGTAGTCTCTTAATGTATTTTTCGGGAAAGTAAACCACTGAATGATGAAATGGAGTTTGATAAAAACGACAAACTTTACATTCATATAATTATCTCGATTTTTGTGTGTTAGGTTAAATTTTTGATATCTTTTTAAAATTATATCCTTATAGATAAAGTAAAATTACTTCAAACGCATAGAGACAGTATAACATGGGTAGGGTAGGTGTTAGAGATATGACGGTCCTAGACTGAGCCAGGGCCCAACGCGAGTTCGGACCAATTCTTTCTGAAATTAGGTAAATGTATTTATTCATGAATAGAAAAAAATAAAAGAACATTTTTAGCCTTAAAAATTATCTATACCTTTCCAAGTTATTGGATTCCTATTTTGATCAGAATGAAACGAAAACGTAAATTTTTGAAAAAATAGGGGACAATTTTTGATATTTGCAGATTTACCTCTGGCATTGCCGTCGACGATCATTTGATATGGCGCCAATCAAAGAGGCTCGAATAAGGTATTTGTTTATGATTCAATTTTCGTTTATGACAAAGGTTATTTTTTAATTGAATAGTTTATCTTACTTTTCTATTTAGAGATCTACGCCAAGAGAATATTTTCTTCTGTTTTTAGTCGACTATAACTAGCTTGAGGTTTACGAATATTTTAGTCTTTTATTGTACACAAGTAATACTCGTTTTTCGTATGAAATTAATTTTAATGATAATTATATCTATTATGAACTCTGCTGATGATGGAACTGTACTCTGCACATTTAAGAATTTACTTTCAGTCGTAAGTAAATATAATTACCATGCTATTGCGATAGAAGGCAATAGAGTAATGTTTCCTCTTTCCCTATAAAAACATCGTAACTTTCAATTTTTTTATTTAAGCTTATTTTCAGGGTTGCATCAATCACGAAAATTGATAATTGGAAGATATCGATTATAATTAAAAATTTACAACTTTTATTGAAAATTGAAAAACGTTATCATCCTTCAGCATATAAATACTCCCTCCGTCCCAAATTAGTTGTCACATTTGAATACTTTTGTACCGATTATTGATATTGATGATTTTATGAATTTGTTTGAACATTTTTCAGAGATTTCTGGATACCATGCTATCAATCATCAACATTTACTTACCCTCCTCACCGCCTTAAATCAGTACAAAATAATTTTAAACAATCCAGGGTTCGCACACTCTTAAGCCACTCCCCATTTCATAATGATTCGCATGAAACTAACTTCTAGTTATTGAATCGTGAATTTATTAGGAAGAAAATTATCTTTCTATGTTTGTCTAGCACCACGTGTGCCTGATTTACCATATGTGTCTGGTATATTTGTTGTAGAATCCTTACAAAATGGGACGTGGCTTAAGAGCGTGCGAACCCTGTAAATTTGCTTTGAAAAATTTGTCACAAAATAAGTGCTATATTTGTGGGAAAAAATGAGAATGAAAATACCGAGTTGTGATTATTTTAATAGCAAATAATACAATTTTAACTGATTTTTAAGGAATTTTTTGCACATAATATTGCTTCACGTTTACATATCAGGTTTCGCGGAAGAAGATTTGGACGACGAAGTTTTTCTTTCTTGAGATGAGTTGTTTTGTAACAGTTGTCTCCGCCTGACAGTATAATGTTTTCCAAACACGTTTGCAAAGTTAAAAGTACATTTTCAAGCTTTTCCACTTCCATATTTTGAAAAGCAGTTTCAACAGCATCAAATAAGTTGTCAATATTGTTTGTGGGCATCTGATGTTGCAATGACTGTATTGCATTAAAGAACCCGAGATCAAGTACATTTAAATCCGGACTATTTGGAAATTGGCATTGTAGTTGCAAATTCCATCCATTTTTTAAACATTCTTCTGTTATACTGGGATCATCCACTGCCAAATGAGGTTTCGCATTGTCCTGTTGTATGTATATAGAACTCGATTTTTCACTAGTTGGAAATTTTTTTACGTATAACCGGTAAAATTTTCTCTATAATCATTTCTCGGATTTATTCTTTGTTAACAATTTCTACAACGTTTGTCACAGCAGTTCCTTTTGCACGATTTTTCGAGTTTCTTTCTGCATTTTCTGAATAAACAAAAGGCCATATTCCAATCTTTCCATCAAACATTTTTTTTTTGTATTCGAGTTCCATCTTGGTCTTGCCACCGCTGCCATAAACATTACTTTGGTAATAAACCTTTTGCTTTTGCAATGCCTCGAAAGTTCAGTTTCATCTAGGGTGATGTAAAATGAATTACTGGTTTTCGTAATTTAAAACCACTTTTCATCGATATGAAAACGATCCAACATTTTCGAAAAGCATCCATTAGTTTGAACATGCTGTAAGTAAAATCGAATTCTGTCCAGCTTATTTTTTTCTGTTAGACTTGGCTTAATGGTGGATGAAATACTCTTCAAAACGTTCCCCTCCTGGAGAATCCTGTGTAATTCTGATTTAGGAATGCTAACAGCACATGGTAAACTCCGAAGTGATTGTCTTCGTTTTATTGGGATATCTTTGATTTTGCTCAATTGCTAAGAAAAATCTTTTTTTCTTCGTCCGCATGTACCAGTTTTTTGTGACTTTACATTGTATTCTCCATTATCTGTTATTTTTGACGCCTTTGCCTGCTTCCACAAACGGGATATTGTTCTACGATGAACATTAAATTCCATCGCTGCAGCATTTACACAACCATGGCTCAGTTTATCATTTTTCTAATGTTGCAATAAAAATTGCAATATAACATTACGCTCTTCATTATTCATTTCCTTCTTTTGGGCACTTTCTAAATTATTATTCATAATTGCAATTTTCGTAACCTCTTATTCCCATTAGTTCACTTTCAAGTTACCATTTTTTCCAACACCTAGTTACTATGTCATATGCATTGCAATATAATTTTACTGGTGTTGATCTACTAAACTGCATCAGAAGTTATTTATGACTCCACCTACTTGAAACGTGACAACTAATTTGGGAGAAAATTTTCAATCCAAATGTGACAACTAATTTAGGACGGATAGTAATTTCTGCACATTTCAAGCTTTAATTCATTAAACACCTTACGTTAACCTGTCCATAAAATTTGCTTGTTACGAGAGAAAATATATGAGAATCATTTTAAGTATAAAGTATTTTTATTTTATACCAAACTTCTCTTTTGATAATATTCCATTTAAATTTTCATTTAACAGTTATTTTTATGTAAGAAGTTGTTTAAAACAAATATATTAGTTTTGAAACAATTTTTAAATATTATGCAATTTTTTTTATATTGTATATTTTTGGTATCGGGTACCGAAAAATGACCCCGAACTCATGTCTACCACGTATAAAAATCCTTTTAATCTTGAATTTAATATTTAATCGTATCAAACAAATTTAAAATCCATTTTTTTATTCAAGAACTTACAGTGCGTTAAAAAAATATAAGACCACTTACGAATTAGTGCACTTCTGAAAAAGAAGACAAAATATGCAAATTTTTAACTTGTGTATTTAAAATTGATTGTAGAACTTTTTCTGTTATAATTGCTACATTAAATTTTAAGTTACAATTTATTAAAATCTTCTGTTATTTTAGAAAATATAAATATGGCGCCTGTTAAGAGATTATAAGACCACCTTAAGAAATTAGCATATTCTACGTCACACCAGAATCATTATAAAACGTATTCGCTTCAATATAGTGAAAGTATTCCCGAGAAGCAAAAGGGCTGGTTTAGATATTGTTATTTGCGATATATTGAAGATGCCGCGGGGTAACTAGTTGTCGGCGACCGAAGAAAGAAAAATGAAGTTTTATAAGGGAGCTGGTAAATCCGAACGAGAAATCGCTCGGCTAGTGAAGCGTTCTAAAATTGCCATTCACAATGTATCAATTAGAAAAAAGGATTTTAAACAATCTGCAAGAAAATGGATTTTGACAGCACGGGATGATTAACAAATATTTCGATTATCAACTCTAAAAGGTCTTTCAACTCGGGAAATTTCGAATCGTTTCAGCAAAAGAATCTCACACGTAACAGTTTGGACGAGTTAAAAAAAACGAGGTTAATGAATTATCATAAAGAAGAAAGACTGAAATGGACTAAAAATGTCATTCTTGGGACAGGAAATGGAAATGAGTAATATTTTCAGATGAAATAAAAAAATAATCTTGACGGTCCAGATGGTTATAAACACTATTGGCATGATTTGAGGAAGAAACCGAAACAATGCTTCAATCGCAAAATGAGAGGAGTATCAGTAATGCTTTGGGGAGCTTTTAGTCATGGAGGATTATGCGGTTTAACCCAAATTTCGGGACGTATGAACTCTGTGCAATATCAGGCTATGTTGCTATGTTATATGATCATTTGATACCGTTTTGACATTTTTTAGGTGGTGCTAACTGGATGTTTCAGCAGGGCAATGCTTCTTGCCATTTGTCTAATTCCAACAACTAATGATTTAAAAAAGAATAAAAATCATTTTCTGTTATGGTCAAGTCGAAGTTCAGACTTGAACCCTATGTAAAATCTTTGGGGTGTATTAAGTCGCAAAGTTTATGCTAATAATAAACAGTTTTTATCCGCCAATAAACTAGAAGTAGCCATTTTATTAGGTTGAGCAAAACGTTCTGGGAAATTTTTAATTTAATAGTTACCAGAATTTGTATCGTATATAGGAGTTCTAGTGGTATGTATATCTATAGGAGTTCAGGAATTTCGGCTCCAAACAAAATACCTACGAATCAGTATGATTTGCGTTCGTTGATTCGGCATTATTGGAGAAAAGGTCTAACGATTCTGAAAGCCGTCGATGACATTAATGAGGGTGAAGGTGCAGCGACAAACGTACTTCCAGCAATTCCGGAATCTGTCAGAACGATGGAAGAAAATTCGTGGAATATGATGGTCTCTACTTTGAAGAATAGTCCTCGTTGATTTTGTTGTTAATTTGCGCCTAACAAAGCAACTTTCACAAATTTACCAGATCTTTTTGCTCAAACTAGTAAAATAATGGCACAATATTTCTAAATCTGTACTTAATCACCTGCTCATTTGTATGAAAAACAGAGTGTTTGAATTAATAACAAAAAAAAAAAAAATGAGGACCAATATTGTATTAATTTACATATTATTTTTGTTTTTAGACAAGTGGTCTTATAATTTGTTAACACTGTATTTTTCAATCATTGCTTATTTATTGTTAACATACTTATTTATTGCATCGTTGAAAATTATTACAAGCTTAATTTCAATAAATATGTTGCATTTTGATATCTCAGGAGTTTAAACTATAATTTGAACCTTTATTTACTTCATAATTTTCAATATCAAAGTGGTCTTATAATTTTTTAACACACTGTAGTTTCACAAATCTATCTTAAGATTTTAGTTATTTGAATGTGCAAATTATACGAAACATTTTTGAATAAGAAAATGTAACATTTACAGTCAATAATATATACAGAATTAAAACAAAATCCCTCGATACATTATTATAATTATTGCCGCTCATAGTAATGCATTTTAAACTTTCCTTTTCTATTTTTCATTTGAATTTAATTTAGAAAAAGAATATTTCATTCTGCTTTTTTCAAGAAATGCTTCTAAGGGAATTTTACCGAACAGATGTCGATTCATAAAAATCTTTTGAAAAGAAATATATAAATTAGATTTAAATTTGTATCTTTTATTCAGAGAAAAAAAGTTTCACAGAGAAAGCGAAATAACATGGTAAAAAGTAATTTGACCGAGAATAAAATCATATGTCATTTTCTGTGACATTTTTTATTCCTTTTTTTCTATGAATAAATTTATGGTACTTGAAAGAATTCTAACCAAAAAAGAAGAATATTGGTCGTTTATCAGACGGTTTCTTCAATTTTGAAGAAATAATATTTTTATTTTTATTAAAGTATATCGACGCGTTTTCTACAATAATTTTCAAAAATTAATACATTAATAATAAGATTTTTTTTAAATGTATATAATTTATAATAATTAATGTATAACATTTTTAATCATGAAATAAAATATGAAATTCGTTGTTTTTATCATTCCAGATTTATTTGTACAAAAAAGAAAAGGTCACAGGATATAATTTATTGATCTAAAATAACAAAATTATAACAATATAAATAGGTTTAAAACAGTGCTTTTGCTTTTAACAATATTACATTTATGATGCTCCATTGATTTTGATAAAACAAATTGAATATTATCCAATTAATACACAGTCCTTGTTTGTTTTAAAAGAAATTTTATGTTATTTGTTTGTAGGCATATTAATGCCTAAATAGTGGTTCTCAAATTCAAAACGTTTCATGTTTTAATGCAGACATTTTACCTATCAGTAGTTGCACCTAAAATAAAATTCTATTATATGTATCTAAATAATGTAAATTTACGTGCGTCTTATTCGGTTGCAACATTTAAGAAATGTTTTATTTTGTAAAGAGTTAACATTCGTTGTTTTTTTCTTTCCAGATTTATTTGTATTAACAAGAAAACGGCACAGGATATAATTTCTTGAACTATAATAACAAAATTATAACAATATAAATAGGTTTAAAACTGTGCTTTTGCTTTTAACAATATTATATTTATGATACTCTATTGATTTTTGATAAAACAAATTGAATATTTAAAGGTATATATAAATATTATGCAGACATACAAACAATAAATACAATAAACCCATCTGAAGTGAAAAATTAGCCAGAGCCAGGAATCGAGCCAGGGACCACAGTATACAAGACTGCTGCTCTAACCACTGAGCTACTCCGACCGATGCCTGAGTCTGCAATTTCTCACTAATAAACCATGTTGGGGAAGTCACCAGCCATCTATACGACAGCCTCGGATGACCGGACAACGATGAATAGATTTTACTATTATATCGATCTACGATAATTATAATAAAACATTCATACTACAATATATATTAAAACACACATACACACATAAATAACACCCGCATTCTACAGTTAAAGGTATATATAAATATTATACAGACATACAAACATTAAATACAATAAACCCAACTGGAGTGAACAATTAGTCAGAACCAGGAATCGAACCAGGGACCACAGTATACAAGACTGCTGCTCTAACCACTGAGCTACTCCGGCCGATGCCTGTGTCTGCAATTTATCACTAAAAAACACTAATAAACTTCCCCAACATGGTTTATTAGTGAAAAATTGCAGACTCAGGCATCAGCTGGAGTAGCTCCGTGGTTAAAGCAGCAGTCTTGTATACTGTGGTCCCTGGTTCGATTCCTGGCTCTGGCTAATTTTTCACTCCAGTTGGGTTTATTGTATTTATTGTTTGTATGTCTGTATAATATTTATATATACCTTTAACTGTTGAATGCAGGCGTTATTTATGTGTGTATGTGTGTTTTAATATATATTGCAGTATGAATGTTTTATTACAAATTGTATATTATTCGATTAATAGACAGTTATTTGTTTGTTTTAAAAGAAATTTTATGTTATTTATTTTTAGTCATATTAATGCCTAAATAATGGTTCTCACATTCAAAACGTTTCATGTTTTAATACAGACATTTTACCTATCAGTAGTTGCACCTAAAATAAAATTCTATTATATGCATGTAAATAATGTACAATTTACGTGCGTCTTATTCGGTTGCAACATTTAAGAAATATTTTATTCTGTAAAGAATTAACATTCGTTGTTTCTTCTTTCCAGATTTATTTGTATTAAAAAAAAAAGTCACAGGATATAATTTCTTGAACTAAAATAACAAAATTATAACAATATAAATAGGTTTAAAACAATGCTTCTGCTTTTAACAATATAATATTTATGATACTCCATTGACTTTTGATAAAACAAATTGAATAGTGTTCGATTAATAGACGGTTCCTTGTTTGTTTGTTTTTTTAAAGAAATTTTATGTTATTTCTTTGTAGACATATTAATTACCTAAATAGTGACTCTCACATTCAAACGTTTCATGTTTTGATACAGGCATTTTAAGGGGACTAGGGACCTTAAAAACCTTAAAAATCAATTTATTTATTTATTTATTATTTTGTAAATTTTACTTTAAATATTATTCCGGGTTACATTATATGCATTATGGCATGCATTTATCACATTTTTTTTTTTTTTTTTTTTTTTGAAAAAAAAAAAAAAAATGGAATTTTACGCGTCGTCTCAGAAATCTTCGAAATACCCCCTGCGCGTTCCATATCAATGAAAATCCCTAAATTATTTTATAGAAGTTTAGTTTACATATAAATAAAACTGTGCATCGGATTTTATATATCTGAATATAAAGGTAAAAAAACAAAATTGAAAAGTTTTGAAATTTTTTCGAAAATTTTCAAAAATTCCATTTTTTTCTCAATAATAATAATAATAATAAAACAAACAAACAAAAAAAACATTTGGAATTTTGAATTTTTTTCGGAAAAATTTCAAAAATTTTCATTTTTTTATACCTTATATTCAGATATATAAAATTCGATGCACTGTTTTATTTATATATATATAAACCAAGCTTTCATAAAAAATATTAGGAATTTTCATTGATATGGAACGCACAGGCGATTTCGAAGATTTCTCAGACGACGCGTAAAATTCCATTTTTTCTCAAAAAATAAAGTTTTTTTTTTTTTTTTGTTTTGTTTTTTTTTTTTTTTTTTTATAATGTACCCTTGAGTAATAGTTAAAGTGAAATTTACAAAAAATAAAAAAATTGATTTTAAAGGTTCCTCGTCCCCTTAAATATCAGTAATTCCACATAAAATAAAATTGTATTATATGCATCTAAATAATGTTCCATTTACTTGCGTCTTATTTGGTTGCAATGTTTAAGAATTGTTTTATTTTTTAAGAGTTAACATTGTACAATTAATAATAATTAAGAATTAAAATGTATTGGACCTTTTTATTTCATTTATTATTTATAATTATAAATTATATTTTATTTATATGTAATAAAATTATATTTAAGAAGTTTAAGATATTTCTGACTTAAAAATGTATATTATATGTACTAAAAGTTTTCAATAAATATTAATCCTTAAAATAAAATATAAGATGATTAATAAAAACACGTTAAACTTCAAATTTAATTCTCATATGTTTTTATAATGCTCATGAGTTTTAAGCATTATATATTATCCATTTTATCATGTTGCAGCATTACTACCATTTAAAACACAAATAACACAAGGAACCTCCAAACTTTATGTTTACAATTGCAGAAAACACCATAAAGGCTAATGATTAATAGCTAGTAAAAAATAGTTAGATTTAAAGTAGAATGTGAGTTTAATACTATTTAAAGGATAGATTATTAACTCTACATCAGCAAATAAAATATTATAAAAACATGGAAAAATATAATCTCCAGGAGTTTCTTATTTAAGTTCTCTAAAATAATAATAATTTGTTTTTTCTAACCTCACTTACTTGTTTAGAATCAAAAGAAACACTGTTTTTCATTCCGCTGTGAATAACATCTTCTACTTTTGCAGGTAAATGTTCCCAAATTAAAAAGTAATATCGAATAGAAATATACACGTTAATGTTCATTCATATCGACTGGTGAACTTTAGCAATTGCAGTTGAAAGATGAATTCAATTTTCAAGATACATTAGTAGTTATAGCTAAAGGATGAATTTTAATTTTCAAAATTAAATTTCATGATAACGGAAGTGTACAGAGTATCCTAAAAAATCCCTGCCGGCTCGGGCCTACAGGCGGAGGTAGATTTCGAAGTTAAGTACTAAATTCACCAACAAAACTTAAACCAAGATTAGAGATAAACCCAGTTCCTTCACCAAGAATGAGCTCTAGGGAGATAAACATTTTGTGAAAATTCTAATATACAGAAATGCACACAAGCATGTATATGGAATAGGTTTAAAAATGGCTAAAGTAAATTCAGAGAACCTCAAAGTGTTAAAATATGTTAATATTTCCATAGTCTGGTTTTTATCATGTTTTAATACGTTTCTTCAAACTCACATGACGTTACATATTCACCTGCTGGTGTCCATTATATTTCTAATATGACGAAATATTTTGATTTTTTTTTATTTTTAATTCGTGAAACTATTTATTTCATTTAAAGTTTTCAGGCGGAAATCTTGCTCTAGAAAACTTATGACGTAATATTCAATTTGTTTTCAATTCGTCAAACTTTTTATTTAATTAATTTTCGCTTGAAAATTTTGCAATAGGAAGTCAATTGTTGTGGTGAGAATTTTATTGCTTTTTTTAATTGATGGCAACTGCTATAACGAAAAATATTTATTTTTTTCTGTCATTGTTGTGAAAGGGCTGGTTTTATCAGAATCATGTTAAGACTGTATTCAAAATTTTGAACCCCCCCCCTTTCTATTCCCTTGGGCCGATTTTGCCCATTTTCAATCCCCGCCGAGATATTAACCATCTCAAAGTTGTTGGGGAGTTTGAAGACGATTCGTGCATAATTGAGACTTTTATTGGGCGGACAAAATTTAGTACATACATACATATATATATATATATATATATATATATATATATATATATATAAACTTTTTCGGTGGGGGTGGTTTTGGGTTCCTGGGGTCGTATAATGAAAAGTTATGAAGGAATTTTTCAAAAATCGCACCATGGTAACGACTGCAATAGGTAGTATTTCTTACGAAATCTACCTAAAACAGCATTCTTGCGCTTTTCCATAATGCGCATTATTAAAAACTTAAAATAATTTCAACCGCTACGTTGTACATTTGAAAAGTAACGGTGACAAATATGGTATAGAAAACAGCACTGTATTTACAGAAAATTTCTCCAATATCGTTTTTTATATTCTATAATTGTTTTAAGTAAATACGATTGTGGTGAGTCATTTACCCTGGCATTAAATTTATTCTAATGGGCGACTGGGTGTTTTAAAGGGTATTGTCTTATGAAGTAAAATACATGTTTGTATATGGATCCTGTTCCCAATTCTCTTAAATCAGACAGAATTGAAAAAGCTCAGTGAAACTGAAATATCTCTTTTCTCTTTACGTTTGATGTTCATTAGTTCTTTCTACACGTAGTTTTTCTATAAATGTAAAGATTTCGCTGTGTCTCGAGATTTTCGTGCAGCGTGTCTTACTGATATACCAGAAAATAAGTTGCAGTCATTACGAATAGTTTGCAGCAGAATTACCTCTCTATATGCACGTGTTATTAATCTTAGCTGGCGTGCATCTGCTTAAGCGTTAGTGACGAATGTCATAGTGGTAAGATTTAAAGACTTAATGCCTTCTTATAAATCTGGTTAAAAGGTCCATGGAACATTCATTAAATCCTATTCTCTCTGAAGATTAAAGTTTAGGTGTGTACGACACTTCTAGCTATATGGATAAGACTTATACTGTGCTAGTTTAAGCTAGTGTATTTAAAACATTTCTACTTTTCTTACATGTCTTTTTATATGTCTACTCTGTTCAATTAGACATAGTTAAATAATTTCATAATCAAATTGTTTACTGCAATTTTATTGTTTATTATGTTATTATTTGCTAATAAGTGTTTTAAAACATTCAGCATTCCTTTAGGGAAATATATGTGAACACCACATTTACCAGGTAGCAAATTATCATTTTAGTTCCTAAGTCAGTTAAAGCCAATCACTTTGGCGATTTTCTTATATAAAAATTAACGAAGCAGTATAAATAAAGATAGTTTAACAAAGGGTGTCTTATCTTGACATTTCAATTTTTCAATTACTATAATAAAGATGGAGAAATGAATTGTCTATCCGGGAGCTCTTTCATAGCGAAATTTAAAAAGAATAAATCATCTTCGGCAATATTGGGCAGTGTGTTGTTTCGAGCTACAGTCATTAATAAACAACCACTCACATCGTGCGGCCATAAAACACGGAATTTTGAAATGTGAGAACGAGATTGCATCTGACAGACGAAGTATGGCGGAATCATGCACTTTCCCGCACAACTGGGAGAAGGTTATAAACTTTTTTTTGTTCTGTTGCGTATGTGGTAAAATTGTGCAGCTGTATTTGGGAAAATAGCTGATTTGAATAGGGTTTACAAGGCGCAAATATTCGTGCTAAAGGTTGAAGCTTATTTTAAACAGCAAATAACCAGAAATCTAAATGTGAGCAAGTCAGTGCAGAATAGTATAGTGGGAAATAGAAGAGACGGGACATTTACTGCAAGAGAACAAATAGATAACCGAAAACAGCAACGTCTAGAGATGACCATATACTGTAGAAAAAATCTCTAAGGTTACTAAAATTTTTCTTTGAAACTTGGATTCCTAGAACTTTTTATGTAGCGGCAACAAGAAAAATTCAAATAACAGATACACTTTTGTACCGTAAATCAAAACAATCTGTAAAGTTACTAAGATATTTTTAGGAAACTCGGATGCCTAGAACATTTTATGTAACAGTAAACCGCTTACAGATAAGACTTTAGTAGGATTTTTGTAATTTTAGTAGATTATTTTGTAAAGCTGGAGATTTCCGTAGCTTTAGAAAAACTAATTTTGTAGATTTACATCTTCTTTTGTACAGACTACAGATAAAATAAGTAAAGCATACAGATATCTGTAACTTTACATCTGTAGAATTATATCTTTTTTTTACAGTGTATCATATGGTGACTAGATGTGATTTCGCCTAAGAGTTGATAACTGAAATAATCACTAAAATTTCGCTATGCACAACAGAGTTTTTGATTTGGTATATTTCAGTGGTTTAAATGCGTAGTTCGCTTGCATGTTAAGTAAATTTTTGTTTTACTTATAATATTTTGTTATTTTATATACTTATCGATGGAGTTTCCATTATGGACTAAGAGCCGGTAGTAAATGGTCAAATATTTATATTGGTAAAAGTGCAAAGAGATTATCTTTCTCAATCGGACTTCACACGATAGAAAGAAAACAAAGGAACAAAAATCATGTTGCAAGCATATATTATGAAACACTTTCCAGCACTTATAGAAGGCTTTATAAACGTCACTATTTAATAGGGTCATTAATATACCTAAGTAAACATTTAAGAAATAGTATAACACAATTAAAAACCACATTTCAGCAATTAACATCCATAGCCAGAAATTTACTCGAATTCTTGTGTGCAGTCCTGTAATTGATCTATAGATTCTGAATATTCTACGGAAGATACTAAAATTAATTCATTAAGAAAACGCACAATAGGGTTAAGATTCACTTTCGTCAGTTTCTTACAATAGGAATCACCAAAAATCAACGTTTAAACATACAATAAAATACAGGGTGATCTTTTTTAAAGTCACAGTGTTTGGAGCACCCTGTAGCGCGATCCAATAGCCGAAATGGCACCAAACTTGGTATTATTAGACTAATCAAGACATGGAAAAAATGATTCCATGAAAAAAATGTAGTTCAAAAAATTGCCACTAGGGCATTTTGTGGTGCTTCGCAATGTATAAAATGTGAGAAAAGAAAAATACTAACACATACAATCGTACAGTTAAATTATTAATGCTTATTTACTACATTAACTTCCCCGGTGAGGAATTAGACCACCTTCAATGTGAGCACCGTTCTCAGAAATAACACAGTGCATTCAGTGCACAATGTTCTCCACAGCCGTACGTAACATATCACGAGGAATATTCCGCACTGTCTTTGTTATGTTGTCCTTTAGAATAGACAAATTTGATACTCCACCAACATAAACTTGAGATTTCAAATAACCCCAGAGCCAAAAATAGCACAGCGTGAGGTCAGAAGAAAGGCGGCCATGCAACTGGAAATCTCCGACTTATGACTCTATCATCAGTGAAGATTTGGCGCAACAGCTGCTTTACCTTATTACTAATGTGTGGCGGAGCACCATCCTGTATAAAGATTGTCTGTTGGAGACGGTTTCTTTGCTGAAGTTGTGGAATAACAAACGTTTGCAGCATTTCGTGGTACCTTTCTGCATTTATGGTGCACGTTTCGGGTCCTGTAGGAGTGATGGTCTCAAAAAAGAATGGCCCAATTACGAATTCGGCTGTGAAACCACACCAAACAGTGACTTTTGTGGAATTTAATGGGATTTAATGCATGGTGTGGGGCTGCTCAGAAGCCCAAATTCGGCTATTTTGTGTGTTTACGGATCCATTGAGATAAAAAATAGCACTCATCTCCCCACAGAATGTGCCATGGGAAAGCATCATCAATTTCTACCCTGGCAAGAAATGATAGAGCGAATGTCACTCGCTTATCATAATCACTTGGTTTCAGTTCGTGCAAGCGGCTGATTTTGAAGGGGTAAAATCCAATAACGTGCCGCAAAACTCTCCATACCGTGGAATAATTCATGTCCAATTGTCGAGCTACACCCCAGACGCCGCTAGTACCAGCAATGGTTCCCTGCGATCCTTCGACAATTGCAGTTGCCACATCAGCTATTACATCTTCTGATACTTGTTTACGTTCGCTCCCAGCGCGAATGGTCAGTGACCCCGTTTGCTCGAACTTCTTAAACATTTTCTTAAGACCATTCGGCGATAAAGGACCATTTCGTAAGTTTTTCCGGGTTCAAAATTCCCGAAGAGCTGCGGATGCATTACATTGATTCATGTAATACAGCTTCACCAGTAACGCACGTTCCGGTAACGTGAGAGGCATGTCCACTGGAGCTCGTTTACTTCAGCTGAGATTATTTGTCGGACCTGTCTACTACTTGCTTTTACAGCCCCTATTACTGGCTCTGTCATCTCATAACATTTGCATATTTCTTTGATACCCGTGTTTTATGCTAATTCTCGTTATTGTAAGCTACAGCTGCGCCTAGCGGCGATTTTTGGAACTAATTTTTATTCACGAATCCTTTTTCCCATGTCTCGATTAGTCTAAATACCAAGTTTGGTGAAATTTCGTCTGTTAGATCGCGCTACAGGGCGCTCCAAACACTGTCACTTTAAAAAAGATCACCCTGTACATAAGGTAATGTGAATAAAACCAGACGTATAAGTTTCGTGAATTCCAGGACTCACATCATTAGTGTATAAAATATACACTGATGTATTTTTATTTTTTGTTTTTGTTTATTTTTTTATTTTTAGACACTGATGATGTGAGTCCTGGAACTCTCGAAACCTATACGTCTGGTTTTATCCACCATTACTTTATGTATTTTATTGTGTGTTTAAACGTTGATTTTTGGTGATTTACATTTCCACACAAGTTTTTATTTACTTTCTAACAATAGGATTAAACACAATTTAATTCTATTATACAGCCGAATATATTACCTACAGATTTCCATACACACTACATAAGAAGCTAAAAGTTTCATCTAGGCAAAACAAACTCTTAAAACTACTACTAAATAACACTTACAGAAATTATCATTCAATGTATTCAGTTCTATGAGAGATCCTGTATATGATTTCATATATAATCTACAAACATCTCTTAGTATATGAAATATACAAGTTCAGCGTGAAAATGCATGACTTGGTCAAAAAACAATTTTAATCAATTCAAGCTCGTACTCAATAATGCTTACGAATTCTTTTTGGAACTTCTATATATGCTCTATAGAATTTAAATTCACCACGTAGTATTCAAAAATCTAATGGCACTTGATAACGCATGACATAAATGTAAACGAACTTCCAGCAATAATCGATAGTATTTCGGACACAGTGTTTTATCCAAATTCTTTTGTGCGTTCCTGCAAAATAATGATAAATGCTATGTACATCATATTGAAAGTATCTTATAGCAATCCTCAGTAACTGTATAAATTTCATTATATTTGAAATAGTGTAACATAATTGAAACAGGCTGCAAACATTTTTTTTCTGTTTAGACCATTATGTAATCGAATTTTTGTGTGTGGTCCCGTAAATGCTTTATATTACATATTGTACATAAGGTATGTTTTAGTGCTCAAGAAAAATTAATATCAATTTGACAATATTTGCAATAGTGCTATTTGATTAAATTACACCGTAAACGATTTTGAAAATAATAATACAGAATTCTTTCGAGTGCCGCTATACACGAATTATAAATGCTTCTCATACCATATTCACTGGTCGGCATCTTTTAGTGAACTTTAGTGATATAGTAAATCGATTTCAATATGTTTGAAATAGTTGAACGTAAATAAAATACATTGTAAAATGTTTTCCCCTACAGACAATAATATGATGTCTTTCTTTTCCATGACCCTATATATGCTTTACATTTCATATTCTTTAGAAATCACCTTTTAGTGCACTAGATAAATTCACATCAATTTAATTATATTTGTAATAGTATAACATGATTTAAATAAACCTTTAATGATTTCCCCTATGTACCGCAATAAGAATTATTTCGAGTACCCCTGTATACAAAATATAAGTGCTACTCATACCATGTTCATTAATAAGCATATTTCATTGAACTATAGTGAGGAAGTAGTACATTGATTTCAATATGCTTCAAAAAGCTGAATGTAAATAAAATACACTACAATGTTTTTTCCCCGGTAATGTAACGACATTCTTTTCAGTGCACATGTAAATGAACTATAAATGCTAAACACTTCATTTTCAATATCAAAAGTGCTATGGTAAACTTTAATAATGCATATCAAAAGCATAGCAATGCGATTATATTTTTGCGAGTTAGGGCACCAGCCGGACAAATAAACAGAATTCATAAACACTTTTCGAGTATGTTGAAAAGAATTAAAAACTGCAACTGGTTACAAACAATTAGCAATTGCGTCTACTAATTGATGCTATAATTAAATTTCGTAGATAAACAATTTTAAAATATAAAAATTCCAGTACTAACAATTGCTATTCACATTATATTTCCTTTTTGGAGTAAATTTTACATGTACCGTATATATTGGTAATCCCCACATTTACCTGTAAAATTTTATATCGAAATAATACATTTTGATTGAACAAAATTGAGTTAGTCACGTAGAAATGATATATCGGACTCGGTTCCAAAGCTATTATAATTTACTATTTTCAAAAAATAAATGTAGAAAAGAAAACAAATATACGTTACAATATCTGAAAGTATATTTCTCGAAGGATTTCGCCTGTTGTTATGGGATATATGTTTATTTTATGTAAACATAAATAACGTAATGTAAGCCATTTTTAAATATTAAATGTGTTTTTTGAATAAATAAATACTAGTCAAATAAAAATATAACTCTCTTAGGAGAAAACGTCCCATTTAAGATATTTTTTATAATCTTCTGCATATATTATAAGTTTCAGAAAAACGAATATTTCAAAACTGTGTTTGTGAAATTAATTTTCTTATTTTTGTTAAATGTATGGAGAGGAAATTTTGAACATTTTTTTTATATTTTCTGCACACAAAATTTATGCGTCATAAAAATCACTTACTTTATCTTAACATCTATTATAGTAATGAAATACTGAATTTAGAGTTAGGGAATGTTTTTTAAAATCCTTGTAGGTGTATAATTGTAGCCCACATTAACTGTAAGTTAGGATATACAAACAACACCTCCTTTTGGTTGTCATATCATTTCGTCATCTAAAAAGGACAAATTCTACTCGATTCTAAGTCTATAAAATCGATTTATTTTTCAAAGTGTAAAGGAAAAGAAAGGAAATATATGCATTTCAGAATGTTTGAAGATATAATTCTGGGAGGATTTCTCCTATTGTAATAGGGCGTTTTTACTTACCCATCATACGTAGTATAGGGTAAGTCTTATAATCGTTTTAAAAATCGAATTTTGTTTTTTGTTTTTTTTAACGGACTTACACGTTTCAGACACTGGATATTCCGAAAAACATATTTTGATGTCCGTCTGTATGTGTGTCGGTGTGTGTGTCTGTAATCGCTCTATCTCCCGAACAAATTGAAATAAAGTCTTGAAATTCGGTGTGTACTTATGGAGTAATAATGAGAAGAAGCTTATTGAATATCAATAACCTAGATTATCCGGAACTATTTTTTTTCGGAAGGAGTGAATATGAAAGTCAATAAAAAAAAAAACATACATTTTGCATCATGAATGAACTCGATCACATAATTAGTTGCCGAGATATTTGTAATCATATTTTTCACACTCTTCGATTTTCATGACCCTATATTTCATTCAAATTTCAATTCAAAGATATATTTTAGTTTGAAATAAGACGCTTAATCCGACGCAGTTAACTGTATCATTTTTCGAGTTATAAGGATGTTTCTTTTACGCAATTGGGTACTACTCGATTATCCCGCCGACCAAAAAACTATCGCCAAACTATAAGATTAAATGCCAATAATGGCTTATCGTAAATTGCAAGGATTTAATTCATCTCCATACCTATAAGGCTTATCACCCATAGGAGGAACCCTCTTCTGTCGCCAAGTTTGTCGCCAACTTGGCGGCATCTCGCCAAATTTGATTTATAATATTTAACAAATATTAATTTTAATTAAGTAATTTTTGTTTTATATGGGACACAAAATGGCGACCATTGGTTATTGAACAGCATTTAATGCATCTTCATATCTATAAGGGGGGTTACCATAGAGGGGACCCTGTTCTGTCACCAAATATCGCCAAGTTTATCGCCAACCAAAATTCCTGTAACAGCGTCTGTTACAGGAATTTTTCTTGTTGCCGTTAATTAAAAAGTACTAGGAATCCCAGTTTCCTAGATAAACTTTACTAACTTTACAGATTTTTTTTTTTTACGGTGTAGGTACAAACACTAATAGTTTTAGCTAAAAATAAATACATAATTTTTGCTAATTATGTATTTTATTATGCATTATATTATATTGTATGTATAAATTATTTTATAATTTTAAATTTTGCAAGGTTTATGCAGTAACTGTATCTCAAGAACTAAATCACGGATTTTCACCAAATTCCAGTTTCAGTTAACTTTTGACAGAAGTTGTTGTGTATTAGATTTTGGTGTAAATCGCTCTACAAGTGAGCTTTCTATATAGCATTTTTCACGATTTACGCACTAATTTTATCTGAAGAACTAATGCACGAATTTTCATCAAACTTCAGATTCGGTTAGACGTTGACATAAAATGTTATTTATTAGTTTAGGTGCAAATCGCGCTGCTATTCTGTATTTTTCAGGATTTGCAGGATAATAGCGAAAGACATATCTCAAGAAGTAATGCATCGAATTTCATAAAACTTCACATTTTGTTGCATCTTGAAATATGCTGGTGGAGACTCAGTTTTCATTTAAATTATATGACAAGGTGGCGCTGTTAAGTTGCAATTATCACGATAGCTTTATGGCAAAAACTTATGCTAGGAACTTAATTAAACTTCATATTCTGATACAGTTTCACATAAATAGATCCATATTAAACTTATATATATACTGCTCAATAGCTGTCGCTTTTGCATCTTTGGGATAGGAATTTTGGTTGCAGCCATCTAAGAGATTGGGTGCCGAAGTTCAATGATTTGTTTGAAACAATGCGATACTTATTAGTCCAGGCAGTAGAGACCGTATACCTCTACCTAGAAAAATTCATGGTAGTTCTGGAAAAAGGCTTCCTATATGTTTTTTGGGTCGCTGAATCCGAATTTTTAACTTCCCACCAAAATTACCCCGGCAACTGCCCCCCCCCCCAAATTTTGGTAAAATGCCCCCCAAAAATGTTTTTATTAAAAAAATCACTTTTTTTATTGTTTTAGGAAAAAGTATCTAGAAAATCAGAAAGTAGATAAAATGTGCAACAAATAAGATATATGATATTATGACGTAGGATGAATGGGGAGGGGGTGTCTTCCGCGGTGCTGCGTGGACTAAGTTGCGCAATTCCACTTAACCACTCACATCATTTACATTCGCCTTCCCGTCTTCCCTCCGAACTTTCCCTATAAGGTTTAATTTAAGTTTTTTGGGCCGCTGAATCCGAATTTTTAACTTCCCCCCAAAATCCCCCCCCCGCAACCCTCCTCCCAAATAGTTGTTTTTAAATTAAATTTTTTATTGTTTTAGGGGAAAAGTATGTAGAAATTCAGAAAGTTAACATAATTTGCAATAAATAGGATATATGACATTATGACGTAGGATGAACTGGGAGGGGGGGGCTGCCTCTGCACATGCACTGCGGCGCTACGTGCACTAAGTTACGCAAGTCCAGGCAATAGGGGATTTTACCGGGCAAAATTAATGCTAGTTCTGGATTTCGACTCACTTTATGTTTTTTAGCTCGCTGAATCCGAATTTGTAACTTCCCACCCAAATTTCACCCAGCTAACCCCCACCAAAAACATTGATTTTTTGAAAAAATTTGGTTTTTGAGAAGAGCGCGCGGGGAATGTTCCGAGGCAACCCCTCCGCCTCTCCCCATTTATCATACGTGATAATGTCATATATGTTTTTTGGCTCGCTGAATCCGAATTTGTAACTTCCCACCCAAATTTCACCCAGCTAACCCCCACCAAAAACATTCATTTTTTGAAAAAAAATTGGTTTTTGAGAAGGGCGCTCGGGGAATGTTCCGAGGCAGCCCCACCCCCTCTCCCCATTTACCATACGTGATAATGTCATATATCCTATTTGTTGCTACATTTTGTCTACTTTCTGAATTGCTACATATTTTTCCTCTAAAACAATAAAAAAAATTATTTAAAAACAACTATATCGGGGAGGTTGCGGGGGGGGGGGAATTTTGAGGGGAAGTTAAAGATTCGGATTCAGCCACCCAATAAACTTAAAGTAAACCTTACAGGAAAGTTCGGAGGGGAGACGGGAGGGCGAATGTAAACGATATGAGTGGTTAAGTGGAATTGCGCAACTTAGTCCACGCAGCACCGCGGCGCATGTTCCGAGGTAGATCCCCCCTCTCCATTCATCCCACGTCATAATGTCATATATGCTATTTGTTGCAAATTCTGCCTACTTTCTGAATTTCTAGGTACTTTTCCCCTAAAATAATAATAAAAAAATATTTTTTTAATAAAAAACTTTTTTGGTGGGCATTTTACGAAAATTTGGGGGGGGGGATGTTGCCGGGGGAAATTTTGGTGCGAAGTTACAAATTCGGATTCAGCGACTCACAAAACATAAAGTAAGCCAATTTCCTGAACTACCATTAATTTTGCCAGGTAAAATTCCCTATTGTCTGGACTATATACCCCCTTTTTAAATGCACAAAATTCAATGAGCCTATACCGTTAGAATCCTAGTGATGGACATACATTGTCACTTAATTTTGGCAATGCGATAGTGAAATTTGATGTATTAACATGAATAAGTTAGAACAAAGTTTTGAGATTGACCCATCCGACTTGGTTAGTACTGGACTGCATTTTGTTTAAACAATATATAAAGTACATATTATTTTTTTTTTCACTCTAGTTTTGTTTCTAAACTTAGAGTTATATATTAGAGTTTCAAATGTTTAATTACTCTCTTTAAATCGGAGTAAATGTGAAACTTGTTGACAGTTCCATTGTGCAAAAATAATATTCATATAATAAAATGCTTAAATAAAAACTAGCTATACTATTTAAATTAAGAAATTAACTCTTTCCTCTTGGCAATACATAAATACATTGCCATTATAATATGTCGTTAGCATATGAAAGTAATAGTAAATGATACAAATTAATAATAAAACTAGAGAACAGGAATTCTGCTTTTTCAGAATTTAGTGTCGCCCCCGGCATGTCCAGTACTTCATTTTCTTCTGGTGGACTGATGGTTTCTATTATTATGAAACAGCCATTATAAATGAACTGTTAAGGGAAAATGAAAGAGCAGCCGTAAAAAGTTAGAACACTGATTTTCTGGTCAGAATGGGTGGAAAAAATGGCCATATATTTTTTTTTTTTTACGGCTGCTCTTTCATCTTCACCTAAAACTTCATTTTTAATGGCTGTTTCATAATAATAGAAGCCACCAGTCCATAAGAAGAAAATAACACGGTTAAGCGGGACTCTACTGCAGTACAAAACATATTTCAATTTTAAGACTTAAAGCACACGTTTTATTTTATGTAAAATGACGACATTCGCATCCGCCTAAGAATTCCACATTTACGATCTTCTCTTAAACATCTACAGTAAAGCATTCATAGCACATCACTATCGCGAACTAATGCTCAAATGAAGCAAAAAGATTACGTCATTCAAGAAAATCGAAAAAAAAAAAACGGCTATCTAATGAATCATAGATACTTACAATTAAATATAGTATATAATAAATCCATTGTTTTAACAGAAATCATTCGATTTTTTTTTTCAAAATAGCACGTATTTTAATTACATTTTCTTTCGGTTGTTACGAGAAAATGGCAACAAAAATATATAATTACTATTTTAAAGCTATTTTTCCTTTACTTTCTACAGAAATGCAGTACTTCCGTTGCCAATATTAAGCAAATTGCTCCAAAGACTACAAAAAAATAATAATGTTTCAAAAATAAATGGAGATACTGTTTTCAAACAAAATGCATTTAAAAGAACTTTTTTTTTCCAATACGACGGTATAAAAATTGAAAATGTGCGATGCTTAGAAGTTTAAAAAATTGCTAAAGAGTATTTAATCGTAATGCTTTGTTTTACGGCTACCATCTGTAAGGTAACGTTATTTTTTTGGTCACAAAATAAGCTGGGAGAAAGAAACAGCATACCGGCTAATAGCGTACAGGCTAAAAAAAATTGTTTAAATTCTTTGAAACGTCAAACGAAAATAAGGACAAGATCTACTGTGGCTACTATATGTGATTTTCATGATAGTTTTTAAAACCCATTTGCAAAATTATCGTATTTGTTTAAAACCTCTATGAAAATTGCATACTTTGTTTCAAAGATACACATGTTTATTATCACATTATCAGAACAACAGTTAAAAACATGTCATATGTATGAGCTTGGCGGTATTTTTTTCTGATGTTAAACAATAACATATTTCTTTAATTAATATATACAGTGGATTGCCAAATTATTAGGGACAGTCATGAAGTATAGGTTTTTTGTGCAATATTAGGATATAATTTGAAAATAAACACTGTTTTTAAGTTTAGAAAGCTTTATTGTTATAGTTTAAGTATTTACGCAATATTAGCATATGAAAAAAATCCAAAAATATTATACAATCAATTTACCAATGTTAAAGTAAAGAATATTAATATTTGATGATAATTCCTTTGGCTTCAAAGACTGCTTCAATGCGTCTCGGCATGCTTTCTATGCAATTTCTGGCACTTTCTTGTATTTAGGATTGTGCTGCTATACTTTTATTACTTTTCCGATGAGTTGTACCTTGGTTGTAATCACATCTTTCGCGATTTCCGCCTTGGTGATCTCCCATTAGTTTTCTATGGGGTTCAAGTCAGGAGAATTGCCAGGCAAAGGAAAAACTGGGAGATTGTGGTCTGCCAAAAACTTTGTAATGCTTCTAGCTTTATGACAAGCGCTGAATCATGCATAAACATGAACTCTTCACCACCTGCGAACCATTCTTCAATTTGTGGCAGCAGTCGAGTTTCTAGAACTTGCCTGTAGGGCGATTCCGTGGAGAGTGTCACACACGTAACGCAGGCTTTAATTTGCATTTATTCAATTATTTATTAAATTTTAATGTTAATTCTGATTTTAAGTGGTATGGTAAATACGTTATTAGCATATTTTTAAATTTAAATGTGTGGCAATTAATCTCACAGAAGTATATCATTTAATTTCATTACACAAAATGTGCTCTTTTTCTACTTCAGAAAAAAAGCACATTTTGAGTATGAAATTAAATGATATATCTCTATGAGTTTTACTTACACACATTTAAACTAAAAAATATGTTAATAACTTATTTACCATACCACCTAAAATTAATTAACATTAAAATATAATAAATAATTGAATAAATGCAAATTAAAGCCTGCGTTACGTGTGTGACTCTTCGCATGGAATCGCCCTGTACTGGTATTGTCTCATGGTTCCTTGGACAATGTGGAGGCGTCCAACACATTTAGCGCTTATGACAGACCACACCGTTATTTTATCAGGGTGTTTAACACTTTCCACGATGCAGCCAGGGCGGTATTTTTCGCCTGGTCGTCTCCTGACAAAGCTGCTTTTATCGGCTAAAATCTCAAAGGTTGATTCATCTGAGAAACACGCCTGAAAAAAAAAAAAAAAATATGTTAATAATTTAGAAGATTTTAAATGACATAAATAATAATTATCTTAACAACTGAGCTTACTCCTGTCATCAACTGTCTTCTGGTGGTTTTCACGAGCCCAGGCAAGGCGCTTCTTTTTCATCGCTTCTTTTAACCAGCGTTTCTTGGATGGACGTGACCTGTCAACCATTCCTACGGTAATCTCCGCTCCACAGTTCTCTTAGAAACTGTTATTCCAGATTCTTAAACGATCTGAGTATGGAGTCCCATACTTTTCTTTCTGTTTCCTAAACAGATATCCCGGATTTTCCCATCGGTACGTGGAGTTGTTATGCGTTTTCTTCCACTTTTACCTTTTCGTTTGGGCGAAAGTGGCTGTTTTTTGTCCAGATTTATTTTTATCTTGTTGTCTACTGACTTGGAAACTCCAGCAAGTTTTGCTATCTTCCTTTGAGAATGACTCGTATGCAGAAAAAGGGTTTTTACTTCAGATTTTTTCCTAGGGGACAAATCAACCCCTCGACCCATACTGAAATCAATAAAAAAAAATTAAAATCGTAAATAATTTCGCAAAAAACAAATATTTAATCAATAAAAGAAAGATGATACTCACATATAATTCTCAACTTTTCCAAAAAAAAAAAACAACCAAAGAATTTTGTTTAAATTAAAGAAAAGCATCTTCCACTATTTCGTGTGTAAAAGACTCGGCGTCTCTCCCATTATTAAAATATTTATAGAAAGCAAACAAACCTTTTAGCATACCAAAAGTACTTAAAAGTTGAATTATAGAGATGTTGACAACGGTAAAATACTTTCCTGCAACACTTAAACCACTTAGAGCCGCAGTCAAGTGCACCCAAAGTATAAAACTAGCAAAAAATATGACTGTCCCTAATAATTTGGCAACCCACTGTAAATGCGGCGTTCCAAAAAATATTAATGAAAGTATTACTTAAATGTTCCAAGAAGATACACATAATAAGAAAGAATTTGATTTATATAGCTTTAGACAATATGTAAAGATAGATGCTATTTCAAAAGCATAAAATTTTATGAGATAGTGTGATTTCAGTTTCATTAATTTAATGTCGGTTCTATTTCACTACACTGCAAATTCTCAAACACAAAAATAAACACATTTCACAACACTTTTTGTCACCAAATTAGCAACACGTTAATGTGTTGTGAATTAGAAAACTTCACATACAAAATATTTTTTGTGTTTTGATTGTGTTCTTATTATATTGCAAAAGTGTTGCTATCTAGAAATGTGTTATTAATATGTTGCAAGAGAGTTCTACCTAAAAATATGTTCTAAAAATTGTGTTGTTAATTGTGTTGAAATAGTGTTGTAAATATGTTGATGAAAATATTTTCTTACAATAGTGTTGTGCTGCACAACACTTTTCACCAAATTAACAATACATTGTAAACACAGCACAATTTAGAACAATATATATCAACGCATGCAAAACACTTTCAAAACACTTTCTACATGGTGCCTTTAAAATAACACATACACACTTAAAACATAATATTTATTAAACATGTATAACACAATTTTAAAAATTAATGTTTTGAAAACGTAATTTCTCTTCTTCTAATTTTTAGCAACATTTTTTGCACAATCTTTTTATTTAGCACAACACATTCGCAATACATTCACAACACAATCTGAAATGATTTTAGTTAGAACTGTTAATTGTTATGTTTAGGTAGTGCTGCAAAAGTGTTTCACGAATTTGCAGTGTAATTCTAAATCCCGAAGAAGAAGGTTTCTTCCAAAATACATTCACCCAGTATCTCAGATAAAGGAGAAGGAATGTTGGAAAATGCTGACATTTACTTTAATCATGAATCAAATAATCCGGATTTTAACATATATTCAAACAATTCAAATATTTCAGACACATTGTGCCCGATGAAGGATTAAAAAATTCCCAGGTAGGGCACATCGCAGATAATCGCCAATTGGCAATAGCGTTCTAATGTATTTTTAGATTATTACTACGTAAAATATTTTTTTTAATATTACATTTTGTTCCGAATTTTCTCGAAAAAACAACATGTGTGCCGTTTATGAATCATTAAAAATATCAAAAATTAAATATGATTCACACACATATAAACTTACTTCCGCTTTAAAAAAAATTACTTTTGATAGCCATAATCCAATACTGTATAATACGAATAATCCTAATACATAAATTTTTTAGCACAATAAATTTCAGTATTTTACATAAAATACACATATTAGGAACAAAAATATTTTCAGCCGTGGCTTAAAAATTTAAATATTAAATCTTACTGCCATGTATAATAAATGTCTGTTTGAAACAGAATGACTTAAAGGAGATTACTATAATATTTCTAGAATAACGATTATGTATGGCCTAAAACTGTTACACAATTGTATCTATTATATTAAAATTTGCTTTTTTGATTGTATTTTCTTCATTATTTCATCCGGAATATAGATCTATGTGCGATGTAATTAACACGATTCATCCTTATGGTTTCGAGGATATCATATAAGTTATGAGAATTTATAAATTTTAATTAGTTCACATTATATACATATATGTATGTATTTGTAGTTTTAGTGAGTTTTCTATGTAGGTCACTAAATTATTAACTTTTTTGGATAAAATGTAGAAAAGGTATAATGATGGGAATCTTTTACATGTTATTTTCTCAGTAAATTTGAATTGTGCAATTTTCTTTTACTTGAATAGACCGTGAAATCACAATATCGTGATTAAACTATATTTTTCTAGAGATTTTGAAGAAATAAAACATCATTTCACGTATTAAAACTTTTAATTAGTTTTTAAAACTTTCCAACATAGTTGAAAAGTGTTTATGACTTCGGTTTGTCTGTCCGACTATCCGAGCTCTAACTTTGGTAAATGAACTCTGATTGCCCTGAACTTTTGATATAGCACGATGACTATTAAAAATTTAGAAAATAACACATATAGTTCATTTACAGGGACGGTGAAAAATAGTCAGTTATATTGCGGCCAATAGGAACAATTGTTTTAAGTTAATTTTAATTCGAAAATGGGGTGCAGAGCATTAACTATTCATTTATAGGGTCACACAAATAATTCCGTTACATAATGGTCTACGGGGGGGGGGGGGGGGAATGGTGTAGCGTACTTTAATACTGCAACACTATTTCAATTATAATGAATTTGATATATATTACTGGGGCTTAGTATAAGATTCTTGTTGTACAACGTGATGTACATAGCATTTACCTTTCATTTACAGAGACACACAAAAGATTGGAATACGGTATTGTATCTGAAGTACTGTCTATTATCCATAATTGCTGAAGTGCGATTATATGTATTGTATGCGAATTTAAACATCGGCGTGAATGGCTTAAAGGCGGCTTTTAATGGAGTTACACACTTACAATTTGAACTACCTCTAGTATATTAAGAGATGTTTGAATAATATAAATAAAATGACATAAAAGATCAATTTTTCGTATTTAAAAAATTTCGTTGTTACATTTTGATAGCCAGTTTGCGTAGTTCGGGCGAGGGTGATTTTGGGAATTAGAAACTCCATTGTTTTTGTAGTCCTTAAACGGTTATAAGTATAGATAATTATTTGACGATTTGTCGTCTGAGGCAAGTTATTAAAAATGCTTTAAAATTAAATAAGTTATAAAGTAATTTATTAATTTTAGTTATGAAAATAGTAAAATTTTATATTGTCATTTGAAACAAACATGTGTATATAATTTTTATAATTGTAGCACATCAAGAAGTTAATGTAAATTCTATTACAATATTTAAAATTTGCATACAAAAATCACGTTTAATTAAACAGAAGTATGCGAGTTGATTGTTGTATGTTGGATTATTTTTCTTTAAATTTGACATATTTTTAAACCTAATGAAATGTGAGATAGTGGGGTTATTTTTTCGGGGAGGAGGGAGAATATTCTTATTTCTTTAAAATACTAGAATAAAACAGAATTGCATTAATGGGCTCTAATGCCTTGTTGTTTTAATATGGACACTTCTTGTATGTAAAATAAATATATGAAGCCTTAAGGATACGTTAAGCTAGCTGTTATTTAAAAAATGTTAATTTAATGTAATGTTAATTAAAACAATATGCATGTTTGAATTATTGACTCTCAACAAAATATTTTTTAATTGTTTCTTTTTTAAAATATCCACTGAACAAAATATCTTGCTTATTGATTATGACGATCGGAAAAATTAAATACGATTCAAATTTAAAGAAATGTTCTTCTCTTTTACAAAAAAACTTTGCTTGATGCACGGATTTCAATCATGTAATAATACCTTTATTCTCAATTTGAATATTTTTTAGAAAAATTAATTTGATTATTTTCCTTAAAATATTCATATGCAGATAGAAAATATTTTCTGACTTGGCATGAAAATCTAAATCGTAACTCTTGTTGTCATTAATAATGTATGGCTATTCATAACGAAAACACTTAAGGATGATTACGGTAATCTTTCTTGAATAAATATTATTTACAGCCTAAAGTTGTTACACAATAGTACAAAGTTTGTTTTCGAAAGAATAACATTTTATCATGTTATTTAGTTTAATCTTTAAGGATTACTTAAATACATATCGCAGAAAAATGATATTTTTCGGTATTTTATTACTTA
The DNA here is from genome assembly GCA_963932465.1 of Maratus speciosus. Lineage (NCBI taxonomy): Eukaryota > Metazoa > Arthropoda > Arachnida > Araneae > Salticidae > Maratus > Maratus speciosus. The sequence goes on along the minus strand of OZ010786.1, from coordinate 501,390,834 downwards.
ATACATTTATGGATATTATTTATTATTACACTCTAAATTGAATTATTAGTTTTTGTGTGTGTTTTTAAAGTCGTGTTACTGAATTTATGTATTAGGCTGTTCCATGTTAAATTAATTTTCTTTAAATCTGAAAAAAGAAATATTCGTGCTCTAGATTTTGTTTGGTTTTTAAGTCTTTTCGAATCTAAGAGCGTAATTTAGTGTCTTGATCTTTTATTTAAATCAGAGGAACCAACCCGAGCTCCCAGGGTTAGAGAACATACTATCCAGTATACTGAACATAAGTGAAAAACATTATTTTTAGTCCAAGAGCCGACAGCACAAAAACCTATGTATATCAAGCACAAAAAAAAAATCTTTATTTTATGGAAGTGTAGAAGTAGGAGAATCTAATGACCAATGTCTGACGGAAGTGAAGTGGTGCATAAGACAAAACTTAATACCACCAGTGGTTGACTCGTACGTTTAACATTATGTTTGTCCTACAGTCAAAGGTTTGAAAACATGAAGGATATTTGTAGGACAAACACACGAGTCAACCACTGATGGTATTAATTTTTGGCTTATGCACCACCTCACTTCCAGCAGACATGGATCATTAGATTCCCCTACTTCTACACTTCCATAAAATAAAGGATTTTTTCTTGTGCTTGATAACACAGATTTTTGTGCTTTCGGCTCTTGGACTATTTGTTTTAATTGAAAATTGATATTTTGCATTTAATATATTTTTTGAATTGCTCACCAACAGCATACAAAATTATTTTTACATAAAAAAATATCAGGTAATTCTTCCATTATCCCCTCGATTACTCTCTCTAAAAAAAAAAAAAAAAAAAAAAAAAAAAAAAAAAAAAAAAAAAAAAAAATCCTATTGCTAAACCGTAGGATTTCACGACAAAATTGCATGATCGTGGCGTCACATTCACTGGACTTAGGATGCATTGCACGTATCTGTTATGCCATTAAAGGATTTTTAAATGATTTTTATCTGTATTTTTAATCATGTTTTACTGATTTATCATTTTTTTAATTCAATGGATAGAATCCGCCTGACGTCACACTTCCCCATCATGTGACTTACAGGAGATATTAGCAGATGTAACTGTAAAAATAACTGTACTTACGATACATGTTACTTATTTTTTTATGCTTTCGATTCAACTTTTGTCTGCAAAAAGTCTGATTTAACGCCAAAATGTATCAGCGTGCGATGTTCGCAATAATGTTGTTTCAAGTGTATGAGAGCAGTTATGGACGGAATTTTTATATTGAAGTGTAAATTATATAAACATGGTTTATACATTTAACTTTAAAAATTACAGCTCTATAAAAATTGAGTCAAAAATTCAAATTCCAATGGAAATGTTTGCTTCACACAAGAAAACCTGGTTACGAAAGTTAAATTTGTGCCAACTGACTAAAATATGCTAATTTGCTCACTACGGAACGTTTGCCTTTGGTATTCGCAGAAAACTATGTAAAAAATACTTTCTTGTCTATAAACGAATTAATTGAACTATTGCAACAGCTGCACGTGGAACAAATGGTGAAATAATTTACTTTCAGACATTTAAAAGAAAATTCACCATACTTTACTACGGAAACATGCCGGTTTGTTCCACCAATCATATGACTTTTACAGCCTTGAACTCAGATCAGCGGATAATGTCCATTAACAATAAATTTCTAAGAGGAAAATCATGAAAGAAATCTTGCGATGCATAGTTACGTACGATAGATCAGCTTCAATTGAAGTGACAAACATTTACCAACCGAGTAGGATAATTAAGAAAAATAATGTAAATAAAACTTTATCCCTAAATATTTTTCTTTTTTCATTAACATATTGTAACGTTTATTGTTTAATATTATTTTCAGTTGGCACTTTTATGAGTGGGGATTATACGAATTTCTATTATATTTTTCACTGCGATGGCAACATTCTTACATTTGTTTATCGGACGTTAGTGTATGGCGAATAGTTTGGCGACAGTTTGTTTTATTGAAAGTGGTCGACGGGATAATCGAGAAGTAGCAAATATCATATATGTATTCAAATGAATTTTGAAATTTATTTATATCCATACATACATCTTATTCTCATGACACAGATTAATAGTCAAAGAAATCGTCAAATATTTTCCTACACACAGGCTCCTTTTTTTATTCTGATTATTGCAATATTAAAGCCCGTAATTCGATTAAATATCTATTGAATATCTGGTACTTTTCGGTTAGCCTGGCGCCAGTGTTATACATACATACATATATATATATATATATATATATATATATATATATATATATACATATATATATATACAAATATATTTACACATATATATACATATGTATGTATATATATGTGTGTGTGTGTGCACATATGTATATATGTACACATATGTGCACATATATGTATATATGCTTGTAAATAAAACACTGGCGCCCACCGCCCGGCTAACCGAAAAGTACCAAATATCTTTCTTTTATAATGTTTTGTTTATTCTTCATCGAAAACTGTTAATTTTGTTATGGAATAATAGCTAGAAACAAACGATGGACTATTTACACTGTTTTAAGTGCAAACGTGTGAATCTTTCGTAAACGGGTTGCATGAGACAGAGATAGATTTATTTCAAAAAATTCCCGTTTGAAATTAATATTAAAAACCATAGAAAATCGATAAAGTGAGGTACAATTTTCAAATAATTTTACAATTACATTTATTCACTATTCAACGGTTTGAAAATTTAAATTATGCGATGTTTAGAAGCAATTAGCTTTGCGAAAAAAAAAATAAATTAATTAGGTCATTGTCATCCTCAATATGGCGTCAGCATTGCTGATGGACATGTGTTTTTGCCCTGTAATATAGATTTGATTAAATAACTTGATTATTATAAAGATAATTTAATTACGTATTTTATCTAAACTAAGCTTATCACCGATTTGCTATCAGTAAAATATTTCCAAATTTTTTCAACCATATGTAAATTACCAAATCATTCTCATATACATTGCACTAACCGAGCATTAAAAAATACAGATAAACCGTGTATCTGATAATCGAGATACAGACAATCGGGTTACTATTGAATTTCTTGATTATTACTTCTCAATAAAACATACTTTCTAAAAATATATTATTTCGCTTCCTCGGAATAAAACAAATAAATCAGTTTTTGACCATTTCTATAATAAAAAAGTATATGATTCACATCTATTGAAATTTGGATTTTTTCTCACAAAATGTTATATTTGCTAAAGTCAATCCAATTTTCAAAATTAAATGTTAATTATTTTAGATTATTAAATAATGCAGAGATAGGCCATAACTGGGATTAACATCGATCGGTTAATCGGGATTCTAAAATATTTCAAATATATTACTTCTGAATAAAATGTACTTTTGAAAAATGTTTTATTTGGTCTAAAATTTCCATAGGAAAAACATATAAAAGGCATTTTATTGATCATGGCAAATATGAATAATTTGAAATGATTTACGTTTAGAGAAATTTCGCTTTCCCCTTATAAAAGATTATGTTTGATAGCCATAATCCAATGATTTATAATATCAATAAACTCAATTTGAATATTTAAAAAAATAATTTTCCTCATTTGCATTACATATCCATATGCAGAAAGAAAATACTTTCAGCGCACGCTTAAAAATGTAAGTCCCAAATCTAACTGTCTTATGTAATGAATGGTTGTTTTAAACAGAACGATTTAAGGATGATTTTGATAATCTTTTCAGAATAAAGATTGTTTATGTCCTGAAATTGTAACACAATTGCATAAAGTTAGATATTGAATGAATGATATTTTATGAGGTTTAACATTTACGACCGTTTAAATAAATTTTGGCGATAAATGATACAACGTTTTTGTAATTTATTACGCTGCGCCTTTATATATATTATTTATTTCTCAACTACAAATCCCAAAACAATATTTCAAAGTGCGTATGAGTTATTTTTCCTAGATAGCGGAGCTACTTAAATTATTTATTAGACTTTTAAAGACCCTCAAAATAGCCATTGTTCGTAATCAATACACTTTTCTCTTTTAAATACATAAAAGCTAACTACAATCTTGAGTTTAAATAATGTTTTTCTCAGATTAAGTAAAATAATGCTATAAAAAGTGATCAAATATCTTTATTAAGATTGAGGATCGTTTCATCGCACAAACAGCGACATTTTCAAAATCATGCGCGATAGAAAATATTTTCTATCGTGCATGATTTTGAAAATGTCACCGTTTGTGCGATGAAACGATCATCAATCTTAATAAAGATATTTTGTATCACTTTTTGTAGCATTATTTAACTTAACCTGTTTATAAGTGATTATTATACATGCTGTTATAATGTTTTTTCTCGTCAATGGCAAATACGCCATATGTCTGCTGCGTCATTATTCTCGTCGTTTGCATTGTTGACAGATACAATAAATAATATCCTTCTATATATATAAAAAAAAAGTTTTGATTTGGAAATGGACGAATGACAATCTGCGTAGATATTCCGGGTAGATCCACATCCAATTTGAATGCTTAAGCATGTCCTTTCATCTTTAATATTAAAAAAACTGTTGCATACAAAAATATGAAAATCGGTGGCATTATAGAGAAATGTTTGATAAACACGCTGATGCAGACAGTTTTCAAATCGAAGAATTATTTTAAGAGATATTTAATGCTAAAGTTAGACAAAATCGTTCCATTAAAAAAGTTTTATTGGAGCAAAAACTATACATGAGAATTTAATCATCTTTAGATCATTTTATACGTTATAAGTTCCCGGTGTGCAGATTGTATTTATTTTTCTTATTTGACTCATTTTTTGAGGTTTTATTTCAATTTTAAATTCATATTTTCAGCATTTCGAGAGATATTTTTTTACAAATTTTAGAAAATGTTATTAATTTAAACAGTTGCCAGTTGTATAAACAGCGCAAACAATAATGTTTACTTTAAATAAAAAATTTATTTTACATAACAGATAAACAGAAAATATAAAAAGCAGGAACTCATTGAAAATTACGTCATAAAAATTATTATTACACGTGAATTTTAAAAGAGACAGAATATTGTAAAATAATAAATTCATAAACATGCGTTAGAAGTCTTAAATAGGAGAATTTACGTCACATTTACGTCACATTACACTTATTATATAAAATGAACAAAAAATAATATTTCTAAGCAGTGTAAAATTAAAAATTGCTCGAGACATTTATTTAATATTTTAAGATGATCATAATATTTCATTTCTAGAGAAAAGAAAAGTTTGGTGAAAATTACGTCAGATTATATTTCTCAGACTCAAATTATAATACAATCTTCCGAAATCTTTTTAAAGCCGATCAAATTATCGTGCTGTTAGAGCTGCGGTGTCTGAACGGGGGTTGACGAGCGTAGCTCGTAGGGGGCAGAGCCCCTAGTTTAACAAAATAAACTGCAACATTTAAATAATACATTGTTACATTAAACTTAATATATAAGCATCCACTATGTTGCCTAATATATAGGCTTTTTACTTAGTACTTTTCTGTAAAGTGCATATTTAAAACATATTTACTTTCGTCTTAAAGTTCCGTGTGAAAAACTTATTGATATCGGCAAATTATTGATCTTAATATAATTTATTGATATCGGCAAATATGAAAATGATATACGATTCATATTCAGAGAGATTTCGCATCCCTCTTTCAAAATATTATGCTTGATAGCGTTGGTAATTCAATGATGTATTTATTTATTCTAAACAGCAACAGCAACAGCAACAACAACATCATCAACAACAACAACAACAACAAAACTGGTGCCACTGCTGTTTTTAAATCAATCATTACATTTTCTATCTCACAGCTTATGCTGAAAAAATTATTTACTATAACAACATGCAAACGTGAAGTTATTTAGAGAAATGCACTATAAACGTTCTCAAATATAACAGTTTTTAAATCAAAGAATTACTTTTTACGTCATTAGATGGTGAATTTGTCCAAGATAATTTAGTTATATAAGTTTTACTGGATCAAAACCTAGATGGCAATTTACCATTTTTTACAGACACGTACTTTAGTATATCGTGGTATGCTATCTATATTATAAAGGACAAACATATCTGTGCGTAACGCATACGCCATTTTGTGAATGGCAACGCTTTGAAATTTACAATAAAATTTTGTTTTTGCAATTTTCTCTACTGCAAATTTTTAAACTTCTAAACATCACACATATTAAATTTTTACACCGTCGTATGAGGAAACAAATGCTCTTTTAAATGCAATTTGTTTGAAAGTTGTATATTAATTTATTTTTGAGATATTAATTTTTTTGTAGTTTTTAATACCATTTTTCTTATTGTGGGAACAAAAGTACCTCATTTCTATTGAAAGGCATTGAGAGTAAACGGAAAATAGCCGAAAATAGGAGATACTGTATCTTTCTGTTGCCATTTTCTCATAAAACCTGAAAACAAAGTTGAAATTAAAATATGGGCTATGTTAAGAATATTGTCTGTTATTCCGTGATAATGACGACATATCCATTCTTTTCTATAGACGAAGTTTAAGACTGGATTGTAAAAGTGGATTGCTTTAGCGGATGCAAATGATGTCATTTTATAAAAATGCGTGCATTTTAATTCTTGAACCTGAATTAGGTTTTGTAGAAGTGCGTCATTTTCACAGCCCAGCTGCTTTGGAATTCTTCTCAGATGAAAATGCTTCACTTTTGAAAATAATGTAATCGAAATCAGACACTGATAAAACGCAATGTTTTACAAAAATTTAGAGTGTCTTTATAAAAGCGACGTGACATGAAAATAATAGCGATTTATGTTACAGAAATTGATGATTTCAGCATGGATGTATTTGCTTCGCCGAGTTAGACAATCAAACAAATAATTCGTGGTTTAAAATAATATCATGTTACTGAAGTTTTTGTCCAAAATTCTCTCGAATAATAAAATTTTAATGCTATTCTTCAGGACATTCTACTATAATTTTATCAAAATAACGTAATTTGCTTACTTTAATTTTTCCTAATTTTATATAATCTACATATTTAAAACACAACTATGTTTTTTAGTCATCTGCCCTGATCTTTCTGCTGAACCAATTTTACTAATATATTTTATATATATATATAACTGAAAGCTCTTCATTTGTAGATGTGATCGCACTATCTGTTTTTTTCTTAATATCCATTGTTTTATATTTTAAGTTTAAAAGCATTTTATGAAATTTCTTCAAAATGGTGAAAATTAGATAGCTTTCATTATTGCAGACAAGAGAGAAATAATGAGGAATTTTTATCTTTATTTATGCTATTTTCGGCTAAAAATTCAAAATTGTTTATAAAAATTGTTGTATAGGGTTTAGTGTCGCAAAATCCCATTAGGAGCAGAATTATATTAGGGGCATAATAACGGAAAATGACATACTGCTTTTGAGAACACGCATTTTTCCTCATAAATTTTCTATATTGTTTTTCCTTCTGCATGTGTACTGATACTAAGTTTCAGACACTAGGCGTAATGCTTATGTAAGTGAAAATGAAGACATATTTAAAAGAAAACTATAATTTTATTATACTAACATATTTGTGAAAGACAAATTAACGAAATTAATACTTCTTTTATAAACAAATTAAAGAATAATGTTGAAAAAACAAAAATCTAACATATTTGTAATCGTAAATTTTAAATTTTTAGATCACCAAATGTGATTTTTTTTTCAAATGGAATTTGTTTGCAAAGTTCATCACAGTTTCCTGATTGTCTATGATTTTAAAAACAATTTTAAATCATGTAATATTTTTTTTTTAATTTATCTATAGCACGAGGAGCTCGATTACGAAAGATTAATCCGTTTGCCCTTAAAACAAAACAAAGAGTTCATAATTTTCTTACGGCTAATATCCATTAAAAGAAAACTTCCGTATGAATAAATAAATAAAATAATATAAATAACACACAAATTTAACAGACATGTTAGCTCTGAAATTATCATAATATAAAAGGATGCCGTAATTAGCAAAATCTTGGTCTCCTAGCATGCGGCTAATAAGAAAATATAGCTTTTGATAAATTTCAAAAATTTGTTTGATTGTATAATTCGTATTTTGCATATGAAAAAGCTTTTTTAATGTAAGTGGGCAGTCTAAAAAATTTATTGCATATAAAAAAAATATTAATTTTCAATTAAAAAAAAAAAATGTTTTGACCTATATTCTGTAATCCGGGAAGCCCGGGTACGATCCCCTAGTATCTAGTAATTTTTTTAATTTGATTATTTTTTTAATTTGATTATTTTTTGGATGTTTTTTTTTTTTTTTTCGAATGCTTTATACAAAATTGCATTGTCAAAATACAGAATTATTTCATATTTTTCAAATACCTTCTTTTACTTACTGTTTCCAAAATTTAAAAAGCTCGAATAATGATATATAAAAAAGTGTATTTTCAGTTAGATGCACGTGAATATTGAAAATTACAGGACTCTTATTTCAAACATAATTAATCTAATTTATTTGTTACTTTGAACAGAATATTCGATTTTTTTGTTTGCCAAAGTTAACAGGAACTTAATAAGATTCAAAATATTGGGCTATGAATAGATTAGCATATCATGTACGGATTTTGTATGTAAAAGTTGCCCAGAATTCCGCAGATTCTGTGCACTTATATCATAAATAATGAAATTCAAATATTTCGCTGTTGAAAATATCGTCATATTTAAAATGAAAACTTCAGATTTATTTATAAAATTAATGTTTTAGGATTTTTAGACAAAGTGGCGTAATTTTCACATACTTTTACGTTCATAATTATTTTTCATTAGATGTTTACTCATATTTTTCTTTACATTTTTGGAGGAACTGCAGCAAAGAATGATATTTTATCAAAATAAAAATGCTTATAATGCCTATTTTGCACACTGTTCGTTTTAAAAGTAATATTTATCTTCAAATGGCCGTTGAATCTCTACATTTTTACCATTTTTCCATATTTTTAAAACAGACCAAATTAACGTATTTCTTAGACATCAGGATGTTTTAATAGGACTTGGCGGGCGTAGCTCGTAGGGTGCAAATTCTCTTAGTAAAAAAAAAAAAACAACTCAAACGGAATATTTTTTTAGAAAATATAATTTCAGTACTTTTAAAAATATATTTATATGAAGAATAAAAATATTTCTTATCTAGGCTTCAAAATCTAAATTTTAAAACTCTCTGCGATATACCTTGTAAGTCATGTAAGATGTATCTTGTAAAGTCATGACGCACATTTTACCGGTCACAGGAAATCAATGAAACAAGACGTAAATGTGAAATCTTCCCCAAATAAAACTGAAACTTTCCAAGTTTCATACCTGTTCAGTGCAGTTCGATGCGGCTTCAATTTGAAACAGAGAATCACAGACGTTATTAATTCTGTTACACCAGACGTTCTTAACTATGTGTGGGAAGATCTTGAATATCGTTTATATGTGTGTAGGGCAACAAAATGAAGCAACACGAACTGACTGAACAGGTATGAAACTTGGAGAGGTTCTTTTTTAATTATTTGGTGGAGATTTCACATTTTTATCTTGTTTCGTGGATTTTCTGTGACCGGTCAAAAATGACCAATGACCATACGGACAAACTGTATAATAGATGGCTGGTTTATATTGGACAACATAAAGGCGATTATGGTAATCTTTCAACAATAAATATTTTTTATTGCCTGAAGTTACAATCTAAAAAAATCATTAAAAAACGTAAAAGGTGCATACAGGCGGCAAGTTATCAGAACACCCATTGATTGGAACATATTTTTCTGCTATTTAAGAAAAAAAAAAACATATTTCGAATGAATGATTTCAGGAAATTTTTATCTTAAAATCGTGGATTTTTCTAATTTTGATAGAAAAATGTGCATACGTAAAAACTTTGCATCTGAAATGAAAAATTACTAAACGGCACAGTTGAAGGAACACCATGTGATTTGATAAAAATGTAATATTATATTGCAGGTTTTCACGTAATTTGTACGTTACAATGATGATTTTTTTATATTTCTGAAGAAAATGTGCAAATGAAAAGCGGACTCTGCTTTTATCGAAATGTGATCCACTGAAACAGTTCACTTTTTTTTTTTTTTTTTGGGGGGGGGGGGGGGGAGTAAAACAATTCAATAAAGTTTGTTTTCAAATAAATAGTATTTTATAAACTCTGGAAAGAAATGCTATACAGAATAATGAAACAATAATATAAAATAATTCACTTTCACAAATTTCCATTTTAAATATTCCCGTTAATTTCATTACGCTTCTGTTCACGTGATTTTTGTTTTTGTGTACTAGTTTTTCAATTTGAGTTTTTGCGAAAATATTTTTGTCTTTATTTTCTTCAGGATATAGCCGTCTGATACAATGAAACATGTCTAAATGTAAATGAATAAAGGTATTTTGCCGATTTAAAATTTATGTTTATTACTTATAGCAATTATTGGGTACTTTGAAACAGCATTTTATCAAGTGATTAACTATAATATTTTATGAATCATTAAATATTTTTTCTTAATAAATGATACGTGTATCTGTACTTTACTACTATGTACATGTTATGCTTTATAGAAATTATTTATTAATGGCCACAAATTTAAAAACTATATTTAAAAAGTTAAAACGATATAACTTTATTGTAAATTCTGTTCTACACTATAATGTTACGTCCTGATTTATTTTCCTTAAATTCTTATACTCGTTATTTTATTCGCAATTGTATTTTTAGATGATTTATTAAAGCTATTTAATCTTACGAGCGATTTTTTGTGAAACATTTTTTTTCCTAAACGTTAAATTATACTAGCTCATGGATGCAAAATATTACATAATTTTTCTTGCAGATAACTGTGAATATGAGACTCAATTATAATTAAAAACTGTTCTACATGCAAATCATAACAAAATTAAGTATTTCAATTATTCTCCATGACAGTCGCATTATATATTTTTTATCCTTCAACTTTTCAGCTATATATCGCCAGGCGATGGATATAAAAATATCCTGAGATACGTCAAAACTTTGTGTTGTAATATTTATTTCATTTTTAGATGTTTTTGAGTCTAAGATTATAATCATTTTCTAAAAATATATTTGATACATGTTTATATATATATATATATATATATATATATATTACAATAAAAATTAAATAAAAAAACCCAAAAAACCTAACTGCGTAAAAGTGAACGAATTAATTATTTCTTATCAATGTGAAACTATTTTTTATATTACTTACATATTTTTTTATTTGCTTGTTTTGATGACTTTTAAGCTGTGTTTAATTGTTAGTTCCTATCTATAAACACTCTATTGTTGAGGCCTATAGATGTCTACGAAGGTTTGAGTTGCAGTAAGCTAGATATCCTACCTACACAATTTCCAGGTTCTGGAATACTTAACCAAAGTTTCTGACTGTAAAATAGTCAATGAAACATCTTCTTCATTTTGAAAGACCTATCCAATGATATGCCACTCAGTATGTTGAGTATTTTTTTTCTTGTCTACTGCCATTTTGTACTTTACGGCCGCCATTTTGAATTTATAAAAACAAATCCTAGCCTATAACCATCGGACTGTTAAGATGAATGGCTATAGAGCTCATTCATTAAAATCCATCCAGCCGTTGGGATGTTTCGAAGTATAAAGAAATCCACATACCCAGATACGCGTGAAACACCTAACCCTTCTTGGCAGTCGGGTAAAAAGAATAAGCGGATTAAGTCGAACAATCACGTCGTGCTTCTTACGACATTCTGCTGGACTATTACTATATATTAATCAGGCACTGGTGAGGTTGTATAATATCATTACCACATAATGTAAACATCGCAATTGGCGGTATCAACATTGTTAAATATCAGCAGCTTTGGGCAGATAGAATACTTCAGCTGACTGATTTAATCAACTCTATCGATTGTTTATAGTGATAAGATTGGCGAAGTTCAATCTCTACGCAGTCGATTCATGATGCAGTCAATGCAGATTAGGCCGCATTAAGGTGAATAAAGGATTAAGAAATCCGAGGTTTTCCCAGTAAAACATAGGCTGAGTTCATTTGAAACTGTTTATTTCTTCATAACATATAAACGTATGCAATACCCACAGTACGAGAATTTATGAGAGCATTCATGCTAGAGCACGAACTAATTTTTATGCGAAAAAGATGTTAAATGACGATTCAGATATTCTACGCTACTTCGGACGCCAGGTAACAGATTAGATCATAGAGGTGTGGCAAACCGCATGTATTCGTTACTGAGTAACGGGTATTCTCTCTGATACGAAATACCGAATCGGTAGTTCTAAATATGTGTCGTTACTCGTTACTGCAGAACTAAGAAGCAAACTTCAAACGCTAATTTTATTTCGTGATTCATGAACGGAGCCGCACTGTCTAAAGCCGCACCGCGTAAAGATGTGAATTTGTTTTCGGTCTTTGGACTCGGAAATCAGTTGTTTCCGTATTTTAGTATCACATACGGGTATTCACTATCGTTTCGTTACTTCGGCACTCGTTCATTCGCCAAAAATGTCCGTGCGAATAATTAAGGAAGGAAGATTTTGAAATCACGTGGTTAATAGTAGCACAAACTGCTTTTAGAAGAACTATTACTATGAGATCGTTTATTCTTTCAGGGATTGTACTTTTTATTTCTCAGATATGAAGTGTTATATGCTTTTTTCAAACATAGAGAGTAATTGATTTTTTTTTTTTTTTTTTTTTTTTTGACCAAGAGGTTCTATGAATGTATTTTAAAAAAGGAAGCATGGATTCAAGCAATAAAAATACAAGATGTGTTTATCATTTAATATTTTAATTAGATTAATTTTTTATTAACTACGCATTTAATCTTTTACTGTAAAAAGACCTGGAGCTTATAATAGAAATAAAATATTCGTTGTAGATGAATTTAAGGAACGATAAAGTATTTTTAGGAAATATAACTTTTTAAATCATTGATTTTTACTCATACTCGCATAAAATCTGTAGGCCTTTTGATCAGAAATTAAGAAATGGATTAGCGTCTCTCTTTTTTCTTTAAATTCAAAAGATTTGTTGGACGATACTATGAAAATGGGTGTTTTGAACCGAATTTCTGGAAGCGACAGTAATTGAAGGGCCGTCATAAAAAAGCATTTGATTATAGCTTGAACAGCGATAAACTTATTGAAAAATGAAAAACGATATTCGATTCCATATCATTCACATGACGCCAATTTTATTATTTTATGATTCAGACTGAGTATATGAATATGTCAGAAGGTTTTGCGATGTTGAGCGCGGAGGTAAATATGTTTTTGAGAACCGATTGCTAGTTTCCGTTATAGACAGGTTCCGTTCTCGCATGTTTTACTGTTTTCAGTAAGCAGTGGACATTTCTGTTAAGATTCTCAATTACTATTTTTTTTCATTAATGCATACAGTAATACTTGCGAAGACAGAATCGCGAGAAATCACAAACGAATTCCGTTTTAGAGAGATATTTCGTCTTAGCGGATGGAATTTCATTGTATTATTTTCATGGGAATCTATCTTGGAATATTTCAATTCAAGGTAAAATTCCACTTTTACAGGTTGTATTTATTTATTCATTATTATATTGTGAATGTTTCCAATCTTGCGCAGATTTCTGTTACAGACAGGTTTCGTACAAAATTTTATTATGGGTCTAGGTAACGGTAACAAATTTTTGAAAAGACCTCACCTACGGTACATAATGATATTTACTGTAGTCTTGTGACCATATATTTCACATGCAGTATTTTGAACGCCCAGTTTTATGTTTTATGAAATGTTAAATTAGTGCAAGCATCCAGACAGATTTTATCTTTTATTTTAAGGAAAAGATAAAACTAATTATAATCGAAAAAACACTCAGAAAATTAGAAAATACACCGAATATATGTGTACTAGCATTTAGGATGATTTTTAATATCCGTTCTCTAACGAGTAACGAAAGTAACGAGTAACGAATATTTTCTAACGGGTAGTGCGTTTGAAAGTAACGAATACATACGGGTGTTCATTTCGTCGTTACTTTTACAGCACTATTAGATAAACAATCAAACTGCACGAAAATCTTTTTCCTCTGAGCTCATGCTCGAACGTTTTATTAGAATACGCGGAGGAATATCAATTGAAATGTAAACGTCAGACGAACAAAACAAATTCATGAGCGAGACACGAAAGAAAATGCGTTCCGTCACTCGACTAATAGAAAATGAGATAGAGAAGAAATAGAATTGAGTTCCGGATCGACTGATGGAGGGATTTTGATGTGATACGGCTGAAGCTAGACAGGTGGCGGGAAGTTGATACGGAATAAAATAAAAATAGTAAAAATGGGTTTTATAAACATTCGAAAAATAAAAGTAGCTGCACTCAGAATATTACAGTGTTGGGTATCTGATGAAAATCAATGAAGGGATTAAAAGTTTAGATTATTTTTTTTTAATAAGATTATTATTAAGGTAAGCTTTTTAATTTCACAGGAATTTAAATAGAAATAAACAATAGAAAATATTTTGAAATAGGGAAATAATGGATACACCGGCAATTTAGAATAATTTAAATGAATGTTGCAAGTAAAATTTTTATATATCATATATATATATATATATATATACATAAGCTTACATTTTAAAAATCATAAAACAGTGTTGCTCTTTTACATGTCTGTTATTAAGTAATATAATTACAATGTAGTTCCAAATACATATATTAAATAGTTTCGTTAATTCTCCATCTCATTGAAACATATTTTCCCTAAATCTAATTACTCAATCTCCGTGATGCACTGGGCCTGATTGAGTATTAAAAAATGCTCAAATGGACTAAAATTCAGATAATCCTAATAATAGGGAATCTGATATTTTAAACTGTTTCGAGCATAGTAATTTTACATAAGTGTTTATTTTGAAACATTCATATTAAACTGCATGTTTTATTTTTCGTCATTTAGTACACAAACCCGGAAATAAAGTTTAATTATTCTTCTATAATACTGAAATAGATGGCAAATTGTGTTTTTAATTATTCATTTACAAATTTTATTTTTGAAATATTACTTGTGTTCTGGATGCGTGCATATTTTCTCAAATAATTCCTACTCTTGTTCTACACAATATAGTATTTTATGTGATGCGGATATCTAGTGTTGAATCCTCTGGTTTTCAAAAAAAAGTTAATTTATTAATTATTTTTAATAAATATATAGTGATTGTAAACGCCATCCGATGTTCAATTTGTAATTTTGTAGAAAATGTAATTTTTTCACCAATTCAACAATGTTTTAAATAAACATTTATACATATATCTTAATGGCAAAATATCCTTTTGTCCATTTGTAAATAATTCATGCATGTGGAGATAAAATTATTACTTCTGAATAAACTGCATTCAAAAAGAAAAAGTCTTCATCTCGTATAAAACTTTCCTGGGATAAAAGATATAATGGAATTTATCGATCATAGCAAATATGAAAAATTAAATATGATTCACATTTAGAGAAACTACTCTTCCCTCTTACAGAAGATTATGCCTGATAGCCATAATCCAATGATATATAATGCCAATAATCCCAATTTGAATATTTTATAGAAAAATGAATTTCAGTATTTTGCATAAAATAATCATCTGAAGAACGAAAATACTTTAGCCTAGGCTTAAAAATCGAAATCTTAAATTTCTCCTTCGCATATAATAAATGGTTTTTTTAAACAGAACAACTTAAGGACGATTCTGATAATCTTTCTTGAATAACGATAATTTATGGCATGGAGATGCATAGCAATTGCAAAATGCTTGTTTTTTAATGTATGATACATTTTTATGAAGATATTTACTTTATTTGTTTATAATTAATTAAATAACTTTCAAAGATAAATGCTACAGTGTTTCAGTGCTTTATTACACAGCACATTTATGCATAATATTTAACACCGAGCTGCATATTTCAAAACAGTATTTCAAAATCTTATTTTTTCTGTTACTAATGTTATATATTAAAGTTTTATATGCTTAATTACTTATCTATACGTCTCAGAAAATTTGAATCTTTATTTAAAACATCAGTGTAGTTTCCGTTGCAGGAAAAAATAATCGTAACAATTATAATATTGGAATTAAGTAAAAAGTTTCTCTTATCTTGAATTATGATATTTTGTTTTCGTATCAGTGTTGTTTGCTCGTGATATCATCGATAAGAAAGACAAAGAAATGTGTAACGAGATCTTAACTGTCGAAATCCGATGGAATAAGAATGATTAATGAGGAACTATTAGACGAACCAGCATACTATTCTACAAATACAATAGTAATAAAAAATCAGTAGATTATTGCAACAACTCAAAAAAATCCCTGCCGGCTCGGGCCTACAGGCGGAGGTAGATTTCGAAGTTAAGTACTAAATTCACCAACAAAACTTAAATCAAGATTAAAGATAAACCCAGTTCCTTCGCTAAGAATGAGCTCTAGGGAGCTAAACATTTTGTGAAAATTCTAATATACACACACGCATGTATATGGAACAGGTTTAAAAATGGCTAAATCAAATTCAGAGAACCTCAAGGTGTTAAAATATGTTAATATTTCCATACTCGAGTTTTTATCATGTTTTAATACGTTTCTTCAAACTCAATGACGTTACATATTGACCTGCTGTGGTCCATTACATTTTCAATATGACGCAATATTTTGTTGTTTTTTTAATTCGTCAAACTATTTATTTCATTTTAAATTTTCATGCAGAAATCTTGCTCTAGAAAACTTATGACGTAATATTCAATTTGTTTTCAGTTCGTCAAACTATTTATTTCATTTTGAATTTTCATGCAGAAATCTTGCTCTAGAAAACTTATGACGTAATATTCAATTTGTTTTCAATTCGTCAAACTGTTTATCTAATTTAATTTTTCACGTGAAAACATTGCATTAGAAAAACAATTGTTGTGGTGAGAATTTTATTGCTTTTTTTTAATTGTTGGCAACAGCTATAACGAAAAATATTTATTTTTTCCTGCCATTGTTGTGTAAAAGCTGGTTTTATCAGAATCATGTTAAGACGGTATTCAAAATTTTAAACCTTCCCCATTCCCATTCCCTTGGACCGATTTTGCTCATTTTCAATCCCCGCCGAGAAATTAGCCATCTTAAAGTTGTTGGCGAGTTTGAAGACGTTCCGTGCATAATTGCGACTTTTATCGTGCGGACAAAATTTAGTACATACATACATACATATATATATATATATATATATATAAACTTTTTAGGTGGGGGTGGTTTTGGGTTCCTGGGGTCATGTAATGAAAAGTTATGAAGGAATTTTTCAAAAGTCGCACCATAGTAACGACTGCAATAGGTAGTATTTCTTACGAAATCTACCTAAAATCATTATTATTTTAAACTATATTTACCTTACACTATTTTAAATATTTTTTTCCCCTAATGAAAATTTAATCTTCATTTCTCTAAATTTTAACTTAATTAAAAAGAGAGTAATGAGTTACATGCAATCAATGCAAATAAACAAATTAAAATTATTATCTAAGGGTATCATTCTAATCCTTGTAATTACAACGTTTATAAAGGAGCAACAATTGCATCATTTTGAATAATCATTAGGTGCGTTCATAATTATATAAATACGTAGCACCTATAATCGTAGTTTAGTGCGTCTGTCTGTCCGCATATAACAGCGCAAAAACTACCCAACCAAATCGTTTGAAATTTAAAATATATAATTGTTGTACAATTTTGCCGAGTCATTTCAAATTGTATGAAAATCGATTGCAGGGACAGTCAAAATTTTCCTTTACATTACAGCCAATGGTAAAAAATTATTTCATGTGCATTTTAATGATTTTACAGCCTTTCGAACAGAATGAAATTGATATGCACTTATGAAGCGCACTAAAATATATATTCATTAAAATATGCAGTGCAAAAAATATTGATAAAACTAGTTATAGTACGTAGTTATATTATTCTCATTTGCCACGTTTAACGTGGGATTTCCAACTTGTTTTCTTTTAGATTTTTCAATCACAAATTCTACACATAACGTCATTTTCACAGACATATTTTTTTTTTATTTTCCTTTTTTTATTATTTACATTTTTTCTACTCACTCTCTAAAGGTGCCTAGATAGTAAGAGATTTTCCTCAAATTGCTATTAACTATCAACCGACCTCGAACAAAGGTGTTTGTGTTTATCTTAGGCCCACGTGTCAGATCGGAACAGATGCTCCTATTTTAATTCTTATTTTGTTGTTGTTGTTGCTTCAAAACACTCGTAATAATTATTCTTCCAATGAGAACTAAAGCATCAATAAAATTAAAAAAAATTAAATATAAAAATAAAAATTATAATAACATTAAGTGGCAAAACCCCTTTCTCATTCAGCTACTTTTGGAAACATCAGAAATTGAGCTCAGAATTTCACCAATCTGTTATTGTCTTTTTCTAATATCTAATTTGCCTTTTCTTATGAGTTGCTCTATAATTGACTACGAGATAGTTAATTTATTCTCACTTAGCTTATCTGCCTCCCCAGGACACCTCCATAATATTTCGCAATTAGACAACATTAGTTGACTACGAGATAGTTAATTTATTCTCACGTAGCCCATTTGCTTCCTCAGGACATCCACAGGAAGATTTCCAATTAAACGCCATCAGTTGTCTAAGAGATAGTTAATTTATTTTCATTTAGCACACGTGCTCCCCACAGGGCATCCAAGAATAATTTACAGTTAAACACTATTAGTTGACTACGAGATAGTTAATTTATTCTCATGTAGCTCATTTACTTCCTCAGGACATCCACAGGAACATACACAATTAAACACCACCAGCTGACTATGATATAGTTAATTTTTTCTCATTTAGTATATCTGCTTCCTCAGGACATCACCAGGAAGATTCACAATTAAACACCATCAGTTCACTTCTAGGTAGTTAATTCATTCTGATGTATCACACTTGTTTCCCCAGGACATCCCTAGGAAGATTCACAATTAAACACCGTCATCCACCAGTCTTCCTGAGGTATACAAGAAATGCATTCAGGAGATCATGAGGAACCGAAAATGTTTGCCTTACAGAATTTTGGGGAGCATCCTAGCACCTACTTCAGTTTCCTCTTGAGGACATTTTCAGGAAGTTTATTGGAAATGACATTAGAGAAATTGCAGAAAATTCAAAGCACATTGCTTAATGCACTTAAAAATCCATTAGTAACCATTAGTCCTGGAACGACTGCATCCTACCACCTAAGACTGTTTCCTACCACCTAAGATAATTTTTCAAAGTCAGAGTTTTGCTTATAGAATACTAGATAAAGTACCTGACGTTGCCCTGAATTTTACAAAAGTTTATTTTGAAAAATCAATTTCAAAATTAAACATACTGTATAAAACAAGCAATAAAACATGTTTATTGCAAAGACATGTTTATTTCGGTTCTTCACTAAGAATGAGCTCTAGGGATCTAAACCTTTGTAGAAATTCTAATATATACGCACGCGTAAACACACGTAATAGAATAGACATAAAAGTGGCGAAATCAAATCCAGGCAACCTAAAAATGTTAGAATATGCCAATATTTCGGTAATCGGGCTTTTATCATGTTTCAATACGTCTTTTCAAACTCATATGACGTTATATATTCATCTGCTGACATCCATTGTATTTACAATATGACGTAATATTCACTTGTTTAAAAATTCGTCATACTATTTCTTTCATTTTAATTTTTCACGTGGAAATCTCGCAACAGAAAAGTAATTGTTGTGGTTAGAATTTTATTCTGGATTTATAATTTTTGGCAATTGCTATAACGAACAATATTTAAATCTGATAGGAAATTGCTGTTAAATCGTTGTTTGTTTTTATTAACTATAAATTATTTCGATTCCGGGTTGCCTTAGTTGTCTCGGCTGTGTTTTAATACCCATGAACATAACATTTCGCAATTCTGGCTTCAAAACAGTGGATTCGTATGGAATTACAGATAGACGGACAAATTTTCCGTTTTATATATTAGATTAATCATAGAATTGCTACATCTTTATTTTACCCCTGATGAAAGAATTTTATCCGTTGATGAAAAAAGATGCGTATTTATTTTCTTATTATTAGTATTTTTTTTTAATTTGGAGTTCTCTAAATTTTTATTATTAAATAAATTAAATGATTAACATTTAATAGAATTATGAATTTATATCTAGAAAAATAGTGTAAAAATAACTGATAATTCGTTAATAAGACGTAAATGTGATTTCATTTTAAATCCATACCTTAAAAATTCTGTTTGCAATAGAAATCAGCATATTTTTTAATTTTTAATTTTTATGCAATAGATATTTATTTCTAATCTAATACAATATGAATGTATGCAAATAAACAGATACATACTAAACTGCTGACGAATTACATCTTATAGCAGTATATAAGTTGTTGTCATCTATTATCTATATTATAAAGGACAAACATATCTGTGCGTAACGCATACGTCATTCTGCGAATGGCAACACTTTGAAATTTGAAATGAAATTTCGGTTTTGCAATTTTCGCTACTGCAAATTTTTAAACTTCTAAACATCCTACATTTTAAATGCTTACACCGTCGTATGCAGAAAAAAATGCAATTTTAAATGCAATTTGTTTGAAAGCTGTATCTTAATTTATTTTTGAGATATTAATTATTTTTATAGTTTTTTATACCAATTTTCTAATCGTGGCAATTGAAGTACTTCATTTCTATTAAAAGTTGTTTAGTTATCTTTATTGATTTTATTCTTACTGATGCCATTTTCTCATCACAATTAAAAATATCTTTTTTAAAATTTTAAACAGAAAATGACGTTACACTTTAAAAAAGATACAATTTCCCTGATGATGCTGTTATATTTCACTATTTTTTCATTTCCCTGATATTGAGTTTGAGACAATGGGCAATATTTCAGCGACTTAAAAGGACGTCATAGTTAAAATAAAACGGTAATTTTATTTGATAAAACGAGATATTTCCCCTTGAATACGTCTAAAAGATTTAAATTTCTGGAATTTTTACGTGCAGGTACAGAAATTATACTAAGACCTCAAATCACGAGTGAGGATTTTAACATGGAAAGTTGTAATAGTTGACAAACGCGACTTCGAGCTTGAAAATATCTTTATTAATCGCGAAATATTGCGGGTTAAAATGTTTCTAAATGGTTAATATGGATGTGAAACGTGGAAAATGACTTGATTCGGTTTAGATTTAAAGGGGGGAGGGGGAGTTTTATGATTATGTCAAGGTGAAATTATTTTTGCTGATTTTTCCTTCCGTAATACATCAATTGATAACTTAATCAAAATTACTTATCTTGATTATATGTTACTGATTACGTATATGAATAAAATTTAATTTTTCAATAATTTTAACAGTTGAAGTTTATGAAAAAAGTATTTTGTTAATCTTAGATTAAAATATGCTTTTGGAGAGTTAAACTAACAAGTGTAAGATGGATTTTTTATTGTAATTATTGTTGGCGATGTATTATAAATTTGATGCATCAGTTCCTTTGTAAACATTTTCTTTCGTCGAAATTCGACGGGTTCCGCCTCGTATATATAAAATCCAAACGGAAATTTCGTTCCGAACGCCGAGATTTCGAGTTCTACTGCATGGATTTTTACGGAACTTATACCGTTAGATAGGTATCGTTCCAGGGAAGGTTTTAAGCTATAACACATCATTCCACCTAGATTAGTTACAGAATTATTACGGAAAATTCTATTATTTTGGACTTTGTTACTTCACATTTCCTTAAATATCTGGGCTCCTATTTGTCGTACAGCTTAGATCTCGCGCCAAAAGTAGCTCCACAGCACCCAAGCAAACTTTTCCCCGCAATTATTTTGCCGTCTTCCGATTTCCTCTAACTGTATTAGGGGCCCGCGTAGAGCCCCTTTAAAATATTTTTCGTAGTAATTTCAGCAATTATCTTAAATTATTGGTTAAGACCGCCACCCTCCCGATTCATGTATCTACAGAAAGCTGCATGGAGGAGTTTCGTTCAGATACGCTTTCGTTAAGAAT
Organism: Maratus speciosus; assembly: GCA_963932465.1. NCBI lineage: Eukaryota > Metazoa > Arthropoda > Arachnida > Araneae > Salticidae > Maratus > Maratus speciosus. Next base: position 501,368,672 of record OZ010786.1, on the reverse strand, counting down.
AGAGTGCGCTCCCTGGTGGTGGAATGTGGAACTAACTTAACGCGATATTGTTAAAATTAGGAAATCTAACAATGCGATCTGTTTTAAACTTTGAGATAGTTCATAACATATAATATATTATCTATTCTATTATATATATATATAATCTATTATCTGTTCTATTATCTATTATATATATATAAAATCCAAACGGAAATTTCGTTCCGAACGCCTAGATTTCGAGTTCTACTGCATGGATTTTTACGGAACCTATACCGTTAGATAGGTATTGTTTCAGGGAAGGTTTTAATCTATAACACATTATTCTACCTATATTAGTTTTAGAATTATGACGGAAAATTCTGTTATTTTGGGCGATAAGGTTACCATTTTATTTCTTGGCGAAATTCATCGTTGATAAAAAAAAAAAAAAAAAAAAAAAAAATTGAAACGGCTATTAAACTTCGAAAAATAAAAGAAGAACTTTTACTACTTTTATTTAAATGAAAAATAAAGAAAAAAAGAAGAAGAAAATCCGTTTTAATTAGTGATAATATTAAAAAACGGAAACATTTAATCAAAACCTGAAAGAAATATTTGTAATGCTTAAAAATTAATTTAATAAGAAATATTACACTTGATACGCAATATTTGGCTCTTTATCGCTTGCGTTAGATATGGAAACGAATCTGAAAATTTGATTAGATGAAATTTTAACGACATTTTCTTTCTGTTCTGTTATTTTCTTTTTTTTTTATATCTAATTGTCCCATCACTTGACTTATAGAAGAAACAAGCAGACGTAATTGTGAGTCACATGGTGTAATTACTATTTGTTTCTTTACATTTTTTTTATTTTTCTTTTGTCGCCAAACAATGTGATTTTAAGCCAAAAATGCATAAGCGTGACATTAGCTTGAGGATGTTCTCACAAATGGTGTTTTTTTAGGTGAAAGAGATCATTTTTTGAGTACATTTTCATATTCAATTGTAACTTATATAGATATCAGTTAATATTTTAAAAATGAAATCGAATACTTAAATTTCAGTGTGAATTTCTGCCACACATACATATTGTAAAATAATTTCATACTTTTTAAAATGTTTTTCGCCGTAATTCCGAAAGCATGTGAAATTTATAAACTCGAACTCAGATCAACGAATATTACCCATTTTATTTAAGCAAATATTATCTATTTTCTCAAGTCATATCGCCAATTTCATTTATGGGAAAATTCACAGATTCGAAATCTAGGAAATAAAGATAATTTTTAAGGAAATTTATGTTTTAATACGTTATTACTATGGAAAAATTCAACATTTTGAAAAAAAAAATACAAGTCTTTTGTAATTCGTCATTTCTTCTTCGTCTTTCTTCGTACTTTCTCCTCTGTTATGTAATATTTCAAATGATATTAGACTAATTTTCGATCATCGATTCACCGCAAAATCGCATATCTAATATAGTATATAAAATAAAGTCTGGAATAGGGGACTAATTAACGCACAGCGTAAACTACTGAACCTAAAATCTTGAAATTCGTGGTAAAAATACTTCTTATGACATAAACTTCTGCTAAGAAAGGATTTTCTAAAGTGTCACCCCTAATGGTTTTTGCACGGGGAGGGGAAAAAATCGAATATCAAAATTATGCGTCAAATGATAGCATATTTTAATGTAGTTTTGTATGCTGAATCGAATGCTACCAAATAAATTTTTATAAGTCCAACAGTCCATGACACATTTCATATTTTTCTAATTTGGCAGTGTCTTTGGCATCTAAACCTCAAAATATCTATCATTACATCCGTTACTCTAGCAACGGAAAAAATTCAAATCAACCCTTTTGGCTAAAAAATAAAAACGGCTCCATGAGTTTGAAATAAAAATGCAAGCATCTTAATTTTTTAAAAAAATAGTGATTTTATGTAAAATAAAAGGGAAAAAATTACTGAGAATTTAGCGTTATAAAACAAAAATGGAAAAGGTACTACTTAGATATTCCGTCGACCAAAAATCTATCGTCAAACTATAAGACTAGGACTTCCCTCAGAGGGATTAGTCTGAGCGATATTACTGAGAACATAGATTTAATAATAACATGTGGAAGCAAAGAAAATGAGATTTTATCTTTAATTGTCCATATACTGCGAAAAATTGAAATGATGAAAATAAACGAATTGTAGAATTACAAAATCTTTTATATAAATTCGTATACACTGTTTAAAAAAATGGGAAATCAAACCATTCACGACAGCCATGCATGGATATAAAATTGAAAGTACGCAATATATTAAAAGTAAAATAGAAATATTAACACTAATTTACTTATATAGGAATTTTAACTGTATAAAATTAAGTCAAGAGCATAATCAGACGCTCCGCCCCGATTTGAGTAACTTTATATGACAAATATATGATGTTTAAAAAGAATGGACTTTATTTTATATGGTGTGTGCTCCCCCGGAATAGTTAATATTGTACAATATCTGTTTTCCACGGATGCAATGAGGTTGTCGATAACATTTAAGGAATTCTCTTCTCAAAATCTAATATAGTATCAAAGTACCGAATACATCAAAAGTGGCATGCAATGCTTCGTTAGAGTGTGTTTTAGATATGCTCGATCGGATTTAAATGATGGGTGTATGCTGGCCACTACATACGCTGTATAGTTTTGTTTTCAAACATATTCTGCACAAGTTGAGCTGTATTTAGCATGTATTAAATAAAAGAAATCGGCAATGATTACAACATAAAGTATGGCACAAGATCTGAATATAACGTCTGCATAACTTTTGAGCTGTCAAAGTGTCATTTGAAGTAATTTACAAATCCATACATATTTATTCAGCAAATCATGCAAGCTAACATACGCCAATATGAACCCGATTACAAAGTTTCACCAGAATAAGTTAATATATAAAAAATCTACTAATGATAATTGAGAATATGACCTTATGATAAAATGAATCGGATAAAAAATTCATATCACCTTTAAAACGGCACTTCCCTCTGTTAGTGGTCTTTGCCAGAGAGAGAGAAAAACCTAGAGAAGGAACACTTTAACAAGTACTTTCGGTCAACCTACTCACTGTTTCATACAGGTCTTTATTCAATATTTACGCAATTTATTTAATGCTAGGTGGGTATCTATCAGTTTTGTTGCATTTAAATCGCATGTTTTGCGGAGGAAAAGCAGCATTATGAAATATTTAAAGTTGCTGTACCTAATAATTCCAAACTAATGGTAACTGAGATCGCTTTCCGTTAATTTCATCTTTTTAAATTTTAATTTTTTTAGAAACCATTCATAGAGACAATTGTATATTTTAAAACTAACCCGAAGCAAAATTTCAAGATTTTGGGCTCAGAAGTAACAGAGAAATAGAATTTTTTTGTTTCTGCACTGTTTTTTATAGCGACATTTTTAGAAATTGTTCTATTGTGAGAATTTACGTCATGATAAATACAGCCATGTCAATTTTCATGTTTATATTCCTAACAGTTCCATGTTCTTCGTTAAAGTTCCAGTTTCTAACCCCAACAGTATCCCAAAAATTTCAGTATTCCAAATAAATCATAGTTTAGAACCTTTCTAGAAATTTTTACGTTTATCCGTCAAATTGAACCTTTTAGAGAGCGTTCATTATGGGTATTTACATCTTAAAAGTAACTACCGCACCAAATTTAAAGTTTCTAACCCAATCAATATCGCAGAAATCACAATTTCAGACCTTTTTTGCTCCTGCAGCGATGTAGGTTCTTGCACTGACATACAATAGTCTTTTTTTCGGAGCAGAGATCGCCACCAACATTTTTTTAAGTTGCTATGTAGTTTCAGAGATAACACCTCACAAACGTACAAGCATTAATAATATTATATACTTTATAATATTATAACGCTTTATAATATTAGCATTAGATGTACAGATACAAAAGCCATTTATCTGTTACAAGCTAAAGTGCCGGCGATGCCCAGAATTTGAAGGATGTTTGTTCTGAAAAATCAATTTCAAAATTTAACATACAACACAAAACAAACATTAAAAAAAGCAGTCGAAATGTTGTTGAATGAATCATATGAAAACGCTATATAAAAATGTATAAATGTATATAACAGACTCAAAAGAATACAGCTATAAATGAACTTATTTCAATTTATAATTGGAGCATTAATGTTAAAATACGCCAATATTTCCCTAATCGGGTTTTTATTATGCTTCAATACATTTTTCACACTCATATGACGTTATACTATATCCACCATGCCCTTTATATTTCCAATATGACGTAATATTTTCCTCTTTCACGTGGAAACCTGGAGATAGAAAAGTTATGAAGTTATATTCACTTTCATTTAAATTTGTCAAACCGATTATTTCATTTTCATATTTCACGTGAAAATCTTGCAATAGAAAAGTTATGACGTAATATTCACCTTTTTTTTTTAAATTCGGCAAACTATTTATTTCATTTTCATTTTTCACGTGGAAATCTTGCAGTAGAAAATTAATTGTTGTAGTAATAATTTTATTCTGTTTTTTAATTGTTGGCAACTGCTATAACGAAAAATGTTTAAATTTGATAAGAAATTGCTGTTAAATTGGTGGTTTTTTATTAATTAAAAATTAACTATAAGTTATTTCGATTCCGGATTACTTTAGTTGTTTCGGCCATGTTTTAATACACATGTACGTATCTCTACACAATTTTGGCTTCCAAATTGTGGATTTTTTATAGAATTACAAACAGACAGATAGGCAATATTTCATTTTTATATATCTCTCTATTCTATGGACAGTAACTAACGCTGTCACCGCCGCCGACGCCGGTTTTGAATTTTTTGTGACCGGAGGTCTTTCTTCGTTAATATTAAGAAAACTATTGCATACAAATATATGAAAATCGGTGGTATTATAGCGTAATGTTTGATCAACACACTAATGCATACAGTTTTCAAATCGAAGAATTATTTTAAGAGATATATAATGCTAAAGTTGGACAAAAACGTTCCATTAAAAAAAATTATAAGAGCAAAAGCTATACATGGGAATTTAATCATTTTTAGATCATTTTATTCAATAGAAGATCCCGGTCTGCAGATTTCATTATTTTTTTTTTAAATTTGACTCATTTTTGGGGTTTTATTTCTATTTTAAATTCAAATATTTAGCATTTTTTCAGATATTTTTTACATATTTTAGAAAATGGTATTAATTTAAACTGTTGCCAACTGTATAAACAGCGCAAACAATAATGTTTGCTTCAAATAAAAAAATTATTTACACGTTACTATTATAAACAGAAAAAAACCTTCAAATTACAATTAAATAATTAGGTATAAAAAGCAGGCACTTATTGGAAATTACTCCATAAAAACTATATTTACATGTGAATTTTAAAAGAGAAAGGATGTTGTAAAATAAATTCATTAACATGCGTTAGAAATCTGAAATAGAACAAATTACGTCACATTACACTTATTATGCAAAATGAACAAAAAATAGTATTGCAAAACAGTTTAAATTTAAAAATTGCGCGAGACAAAATATTAGAGGTTAAATATTAGATTTTTTCAAAATTTTATTATTTGTCGTTTGATGTGTTCAGCTATAAGTATGCAAATTTTTATGTTTCAACATAATTAGGGGCTGAGTTAGAAAAATTGCTTTAAATACACAAGTTAGATCCCAGAGGGTTAAATAATAGACTTTTTCAAAACTTTATTATTTGTCGTTTGATGTGAGGTGTCCAGCTATAAGTATGCAAAATTTCATGTCTCCAATTTAATTAGGGGCTGAGTTAGAAAAATTGCTTAAAATACAGAAGTTAGAGACTGGAGGGTTGAATATGACTTTTTCAAAATTTAATGATTTATCGTGTTATCGCAATTTTTCAGCTATAAGTATGCAAACTTTCAATTCTCCAACTTAGTTAGGGGATGAGTTAGAAAAAATTCTTAAAATACATAAGTTAGAGCCCAGAGGGTTAAATATCAGACATTTTTCAAAATTTTATTATTTGTCGTTTGATGTGAGGATTTCAGCTATAAGTATGCGAAATTTCATGTCTCCAACTTAATTAGGGGCTGAGTTAGAAAAATTGTTTAAAATACATAAGCTAGAGCCCAGAGGGTTAAATATTAGACTTTTTAAAACTTTTATTATTTGTCGTTTGGTGTCAGATGTTCAGCTATATGTATGCAAAATGTCATGTCTCCAACTTAATTAGGGGCTGAGTTAGAAAAATTGCTTAAAATACAGAAGTTAGAGACCGGAGAGTTAAATATGACTTTTTCAACATTTTATGATTTATCGTGTTATCACAAGTGTTCAGCTATAAGCATGCAAACTTTCATGTCTACAACTTAATTAGGGGCTGAGTTAGAAAAATTGCTTTAAATACACAAGTTAGAGCCCAAGGGGTTAAATATTATGCCCTTTTCAAAATTTTATTATTTGTCGTTTGATGTGAGATGTTCAGCTATAAGTATGCAAAATTTCATGTCTCCAACTTAATTAAATTAGGGGCTGAGTTAGAAAAATTGCTTAAAATACAGAAGTTAGAGCCCAGAGGGTTAAATATTAGACTTTTTTTCAAAATTTTATTATTTCCCGTTTGATGTGTGGTGTTCAGCTATAAGTATGCAAATTTTCAAGTCTCCGACATATATTGTTTCTGAGAACGGGCTCTGTGACAGATGGACAAACAGACAAAGGAGTGAGAAAGGAAGGGTTTCGTTAGATGGGCGAAACTCTAAAAACATGCTGCGGATGACTGTAACAACACCCTAAAATTACATTACCATCAGCGATCTACCAATCCCGAATTTAGTTTATATTTGTTTCATATATTCTTATTCTTTTGTGCGGCCCTGTAAAATAATTATCAATATTATATACAGTAAAACCTCTGAATAGCGGACACCCCGAAAATGCAGAATTAGTCTTCTATTTAGAGGTGACCGCTACTGAGAGTAAAACATGTACAGTTATTTAAGAGTTGGTAATCGAAAAAATGTCCACTAAATAGAGGTATCCGCTAATCGGGTGTGTCCGCTATGGAGGTTTTACCAGTAAAACTTCTGAATAGCGAACACCTCGGGAGGGCAGAATTTGTCCTCTATTTGGAGGTGTTCGCTACTGAGAGTAAAAAATGTACAGTTATTTAAGGGTTGGTAATCGAAAAAAATGCCCGCTAAATAGAGGTGTCCACTAATCGGGTGTGTCCGTTATGGAGGTTTTACTGCATAATAATATCATCCTTTACAAGAAAATTGCATGCTGTATGATAGACAGACCTATGAAATCCAGAGAAAGCTAACCTCCGGATCAATAAACACTCATGTCTTTTGTTTTAATCATCCACAATTGTATGTCATACAACATGCCAGATTTTATACATTAGGCTAAAAACGGTCACCGTGGTACGGAATACTGTATTATTATTTGTTTGCCCACCAAAACTGGTTGCCACGGGTTGTTGCTAGGTTTGTGATCACGTGGTTGAAACTGATCTATTCAATATTACTGCGTGCGTATTTTTTTTTATGTGCTCCATGTGTTCAAACCAGTTGTCTACGAAAACATCAACCGGTGAAAGTGACGCACACCATATTTCTGTGACGTATGCAGATAAATTGTGCTTTTTAAGAGTTTTTTCTATATAATTTTTAAACGGTTTGGAACTTATTTTTCATAGTAGGTGCATTCAGTAGGCGACCCTCATAGGTACCTTCTGGTGCAATCAGAAACGAAATCCGATAAATCTTTTTTGAGTTATGCTTGACGAAAGGTTTTTATTAGGCTTTTTTTTAGTAGGACATGGCGTTAATATCCATCGTAGTAGTAAAGTGTCCGGACAGTAATATTTCGCTGAGTATTAGCCTTCGCTTCGCTCAGACAATTCAATGCCAATAATGGTTGATCGTAAATATCAAATTCACTTGAATTTAAACAAACTACACGTGTTTACGTCATCAAGTGATTTTAATTTCGACGTTTTATTTGTATTTTTATTAATGTTATACTAATTTATTTGTTATTTCGTTATTTAAAATAAAGATTATGTCAATTTATATAATTTGGCGAATGGTTTGGCGATTTATATAATTTGGCGAAATTGGTCGACGGGATAACAAGTAGTACCAATGAAAATATTTAAGTATGAAAGCAATGTTTGTAACGATTTAAAAATTATTTTCATATATATAAACTCGGTTTATGGCGTCAGATGCCGTCATCCGAAGAATCTACAAGAGTCTTTTTCCATTTTTGCCGGTCATAGTTTCCTCAATGAAAGAAATTGGAATTGGAATAATATTGTGCGATTTATAAATTGCTTCTCGATAAGAAGAAAGAATGGGTACATTTATAACAACCGTGCGCACATCTCGCTGATAGCATTTTTAAAATTCCCAGTAGCAGTAGTTACATTTTGTAAATTAAAAATATTTTACATAATGTACATGTTACATAATGTAAATTAAAAATATTTTTTTGCTTTTAATTATGGCATTATTTCCTGTTATTGTTTATCTTTTCAGTTTTTTAAATGAAATTAGTATAAGGCATGCATTTTAAATTAAATGAGTGAAAGGCTTGTGTTTTAAATGAAAATAATAAAATAAGAATATGCTATGAAAACAATCTTTATTGATTTATTACCTGCGCCCGGCTGACATAAAAGTATCACAAAAGCAACATATTCACTTTTCTTTGAGTAGTTGCTCATGAGAATTCAAGTTAACCTTCCGTAATCGGATACTTCACATATTGGTGTATTAGCTTTAATGTTGAAAGCATCGTTTTTGTTTGAAGCGAAAACTTTACTATGAATTCTATTACACAAAATCGCATCATCATCATCTACTATATATTTACAACGGAAATTTGTATTTCATTCCGATTGTTTATAATACTTTCGTAGGATATACCACAATTAGTTAGGTAATAATTTTGGAAAGGTTTTAGTGTATACATATTGTTCAAGGGTACTTAGTTATAGAGCAACAGTAAAAGTTCAAAAATTAAGTGAACCTGATTCTGAAAGTTTAGCCTTTTTAAAAAAATCTACAGAACATATTTTGTTACAAGTGGCCCTGTTGCATGACTTTTAGGAATGGTGTTAGTATATACCATTTCATTATATGTTGATTAGTTACAGAGGTATTAATTCCTGTTGTCATAACGGTCTCATTACCCGACCATAAGTGCGCTGTTTATAATCAACTAAAACAATTACTTCTTAATTGCTAAATTTTGTCCAACGCTTAAGATAACATTATATCGCAATGGCGTTCGCATCGTTTTCAGTAATGTGCAAGGTCAAGCTGAAGATCCATATTGTTTAAAATACAAGTTCAAATTCACCATTTAGTTTAATCCAAGGTTCATTTGGAAATATTGACCAGCGCAGCGGGCATAGACTGCTAGTAATATATAAAATTATTTTATTAGCAGTTACAAAGGAAAAACAAATATGGCAATTTCGAAATGATTAGCAAAAAATAAGTAATAAATGAAATTTATACTAAAAAATGTATCATTAATATAGAAATTAATTATGTAAATTATTCAAATAAATATTAATTCATTCAAGAGTTTAAAAAAAGTTCAAATAAAAATATACAAATATATAAGATATATTATATAATTTATATTAAAATCGTAAAAAAAACTATTTAATTAATTTTAATAATTTAATTACGTATATTAAACACTAAATTCAATGTTTTAATTAAAATGGTATTTATTACATTCTAATAACAAAACATTAATTCAAAACATAGCCACATATTTAAAAATAATTAAAAGTTACACTGTAAAAAATTTGCACTAAGTAACAGGTCTATCGACCGTTTTTATAGTAAACTAGGGGATCGTACCCGGGCTTCCCGGGTTACAAAATATAGGTGAAAACCAATTTTTTTTTTGAAAAGTAACATTTATTTTTACATGCAATATATTTTTTAGGTTGTCTACTAAAAATAAAAAAGCATTTTTCATGTGAAAAATATGAATTATACAATCAAATAAACTTTTGAAATTTATCAAAAGTGATCTTTTTTCGTATTAGCCGCATGCTAAGAGTTATTAGCTCAAGGCTTTTCTGCTCACGGCATCCTTTTATTTTCTGATAAGTTAAGAGCTTTAAGCGCGTAATTCAATTACACGTCTGTTAAATTTGTGTTTTATTTATTTAATCACAGAGGTAGTTTTATTTTTTTATGGAATATTAGTCGTAAGAAAATGATTAACTCTTTATGTTGTTTTAAGGGCAAACGGATTAATCTTCCTTAATCGAGTTCCACGCGATAAAGATAAATTTAAAAATTAACCTGTCATACCCGCAATCACTCTTCTAAAAAATTGGTATTTTAATTTGATCATTTAAAAATTATTTTAACTCAAAACGTGAAGTCACGATTGACAGTAAATTCTTTACATGTGAACAGTCGCACTCTTAACTCGAGATTCTAATCTCAGTACCGGAGAGTAAAAATTGACTTAATTTATGTTTTTTTTTTTTACGCATTTGTGTTAAAAAAGTTTAGTTTCATCTAAGAAAATCATCGTTTTTTTTAAATATGACGTCATTTTCACTTACTTAAGCATTTCACCTATATTGTCTGAAACTTAGTACACATACAGAAGGAAAATACATATGGAAACTTTATGAGGAAAATGCGTGTTTTCAAAAGCAGTACGTAATTTTCAGTTCAAAATATTATGTCGCTAATGGGATTTTGCGCCATTAAACCCTATACATCAATTTTAATCAACAATTTTGAATTTTCATCAGCATAAGGATAAATAAACCTCATTATTTCTTTCTTCTCCGCAATAATGAAAGCCTTCTTATTACCATCATTTGCAGAAGTTTCATAGAATACTTTTCAAATTAAAATATAATAATGGTATAATAAAAAATACAGCTAGTTCAGGCACATATACAAATGAACAGCTTTCAGAATTAGTGAATTTGGTTCAGCAGAAAGCTCAGGGCAGATGACTGAAAAGCATTCTTGTTTTTTAAATATATAGATTATATAGAATTATGAAAAATTAAATTAAGCAAATTATGTTATTTTGATAAAATTAAAGTAACATGTCTTAAAGAATAACAATGAAATTTTATTAGTCGAGAGAATTTTGGACAAAAACTTGGAGATCCTTTTATTATTTTAAAACTCTAATTATTGCCAAGATCTTCTGTGATTGCTTGTCTAACTCGGCGAAGCGAATTCATCAAAGAGAGAGTCATCAAGTTCTCTAATATCAATCGCATTTTTCGGATAAAGAGCATGCTCGCTGCATGTCACTGCTCTTCCATAAAGGCACTCTAAACGTTTGTAAAACATTGCGTTCTATCGGTGTGTGATTTCGATTAAGTTATTTTTAAAAATAAACCATTTTCACATGCGAAGAATTTCAAAGCAGCTGGGGTGAAAATGACGCACTTCTACAAAACATATTTCAGTTTTAAGAATTAAAATACGCGCTTTTTTAAAAAATAAAATGACGTCAACTGCATCCTGCTAAAGCATCACACTTTTACGAACCCGTCTCAAACAACATCTGTAGAACGGTATGCAAATGACATCATTATCGCGGAATAATACACAAACCCAGCAGAAAACAATGGCGTCATTTAGGAAGCTAGGCAAAACAATCTCGGGTATCTAATGATTTATATATGACATCATTTTTTTGTTTATAATAGCTCCATGTTTTATCAGATGTCATTCATTTATATTTTTTCAAAATTCGGGAAATGTAATTACACACGGATTGATAAAGTTGCAATCTTTCAGATTTTTTATACGAATTAAATAAATGCGAAGAAAATAAGTCACAGAAATATTCTTTAAAATACATTTTTGTAAAGAGAAAGTGTTGTATCGTTTGAAAAGTTAAATTGAAATAAGCTAAAAATCATTTAATCTAACATATAAAAATGAAAAATTGTCTGTCTGTCTGTAATGCTATACAAATCCTCTGTTTAGAAGCCAGGATTGTGAAATGTTATGTACATGTGTGTTAAAACACGGCCGAGGCAACTAAAGCAATCCGGAATCGATATAATTTATAGTTAACTTTCAATGAATAAAAAACCACCAATTTTTCAGAAATTACCTATAAAATTTAAACATTTTTCGCTATAGCATTTGGAAACAATTAAAAATTCACAATAAAATTCTTACCATAACACTTACCTTTCTATTGCAAGACGCATTGTATATTACGTACGCCACGCTGAAAAAAAGCTACTAAAAAGCTGTAGCGGGTATTACGATAATTCTTTTACCTCACATGCATATAATTAGAGATATACATATTACGTACGCCACGCGGATTAAATTTCATTTAAAAAGGGCACAGCAATGGAAAACTATTTTACTAAATCGATTAGTTATTTTTAATTTTGGTTTTAGAATTAAATTCATGAACTCCCGTACATAGAACGGGTTAAACAGCTAGTTGATAAATAAAAAAGAAATAAAGCCAACACTTATCGGGTATTATAACAAACGCTATTCTTAACATAGCACGTATTTAATTTCAATTTTTTTTTCAGTTTTTATGAGAAAAAAGCAACAAAAAGATACAGCAATCAACTATTTTCCTTTTTACTTTCTTCTATCTTTACAAGAAGAAAGTATTGGATTCGTGAAAATTTTCGACTTCCGGTTTTCGACGGATTTATACGTTTTAGAATGTCCAGAACACGATTTGATGGTTTTTAGAAAATGTCTGTCTGTGAGTCTGTCTGTCACTCTGAAACTCTGTCTGTGAGTCTGTATGTGACACAAATTTTGTGGGCGCTCTATCTAAAGAACTAATGCACGGAAGTTCACAAAACTTCATATTTAGTTAGACCTTGATATAAACTGGACCTGATTAGTTTTTGGTGAAAATCGCCCAACAGGTGGCGCTGCTATGCGGCATTTTTCACGATTTCTGCAATAGCTATATCTCAAGAGCTACTGCACGGATTTTCATAAAACTTCAGATTCTGTTAGTCCAAGATATAGGACTAACTATTTGGTGCTGATTACTTTTTTGTGAAAATCGCCCAACAGGTGGCGCTGATATGCTGAATTGTTCATGATTACGCAATAACTCTAACTCAAGAAAAAATGCACGAATTTCCATCAAACTTCAGATTCAGTTAGTCCCTGATATAAATTAGTGATGTTTAAATTTTGGTGTAAATCGCCCAACAGGTGGCGCAGCTGTGCTGCATTTTTCACGATTTCTACAAGAACTGTATCTCAAGAACTATTGCACGGATTTTCATCAAACTTCAGATTTACTTAGTCCTTGACATGAATTGACGTATAAATTAGTGCTGTTTGATTTTTGGTGTAAATCGCTCAACAGGTGGCGCTGCTATGCTGTATTTTTGCGATTTCCGCAATAGCTTTATCCCAAGAAATAATGCTTGGATTTTCAACAAACTTCAGACTCAGGTATACCTTTATATCGTTTAGTGCTGTTTACTTTTGGTGTAAATCGCTCAACAGGTGGCGCTGGTATGCTACATTTTTTCAGAATTTCCGCTATAGCTCTATCTCAACAACTAATGCACGAATTTTCATCCAACTTCAAATTCAGATATACTTTGATATGAATTGGTGCTAAATCTTTGTTATTTCTTGTACTATTTAAATCATTTAATTGACGTGATTTATATAGAAGAAAGTTTTGTGATGGCCACAACATACTAGTTTTTCATTTTGCTTTAAACAGAAATGGAGTATTTCAGTTGCCACAATTACGGAAAAAGTAATAAAAACTACAAAAAAAATTAATAACTTAAAATTAAATTAAGATACAGCTTTCAAACAAATTGCATTTAAAGGAGCATTTTCTTCCTAATACGACAGTGTAAAAATTTAAAATGTGCGATGTTTAGAAGTTTAAAAATTTGCATTAGAGAAAATTGCAAAACCAAAATTTCATTTCAAATTTCAAAGTGTTGCCATTCGGAAAATGCCGTATGCGTTACGCACAGATATGTTTGTCCTTTATAATATAGATAGTTATATAACCGTAATTTAACTGTATTCTGACGATATTATTGTCTATAGTATGGTCGTAATACAGTTAATTTATTGTTATGTACCAGTTTTCTATAAAAATGATCGATAACCCTGTTACTTTGCTGCAAATTTTTTACAGTGTACAACAATAACTAAAAGGTAAACAATCATTAAAGTCTAAGCAATAATCTGACACGCATTGAAAATAAAAATATATAGAATAAAAATATATAGAATAAATAATAATATAAATTTAATTAATTAAAAATTACAAACAATCAAATCAAATTAACCTTTTAAAAATATAGAAACTTACTTTTAAAAAGATTAAAATCACCCATGACTCCAGCACCGAAATATTTAGATACTTCTTCAGGAATATTATTTCAATTTTCCCAACTGTATCAAATTCTTTCATCCTTCTTATTGTTACCTACTTTCATGTGTGCTTTTGAAAGGATTACCTTTTTTTCCGCCCATCCACGGTCGATACTGCGCCTATCAAGATAACAGATTGCACTGTCTTTTCAAACTCCACGAAAAATGGACTATCATCGTTTTTTCCTTAAATCCTAATTGATATTTTAATTTTAAATCATCGTTTCATTAAGCGCAAAAAAATTTTACTGTGTATTTAAAAATATCACATAGTAGGATATTATAGTTTGCAAAACAATTGTATTAACATAATCTAGGTTCAAAACTACTGGTTCTAAACTGAAATGCTTCAGTTTTACTTGAAATTCATGAGCTAAATCTATCTTATTTATTAGGTTTTTCTAATTAATTTAAATAAAGTTTATCTAAACCACAATTATTTTAAGTTATCTATATGATTTTTCTTATCATTGCTGATGTTCATTTATCTTTATGCATGTCGCACACTGTTGTGACAAGTTATTTCATTATGCATTGATATTGTCATTCTGAATACTGATTCTAATTTAGACTCGATTATTTATTCATCAGATATGTGTCCTGTATATATTAATTACTTGCAACACCTTGTAATATAAATGATAATTAATGGTTTAATCCAATAGATGTGCTAGCAATCCTCTTATGGTGCCTTACAAATTCGCATTAATTTAAATTTCATATTCAGCGTAATTACATTAACGCACAAGGTAATTATGATTAACGATAAGATTGCAATTTTCCTGAGAACTTAATTTACTGAGAGAGGAAAGTTTTGTGAAAGTTATTTATGGGGTGATATTGTATTTAAAAATATAATTTAATCAATAGTTTTATTTTATTTTATTTAATTAACCAAATTATTCAGGAAGGCAATGCACCTTAAATATTTAAATAAATCAAGTTTTCAAATGTAACTTAAAAATAACAAAGAAAAGTGCCCATTTAAACTTATGGCTTTGAGATCATAGGCTAATTGTGTATTATACTCTTATTTCAAAGAATTATACACCTCGAAAAATAAATTAAGGGGGATTACCCCCTCCTCTTTCCCCTTTTATACTAAACCAATGAGCCTCCAAATGTCATCAGGGAAGCGCCTTATCAGAATAAACCTGTTTACCAAATCTGCAGCAATTCGGATATAAAAACCTGTTTATTAAAATTAAGGACAATTAGTCCACCGTTTCCCCCTTTAGACTTAAGCAATGAACTTTCGAATCTAATCAGGGAAGCGCCTTATAAGAATTAACCGGTATACCAAATAAAAGAAAATCTGATAATTCCGCATGAAAAATCCATTTATCTAAATTAAGGAGATTACCCCCTCCCCTTTCCATACTTTATTCTTAACCATTGAACCCCGAAACTAATCAGGATAGCGCCTTATCAGAATGAACTTAGAAAAAAAAATTAAGCAAATCTGATATTTCTATCACGAGTTATCACGTTACATAAATACGTACATACGTACGTACAGACATACCGACAAATCCTGTGATCGCATTAGCTCTCAGGCTTTGAAAGCCTGTGAGCCATTTTGACAAGAACTTTATCTTGTATGCTTTATGTTGAACTTTATGTTGTATGTAAAATTTCTGGTCGATAAGTCGCAATTCACTATTTGAAATTTGAGAAAGGGTACGAGAAAGCAGCGTACATGAGTAAGTCATTGCTTTCAATCAACGGCTGAGCTTTTACTTATTATTGCCTAAACATTTGATGAATCGTCACTCCCCACATATCCCTTTTCCTCTCTCGGAAAGAGCTTTACTCTTCTCCAAAACATCTAATTGATGACTTAAACTAGGACTTCCCTCAGAGGGATTAGTCTGAGCGATATTACTGAGAACATAGATTTAATAATAACATGTGGAAGCAAAGAAAATGAGATGTTATCTTTAATTGTCCATATACTGCAAAAAATTGAAATGATGAAAATAAACGAATTGTATAATTACAAAATCGTATATATAAATTCGTATACACTGTTTAAAAAAATGGGAAATCAAACCATTCAAGACAGCCATGCATGGATATAAAATTGAAAGTACGCAAGATATTAAAAGTAAAATAGAAAATGAAACACTAATTTACTTATATCGGAATTTTAACTGCATAAAATGATGTCAAGAGCATAATCAGACGCTCCGCACCAATTTGAGTAACTTTAAATGACAAATATATGATGTTTAAAAAGAATGGACTGTACTTTATATGGTGTGTGCTCCCCCGGATTAGTTAATATTGTACAATATCTGTTTTCCACGAATGCAATGAGGTTGTCGGTAACATTTAAGGAATTCTCTTCTCAAAATCTAATACAGTATCAAAGTACCGAATACATCAAAAGTGGCATGCAATGCTTCGTTAGAGTGTGTTTTAGATATGCTCGATCGGATTTAAATCATGAGTGTATGCTGGCCACTCCATACGCTGTATTGTTTTGTTTTCAAACATATTCTGCACAAGTTGAGCTGTATTTAGCATGTATTAAATAAAAGAAATCGGCAATGATTACAACATAAAGTATGACACAAGATCTGAATATATCGTCTGCATAACTTTTGAGCTGTCAAAGTGTCATTTAAAGTAATTTACAAATCCATACATATTTATTCAGCAAATCATGCAAGCTAACATACGCCAATATGAACCCGATTACAAAATTTCACCAGAATAAGTTAATATATAAAAAATCTACTAATGATAATTGAGAATATGACCTTATGATAAAATGTTTAGAAAAATGAATCGGATAAAAAATTCATATCACATTTAAAACGGCACTTCCCTCTGTTAGTGGCCTTGGCGAGAGAGAGAAAAGCCTAGAGAAGGAGCACTTTAACAAGTACTTTCGGGCAACCTACTCACTCTTTCATAAAAGTCTTTATTTAATATTTACACAATTTATTTAATGCTAGGTGGGTATCTATCAGTTTTGTTGCATTTAAATCGAATGTTTTGCGGAGGAAATGCAGCATTATGAAATATTTAAAGTTGCTGTACCTAATAATTCCAAATTAACGGTAATTGAGATCGCTTTCCGTTAATTTCATCTTTTTAAATTTTAAATTTTTTAGAAACCATTCATAGAGACAATTGTATAGTTTAAAACTAACCCGAAGCAAAATTTCAAGATTTTGGGCTCAGCAGTAACAGAGAAATAGAAAAATTTTGAAAGTTTTTTGTTTCTGCACTGTTTTTTATAGCGACATTTTTAGAAATTGTTCTATTGCGAGAATTTACGTCATGATAAATACAGCCATGTCAATTTTCATGTTTATATTCCTAACAGTTCCATGTTCTTCGTTACTTAGATCATCTTTAGATCTTTTTCCGCTTTGTTTAGTCTTTCTATTTTTTGGAATTCGTTCTACAACGAGCATTTACATCTCATTAATTACTACCATGCCAAAGTTCTAGTTTCTAACCCCAACAGTATCCCAAAAATTTCAGTATTCCAAATAAATCATAGTCTTTTTTTCGGAGCAGAGATGGCCACCAACATTTTTTTAAGTTGGCTATGTAGTTTCAGAGATAACACCTCACAAACGTACAAGCATTTATAATATTATATACTTTATAATATTATAACTCTTTATAATATTAGCATTATATGTACAGATACAAAAGCCATTTATCTGTTACAAGCTAAAGTGCCGGCGTTGCCCAGAATTTGAAGGATGTTTGTTCGGAAAAATCAATTTCAAAATTTAACATACAACACAAAACAAACATTAAAAAAATAAGTCGAAATGTTGTTGAATGAATCATATGAAAACGCTGTATAAAAATGTATAAATGTATATAACAGACGCAAAAGAATACAGCTATAAATGAACTTATTTCAATTTATAATTGGAGCAAGAATATTAAAATACGCCAATATTTCCCTAATCGGGTTTTTATTATGCTTCAATACATTTTTCACACTCATATGACGTTATACTATATCCACCATGCCCTTTATATTTCCAGTATGACGTAATATTTTCTTCTTTCACGTGGAAACCTTGAAATAGAAAAGTTATGAAGTTATATTCACTTTCATTTAAATTCGTCAAACCATTTATTTCATTGAATATTAATGATGTGAATTATTCATTTTCATATTTCACGTGAATATCTTGCAATAGAAAAGTTATGACGTAATATTCACCTTTTTTATTTTAAATTCGGCAAACTATTTGTTTCATTTTCATTTTTCACGTGGAAATCTTGCAGTAGAAAATTAATTGTTGTAGTAATAATTTTATTGTGTTTTTTAATTGTTGGCAACTGCTATAACGAAAAATGTTTAAATTTGATAAGAAATTGCTGTTAAATTGGTGGTTTTTTATTAATTAAAAATTAACTATAAGTTATTTCGATTCCGGATTACTTTAGTTGTCTCGGCCATGTTTTAATACACATGTACGTATCTCTTCACAATTTTGGCTTCCAAATTGTGGATTTTTTATAGAATTACAAACGGACAGATAGACAAGTTTTCATTTTTATATATCTCTCTATTCTATGAAAAGTAACTAACGCTGTCACCGCCGCCCTAGCCGGTTTTGAATTTTTTGTGACCGGAGGTCTTTCTTCGTTAATATTAAGAAAACTATTGCATACAAATGTATGAAAATCGGTGGTATTATAGCGAAATGTTTGATCAACACACTAATGTATGCAGTTTTCAAATCGAAGAATTATTTTAAGAGATATTTAATGCTAAAGTTGGACAAAATCGTTCCATTAAAAAAAAATTATAAGAGCAACAGCTATACATGGGAATTTAATAATTTTTAGATCATTTTATTCAATAGAAGATCCTGGTCTGCAGATTTCATTATTTTTTTTTTAATTTGACTCATTTTTTGAGATTTTATTTCTATTTTAAATTCAAATATTCAGCATTTTGACAGATATTTTTTACATATTTTAGAAAATGGTATTAATTTAAACTGTTGCCAACTGTATAAACAGCGCAAACAATAATGTTTGCTTCAAATAAAAAAAATATTTACACGTTACTATTATAAACAGAAAAAAACCTTCAAATTACAATTAAAAAATTAGGTATAAAAAGCAGGCACTTATTGGAAATTACGACATAAAAACTATATTTACATGTGAATTTTAAAAGAGAAAGAATATTGTAAAATAAATTCATTAACCTGCGCTAGAAATCTGAAATAGAACAAATTACGTCACATTACACTTATTATGCAAAATGAACAAAAAATAGAATTGCAAAACAGTTTAAATTTAAAAATTGCGCGAGACAAAATATTAGAGGTTAAATATTAGATTTTTTTCAAAATTTTATTATTTGTCGTTTGATGTGAGGTGTTCACCTATAAGTATGCAAATTTTTATGTTTGAACATAATTAGGGGCTGAGTTAGAAAAATTGCTTAAAATACACAAGTTAGAGCCCAGAGGGTTAACTAATAGACTTTTTCAAAATTTTATTATTTGTCGTTTGATGTGAGGTGTTCCGCTATAAGTATGCAAAGTGTCATGTCTCCAAATTAATTAGGGGCTGAGTTAGAAAAATTGCTTAAAATACACAAGTTAGAGCCCAGAGAATTAAGTAATAGACTTTTTCAAAATTTTATTATTTGTCGTTAGATGTGAGGTGTTCAGCTATAAGCATGCAAAATGTCATGTCTCCAACTTAATTAGGGGCTAAGTTAGAAAAATTGCTTAAAATACAGAAGTTAGAGACCGGAGGGTTAAATATGACTTTTTCAAAATTTTATGATTTATCGTGTTATCGCAAGTGTTCAGCTATAAGTATGCAAACTTTCATGTCTCCAACTTAATTAGGGGCTGAGTTAGAAAAATTGCTTAAAATACACAAGTTAGAGCCTTGAGGGTTAAATATTAGACCTTGTTCAAAATTTTATTATTTGTCGTTTGATGTGAGGTGTTCAGCTATAAGTATACAAAATTTCATGTCTCGAACTTAATTAGGGGCTGAGTTAGAAAAATTGCTTAAAATACAGAAGTTAGAGACTGGAGGGTTAAATATGACTTTTTCAAAATTTTATGATTTATCGTGTTATCGCAAGTTTTCAGCTATAAGTATGCAAACTTTCAATTCTCCAACTTAGTTAGGGGATGAGTTAGAAAAATTGTTTAAAATACATAAGTTAGAGCCCAGAGGGTTAAATATCAGACATTTTTCAAAATTTTATTATTTGTCGTTTGATGTGAGGATTTCAGCTATAAGTATGCGAAATTTCATGTCTCCAACTTAATTAGGGGCTGAGTTAGAAAAATTGCTTAAAATACAGAAGTTAGAGACCGGAGAGTTAAATATGTCTTTTTCAAAATTTTATGATTTATCGTGTTATCGCAAGTGTTCAGCTATAAGTATGGAAACTTTCATGTCTCCAACTTAATTAGGGGCTGAGTTAGAAAAATTGCTTTAAATACACAAGTTAGAGCCCAAAGGGTTAAATATTAAGCCTTTTTCAAAATTTTATTATTTGTCGTTTGATGTGAGATGTTCAGCTATAAGTATGCAAAATTTCATGTCTCCAACTTAATTAAATTAGAGGCTGAGTTAGAAAAATTGGTTAAAATACACAAGTTAGAGCACAGAGGGTTAAATATTAGACTTTTTCAAAATTTTATTATTTGCCGTTTGATGTATGGTGATCAGCTATAAGTATGCAAATTTTCAAGTCTCTGACATATATAGTTTCTCAGAACGGGCTCTGTGACAGACGGACAAACAGACAGACAAAGGAGTGAGACAGGTAGCGTTTCGTTAGATGGACGAAACTCTAAAAACATGCTGCGGATGACTGTAACAACATCCTAAAATTACATTACCATCAGCGATCTACCAATCCCGAATTTAGTTTATATTCGTTTCATATATTCTTATTCTTTTGTGCGGCCCTGTAAAATAATTATTAATATTATATACAGTAAAACCTCTGAATAGCGGACGCCCCGAGAATGCAGAATTTGTCCTCTATTTAGAGGTGACCGCTACTGAGAGTAAAACATGTACAGTTATTTAAGTTTTGATAATCGAAAAAATGCCCGCTAAATAGAGGTGTCCACTAATCGGGTGTGTCCGTTATGGAGGTTTTACTGCATAATAATATCATCCTTTACAAGAAAATTGCATGCTGTATGATAGACAGACATCCAGAGAAAGATAACTTCCGGATCAATAAACACTCATGTCTTTTGTTTTAATCATCCACAATTGTATATCATACAACATGCCAGATTTTATACAACAGGCTAAAAACGGTCACCGTGGTACGGAATACTGTATTATTATTTGTTTGCTCACCAAAACTGGTTGCCACGGGTTGTTGCAAGGTTTGTGTTCACGTGGTTGAAACTGATCTATTCAATATTACTGCGTGCGTATTTTTTTTTTTATTTGCTCCATGTGTTCAAACCAGTTGTCTACGAAAACATCAACCTGTGAAAGTGACGCACACCAAATTTCTGTGACGTATGCAGATAAATTGTGCTTTTTTAAGAGTTTTTTCTATATAATTTTTAAACGGTTTGGAACTTATTTTTCATAGTAGGTGCATTCAGTAGGCGACCCTCATAGGTACCTTCTGGTGCAATCAGAAACGAAATCCGACAAATATTTTTTGAGTTATGCTTGACGAAAGGTTTTTATTAGGCTTTTTTTTTAGTAGGACATGGCGTTAATATCCATCGTAGTAGTAAAGTGTCTGGACAGTAATATTTTGCTGAGTATTAGCCTTCGCTTCGCTCAGACAATTATGCTGTGATTAACTAAATTGATTATTTATGAATGTAGTGGCGAAACAATAGCCCAGACCAGATGTTGGGAGAAGTCAAAGTCCATTTCTCACGAAAAGCTTATGAGCTAGCGAAAATGGAAAGCCGAGCGCTGGATTTTGGGGAGATGGTTTTCAGCTTTGGAGGAGAGCGGTGCTCTCTCCTGGCTGATTTTGAATTGGGCGTTGCCCGCTTTTACTTTATTAGACGGAATCGCTGCAGACCCGTGCTAGCAATATCATTGAATTACACCTTAAATGTCGTGCTGTTTTGTGTATGTCTTATAATCCAAATGAATGTTAGTAGTTTAGTATAATGTAATCTAGAAGTTTAAATTAAACATTTTTAACGAGTGAAACAGCATTAGTTCCTGTTGCAATTTCTGTCTGATTTTCCTCCCACAATTTTTGTGGGCACTGCGGGATATGAACTGAACTACCGGACTCAATAATATTTCCCCAGGACATACGGACGATTTTTTCTTGAGCGGCAAAAGAACGGAATGTGAATGTACAACTTGGCCATCCGAAGGATTTTTTTAAGCTGCTGAGTTGCTTCGAAAGAATCAGCAAAAGAACTTCGTTTTTTTCGGAAAAGGAAGGAAAAAAGGTTCGTCGCTTTAAAAACCCTGTGTGCAACGAATGCCCGTAGTGTTTTTTTAATTTCACGGGCCGAAGGATCCCCGGGTGTGAACGACTCACAGTGTTTTTTTTTGTGTGAGTCTGTTTTTTTTTCGAGAATGATGTGATAGTTACTGGCAACCGGTGTGTTTTTTTAATGAGCTTTTGTGTGACCAAATCATTTTATGCAGCCTAGTGATTTATTTTTTGTGGCCTGTTGTTTTTTTTTGTGTTTTTAGTGCGATCGAATCATGTTCTCAGCCTAATGATTTATTTTTTGTGGGCTTTTTTGCTAATTTCTGGCTCACTGTGCTTTTTTTGTCGTGAGCTTTGATTCGTTTTTTTTCCTTACGCGTGTGAAAAAATATATTCATTTTACACACAGCGAATGTACCGGTGGTGGTACAAGTTCGCACAAACCATTTTTTTTTAATTTTATTATTGTGTTTTATATTTTCAAGAAAGAATTTTCCCTTTAAAAGTAAGTGAGTTCCTTTTTATATGTTTGTGTTGCTATAAATAATTGATATTAAACTGGAAATAAAAATAATGGCACATTTAGTACGTGCCAAGAAGGTAGACCTTTTAGGGGTAGTGCGGGAATTGGGACTAGAAGCTCCAGAATGCTCTACTAAGACCCAACTCTCGGACATGATCATTAAATAGAGCGATTATAATGAAGATGTTGTAAAAAATCTTCTAGCCGGAATTGTTGCTGAAAGGGAAGAGCCCGACAAAAAATACTATTAGAAGAAGAGAGCAAACGCGAATTCGAACTCAAAAAACTTGAACTAGAAATAGCTGCGAAAAACAAAACAGAAATACCGACACTAAGTAGCGGGATTAAAAGCCCCGATGTTTTGAAATTAATTACAAAGTATAATCATCAAGAAGAAATTAGTATTTACCTTACTTTGTTTGAACGCCAAATCAAGCGTTTGTGTGTAGAAAAGGAAAATTGGGTAACTTATTTGTTAGGTCTGTTACCGTTGGAAATTGTCAATATAATAGGTCGCGAAAAGGAGGAACTCTCCAATGATTACGATTACGTGAAACAGTTATTACTGAAGAGATTCAAACTGAGTGCAGAACAATTTCGACAGAAATTCTTTTCCCATAGAAAGGAAAATTTGGCCTCGTGGCGAGATTTTTCATCTGAAATTACTAATTTTTTGGAACAATGGCTGGCAGGTCTTAACATTTCGTCTTTTGATGATTTAAAAAACATTTTGGTCATTGACCAAATAAGGAAGAGTTTACCGTTTGAGATAAGGGAGCATTTTATTGATGACTTGCCTAAGTTTACGAAGGTCTCAGATTTTATAAGTAAGCTTGATGATTATGAGGCGGCTCGCAATATTATCAGGAAAAACTCTGAATCGAGAAGTCCGAATAACGATGTTAAAAAACGTTTTACTCAAAATGTTGAAAACAAAAGTTTTAACAGAAATAACATTCCGCAGAGTAGCAAGTATGAAAAAAATATCTTAACACGAGGAATAACGCTAACCCTTTCAAAATTAGATGCTTTTATTGTAATGAATACGCCTCCCATAAATGAAATCAATGTCCCATAGGAAAAGAAGGGCCAACTTATTTTAGAGGCAAAGAAACCGGGCACAGGGCTGAGCAAAGTAACTTCAAATATAATAAATCAGTGAACACTACGAATAACAATTCCTGCCCATCGGATAAAATCCTCAAAATTATTGAAATTATGGGGAAAAAGGTCAGCTGTGTGGTAGATTGTTGATCTGACGTAACAATGGTTAATGATAACATCTATAAGAGTTTAGGATGCCCTAAATTAAATGAAAATGATGTAAAACTGACAGGAATTAGTGGAAAAGGAGTGAGTCCAAAGGGTTTTTTCAATACCGACATTTCAATTGATAATGTTAGTATGAATTGTGATATTTACGTTTCAAATGATTTACAATACAACGTGATCCTCGGAAATAATTGTTTAAGTAAATTAAATTTTGAAATATCGGGTAATGTTCTTAAAGTTATGAGTAAGCGGAATAAGGAGAAAAGTTATACTGTTAATATGATAACTGCGGTTTCCCTAAAATTTCCGAAGTTAGACACTCCTTCAGATGTCGTAAACATTCCCATGGTCAAATCAGTCTTGCAGTCGGATGTTGTAAACATTCCCATGACAATCCCAGGCTTGCGGTCAAATTCCATAGACACTCCCATGATTGAAGAATGCTTAACTGACATTCCTAAGTATGAATCTGTTTACTTAGCAGAAATGGTAAATTCGGTTAATATAAACGAAATTGATCTTACTCACATAACTGACTGCGGTTTAAAAAAAGGATTAATTAACTTAGTTGAGAATTACAAGCCTGAGAAAATAAAAAGTGCTAACTTGAACGTTAAAATAATATTGAGCGATGAAATACCGATTACGCACCGACCCAGGAGATTAGCATTTGCAGAACAAGCGTTTGTTGATAAACTAATTCAGGAATGGCTAGATAAAGGAATCATACGATAAAGTTGTTCGAGTTACGGCGCGCCTATTGTTTTGGCCAAAAAGAAAAACGGCAATTATAGATTATGCACAGATTACAGAAGGCTTAACCGAAAGATAGTTAGGGATAATTACCCCCTTCCGGTAATAGATGATATTTTAGACAATATCGGGCAAAATCAAGTTTTTAGCACATTGGACTTAAAGAACGGGTTTTTCCACGTAGAAGTCGATGACGACAGTAAACAATTTACTTTATTTGTTACAAATAATTCTCATTTCGAGTATAATGTAATGCCTTTTGGCTTAAGCTCCGCCCCCAGACTTTCCAACGTTACATATATGCATGCCTCAGAGAGTTAATAAGAGATAAAACGATTGCCGTGTACTTAAACGATATAATCGTCCCTGCACAGACTGAAGAAGAGGCGCTTTCTAAACTGAAACGTGTGTTTCAGGTAGCATCAGAGTATGGTCTCGAATTCAATTTTTCTAAATGCCTGTTTTTGAAAAGGAGGATCGAATTTTTAGGATATGTAGTGAAAAACGGAAGAATTCGCCCTTCAGAAACACAAACATTAGCCGTTGAGACATTCCCTGAGCCACAAAATAAACAACTCCAGAGTTTCCTAGGGTTAACTGGATATTTTAGAAAATATATAGCGAATTATGCTAGAATCACTAAACCCTTAAGTGATCTCCTGAAAATAGAGAACGAATTTAATTTTGGAGCGAGTCAAAAGGAAGCTTTCCAAACATTGAAAAATAAATTATCTGATAAACCGGTGTTGCACATATTTAGACAAGGGGCAGAGACAGAGTTACACACGGATGCTAGCAGCTTAGGTTTTGGAGCAGTCTTGTTACAAAAAGACGACTATGGAAACTTACACCCCGTTCATTTCATGAGTAAGAAAACAACACCCGCCCAAGCCAAATATAGTAGTTACGAGCTTGAAGCGCTTGCTGTGATTGGAGAATTAAAGAAATTCCGGACATATCTGTTAGGGAATAAAATTAAAATAGTAACTGACTGTTCTGCCTTTCAAAAAACATTACAGAAGAAAGATCTTACGCCAAAAGTAGCAAGGTGGGCATTATTCCTACAAGAATTCGATTATCAAATTGTCCACAGGCCCGGAAGTCAAATGAAACACGTTGATGCGTTGAGTCGTAACACCGTATTGGTCACAACACGTTCGCATGATGAAATTACAACAAAATTAACCAAAGCACAAAACGAAGACGATTACAAGAAAACTATCAAAACACTAGTTGAGAAAAATGAAAGTAAAGATTATTTTGTTAGGAAAAATATTGTGTACAAATATGAAGATGGTAGAGGATTAATTATGGTACCCGAAATTATGCAGAAAGAAATTATTCGCGAGATTCATAATAAAGGACATTACGCTGTAGCCAAGACCGAAGCGATAATAAAGCAGGATTATTATATCCCTAATCATCGAAAACAAATTGAAAGTGTTATAGGAAATTGTGTAGAATGCATCCTGTACAACCGGAAGCGAGGGAAAGGTGAAGGATTGCTAAATCCCATTCCTAAACATGATTCCAATCTCCAAACTTATCACGTCAACCACTTACGCTCAATGCCCTCGACCAGCAAAAATTGCAATTTCATATTCTCTGTAGTGGACGCTTTTACAAAATTCGTGTGGTTCTATCCAGTCAAGACGACATCTGCAAAGGAGGCAATTTCTAAATAAAAAATTCAACAAGCCACATTCGGGAACCCAGAGCGAATAATCAGCGACCGAGGTGCCGCCTTCACTTCTAGTGAGTTTAAAAAGTATCTCGAAGATGAAAATATTGAGTATGTTCTAATTACAACGGAAATACCCAGAGGAAACGGACAGGTAGAACGACAACAGGAGACTCTCATATCAATCCTTGCGAAATTAAGAATCGAAGATCCGTCGAAGTGGTATAAATATGTACCGACCGTTCAGCGAATAATGAATAGTACGATTTCCCGGAGCACTAAGTACTTTACCCCTTTGAGCTTTTAACTGGAGTAAAAATCAGAAATAAAGAAAACGTAAGAATAAAACAAATTCTTGATGAGGAATATGAAAACGCGTTTGTCGAAGAAAAACAGAATATTAGAAATATCGCGAAACAACATACATTAAAAATTCAGGAGGAAAATCGCAAAACTTTCAACCGTAAACGCAAAAAAGCTAAATGTTATGAAATTGGTGATTTAGTTGCAATCCAACGAACCCAATTTGGGGTCGGTATGAAGCTACGACCGAAATTCCTTGGTCCGTATAAAGTGACCAAATTTAAGAAAAATGATCGATATGACGTCGAAAAAGTGGGCTTTCAAAAGGGTCCAAGAGTGACCTCTACTGCAGCTGATCACATGAAGCCGTGGGCTTCTTCAACCTAAAATATATAGTGCTAATTCAAGTTGATATTTTTATATGTTTTTTTTTTTTTTTTTTGCATCGTCTCATCTTTTTTTTGTGTCTACAAGTGTGACTGTACGTGTACTTTAACATTATTATGACTATTTTATACAAGAAAAAAAAAGAAAACTGTTTAAAAACTGCTCACAGGACTACATCCATGTGATGGACTTACCTGCACATTGTTTTTTTAGACTATATATTTTTGCAAAAGAACTAAAACTGTGTTTTTTTTTTAATTTTTCTTGATGGAAAGGCTGTGTTCGTCTGCATACGTAGTTTAATATTGCATATTTGTCATGTTGTTTGTTTTTGTGTGTGTTTTTTCAGTATTTCTCAGGTTCCATGAATACAATGGAATATACCTTTACACAATGTACAGTATAAATAACTAAATAAATGAGATAAAACACACATTGTTAAATGATGTATTTCGTTAACGAAATACATAATTTAGTAATGTTTGTTTTATCACATTTAATTTAGTTATTTGTGATTTATTCTATTTCTAAATATATATAAGAATAGTCGGTGATATCCGAGTTTTACTCGCACTTAAAAAGTTGCGTACAATAAATTTATTAATTACTAACTGCAATATTACTAATTAATGTGAATTGTAATCGAAAAATTTTATCCTTATAAATTAATTACATATGCAGTTTTAAGCGATTATTGTCTCAAATCTACTGAGATTCCATGTCTTGGAATTATCCTATGAATTATTTTTCTATAATCGCCTTCAATAATTGAATTCAATTGCAATTATTACAATGAAATGAATCTTGACTCATTCATCTCACTGAATGAATCATGAGAAACATTAATTTCTCATCACTGAGAAATCAATGTCTCTCAGTGTTGACATTGAACATCTGAGATGTTCAATGTCATCTGAATGAAGATTCATTCTTGATTCAGATGGCAACGAATCTTCATTCAGATGATTGAATGAAGATTCAATCATTGACATCTGATTTTCAATGATTGACAATGATTGTCAATCATTGACTATCAATGATTGTCATAAAAATCAATCATGACAATGAATTGTCATGTTTCATTGAACATGACAATTCAATGAAAAATTGAATGAAAACATTGAAAATAGTTGGTTTATGGTAAATAATTAAAAACATTGACTATTTATGACTATGATTCCATACACTTAAAGCATAGATCATGTACAAAATTTTTATCTGGCATTATGCCAAATGCAATCCAAAAAGAATTCGCAAAGTTGCCGCAATAGTCCGTAACGTGTATTTTCGGAAAAAGTTTCTTATTAATATCTCGACTAATGACAGGTATTTTTTAGAAAATTCTTTTTAACAACCTTTGGATAATTTCACTTTGATAGGTACTCCGAGCGCCCGAAAAGTAAAGTTTGTACGTACCAGAAAAGTACGATTTTCTCAAAACTTATGTGACCTAGGATGATCTGTATTGTTTTCCTTCGATGGTGAAAAAAACTACTACTACCACTAATTTTTCCATAATTTTAGTTATAGTAGATTCGTAAATATAGGTTGGGGAACCTATTTTACTTTCTTCTACATGCAATAGA
Source organism: Maratus speciosus (assembly GCA_963932465.1). NCBI lineage: Eukaryota > Metazoa > Arthropoda > Arachnida > Araneae > Salticidae > Maratus > Maratus speciosus. Next base: position 501,339,349 of record OZ010786.1, on the reverse strand, counting down.
AGGAAGTATTGTAATGGAAATTTTTTCGACTTACGGTTTTTGACTGATTTATCCATTTTAGGAGTCATAGATCACAAAAAACATGTTGATACAAAAGTCTGCCTGTCCGTGTGTCCGTATGTCTGTGTGTCGCCATTGTACCATCAAAAATTGGATGAAGTTATGCATAGAATTGAACCAAATGTTTTTTTCTTTAATTTTTGGCTATGGCAAGCAGGTCCTCCATTAATTTGGAAAAAAAATCTCCCGGTAAGGAGCACTGTAATAGCGATTTTTGTGCATTTTGAATATTGTACTATCGAAAAGTGTATGAAGTTATGCATAGAATTGAACCAATTTTTTTGTGTATGTTTGTGGCCAAGGCAAGAAAGTTCTCCCAGAATTTGGAAAAATTCCACCAGTAGAGGGCACTATAATAGCGATTTTTGTGTATTTTCAATATTGTACCATAGAAAAGTGCATGAAGTTATGCATAGAATTGAACCAAATATTTTGTGTATGTTTTTGGACATGGTAAGAAGGTCCTCCCTGAATTTTGAAAAAATCCGACGAAAGGGTGCGCTGTAATTGCTATTGCCGGAAGGGAGTGTTGTAATAGCGATTTTTGTGCAGTTTTCAATATTGTACCATCGAAAAGGGCATGAAGTTATGCATAATTCTAATAAAAATACTGATAAAACGGATTAAAATGAAATATTGACATTAAATAGAAGAAAGATTTGGGATTGGCACATCAAACTAGTTTTCAGTACATTTTCAACCATATTTCTGAAATTATAATGCAGTTAAAAGAAATATATTTTTGAGTTCGGTTTTAAAAGATCTTTCAAACGATATCCCACATAGCATACAGAAGAAAAATGTATTACAATTTACTTAATTAACCACCCTGAATGTGTTCATAAAAAATCTGTGATTGGCTAAAAATCTATAAATATGTGGCTCAATAGCTTTTATACCTCTATCAAGCTTGGTCTTTCCACGTTCCATAGTTTTCGAGAAAAACGTTTGTCATAGACAGACATATGTGATCTTGTAATGGTTCCGTTTTTACTTTTTAAGTACGGAACCCTAAAATTATTTCTAACTTTACAAAGAAAAGCTACTTAAATTAAGCGGCTTTAATTTAAGTAGCTACTAAATTAAGCTAATTAAATATAATACATACAATTATACAAATTAAGCTACTTAAATATAATACATACAATTAAAAGAAATATATATTTCAGTTCGGTGTTAAAGATCATTCAAACGATATAAATATAAATAAAATGTTTTTTCAAGTTATTTAATTAAACACCTAATTTTTTTCATGAAAATATCTAGGAATTGCTAATAATCTGTAGAAATGTGGTCAATAGCCTTTAGAACTCTAACAAGTTTGAGGTTTCCACGTTCCATTGATTTCGAGAAAAACGGCTGTGACAGACAGATAGACAGACACAAAAGTGATCTTACAATACTTCTGTTTAACTTTTTAAGTACAGAATCCTAAAAATAATTCTAATATTACTAAGAAAAGCTATTTAAATTCACTGGCTTTCCGTAATAGAGTTAGCTAGCACACGGATCGAGTTGATGCTAAAATGCTTCATTGTGGATTGTTTTCGCATCGAGTTGACACTAAATCACAGGTTCTCTCCCTTTAAATTGGCCAAGCTCCCCTGAAGCATACATAAAATGACGATGCTTCCCTCCCCCTTCTTACATAACGTATAATTCTTAATTTTTAAAAGGGTATAAATTTCAAATGGAGGAACCCTAAAATAAATTTATCAAGTTATTTCGCATTTTTTAGCTCATAAAACAGGTAATTTTTCTGTATGTTATGTACAGGTAATTTTCTGTAATATGTTTCTAACATAATCTATGCCAATATAATAAACAGAGAAAATTTACCTGACTGACTGAGTGGCTCATCAATCAGACCTGAAACACATAAAGTCAGGATCAGGGAATTGGACATTAGAATGCTGTTATGTCCTAGGCAAGCAATAAGAAAGGATTTTTGAAATTTCACACACGAAGGTGGTTAAATAAGGAACCGAAAGTTTTAGATCATTTCGCCGTATCTCAGCAGCAGGTAGGATCATAAGATTTACTATAACAATTTACAAAAAAATATTTTATAATCTAATGTATAAAAACGAAAATTTGTCTGTCTGTAATGCTATACAAATCCACAATTAGGAACACAGAATCGTAAATTGTTACGTACAGCCGTGGAAAAAAAAGTAAACACCCCCTACTAACACCTCAACAAATTATCGTAGACAAAAGTTACTGGTACCGAACGATTGGAAATAAAGTCTACTTTTAAATGATGTACATAAAATTTGCATAGGGGGCCATCTACATATTAAAACGAATCCAAACTTTATTTTTTTCAATGTCAATACCCACTTTTAATAAGATATTTCAACTCTTAGGTTCAAACTATGCCTAGACACCAAATTTCAAGTCATTTGAATGATACGTTTTTGAATTATAAACATTCAAAATTGAGTGTTTCTAATGTTAAATTACATTTTCACATTTTTATTTATATCTCCTGAAATTATGCTCCTAATGTGCTAATTTTTTGTCTAACAATAATACTAATATACCAAAATATAAATACGTTGAATTTGCAATTTTTATAATTTTATGATATGAATTATAAATTATGAAATTAACATTTGAAAACATTATGAATTGCCACCAACAGTTTTCTTTTTTTATGGATTTAGTTTTATTAAGTCATGCTTTATAGAAATCCAAAATGTCACAATTTTCTTCCAAGTAGTTTTCAAATTATGCTTAAAAAACAGCAAAAAGATGTTTTAAGGGGCCGTCTGTGATAGAAGTGACTGAGATTTCTTCTGCTGTCGTGTAATCTAGCAGACTTCATTGACTGCTTGAGTTGTGCTTAAGGTGTCGTGATCAAAAAGGGTACTCTCTCGGTTAACAATCGAGTATGGAACTTCAATTTGAATACAACACTTAAAATGCGTTTGTTTTAAAATAATTAATTTCTCGGAAACGTCTGGTACGAATTGCATAAAATTTTGATTTTAGGCTAATTGAAGGGTGTAGAGTTCATTTTTGCTGTCAGAATTCTGTACTGCTATTGTAAAAATGCGCTCCTTCCCAACTCCAACTCCTGAAAATTTTATTTCCTTTTTTCCAAACACATAATCATTAGAGCTTACAAAGTTTCCTAATTATAATAATTATTAAACATAAAATTGTATATGTATAGTGTTACGAATATTGTAAATAGTTAGTGTTTGTGCTTAAAAATAATGTAAATATTTCGATTAAGCTCTATTCGTTAGCTAATATTAGTTTTTGTTGCATTGAAATATCTCAAGTCCAATAGGGTTTACTTCAAGCAAGTAACCGCTATTGGACTTCAGTGGGAGTCTGTGGAAATTTGGCGAAATACTAGAAATAACCAAGTTGGTGTCACTTTTGGCGACGCTTGGTGACAGAACTGCCCCCCTCCCCCTTTGTAACCCCCCTTATAGCGTCAGAAAGCTCTTACCAATCAGATACGTTTCGCAATATCTACGCAGATTTTCATTGGTCCGTTTTCAAAGTGTTACTTATATATATATATATATATATAGAAGGAAAACATTCAAGACACTTAGTTTAAAATACATCCTTAAATAGTTTCACGTATAAGAGTTTCTTTTATGCGACATATAGCAGAATGAATGAAAACACAAATCTTGTTCAAAATAGTTGAAAATAAGGAATTTAGAAAAGCGCGCAATACAATGATAACCAGAAAATTATAGAGCTCTTTAATTAAAGAACATTGAAGAATGGAACATTGTGATCTGGTAGATGGACTCTCTAGTTACATTGAAACTTAACATCCAGTATAGAGGTGTTTCTTGTTGGAAGGTCACTAGGGAGTCTTTACAGTGCCGAAACTAACATTTTTTGCAACCTGGGCAAACATGGATTTTGGCGCCCCTATCCCCCATCTCTTCCTCCAAAGTATATTTACAAAGAGAATTTTATTAATTTTCTAATATACGACTTATTTTAAAATTTAAAACATGTAATCATAAAATATGTAATACTGACTACGTAATCTACAATGGTGTATCCAAGAGGGAGGTCACGTTGATCATAACCCCACCCCCCCTCTGAGCACCAACAAAAATAGTCTAAAGATCTTTTTTTAAATGAAATATACGTAGAGTCCCGATTATTTGAGTTCCACTTACCCGAGTTTCCGGTTTAATCCACTTATTTTTTTCTGATGGACTGATGGCTTACTTTATTATGAAACAACCATTATGAATGAAGCGTTAGGTGAAGATGAAAAAGCATCCGTAAAATGTTAGAACTCAAAGTTCTAACTTTTAAAATAATGCTATAGTTGCTATAGTATAAATTCTATAGTTGATGTACAGGGCTACGCAAAAGAATTCTTTAAGATTACGGAGCATGAGCGTAATTTGTTTAAATGTGTTTTTTAAATTTATTACGGATTTTTATGATAAACTGCATTTTGATTACTAAGAAATGATGGTAGAATATAGATAAAATGATGTACATGGCCGCGCAAATATACACATGATACACATGGCCGTTTATGGCTGATAATTTCTGAAAATGGGATTTTAGTAGTTTTAAGAATATTTTAGTTTGAATTAAATTTTAGAAGAATAGTTGCGTGTAATAGAGGTACTAGATAAATTACAGGGCCGATCAAAAGTATTAAAGTATGTTTCCATCTGTTAGTATACATTTATGAAAGAGAAATTTCAACCTGTTATGCGTTTTATTGCTAAACTAAATTTTCGTATTATCATGTATATATATAAATCTATAGATCAAATACACAGATGTTCATAAGAATTAGAATGCATATTTGTCTATGGACGGTAACCGTGGATTTCAGTTTATCAATTGTTTTATCTGTTTTCTAAAATGTTTAATTATTTATCTTATATAACATATATCTCTAAATAACGAAGTTTTGTTAAATAATTCAGGAAGTGTTGGGAAGTGTTTCATAATCTATTCTTGACGCATGACTTTTCTTTCTTGTTAATATTAGGATTGGCCAATAATATTTTTTTATAATTGTAAAAATAGATTAAAATAATGCATTATTTTTCATTATTTTTCTTTGCGTATTTCCAAAACTGAAAACTTTTAATTATACTTTTAGCTTTTTCCGAGCAAAATATTTGTTTCAAATAATAACTTTAAAACTTTATGTTAGTGGTTTTGGTAAAAATAATTCTGCAAATAACTGCTTTCTTATAATGAATGCAATAGAAGTATAGCTGTTACACACATGTGATGTAAGCAATCCGAATTACTAAATCTTGATTTTTAAGTTATATTTACAATGTTAACTGAAATCGAAGGAGAAAAGTTATGAATAATGGCAAAGTGGTCCATTTGTATATTTAACAAATATTTGGAGTAGGGCAAAAGTTATATAAAATGTTTCAAAAAATATCAAAAAATATATACATTTATTCTATTGCGTATTTACTTTATCAATTTCCAAAAAAATCAAAGAAATGAATTATACTTTAGACACATTTAATGTTTTAAATTTCAACAGATTTAAATTTACTTATACTTAAAAAAATAGATGCAAAATTACAGGATTTTTGACGTAACGACTACAAACTATATATATTTTTTTAATCCAAAATACATTTACAAATTTGGCATCCAGTATTATTTGTAATTTTACTTTATTTTGCTCTACAACTATTAAGTGTTGAAAGAATGATAAGAATACAGTTATTTAAAACCATATAGGAGCTGACATCAAAATGCATATAAAACATGCCACTCGAATTTTAGTTTATTCAAGCAGAAACTTTTTTCTAAATCATTTTTAAGATTTACTGTTATTTTTAAAAGTGTCATAAATTTAAAAGAAATGATATTTCTCATGAAAAACCTGTAAAAACTTTTACGTTTCATACCTCATATACTATTTTTTTATACAATTTTAAAGACATTTCATCTCACATTGATTTTTTTCTCATCAATCATGCAATGTGTCAAACTGAGACAATTTATTCAGAATCAGTGTTTTTTTTTGTATTTTAAATATAAACTTTTCTTTTATTCTTGAGAATCAAAATCTATGAAATACATCCGTAAAAATAATGATGACAAGTAAGAAAATGTTAAATACGGTTTTATTTTATTTTTTATTTTTTTTATTTTTTAACGTATGCAAAAGTAAGCTTACCCATTTATCTCCTCACGTATTTACTCAGTTTACACTGCACACATATATTTACGTATATACCTGGATATTCGAAAGAGAGATTACGTCGATCACCTCTTTAAGAGTTATGTTAGAGAGAAACTTAGAATTACAAAAAGAATAATATTAAATTATGGTTTTCAGATATGGCTTCTATTTTCTAAGAGATTGAATAAATATTAAAATAAGTAACATATTTTTTTATATGGTCAACAATTTTTTAAAAGTAACATTTGAAATAATGATTAAATAAATCGCTATTCTTTACAACTAAAATTTCTTGAGTTATGAATTTACTTTGGATTTTTTAATTATGTTTACTTATATTTACTTATGTTTACTAATATTTACTTATGTTAGTTACTTTGAATTTTATGCGTTTTCAGAATGTCTCAGCGCTAAAAACAGAAAATATGTTTTTAATTTCGGAAAATATAAAATTTTCCATAGGATTTCTCACTATTAACTGAAATAATTGTTAAAAATTTGGTTTCACCCAGCTTCAATGAAAAGTTATCCTCAATGAATAATTTACTTTCTATTTTCTTTTTGTTTTGTTTTTTAAATCTCCAAACTGCGGAAAGCCAAATATTCTTGAAAAAACTTCAAAATATTTTTTTTTAAATTTTACTATTTCTCCTTTTTAACACTTTCTAACAAAGTTGAAAAGTGTTTATGCATTCGGTTTGTCTGGCCGTCAGTCCGTCTGGCCGTCTGTCCGTCTGGCTATCAGTCCGTATGTCAGTCTGTCCGTCTGTCCACGCTCTAACTCCCGTAAATATACTCGGATTTTCATAAAATTGATGAAGGTAATTTAGAGTCACCAAAGCATGTTTGGTGTTGCATATGAAGTATGTAGGATTAATTATTCATTTACAGGACCACTCAAAAGTTTTCCATTCCATTATGGTATATGGAGAATAACTCCTTAAATATACTCGGATTTTCATGAAATTGGTAAAGGTTATTTAGGGTCACCAAAGCATGTTGGGTATTATCTAGGAAGTATGTAGGCTTAATCGTTCATTTACAGGGGCACTCAAAAGTATTCCATTACATTATTGTATATGGGGAAAAATCGTTTGCAGAGTATTTTAATGATATTATGCTATTTCAAATGTATTGAAACTGATATAAATCATTAAATTTCACTACGATAACGTTAGAACAGGACATTCATAGCATTTGTTGTTCATTTGCAGGGACACACAAAAGAAATCGGTTACAGTACAGTACTGTCTTTGAGTAATAATTGCTGGAGTGCACGGTTTAAAATTCGGTATGCGCTTTTAAATTAAATTAATTTTTTGCATCTTACCCGTTATATATAAATTTTATACCTCTAATACAGGGCTGCACAAAAGTGTTCACGTATCGTTCTCCTTATTAGAGGAAATTGCTGAAGGTAAATTTTCAACTGAAGTATATGTAGCTCTTAAGTGAACTAAATTTTGGCTTGCATGTAGCTAATAGATTCAAATATATAAATCATACGCAGGGCTTCAATTCACATTATTTTCCGATTGTGGATGGGAACAGCTGAAATTGGGTTCTAAAATGTATTATGCGTTTCCATATGGTTGAATTAGACGTAGTATTTTAATTTTTTAAACAGTACAGTTTTGTTACATTATTCTGAATGTGTTGGAAAGTGTTTCATAATCTATGCTTGACGCATGATTTTCTCTTACTTGTTTCTAATTGTAGTCATAGTAACGATAATTATAGAGATCGCAGAAGTCATGGGACAAACATTAAAGGTACGCTAGACGAATACACTAGTAGAAAATTTTTGGTATAGAACGTCATTTCCGATATCCACTTATTCAGTACGAATACACTAGTAGAAAATTTTTGGTATAGAACGTCATTTCCGATATCCACTTATTCAGTTAAATGTGCAAAGTGTCTCATACCAATCTTAACCTAGACATTCATTCATAGCTTTAGGAATAATAAACGTAGTTATCGATTTTTTTACAGAACAATTTGACTTCGTATGAAGCGTCGTGGTACTCATGGAAATTGCTGAAACTGCACTGTTTTTCATCAGTAACGACATTCCATCAGTAACGACATTCCATCAGTAATGACTCTACATTTAAAATTTAGAGGCGTGTGATTTAGAGTTATTTTTGCACAAACGTTGCCCATTCCTATATCTTTTTCATGATATCATCATATTCTGCAAAATAAGATTTAAAAATAATCCCTATGTTATACATGTTCTTTGTGTCACAACCAAGGGCATAAAAATAATATTTAAATTATAGAGAATTTTTTTATTTCATATCTACCCTATATATATAAAATTCAAATGAAACAAATTTATGAAACGGATATATGAAACAATTCTTTGAAATGACTGATTAAACAACTGACTATCTTTCACGGTAATTTTTCCTAAAATATGGAATATTTGGCAATGAAATTAACACCAAAAATACGTATTGATACGTAGATCTCAAAATTGGTATTAGAATTTTAAATTCGAATTAGTTTTCGAAATATTATTTTTTTCTAATTTTAAATACTTTTTTGTAATGATGGTAATTTAAATTTTAATCATAACAGATATTTTTTTTTCATATTTCAGAAAAGTTTATTATTTTAAACTCATTTGGCGACCAGTTTGGCCTCCCTTAAATCTATGCTAAGAACAATGTTTTTTTGTATTTCGTTATCATTTTATTTAATACAAACCTTTCTTTTAAAACTGAAACATTTAAAATTAATGGCTTTCGCGTCTTTCTTTTTTTTAAAACGAAACAAAAAAAATAATATTAGGCTCAGATTTGATATACGCACAGGGGTAACTAATTGGCGCTAAAATGTCGTTATTTTGCCTGACACGGTAATCCGGCTATTGTTGCTTATTTATTAATAAATGCTTATTTACCTTTATTTTCTGTTTATTTAAAAAAAAGTTATAAATTGTTTTGTTCTATAGTTATTAATTAAACCTTTTCATTTATTGTTATTTCATTAAAAAAATAATAGAAAATAATTTAAAAATACATATGTAACTGGTATACGAAAACGAGGTTTTCGCCAAACAAATATTAAATAATGCAACAAATCATGACATTTAATTTCATCTTCAAAGCAATGCTTTAATGGTTCTACTTAGTTATGACGTCGACCAATTTCGCCAAACATTCGCCAAATTATACAAATTGACATAATTCTTATTTTAAATAACGAAAGAACAAATAAATCAGTATAAAATTAATAAAAATATAAATAAAACGTCGAAATCAAAATCACTTGATGGCGTAAACACGTGTAACTTCCTTACAGTCAAATTGATGTGACATTTACGATCAACCATTATAGGCATTTAATCTTATAGTTTGGTGATAAATTTTTGATCGACGAGATAACAAAGTAGTACTGTTTTAAGTTACCACTCGAAAAAAAAATTATAACTGGCGAGTTAAAAAAAAAAAAAAAAAAAAAAAAAAAAAAAAAAAAGCTATTGGCGAGATTTGCACCCGGCTAACATAAAAGTACCGAGAATTCTTTGCGATCATAGCAACTTTTATTTAGTTTTATTCGAAAAAGATAATTTGATTCTTTAATCAAAATGGAAACCTTTCATAAGAAAAGCGAAGGGCCGTAATTGTTTATGGCAGCGCAGTTACATGACTTGGATTATAACACACACACACACTACAATATATAATAAAACACCCGCACACTATAATATATAATAAAACACACATAAATCACGCCTGCCTATATACTATTATAATATAGGTGAAATGGTGACGATAGAATTATATTTGGCGACTTATCACCTGTGGCTGGCTAACATTAAAGTACAAAAATGGCCGCCTGGAATATAAAAAACGAAGGGTTCCATCCGGAACCGTTCATGATAGTCGCATGACTTAGGCTTTTATATATAGATTGTTTTCAATTCTAAAAACAGCGCACAGAATAATATTTCCTTACGATTTAAAAATTATTTACACGCGACTATTAAAAACAGAATAAAACCCCTTTAAAATTAATATAAAATGGTTACGTGTTAAAAGCAGAAAAATATTGAAAATTACGTCTTGAAAATTGTATTTACACGTGAATATTAAAAAAGAAAGGAAACTTTAAAATAATAAATATATTAATAGGAGTTAACAGCAGTAAATTGTAGTAAATTATATTATGCCAATCGTTTTATAATGTTATTAAAAAATACCGGGAGGCAAAGACTCTGTTAATTCATTTTATTTAATCTTCTTTTCAAATGTTTAACTGATCTTCTTTAATCAAACGCGACGACAACCGTTGGATGTCTTAACAGCAACTCATTCGGCCTTAAATTTTCGCAAACAAAGGGAATTGAATGGTAATCTGTTTACATGGAAATCGCTACAGGTTTTTCATTATAATTCTATATTCTCTAATATTTTAAAACCCGATCAGTTTAGCGTGCTTTTATATTTTACGATGTCTGAACGGGGGTTTGCGAGCGTAGCTTGCAGGGGGCAGAGCCCCCTAGTAGATAATTAAAGCTGTAATTAGTAGTTATTAGATGTTGGTTTATTTTAAATGTTTACCAGAAAAATCAAAATATTTTCGTGCAGGAAAATTCAACACTGCGAAAATAATAATTCAGGGTATCGCAGTAAAGGTTTAAACTTATTTACCACAGTCCCTTTGGTTATGACGCTACTCAACATTTTACAGACGGGAAAGCTATGACAGTAAAATAGTGACAGCTAATTTAACAGGAAAAGGGACTTTCCAACACTTTTTTAATTGCAATTTAAATACCACTCAAGGACGCCCTATAGGAATTAGGACATATATTTTTAACGCAAAAAATTTAAAAAAAATAAGGAATTTTCCTGAATATTTTAAGCCTTATCAAGAACATACAAAATGTACCAACCTCACTCCATATGAATTAAAATGCCCAAAATTTTTATGCCAGTTTGGTTTACATATACATATAAAACTGTACACCGATTTTTTTAAAATTTGGATATAAAGGTAAGAAAAAATATATACTTTTACAATTTTATGAATTTCCCGGCATTTTTCAATCATATTTCTGCATTTAATTACATTTAACTTTCCCAAATATATTTAGTTAAAAAAAAGAAAAAATAAGCACAGGTTTTGTGCACCGGGAAGAGGACGATGTGCAACTGAACCGGTGATTGAGGAGGAAGTTGCAATTGCAACAGCTGAAGCTTCTGAAAGTTCTTCAAATGCTACTTATAAGTGTCCGTTTAATAACACGAACACTGGACCTTCCGTGGGCAACTATGCACATGATTTTAACAAAAATTCTAAAGCTCTAACTTTACAAAATGAATTTTGTGCAACAGTTGTAACCGGAATATCACTTTCCACGTCTTGATTTTGCCTTTTGTTTTCCGGCGACGATGCAAGTGAATGAATACTGGTCATCGTACATCTTATGGACAGACGAAGCTCATTTTCCCTTAGGCAGTTTTGTGAACACGCATAATTGCCTTATGTTCATTATGTGGCATTGTGGGGATTCACGGCAAATTTCATTTTGGTGCCGTACTTCTTCGAGGAACTCACAGTGAACGAGCTCGTTACATGTAAAGTCACAAGTGACCGATACAGCTGACTCCTAGAATGTTTTCCTGAAATTAAGGCAGTTTGGATACCACAATGTGCTCATACGGCGATACATGTAAAAAATGTAACACAAGCTATTTTCCCTGATTAATGTGTCATCTTGCATACTTTCACGATTGCCTGGACAGCAAGGTCACCAGATATAAACCTTTGTGACTTCTGGCTCTGGAGTTTTCTCAAATATCATAATAATGAAGAATGTATAACAATTGAAGCGTACGTGAAAGCTGCTATCGTACGCCACGTCTACCTCCTTCCAACTGATATGTTGCGTGGTCCGTTGATAAAGCGGTATTACTATTTAAGCATATTACTGACCGGCAGATTATACACATTTAGGTGTGTAAATAGATGTGAATATTTCGTTATTCTTTATCTTTCAAATGTTATCTTTTTTACGTCGTTAAAACGCCACCTGGCTTTAAAACGTGGTTAAAATGTCACTTTTGGAACTTTTTTTTTTACCAAAATCTCTTTCGCATGATCTACATAATATATATTTAAAGTTTCGTTTTGATCCGTTCAGTAGAACCGGAGCTACGAGCATCTGAGTGCCATCTGTTTAATTTTAACCGCCATGTATAATGGAAGATATCCATATATTGAGCCTTTAAGATGCGTCTTCTCAGATTAGTAAATTTTAAGCGTGTACGCACTGTTATATTCAAACTATATAAGCTAATTTTTTTAAACTTACGCATGGAAGAATTAAATTGACGTTATTAATAATTAATATTGATCTTTTGTAACTGCATTGCCTATTTAGAGCTGCATTAAAACATATAAAACATTTTAATACAGCATTAACTTGATTATGAAAACGTGTACGAACATTTATACTGAAAAATTGATAATCCCTCACCATTATTGATTTTTCACATACAGGTTCGCGTAAACACTTTTAATGATATAGTTATACAGCTGAAAGTAATTGATATACTTTAAACAATCTCTTTTATTATAAACACAAGTTTCGATCACAACTAGCAATAATGATGGGTCAGCGTTGAAATCTATGCATAAATCCGTAGAAGTTAATTAGTGATGCAAGGAAGACGAGAACATCAATTGCTGTCTAATTAGTTTTATTAATTAAAAGGACACGGGTATCGGAAATATTCACATGTATAGCAATTATTTTTAAAGAGAAATAGAATGATTGAATTATTGAGCAATTACTGAGCATCCTATAAAATTCATGGTGATATTATACAACAATTCCTGACACAAAAAATTGGCTTTGTTGATTTTATTATGAAAGCATATATCTTTATATTTTCATATTAATAAGCATCAATATATACTGATTTTTTATATAGTAATTTATATATACGCAAGTACTTTTGACTCGGTATAGACCGGGAGGATGCACCTCAGAAAATCACCTCATCGTGTTTACGGCTGAAATTCCAGAAATAGTTAAAAATCGATTCGCATATTAAAACGCAATCGGTCTGCCAAGTCATATCTTGGTGCAAAACGCCTGAAAATCAGATTTCAGCGGTTGACTAGTAGGTTTACCATTGTGTTTTCCTGCACCCAATCCTACATGTTTTCATACCTTTGGGTGCAGGAAAACACAATGGAAAACCTACGAGTCAACCCCTTTAATCTGTTTTTAGATGTTTTCCACCAAGATATGACTTGGGAAACCGATTGCGTTTTAATATGCGAATCAAGTTTTAACTAATTCTGAAATTTTAGCCGTGAATTCGATGACGTGATTGTCTGTGCTACGGCCTCCCGGTCTGGTAGGAACGCACCTCCTTTTTATTAAACAAATGGTTTTTTAAGCCCATGGAAAAATATTTCGAAAACTGACCGATATGGTTAAAGAAACTAACTCTATGACAGAGTTCCCACATTTAATCTTGGTAACTTTGTATCTCATTTAGTGATTCCATTCCTATATTATAAGGTAATAATAAGAACATTCAGAAATGTCCAATCCTTCACTTCATTCTAATTCCCTTTGATAATTTTACTTATTCATAATACGTAGTATAGGGTAAGTCTTGTAATCGTTTTAAAAATCGAAAAAAATGACGTATTTACACGTTTCAGACACTGGAGATTCCGAAAAACATATTTTTAGAAAAAAAAAAATTTGCCGTCCGTCTGTCTGTCCATGTGTGTGTCCAGGTGTCTGTAAACGCTCTATCTCCCGAACAAATAGAGATGGAGAGTCGAAATTTGGTGTGTACTTAGTATGTAATAATGATAAGAAGCCTATTGAATATCAGTAACCTCGATTATCCGGCACTATTTATTTCGCACACTCGAAGTATTCGTTCTGATGAAAGGTATATACAAATTTTGGAAATTGTTTATTTGGAGGGGTGGATATAACAGACAATAAAAAAAAAAAAATCGCATAAATGATAAAGTCGATCGAATACTTAGTTGCCGAGATATTTTAAATCCTATCACTCTTCGATTTTTAATGACACTGTATTTCATTCAAATTTCAATTCAAAGATGCATTTTAATTCGAAATAAGATGCTTACTCCGACGCAGTAAACTGTTAGTAAATATGATTATCATTTTTTATGTTATAAGGATGTTGCTTTTATGAAATTCGGTACTACTCAGTTATCTCGTCGACCAAAAAGCTATCGCTAAATGCCACCAAGTTTATTGCCAACTTGGCGATAAAAAATTTCACAAAAACTGACGCCAACTTGGTGCTGTCTTTGGTATTTTGCCAAATTCCCATAGACATCCCATTTGTACTACAATCAGGGTCCTGTTATACGTCTAAATTTTATTTTAGAATTGTAATGCATTTTATTAATAATTTACACACATATTTTATTTTCATATTTTATATTATGCATATCCATGATGGGTAAGTATTACGCTGTCCCCCAACGGTTAGTTTTGTTAACACTAAAAAGACCGTGAGAGGTCTTTTTGACCCCTACTATATGAATATATTTCGGTTAGAACCAGAAATTTCTTTGTAAAATAAATTTAATAGACAGAAAGAAGAAAAATGTTAAATGAATATGTTAAACAGAGTTAAATAAAAATTCCGTTGTAAAATATTTTTATAAATCTTGAGTAAAATTTCCGGTCGTTTTAGTGTTAAGTTTTTCTTAACACGTGTAACATGAGTCCATATAGTCTCACGCGTGTATTTAATTCTGAGTACCGTGATGTGATATGGTCTAATGCGTGTCTTTCATTCTTAGCACCGTGAGGCGGTATGGTCTCATGCATGTCTTTCATTCTACACAACGTGACTTGATATGGTCTCATACGTGTCTTTCATTCTGCGCACCGTGTGGCGATATAGTCTCATGCGCAGATTATTATGGTTTAATATTTATAAGCCCACTTAAAACTAGCAGGCAAATGTTGCTGATCATGGGAAGTCAAATGCGAAGGACTGGGAACCTAGTGTACCCTGGGAAATCAAAATTTCATCTTTAATGAAATGGAGGGAAAGAAAATTTGGGGTGGTATCGAAAAAGTAATCCATTTCTAGCTGGAGGGGATGATGTGTTAAAATTCTTCATTACGAAACTCCTCATCAGTTCTCACTTCAATTAATAGGGTCTATAAACATTTCACTTTATAATTTAAATAACGATGCATCAAAATTGTACAATATTGGCAGCTGTTGACAGGATGAGATACTTTGCAGTTGACAGATTTAATCAATTTCATTAATTTATTGGTAGAAATGCGATCGGCTATCTCCAATCGAAACACCAGGGATTCATTAAGCAGTCGAATTATGTTCCCATGGTCAGGTCATAAGAGTAGTAAGGCAACAGATTAAGAAATCCGGTGGTTTCATTATTAAAATAGAGCCAAATGTCACTTTAAAATGTTTATTCTGTCACACATCAAAACATGAACAAATCCCACAACATAAGAGTTTTCGAATAGCTATCAGACTAGATCACGAATCACTATTCCATGCTAATAGATCTTAATAAAAAAAATTTGGACGATCTTCTAGACGCTAAGACAGCTGGTAACAGACTTTTAAAACAATCTAACAACACAGAATTATCTACTCTGAGCTCATGCACCCTGGTTTTTATAGCACATGCGTAGGAAGACAGATCGGAATGTAAACTTCAGAACAACCAATCACATTCAAAGACGAGCCACACAGTGAAATACGTTAGGTTACTTAACCAATGGAGAGCGAGAGAGGGGTGTAATAAGGTATGGATTCCTGGTATCTGTTCACGAAAGGATTTCGATGTAAAAAGTCCACGCCGGAAAAGTGCGCGGGAAGTAGATTTGTGGAATAATATTAGAAATGAAAATAGTAAAAATGACTTTTAAAAACATTCGAAAATCAAAAGTAATTTTCCTCAAAATATTATAGTTTTGGCAAATGATAAAAATTAATGAAAGAATTAAAAGTTTTAGATTAAGATTTTGAAAAAGGTAATTATTAATATACGCGTTTTAAGTTTAAAGGAAATTAACTAGAAATAAATAATAGAGATTATTAAAAAGTAGGAAAATAATGAAAATGCCAGAAATTTAGAATAATTTTATTGAATATTGCAAATAAAATTTTTATATAACATAAATATGTATATATATATATATATATATTTAAATATTTGATTGAAACATAGCTTATAGTAATTGATGGTAAAATGCAGTAGATTGTTCCGATTTTCTATATGAACGTTATTATACATTCGCTTTAACTACAGCTATGGATGTTTCGTGAAAAAAACTTTGATTTTTGTATTAATTTAAAGATTTATGTAAGATTCTGATTCACATTAAAAAAGTTTCAGTTTAAACAATTAAACAAATTAATAAAAAAATAATCAATTGAAAATTAATTACCTCGTAATTATATAAAAAACTATTTTAAAATATTATATATGCACAGAATATTTTCTGAAAATATGAAAATCTTACCTTTATTGATTTTCTACATACATTACATAATGATTTTTTGGATACATGCACGCTCAGATTCTTTTAATAACTTAGTTATAGAATACAAAAATTTTTTTATCCATTAAATTAGTGTTTACCACTAACTTTTGCAAATAGCATTCTTACAATGAAAGTTAAAAAAAAAAAAAAAGTAATAGCCGCCTTTTTAATAGCAGAAATTTGGCAATTAATTAAGGTGAAGATTTCTGTTAAAGGTCAAGTAATTTTATTGTCCTCAAGCCGCGTTGTGAATATCTCTGCTTTAAACATTCTATTTTCTAATAAATACAAATTTCAATCGCCACTAGCATCATTTATTGGACAGTTATGAGGTTCGTGTTCAGAGTTTTAGGAGTTAATTAGCAATGCAGAAAAGATGAGAACATCAATTACTGTCAGATTAGTGTTCTTAATTTAAAGGGGATGTAAAACGGACACGGTTACGGGCATATTTGCATGTATTACAGACAATTTAAAGACAAGTCAAAGAATTAAATTATTGAGAACTAAATTACTGAACATTATATAATATTTACATTAATATTTTGCACTGAACATAGCACTTACTTAGGACATTAAAAATATTTAAAGTAAAATATTTTTTAAGCACTGTTTTGTAAGCAGTCAACGTATACTGAATAAAGGTAAAATTTAGATTTAAAAAATCAAAAAACCCGACTGCGTAAAAAGTGAACTAATTAATTATTTCTCATCAATGTGAAACTATTTTTTATATTACTTACCTATTTTTTTATTTACTTGTATTGATGTCCTTTAAGTTTTGTTTAATTGTTAGTTCCTATCTATAAACACTGTTTTGATGAGTTCGATAGATGTCTATGGAGGTTAAAGTCGCAGTAAAGGTAGAGATCCTACTACACAAATTCCAGGTTGAGTAATATTTAAACAGATCTTCTGACTATAAAACAGTCAACGAAACATCGTCTTCATTTTGAAAGGCCCATTAAATGACATACCACTCAATGTGGTGCGCAAAATTATTTTTTGTCTCTACCACCATTTTGTATTTTACGTCCGCCATTTTAAATTTATAAAAATAAAAGCTAATCTATAACCATCGGGCGGTTAAGATAAATCGATAGAGACCTCATTCATTAAAATCCATCCAACCGTTGGGATGTTTCGAGGGTATAAAGAGATCCCACTACCCAGATACGCGTGAAACATATAAACCTTCTTGTCAGTCTGGTAAAAAGTAACATCTAATTTCCCGACAGCAATTCATGTGAATTAATATATATATATATATATATATATATATATATATATATATATATATACAATACGTTGATTTTTTATGGGTCCCGATTATTGAACATTTAACACTTTGAATTACATAGAACGTGCGATCATGTGAAGTTATTTAAAAATTATATACTTTTTGCTTATTTTGTTTTAATATTTGGCAACAGGAAAGAAAACAAACATTATTTAAACTACCGCTTCAGGATTTCAATTTTTTTTCTATTTATAAAATCAGAATTACTTAATAATAAACAAGTAAATGTTAAAAGAGTATTCAAAATAATGTATTATATTTCTTATTTTTACCCCACTTCCAAGAAGGGTTCTGTGTTTCACGCGTATCTGGGTATGTGGATTTTTTTATACCCTCGAAACATCCGAACAGCTGGATAGATTTTAACGAATGACGTCTCTATCAATTCGTCTTAACCGTCCGATGATTATAGGCTAGAATTTGTTCTTATAAATTCAAAATGGCGGCCGTAAAATACAAAATGGCGGTAGAGACGAAAAAAATATTTTACGCATTATATTAAGTGGCATATCATTGGATAGGTCTTTCAAAATGAAGACGATTTTTCATTGATTATTTCCAATCAGAAGCTCCGTTTAAATATTACACAACCTGGAAGTTATGTAGGTAGGATCTCTATCTTTACTGCAACTCTAACCTTCATAGACATCTATAGGACTCATCAAAACAGTGTTTATAGATAGGAACTAACAATTAAACACAACTTAGAAGTCATCAATACAAATAAATAAACAAAATGGGTAAGTACACTGTTAAAAATTTTGCAGCATTCTGGCAGGTCATTTGACCTTTTTTGAAAAAACGGTTTCATAACCATATTTTAACTATATTCTGACCATAAAATGGCCAATAATAATGGTCAGAATATTGTTAAATTACGGTTGTTTTAACCGTTTTCGGAAAAAAAAAACGGTCAAATGACCAGCCAGAATGCTGTAAATTTTTAACAGTGTAATATAAAAAATATTTTAACATTGATGAGAAATAATTAATTAGTTCTCTTTTTACGCAGTCGGGTTTTTTTATTTTTTAAATTTAATTTTTACTTGTTTATTTATATTTCCTTCTTTTTGTGTTAAATATATTTCGTTGCAGTTTCACACACAGTTCGCCTATTGTGTAAGAGAGTTTTTTGCACCATTAATGCAACTGTTATTGTAATTCGTAAACATTTGTATACCTAAACAATCTGGCGATTTATCACATACAGGTGGCTTGGATAAAAATGACTTAAAATTAACTTATTCATTTATATTTATGTTCCAAAATTATTAAAATACTATATTGTCATCGGTTGGGTTGAGCTCAAACCAATTGGTAGGCCTCCCCACCTGACTGAATTTGTATTGTCATCGTAAATGCAGTTCTGTAGATATATATTTTTTTAAATCCTAGAGTATCAGAAAGTGCATGAAAATTTATTACAAAATTTCATTACTACATATAAAAACATAATTAAGTAAAATAAAATAGAGAAAAATCGCTTTGTTGATTTTCTTATTCAAAATATTTTCCGAATTTATATAAGATTTACAGCATTCTCTAGATTGATTTTCCATACATTTTTATGAATAAATACTTTTAATGATGTAGCGTTATGTAATTGAAAGTAATTAGTAAAATTTAAACAATCTATTTTTTTAACAAATACGAGTTTCTTTAGAACAAGTATTATTGATTGGTCACACGAACACCATGTATAGAATTTTAAGAGTTAATTAGTTATGAAAAGGAGATGGTAACAACAGATCTTTTCTCATTTGCATTCTCAATAAAAACGAGATGATAAATTGACACTACTAGACATATTCCTATATAGCATAAATTATGTTATTTCATAAAAATAAATAATAATTTCTATAAATTTCTACACATCAAATTCAGGTAAAATCATATATTCAAACTTTACAGATACATAATTATATGTACATTATTATTTTATCCCTTATAATGCTCGGTATATGATAAATTACGTGTAAACAGTAGCATGAGTTATTTTCAAATTATTAGAATAATTTAAACTTAAATGAAAGAGAATGTTTGAAATGCACTTTGAAAAATGGAAAAACCCAATTATATATTTTTTTCAAATTTTGTAACAACCAAATAAAACAAAATTATTGAGGGCCATCAATAAAAAAATGAAGTATCAAAATTGAAAAATGCATTCAAACTATTATAAATGCAGTTACATGCATGTAATTGTAATACATTTCAGAAAACTTATACATTATTATAATTCTTATGACACGAGAAAAAACTACTTTATCAAATTACATGATTCTTATTTTAAATGAAACATATTTGGCAAATGATGTTTTATCGAGCATTCGATTGTTCAAAACTTTCATAAATTAGCAGAAATTCCCAATTAAAATTTTCTATCTGAGAATGCACAAATATGTGCCTTTGGGCAGATGTAATGCACGTGCGCATAGAAGCTCGCTGGGTTGCATTATCACAGGTGGAGAGATGTGTGCTTTATTTACTATGTTCTTTATTTAATGAATATTACATGGGCTTATATACTTCCTATTCATATGATACTTAATAGGCAAACGAAATTTTCTTTCTTGCAGTTGTGAAAAATGGCTGTAATGTCGAATTGATTTGCACTACACAGTTACTTACTTCATTTGACCTGAAATTTGTTATCGAGCAACCGTTTGTACAAAACTTTTATTAATTATCAGAAAACTTTAATTAAAATTTTACTTCTTAACATGCGCAACGTATACATACAAATCTGTGCCTTTGGGCAGATGCAATGCACATGCACATAGGAACTAGCTCCGTTGCATTATCAATGGTGTAGATATGTGTGTTTTATTTATTGAATCTGATAAGAACGTAAGAATATATTTCTATTTGTATGATACTTCATATGTACATGAAATTTTCGTTTTTGCAGTGGTGAAAATGGCTGTATTGTCGAATTGATTTGCACTACACAGTTACTTACTTCATCTGACCTGAAATTTGTTATCGATTAATCTTTTGTTCAAAACTTTTATTAATTAGCAGAAAACATTAATTAAAATTTTACTTCTTAACATGCGCATCGTATATATACAAAACTGCTCCCTTGGGCAGATGCGATGAACATGCACGTAGAAACTCGCTCTGTTGCATTCTCAATGGCTGAGATATATGTGCTTTATTTATTGAATCAGATATGAACGTAACAATTAATTTCCTATTTGTATGACACTTCATATGTTCATGAAATTTTCTTTCTTGTAGTGGTGAATAGGGCAGTGATGTTGATTTGATTTGCCTTACACAGTTTTTTAAGGTTTGTTTTTTTCCAGTTTACATCGATAGTAGTATTGTATTTCACGTGGGAGGACTTTAAATATTGTTTCATACTTTCCTCTTGTTAAACAATAAAGAAGTTTATTTTACTGATATTGTTGCAGAATGTATTTTTTTACAACTCTTGACGGGTTTCATCTAGTTTTCTTTGAAAATTTATTGGTGTCAGTCATAGCTGAATTCGAAAGCGATATTTTTCTCTATTTTCTAAACTCAAAGAGTGTTATGTAATATTGTGTAAGATACAAGCTGTTTTTTAAATTATATTTTATATAAACTTATTTGAAATTTGATATAAAAATAGAATATGTTAAAAAATATCAAGAATATTTGCATATTATGTATTAATTTTCAAGGCCAAATATAATAATTATATTTATTACTATTTTTTTCTAACTCTTACATAATTGATAAACTCACATTATTTTGAAAAAAAAAAAAACAATATTGAGATTACAACGATTTTTTTACTTTACTTCTTTATCACGTTATAACCTCATAACAAGTTCCTTCAGGGGTTGTCTGCATAAGAGAATATTTTCTCAATGAATTTCTGCTTTTAGATCTAAAGTAGAACATACTAATTGGTTTCTTCTGATTTTTCTTCTATTTTTTATGTGCAAAGTTTTAATTAATATATACTTCCCAATAACACTTATTAATATTTTTAAATCCTTGTAAACATAATCAGTTACGACGTATAACTAGGAAATAAGTGCGAGTTATACGCCGGAAAATACGGTACTTGAGTAAACACTTTGCAAATATATCCTAAACGTTTTAAGCAGTTTTTCAAGTTTGTAGCACATATAATTTTAAAATTGAAACTACACACAATTTTCTTTATTACCTGAAGCATGATAAAAATATCAAAATGTGTTAAATTACAATAACTTCTAGAACTTTCAACTGTAAACATAGTCATCCTAAGTGACAAAATACATAAAATTCAAAAACCTATTTTAATAACCTCTTATTTTTTAAATTTCAAGAATTTCAAATTTCAAAATTTGAAAAATAAGATGTTAGTAACATCGGTTTATATATTGTTTGTATTTTGTCCCTGGGGATGACAATGTTTATAGTTGAAAGTACTAGGTATTAATATAATTTAACATATTTCAAGTAATAAAGCACGTTATGTGTAACTTTAATTCTACAATGTTTTAAAGATGCATTTTAGCATCCTGTTTATTTATTTGCTCATGTAATTTTCATTTTAAAATATTTTTCGAAATATAATAAACAGATACTTCATATCTAAATTGGAGTGAATGTCGTTTAGTTGACATAAATTTATTCAAGTCTTCTCTGCCAAATATATTTTCTTCCAGCGTAATTTAAGAATTTTAAACCTATTGCTGATGATAATATTTTAAAATTTCTCCTTATTCCACTTAGTTCAAAACAATGCTTGGCAACGGAACCGAAAAGATCATCTTCCTTTGCTGAGTCATAATGTTAATTAGGTGAACAAACGTGTTTGTATGCATTGTGTTATCTCTCTGGGTTACCGGAATATAATTACTTGAGACAAACAATTTGCATAACGATGTGCAAATTTCTAGTCAGTTTAACTGAGGAAATACTGAATTGTTTTACTGAAAAGACAGTATGTAAACGATACTCTGAAATTTTCCCTGTAATGACAAGTTTTATGTCCTTAATGAAGTTTGTGTTAAACATAATTCTCACTTATATAAGTCATAAAAATATATAAAATAAGAGAATCCCAGTGCATTTATTGTAAAAATTATGTTGCTGGCATTCTTCTTCATGGCTTGTCTTATAAATATAAGTTATTGATTGTATTTTTGAAATTTTAAATATACTTTTGGTGATGTGACTTGTTTATTTCTCTGAATTCTATTATTAATTTTAGAAATGGAAGAATAAAAAAACCGTCATATGCTAAGTGCTAATGTTAATTATTCGATAAGATTTATTATTTTTTTTATTTAACCATTTGGAGAAAGGGTTATTGTCCTCGTCAGGATAGGAAATCAAAAACATATATGAAGATTTTTATTAGTTAAATCCGCATTTTATTAGTTTTCTGATTGGTCTATACAGTAATCTGTATTTTCCCTTTACTTTCAAAAGAGATGGATACTTCTGTTGCCACTATGACAAAAAAGTAATAAAATCTACAAAAAAAAAAAAAAAAAATTAATAACTCAGAAAGAAATTGAAATACAGCTTTCAAACAAATTGCATTTAAGGATGTATTCGAAAAAAGATTTTTCCACCGTCAACAGCTCGAAATTTTCCGAGACATTTCCAGACTCATTTTTGAAAGGAAAAAGACGAAACTTGCTAAGGTGATTTTTGAAGTGATGTGTAAGAGGCCGTGTGATTTCAGTTTTCGCTCAATTAATTAGATTTTGATTTTTAGGCAATTATTTTCTCAGTATGATCATTTTTTTCGTTCCCAGATCTCCCGCTTCGGAAAATCCGGTTCAAAACGTCAACTTTGACAGCATTTTTTGCAATATTTTCTGCATCTATCAAAACATTGACAAGCACGGCACATTATGTAGTTTCTAAATAAGAGAATTTGCCAGTTTGATGCTTTTGAGAGGAGAAATGAATTTAGAAATAAATCAGAAAATAAGCAGTTTGGATTGGAATACACCCTTAAAAGTACAATTTTTTCTCTATACGACGGGTGTAAAAAAAATATTGTGGGATGTTTAGAAGTTTAAGAATGAAATTTCCTTTAAAATTGGTCCCGAAATATTAACGTTTAATCCATGTCGTATGTAATGTATGACCAGCTCCGTAGAAGTTTAATATTTTACAGTACCGAAAAATTTAATCCATGGCGTACGTAATGTATGAAATTTCATTTAAAATTGGTTCAGGAATATTAATGTTTAATCCATGGCGTACGTAATGTATGACCAGCTCCGGAGAAGTTTAAAAATTTACAGTACCAAAAATTATAAAACTGAAATTTCTTTTAAAATTTGTTCATGATGGGTCCAGGAATGTTAATGTTTAATTCATTGCATACGTAATGTATGATCAACTCCGCGCGATTTTTTATGTCTTAAATTTTAGTCTTTTGAAAAAAATCATTTTCCAAATGGTCGTTGTAATTTGTTAAATTGCTTTTTTTTAATTTATTTTAATTTACTTTTTTAATTTATTTTTTTAATTTATTTTTTTGTATTACGCTATATTTTGCATTATCGGAAATTAATTATTAGAAAAGGAATTACAGCTCTAAAAATAAAGAATTTACCATACATTGCAAGCTCTTTTGTTAAGCGCAGAAAATTTTTGACTATATTACTGTGTAAAGGACGCCTTCAGGGAGAGTATTTGAAAGGAAACTGACCCGAACTATATCTCTCACAATGTGAGAATCATGTAAACTTTATACAGTCAACCCGTATAGAAGATGTTGACATAGAACTTCCGGAAATCGATCAAAAATTCTCTTTTTTTTTCAGTAAACTAATCTACGTGCGCGCCAAGTATTGCAAGTCTGAGCGAACCCATATATTCGTACTACTTTACCGAGTTGTAATTTGGGGTCCCCTTGACCAAAATAGTGATTTTTTTTTGTACATTTGTTACAAAACATTAGTTTAAAAACATTAACTGTGCTGAAATTTTTATTACCTTTATAATTTCTTAAAAAAAATAATAATAATAACTCTGCGTTGCCACTGCATTTGAAGTTATCGTGAGCCTTTGTCTGTCTATACTCATAAACAATACTACATACAAAAACATGATAATTTGACGTTTTATAGAGAGATGTTTGATAAAAACGCTGAAAGAGACCTTTTTTTTTTTTTTTTTTTTTTTTTTTTTTTAATCGAATAATTATTTTATGAGCTATTTAATGTTAAAGGCCCATAAAATCATTCAGTTAAATAGGATTTATAGGTTCAAAAAACATCCAAAGCAGTAAAACATCCAGATCAGTTTAACCATAATGTTTTATTATTATTATTATTATTATTTGTCTAATTTCGAGTAACTGTTTTAATTTTTGTTTATTTTATTGTTAAAATAGAGAATTATTTTATATTTTGAAAAAGTCATTTTTTACCTACTGCATTGTTGCCAAATAAGTAAAAATTGCAGATAATAATTCCAATTATTTTACAAATGAAAAACTATTTTACAAATGATGGAAACGTGGAAATTAAAAGAGAAAGAAAAAATTAAAATAATTAAATTATCTCGCGCTAACAGCATAAAAGTACGTCTCACTTAAAAAGCAGAAAAAATAATATTTCAGAACATGTTACATGTGCATATTAAAAGAGAATGAAAACTTTAATATAATTAAATTAAAATTTCCGTAATTAAAACGATATATTTTAAACATCGTATTAAAATCGATGTTCCTATTGCGTCTAGAAGAAAAAATTTCATTACAATAATTATCGAGATAACATGAAATATAAGCATGACGTTGAATTAAAATAGAAAAAATAAATATTTGTGACCCATGCCTGAAAATATCTAAAACTCTGTGTTTCTGTATATCTGTGTTTCTGAAAATATCTAAAACTCACTATAAAGAAAAATATAAGTGTAAATTTTCTAAATCTAATGTTGCTCAATGGCATGGTTCTGAATGTTCTCCCAAGAAGCTGAACTTTTGTAGCTCTCTAACCCAAAATGAGAATAATTTCCATAGTTTCGATATAAAAGTCAGGGAGGCAGTGACACTTTTTACTTAACCATATTATACAATCTGATTTTAAAATGTGTAATTGATCTTTCCTAAAGAATCGCGAAACCAGCCGTGAGATGTCACGTCACTTGTGGATGCAGCCTTTGCAATAACAAACACTAGAAACAAAGGCAAATGAATGGCAAGCAGATTAACATTTTGAAATGCGGACTTTCAGAAAGGAACGTTAAAGCGTGACAGACGCTGTCCCATGAAAAATCATACAATTTTCCGTAATCGTTGCAATTATTGTTTTATAAACAGAGCAAATTAGTAAGTTTTTAGAGCCTTTAGTATCTTGACAGGGAATGGCGAGCGTAGCTATTAGAGGACAGAGCCCCTAGTTCGATAAAATAAGTAACCGCCGGTTAATCATGTAATTTGGTTTCTGTAAAGATTGATTTTTATAATCCATTTTTACTCACTTCTGGATACACTAGAAATAAACTGTAATAGATTTTTTTAAGACAATACAACATTTTAATAATTGTAAAACATAATCATTCAATAATAATTTATTGTAAAGGATACTTTCTATCAGCAGGCTGCACGGGACATATCGACAAATATTCATCATGATTGCAATTGAATTATTTATGTGTCAAACCACGGATGCCAAAGTATACCAACTGGTCCTGAAACAACAACAACGAAATATTTTAAACACTAAACATAGAAAATATAAATGAGAAATAAAGAGTATAATATATTTAAATTTAAAAATATTCTTTTATCATTAAATTATTTACTATTATTTAAGTTATGTTTATATGTCGTGAAAAAAATTAAGTGATTTAAATTATGCTTTTATAGTGTTTCCATATCTTAAAAAAACAAACAGAGCAAAGATTATTATTTCTGTAATAAATTCACTAGTCCAAGATTTCTATTAAAGATAAATCAAGTCAGTGATTGTTAACAATCGGGGCTCACGGCATCTTAACCTGTTTTAATGGATATTTTGTTAAACTAGATGAATTGTAAATATAAAACTAATCGTGGTGTCTCAGCTATTTTTTCTTTCAAGTATTTTTCCTTTTTGTTAGTAATCAGTACTCATAATTTTTAAAGTTATAAGTTATTCCTTATCTTTTTTTCTATTGTTCTAACGCTGTTTTTATTTTCTTCAGTACTGGATATAAAATGTAAATTTTCCTTTAGCAGGTGTGTAACTGAAGGGAGAAAAGATGTGATGCTGAAAATTATTAGGTTAGATAATTTCGTGTTTTTAACGCAATGTAACATAAAAGCAACTAGAAGTAGGCGAGAAAAGATGAAACGTAGTTCAAATAAACATCTAGGGCTACTTAGGTGTCTCTAGGAATATTAACTGTTTTTATATCGTTGAATCACGTAAATACTCTTAAGTAAAAAGCACCAGATCTCTCCTGATTATAATTATTTTTTTACTCACTCCAAAATGCAGAAGTGGGATGTCACATTTGTTACAAGATAACGCATTTTATCCTACAGCCGCGCCGGACATGTAACCCGACTATGGAAGATTGTCGGTAAGGTTCAGGGCGAAAAATAAAAAAATACTCCAGTCATCCACCTCCCATTTGTTATACTTCTCTTATAGTTAAGTTTTCTAGCGAAACGTAATTAACGCCGTTACTGAACACTTTTTGTGATTGAAAAAAAAAAAAAAAAAGATTTCTTAAAATAAGTTTTTTTAAGAAATTCTGTAGGTGGAAGTTCACGGAATTTCATCAACTAATTTTACAAAACTTAAATAAAACACATAAATACCAGTTAACTTATATTTATCTTTATAAAAACTAAATTGATTTAACCGCAAAATAAATGCATAAAAACATGAATACATTTAAAATGCTTCATTAATGTTTTCATGTTGTTTAATGTTTTAATGTCTAAATGTTTTTATATTTTTATATAATAAACAAAGGTGAATGTGGCGTTCAAAAATGAACTATTTTATTAAGTTAATTTATTAAAATAAATCTATCCTAATATTATAAAGAAGTAAGATTTGTTTGTTTCTGTGTTTAGAGTGGGTAATCTCTGGAACTACAGAACCACTTCCAAAATTAGTTATAGCAAATTGATGGTGACAGTCCCGGTTCCAGCATAGGATATATTTTATGATGATGTGACTATCCCAGGGGCCTGCAGAAGCAAAAAAACTTTCTAAAAGGGTGCTTTTTGTGATATTGAAGGGGCTGAAACTTGAAATCCAGCATGATAGTTACTTATAAGATGTAAATGCTCTGTAATAACAGTTTCTAAAAGAATCGAAATAAAAGGGATAAAAAGCGTTCTAAAAACTTTTTAAATTTCCATTTCTATGGAATTGTTAAAGATAGAATGGTAGTTACTTTTAAGATGTAAAGCCTCAATAAGAACAGTTGAAAAAAAAATCGAAATTTAAAAGAGAGAAATAAATGAAAAGCACTTTAAATCACGATTTTAGTCACGATTTATGTTGAATTGTTAAACATAAAAAACTTAAAATTTAGCATGGTATATACTTGAAAGATATAACTGATCTCTGAGAACAGTTTCTGAAATATTCGATATTATAAAAGATAAAATGACTGAAAAGCATTTTGAAATCTTTCTAAATTACGATTTGTATGGAATCAAAGGAAATAACAAACCACATTCAAATGTAATGTTCGCAAATTGATGGTGACAGTCCCTGCTCTAATATAGGCTATATTTTATGTTATAGCCACTACTATCAGGGGGTGGTAGACATTTAGACTAGAAGCTTGGAATACGGAATGATGATTACTTTAAAGATGTGGATGCTTGCTTAAAACAGTTTCTAAAAGAACTTAAATGAGCGTATAAAAGCTTCAAAATTCATTCAAAATTATAATTTATTTAGAATTAATATTAGTTCTTCTAATTAAAGACTCAGTTTCGCTTAATGCAGTCTAAACATAAACTTTACTTAAATTATGGCCTGTCTAGTAATTTCTGAATTATCTGCTGCAGTATTATTTTTACTAATAAAAATAGGAACACAAATACAACTTGGCGTATTTAAACTATTACTCGATTTAAGCCGAGGATTGTCGAAAAGAAAGTAGACAGTTACACTTCTTTATTTAGTTATATTGTTTAGTGGCAAGTCTCATCTGAATTTTCATTGGAATGTTATTATTTCAGACAAAGATTTTGCAATCATGATAATATAAGTTTTATATCAATTTCAATAGCGTATTATAAATCATTCTAAATCAAATAAGTTTTTAAATTGATAAGAATTAAATACTCAAGGGACTGAAATTGAATAACAAATGTACACACATATATATTTATATATATTTGGCTTTTGTAGTCGTGTGTTTCTCACAAATATACAATTTTCAGTGCACCTTATGAACTTTAAACATATTTCTGAAAATAAATTTTGTACATTTCTCTCATTCTATCAGACTGAAATTAAAGCTTGGTAGGGGAAACGAAAAGATCGTCTTTCATCGCTTCGGCGTAATGTTAATTAGTCAACATGGTGTTAGTTTGCACTGCATTATATTTCTGGTTTCGTGGAATATGAATACTTTTGACGATTTATAACAATGTTATAACTTCAATTAAGTTTAAGTGAGCAAATACGGAATTCTTACCCTAAAGATTTTCTAAGAGAAATATGCTTTAAAATTATCCAAGTAAAGAAGGTCTTTATATATTTGCTCAAACAATTTAACACATTTCATGTCTTATTCAAATTTCCACAATAAATTTCATTGAAGTAACTTTTAAAATAATAATGATAAAAATACACATTGCACTGTGTGTTAATATTATTTTGTTAACAAATGTCATGTATAACAAAAATTATGCATTAAACCCTATATGTGCTGAATTATGAATTAATGAAAATTTCATCTTCTAAAGCATTTTTCGTGAATTATTTAAACTACATTAGAAGATTTACATAATCATTTAATAAATTTTAGAAGGATTTTAGAAGGGTTGAAGGATTTAGAAGGATTCATTAAATTTGAATTAACACTATGCCGTCCGGCGACACCACAGTGGTGACGTGCGCAATCTAGCGGTCAACGGCCGGTGATACCACAGTGGTGTCGTGCGCAAATTAGGTGCCAACGGCCGGCGACATCCCAGTGGTGTCATGAGCACAGTATCGCTCAGTGGTCGGCGACAGCACTTTTGTATCTTTTGCTTTCTTCTGGTGTTTTATTTCGGTAACAATAAGTTACACAATTCATCAAGTTTTTTATTTGTATAAGTTCTTGTGCCCTTTTATCATGGCAGACGAAAGAGACGATACAAATATTTACGACGAATGCACGGACGTCTTGTCTGACGTTCCGAACGACTTGGCCGTTTGGGAAGACATCGAAAATCAAAAAGTGAAAGTCAAGCAGAATCGTCGGAAGATAGTGAAATATTTCCAAGAAGAATTCGGCGAATGCTACGGTTGCCAACTGATTCAGATGAGTCAGACGAAGAAGACAGTGCACAATGGTCAGAGTTTGATTTACCTAGGAGCAATAATGAATTTGAAGGATCTCCGGGTCCAAACATATTTCCCAAGGATACGCAGATCATCGAGGATATCACAGGATTATATATTGGGAACGATTTATTTGAATATACTTGCAATGAAACCAACAAGTACCACAGTCAAAATTGCGATAAAAGGAAACAGGATAAAAAAAAAGCCAAATTTGTGGATGTTACGGCACTTGAACTGAGAAAACGGTTTGGGCTTGCTATCCTTATGGTTATTGTAAAAAAAGCAAGGATCGATGATTACTGGTCAACGAATCCGTTGATAGACACACCGATATTTCGCAAAACGATGTCCCGCAACCAATTCAGACAAATATTATCATTTTTACATTTTTCTGACAGCAACAATAAACCGAATAATGCCGACCGGCTTTTCAAAGTGCAATTCATAATCGATTACTTTTCCAAAAAGTTTAAAGAAAATTTTAATCTAAGTCAAAACATTTCAATTGATGAAGGAATGATACCGCGGCGTGGATGGTTGAATTTTAAAGTTTACAATCCGTCGAAAATTACGAAATATGGCATACTCATTCGGATGATGTGTGATTTGATTTCGGGGTACCTTTCTTCATTCAAGATCTATTCCGGCGACAAGTCAAGTGATCCGAATTAGCGCTTCCGGCGCCAAGCGAATAAATATTTACGAATCGTGCGGACAGCAAAGTGTTAATAGGGATTTTGTGCAATATTTATAAGCCCACTCAAATCATTTTTTTAAATACTTTTCTTAGTATTTTGTAGAATTAGAAAATGTATAAATATAATGTTCTTACAATAGAAATATAGAAATATTTCCGAACTGAAATATCCCCCTCCCCCATACGCCAAGAAAGCTGAAAAAAGCAAAGACAAAAGAAATCATCCTTTTAAAAATATTTTTCTTTGTGTAATCAATAATGCTTTTGGAACAAGATAAAGTAATGTATCTATAACTCATTCTAAACTGTATTACAACTGATCGATGTATTAAATGAATTTTATAACAAGTTATTTTAGTGGTACTTATACGTACCGTCAGTAGATAAAGGGTTAAAGATTGTATATATGTTTTTTGTGATTAATTTTGTACATGTCTCTTCGTTCTACCGAGCTCTAATAAATGTTCGGTGGAAGAAGCGGAAATATGACATTACTTCACTAAGTCGTAATTTTAATTAGTTAATACTTATGTTAGTTTGCAGTCCACTGTATTTATAGGTTAATGCAATGCAATTACTTGAAGCAAACACCTTGACTAAACTAAAATTTTATATTCCTTTCATGCTTGCTCCAGATAAAATTATTACTTAAAAAGAATTTTAATAATATATTCAGTAAAAATTTCCAGCTAATGCAGATTCAGTTATATTGACAAAAAGGATAAAAATAGTTTTTTCTAGTGATATTTACCAAATACCATAGAAGTAGTTTTTACTAAGCCATTAGTTTTGAATTACTGTAAAAATCTTCTGTTTATGGGAACCGGAAAGTTTTAAAATGATGAAAGTCGGCTGAAATTTCATTGTAAATAAGGAATTTTCTTATTAATTTAAACTATTACTAACTTTTTTTGTGTGTTTTTAAAACTAAAAACTTTTATTAAATTGCAAAAATAACGATAATAAATGTTTTAATATTGTACTCAAAATTAATCTTTGAAAATACTTCATATTATGTTGTTTCTAGATTATATCTTAAAGAACAAAATACGAATTATAATATTTGAAAATCTTTAGAAATTGATGAAATGTTTTGTTTTAACTAAAAAAAAATATTTTTTGTTTGTTGTTCAAATACACTTTGTAATGAATTTAATTTCTTTTTTTATAAATTAATAACATGTAAATCCATGAACTTCTTCAAAAGTTAATGGAACCATGGCAAAACTGCTTAAGAATGAGTTAAATGTTTTGTCTTCGCAAGCGTTGGCGGTATGCAACTGTAAAAAAAATCCGACCAGGTTTCCTGTCGGAGACGGAAAAATAGTTGCCCTTCTCGGTACGGAAAAATTTTCAACCCAGCTCTGAATAAAATCCGAAAAATACCACTTTAGTTACTATTTCCTTTTTTTACGGATTTTATTCCGAGTTGGGTCGAAAAATTTTTCATACCGAGAAGGGCAACTATTTTTCTGTCTTATAAAGGAAACTTGGTCGGATTTTTCTTACAGTGCATATTTCAACGTTTATGGTTTGTACAACCATAATTTTAAGAAATTTGCCATCGGACCCATTGTGCAACATTCTGAAAAGTTCAAACTTTACAATAATAATAATATTAGAAAGTACTATTTTTCTTCATTTCAAACTTCGTCCTCTTAACTGTAAATAGATTTGTATCTTACAACTACAATTGCAATAAATATTTATTTGACTTTCTTTTGCTTTTGTTTGTGCTACAGTGATAATTGTTTAAATGAAAAGCTAAAATCTTAAAAAATGTTTTTACGCACAAATAACGTACAGAACGATAAAAAATACCCATACGTTCGTTTCAAGTATTTCTCGATCCATTTTCTCAATGAGAGAAAAACAAAAGGAATTGAAATGGGTTCGAAGAACCCCTCGGTTATAGCCCCGAGAACTGTCCGGAACTCGGTTATAACCCCGAGAAAGCCAGTTCTCAGGGCTATAAACGAGGGGTTCTTCGAACCCATTTGAATTCCTTTTTTTTTCTCTCTCTCTCACTGAGGAAAGAGATCGAGGAATCCTCGAAACCATCGTATGGTTATTTTTTATCATTGTGTACGTTATTTGTGCGTAAAAACGTTGTTTAAGATTTTAGCTTTTTATTACAATTCGCACAAAGTTTAATCTATGTTTATAATTGTTTAAATGGTTTTCAATGGTTATTGCACTGTACAAAATTATTTCTCTAAATACAGAAATTAAACACTCGGGCATTTATTAATGTACATAAAATAACAAAAGCTATTTTATTTGCATATATTTGAAGTAAGGAGAGTTTTAATATTTTATTAAAACCGCTTAAAAATGTCACCGTATAAAGCGTATCCTATTTAATAAAAAGCTACGCGTTGCTGTCGACTGGCTTTTCCGTTAATCGTAGCCACAGATTAATAACGGAAAATGAAACATTTGAAGCTACTGAAAAAATTAATAGCTCGAAAAGTAGTTGTCAGAAAATTGTTAGACAAACTGCATTAGAGAGGTAAAAAAAAAGAATTATATTTTTCTATACATTTCAGAAACTGTGATTAATTTTTCAAATGTAAACAATGTGTAGTGACTCATTCATTTTTGAAAATTTATTGATAAACATTAAAAAACTTTCGCGCATTGAATATTTTAACTCCAGTAGTATTAATATGTCTTTGACGCTTTCGCCTCTGAAACAATGAAAATAATTTTTAATTTAAAAGCGAAGTCTTAAACAATTCAAGTATTTTTTCGTTTCCTGGATTTTATGTTATGCGTGGCCAAATCACGCAATAACAGGGTTTTTTCACCAATAATGGTTATTTTTTGGCGTATGTGATTTATAAACAATGCTTTAAAGTTGAAATAAAATGCTATGGATTTATTATTATTGTTAAGTATTTTAAAGGACATGAGTGGAAGTCGTATATTTTAATTGTATGCAATATGTATATATATTGTATGTCTTTTGAATGTTTGTATCTATACTAATAAAATATAGTCTCGCTCTGTGTGTGTGTCTGTGTGTCTGACTGTGTGCGATAAACTTTTTCTTATACCCAAGAACATTCCAGTCAAGACCCTGTTCCCCAGGGCCTGGTCTTTCTTTATACCTCAGCTACCACCTTTTTCGAACATTAATCTATTTTTTTCAGCGTCAATTTACGTCTACTCACTACAGCCGTAAATTAAAAATCGTGTTAGTTTAAAGGTAACTTTAGATAAGGGATTCCATCCGTTTATTAAACATCGTGTCAATGATAAAATTAATTTATGAAATTTAAGAGAGGAGGGGAAATCTTTCACCGCTTGGGAGCGCATTCTTTCCTCGGGTTCTAAGGGCCCAATTTCAACGGGATTTGGTTCTTTCAACTTAGATTACAATTCAGCTACTTTCTGTATTATGAAATTTTATTCTTAGACTTCAGTTACAAACATTTTCTAACATTAATGGTGCATTCTTTTTTTAGATTCTAAGGGCTTGATTACTACGTGGTTTGGTTCACTCGAATTGGCTTTCGATTGTCTCCGGCACGTGCGGGGCGCTACCGCTAAATGCTGCCTTATGTAGCGGGAATCTAGGTTACAGTTTCGTTCGGAAAGAAGTTTGTTGGGAACACACTAGACGCTGCGGAAGGCAAAGGGGACAACGAAATTAACTTCATTTAAAAGGATTTCAAAAGTTATAAAATCATACGAACTTGAGTTTTGCTAAGGTTATTATTTATAAACCGCGGACGGGTCTGCTAGTTTTAAATAAAAGTTATGCTTTTTAATGACTTAAGTGATTTTAAATGACCTTAATGCAATATAAATGATGTCAAAGGGAACAATATTTGACGATTTATCACATCGCTACGCTAACATAAAAGTACTCTATTTTCTGAATATTAATGTAATAAACATAGTCTTTATTTTGTTTGTTTTAGGTTTGTATGTTTAGCTTATTATGAAAAAATTGATTTGATGAATAATTATTTTAATAATTAATGAAAAATAATTGTTTTTCAAACTTAATTATTTCTTAATGTTACATAATTTTAAATTTTACACCGTTAAATAGGGAGGGCTTACTTTCAAATGTAAGTTGTTTGAAAACTGTATTTCCGTTAACTGACTTATGATTTTTTAAAACAAATAGCCCGATTACAGACTAATAGTCACAGAAAAATATACGTATACAGAAAAAACCTTTCAGATGAGAATTAAATGATTACGTATTAAAAGCAGGGAAATATTGATAATTACGTCATAAAACAATATTTACAAGTGAATTTTATATGAGAAAGAAAATTATAAAATAATAAATTCATTAATATGTGTTAAAAGATGTAAATGGAGGAAATTACGTCATATTTAAAATTGCCAAACTGTAATATTGCCAAACAGTTTAAATTACAAAATATACTTGCGCGAGACATTTATTTCATATTTTGAGACGATCTTTTAAAACTAATATATATATATTGAATAGCATTTAATTCATCGCCATACCTAAATTGACCTACCATAGGGGGGACCCTGTTCTGTAGCCAAATGCCGCAAAGTTTGTCGCTAACTTGACGATATATTGCCAAATTTGGGGACCAAAATTAGTCACCAAAAACGACACCTGCTTGGCGATATCTCTAATATTTCGCCAAATTCCCATAGACTTCTATTGTAAAACAATAGGGTTTAATTTGCTTACCGCAACAAATTTGATAGATATTTTGAGCCAATGAACCAATCTAGATGTTATTGAAATTGCCACAAGACACGCATTGCTCTCTTGTTGAGAATTCTATGACAGCGCAGATAATATTTCCTTTCTAACAACAAAAGTATTTTCACGTGAAAAAAAAAAAAAAAATAGAAAACTTTGGTGAAAATTACGTCAGATTAAAAACTATACATTTAAAATGCCTTATTTTAGAAACTTTCTTATATACCGTTGTTAAAAAATACCAGTAGATAAAGACTTTGTTTACATAAATCATTTTATATTATCTTATTTTTACATGTATCACTGATCTTATTTAATCAAAGACGAAAACAAACCCGTTAACAGGGAGATAGTCAGTGTTTTTTTTTAATTATAGATCGTTCTGCCGAAAATTTTTTAAGCCGATTAGCGTGCTTTTATTAATATTAATTAGGGTGCTTTTAGAGTTTACAGTGTCTGGACGGTTGTTGATATGCTTTTTCTTTCAGCCAGCAATTAAAATGTCATCTGCAGTAAAACAAAGCAGATGTATCATTATGCTGTTAATTATTGATAATCTCTATAACAATTTTTAAAACTTCTAAGTACCGCACATTGTCAATTTTTATACCGTCAAGTAGGGCGAAAAAGTACTTTTAACCCGAGATTGCTCGTGCAAGGTATGTCATACCCAAACTGGACACGGTTATTACATTTCTCACCACTAGTTTTCGAAAAGTAATCGCCAAATTATTTTTGTGAGTAATGTCAACGATTAAAGAAAATGGCGATTTGTGTTTGAATTTATTGGTGGCAAAGTGTTAATCGTTCATATCCTGGATATGCGCGAGGATTCCCGGGTTAAATGCAATTTCTTTGAAAATTTCATCGCAATTTATTTTTGAGTTATTAATTTTTTTGTAATTTTTAGCGCAATTTCTTTAATTTTGGCAACCTTTATTTCTGTAGAAAGTAATGGAAAAATAGTAATTATTAATTTTTGTTGCCATTTTCCCATAACAACTGAAAAAATGTAATTAAAATACATGCTATTTTGAAAAAAAATATAAATAAATGATTTCTAATAAAACACTGAGCTATTATAAGCTGTATTTATTTTTAAGTATCTATATTAATATTGCAAACAAATCAAGGCATATGAATCATTAGATGTGAATCATTTTTTGTTTCGAGATTCTTGTATGACGACGTCGGTGTCTGCTGGATTTCTGTATTATTCAGTGATAGTGCCGTCATATGCATAATTTTCTGTAGATGTTGTTTAAAGACTGGATCGCAAATGTGGAATTCTTCAGCGGATGCGAATGACGTCATTTTATTTAAAACGAGGCTAATGAGAAAGACAGGCTACCTCGGGGCATTCAAGGTACATTTTTTTACAGACCACTTGAGTCACGTGATGCTCGAATGCACCAATGAACGTGTGCGAAAGGAGCATCACGTTACTCTAGCGGTCTGTAAAAAAAGACACGTGGGATGCACCGCGGTAGCGTGTCTTTTTCGTTGGCCTCGATATAAAATAAAAGCGTGTGTTTTAAGTCTTAAAACTGAAATATGTTTTGTACTATTTATATGTATGTACATAAATATTTGATTTTTCATCGGGGGCTACACTTAAATCTGAAAAAGCAGAATTCCTGTTTTCTAGTTTTTTTTTCCTTGTAACTGCTCAAAATAAGAGTGAAAACGGAAATAAATTAAATAAACAAATAAAATAAAATATTAATTTTTTTCACTACTATAATTATACCCAATTCAAAGAAAATAAAGGTTTTAAGAAATCGTTGCTTTTGAAAGTGTGGTACGTCCATTGGGGCATTACAAAATCACGATTTTTTCAGTTAACAAGGATAATTATTATTACATATTAAATGTGCTTGAAATAAGACTGAAAATATATAAAATAAGTCTGAAGTTTATGCACTATAAATAATACTGAATGAAAATTTAACCGCCAACTTTTATTTAAAATGAGAGAATAAAATAATCTTTAAAAACAATTTGAACAATCTTAAGGAATTTTTAATGCGAATATAATTACTTATACTTTTTGTTTCAGTTATAAACGTCATTTATTTGAAATTATTTTTAAAACACTTTTTCTTAATTAAACAGGATTATATTTAAAATTCCTCGAATTAGTTGATCACGCTTCAACTATTTATTTATGTTAGCTTTTCCCTTTTAAAATCGTATATTTAAAAATAAAGTAGAGTTTTACGATTTAATCTTTATCTAGTGTCTGAGGAAGGGAAATTTTTAAACAAATAAAGATCAATTCATATAGAATTATAACATATTTTAAAGTAACAAATTTATCAAATAAATTTTTTTCAAGTCATTAAAGCATTTCGAATATATTTTGAATCTTAAATAAAATTTAAAATAGAATATTTTTGGAAAGTAAAACTTTTACAAACATCGACGTATTTTTTTTTAAATCTTATATTTAGCTTTATGTCAAATAAGTTTAGCTTAGTCGAATAATCTGCAAATATCATCGGTATATATTAAAAATATTTTGTAAGAGGGATTATCGGTGAAAATATAGTAAAAGTAAGAAGAAAACGTGTTACAAATGATGCAAATGTTTATATATATATGAAAGAGTGTGGTTAAATATAATTAATGTCCCGAGTGTGTACAAATTTGTTGTACTGCAATGGTTGATCAGCAATATTGAAGGCTAATGTCTTAGATGCCTATAGGCTCAATTTCAGAACTGTAGGTGCTATACCAATGTATTTTTGTTTTCGTTTTAGGTGTGAGCGGTGGCACCTAACTTGAAAGGGGGTATTGGGGTGAAAAGTTAGGTTGTAACTTATGGGGCCAGACCTGAAGCTGTTCTGTGATAGATTTGTGACAGTGGATGCAACGTGGCTACATCACTATGATTCCGAGTTCAAACGACAATGGTTACGTCTCATCCGCTGTCACAAATCTATCACAGAACTGCTTCAGGTATGGCCCGATAAGTTCTAAACTAGCATTTCTCCCACAACCTCCCTCTTTCCTGCTACGTCCCGCCTCTCACACCTAAAACCAAAACAAAACCTTTTAATATAGCAGTTATTGTTCAGAAATTGAGTATATAGGCATCTAAGACACAAGGTTCAATATTCCTCATCAACCCATCGCAGTACAAGTATTTTATGTACACTCGGAACAATAATTATTAAACCACCCTCATATAAAGTATTTTTTATGTTTTTAAGTTACTTATACCAGCAATAATATTTATTTTTTAGTAAACTATATCAAAATTTAATCTTTTTCTACTCTTGGTAACTTAGCTTTGACGTATCAAAAGTCTTTCCATTTTATAAAGTTTGAATTCTCTAATAAGCCGAGTTTTAATTTTTAAAGCGATGCTTTCTGATTTTTTGCGCCAAATTCAACGAATAGTACCATCAAAATTTTCCACACACCATTAACCCATTCCCTGACGCACTAGCTTTTTATTAAAATTTGTGCTTCATATAAATATTTTATGATAAATAGATAACTATACAGACTAAACTGAAAAAAAATCATCAGTTTAGGAATTATAAAAATATGCAAAAGCAGCAGGAACCGTAAACAAAAATTTTTTAATCAAAAATTGATATGAGACAGAAAAACGAAAAAATGTCTGATATTTAAGTTGATTACAGCAAAAATGTCATGACATTTCAAAAAATTTTAGCTATTTATAAAATATTTCAAAGCAATTAGGAAGTATAACCACCTTGCATAGTCTGGAAAGGATCAAAGACATTTTTTTTATCACTTTCATCACAACAATTTTTAATATAAACAATTGCGTCTGACAACTAAAATAACTAAAAAAAAAGAAAAGAAAAGAAAAGAAAACTATTCTATAAACTATATAAAAAAATAAAATATTCTGCTTGCTGTAAACATAAAAAATGGTGCATTTTCGCAAAATCAACAAGGAATTGGTTTAACCCTTAATTTCATTGTGATGCAGATTTGCTTCATATTTTATTTAGCTTGTAATAAACAAATGAATTTCTATGCAACAACTATATTTATATAAAAATATTAATCCTCTAAAAATTACCAAAATATGCTATTAAATAAAGTTAAATATCTGTCTTAAAATTTCTTGTCTCTAATCCTTAATATAAGAATAAAAAACACAATTCTAAAAGAATAATTCACGCATTTATGGGTTAAGATTTCCGTCGAAAGATCCGTAAAAGGTGAAATCCGTACAAGCTGATCTGTGAGAGATCCTTAAAAGCTGATGCATGCGCTCAGAGATTTTTCGTTCTTTTTCATTGTCATTGAACTCCACGCTGGCAGTGGAGAACTATGGAATAATTTTTTGTGTGTAAATATGCAAATATTTCAAAAAGTACATGGATATTAGAACATTATAATACTATATAGAATTATAAAACTATGCAGTCAAGATGAAGTGTTTCCAATACTTCTATTTGTTTAAAAGTACTAGATTTTATTTTTCATGGACAAAGTGTCTTCACCCTGAAGTATTCAGTACATATACAGGAATTGAATGTTTTTATATCAGAAGGATGAACCTTTGTTACGCAACAATTCCGATTAAAAAATATATACAGAGTATTCCACATTTCTCTTGAGTATTTTCAATTTTCTAATATAAAATTGTAAAGTACATGAATTTACCTTTGTAAAAAATCTGTTTTTGGACATCTTCAGTCTTTTTAATTTGACAAAATGCACGTTGGTTTTTTTAGCAATAACTACGTGGAACTTTTAAATGTAATACTTAATAAACTTCAGAGGCGTTTTGGGGATAACAAATTGTGAAAAATTAATAAATGAACGAAAAAAACGTAAACGATAAATAGGGAAAATCTTGTTTGTGTTCAATATATCACAGATGAAAGCATTTTTTAATTCCAAAAACGCACAAAATCATATCACTTCTTAAAATGACATCATTTTGTTAAAGACAACTTTACGTAACATTACATCTACAGAGAAATATCCTTTAAAAATAAAGATGTAATTTTTTCCAAAAAATATGCAAAGATATTACTTATTCATCAGTAGATTGGACTTTATGCACACGATCTGAAGTCGAGACTAAAATTCGTTTACTGGCGGTATTTTCTTTAAAATATTAGCGCATCACTACACTATGACGCAAAAGTTTAGACAATGACGTCATTCAGCTTTAAAATGTAGAATTATGACGTCAGAATTACAAAAACCTGTAAATATATTCAAAAACTGATTTAAAATGCTATGTACAAAAGACAGTCGTTTTATTTGCTATAATACTAATTTTTTTCATAAAAATTCAAATGTGCTTGTCGCAAAAGTTTAGACACTATTCTAAATTTCTTTGAATATTCGCTGGCATATGCAAATTTAGAATAGATGATGTCACAAATTTGGAGTACTTAAGTTCTGCAAACGATTGCTCTTCATAGTCGACATGCCGAGAGCTAAAGAAATTCAAGTGAATGAGGTTTCAAGGATTTGGCAGTTGAAAGGTGAAGGGAAGAGCGTTTCTGAAATTTCTGCTATTATTAATAGGTCAAAAAAATCTATTTATCGAGTTTTATCGAGTGGTTCCGAATATAAAGCAAAATGTCGGTCTGGGAGGCCACGTGTGACAAATGTACGAGAGGATCGCCTGATACAAAGACTAGCGAGTACTCAACAAATGAGCGTACGTGGAGTTCAAAGCTCATCGGGACTCCCTGTATCAAAGGATACGATTCGTAGACGAATTTTGGAAAAAGGAACAATCGTTTATAGCAAAATGCAGAAGAAACCAGCTCTGAAACCACATCATAAGTTACAAAGACTTATGTGGGCTCGAAAGCATATGTCATATGGAGAGAAATGGCAGTCAGTCATATTTAGCGATGAAAAAAAGTGGAATCTGGATGGTCCAGATGGTTGTTTATCGTATTGGCATGACTTGCGGAAGGAACCTCGACGTTTTTTTAGTCGCAGACAAGGAGGGGGCTCGGTGATGGTTTGGGCAGCCTTTTGCTATAATGGACAAGTATCTCTGACCTTCACCAGTGGTCGTCAAACTTCACAGCATTATACACAGACATTAGAAGAAAACCTACTGCCATTTGCTGAGCTTCTAGGGGGTCCTCAGTGGGAATTTCAGCAAGACAATGCTTCAATTCACACTGCAAAACATTCAAAATCTTGGTTTAATTCCTATAATATAAGAGTTCTCGACTGGCCAGCATGTAGCCCAGATCTTAACCCTATAGAAAACCTTTGGAGCATCATGTGTCGCAAAGTTTATAGCAACGCTAGACAATACTCTTCTGAAAAGGAACTTAAGACATCTATTGAGAATGCATGGTACGATATCGATCCACAAACTATGCAAGATTTAGTTTCTTCCATGCAATCTCGTGTATATGACGTAATACATAAGCATGGATGCGCAACCAGGTTTTAAAAATTGTTTATTTCGATTTTATTTAATTTGTGTCTAAACTTTTGAGACAGCAGTTTATTTTTGTTACCATTTAATTTATTGCAATATGCACAATTCCACTTTTCTTTGTTATAAATATTGTTTATATGTACAGCACATTAATTTCAAGCAGTGATTTGAAAATTGAATAAATATTTTTCAAAGTATGTAAGAATTTCTTCATTGTCTAAACTTTTGCGTCATAGTGTATATGGAGTATGCATTATTGATGTTTATTTGTTAAAAATACAGCGAACAAATTTGTATTTGTAGCAGTAAATACGTAATATATCATAATATAAATTCAATATGCTGTTCTGTATCAAAGCACATCACTAAATTTGCAAAATGTCGGTGATAATTTATACACGCAACCCATGTTGAATTAAATTTTGCCTGCAAGCGTTATTTCCACCTACGCATACTGGCATTTCTGGCGGTACAGTAACAAGAAGGACGGATAAGTTCTCTGGTGTGACGTCACGAAACTAACATCCATGTCATTTGTAAGAAAGCAACCGCAAAGTCTCATGTTCGAAACAACTACATTCGAACATTTGAAACCAAAAGTTCCGACAGGATATAAAACTCGTCCCCTATATGGTTTTACAAATGGTTAATTTGATCTATTTTTGTTGCACAGTGTTATTATCGGTTTATAAAAAAAAAATTCTGAGATATTAGAACTGAAACAGTTTTATATATAACATCTATCTACATATTTATAACCAATTTGAAATTTTCTTTTTTTAAACTTTCTGACAGTGTTGCAATGCGTTAATGACCCTATATTCCCATATGAATCAACGCTGCTTCATATTTATTATACAGCAAAATTTTCGAAGAATTTCACCTACAGAAATTATACTGTTATATTGTTTCATAACTATATTTTGTAAACTATCAAGTAATGAACACAAAACACAAATCATCGAAGATCTCGAAATGAAATTACATCCTGCCATATTAATATATCATGTTATTCATTGTTCTAACAATACCACGAAATGCAAACATCTGTATTTGATGCCATTAATTTAACAGAAAATGCAGATGGACTCTTATAAATCATAAGGATTTCCTTAACATATAGAATATAAACCTTTGCATCTATTTTAATTAAAATACGAGTAACATCCATATTATAAAAGAAATGTGTTTTTTGAAAGGTAATGTTGGATTTATATCCTAGTTTAAGTTGTAATATTTGTGCTTAAAAGGGTAAAAAAAAGGAATATTTTGTAAAAGTCATATTATTTACCATGCATTAAAATAATTATTTTAAACAAGAAACAAAAGACCATATTTTAAAAGTAATTTTAAAAAATCATATTATTACAGAAACATAAATGTTCTTAACAACTTTCAAAACAGCATTTTTTTTGTAAATTTAAACGTTTATTAATGCCACATTGATATATATATATATATATTTTTTTTGTTAAAAAAAAGAAAGAAAAAAAACTTTGTGGGAAATGAAATTATTTTTCAAAAGATTATAATTAAATCCAACATAAAAAAATATATACACATCTTGTATGAAAAATGTTGCAAACAAGCTGCATAGTATAAAGAATGCAGTTTACAACTATTGCGTACAATCCGTTCTTTCTTCGTTTTGTAACGAAAATGTCTTCGAGTAAATACAAGCATTTTAATACCATAAATACTTCTATTATCTGACTTTGAAACATTTAATCAAAAGAGCGGAAAATCTTAAATAATCAGTTTCATGCAAGAGTGGTGTAAGTTCTATTTTCACAAATGCTCAAAAAAAAAAAAAAAAAAAAAAAAAAAAGAATTAATTTGCACCCGTTGTATGAATTTTGTGCAGAGAAAGATATTTTCGGGGTTGTGTATAGAATCAAATATCGTGGAAAGCTTACTTATACAGTCGGACCTCTATTTAACGAAGTCGCTAAATCCCGAAAAAAAGTTCGTTATGTGGTAAATTCGTTAAATAGAGATGAAC
Source organism: Maratus speciosus (assembly GCA_963932465.1). Taxonomy (NCBI): domain Eukaryota; kingdom Metazoa; phylum Arthropoda; class Arachnida; order Araneae; family Salticidae; genus Maratus; species Maratus speciosus. The sequence continues at coordinate 501,294,970 of OZ010786.1, read as the reverse complement.
CTTTTAAAATACTTTAAACTACACAAAACAGATTTTTAATTCATAAACACTAAAAATTATTAAAAAACTTAATTAATCACACTTTTTATAAATCGTATTTATTTTTATTATTATTATTAATTTTACCCATCAAAAGGAAATCTGCAAGGACAACAAGAATTTAAAAAAATATTGTCCGGAAATACACTTTATTTTCAGTTTTAAGAAAATATTTACATTAAAATTAATGAATTTCAATGACATTATCGTATTTATTATAACAAGTAATTTTAAGCATTGTATTACTAGATCCGTCCTTAAATTTAATTATTGAAACTTATTTACTACAGAACAGCCCTTTTGAGTGCGCAAGGGGGATATTGAAAGTTTGCACTTCCTGAATGAAATGCAAAAAATTATAGGGATTTTACTGCTCTCGTTGAGTTAGGCACCTGGTAAAACCAATTCAAGGTCATTGATCATTATAAAATGTGTAAAAGAAAGAATAAGTTTGAAGTGTTCGGAAATATTTTGAGAAACAGGGAAAAAAAAATATCAGAAGAAAAAAAGTTCGTTAAATGGAGAATGCACTTCGCTATTTGAAGGTTATTTTATGAAGAAATTTGCAAAATGTTATTGGTTCCTAGGAAAAGTTCACAAAATAGAGAATTTCGCAAAATAGAGGTTCGTTAAATAGAGGTCCGACTGTAATAATATTCCTATGCATAGATGATACGTCTGTATATCCTCCATAAACTCATCTCACTTTTCTAAAAATAATCACTTACTTCACTTTTGCATTAAACGACTCGTATATTTATAAAATTTCGCAAAACAGACAGTAATAAATGTGTAATTTAAAAGAAATTCATGCATCTAATACTCTGATATAAAAGTCTTTTATATTATACCCAACAGTAAAGGAGAAAGTACCATTACGTTTTATTTACATCCTTTGTAGAAAGGATATTTTTGTAGCAGGCGTAATAAGCTTTCAGGAATTTTTAATTAGAGTATAAATTCCTTCATTTCATTGTTAAATATAGTTAAACAGCGTATTTTATTTTGGTTGTAAAGAATTCTCTGCTCGTTAGACATAGTCAAGGTTTTCGTTTTATGAGAAATTCTTAGAATAGTTAAAAATGTTTTTATTCTATTTACTGTCATTTATATTCTAATATTTAATAATTAACTGGTAAATTCAGTAATTTATTTTATAATATTAAGCTTATATAAAATATATTGTCATTCTGTAAAATAGTATACAGGAAGTTCTTAAAAGTATGCCCCAGTTATAAAAAGAGTAAATCAAACAGATTTAGATAAGCGCATGTGCGAGTACTGCTTTCTTAATTACTCGATCGCAGTGTCACATGCGCAAAATGCTGACTCCTGAGCGTAAAGCGATATTGCTGGATTGAAGATTTAAAGGTCATTAGAGCCATGCGATTTTTTTTTCTACGTGGCTTTATAAAAGATCGTGCCTGCTTTTCACTACGTTCAGAGTTGAGACACAGAATTGAAGAGGCAATTGCTTCCAATACGCCAGACTTGTTAACCGAAGTGTAGGAGGAATTCGATTTTAAGTTACACGTGTGCAGTATAACTAAAGATACACATATTGAACATTTGTAAGGATAACTAGGTTAGTTTACTTTCAATTTGATGTATGGTTTGTTGTTAAGAGTCTAAATTAAACAATTATAATATACAATTGAAACTGGGGTATTCTTTTCCGGATATCCGTATAAAACCTCAAATGCTTTAAATCTCATGACTATAAATCTAACAAATAATAACAAAAAATTGCACCATTTAAGGAAAGTTTTTTTTTTTTTTTAATTCTAACAAAAGTTCTTGAAATCAAGTATTATTTTACCTAAAAAAATTTTTAAATCGCCAAAATTTTTGCTTTGCTTCTAGCGTGCATACTAAATTGCTATTTTGCATAAGAAGTACATTAATGTAGGTTTATATATATATATATTTTTTTTTTTTTCAAGTAACGTGTATAATGTTCACAAAATTTGTTTAAATAGAATTAAAACGAAAAAAAAATTATTGATTATCTGAGCATTTTTAGGTAGCTTTCTTTACAAAAAAGCTACCTATTGCAGCCGTTCGGAGGAAAGCGATTTCAAAAAAATTTGGTATATTTTCATCGATCATGACCCCCAGACCCCGAAACCACCCTCCGTTCAAAATTTATATATATATATATATATATATATATATATATATATATATATATATCTGACCTATGTCACACTGTAACTCCCGTAATTATGAACCGATTTCGATGTAATTCGGTGTGTACATAGTACATACCAATGTCTCGACCGAGTTCGTTGGCCAGCTTCATCCGCCGTTTTGTTTCAAAATGGCGGCCATTTAAAATTTTTAAAAAAAATTAAAACTTGAAATGTGGTACCAAAAAATTAAAAATGGAAAAATATTTTTTTCTTATGTATTTGACCTTTATACAAAGATTCCGGAGCAGTTTTTGTTTTGTCTATATCTTAAAAAATGGCTGAGTTATAGCATTTTGAATTTCTAGCGTGGCTGACATTTTGTAACGTCCTGAAATTTGTCACGCGATAAAAGGCGTATTTATGAACCGATTTAGATGTAATTTGGTGTGTACATAGTACATGCCAATCTCTCGACCGAGTTCGTTGGCCAGCTTCATCCGCCATTTTGTTTCAAAATGGCGGCCATTTAAAATTTTTTTAAAAATTTAAAATTTGAAATGTGGTACCAAAAAATTGAAAATGGAAAAATATTTTTTTCTTATGTATTTGACCTTTATACATAGATTTCGGAGCAGTTTTTGTTTCGTCTATATCTTAAAAAATGGCTGAGTTATAGCATTTTGAATTTCTAGCGTGGCTGATATTATGAAACGTCCTGAATTTTGTCACGCGATAAAAGGCGTATTTATGAACCGATTTGGATGTAACTTCGTTTATACATAGTACATACCAATGTCTCGTCCGGGTTCGTTGGCCAGCTTCACCCGCCATCTTGTTTAAAAATGGCGGCCATTTAAATTTTTAAGAAAAATTTAAATTTGAAATGTGGTACCAAAAATTGAAAATTGAAAAAATATTTTCTTCTTATGTGTTTGACCTTGATAAAAAGATTCGGGAGCAGTTTTTGTTTCGTCTATATCTTAAGAAATGGCTGAGTTATAGCATTTTGAATTTCTAGCGTGGCTGACATTTTGAAACGTCCTGATTTTTCTCACGTAATAACAGGCGTATTTATGAACCGACTTGGATGTACCTTGGTGTGTACATAGTACATACAAATATCTTGACCGAGTTCGTTGGCCAGCTTCATCCGCCATCTTTTTTCAAAATGGCGGCCATTTAAAAAAATAAAAAAATAAAAAAATTTAAATGAGATACCAAAAAATTGGAAAATGAAAAAGATTTTTTTTGTATGTGTTTGACCTTAATACAAAGATTCCGGAACAGTTTTCCTTTCGTCTATATCTAAAAAAAAAAATGGCTGAGTAATAGCATTTTGAATTTCTCTTTTGGCTGACATTTTAAAACGATCTGATTTTTGTCACGCGATAACAGGCGTATTTATGAACCTATTTGGATGTAACATGGTCTGTACATAGTACATACCAATGTCTCGACCGAGTTCGTTGGCCAGCTTCATTCGCCATCTTGTTTCAAAAGGGGTGCCATTTAAAAAAAATTAAATTTAAAATTTAAAATGAGGTATTAAAAAATTGGAAAATGATAAAGATTATTCTTATGTGTTTGGCCTTGATACAAAGATTCCGGAGCAGTTTTTGTTTCACAAAATGTGTTCTTTTGTTGATATCTTAAAAAATGGTTGTTCGCTGGCCAGATTCATCCGCCATCTTGTTTCAAAATGGCGGCCATTAAATTAAAAAATATATATATATTTAAAGTGAGGTGCAAAAAAATTAGAAATTGAAAAAGGTTTCTTTCTTAAGTATTTGATCTTGATATAAGGATTCAGGAGCATTTTTTGTTTGTCTTTACCTTAAAAAATGGCTCAGATATAGCAGTTTCAATTTCTATTGTGGGTGACATTTTGAAAAATCTGATTTTTTGCATGCGACAGCACTCCTATATATTAACCGATTCCGATGTGAGTGAGCATGTGCACAGCAATTACTAAGGTCTCGACCAAGTTCACTGCTTATCCTCATCCACCATGTTGTCTTAAAATGACAGGCTGGCAGCCAAATATAAGTTACGTTAAAGAAAAGCAGCTTGGATAAAGCTGACTAATTTCGCGAAATTCTCAATCATTATATTGATAAAAATTAGTATTGAATCTCCTATATTCGGTTTCCACTAAATTGAGCTTCGTGTGTTTGCATGACATAAGTTGCCTTTTTTTAAATAAGGATTATGAAAGCTACCTCTTCCTCCCGGCACTGGCCGGAAGGACTTTTTATACTTGAAATTCCAAAAAGTGTAATGATAAAGACATGTTTAAAAAAATAAATAAATTACACGTCAAGGAAAAAAAAATCCTGTAACTTTATTTTTTTATACAAAATAAATATATCTGTATATTAAATCTGGATATATATCAACTGCTATGTCTTATGAAATTTTCAGTGTCTAACACTTAATTTAAAAGTCATATCATTACACATTTTATAAACTAGTAAATCTTTCGTAATTGCACTGGTATTTAATTGTTTTTTATGTATTAATGATGGTAATACTACGCATTTTATGATACTACTGAGATCAATGCACAGATGATACAACATAAATCTTACTGTTATGACTTTATTTATTTTAAAGATAACCTATAAAACTAATTACATTTTTATTGAAATAGGTAGATTTATTTTAAAAGTATAAAATAATGCACAGATTGTAATACAATGTAAATTTAACAGTTTTTATCGAAATTGTAATAAGATCTAATATTATCTTAAACATACCCTATTTAGCCGACACTTTTGATTTAAAACGCTTGTCGAATATCAAAAGGCATACTTGAGGAAACTTTCTGGATCTTCATTAATGTAAAAAAGTCCTTCCGGCCAGTGCCGGGAAGAAGAGGTAGCTTTCATATTCCTTATTTTTAAAAAGCAAGCTTATATTATTCAAACAAGAAGCTCAATTTAGTGGAAACGGATATTAGGAGATTCAATACTAATTTTTATCAATACTAAATCATTATTAATGAGAATTTTGCGAAATTAGTCAGCTTTATCCAAGCTGCTTTTATTTAAAGTAACTTATATTTGGTTGCCAAATTCGGCGGTATCTTGAAGTTCTTGCCATTTTAAGGCAACATGGTGGATGAAGCTAACGAGTGAACTTGTTCGAGACCTTAGTAATCCCTGTGCACATGCTCTCTCACAACGGAATCGGTTAATATATACAAGTGCGTTCACAGGCAAAAAATCAGATTTTTCAAAATGTCACCCACATTAGAAATTGAAACTGCTATATCTGAGCCATTTTTTAAGATAAAGACAAAACAAAAAATGCTCCGGAATTCTTATATCATGGTCAAATATTTAAGAAAGAAACGTTTTTCAATTTCTAATTTTTTTGCAACTCACTTTCAATAATTTTTTTTTATTTAATTTAATAACCTCTATTTTGAAACAAGGTGGCTGATGAAGCTGGCCAGCGAACTTGGTCTAGACATTACGATATACAATCCACATGCCTTCTTACATTGAAATAGGTTAATAAATACGCGTGTTATCACGTGACAAATATCAGATCTTTTCAAAATGTCAGCCATGCTAGATATTCAAAGTGCTATAATTCAACCATTTTTTAAGATATATACGAAACAAATACTGCTCCGGAATCTTTGCATCAACGTCAAACACACAAAAAAATCTTTTTCATTTTTCAAATTTTTAATAACTCATTTTAAATTTAAAATTTATTTTTTTTTTAAATGACTGCCCTTTTGAAACAAGGTGGCGAATGACGCTGGCCAACGAACTCGATCGAGACATTGGTATGTACTATGTACACACCAAGTTACATCCCAATTGGTTCATAAATACGACTGTTATCGCGTGACAAATATCAGGTCGTTTCAAAATGTCAGCCACAATAGAAATTCAAAATGCTATAACTCAGCCATTTTTTAGATATTGACGAAACAAAAACGGTTCCGGAATCTTTGTATTAAGGTCAAACACATACAAAAAAAAATCTTTTTCATTTTCTAATTTTTTGGTACCTCATTTTAAATTTAATTTTTTTTAATTTTTTAAATGGCCGCCATTTTGAAACAAGGTGGCGGATGAACCTGGATCACGAGTTCGGTCAAGACATTGGTACGTATTATGTATACACCAAGGTACATGCAAATCGGTTCATAAATAAGCCTGTTATCGTGTGACAAAAATCAGGTCGTTTCAAATTGTCAGCCACGCTAGAAATTCAAAGTGCTATAACTCAGCCATTTTTAAGATACAGACGAAACAAAAACTGCTTCTTAATCTTTGTATCAAGGTCAAACACAAAAGAAAAAAATCTTTCGCAATTTTCAATTTTTTGGTACCACATTTCAAATTTTAAATTTTTTTAAAAATTTTAAACGGCCGCCATTTTGATACAAGATGGCGGATGAAGCTGGTCAAGGAACTCGGTAGAGGCATTTGTATGCACTATTTATACACGAAGTTACATCCAAAACGGTTCATAAATACGAGAGTTACAGTGTGACAAAGATTAGATATATATATATATATATATATGGGCTGTTTAATAGCCTCTGCTTATTAACCAGGAGAAGACCCTTTAATTGCCTTCGAGGAGGACTTAAAGGAATCAACTGGGAGCGGAGACTTAATGTCCAATCCGCACCTTCCACCGGTACAGCCTGTTAGTACCCTTGCCTAGTGTATGGGGAACGAACGCGGATGGGCTTCCTCCAACCCGCTTGGCCAGCGTGGAGGAATTTGGCCACCTACCCCCCTTATTTTACCATGAATTCACAAAATAAATCACGGCCCTTAATTCCCGGCGGTCTAAATGTTCCTGGTTACGGCAGCGATCAGAAAGACATGGAGACAGAGGGTGCTAAGAATAACCGGGCTCGGCTAGGCTGCCATAAGTTGATGACCTTGGCTACGTATAATGGACGATCCCTATCTTCGGAAAATCGTTTTCAGGAACTTGAAGAAGAATTAGAAAGAATCAACTTAGACATCCTAGGATTATGTGAAGTAAGAAGAAAAGGAGAAGAGAAGATAGATCTTGCCAGCCGACATGTATTATACTACAGAGGCACAGAAGATGGAAGAACAAGCGGTGTAGGATTTCTGATTCATAAAAGGTGGAAGAATCACATCGTAGAATATGATAGTGCATCAGATAGAGTTGCAAGGTTAGTAATACAAGTGTCCAGAAGATACAAGCTGCAAATTACCCAAGTTTATGCACCAACAGTAAGCTATACTGATGAAGAAGTTGAGGATTTCTATGAAGAAGTAGCTTCAATGCATCAAAAGGGAAAATGCTACATAAAATTAATAATGGGAGACTGGAATGCTAGAATTCGGGAAAAAGATAAATGTGAGTTATCAGTAGGAAATCATGGATATGGGGTGCGAAATGAAAGAGGAAACAGATTGATTGAGTTTGCAGAATGTGAATAGTTGTATATCATGAATTCATTTGTCAAGAAAAAGCTACAAAGAAAATGGACATGGCGTTGTGCAAATGGCTCCACAAGTGAAATCGACTACATCTTAACAAACAAAAAGCATCTTATTGAGTATTGCAGCGTTCTCAATAACTTCAATACAGGAAGTGATCACAGGTTGGTTAGATGCAAACTGCTGTTAAATACTAAAGTGGAAAGAATGAAGCTTTTGCAACACTCAAAGAAATCAATCGATATAATAAATCTCCAGAAACATAAAGAAGAATTCCATTTGGAACTTAAAAACCGTTTCCAAGTACTTCAATCAGCTTTAGAAGAAGAGCAAGATGTTACAGTAGTGAACAAGAAACTAACCAGTACTCTACAAGATATTGCAAAGAAGATAGCCGGCGATGCACAAGTAAAGCAGACAAAGAAAATAACAGAAGAAACTAGAAGATTGATGAAGAAACGCAGAGAATTTAAAATGAAGAAAAACGATCCTAAATCAAGAGTTGAATATGCTGAATTATGTAAAACGGTAAGAAAATGTGTTACAGAAGATATCAGAAAATTTAACTCTGATCTTGTCAAGAAAATTCTAGAAGATAACAAAAGTTTAAAATCAGCTAGGCGAAAACTTTGTGTTGGAAGAAAAGGTATTTTTGCACTAAAGAGGGCAGATGGAACAATCACCAAAATCAATAAAGAAATAGTACACATTGTCGAAAAATTCTATAACGATTTATATAAATGTGAAGATCAGAGGGAAATCAACTTATGTGATCCACGAGAAAACTTAACAGAAACCGATGCCATAATCCCAGTGACGACAGACGAAGTTTTACAAGCCATTAAATTTATGAAAAAAGGTAAATGCCCCGGAGAAGATGGAATTACAATCGACCTTATCAAAGAAGCAGGAGAAGAATTTGCAAAAATGCTATCATTACTGTTTTCCAAATGTCTCCAGAAGTCAGATGTACCAGAAGATTGGAATAATGCTGTGATGGTGCTACTTTACAAGAAAGGAGAGAAGGAAAACATTAAAAACTATCGTCCAATCAGCTTACTGTCAGTGATTTATAAAATTTTCACCAAAGTTTTAACGACAAGAGTTGAATCAGCTCTGGACTCAGCTCAACCTAGAGAACAAGCAGGATACCGAAGTGGATTCAGCACAATGGATCATATCCAAACGGTAAGGGAACTCATAGAAAAACATAAGGAATATAATTTACCTCTTTGCCTTGCCTTTATTGATTATGAAAAAGCATTTGATTCGGTCTACACATCAGCAGTAGTAGAATCTCTGGAGGACATTGGTATAGACAAACCTTACATCAATATTATAAAGAAAATTTACAAAAAAGCAACAGCAACCATCCGCTTGGACAAAGGAAAAGCAAAGATCAAGCTTGGAAGAGGGGTAAGACAAGGAGACACCATTTCGCCTAAGCTTTTTACTGCTGTCTTAGAAAATATTTTCAAGAAGCTGGATTGGGAAAACAAAGGTATTAGAATAAATGGGGAATATTTAAGTCATCTCCGATTCGCTGACGACATTTTAATTTTCAGTAACAGTCCTGAAGAATTGGAAAATATGCTAAAAGATTTGGCAGAAGCTAGCATTAATGTGGGATTAAAAATAAACTTGGAAAAGACTAAGGTGATGTTCAATTCATTTGCATCAAAAAAGAAAATCGTCTACAACAACACTGAAATTAAAGAAGTGCAAAGCTATGTGTACCTTGGGCAATAAATATCATCTGATAATAGTATCATGAATGAAATCAATAGAAGAATAAGAAATGGATGGAGTGCTTTTGGGAAGAACAATATTATTCTGAAGAGTAGCATGCCCCTGTGTTTGAAAAGAAAGGTATTTAACCAATGTGTTTTGCCTGTCCTAACTTATGGAGCAGAAACATGGACGCTAACAAAACGGATGGTACAAAGATTACAAACAACACAGAGAAATATGGAAAGATGTATGCTAGGTATAACTAGAAGAGACAGAAAAAGAATAACCTGGATAAGAAGTCAGACGAAAGTTTTTGACATCATTGAAAGAATTAAACGGCTAAAATGGAAATGGGCTGGGCACATCGCAAGAAGACAAGACAATAGATGGAGCACAAACACCCTACAGTGGTATCCCAGAGATGTAAAACGGCCAAGAAGACGACCTCAAGTAAGATGGAGTGATGAAATCAGAAAAGTAGCCGGTGTAAATTGGATGACTAAAGCACTAGACAGGAAACATTGGAAAAATCTGGGGGAGACCTACATCCAGCAGTGGATTGAAAACGGTTGATGATGATGATGATATATATATATGGATATATATATATATATATATATATATATATGGATATATATATATATATATATATATATATATATATCAACTTTTGAACGGAGGGTGGTTTCGGGGTCTGGGAGTCATGATCGATGAAAATATACCAAAATTTTTTGAAATCTCTTTCCTCCGAACGGCTGCAATTGGTAGCTTTTTGTAATGAAAGCTACCTAAAACATATTTGAGGATATATTTGTTAGATACGTTTTAGTTTCGCGAGCACAGAGGGGACCAACAACAAATTTGATAAAAAATGATATTTGGAATCACTATCTAACATTAATTGCTGGAAATGATCTGTTACTGTAGCTGAAGACTATATGGAGCTGAATGTCCATTGTTTTTTAAACGTAGCTAGGTAAATGTTCATTATTTTAAGCTATTTCTTACAAAGATGTGTGTATTCAGTGTACGTAAGGAGTATTAATATTACTAAGAAATGCTTCGATTTTGATTATAATTTCTCCCGGATTCTTTTGACACTATAGTGTTTCTAGATACCCTAAATATTGCAATGCTTTAAATTCAGTACAGTATAAAATTGAATATTCTTGACTTTTACCTAATTCTAAAGCGAAATAATAAGTGATCAAATTTAATAAAAAAATCATATTTTATCGTAATTAAAACTTCAACAAATAATGGTTCCTATCTTCTAATTACACAAAACTTTTAATTTTATCTATATAATATATACGCTGATGTCCAAAATTAAGGACCAATCACAAAATGCTAATTTTCAAGTACGCGAATACTCAAAAGGAAATAATATAATTCGAATAATTGCTATCTCTACAACACAGCAAGTCCATATAACATCTCATCCATGTCACACATGGTGTAAGTATCACAGTCACTGCAGTGAAGCAAAAATATAAGAAATTCAATATATCTTATTATGAATCTCAAATGATCACTATATGTGACTCCACTGAGACGTCACTGTGACTGCTGCTTTCTGGCGAGTCACCGTGTGACTTTACAATGTAGTTACATTGTGACCCTCATGTGACTGTCATCTGCAGACTCAATTTCAAAGTCATCGTGAACGCTGCATTGTGATAACTTACTAAATAATGTCACATTAAAGTCACATGATGACTTTCAGGTGACAGAGAAACTACTGTGAAGTCACCATTGTGCTCTTTTGTGAAAAGTCACCATGTGACTGTAATGTGATATTATTTGGTCACATGGGTGACTTGGGTCACATTGGACCACATATGGGTCACATTGGTGACTTATCATAATACAACGTTCATGATGAGTTTGAAATTGAGTCTAAAAATGAGAGTCACAATGTACCTACATTGTAAAGTCACCTGGTGACTCGTTACAAAGCAGCAGTCACACTGACGTCTCAGTGGAGTCACATATAGTGATCATTTGAGACTCATAATGAGACGTGTGGAATTTCCTATTTTTTGTTTCACCGTAGTGACTGTGACACTTGTGACCATGTCTGACATGAATGAGATGCTATATGGACTAGCTGTGCTGTAGGGATAGCAAATATTTCAAGTATATTTTTTCCTTTTGAGTATTAGCTTACATAAAAATTAGCATTTTGTGACTGGTCCTTAATTTTGGACACCAGTGTTGTTGCATTTATAATCTTAGAATCTTATAGTCTTAGAATGTAAATATCAAATATTTCCAAACAACATATAATCTTTAATCCAAACTAGTTATTTGATTTTTAAAAAGTATGATACCGGATTTTTTTTTTTTTTTTGCTGAAATATTAAAATCGGAAATAAAATTACAATTTCTTTGCTGAACCAACCAAAATTAAATATATATGCAAAGAGAGATCCTTAAAATTTACTCGTATAAATAAGAAAAAATAGTTATACATTTTAATATTGAAATAATAAATAAACGTATAATAAAAATTATTTATAAACATTAATATTCCAATCTTTGAATTTTTACAGACATAAAAAACCCCCGCAATGAAGTTTTAAAATTATTTTTCAGAACGTGAAATTTTCGTAACAAATGCGACTATAAAATACTAAAATTTAATAATTGTAAGCATATTTTATGTGTAATGAACATTTCGGTTTTGTCGAAAACATATTCTGAAAAATAATTTACATAACAGTTAACCTATTAAAATATTATATTTAAAAAATTATGACTATTTTTATTTTTACAAAAACATTAATCGGTATTTTCACAGTAAACTGCTGGAATTTTTAAATCGTTACAGATTATTAGAAGTCATGGGTATTTTTCGGTATTTAAGTTATAATTTTTTTTTTATGATAAAAAGTACACATAATTTCAAAATACGATATTTCGGTTGTCTTAACAAGTCTTTAAAACAATATCCAGGTCACGACTATGAATCTTAAAATTTTTGATATCGAAATGCAGATATATCTCTTAAAAAAACACAAAGTTCGTAATAAAAACGTATATTATTTCAATTGCTATCTAAAAAAGTGATAGTTTACGGCCAAAATCTCTTCATTTAAGAGAATATTTATAGTAAATATATGTTTAGATAATATATAGATTATAAGACATAGAATTAGAAAATTAAAGTACACGGTATCCATAGAACAATGTATCAGTTATGAATTTTAATAGTATAAACTGTAAGTGTTGTAGAGTGTTGAGTCAAGGTCACAGATAATGAATAATTCAAACAAGGGGGGGGGGGGGCTTTTTAAATGATCGTGCCTACGTTTCACCGCTACCTAAGGATTTGCCAGTGTTAAAACACAGAATTGATGAGGCTTTTAATTCCATTACGCGGACTTGTTAACCGAAGTGTGGTAAGAATTGCACTTAAGGACGTAAGGATTGAAAGTGCACATATTGAACTTTTGTTAGAAAAATTGGGTTAGTTTACCTTCAATTTGTTGCATGATTTCTTGCTAATAGTCTAAATTAAATTGTCATAATATACCATTTAATTTGGGACATTATTTTATAGACAAATCCGAGTATTAATTGACATTAGAACATATTTTTGAATAAATATGTATACGCTATAAAAAACCAGTTTATTTTACAGTAAAACACTAGGTATTTAACAGGCACACAGAAAATAAATCTTCAATCCGTGCATGCTATTGCTGTATCTGCTAAAACAACAAAAATTTTATAATAAAAACATTTTATTTTATAGGAAATCTGAAAATGTGTTATTTTACGGGGAAAATTTCTCAATTTAACAACACTTTATATTAAATACAAATATGTTTTTTAAAATAAACAGATTTTTACTGGCGTCTTGGATAATAGTCTTTACTGTACAGATTTTTGTAATGTGGATTCTGAATCAGATAATTTTTTTTTTACATTTTTTTGTCCTGCGGAGAATATTTGTAGATCAAGCTTTACAAAATAAATCTAGCAGTCTGAAAAGCATGAAAAATCCGCCTAAATATTTTCAGAACGTTTAAGATTCAAATTTATTTTAAGTATTGGCGTCCATTCTAACCGCATTTACCTCTAAAATCAACACATATTCTTTACAGTGCGTCAATTAAAATGAATACTTATTAAATAATAGCAGATTCAGATATACTAAGTAATTTTGAAAATGTTTCTGATAATAATTTAAAAAATACGATAAGGAAAACAAGTGAAGGTTTTTCATAACATTTATTTTAAAACATGACAATGTCGAGTCTACATATTTCAAATGATAGCTATTGTTTTTTCTACTTTAATATTTGTATGCCTATCTGAAGTTTTATTTTGAATCAGGTCTTGAATAAGAATGTGCATTTCAGTCCTCGAGAGTATTGACTCCTATATTTTCCATTCATGTCTCCTTTGTTGCAAGCGCCTGGTATTACAAAACATTGTATACTCAAAAATAAAATCTAAGAGAAATAGTTTTCCTATTTAATATGATTCACCAGGTTTCTCCTGTTTTTTTTTTTTTTTTTTTTTTTTTTGGGGGGGGGGGGATTGGGAATGGTCAAAATAAATTTATCATATTTAACCCTTTATCTATTGACGGTACTTATAAGTACCATTAAAATAACTTCTTATAAAATTCATGTAATACATCGATTAGCTGTTATACAACTTAGAATGAGTCAAAGATACAGAACGTTAACTTTTAACAAAAGCATTATTGGTTACACAAAACAAAAATATTTTAAAAGGATGATTTCTTCTGCCTTTGCATCTTTTCAGCTTTCTTGGCGTTTTTAGGGGAGCGGGGGGATTTTCAGCTCTGAAATATTTCTATATTTCTATTGTAAGAGCATTATATTTGTATATTTCCTAATTCTACAAAATACTAAGAAAAATATTTTAAATAACAGATTTCAGTGTGGTTATAAATATTGCACAAAATCCCTATAAATTCAAATTTAATTAATCCTTCTAAATTCTTCAATACTTCTAAAATTCTTCTAAAATTTATTAAATGATTATGTAAATATTCTAATGTAGATTAAACAATTCACGAAAAATGCTTTAGAAGATAATTTTTTTATGAATTCATAATTCAGTACATAAAGGGTTAAAGAAGTATCGAAGTAGAGTTAAAAACACAATCTTGTAACCTTTCATTTCTTTCCATTAAATGCTTTTAATTTTTTTTTCTTACACCTAACTAAATTTATTTCAAACTGAAAGACATGGGTATGAATAGTATCTTGAAAAATGTTAAATGATTTTATGATGAAAAGCTACAAACTATTAACAAATTTAAATGTAACTACAAAACATACTTCATCGTTTATAGAATTTTAGACCTGTATAAAAAAGTGTTTTATGAAGCCATAACTACTTCAGATACAATTTTAACCATTATAAAAAACTTAAAATTACATAATTTTCATTGCGACGTTTCGAAAGAAAATTTTTCGATTATCTTAAATTTTAATAAAGATGATTTCCAATAAAAATATAAATAATATTAATAATAATAGTTCTAGATGTAATATGTAATTTCGAAATGATTTTGGGTAAAGAATCTAATTACAAAGTTGGGAGATAGGTTACCATTCGTAAGAAAAACAATATTCGTATCCTGTTATCTGACATATATAATTAGCACAGTGTTATTGCCTCATGATCCTCCACCAATGTGATTTCATTTGCTTTCAAACTTTACTCAAACGCATTTTTTTAAGGTAATTGGAATAAAAATTATAATGTAAAAAACTATACATGCAGACTTTTTCTTCCTCCTGTATACTGATTGAATGTTAGTGTGAGTTCTTTTTAATTATTTTAAAAGATATGAGTGGGAAGTAGTGATACTATAACAAAAGATAACTAATGTTTTCTCTAGTTTAATGCTTGCAAGCAATGTCCATCTGAAGTTTTTTTCTGAATCACTTTCTGAATTATAATTTACTACTTTTTGAAAAATATTTAGGAGCTCGAGTGCATGGATTCCATGAATTGTCGTTTTCTTTAGTATAACCAGATAGTATTTATTATTATTTTTTTAATTTTAAACATGCAGTGTAGATTCACATAGATTATTTTCAAATGAAAGCTGAATTAGCCCAATTTAATTATTTTCATAATTTATATCGCAGCAAAGAATGGAGGTATCAATAATAATATTTTTTTTCATATTAATTTGTGTTACTGAATTCATATCTATATACAAATTTGTGTAATAATTTTAAAAACATTTGATTTCAATTGCTGTTTCTATTGGATTTCCTCAGTAGTTTTTTTTTCTAGGTATATTAGTAGCGTCAGCAGGACGTCTGAGATTCGATTAAAACAGTATTGTTTGACAGACTTATGACGGCATAATTACTCTATCTTAGAAGTTTGTGAAGAGGTACCAAACTGGAGATCCCCGAACTTCAGGGTTCACGAGGAGTTCTGTTGCCATTCAGAGAAGGAAAATAACAAAATGATACGAAAGTCTTAGATGAAATCGTTGGAAGCTGGGAACAGAAGAAGCCAATCTGACGTCTGCATGATTTTTCACGCGCTTCTGTATAAGAGAGAATTTTATTGAGAGGCATTCGATTTCTTCATGGGTCCAATACTCCCATATACACATATAAACAAGTGGGTAAGTGTGATAACAGATCGCACAGCGGATTATGTTTAATATGTCTTTTAAAACACTTTAACGTTAAATTAATAAATGGGAGACATTTGTGTTATCATTCTGTAACTTAAATAGTTTCCCAGTACGAGCCTGTGACAGACGGACAGACAGAGAAGCGACCGTATAAGGGTTTGCGAGATGAACAGAACCCTAAAAATGAAAAAAAAATCATATTAAGTATATTCTTCTGAATTTTAAATCTTTCATTGGTAAGAAAAATGTACATTTTTGGACAATGGAAGTATTTCAATTACTAAAGTGGCAACATTAGATAAAAAAATTTCTGTTTTCTTCCGTTTTCCTTCTTTAATTATTTATAATACCTAAATTATAAAATATTTATATAAATCTATTGCATTTCAAATTTCAGAGATTAAGTATGATTATTACTTTAAAAATTGAACTTTAAATAACTAAGCAATCAAAACATATATAATACATATATAAAACATATGTTTTTAATATTCTACATGTTTCGGAGAATTTTACTAATATGAA
Source organism: Maratus speciosus (assembly GCA_963932465.1). Classification (NCBI taxonomy): domain Eukaryota; kingdom Metazoa; phylum Arthropoda; class Arachnida; order Araneae; family Salticidae; genus Maratus; species Maratus speciosus. The sequence continues at coordinate 501,278,444 of OZ010786.1, read as the reverse complement.
TTACTAGATCCGAAAGTTTGAATATTTTTTTCACTATCACGTTTAAACAACAACAAAAAAAAAACAAAAAAAAGTTTTATTATTATAAAAAAGGGCCTAAGAGCAATATATATTTTGAATAAATATGTATTCTTCACACGAGCATCTTTCTTTAAATAATATTCATTCTATTTATAGCATGTGTATTCGAAATAGCTTACAAAATGCTTTTTTTATGTAAGAAAAATATATATTAGTACTTATAGTTAATTTAAATAATCTGAGTGTGAAATCTCGGTATATCAAATGATATATAATGTTTTCTCTACTTTAATTTTTGCAGGATCCATCTGGTTTTGTTTTGTACCAGCCTCTGAAATGTTGTTGTTAAAACTACTATATCTGACTTTCAGAATATCGATTAAATACACCTCAGTATTATTTTCTTAGGTAGAAGTGTTTATACTTATTATACTTTAAATACGCAAAATAAAAAACAAACGAAACAAATTTCATTTTTAAGTATATTTCTCTGGATTCTCCATGTCTTTCTAGAGGATAAAAATGATTAAGAAATAAAAAAGATGTGGCAAAAATATTTCAGCTCAAAAGAGGTTGTATTAGAAACTGGCAGCTCCATTGTTAACTCTTTCCGTCTATGTATTAGTTATCCTTGAGAGACCCAAGAACATTTGAAACACTTTATCTTTGTCTTTACAACTTTCTTTTCATCAAAAGTGTACACTAATATAATTTTTAATGATTTTTAATTTTCGTTTTTTTTTAATTTGTTAAGGACCATATCCATTTTAATGGATGTTTAGTTCTTAAGTACACTGTTAAAAATTTGCAGCATTCTGGCAGGTCATTTGACCGTTTTTTTCCGAAAACGGTTACACAACCGCAAATTTAACATTATTCTGACCATATTATTGACCATTTTATGGTCAGAATATAGTTAAATTATGGTTATAAAACCGTCTTTTCAAAAAACGGTCGAATGACCTGCCAGAATGCTGCAAATTTTTTAACAGTGTATGATCAAATGTAAACACGGATCGATTCAGCTTTTCACATGTAAAATGATACTGAAAAGCAATAAATTAACAATAAATCGAAAGATAGATATATTTAATTTTAATTTAACGAACAACACTGAATTATTTTACACATATTTAATCCAAATGAAAATCTTGAAATAGTTTTTTTCACTGGTAATGCACAAAAACATATTGTAACTTGTACAGTCGTGGAAAAAAGTATACACCTCCTATTAACTCTGTAACAAGCTATTGTAGAACAAATTTATTGGTACCAAACGATTTGAAATAAAGTCTACTTTTAAATGATGTATAAAATTTGCTTAGAGGGCCATCTACATTTCAAAACGAACCCAAACTTTGTTTTTCTTTCAATAGCAATGTCCAAGTTTCATACCAGAAATACATTCTACACACTTCATTTAGCAGAATTCCAAATTTTTATGAAAGTCGTATGATTAGTTTCCATGAAATTAATTATTTTAAAATGAGCATATTTTAGGGGCTGTATCCAAATTAAAGTTTTGTAGCCGATTGTTGAAATGCTACAGAAGGACTATGTCTCTTCTATTAATGTATTAATTCTTGCCAATATGATCATTTTACTCGCTTAATATATTTAGGCTATTGCAATCCCAAATATTTTATTAAAAGGGGTAATTTTTTTTCAAAATTTTTTATTAATATATTTTTTTTTAATTATGCTTTTCTGGACATCATAGATGGCCCCTTAAACCGTCATTTAGAAGTTTATTTGCTCATAATTCGGAAACTACCTGGAAGCAATTTTTGAAATTGAGAATTTGCATAAAGCTGGACATAATAAACATAAATCTATCAAAATAATTGTATGTTCAAATTTATATATTTTTCGAATATTTCATAATTCATAATTCATATTATAATTTTTTTTAATTACAAATTCTATGTATTTATGTTTGGGTGTTTTAGTATTATAATTAAACAAAAAAAGATGTCATTATAATTATAATTTCAGGAGATATTAATTAAAATATGAAAATGTAATTTAACATTAGAAGCTTTAAATTTTGAATGTTTATAATTCGAAAAGTTACCATTCAAATGACTTGAAATTTCGTTTCTAGGCATAGTATATCTCTTCAAAAGTATATTTAAAACATATTGTCAATGTTGGGTTTTGCCATTGAAAAAAATAAAGTTTGGTTTGTTTTTAATTTGTACATGGCTCCCTAAGCTAATTTTGTATACATCATTTAAAAGTAGACTTTATTTCCAATCGTTTGGTACCTATATATTTCTTCTATTATAATTAGTTGAAGAGTTAGTTGGGTGCATTACCTTTTTTTTTTTTTCACGACTGTACATCTAAATTTAGTTTTCTTTTGAATACGTAATATTATCAATGTAATTCCTAAAGTAATGATGTGCTTTAAATTATATGTGCATTTGTGCTTCTTGTTCAAGGTTTTGTGAAATATCAGGAGGATCTGAAGTGCTTGAGTAAACCTAAAAGAAAACATAATTAAAATGAGATTTCATGATGCTTGTGAAAGTAAGATATTCTTAATTCCATTACTTTAATTTGTTTATATTTATAAATTTCTAACAAAAAAAAAATAACTTAGCCGAAATAATTATCTTAATTTACATATTAAAAATCTTTATATGTACATTATCCATGGCTTGAACTCTTTTTTCAAAGTTCTCTTTCAAATCAAAGTGGGTTTATGATATTTCGATATTTCACTTCCATTAGTTTGACTAACTGAACCATCAGTAAAATCACTGAAAGATTCTTTAGTACCCTCATTTTTAGCTTCAGAAGAATCTTCATAAATTTGATTACTATTAAAATATTCATCACTAGAATCACTAAAATCAAGATCAGAGTCATCCCCATTTGCTGTTTCTTCTAATGCTTCTAATGTTGTTAATCTTTTGACTAAAATAAAATACAAAAATATGTAACATTTGCTGTGTCTTTTCATAAAAAGTAAATAAAACATTACAGAAAAATGGGTTAAATTATTTCATATATTTATATATATATAAAGGAGAAAAAAATGAGTTAAAATAGCATAATAAAAGAAGCAATATTAAATTAGAATGACTTAAAAGATTTGGACTTTAATGAAGTACTATAAATCATTAATACAAGCTGATATTTATTAAAATGAAATCCCTGTCTAATATGTAATTTTCAAAAATATTCGTTTAAGAATTTTGAGTATATGCACAAAACTATCAATGCTTCCTAATTACACAAGATATTCAACTAATAAGTATTTTTTCCCTAACTTTAATATTTTGACTGCCAATCTTAATTTTTCTTTTTCATTTCGGTACTGTAAACTAAAACCAATTCCGTTATTTGCGGACTTACAAAATATATTATGAATAACTATTATCTTTTAAGACACACAGCTGATAAATAACATTAACCTAGATGTATTATCTAACATCGAAACATTTTGTGATAATATATTTAACCCGAACAAAAGAAAAATTATTTAGTTATCTTAAAAATCGTGTTTGGTGTCTATATATATATATCAAAATATTAGTAATGTTTTTTTTTCTGTTTTTGTAAATGCACTGTCCATCTGAAGTTTTATTTTGAACAAAGCTTTGAATAAGAATGTACTTTTCGTAAAATATTTCGGCCCTCGAGAATATCAACTCCATATATTTACATTATTCTTTCATTTCGTACAAGTATCTCCCGTTATTTTGCTTTATATACACGAAAAGAAAAACAAATGAAACATTTTTCATATTTAAGTATATTCATGTGGGTTTTCGATATATTTCTGAGAAAAAAGGTGAATGGGCAGAAGATATATTCGAGTTTTAAAAGGGTAGCTATAAAAACAAAATCCGTAAGTTTCTTTACATTCTCCTTATTTTATTTTTTACTGGCAGCCTTTGCTCACTGCGCTTGTCATTGTCTACAAACTAATCTTGAATAACCTTGTATTTTAAAGCGACATGGACATTTATTTGAAAATTTCATCCCGCATTGATGAAAGCTATTGAAATGCCATTTGCGCTATTATTTTTTCTAATCTGTGAGAAAAAAATGTAGGATCTTACATGTGTTTTTGAGAAAAAAGGAGAGTGGACAGAAGATATATTTGAGTTTTAAAAGGGTAGCAATAAAAACAAAATCCGTAAGTTTCTTTACATTCTCCTTATTTTATTTTTTACTTGCAGACTTTGCTCGCTGTACTGGTCATTTTCTACAAACTAATCTTGAATAACCTTGTATTTTAAAGAAATATGAACATTTATTTGAAAATTTCATTCCGCATTGGTGAAAGCAATCAAACGTATTTGCGCTATTATATTTTCTAATATGTGAGAAGAAATTTAGGTTCTTACATGTGTTTTTGAGAAAAAAAGGAGAGTGGAAAGAAGATATATTTGAGTTTTAAAAGGGTAGCAATAAAAACAAATACCGTAAGTTTCTTTACATTATCCTTATTTTATTTTTTACTGGCAGACTTTGCTCGCTGTACTGGTCATTTTCTACAAACTAATCTTGAATAACCTTGTATTTTAAAGCGACATGGACATTTATTTGAAAATTTCATCCCGCATTGATGAAAGCTATTCAAATGCCATTTGTGCTATTATATTTTCAAATCTGTGAGAAAAAATTTACGATCTTACATGTGTTTTTGAGAAAAAAAGGAGAGTGGACAGAAGATCAATTTAAGGTTTCTAGTTATGGACCAGGTTTTTTATATGATCATTTGCAACATTAATTGTTAAAGAACGATAGAACAGTGGGAAATTAAACCTTGGAACTATAAAATTGTCTAACAATGCAAGTATCATCTAGATCTGGCAAGCATAACTTTTTAAAAAGCTAATCTTTCAAAATCAGGGTCACCTATTTTAAAACTTCCCCAATAGATTCAATAATTCTAATTTCAATAGATTATATGCATAGCGAATTATAAAAATTCAGATTAAAAATGATGCAGCCGTGTATTATAAAAATCCGCTTTCTGAATTTAATTACATCGGGGATTTGTGCCATTATTTTTTACGTTCTATCCTTATTTTGAATCCTGAGGAAAGTTTGTCTGGGAAACAAAACCAGAGAAAAAATTCGTAGGTGTATAACCCGACCGCTCAGAAATTAGAAACAAAATTGTTCTATTATTTAGTACTGAAGCTCAAACATTGATTAACATTTGAGTACTTGGTTTTTCAAATCTTCCTGACTATTGCACTTTATTCCTTTCATTTGTTTATCAATTGACTGTATAAATTCACAAAAAGACACCGGCTCTCTATTTAAGACCACGGAACTACTCGATGTAAGAGGGCATGAACAAACATTATGTAGGATATACTAATAATATCTAGTCCGCAGCTATTAAATTCAGAGCGGTGAGACCTAGAAATAAATCTGGTGTCCAGTAATAGTAAAATGGCTATGCGACTTGTAATGAAACATCTTACACGCGCCACCTAGTGGGAAATTATGAAAAACTATTCTATCTTGCAAATGGTACAAGATAATGCTAAAAAGTTGTTTAAAAATTCATAGAACTTCCTCAAGTCAATGTGATATGATGTCTTACATCTAAGAATAGTTTATTAGAAGCCCTGAAATGTAAAATTGGTATATCCTATCACCAGCTTAAACAAAGTGGTTATTCCTGTTATGGCCATGTTTCTGGTATGGCCAGCGCCTTTTGTGAGTTAACGAACCAAAAAAAAATCTGCGAGATGACATTAACATTCAGTGAAAGGGTTTCCTAGCATATCACTTTTTGATTATTTATCTGGTCGGGTTGTTCAATATGACGCCAGTTACATATTTTGCATTTTGCGGGCAACCTCTTCTCGTTTTTAGCTGGTAGCTTCCATTTCATTATTGGATGTTTTAAATATTTTTCTCATGAATACCGGAATACTCTGTCCAGTTTTTAATATTCTTTTGATTCATGTCGTCGTTGATGGAGTATATTATATAAGTTTTTTCACAATTAAACAAACTTGGTTTTTAGTTTATCTGGTCCTGAAGTGCACCACGTCCATATCAAGTTAACATAATTTTTATTTGTTCTACTAACTTGTACTCTTCTTTAGAAGGAATTTACATTTTTGTTTGTTTCTGTTTTTCAATAACAAATTAACTCGCAATGTCAGTTTGGTTAACAACTCTCATTTTAAATGTAAAATCCTATTTTAAATCCATTTTAAAAACAAATGATTGAGTTATTGTGCAGCATGTTTATTCATTTTAAACTAAATGTATTTAATTTAGTAGAACATCACTTTTAAATTAACGAAAAAAAAAAACGATTTGTAAAACGTGAGACAAATGCATGTTATATTGTCCAAATATATATGCATGTAATTAATATATATTTTATACATGTTCCTGATATGGTCACTAGGTATGCTTTTGAAATTTTGTCGTCTTGGACCAGTAAAACTACTTTTATGAAGGATTAATTTTTTTTCTTGAAATTGTATTATTCCGCGACCGTTAAACAACCACAACAAATAAAAGTTTTCATGTACACTGCAAATTCGCGAAACACTTTTGCAACACTAACTGAACATAATAATTAACACTTCTAACTAAAATAATTTTCGATTGTGTTGTAAAAGTGTTGCGAATGTGTTGTGCCAAATAAAATGATTGTGCTAAAAGTGTTGTTAACAATTACAAGAGGCGAACATTTGTTTTAAAAACATTTCAAAACATTCATTTTTTAAATTGTGTTATAATGTTTAATGATTAGTATGTTTTAAGTGTATGTGTGTTTTTTAAAGGCACCATGCAGAAAGTGTTTTGAAAGTGATTTAAATGCGTTGTTTCATAGTGTTCTAAATTTATGTGGTGTTTACAATGTGTTGTTACTTTGGTGACAAAGTGTTGTGCAGCGCAACACTATTGTAAGAAAATATTTTCAACAACACTATCTACAACACAATTAACAACAATATTTTTAGAACACATTTTTAGATTGCAACACTTTTGCAACATATTGAAAACACATTTCTAGATAGCAACACTTTTGCAGTATATTAAGAATACAATCATAACACAAAAAGCTATTTTGTATATACAGTTTTCTAAATCATAATTCACATTTTCTAATTCACATTAATGTGTTGTGAATTTGGAGACAAAAAATCTTGTAAAATGTGTTTATTTTTGTGTTTTAGAATTTGCAGTGTATTGAAAATAAAGACCATAAAATTGAAAACAAATTAGCACGTCCCTATCATAAGCATCTACCTTACTTAAAAATATCAATCAAACAAGAACTATTAAAAATATATTTTAAAACCCTTTCACCGTCCGAGGGTTTTGCAGTAATTTTATAAGAATGCTTGTAAATCCTAGGACATATATTTTTTAAATCTCAGTTTGATGCTATAATATCTTTAATATCACTACTTTCTATATAAGGTTAAAAATAAAATTCTGTTTAAAATATTTTGGTCTACAGCCATTTTAACATGATATCTAGGAACGGAAAAATCCGGGGCAGACGGTTAAAGGCAGTGGTGGGATTCAAATAATTTAACAACCGGTTCGCTTCGCGAATGATTTTTGACATACAAAAATCAAAGAAAAATTTAGCATCACACATAGATTATGAAGCATTTTCCAATATTATAATAAAATTGATAAAAATATTTGACCTTGTGGTACATTGAAATAAATATTTCTAACACACGTTTTCTTGTAAGAGGACATAGTTTATTTAAAACGCATTCGACAGTCGTGAAACCCTGATCAAGATTTCTATCAGAAAATGCATCAAAACAGCATAATACAAAAAGGATAGCACAAAAATAGCAGAAATTGCAGTTTAAGAATTAACTCATGTTCATGATCTAAAGTTGCAAACAGTTAGATACTAAAAACATTAACTCGAATAGATCGAGATATTGCTAAGTCTCGAATCTCACGAGAATACCACCTCACTGAATAATATCAAGCATTCCTATTTACATCCTTGTTTTGGTGATAAATGCTTGTAACTTCTTCAAAGTTAATCTCAATAAATATGTTATTGTGAGTGGTAAATGACTGATTTCTGAAATTTTTTTTATTCGTGTTTTATGCTATGTTTTGATACCAAAGCCACAAATTTCACCGAGCTATTCGTTAATGTCGTCTTCTATAATTAATACCAAATGACTTTAAAATTATTTTTGTAATAACAAGAATGCGCACGTGGAGAAGATTTATTCTTGAAATTTTGTATCAGTGATAAAACTTAGCTCAGTTTAAAAACATGCAACATCTTTTCAAAACCTTTCATACAATAAATGCCCATGGATAACAATTGCCGATGAAATGCATCAGCACACTATGCATTTTCAGATTGAAACCAGAAAAAATAAATTACAATTATTTGAGATATCCTGTACTAAAAATAATTTTAAATGTTTTATGTTGAAAAGTATTAAAAAGATATGCTAAAAGGTAGTGTATTATTTCAAATAACTAATAAATAAAACAATAAAATATGTAGGAAAACCGATATTATAGTACAGAAAAGAATTTTAGTATGTTAAGTAGCTTCTATTATTTGAGATATTTACATATAGCTTCTTGATAAACCTCCTAACTTTCAATTTTCTTTGTCTTTACTCAAACATTGTCTGATGTGTGCTTCTTTCTTTACATGCCTGCACTATAAAAGTAGGAACCCATTCTTTAAGAGGTATGCCAATTAGACTAATCGTCATTATGTTTGATACATTAGAAATAATTAGCTTACTTCTCTTCTCTGACCATATCATGTTTATCTTTGAAAACCTATTTCCATTTCTGTTGAACTTGCAGTAATTGTTCTGGAAATATTTTCAGACTTTTGATTCTTCAATATTTTCAGACAAACTCTATAGTTTTAGAATTTTTTTTTAAATAATGGTAAAAAAAAAATCTCGATAATCGTTAACATTAATGTAAGTGCCATTAAATATAAACAATATAGCTCTTCAGCTGTTTTCCATAGAAGAATTATTCTCCAATATTCCAGTAATCTGACGAGGAAAAAATATAGTTCATTACTACATTCAAATTGACTACAACTTAGTTTTAAATGTTCAGAATTCAGTAGTATATAATTTTTTAAAATTGTACGTTGATAAAAAACATGTCCCCGAGCTTATTAAAAAATTTATGATCTATTGCAAATTTGACATTTTTTCAATTTTCTGAAGTAATAAAAACCTCACCGTTTTTCTTTTGTACGGTCTTTTTTTCTTCTGAAGCCTTTCAAACATTTTAATAAATTTTATCACAAGTTTTTATTCTTTATGATGCTTATACTTCTTGTTCGCAGTGCTTTTGTAAGACAAACAATTTCATTTAAAACATGCAAACATCAAGGAAATATCAGCTTTAAAATATGTGGGGCATCACTTCTTATCGCTGACCAAGAGCTAATTCCTAAATTGTTAAATTTAAATTACGTCTAATTTAAAAAATATTTCAACTGTTAGAAATTCGGAATATTCAAATGTTCATCTTCACAAAAATCGTTTTTACTTTAGAAAAAAGATACAAAATTTAAATTTGTATGCAGTGTACAAATTTTTGCACGACTTTTCGAGTTATGATATTGGTTAGATCATGGAAAATATTTTTCTAAATGCAACTTATAGGAAAGGTATCTTATAAAAACTTAAAATTTGTTACATTTACGAAAATAACTACTTTGATGTAAATGACTTCTAAGATATGAAGAACAATATATTTTTTTAAAAATGCAGTTTGAACTATACCATTAAATCTAAAACTTTAGCTATTGGTCAGTGCTAACAGGGAACATTCCATATATTTTCAAAAGAAGCAGCCAAAACAATGTACCTTTTATTCGAATGTAAGAAGTTATTGTAGTGTTGAATAAGCACTATATAAATAGAGTTAACTTAGACTGCCGGTTTGGATCTCAAAATTCTTCAAAACTTCATTTTTTAAAAGTTAAATTTTAAATGTTTAAATGCTCCTTACAGGACTGATGAAGGGAAAAAATATATTTTTTGCAAATGAAGCATTATTTTATTAAATGAAACAAATCAAAACATGTCGTAGTTTTACGTTTAGAAAACGCTGTTGTGCAGATAAACATTTAAAGAAAATAATTAATGTAAATGTAAGTTTCATTTAACAGATGGTTCGCCGAACTCAATACAAATTAAGTTACAAATTAAGAAAGTAGTTAAAGAAGTGTTGAATAAGCGCTATATAACTAAAGTTAACCTAGGCTGCCGATTTGGATCTCTTAATTCTTCATATGCTCATTTTTTAAAGGTTAAATTTGCTCCTTACAGAACGGATGGAGAAAAATATATTTTGCAAATGAAACAAACCAGAACATGTCGCAGTTTTATGTTTTGAAAACTCTGTTGTGCAGATAAACATTTAAAGAAAGTAAATTGATGTAAATGCAAGTTTCATTTAACAACCGGTTCGCCGAACTCTATACAAATTAAGTTACAATTTAAGTATACAAATTAAGGAAGTAGTTAAAGTAGTGTTGAATAAATGCAATATAACTAGAGTTAGATTAGGCTGCCGATTTGGATCCCAAAATTCTTCAAATCCTCAAAATTTCATTTTTTAAATGTTAAATTTGCTCCTTACTGGACTGATGAAGAAAAATATATTTTGCAAATGAAACATTATTTTATGAAATGGAACAAATCAGAACATGTCACAGTTTTATGTTTAGAAAACGCTGTTGTGCAGATAAACATTGGAAGAAAGTAAATTAATGTATATGCAAGTTTCTTTTAACAACCGGTTCGCCGAACTCAATATAAATTAACAACCGGTTCTACCGAACTGGTGCGAACCGGCTGAATCCCACCACTGGTTAAAGGGTTAAATGTATGATATGTTTAATTAATTATATATCAAAGTAAAATAAATATGTTTTCACAGAATTGACGAACACATGATTTATTTTACAAAAGTAAATTATATTTTAGCTTAATTTGTAGTTTACAAAGCATTTACTGAAGATCGTCATTTTCCAGATGATGAACTAAAATAGATAGTTCGAGTCATTTACTAAATCTTTGCGTAGAAAATAACACAGAAACGTTAGAACTTAATGTGTTGGAAAATAATCTGAAATATTATTTTTGTTATTGAAAGAATTCTAGTAATATTAATAATAGAGAAAAAACAATGTAATTTACGTTGTTTTCATGTAATCGTAAAATAGATAAAAAATTCATATGTAAATTATGTTTGTGATGAAAGTTATTTATGATCATCGAAGCTATTTATTGATAAATATTGAAATAATCTTGAGTTAAAAAATAAAAATTAAAATATAATTTAAGGGATTAATTTAAATTTTAACTACTTATTGCACAGCAAATGGCAAATTTATATAGCATATCATTTCATAAGTCATCAATTGGTTTTAATAAAAAGCCTGCCTTGGTTTAATCATTTATGATAAAAAACAGAATATTAAATATATATATTGATTATTATTTAAAGTAATTTTCTTTAAAATATAAAATCTAATGTCAAGATTTTTATCAGAATATATAAACAGTAACTATACATAAATTGCTACATATTTATTCTACACTGTCGGATGTTAATAAGTTTGTTTCAAATTCTGACATTCGTCAACGATTTTCCTATCTTCATTTTTTAATTCATATCTGAAAGACATGCGATTTCCCATTAGATTCCATTAAAATAATTACAAACAAAACATTTTTCGAAATTTTTGTTACCTACAATTAGTGTTATCTAAAATTACTAATAGTGATACTTTCAAGTGAGATTTTCATTGATTATTTAATTTCTGTATTTTGTTAATGGATATTTAATGACGCTGACCAAAAAATTATATCATTGGTTGTATGCTGCATATTTGATGTTATTAATTTGCTATTAAGATATTAAAACTATTTTGTAATAATTCAGAAATTAAATTTTTATAAATTATTGTATTTTATATGTTAAATACGTTTAGTATTTTCATTCAATTTAATTGTGTATCTTAGTAAAGACGTTTTTATTTCTGTTATTATTACAGTATGTTACCTACAATAAGTTTGCATAACCCGATAAGCTTTATTTAATTAAGGTTTTTAATTACTCTAGGATAATTCTTAATTTATAAACATCTCACATGCAAAAAATCACATCATTTATCTCTGTAAATCCACCCCTTCCATTCTCCACTCTTTTGCTCACCACGCCCCACCAGTGGCTGAGAGGTTCTGCTCTCGAAGCTGGTAGATGGGAGGTGCTGGGTTCGAACCCAATCGCGCCCGTCGGCCTAATCGTTCGGAGTTTTCGTGGTTTTCTTCGAACCGTGGATTTCCATGCGTTAATACGGATTAGGTTCCCTTAGAAAGACCTCCACGGAAGGCACTCCCCCTAGGGCCCATATCCCTCGTGTAGATAATTGGCCGTCAACAATCAACCCAACCCAACCTTTTGCTCACCCCATACCCCTCTATTTCTCTCTCTGTATACATATATATATATATTTATTTATTTATTTATAATAAACATGCATAATAAATGTCTGCTTCCGAAACAGTATATTATTCGTACTGTAACAGTGTTCTCATTCTTCTTTCTCTGTGTCAGGTAACACGATTTTATCCCACCCATGGTTTCGATAGGTTGATTCCTGTTGAGATATTCTTTTATGGGCAAGTTTGGGTCACGTTGATTATAACTGCATCGAGTTCAGTCGATTTCGAATTGATTCTTGAGACTTGCAGGTAGACTTAAGATTAACCCACTTTTTAAAAAATAAAGTTCATATTATCATATCAGATTATATATCTGTACATTTAACTATGAATGAGATATGTTTATTTTTCTACATAAAATATGAAACTGATATTACCTATATGATTATAGACTATATTTACATAAATTATTTTGTAGACCTTAGGTTGGGAAGCGTGTCAAAAAATTTCTTTTTTGGCTCGGGTCGGGTTGAGGATCGAAATTTTTTCCCCCGGTTTCCTTGTTGGCTCTAAACAGAATTTGCTGGTCCGGCATGTGTATAACCGGGCCCGTGCCAGTCTCTAATTTTAGTGAACGTTTCTTTCATTTATAATCTGAAAATTCTTGAGAGAATTTTGATTAGCAGCTTTAATAATACCTGTTATTACAAACAATATTTTGCAATATATCATGAAATATCAAACGCACACTAAATCACAAATCACTCGAAGTTCTACAATTGAAATCATATTCTGGCATAATAATATGCATGTTATTCATTATCCTAAATATATCACCGAATGCAAACATCTGCATTTATTGTCATTAATTTAGCAGGAAATACTGCTGACATATACTAATTCAAAATTATTCTGTTTAGAGACGAAATATCTGCGCCCCCATCTATCTGCATAAATGACAATATTATTTTAATTATAAATAACATTGTGTACGTTTGTGCATGCATCCAAGATTAATTTATGCTTTTTGTTTTAAAAAGGTTAAAAATTTAAAACATTAAATCATGGTAATCCAATTATATTTCACGGGATTTTTGATATTCAGAATAGAGCTTATTAATTGAAAACGTTAAACCGTTTTTGAAAGGTAGTTAAAAAGTTCAAAGAGAAAAAAATAATATTATTTAAAACTTTTTAAGAAATAATTTTTTTTCCCACATTTACCGAATATTTGTCATTTACTCAGCATAAATTCAGCTATTATCAAAAAATGTTTTTTTCATAAAATCAAATCCTAATTTATGCATATACATTTTTTAAACACAATTTTCATAGAATCAGAACTTGTTTTAGATGTATTAATTACTAAAACAGCCGCGAAAAAATAGTGAAAACTATATTAATAATAATTGAATCTATATAATACAATAGACTCTAATTAAATGTGCCTACCCTCCGACTGTCTTGGAAAAGGGCAAAATTGTAATGTTGTTTTCTCTATTTTTTGATTAAGATGCTAAAAAAATGATTCTTTGAACATTTTATAAAAAAAATTAATAACGAATATGAATGCAATCCTTGGAAGTATTAATCATTGTTCAATGTATTAAAAATACATGAAATCAATAGAATTATATTACTTTAAATATTGCTTGTATTGCTGTGAAACCTGGAGCTTAGTGAACGTATTAACACGGGCTTGTCAGTGAGGGGGTTAATCCGTGCCGGTACTCTCTTCATGTACGTCTTATTGAACATTTTTGTTCGTTTTTATGTTTTTTTAATTTCAAAATTGGAAAGATTTACCAATGATCTGGCATTTTAACCTCATATAGTCATCAATTGTCTGCCTTGAACTTTTTAGCAAGAATAGAGAAGAAAAAAAATTGTAAGAACTTAAAAAAATCCATCTCGGCTGGGCCTAAAGACACAGGTAGATCTCGAAGGTAGTACTAATTTCACAAACAAGAACTAAATCAATATTAGAAATAACTCAGTTTCACGATTTTATCTGGCCACTTTTGGCGAGTTTAATTTAATTTTTTTCTCCCAGCAAAGAGGAAATTGCTGGCCAGCAGCAAGCTAGGTGCTGGCAATGATGGAGAAGTGCTGGCTGATGGTCTACCACTGCATGACCACTGCTGGACAGCCTCAGTCAACTTTGCTGTTGGAAATCATCAGATAAAATTCTGGTAGGCATCCATTTTATCGCATGCGCTGGCCCACCACTACATGGAAGTGCACGAACTTTTGCAGTATTATTGCTGGGAACCCTTACGCTAGGTGGCGCTGCTAATATCAAAAACATTGAGCATTTGAACACAAATCTGAAATGAATATCTTAACACAATTTAAGCTGTGAAGCTATTTTTTTAAACTGTAAAAAACATAGCACCACTGCCACCAACAAAATAAATAAGTAAATGAATAAATAAATAATTTCTGAAGTGAATATCTTAACACAATTTAAGCTGTGAAGCTATTTTTTAAACTTTAAAAAATATAGCACCACTGCCACCAACAAAATAAATAAGTAAATGAATAAATAAATAAATTCTTTATTTCAACGCACTTTTTTTCTCTCCTTAAATCTGGTTTTACTAGGTTACAAAGGATTTCGGTTTTCATAATTTACGCAGTTCAGAATCAATAATAAAAAAAAAGCGTATAAAATACATACGATTTCTATACAATAGAATAATTTCTATACCAGTTTAATGATTGGGGACGTAAATCACAAAAGAAACAAACTTTAAATAGCGTAATGAGAGCTTGAAAACTACGAGCAATCGTAGCGTACGCTGAAAGCACTTGTTCATGTCCGATCACGAAAACCAAGCAGCATCGATCGCGATAAGTACTTGGGAGGGTGACCACATGCAGTTCAAATATTTCTATAGACTTTTCTATTATAAACACTTCTACAGATGTTTCTATAGCTCTTGGTGAAAATAGCTTATAGAAAAAAAGAGCCATAATTATATAATACTTTGTTTCTTTATAGAATTCTGTAAGAAATTTTTGTAAGGGAAAGTGCTGGGCCAGCAAAGGAATAGCAGTGGGATAGGTGCTGGAGGAAAAGTGCCGGATTAAAGTAATGTGGTGGCATACCAATGCTGGCCTGCTGTTGACCATCACTGATGGGCCAGCTGCATTCGACACTTTTCGACAGGTTTAAGTAATGGCTCTTTACCGCTGATAGCACTGCTGGCTGCCATCTTCTTTCCAGCTGATGACACACTGTTTCTTTCTTTGCTGGGCTGTAAGAGCTGATTCTATCAGAATTATGTTAATACGATAATTTTTTCTTGAACCCCTATCCACCAATTTTTTTTCTGTAAGAGTTAGTTTTATAAAAACCTTTTCAATATAAGGGTTGTATATAATATTAAAAAGTTTTATAATAAATTTTAGCGGATTTGAGATCTGGTGATTGACGAAGGTGTGATTTTTTTCTTCCGAAACCCTTTCTTTTTTTTTGGGGGGGGGGGGGGTAATTTTTTGACTGTAATAGTTGGTTCCATCAAAACCTCATCAATGTAAAAATTCTAGATAAGGTCTAAGGAGATTTATAATAAATTCAAGTGGATTTGATATATTGTGAATTGACGATGTTGTGAATTATTTTCTTCTTAAAACCCTATTATTTTCGCTCCTTGAGCCCATTTTTATTGATACCAAAAAATTTTTTACATAAATTTTGGACCCGCTTCTTAGAAACAATAATAACTTTACACTGATTTGATAAGTTTTGTAATCAAGAAGTTACGGATTTTTCCTGCTTTCACCAAAACCTCCTCATTTCCACCCCTTGGTCAGATTTTGCCGATTAACGAACTTCTTCAAGATTTTTTGCCACTTGATTTTATGTTATCAGTTTGGAAGAGATTTGTGCAGAATTATGGAAGCTATCTTGTCTATAAAAAAGAGATAGATAGAGATAGATAGATAGACAGACACACAGATAGATAGATTGATAGATAATGTGTTAAACTCGGGGTGTTTTTGTGTTCAAGGGTCATGATCAACGTAGATCTTCTTTTCAGAAATTCCAACATAGGAGAGAATGTAATAGGTAGTATTTCTTAAGAAATGTCCTTAAAAGAGACAAAAAAAAAAAAAAATCCATAAAATTACAAATTATTAGCATAAAAGAAAACTGTACATTCAGAATTTCTAAAAAATAAAAAATGATAATATTTTTTACATTACATCTAACAGTGAAATGTAATTTAAACGTTACGCTTTATTTGTCATATTTGATAAAAGAAAAAAAAAGATAATCTTCTGCTAGCACACCATAAGACTTAAGGAATTTTGAATTAGAAAATAGTCTCTTTTATTTTCGTGATAGATTTACTTCAAATTCTTAGAAAAATCACAAATAATATGTATTTGCTTTTTATAAGTGAACACATATCATATATGTTACTTAAACACTAAATTTCTGCAATTTAGTTAGTAAAAAATTTCTTTTTATAGGTAGTGGAAGAATAAAAATTCTGCAATTATACTCATCGCGAAGGAGTTAAATATGTTCAACTATGCTTACACAAGTTATAGTATTATTACATATAGCATAGGTTTTTACAATTAATATTTTTAAAATTTAATATTCATGCATTTACGAAAGCTTGGATACAAGAACGCATTGTGTGCATCGCAAAAGAAAATTCTTGGAGATTTCTAAAGATTTTTCGGATGTGAAAGGAAAACATTTATATTTGGTGAGCAAAATAATTGCAGGTTTTTTGCTTTGTTCTTTTATTAATAACAAGTCTGAAATTGCACGTCAAACTTTGCAAATGAGGTCCGTTCGTCCTATAAACAGTTTTATAAATATTCACTTAAGTTCCCTTTGTGCAGAAAAAATAATAATTATATTTGTTTAGTGTTTAGCACTATTAAAAAGTAAAAACGGATTCATTATAAAGTCACTCCTGTGTATGAATGTCACAACTATTTTACTCGTAAACAATGGAACGTGGAAAGTTCAAAAAGTAATAAAGACTACTGACCCACATATTTACAGATTATTAAACATCCAGAAATATATATAGGAAAAATGTAGAGAAGCTAATTAAGTTATTTGAAAAAAAAAAAATATTTTTTCTTTGTATATTGTGATGGGGTATCGCGTGAAAACTTGCGTAACGCAGGACTCAAAAATGCATATCTTTTGCAAATTTTGCGACCTCCTTTCTAAGCGTGCTTAGCACAATGTTGAGTTTAAACTTTGAAGAAGGGTTATGTGTTAGCTACACTGTAAAAAGAAAAGGTTATTACTAAGTTGAATTCAGTTTTACGAAATGCCAAATGAAGTTTAAATATGCATTACTTTTATTGTCAATACCGAATTAAATTCATCATAAACAGATAAGGATAAGATTTAAAAAAGCAGTTATACAGTATAGAAATATTTGATATTATTTACGCTTCGTAACTCTTTGAACTTTTATGTAATAGCCATTCATACTTTTCTAGTATATGCACCTAAACCCAACCCTTCGTTCTATAGTTTTTTACAAAATGTTATTTTTCTTTTAGCAACGCTTTTTTTTTATTATTACGTTGAGTAAAATCTTTTCCGCCAACAATTGTTTTTATTGTAAAATGATAAATACATAAGAAAACAGCAAAGGTAATGAGGATAGTAATCTCCTTCAAATCTATAATCTCGTCTGCCAACGTTTTGGAAACTTTTCAATCCCTTCTGCGAAAAATTGTG
The DNA here is from genome assembly GCA_963932465.1 of Maratus speciosus. Lineage (NCBI taxonomy): Eukaryota > Metazoa > Arthropoda > Arachnida > Araneae > Salticidae > Maratus > Maratus speciosus. The sequence goes on along the minus strand of OZ010786.1, from coordinate 501,260,267 downwards.
GCGTGCGCGAGTTCAGAAAGAGATCGACCTTATTTATGACCTCCTTATTTGAATTGTAGATTGCGCAATCAAGATGAAGCTGCAAATGCGAAAAGAGATAGGTATCTGAAGGGGGCCATGTCTGGTCTGTATGGTGGATGTTGCAACAAATCCCACTCCAGCTTATAGAGCGTCCAGCCGGTCATCGTACTAACATGTGGTAGGACGTTATCTTGATGAAAGAGAACCAACTTCCTTCTCAACTCGTTTCTTTGATTTCAACTACGAACATTGAATAGCATGTTGCTGCATATTGCACTGTTGATAGTCTGTCCGGTTTTCTGATACTCTTTGTGTAGAATTCCGCCGCAATCTCACCAGATGCTGTTAAGCACCTTCTTCTTAGTTAGGCCACATCTTGCAACTGAGCCTGCTGATTCCCAAAGTGCTGACCACCCTCCTTTACGGCATGTATTTTTTTAAAATACCCATTTCTTTTCACAGGTCACAGTTCTGTCCAGAATGTTCTGTTTCCTATTATCACTGAGCAGAGCCAAAGAAGACCTTTTTTTTCTTGCGCTTGTCTTCTGCAGTCAATTCTTGAGACACCCAGGGGTGGAACTTAAACGTTAGATTTATGCGTTTCAGAGCGTTAGGTATTGTCTTTTGGAAAACATAAAGCTCTAACGCAATAGTTCGTGTTGAAACATATCGGTCTTGATCAATGGTTTGCTTTAACTGATCACAACAAACTTCAATTGGGGGACCAGAACGTGGTTCTTCTTCAATGTCGAAATTTCCAGCTTTAAACTTCCAAAACAAAACATTGAGTGTATCATAAGAAACAGTATTGTTGCCTAAACTTTCGCACAGTTTTTGTGCCATACAGGCCCGTTGCGTTGGTTACGGAACTAGCAGTAAATAATCATTCTGATCTGTTGCCGTGATAGCTCCATTTTAAATATAATTTTGAAGCACAACATAATAAACTTTTAACAAATTACATAGTGATGTAATTCCAATGTTCAGCTTTTGAAGGCAAAAACTGGTTTGAGGAAAGGCTAACAACCACACAAATGACAGCTGTTGGACCGAAGGTATCTATCCATGGCGGAAAACTTTTTACTCAACGTAATAATACAGTTAATGTAATTCATATATTTATTCTCGGAACACTCTCAGCGCGAATAATACTCGCACTTAACTGTTTATTTTTTTTTTTAAATAAAAGAGCTAAATATTTTCAAGAGCACATGCATTTCGACACAAAAATGCCCCTGAAAGGCAACTTTTTACGGAAACGTTCGTTTATTATTGTATAATGTATAGAGGATATACAGTATAAATTAAAAAAGAATCTGTTAATCAGAAATGCGCATGGAACATTTCAAAACTTAGATATATGCTAAATATTAAATTTTGAATAAACAGCATTTTAATTTTTAAAAATTGTACAACTATATGCCGCTGTTACAAATAGAAAAGATTATATCTCTATGAGTACGCGAAAAAATTGAAAAAATATTTTTGCATAAAATAAATTTGACATCTAGAAATCTCAAATAATAATAATAATAATAATATTTTTAGCCGAATTTAGAGTTTTTGAAAGTCTCCTGTCCCCTTAGAGGTATAAAATTAGAAAATTGTTCAATTTACTAAACATTTCGAATCTTCAAGAGTCTTAAGTCCATAGTCTTAATTTAGTGATACAGCTTCAAAATGAGATTTTTGTATAGAATTTATCAGTTGTTTAATATATATATATATATATATATATATATATATATTATGTTTAAGTTTAAAATTTCGTCAACTCACATATTTTGTTTTAGTTGAAAATGTCGGTGTTATGCATTACCTCCTTTTTGCTTTTAAATATAAAACCCGGTATCAAACTTGTTGACCATAAAAATGCACCATAGCGAAGTTTGTAAAAGTTACCAACTATTATGTGTCATACATATGTATGTTTTTAAATAATTGTGTTTCATAATAAAATAAAATAAAATAATATTTTTGGGGCCATATGATTTACAAGACACCTTTTTCTGGTTAACCAAAGATTTATACAAAATCATTTTCATTATTTAATATCTCGATGTATTTGTATGCAAAATTGAAACAAACTGAAGTGATTTACAATTTTAAAATAACTGTATAGAATCTATTCTCTAAAGATAAATTCTATTTTATTATTTTTCTACGTTACGAAATATCTATTGATGCCTATCACATTCCAGATGATGAACTTCACCAGATGCTTCGACTTATTTACTAAATGATTGCCAACAATCCAAGGCAGATACATTAGAAATAAATGTAGTGGAAAATAATGTAGATTCTTATTGTTGTCATTACAAACAGAGTAATAAAAGCAATAATACAAATAAAAACATTTAGTGATTACAATGTACTAAAAAATACTGCTCAGAATCATTAATTTAGGAATAAATGTTTTCCGTTCATTTAAATTTCATTTAAAACCCTTTATCTACTGACGGTACTTATAAGTACCATTAAAATAACTACTTATAAAATTAATTTAATACATCGATTAGTTGTAATGCAGTTTAGAATGAGTTATAAATACATTCCTTTATCTTGTTCCAAAACCAATATTTTTAAAAATTTCAAAATATTTTTAAAAGGATGATATATTTTTCTTTGAATCTTTTCAGCTTTCTTCGCGTTGAGAAGGGGGGGGGGGGCTGTCAATTAGGAAACATTTCTATATTTCTATTGTAGGAACATTATATCTGTATACATTTCTTAGTTCTAAAAAATACTAAGAAAAATATTTAAAATAAAAGATTTGAGTGAGCACAAAATTCCTATAAATTCAAATTTAGTTAATCCTTCTAAATCTTTCAATCCTCCTGAAATCCTTCTCAAATTTATTAAATGATTATGTAAATCTTCTAATGTAGATTCAAAAATTCACGAAAAATGCTTTAGAAGATAAATTTTTTATGAATTCATAATTCAGTACATAAAGAGTTAAATTTTAAATTACCTGTATTAACCTTTGAATAATAACATTTTCAAATCGCTGAAAATTAGTAACTTCTCAAAGTGATAAAATTTGAATTATTAAATTATTTTTTTTTAATATATCTCAGCAGAAATTATATATATAGCAAAATATTTTAAATTTTCTTGCAGCGACAAAATCCTCTTTTAAGGTGCTCAACGCCGTGAACCGATACATCCGCTCACTAAGCTATAGATTTCACTGCATTTGTAGAAACATTATTTAAATTAATATAATTTTACAGATATAATGTTGTTTTAAAACATTAATATGCAATTTTAATTAATTCTTCAACTACTTTTCAGCAGTGAAAATTATTAAATATTAAACACGATTGAAATTATTGAATATTAAACACGTGAATTATCACATTGCTAAATAAGCGTAAACCAACAGAGTGAAAAATGTCCAAGCCGGGAATCGAACAAGGACCCCTGGAATAACGCTCCAGTGCTCTACCATTAAGCCACGAGGACGATGCCCAGCTTGGGGCATCATCCCAAGCTGCGTCCCAGCTACGGTAGCAGACTTACCGACTTATGTGAGTGAGAGATGCCAAGCTGGGCATCGTCCTCGTGGCCTAATGGTAGAGCACTGGGGCGTTATTCCAGGGGTCCGGATGCAATTCCCGGCTTGGACTTTTTTCAATCTAGTGGTTTACGCTTAGTTAGCAATGTGATAAATCACGTAATTAAGTTTTTTATATAAATCTTTAAGACCTGACCCACACAATTGTGTAGGTGATCCAAAATAAAAACATTTTCCACTTTCTATCGCGGTTTGATGCTATAACCTTCAGATCCACTATATGCTATAACCTTCAGAAGCAAATCAAAATATGTTTGCAAAGTTTCAGATATTCTCCCGATTTCAGAATTGTCATTTGTTTTTCATCCAATTTTACTTCTACAAAGTTTTTCAGTTTGGCTCCTTTTTTTTGTTTTGGAATTCCCGATAATCATTTTTAAATTTTTAATGACTGACATTTCTTGACTGCGTAAAGTAAATGTTCTTCTTTGAAAATTTCGACTATAAATTCCAAATTTCTAAGGAGACAAAACAGGCAACTTAGCTTCCAACATCAATAGCCAGTACACGGAGAAAACTCTAAATAAACCGATATCTAGTGAAGAAATTTAGATAACATTTCAAGGACGGTAGTATATTGTATGAACTACTTAATTTAAATCTCCATCCACCAAATGAGACAAAGAATGTAAAACAGCTATTATAATGTATCTGATAAAAACAATTTATTTTCAAATGGATTCATTTATAAAGAGAGAGGTAAAATTAAATAATTTCAGCATTTTGAAACATAATTTCTTTGCCTTTTAAAAGGTAGTAATTGTAAATGTTGAAACATTTACATAACGACTTCTTTTGCTTATTTGAAATATGATTGAATGAAATCCCAGGTTGACAGAAAAGGGGTTTTAAAATAACCTTGCAGAGTGAAATGAATGGCATTCTGATTAGTTATGATTGCTAAAATAGTTTGGGCAACAATTGCAGTCGGGATAACATTGATTTCGCTTTGATGCGGAGTTTATAACATTGCTAAGAGTAACATTATGGCGTTGGTAACTTGTTAGATTATCAATACCTAACTACAATTTCTAGAAACAAGACAAATTTTTAAAATGTTTAAAAGTAGTATATAGGGGGTCCTTTGGCACACTTTTTATATTCCACTAAATGCAAATATTTAACGATTTTTGTAAGATTTTGCTCAAAAAATTTGACTGTTAAAATATCGGTGCTGTAACGATTTTATAACGATTTATCGAGCAAATGATGATAAAAATTGCATTGTGTGGATATTTTTATTTTTTCTACTAAATTATGTAAAGAAGAAGTTTTAAGAAAAGGTTATAGAATAAACAATAAAAAAAACCTGATTATAAATAATAACGTAATCAATTTAGATAAAATAATCATCATTTTTAAATGTAAATATTTAATTATTATAGTGATGAAAAAATTTAGTCTGATTATAGATTGACGCACTTTCTTAATAGTCTACGAAATGCTAATAAACAACCTTCCTCTAGGATAATATTGATAGGAATAAGAAAAGCAAAGAGCTGCGTTGTATAATAAGTTATCGGCATTATAACCAATCCTAAAATCTTTAGTTGCATTAAAAGCTATAGAATAGTATAAGTTATTATCTCCTGGAATATAAATATCGAACCATTCTTTAGTTTCGGGTATTAAATTCCAATTGTCATCACATTTACTTTCTATCCAAAAATAAACACCAGGTTGAGAAAATTTAGAGGCTTGATCCATTTTGTATATTTTAGCTGTGAAAGTTAATTTTATTGTATCATTGAAACTATTAAATATAGTATAATTATTAGAGTTATCGATGCTATGATTTGTAATAACGGGGTCAAATTTAAAATAATGAAAGGTAGGCGAAAGACAATTAAAGAGTAAAGTACTTATGACAAAATATTGTAACATTTATTTCTAAATAAATTTTCGATAGATTAAATAAAATCCATTCGAACAAAGTTTAGACAGATGAAATAAATAAGAAATATCAATTGCATTATATTGAAGTCTGAAATAAAAGTTAAATGATTTTTATGATATGTTTTAAATTTTGAATAGATCTCTCTTTTTTATTAGCAATTATAAATACTATTCTGTTAGTTCGATAAAATAAAAAAAATAGTTTGTGTGGAAATGAACCCATCTTTGCCCGAAAAGAAATTTGTACTTAAAAACAGATATATTTTGAATTTCAGTAAATATTATTCTGGTAGTTTGATAGTTCGATAAAATTCGATTATTGTAAGATTTAAAACAAATTGTAGGATTAAGCTTTTTCTAATTCATAATCATAAAAGCCGTCATTATTTTTTCCTTTAAAATGAAAGATATAACCCTCTTTATTCAGTTTTGTTATTGCTGTTTCAGCGATACGTATGCTGTTATATCTCTAATCAATCTTTGAATCTTTTATCACAGCTCGTAGCGAGATGCGTACAGTAAAGGCCTTGAATATATCGGATTTCCTCGTACGGAAAAATTTCTTGAAAGACGGAAGTATTAAAAAATAGTTTGACTGTCATCTTCTTACAACTGCTAATAGATGGTAGCACTATAAAATTTTTTCGAATGTACAAGGAACGAATTATGGTGTATTCCTTCATTTTTGAAAGAAAAAATGCAGGAATTAATAAGAATTTTTCTAATATTTTATTTAATTTGTATAGGAATTGTATATATAATGTATAATACAATATGTATATTTAATTTAATTTAATTTAATAGAAACAAAAACGGATGAATATTGTTCGCTGTCTAAAGGATTCATTCATGAATGATATGCCCAAAGAATACTAATAAATTATTGATTTCTGTTAATATAATATTATAATAATTCAGTTAAATGTAATATTAAATTTCAGTTTTTATTGTTTCTATGTAAAGAAAATTTAAGAATAGGCCAGAGACTTATAATTTCTTAGAAGAAGATGATAATTTTTTAATTTTAATAATAAATCCAAGCATCTTTTGAACTATATTATTGTCACAAAGATGTTATATTGAAATTTATTTATTCTGATACATTCCTAGCAATTTAGAGACCGGAATTTACGAAAAAGAAAAAATAATTATACATTAGCGAATTAATAAAGACTTATTAATTTCTTAGAAGAAGATGATAATTTTTTTAATTTTAATAATAAATCCAAAACATCGTTTGAACTATATTACAGTCTAAATCCTTAATATTTTCTTTGCGAAATAGATATTTTACGGTAGTTCAATAGTTATATATATTAAAAAAGGCTTTCACTCTGAGCTCTCATCTGTATGGTGGTTAAGATACTGCGACTTTATCGGCATTCTTCATCGGATGCCAAGGTTGCAGGTTCGAACCCCAGACCGGCAAAAACCCAATCGACACGCACCAAGCGTGAAATAGCCCCCTATATTTCTTAACGCTTGGTGCGTGTCGATTGGGGGCATTTTGCTAAAATTTGTGGGGATAATGACGTCACACATCGATAAAGTCGATTAATTACAGTCGATAAAGTTGCGTATCAGAGATCAGATGAGAGCTCCCCCTCCATAGCTAAACTCTCTCTAATTATTAAATAATTAGAGTTGATGTAAGAAGAGCTATGGAGGGGTAAACATAGCTAAACTCTCTCTAATTATGTTTAAATAATTATGAGTTGATGTGAATTGTGTGTTGGTGTGAATGTAGGAATGGATCACATTTGTGTTGTCCCTGGAGTGGCGGTAAACGCTCGCAAACATAGATCATTTGTGATCGTGGTGTAATGACACCACCAAAAAAAAAAATTTTATATATTAATGTGTAAAATTCTTTATGTTGTTCTTATGTTGTTTGTTCATTTTTATTCTTCCAAATAGATAAATAAATCTTTATGTTTATTAATTGTATGATAGATGATATTAATAAATCATCTAATATTAATATTATAATATCATCTAATTTTTGAGCACCGATTATGTAGAAGCATTTTTATAAACATTTTTATTTTTCGTCTTTATTCAAAAGCAGTCGCAATTCATTAATAAATCGTATTAAAATACTTTTCAATTCCAAAATCTCATCCACCAATTTCTCTCTATGATGCTCCTCTTCATCATAATAATGTCCAATTTTTTTATTTAATTCACCCAGTTGAACGGAAAGAATTTTTTTCCATTTATCGTTATAAAAATTATCTGGTAACTGATCAAACTTATATTCAATGAGATTACAAAAATCGAGTTTATGCATATATTTTTCTAAAAATCTTTCACCAAATGTTTGAAAGCGTGCTATTAGCAACCAATTCAATCCTTCTTCCAAAGTGCACATTGTGTTTTCTGAAAGTTTTTGGAACCTGGATACTTTATGTAAATCTAATTTTTCATGATATTTTTGAATAAATTCGTCACTTAAGACTTGAAATTGAGATATAACAACCCAATTTATATAATTCGAATGTTTTAGTATAAATTCTTCAGACAGCTTTTGATTTTTAGAAACTAAATTCCAATCAAATTCATCTTTGTATTTTTCGATAAACTCTTCCGAAAGTGTTTGAAAAATGCATATAACATTCCATTCAACATAATCTATGAGTTCTTCCATAAAAGGTTCGGATAATATTGAATATCTACAAACTAAATTCCAATTGAGTTGATCTTTCAAATTTCGTAGGACATCTTCGGATAAATTTTTAGTTTTAGAAAATTCGTCCCAGTTGATATCCATTTAATAATGAAATATTTTTAAAAGGGGATTTTTTCAATATGCATCCAAGGTTTTAAAGTGAGTGGTATTATGGGTTTTATCCAGACTGTAAGGATCTCACCGCGTTTTCCATTAACAAAATAAGTTTCATGATTAGCATTTGTTTGTCTGTATAAAACTATTTCATCTTCGATTTTAAGTTCTATCTCTATATCCACATTTCTTCCTATTAAACTATTATCTATTAAATATATAGCAATTTTGATATGCATATCTGTAGATAATCGCATTTCTTGATCCAGTAATTTAGAACTCATCAAATCGAAATTTACTTTGGTAAATTCTTTATCTGTAAAAGTCTGAAAATCATCTTTTATAGTAACCCAGATATCTTTACTGTCTACATATATTTTATTGACTACGTCTGTATCGTTTTCGGGTTCCGAAATATTCGTAATTATTTTATTTTTTGCATCAAATTTATCACTCTTTAATATTAACGCATTTTTTTCTAAATATCGTTTATTCACAACATTTTTATCATCTTTCGGATCTGCGACATTTCCTATTCTTTTTCCTTTAGCGTCGTAAGCTTTTCCCTCGATTAGATGTAAAGTGTTTTCATCCAATTCTTTAATTCTCTTACCAGTTTCTTCAGTGAAGGTTAAAAAATTACTATCGTAATTAGTATTATTTTTTTCTATAAAATCTCTTAATTGGAAATGATTATTCTCTATTTTATTCAAAACGAAACTTTTAGTAGTTAAATCTAAATCATCGATTGGATCTGAAGCATTTTTTAATATCTTATTTTCCATATCGTAATGACCATCGTCCGTTAATTTAAAACCTATACCGGGGGGTCCGATAGGGCCTTTTCGCTCTGGATTATCATACGGCGGATAATAAACAGCCATTTATAAAGACTAAAAAATGTTATTCTCCTAACGTTTTAATCATAGTAATTTCTTTTTTATTCATATTTAATATACATTTCTTTCTTACTTCTAAAATATAGTAAAATACATATTCTTTGGTTGTTTCATTTTCTAATTTCCAATTGAATTCTATTCTCAAATTTTCAAGAGTGGTATAATTTACATGATTTGACAAATCAAAATGAATTATGGGATATAATTTACCAAAATCTGAATAATTTACCATACAACCGGTTTCTGTATTTAGATTATTGAGACCTGATTCCAGAAAAGATTCATATAACCTATTATATTCCTTTTTACCAAAATCCATCGTATATCGCTCTGCTGGTAACGGCGATCTGTTAATCATCAACCAACATTCGATCATATCCAAATTATCAAATATCATATTATTTTTTTTAGGATTTTCATTTCTGTCAAAATATTGCGGTATTACAAATAATCTTAAAACTTCATCGGATGTAGCAGATATAGAATCAGAACCACTTTTATATTTATTAATAGGACTAGATCTGTTAATTTCATACTGATTCCAGTTTATTTCTATATCCGTATTAGATAATTTTAATTCATTATAGAGAATCTCCGCACCATTTTTAAAGTCGACGTATCTCACCCACAGCGCTATGTCTTCAATTTCTACTTTATAATCTGGATTTGCATCGTCTGTATAAATCATATTTCTACTATCGTCTCTTTGGAATTCCAGTCTTATTATAAAACCAGAAATTGCTTTTTTATATTCTGCGACGAAATCAAAAATTTCCTTTAAGGGTGTCCATGTTGTAACTGAATTACTATTTTTCGACAATTCCCATCTTTTTTTAAATCCTTTATTGTAGTTTTCATTTTTTACAATTTTTAATTTATTGACGACATCTTTTATAGGGGTTGTAGCCGTTATCGTACCATCGTCTTGAAGTAAATTTTTATTTCTATCAGCACTATCATTGGTATCCGGATAAAAACCTATATTGGTGGCTTCTGATGTTGAATAATCTCTGGTATAATCCTTGAGTCTCTTAACCTGCAGGATGTAGGAGTGATAGTCTCCAACTGATTCGATTATTTGTTTACCTATCTGAAGTTTTACGCCTTTCATAGAACATACAGCTGCGACATTATCGTCGCTTATAGATGCACCGCTGGATTTTACAATTTTCCACTTTGTCTCCAGATAACTCTCCGATAATGAAATAGGATCATTGGTATCTGTAATTTCGAAATGAAACGTAGTATTTTCTTTTTTGTCATTATGGCTTGTACTAGGCAATCTTATTTTTTTTAATTCGCTACTTTTTATATCGTTATTATAATAATAATGAGTATCTCTTAGATCATAAATTTTTTCCATTTATTTAGGAAGAATTTTTAGACCTGTTCCTTTCATCTTTTTTGAAAATATTTCATTCAATATGTCAGCATCAGTCAATCTGTCAACTACTGTTTTTTCATTCAAATCTACTTTTTTAGATTTAAAAAATCCTTTTCCTTGAATTCTTTTACTTTTCCTATATAATCTGTGTTTATTCATTTATTTATTGAGAAAATTTAGTTAATATCAATTGATATATTTTTTCAACATAGTCTTCGTTTTCCTCTACGACTCGAAAATTATACTCAATTAAACCTTTATTTAAATCAATTAATTCACCATTTTGATTCGTAACTCTCATCCTTATTCTACGAATTGAATCCCTATTCACAGGATAATATATTAAATTATTGAATTCTTTCGAAATGATAACACCCGGTACATCCCTCGGTGTGAAAGAATAAATAACTTCTGAATTATTCTGGTTGATTAAAGATCCATTAACTACATCACAATGAATATATATAATGTCGTTTCCGTTTGTTATATCTGCTATATTTTCACCTTCTATTACAGTTTCTTCATCATGACTTTCGTAAACTTTTTTTTCAAAGCCTATTAACTTATGAAAATCGCTTTTTGTTAAATCGATATTCCAACTTTTAGTTAATTTAATAAGCATTCTCAGTCTAGATTGTATTCTACCAAATTTTACCGGAGGATCGTCTGAACCAAACGCTTTCATTACATCTATATTTAAATCTTCAACATTTTTATTACCATAAGGAATAGTGATAGATTTAACATTATTCTCATCTGTGTATACGTCAAACGTATTAGTTTTATCTGTTATGTTAAACCATGAAACTGTCATAGTAAAAGATTGCAATGCTAATTTTTTTAATTTAAGAGGTTTAGGAAATTCAACAGTGAAATCCTCTGATTTTTCATGACTTTTTGGTTTCAATTTGATCATTTATTAGACAGAAAAAATCTTTAAAGATGAAAAACAAGCTCTTCGTTATAATCGCTAGGCTGTTGAGTAAATGAATTAAGTACACATTCCGGACATTTACCTTTATTTCTTTCTTTTATATATTTCATACAAAATAATCCACATTTGACAGAAGTAGGTTTTTGTAAAAAACTATCATTGTGAGCTATACTGACTTTTTTATTGGAAAGTTTAAGAAATTTCATAATATTTTCAGGAATATATTTTTCTTTGAGTTTAATATTTTTATATATATATTCCCCGAAAGGATCGAAATATTCTACATAATTATAATTTGGATCATTATAGTAACAAACCCAATGTGTTCCAGGACCTGTCGAAATATCTAAATTAATAATCCCGCTTTCAAAATTTCCAATCTTTTTAGGAAGTAAATCGGAAGAGAAAACACCTCTGAATCCTTTTTCATCTTTCATATTTTCTTTAATCGTTTCATCTGATATACCCAATTTTGTTATCGGGATTTTTTTTTTTTAGACAGGGAAGCTGACTTTTTTTTAAGACCAGATCCTTTGTTTTCCCATGGTTGAAAAACTCCAGATCCTGAAATTTTATCCAGGATTTTTTTAGTCCCCCAACCTGCTGCACCACTCGCAGCACCGAGCCCTAGGGATGTTAAAATAGGAATTAAAAAAGGTAAAAATCCACCGTTTTTATCTAATTGAGTTTTGCTTATATTTATTCTTTTACCTTTACTAATCTGATTAATCTGTGTTTTAGTTAAATACATTTCATAATTGGGAGTTTTAGAATTGTCTATCTGCAGTGTCAGTTCTTCTTTTTTTCTGAGAGCAGATTTCAATTTACTAATCTGTCCGTCACTCAAATGAATCTTCTTTTTTACATAACTCATTTATTAGGTAGCAAAAAGCTGACGCTTTCAAAGAAGAAATTGATTGTATAATCGTTCTTTATCTCCGTTAGTTATTTTTTTAGCTTTAATGAGTTTGTCTATTAGCAGTTTCACTTCATTTCTTAATTTTTTCGACTTGCTACCTTGACATATTTTTTCAATTAATTCAGATAATAAATCCAATCCTTTACCGACTTTCATTACTTCGCTACCTCGAATTGTAGTTAATCTAGCCAGATATTTTTGTAGCTCATCTTCTTTATATTTAACAGCGTCTATTTCAACCTTTTTCTGACTTAATTCCTCTTCTGAAAGATTTACAGCCCTTTTAATTGTACTTTGTAAGTTGCCTTTTTTCTTCGATAATTTTTCTTTTAACTCCTTAGCCTTTGTATACATTTCGTCTAATTTTTCTTTATTGTCTAGGAGTTTCGAAGGTTTGTATAATTTTTCAGATATTAAATAATCTGTATCTAAATATTGATCAACATTATAAATAAGCGGCGGTTCTTTATATAATTCTTTGACATCTTCGATCGCTTCAGGAATAATTCCAGATGATTCTGCAATGGGCTGTAAAGATATATTTAATTCGTCCAATTTATCATTGATAGATTTAATATTTTCTTTTCTACTTTTGTCCTGTTCTTCTAATTTTTTAGTGACAGGTTTATGAAATTCAGTTAAACTTTTGTCTATACCTAGCTTTCTATCACGCTGTTCTTCATTATTTTTTCTAATATCTGCTTGTAATTTGACAAGTTTTATTGCATTTTTTAATTCTTCTTTTTGTTTCTTATTTCGATCTTTTTCTAAATCGTTTATTTTATCCATTTATAGACAGCGAAAAGCTGTCGCTTTCTATTTTAAAATTAGAAGCGACAGCTTTGCCGTTTATTTTTACTGACAGCTAATTAGAAGCGATAGCTTAGACGTCTATTTTTACTGACAGCTAATATGTTTTTACTGGCAGCAACATTCGAAAGCGTCAGCTTTTCGCTGTCTAATAAATGATTAAAATTAAAGATTACACAGAACCGGAAGAATTGCCTGACCCTAAACAACATCGTTTTTTACCCAGACACCCTTTCAGATTATTAATAATCGGCCCATCAGGTTGTGGAAAGACAAATTTACTAATAAATTTATTAAACGGCTTTGAGAATCCTAGTAATTTAAGATTAGATTTCGACACTTTATATTTATGCGCAAAAGATATTTCCGAGCCAAAGTATTCTAAATTACAAGAAAATTATACACAGTTTGAAGGTGTTGAAATAGACGATATCATAAAATGTAAAAAAATAAGTAAAAATAAAAGAAAGCAATTATTAAAATTGTATGATAAATATAAAAAGAATGTATTATTTTCTTCAGATTTGAGTGAATTTATTACTGTCGACGATTTAGATTCCTCAGAAAAAAATCTCGTTGTTTTCGACGATTGTGTTACAGAAAAAGACCAGAAAGTTATAGAGGATTTGTTTATAAGAGGTCGAAAGAAAAATGCATCCATTATTTATTTAACGCAGTCTTATTACTCAACTCCTATCAATATTAGAAAAAATTGTAATTACTTCATATTTTTTAAACTACAGCCTAGGGAAATCAATCAGATAATAAGAGAAATAGACGGAAATCTAACAAAAAAAGAATTTCTAGAAAAATATAAATCTTGTATGGGTAATTTCTTTATGCTAGATTTAGTAAATTCTGAAATGAGATACAGAAAAAATTTTGAACCTATATAAATGGAAGAATATTTAGAAAAGAGATTATATGTTTATAGGAAAAGTTACAATTTGTATCAAAAGATAAGTATTTCCTTATCTGTTAGCAAATTTATGCTAAGTGCTTCGGGATTATCAGCTTTTGCGTTCATACCACTGGCCAGTTTGAGTTTGAGTGCTGGAATTGTAGAAGTCATTGAGAAATCTTTAAATATTTTGGAACGAAAAGAAGAATACAAGCAATGTTATACTTTCTATAAACAACAGTTAAATTTATTGAAAGCTAAAAAAATTTCAGAAGAAGAAGTGTATGTTAGAGAACAAGATTTTATAAATAATTTAGTATACTTCCCAATCGAAAAGTATGTGAAAAAAGTACAGTTGAATGGATATAAATATTCTTCTTAGAAAGCGTCAGCTTTTTGCTGTCTAATAAATGAGTTGTAAAAGTAAAAAATTTGGTGTTACGTCTTTAACTAAAAAGGGTAATTTTAAAGGCGGATGTTTAAAATGCGGACAAACTGGATCGGGTATTCTGAATAAAATCATTAGTAATTTACCTTTCGAAATGCATTTACCTAATCATAACTTCACAGGCCCAGGTACACAATTATTATGGGGGAAAACGCGATTAAATCCTGATTTAACGTATAAAAATCCGTCTAAACCTGTTAACAGAGTGGATGAAATTGCATATAAGCATGACAAATGTTATTTAGAAAATAAAGATACGAAAAGTAGAAATGAAGTATGCGATAAGAATATGATTGATGAATTAGATAATATTCAAAATCCAACGATGAGAGAAAGAATTGAAAGGGGAATTGTAAAACCGATTATTAAAGCTAAAAAGTCTTTTGGTATGGGATCTATAAATACAAAGATCTATTGTTTAAAATGTAAAAACCACACAGAAACTAAAGATATTAAAAATGCAATGTCTAAAAATAATAGGCCAATGATAAAAGGTATTTGTCTAGATTGTGGTTCTAAAAAGAGTGTTTTTTTAGGAAAACCTTAGGGATGAAAGATCCTAAAAGTATCTTAGGGATGAAAGATCCTAAAAGTATCTTAGAAAAAATATATTATCATCCTGAAAGTGGTTATTGTGGGATCAATGAATTAAAACGGAAAACAGGTTTCAGTCAAAAGCAAATTACCGATTTTTTACACAGCCAAGATGTTTATACCAGACATAAGCCTTTAATTCGTAAATTTAAACGAAGACGCATTTATGTCAGTCATATCGATGATCAATGGCAAGCAGATTTATTGTTTATCAAACCTTTTAGTAAATATAATAACGGAACTAATTACTTATTGACAGTAATAGATATCTTTAGTAAATATGCTTGGGCTATTCCGATAAAAAGAAAAACAGGACAAAAAGTAACTGAAGCATTTAAAAAGATATTTAAAGAAAGAATTCCTGAAAGATTACAAAGTGATAAAGGAACCGAATTTGTAAATAAATGGACTTTAAAATTATTTAAAGATAATAATATTCAGTGGTTTACTACAGAAAATGTTGAAATAAAATGTTCTGTAGTCGAACGATTTAACAGGACAATTAATAAAAAAATTAGAACCTATCTAGCAGCCAACAATACTAAAAGATATATAGATGTATTGGACGAATTAGTTAAAAATTATAATAATTCCAAGCATAGGTCTATCAAAATGACACCTAGCGAAGCGAGTCGAGCAGAAAACGAATCTGAAGTTTATAAAAATTTATACGAAGAAAAAATAATAAGAAAACCGAAATTCAAGGTTGGCGATAGAATAAGAATTTCGAAATACCAGACTGCTTTTACCCGCGGATACCAACCTACTTTTACGGAAGAAATTTTCATCATTTCAGAAATATTAAACACTGACCCTATTACTTATAGGATAACGGATTTGAATGGCAACGAAATAAAAGGGACTTATTATGAACCGGAATTAGTTAAATATAATAAAAAAGATAAAATGTATAAGATTGAAAAAATAATAAAAAAGAAAGGAAAGAAATGTCTAGTTAAATGGTTAAATTATTCCGACGAATTTAACTCTTGGGTTGACGAAAAAGATATCAAGTCAATTTAATTTTTCCGTTATAATATCAAACCTCCCGCCTAGACGGGACTTTTTCAAATATTAAAATATAAACAAGCTATAATGTCAAAACTCCCGTCTAGACGGGACTTTTTCAAATATCATTATGTTATTAAAATAACTCATCAAAACTCCCGCCTAGACGGGACTTTTTCAAATATTAAAATATAAACAAGCTATAATGTCAAAACTCCCGTCTAGACGGGACTTTTTCAAATATCATTATGTTATTAAAATAACTCATCAAAACTCCCGCCTAGACGGGACTTTTTCAAATATTAAAATATAAACAAGCTATAATGTCAAAACTCCCGTCTAGACGGGACTTTTTCAAATATCATTATGTTATTAAAATAACTCATCAAAACTCCCGCCTAGACGGGACTTTTTCAAATATTAAAATATAAACAAGCTATAATGTCAAAACTCCCGTCTAGACGGGATTTTTTCAAATATCATTATGTTATTAAAATAACTCATCAAAACTCCCGCCTAGACGGGACTTTTTCAAATATTAAAATATAAACAAGCTATAATGTCAAAACTCCCGTCTAGACGGGACTTTTTCAAATATCATTATGTTATTAAAATAACTCATCAAAACTCCCGTCTAGACGGGACTTTTTCAAATATCATTATGTTATTAAAATAACTCATCAAAACTCCCGCCTAGACGGGACTTTTTCAAATATTAAAATATAAACAAGCTATAATGTCAAAACTCCCGTCTAGACGGGACTTTTTCAAATATCATTATGTTATTAAAATAACTCATCAAAACTCCCGCCTAGACGGGACTTTTTCAAATATTAAAATATAAACAAGCTATAATGTCAAAACTCCCGTCTAGACGGGATTTTTTCAAATATCATTATGTTATTAAAATAACTCATCAAAACTCCCGCCTAGACGGGACTTTTTCAAATATTAAAATATAAACAAGCTATAATGTCAAAACTCCCGTCTAGACGGGACTTTTTCAAATATCATTATGTTATTAAAATAACTCATCAAAACTCCCGTCTAGACGGGACTTTTTCAAATATCATTATGTTATTAAAATAACTCATCAAAACTCCCGCCTAGACGGGACTTTTTCAAATATTAAAATATAAACAAGCTATAATGTCAAAACTCCCGTCTAGACGGGACTTTTTCAAATATCATTATGTTATTAAAATAACTCATCAAAACTCCCGCCTAGACGGGACTTTTTCAAATATTAAAATATAAACAAGCTATAATGTCAAAACTCCCGTCTAGACGGGACTTTTTCAAATATCATTATGTTATTAAAATAACTCATCAAAACTCCCGCCTAGACGGGACTTTTTCAAATATTAAAATATAAACAAGCTATAATGTCAAAACTCCCGTCTAGACGGGACTTTTTCAAATATCATTATGTTATTAAAATAACTCATCAAAACTCCCGCCTAGACGGGACTTTTTCAAATATTAAAATATAAACAAGCTATAATGTCAAAACTCCCGTCTAGACGGGACTTTTTCAAATATTAAAATATAAACAAGCTATAATGTCAAAACTCCCGCATAGACGGGACTTTTTCAAATATTAAAATATAAACAAGCTATAATGTCAAAACTCCCGTCTAGGCGGGACTTTTGGTTTTAAATGCATTACATTAAAATAAGTTTAAATAAATGAATTGTGACTTTTTTAAAGACGTTTTAAGAGATGATTCTGATTCTAACTTAATGGATTCTTTTGACAAAGAAAACAGATGTCAAATACCCGAAAAATATCTCAAAATTTATGACCAGATGAAAAAAAGTGAAATAATGTACGATTCGGACGGTGAATATTTTACATATAAAAATATAGATGTTTTTTTAAGCGAAAGACGCAAATCCCGGATAAGTCGCTTTAACGCATTGAAATGGAAATTGCAGTTAAATATTCCATATAAAGCTGAAGAAATGTTTATTCAATTTTTAGATTTAGTGTATTATAAAAAGTCGATAAATTACCTATATTTCATAAAGAAAATATTAGATTATTATAATATTGATAATAATTTGAAAGTAAAATTTAATAAGAAAAACGAAGACATTTGGAATAGCTTTCTAAAAAATGTTTCTTAATAAATGGAGCTGTCTAAAATTTGCAAGCATTGTCAGATGACGAAACCTTTAGACGAATATTATACTCGATTTCGTTACGGCAAAACAGAACATTACGCTAATTGCAAAAGTTGTCATTTAGCTATGAAAAATAAAAAAATTGATTGCGAATGTGGTAAAAAATACACTTTAGCTCATAAAAAGAGACATTTAAAAAGCAATTATCATATCAAACGAACGTCAAAATAAATTTATGATGTTGTGTTTTAAATTGAATGCATTTTTTTAGTTGAAAATATTATATTGAATGTTGCGTTTTATATTGAACTTGCTTATTCAATGTTGTGTTTTAAATTGAACGTATTTTTTTAGTTGAAAGTATTATATTGAATGTTGCTGTTAGTTGAAAATATTATATTCAATGTTGTGTTTTTAATTGAACGCATTTTTTAGTTGAAAATATGATATTCAATGTTGTGTTTTTAATTGAACGCATTTTTTAGTTGAAAATATGATATTCAATGTTGTGTTTTTAATTGAACGCATTTTTTAGTTGAAAATATTATATTCAAAGTTGTGTTTTTAATTGAACGTATTTTTTAGTTAAAAGTATTATATTGGATGTTGCATTTTCAGAAATTATTCAATTGGAGTAAAAAAAAAAACTCGATAGTTTCAAAATATAGAAAAATTCCAAGACAGAGTGGATTGGTATTTTATATTCAAATGTCAGAAAAATTTTATTTAGAATTTAAAGGTAAAATAGAAGTGCCTGATTATGACAGTGATTTTTAGGCTAAATAAATGGGTAATTCAAAAAGTACAAAGATTTTGACAGGTAATTGTACAACTGAAAGAATAAATGTAGATTGGAATCATACCTTTAATGTTCATCCCAATGTTCATATAACGCCTGTATGTAAATACAGCGAACCATTTTTTGTTAGAATAACAGAAATAGATAAAAACGGATTTCGATTTGAATGTTTAAAATTGAATGGCGAACCTGTAGGAAAAAATTCAGATTTCTTTCAATGGACAGCAATTAGTCCTTTTGAGTAAACGATCTTCTTTTTGAAATATATTTTTTAATAGTTGTTTTCAGAAATTCTTCAATTTAATTTAATTCATACTTTTAAAGACATTCATTTTAAATCGCTTAATGTAAAATTACCTGCCACCGAAAGTGGTCTAATTTAACGAGCATTTATAGATAGTGGTCGCTTTTAAAAATGTGTCGCAAAAAGTATTTATAAAAATGTTTGTATATAAATGGAGGAAACTCTAAGATTGATATCTGTTTCAAAAATACATATTTCAAAATTAAGGCAGGTCGTAAAACTTTTAAATATAAACCAACCCCAACATTGTAAAAAAGATGATTTAATCAGATTGATAATAAGATATATAAAAGAAACTGGGGAATACAAATATGTTTTAGTAGATTTATTAAAATTAGATGTCACAGATTATTTAAATAAAATACAGACAAAATTTATCGAAAATCCTAAAAAAAGAAATAAATTGAAAAAAATATTCGATTCTTTCGATTTAAAATTTAACAATAACACAGAAGAATTTGATCCAAAAAATAACGAAGAAAAAAAGATAAAAACAGTGGTAAACCTTAAAAAATTATTTCCTGATTTGAATGAAAAATTGAAACAATTTATAAATGAACCGAAAAACCGTCCAAAACTTAAAAAACTCTTTGATTATTACGGCTTGAAATATAAAGATGAAAAATTGATCAAAAAGACAGAAAAGAAAGTCAAATTGCAAACAAATTTGGAAAATCTGTTTAGACCCGATTACGAAATTGTTGAGAAAGAAAAAAAATTATTAAAAAATTTAATACTTATAGATATGTTTATAAAATAAGACAAATAAACAAACTCACACCGGGCCAGTATTATAGTATCTTAAAAGATTTATTCAGGAGAGCAATTGGAAAAATTGAAGGAAAGGTAGATATAATTGTATTCAATCCCTATTTAACACAACCCTTCCACCCTAAAATGATGTCAACGAAAGAAGCCTATGAGACCTATTTAGATGTTTTAACGCATAAGATTGAATACAAAGAGTTGGATATTAAAGACTGTGAATTTATTTTTACAGTCGTTGATTTGCCTAAAGGTGGTAAACATTTGAAATTACTGAACGATAACGATGTTGTCAATAAAAAAAGTATTCTTCAAATTAAAAATGACGATAATATCTGTTTGGCTAGATCCATCGTTACAGCCCTGGCTATTCAAAATCGTAAAATTTTATGCGAAAAATTAAATCTAGAAAAACTTACAGATTTAGATGTTAAATACATAAAAATGGGTAGAAAATTACAAAAAAGTTTAGCGATAAAATTGCATGAAATGTGTGATATTCCGTTAGAAATGTGTAATTTAGAGCATATTAAACAATTCGAAATTTTTTTAGATATTCAAATAACTATATTTTGCAGAGAAAATTTTAACGAAAAAATATACAGTGGTACCTATAAATCTAATTGTGTTTACATTTTAAAAAATAGAAATCATTTTGATGTCATTACAACGGTTACAGGATTTTTAGGAAAAAAAAAAATTATTGTGATTATTGTAAAGTCAGTTATAAAAGAAGTGATCAACATAAATGTTCTTTAAAATGTAATAGATGTTTTAGGAAAGAGAGTAATTGCGAAGGAGATGATATTCAGTGCAATGATTGTTTTAGATCTTTTAAAGGAAAAAACTGCTTCGAAAATCATAAAAATGAAGCAGTCTGTGAAACACTGTGGAAATGTTTAAAATGTAAGAGAAATATCAATAGAAGACAAAGAAAACCGAAAGATCATAAATGTGGAGAAAGACTATGTAAAAACTGCAGAGGATGGGTTTTGGAAGATCATAAATGTTATATACGTAGGAAAGAATCTAAGGGAGGGACTTGTAAAAATATCTGTCCTAAAAATATAAAAGACAGAAAGAAATGGTGTGAGAAATGTGAAACGTCAGAATTTACAGAAAAATATATGTTTTTTGACGTTGAGACGAACCAAGAGACAGGAAATCACCAAGTCAATCTAGTTATAAATCATGATTTTAACGGAAAAGAAAAAATATTTAAGAATGAAAATGAATATTGTGAATGGTTATTCCAAGAGAAACATTGCGGTTATACAGTATTAGCGCATTATGGAAAAGGATTCGATTTTCAATTTCTAGCTAAATACTGCTTTAAAAATAAAATTAAAGTGTTTACAATATATCAAGGAAATAAACTCATATATATGCAAGCAACCGTATATAATATAAGGTTTATCGATTCTATAAATTTTACACTGATTCCGCTAAGAAAATTTCCTAAAACGTTTGGACTAACGGAATTGGCAAAAGGTTATTTTCCTCATTTGTTTAACACTAAGAAAAATCAAAATTATGTAGGAAAATATCCTGAAAAATACTATTATGGTTATGATACTATGACTTTAGATCAAAGAAAAACTTTTGATAAATGGTATAAATCGGTAAAAAACGAAACATTTGATTTTCAAAAAGAAATTATAAAATATTGTAGGTCTGATGTTGATATTTTAAGAAAAGGATGTTTAGAATTGCGAAGATTATTTCTAAACATTGCTAATATTGATCCTTTTAAATATGTCACTTTAGCTGGCGTTTGCATGGCTATATACAGAGATAAATTTATTCCAGTGAATACAATAGCGATTGATGAGGAGTGTATTCCAAAGGATCAATTCAGTAAGAAATCGATCATTTGGCTAGACTATCTGTCTGAAAAACACAATATCAAAATACAGCATGCTTTAAATGGTGGTGAGAAAAAATTGAAATTAGGGGATAAAACTTATAAAGTAGATGGTTTTTATAATAATACCGTTTATCAGTTTCAAGGATGTCATTGGCACGGTTGTCCTCGCTGTTTTACAGAATCCACCGTCAATCTTCAAAATCAGATATGTATGAAAGATTTGTATGAAAGAACTCAAAAAATAAATAAAAAAATAAAAGATAAAGGATTTGAATTGATTGAAATATGGGAATGTGATTTTGATAATCACAAAGAAATTAAAAAATATATGAAAAATGAATGGAAAAGAGATTTTATAGAACCTTTAAATCCTGGAAACGCATTCACCGGAGGTAGGTGTGAACCTACGAAATTAATATACGAAATGAAAGAAAATGAAAAGGGTAGATATATCGATGTTTGTTCACTTTATCCAACAGTGAATTACTTTGATTACTATCCTGTTGGTCATCCGGTAAAAATTTATAATCCGGAAAAATATGATAAGAATTGGTATGGTTTGATACAATGTAAAGTACTTCCACCTAGAAAACTCTATCATCCTGTTTTACCTTATAAAGGAGAAAAATTAATATTTAGTTTGTGTAAATTATGTTCAAAACCTATAAAATGCGAAAAGAAACAATGTAAAAAATGTTATGATATGCGGAATAATGAATGTAATCATACGGATGAGGAGAGAAGTTTTACTGGTACGTGGACAACTACCGAAGTTGAACTGGCTATTGAAAAAGGTTATAAGATTTTAAATATCTATGAAGTTTGGCATTTTGAAAAAAAATCTAATACATTATTTAAGGATTATGTTAAAATGTTTTTGAAAATCAAATTAGAAACAGATGATAAATGGCCTGAAAATTTCAAAACTGAAAAAGAATATAAAAGGTGCGTAGAAAAGAAATTGGGTATAAGGTTAGGAGAAATCAAAGAAAACCCAGGAATGAGATTTATATCCAAAATTTGTTTAAACTCTTTATGGGGAAAGTTCGGACAGAGAAAAAATATGAAACATACAGAGAATGTTACAGAATTGGCAGACTTTTATAGAATTATACTGAACGACCGCATTAAAGACTTGAATATGATATTTTTAAATGATGAGTGTGTGCAAATGGATTATAAGATGAAAGATGAATATGTCAAGAATAACTTTAATACGAATAATTATATAGCGGCTTTTACAACCAGTTCGGCTAGAATAAGATTATATGAAATGCTTGATAAATTAGGAGATAAAGTAATGTATTACGATACAGATAGTATTGTTTATATCGATGATGGCTCTAATAAAGTAAAAACAGGCTGTATGTTAGGCGAATGGACCGATGAATTAGGAGAAGATAAATATATGAAATCGTGGATATCTGGAGCTAGTAAAGATTATGGTTATATTCTGAACGATGGTTCTGTAAAAGGAAAAGTAAAAGGATTTAAAATGAGTTATGAGAGCGAAACTAAGCTCAATTTTGACGAGAGAATGAAAACAATAACTGGGGAAATTGAGCATATAGATGTAGAAATAAATCAATTTCAGATACAAAAAGATAAAAATATTAAAGTGAATAAAATGAATAAAAGATATATGTTTGGATATGATAAAAGAAGAATTTTAGATAACTTTGATACTGTACCTTTTGGATTTTAAGCCAGATTTTTAATTTATAAAAAATCTTTTCTAATAAATGGACGATGTCACTCTTATCATAAATGTTCAAGGTTTTATACTTCCGTTCAAATCTATAGCGAGAGAAATAAGCTGGGTTCATTTAAAAGAAGGAATAGGTGAAACGATTTCTGTATTTACACCTAACTATGAATTAGGTGATCAAGACCATGGAATAGTTCGTAGATGTACTAACGATATCCATGGTTTAAGATTTAAACGATATTCAGATAATACAGGCTTATGGATTAGTAGCGACAATGTAAAAGATTATCTCTTACAATTGCATCAGATATACGGAGGGACATTTGCTTTTAAAGGAGGAGTTTTTCCGAAAAGTACCTTTGAAGAATGGGGAATTCCTATAAAAATATTAGAAGTACCGAGATGCGTTCGAATCCTAGGACAGGGTTGTTCTATGTACAGATGTCTGTACTATAAAAATTTTCTTTCAAAAATTGTTTCTTAATAAATGGAAGAATTCAACAGTCTCAGATCGTTCCCTGTAACTCATAAGCTAAAAGATTTAGAGACAGGGAAATACAAACTGATTTCGTTGAAGAAAATTCAAACAAAATTTGGAAATACCACTATTGCAAGATTAGAAGTTAATGATGTAGAAAAGGATTATTTTCTTAAAAAGAGTCATGGAAAAATTTCTGAAGCAGCAATAACAAAACTGAATGAACGTGGTTATATCTTTCATTTTAAAGGAAAAAATAATGACGGCTTTTATGATTATGAATTAGAAAAAGCTTAATCCTACAATTTGTTTTAAATCTTACAATAATCGAATGGACCTTTTATCGAACTATCAAACTACCAGAATAATATTTACGGAAATCAAAAATATATCTGTTTTTAAGTACAAATTTCTTTTCTGGCAAAGATGGGTTCATTTCCACACAAACTATTTTTTTAAATTTTATCGAACTATCAAAATATCCAGAATAGTATTTATTATTGCTAATAAAAAAGAGAGATCTATTCAAAATTTAAAACATATCATAAAAATCATTTAACTTTTATTTCAGACTTCAATATAATGCAATTGATATTTCTTATTTATTTCATCTGTCTAAACTTTGTTCGAATGGATTTTATTTAATCTATCGAAAATTTATTTAGAAATAAATGTTACAATATTTTGTCATAAGTACTTTACTCTTTAATTGTCTTTCGCCTACCTTTCATTATTTTAAATTTGACCCCGTTATTACAAATCATAGCATCGATAACTCTAATAATTATACTATATTTCATAGTTTCAATGATACAATAAAATTAACTTTCACCGCTAAAATATATAAAATGGATCAAGCCTCTAAATTTTCTCAACCTGGTGTTTATTTTTGGATAGAAAGTAAATGTGATGACAATTGGAATATAATACCAGAAACAAAAGAATATTTTCATATTTATATTCCCGGAGATAATAACTTATACTATTCTATAGCTTTTAATGCAAC
Organism: Maratus speciosus; assembly: GCA_963932465.1. Lineage (NCBI taxonomy): Eukaryota > Metazoa > Arthropoda > Arachnida > Araneae > Salticidae > Maratus > Maratus speciosus. The sequence continues at coordinate 501,235,037 of OZ010786.1, read as the reverse complement.
TAAAGATTTTAGGATTGGTTATAATGCCGATAACTTATTATATAACGCTGCTCTTTGCTTTTCCTATCAAGATTATCCTAGAGGAAGGTTGTTTATTAGCAATTGATAGACTATTAAGAAAGGACGTCTGTCAAAATTTTTCATCACAATAATAATTAAATATTAGCATTTAAAAATGATCATTATTTAATCTAAATTGATTACGTTATTATCCCGTTTATTTGATTCTTTATAACCCTTTCTTAAAACTTCTTCTTTACATAATTTTGTAGAAAAAATAAAAATATCCAACCAATGCAAATCATACAATTTTTTATCATTATTTGCTCGATAAATCGTAATAAAATCGTTACATCCTCGATATTTTAACAGGCAATTTTTTTGAGCAAAATCTTACAAAAATCGTTAAATATTTCTATTTAGTGGAGTATGAAAAGTGTTCCAGAGTAGGCCCCATATACTACTCTTGTATAACATAGTTCCTCGTTTATTGAAGGATAAAATAGCTCCAATATTAGCATTTTTGTTCGTAATTTCGTATTTTATAATATCTTTAGAGTTCGAATGGGTCATTCCATGTCAGTTCAGGCAGGCATGTAACCCACCATCACAGATTTTGATGAAACTGCGTGTGTTTGTTCCTTTTATTAAGATATGATTCCCAGTATTTTTTTTTACTTCTTGGTCAAATAGTTTCTGAGAAAAAAATTGTCAAAATTTTGAAAACTGCCATCAGTTGGCATTCTTGACTGCTCGATTTTCAAATGTAGCATGACGTAAATATGATCATATTTCAATATCTATTCCACAAATCATCTTCATATAATTTATGCATAATATATAGGCTACGTATTTTATGAAAAAAATACTGTTACGCTTATATAACATTTTAAGTGTGTCTAAAAAAATGTTTAATCTTTGAAGTGGTGATTTTTTTATGAAAAATAATGCATTACCTAAAATAGCATTATTAACAAAAGGCGGTATTTTTATTAAATTTATTTTTTGTGGGGGATATACTTAAAGGTGTCCTTTACCTGATTCTGAAATAAAAGTAGTGGGATTTTGGGTGTTTTTAGTAGTATTTCATATTTAAAAATATTTTGAGGCGTATTTCAAATCAAATCAAGCAGAGTCATTCCATGTCAGTTCGCCTAAGATATTTAATTCACTGTCACAAATTTCAATGAAACTGGGTATGTTTATAGCTCATTTTAAGACAGGATCAAGGAAATTAAAGGTGATTACAAGTAAAATATTTTTTAAGATAAAAAAAATATCTAAATTTTGCAATTTTTTTAAAAATGTTTTTAATGGCAGATCTATATTCAAAGACTGCATAAAAAAAAGTCATTTCAATATAAAATCACTAAATAAGTTTCAAATAATGTATATGTGACAAATAATGTAGGCAAATTATTATTTATTGTTGTTTGTCATGTTTAAATGCTAAGAGTGTGGTTAATCTTGTGAATTCTTAAAATCAAGAATTTTGTGAAAAATAATGTGTTAATGAAAAATTTATTATTAACCGAAGGCAGGCTGTTATTACTTTTTTTAATTGTACGTAAAAATATCTTTTCAATAGTTATAAAATAAAAATAGTGAAAATATGAGCAATCTTAACAAAATTTTCATAAAATGGGAATGTTTAATGATAAATATTGAAGCTTTTCATGCTAAGATGTACTAAAATGACTACGATATCGTGCATTTCTACTCTTGCTTAAATATAATACATACAATAATAAAATAACAAATATTATTTACAGCTATAAAAATTAAATTAAATAGTACCAGTTCCTTTACCAACACTACATTGCTCAACAGCCGACTTAAAATCAAAAGCCCGCACTCTTATTGAAAAATACTTTCAACTGTTCAAATAATAAATAAACTGCATTTAAAAATTTTAATATAAACTTATTATCTTAAGACAATAATAACTAAACAACATGATGAATTTATAAATCAGCTTTTAATTGAAAAGTCATGAAATGGTCCCTTTAAATATTGTTGTTCATCGAGTCAATCAAAATAAATTATATAAAAAAAAAATAGTGAGCCTAATATGCTGACTGCAATGACACTTCTAACAAAACTTATTAATTCATTACCATCTGAAATCAAACGCGAAAGATCAAAAGAAAAAAAATCATCTGTAGTGTGAATGTGACATACTCAGTGGTTGTTGAGGTATGTCTTTGTGACATTTTCACCTGTACTTCAATAAAATATAAACATGTAAGCTTTTTTCATTCATCCAAATTAAGTAAAACAATTATAAAATTTTGTTGTCATTACACCAGATGTTAAATTTTTCGTTACATACTATTAGATAAGTTCTTTACTTTTAGACATTATTGACATAATATCATAAAATTTGCTATATGTATTTTCTGTAAGTGTATAAACAATATATATATGCTTTATTAAACATAAATGAATAATTTTTAAATAATTTGTTTGAGAACAAGGATATATACACACACATATATATGTTGAAAATCCATCTTTCAGCAATATTGTGATGAAATAAATCAAATTACCGTAATTTCCGGTGTATAGCCCGCCGATCATACAATCGTGTTTCGACCCAGAAATTTTTAAAAATAAAATGTAACTTTTTAGATCACGTTAAATAATGGTCCTCAAATACTGAATAAAATTTCTGGGTCCAAACTGAATTGTTTGATCTGCGGGCTATACACCCGAAATTACGGTACATATCATTAGAAACTGAATAAAGTTACAAAAGTGCAACTCATTAAGTTTTAAATATTTTTTTAGATATAGTTATTTGAAAGATATAAATATAATGGATTATGCATTTTTTGCATATATTTAAAGCACAATACGTCAAAATTTTCTTTAACAGAGTGAAATTTGGTTTTTTTTTCAATATTAGCAGCTCAGTGCTAAATTTTCAATATTAACAGCCAAATATGAGTTTAAAGATTAGGACTGTCATTTTGAAAATTTCTATTGGGCGGTGAGGAGCTAGTGATTTTTCTCCTTTTTGGAAAGGGATAATTGCTCTCCGCCCTAGAAGTTTTACTAAAAAACAATATTGTTTATTTTTTTCCTTAAGAAACGAACATAAAAGATAATTTGAAAAATAAAATAAATGTATAAATAAAAATATTTCCAGGGATGATACATTGGATAGGTTTTACATTTGAAAATATTGATAATTTTAAATATGATTTAAATACTACTAAAACCAACCAAAATCCCACTATTTTTATTTCAGATCCAGTTATAATGTAGTATTATGTACAATTTAAAATAAAAAAATTAGTCATAGAAACTCCGCCCCTGATTGATAAAGATTTTTTAATAATTTCATTATTTTTTGTAAAATATTTTTGATTTCAAAGATTATACAATTTTTTAGACACATTTAAATATTTTTTAACATTACAGCAATATTTTTTTCATAATCTACATACTTTATTTACTTTGCTTAAATTATTCGAAGAAGATTTCTTTATTAGTTATTGAAATATGATTTTATATATAAAATGAGGCCTTTGAAAATTGAACAATCATTAATAGCAACTCGTGGCATTTTTCCAAAATTTTGATAATTTTTTCTCATATGTTCACTATTTTTATTTTATAGCCATTTAAAAGATATTTTTACGTACAATTAAAAAAAAGCAATAACACCCTGCCTTCGGTTAATAATAAATTTTTGATTAACACATTATTTTTGACAAAATTCTTGATTTTAAAAATTCATAAGATAAAAGACACTCTTAGTATTTAAACATGATAAAAAACAAGAAATAATAATCAGCCTACATTATTTGTCACATATACATTATTTGAAACCTATTTAGTGATTTTATATTGAAATGACTTTTTTTTTTAATGTAGTCTTTGAATATCGAACTGTCATTAAAAAAATTTTAAACAATTCTTCAAAATTTTGATATTTTTTATCTTAAAAAATATTTTACTTAGGATCAAGAAAATTAAAGGTGATTACGTCTTAAAATAAGCTATAAACAAACCCAATTTCATTGAAATTTGTGACAGTGATTAAATGGCTTAGGGGAACTGACATGGAATGACTCTGCTTGATTTGATATGAAATGCACCTCAAAATATTTTTAAATAGGAAATACTACCAAAAATACCCAAAATCCCACTATTTTTATTTCAGAATCAGGTAAAGGACACCTTTAAGTATATCTCCCATAAAAAATAAATTTAATAAAAATACCGCCTTTTGTTGATAATGCTTTTTTTGTTAATGCATTATTTTTCATAAAAAATTCACGACTTCAAAGTTTAAATATTTTTTTAGACACACTTAAAATGTTATAAGCGTAACAATATATTTTTTTCATAAGCTGTGTGCCCTAAATATTGTGCATAAATTATTTGAAGATGATTTGTAGAGTAGATATTGAAATATGATTATATATATGACATGCTACATTTGAAAACCGAGCTATCAAGAATGCCAACTGACGGCAGTTTTTCAAAATTTTGACAATTTTTTTCTCAGAAACTATTTCACCAAGGAGCAAAAAAATTACTGGTGATCATATCTTAATAGTAAGAACAAACACACGCAGTTTCATTAAAATCTGTGATGGTGGGTTACATATTGATGTTTTACTGCCTGATTTGACGTGGAATGCCCCAATACGTTGTATACAACACTACTAATATATGTTATAACATTTCAAAAGGGTAATCTTATGTAAATTATGTGTTTATAATTTACATAAATAATAATTTTATTAATAATAAATTAAAATATAATTTTAAATAATAAATTATATAATTTTACTTTTAAACTGGTATAAAACTGCAGAAAATATATTAAGAAGACAGATAATCACGCATTACAGGATATGTTATAAAATGTGACTTATACATACCAAGATCCCTTATAAAAGTTAATTTTGAACGCAATAGAAAAATCATTAAGATTTATGTCTTCATCAAAAAACAACAAAAGCATAAAACATCGTTTTCGCAACCTAACTTCTTTTTTGAAATACACAAAATAAGTTTGCAAATTCCTTCATAATCTTTACGCATAGTTTCACAACACTTCGCTATATTCAATAGGTCAGCTTTCTTTCAGCTTAAAACAATCTCTAAATAAACATATTTTATTTTTTTATACGGATGTTATTTTAACATACAAACTTGCACATTTTAAAGTACATTTGAAACTTAGTGAATATAACGTGATAAAAATAAGCAGCAAGTTTTATTTGGTAAACTACCAAGAATAATTGCAATTTACATGCATGAGAAAATTCCAAACATGTTTTTTTCTACTTTTATGAATAAATAAAACGTTTACATTTATTCTTGTAGAAATGTTTCTCAATTATATTTTTAAACTGTACGTTATGGAAAAGATAATAATACATCTGTAGGAATTACTATTTTTATTAAATGTTTTGCTCGTTGAGAATTATTTCTTTAAAATGTGTGTCTCCTAAGATAAGAGTTTAATAAGTTATTTTAGGAGGTTCAATAAGTTATTATTAATTTCAGTCATTGAAAAGATTAACGCATGAAAATAAGCTAAAGTTTGATATGAAATTGAAAAACTTTAATTTTACAGATATTTGTATGTGCAAACATATCGTAATTTTGAATGATATTTATCATTGATGTGATAGAAATAATATTTATTTTATTGCTTTTAAAATTTAAAATAAAATATTGAATAAGACTCATTTCTTATCATTAGACTATTTGAAACATATTTTCCTTCTTTTTCTGGCATCATTTAATTTATTTATACTTTCTATATTACCACTTATTATGTAAGTAGATTATCCTTTTTAGAGTTCTTTTTCAGTAAAAATATAAATTTACAAAAATATATTTTCCTCCGTTTTCACAATATGATGGTTAAAGAAATAACTATGATTTTTAAAGAAATAAATTATTAGTTAAAAGCAAGTGATAGTAGCTGAGAGTAGTTATACTAGCAAGGATAAAAACATGTTCTTATCTTGAAACTTTAGTCCTTTTTTAGGTGCGTTCGTAATTATATAAATACGTAGCACCTATAGTCGTCGTTCAGTCCGTCTGTCTGTCCGTCCGTCCGCATATAATAGAGCAAAAACTACCCAACCGAATGGTCTGAAATTTTAAATATATGATTGTTGTAAAATTTTGTCGAGCCATTTCAAATTTTATGAAAATCGGATGTATAGTTAAATTACAGGGACAGTCAAAAGTTTTTCTTTACATTACGACCAATGGGAAAAATTATTGCACGTGCATTTTAATGATGTTAAAGCTTTCGAATGGTCTCAAATTTTAAGTATATAATTGCTGCAAAATTTTGTCGAGCCATTTCAAATTTCATGAAAATCGGATGTATAGCTTAATTATAGGGACAGTCAAAAGTTTTCCGTTACATTAAGGGGGATGGGAAAAAATTATTGCAAGTGCATTTTAATGATGTTACAGACTATGCACTTATGAATTGCAAATAAATACACATTCAGTATAATATGGGGTGCAAAAAATAATTATAAAACTAGTTATAGTACGAACGCACCTCATTTGGCACGTTTGACGAGCAATTCCCAACTTGTTTATATATAGAGAGAAAAAATATTATTTACCTTCGTATATTGTTCATCTGCGGTGAAGATATTGTCTCTTTTAAACGTATCGCTCATCCGCAAGAAAAGTAACACATCTCGACAAGAGTAAATTTCACTGGAGAGGCGAACGAAAATTTGCATGGTTTTACTGTAACATGAAATTATACCACTTACCTCTGCATGCAGGAATACAAATGTGCATAAAAACATAAAACCCTTTAAAATGAAGACGTAGGATGAGTTTCGGAGTGTTGGGTTATTTTTCCTCCCCACACAATCCACCACTCTTCTGTGATCGCAAATGGACATATAGCGTAAAAAAGGGATTTTCCGCATAGCTACACTTATGAAACTGTTTGTGTAGCAAGTCAGATCTATGAGAGACCTATTAGTGGAATAAAATGCAAAATGAATTTTTGCGAGATGTGTCACTTTTCTTACGGCTGAGCTATATGTTGAACTATAGAACAAACTTGTACCTCATCATTGTTAAATATTCTGCGATTAATTCATCATGTTGTTTTTATAATATTGAACTAAAATAAGTATTATGTAATATTTTATAGTAGTATTTATTTTTGTGTAGCAAGTCAGATCTATGAGAGACCTATTAGTGGAATAAAACGCAAAATGAATTTTTTGCGAGATGTGTCACTTTTCTTACGGGTGAGCGATATGTTGAACTATAGAACAAACTTGTACCTCATCATTGTTAAATATTCTGCGATTAATTCATCATGTTATTTTTATAATATTGAACTAAAATAAGTATTATGTAGTTTTTTATAGTAGTGTTTATTTTTGTGTAGCAAGTCAGATCTATGAGAGACCTATTAGTGGAATAAAACGCAAAATGAATTTTTTGCGAGATGTGTCACTTTTCATACGGGTGAGCGATAAGTTGAACTATAGAACAAACTTGTACCTCATCATTGTTAAATATTCTGCAATTAATTCCTCATATTATTCTTATAATATTGAGCTAAAATAAGTATTATGTAATATTTTATAGTAGTATTTATTTTTGTGTAGCAAGTCAGATCTATGAGAGACCTATTGGTGGAATAAAACGCAAAATGGATTTTTGCGAGATGTGTCACTTTTCTTACGTGTGAGCGATAAGTTGAACTATAGAACAAACTTGTACCTCATCATTCTTAAATATTCTGCAATTAATTCCTCATATTATTCTTATAATATTGAGCTAAAATAAGTATTATGTAATATTTTATAGTAGTATTTATTTTTGTGTAGCAAGTCAGATCTATGAGAGACCTATTAGTGGAATAAAACGCAAAATGAATTTTTGCGAGATGTGTCACTTTTCTTACGGGTGAGCGATATGTTGAACTATAGAACAAACTTGTACCTCATCATTGTTAAATATTCTGCGATTAATTCATCATGTTGTTTTTATAATATTGAACTAAAATAAGTATTATGTAATATTTTATAGTAGTATTTATTTTTGTGTAGCAAGTCAGATCTATGAGAGACCTATTAGTGGAATAAAACGCAAAATGAATTTTTGCGAGATGTGTCACTTTTCTTACGGGTGAGCGATATGTTGAACTATAGAACAAACTTGTACCTCATCATTCTTAAATATTCTGCAATTAATTCCTCATATTATTCTTATAATATTGAGCTAAAATAAGTATTATGTAATATTTTATAGTAGTATTTATTTTTGTGTAGCAAGTCAGATCTATGAGAGACCTATTAGTGGAATAAAACGCAAAATGAATTTTTGCGAGATGTGTCACTTTTCTTACGGGTGAGCGATATGTTGAACTATAGAACAAACTTGTACCTCATCATTGTTAAATATTCTGCGATTAATTCATCATGTTGTTTTTATAATATTGAACTAAAATAAGTATTATGTAATATTTTATAGTAGTATTTATTTTTGTGTAGCAAGTCAGATCTATGAGAGACCTATTAGTGGAATAAAACGCAAAATGAATTTTTGCGAGATGTGTCACTTTTCTTACGGGTGAGCGATAAGTTGAACTATAGAACAAACTTGTACCTCATCATTCTTAAATATTCTGCATTTAATTCCTCATATTATTCTTATAATATTGAGCTAAAATAAGTATTATGTAATATTTTATAGTAGTATTTATTTTTGTGTAGCAAGTCAGATCTGTGAGAGACCTATTAGTGGAATAAAACGCAAAATGAATTTTTGCGAGATGTGTCCATTTTCTTACGGGTGAGCGATATGTTGAACTATAGAACAAACTTGTACCTCATCATTGTTAAATATTCTGCAATTAATTCCTCATATTATTCTTATAATATTGAGCTAAATTAAGTATTATGTAATATTTTATAGTAGTATTTATTTTTGTGTAGCAAGTCAGATCTATGAGAGACCTATTAGTGGAATAAAACGCGAAATGGATTTTTGCGAGATGTGTCACTTTTCTTACGGGTGAGCGATATGTTGAACTATAGAACAAACTTGTACCTCATCATTGTTAAATATTCTGCGATTAATTCCTCATGTTATTTTTATAATATTGAACTAAAATAAGTATTATGTAATATTTTATAGTAGTATTTATTTTTGTGTAGCATGTCAGATCTATGAGAGACCTATTAGTGGAATAAAACGCAAAATGAATTTTTTGCGAGATGTGTCACTTTTCTTACGGGTGAGCGATATGTTGAACTATAGAACAAACTTGTACCTCATCACTGTTAAATATTCTGAGATTAATTCATCATATTATTCTTATAATATTGAGCTAAAATAAGTATTATGTAATATTTTATAGCAGTGTAGCAAGTCAGATCTATGAGAGACCTATTAGTGGAATAAAACGCAAAATGAATTTTTTGCGAGATGTGTCACTTTTCTTACGGGTGAGCGATATGTTGAACTATAGAACAAACTTGTACCTCATCACTGTTAAATATTCTGCGATTAATTCATCATATTATTTTTATAATATTAAGCTAAAATAAGTATTATGTAACATTTTATAGTAATATTTATTTTTGTTTAGCAAGTCAGATCTATGAGAGACCTATTAGTGGAATAAAACGCAAAATGAATTTTTGCGAGATGTGTCACTTTTCTTACGAGTGAGCGATAAGTTGAACTATAGAACAAACTTGTACCTCATCATTGTTAAATATTATGCGATTAATTCATCATGTTATTCTTATAATATTGAGCTAAAATAACTATTATGTAATATTTTATAGTAGTATTTATTCTTGTGTAGCAAGTCAGATCTATGAGAGACCTATTAGTGGAATAAAACGCAAAATGGATTTTTGCGAGATGTGTCACTTTTCTTACGGGTGAGCAGTATGTTGAACTATAGAACAAACTTGTACCTCATCATTGTTAAATATTCTGCGATTAATTCATCATGTTTTTCTTATAATATTGAGCTAAAATAAGTATTATGTAATATTTACAAAAAAGGAGAAAATGACACATAAAATTATATGAAAATACGTCATCACAATTACTGTATGCTGAAAAAATAATTCTACTACATAGAATTATTGTTATTAAGAAGAAAATATTTTTTTTAACATTAAATATCGCAAGTAGGAAAACTTCTTCCACGGCAAACACTAAGTTAATAGTGCATAAAATAGGAAAAAAAACAACCGAACTTAATGTCCTGAACTACCTATTATAATAATATAAAGTTTTTTTGTAACATACTGATAAAAAATATTTAGCATCCAAAACAATCTTTTGTTTAAATAGAAGAAAAATGACAAGAAAAGTTAAAGTTAATCATTGTGAAATCTTATATTTTATTTAAGTTTTCAATCAATTTTTTTATCAACAACCACGTTCAAAATAAAGTTTAAATATTGTATGTTTAATAATGCATATAACTAAACATACTATTTAATTTTTTTTTAATTAACTTAACCCTTAAATGCCTGCTGTTGCTTTTCGGCAACATACCCAATTTAGGCTCTAAAATACTATTATAATAATATTGAAACTATAATGCCTAATGTTGCCAATAAAATACATTCTGAAAATATTATTAAATCGATTTTCAACATGTAGAGGGCAACACTTGTGCTGTTTAAGAATAAAGATAAATTTATTTTTTCAATTGTTGCTACTTGTTCTTTTTGTTTTGTTTGGAAGCTTGCGAAATACCCTATTTTGTCCTGCAGTGAGCAAGTAAAATTTATTTCTTATTATTTTGGGAGAAAAAAATTCATAACTTCGTCAATTCTCAAGATATCAAATTCAAATAATTTTATCATGAATCTCCTTAACATTATCTACAACTTTTATATTCACAAGTTTTTGATAGGACCAATTCATACCGCAAAAAAAATAAAAACGAAAACAAAAAGGGCGTTTGAAGAAGAAAACAATCCATAACTCCGTCAATTCAAAAGATATCAAATCCCCATGAATTTATCATATATCTTCTTAATATTGTCTACAACATCTATATAGACAAGTTTTGAATAGGACCTATTCTTACAGCAAAAACAAATTAAAAATACATAGCGGTTGGAGAAAAAAATCATCTTAGTAAGGGTGTATTCAAATCCAAACTGCTTATTTTCTGACTCATTTTACAATTCATTTTTACTCTCAAAGGCTTCTAGTTGTACCTTTTCTTACTCAGAAACTATATAATGTACCGTAATGGTCAATTTTTTGATAGAATCAGAATATATTTTAAAACAGGCTGTCAAAGTGGGCCTTTTGAACCGAATTTTCCGAAGCGGATTGTTTTGGAAAAATCATCGTATTAAGGGAGTATTCAAATCCAAACTGCTTATTTTCTGACTCATTTTTAAATTCATTTTTGCTCTCAAACGCATCCAATTGGTAGATTTGCTTATTCAGTAACTATATAATGTACCGTAATGATCGATTTTTTGACAGAGGCAGAATATATTTCAAAAAATGATGTCAAAGTGGGCATTTTGAACGGAATTTCCCGAAGCGATTGTGTTAGAAACGAAAAATATTGTTTTACTGAGAAAATAATTGTTTATATATCATGTTTTAATTAATTGAACGAAAATTAAAAACACAGGTCGCTTATAAATCTCTTCAAATATCACGTCAACAAGTTTCATGTTTTTCCTATTAAAAATTAATCTGGAATTATGCCAGAAAATTTCTAGTTGTTGAGCATGGAAAAATATTTTTTTGAATACCGCCCTAACATGATTCTGATAAAACCAGTTATTATATAAAAATGAAATAAAAACTCGTCAAAAGCGGCCAGATAAAATTGTTAAAGTGGATTTATTTCTAATCATGATTTGGTTTTTGTTTGTGAAATTAGTATACATAACTTCGAAATCTACCTCCGCCTGTAGGCTGGGCCGGCAGGGATTTTTTTAATGGCTATCACTTCTTTAGTCTTATGTACAATTCTCATTTGGAGTGGTTGAACTCATTCCAAAACTCTTTGAAGTCGGTAACATAATCTTCAAAAACACTTTACTTATTTAACATAGACATTTATAAATTATTTTGCAGTTAAGTATTTAAGAATCATTTCTATAATGTAAAATGGAATAATATCTAGTTTCCGTGTTGAATTTCTAAAAAAATATATATGTACTTTTCTCTAGTCGTTATAAATTTTAATTTATGAAAATAGCAACCTCTATTCTGAACATATCGATGTTCTATTTTTAAATTATTTTCTATTTCTAACGTTTTTGATCATTTTTATTATTTGATGTACACATATGTTCAGCAATTATAAAAGGTATGCAGTTGCTTTATACTATACTTTACTTGATTAGCTGCATTTTATATCTAAAATTAAGCAATATATATATATATATATATTTGTATTTTGATCATGAAGTCATTTTATATATTTGTTATGATAAAATATTTTCTAAAACAGTTTTACTATGATGAAAGATTACAGATTTGTGTTGACCACAATATGCAAAAGTCATTTTGTTGCTAGCTGTTAAAAAGATATACTTTAAATATTGAAAAACAGTTAAGAATTTCATAAATATTAATCTAGACAAAATTAAGCAAATGAAGCGTGTAATCTACTAAAATTAATTAACAAAAATGCATCAATAAACCATCAATTAGAAGTAGGTAATATTTTCCTTTTCCTTCATATAAAAAACAAAACCATTGTGAAGCATTATACAATTTTTTTTTAACTTAACTGCTCACATTAACAAAATTCCAGTAAATTATTTTAATGGACATTAGATATTTTGAAGATTGTTGTATAAAAATAGGCTTAAAAATACTTTTAATTTTTAAGACGCTTCATTAAGTTGTTGCAACATTCATTTGAATTAATTTGAGAAGAATTAAATATACTGATACGAAATCTATACATGTTTATCAGTAGATAAACGTTTGTCAGTAAATAACATGTTTAATAGGCTGCTAAACTTATGTTGCATGTAAATGAATATACCTGAACACGTATAACCTGACCGACCTTTATTTTCGCAACTGTTGTTCCTAGATGCATACTTCCAATTACAAAAATGGTTTAAATAAGGTAAAGAATTATTTTTAAATCGATTTGGGTCAAGAAAAACTTTTCTTAAAAAATTACGAAATTTAAATTTTATATACGGTCGCCCGGACCTATTATATTTAGTAAAATGTTTCTGTTACACTGACAAGTAAGACCAAAACAAGTCCCGTAATCCTACGATTAAAATTGACTGAGTAATAACTGTTTAAAGTTGGAGCATATTTTTTGCGGCAAATTAGGCGTCATTCACAAATTTAGTAGAAACACAATTTCGTCAGATATATTAAAAAAATGGTTGAGACTAAAATTAACATTGCAATATAAATTTGAATTCTTTAATCATCCTGACATATTAATGCAAAATATACAATTTGTAATAAAATGATGAAAATGAACATTTTTAGCTTTTGATAATGGATTCTTATGTATTCTGTACAGCTGAATCCGAAATTTACCTTCATTTTTTACATCATGTAAAGATTTTCAGAAAATCGTAAATTTTAAAGTTAAAAAAGAAAAAATAGTTGTGGTGTGTTTTTACTTTTGATAATTTATTTTTATGTATTTTTTACCGCTGAATCCGTAAATGACCTTCATTTTAACCATCACGGAAAGATTTTTTGCAAAGTATAAATTTCAAAGTTAAAAATTGAACCTCTTCCCCCACCTCATCAGACCCCTCATCTGTTTAGGTGTAAGAATCCCAGTATAACCCAAAAATTAAATAAATTATTGAATTAAATACAATTAAATTAGATTTAAAAAGTTTTATATCTGGTTTATAGCATCAGATTTTCCGCTATATTTTAACTTTGACATTTACGATTTGCAAAAGATTTCTAACGTGATGGTTAAAAACGAAGATCATTTTCAGATTGAGTGCTAAAAAGTGCATAAAAATTCAATTATTAAAAGTTAAAAAATACAGTCATCTCCTTTATTTTATAGTATCCGATTTTGATAATTTTTTAACTTTGACAATTTATGACTTGCGAAAAATACTGACATGATGTTAAAAATTAAGGAAATTTTCGGATTCAGTGCTAAACAATACATAAAAATTTAAAAACACAACCATCGCAGTCTTATGTTATCTAATCTAAAACTTGTTCTTAAATTTCTTGGCTGTATTTTTTGTGTTATCCTGTAAAATAAGTATAAATCGTAACTACCGAAAATCATAATATTAGATTGTCATCGGATTTATGTCAATATGAAAAGTTTAATCTCGATCGGATATTTGAAAGTGAGTTAGAGTACAAATTTTGAGCTGGAAAAACACACTTACGATCGTTGAAGTTAAATGAAAACTTATAAAAAGAACATAATTTTTGTTAAAGGAAATCATGAAAAGAAACAGTCTCATATCCTTACAAAATAAAAAATATGTTAAAATTCAATTATTTTATTCAATCTGAAACTTAATAAAAATCAACTCAATCGTAATGCGTGTATGATTTTTTTTTCAAATCGCAGATGCCTGTGAAATAAGTTCTTCGAATACATTGAGCACTTGATATATCACCCCTCAAAGCATGGCGGAACTCATCTGTGTTGAGCTGCAGTAAAGTGGTATAAGTCATGCATTTTTAAAGTTTCATAACTCGGAACATTTTAGTTTTATGTGAACGGGACTTTGTTTTTCTTACTTGTCAGTGTAATAGGAAAGTTTTACTAAGTATAACTTATAGGTCCGGGGGACCGTATAAAAATTTAAATTTCATAAATTTTTAAGAAATGTTTTTCTTGACCAAAATCGCTTTAAAAATAATTCTTTACCTTATTTAAACCATTTTTGTAATTGGAAGTATGCTTCTAGGACCAACGGTTGCGAAAATATAGGTCGGTCAGATTATACGTGGACACACTGTAGAATCGAAATGCATTGTTGCTTAGGAAAAATCTTTTAGAAAGATCTGTGTATATCTCCTTATTCTGTGAAACTTCAAAAATCGAGAAGTACAGTAGAAATTCTAGTTAATGAAGTCACAAATTACCGCCCAGAACTTCGATTAATAAAAAACTTCGCATAACAGAGATTATTAAAAATAGATATTTGCTCAAATAATTTGTTTGAATTTGGATTATTGCATTAAAATCAACACACATTTTTAGTGTACTACTATTTGACGATTAATTTTCCAAGATGTAAATGATTTTTAAATTATTAAAATAAACATAAAAACTTACGTAACAATGAAGAAACCATCAGAAGAGGTATTCGTGTAGAATTAGATAACGAAATGTTTTCACGCTCAAAAATTGTCTGTTATTGGGCAGCACTTTCGTAGCACAAACGTATTTTCAAATAATAATAATAATAATAATAATAATAATAATAATAATAATAATAATAACTCACATCCTAAATTAACTGCATTAACTTTAACATTCAAATAAATAGCATTAACATTAAGTTACTCTACCATATATCACCTCAATTTGTCAGCTAAAAATGTTATATTAGGAATGGATAGCATCTGAAAAATGTACATATTGGGTTCAGTGTACAATTTTCTCTGACTCGTTTTCCTAAAATGAATTGCAGCAATTAAAGCTTTGTTTTTATAAATGATTCTTTAAATCTGGAACATAATTCTGTGGGTTTCTAAAAATAAAGAACCATTTTTGACACCTGACATATTATTATATATTAACCTTCGGTGTTATATTATATTTTCGTAGTTTAAGAGACATTTTCCTCTTTTTATAAGGTACAGTTTTTTTGGAAGTAGGTAAGCAAATGGGATAATATAATTGAAAGGTAGATAATCAAATATCAATGGATGTACTGTAATAAATGGTCAATAATAATAATAATAATAATAATTTCTTTTAAAAGGTACTTTTGAACTCTTTACATATATACGTTTTAATACTTGTTCCAAGCCAAAAAAGCGTAAAATAAATTTTATTTTCAAATTCAATATTTTTGATTTATTTTCAATGTACTATATCTTCACATTTTAGAGTACTACATTTAAATCATGCTAAATTTAACATCTAAATTTAACAATTTTTTTTTTTTTTTTTTGGCTTTTGTTAAAAAAAAGTGCGTTTTAGTTTATAAAAAAAGTTTCTCATATGTATTTTTAATAATTATGTTTTATAGTAATTTGAAGTTTTTCTATGTTAAGTCCCAATACAGTTTCATATAATATGTTTTTTGTTCATTAAATCATAAAATGTTTATTTTTCCAAGATAAACAGTGATATTACTTATTTTTTTATTACATGAGTATTTTTATATTTTAAAAAACAATACCGTTACCACGCACACCGAAAAATACAATTTCGTATAAATACATAATGTATAATTTGTATTAAGTAATTTACAATAATAGTTAATCAATAACGTTATAACAAGACAAATAATGACATTAACAGGATTTATAGTAAAAAAATGTTAATATAAAGTACATGTTTTAATTTTGAAAACATTTGAAAATTAAATATTTTTGAATTCTATGTGCAAAATCAAAAGTACATATATCAAGATTCAACTCATTTTAGGTCAAGTCCATTTTTTATACAGTGTGTCCACGTATAACCTGACCGACCTTTATTTTCGCAACCGTCGGTCCTAGATGCATACTTCCAATTACAAAAATGCTTTAAATAAAGTAAAGAATTATTTTTAAAGCGATTTGGGTCAAGAAAAACATTTATTAAAAACTTACGAAATTTAAATTCTTATACGGTCCCCCGATCCAATAAGTGATATTTACTAAAAATTTACTGTGACACTAACAAGTAAGACAAACAGTCCCATTCATCTAACATTAAAATTGACCGAGTTATGAAACTTTGAAATGCGTGACTTATACCATTTTTTTGCATATCAAAACAGATGATTTCGACCATGCTTCCAGGGGTAGTGTATAAAGTACTTAAACTTATTTCAAGGTATCTGCACTTTGAAAGAAATCGTACAAATATTGCGATTAATTTTATATCAGTTAAGTTTCAGATTAGTTAAAATAATTGTATGTTAACATGTGTTTTATTTTGTAAGGATTTGAGGCTATGATTTCTTTTAATTAAAATTATTATTTTCATAAGGTTTCATTTAACTTGCAATGATCGTCTTTCCAGTTTAAAATTTGTACTCGAACTTTAACTTAATTTCAAAAGTCTGATCGAAGTTAAATTTTACATACTGACTTAAATCCGATGACAATTATTATGATTTTCGACTCTTTCTATCTTATACATATTTATATTAGAGGATAACACAAAAAAAATCGGATAGATTACCGTCAAGAAGTTTAAGAAAGAGTTTTAGATTAGATAACACAAACCTGCGATGGTTGTGTTTTTTAACTTTTATAATTAAATTTTATGCATTTTTTAAACGCTGAATCAAAAAATTACCTTCACTTTTAACCATCATGTCAAGATTTTTCGCAAATCGTAAATTTCAAAAATTAAAAAATAGCGAAAAATCTGATACTAAAAAATCGATGTAAGACATTTTTATTCGGTTTAATTTTATTTAATTCAATAATTTATTAGATATGTTGGCTTATACTGGGTTTCTTACAGCTAAACAGCTCGGGGGGGGGGGTGTCCGATGAGGTTGGGAGGGGAGAGGGGATCAATTTTAATTTTGAGCTTTTTAACTTTGAAATTTGCGATTTGAGAAAATTCCTGACGTGATGGTTTAAAATGAAGGTCATTTCGGATTCAGTGCTAAAAAATACACAAGAATCAATTTTCAAAAGTTAAAAAACATGCCACAACCCAAATTTGAAAGACAGTGTAATCTAACAGCATTTTAAAATATGTATAATTTTGCAAAGAATTGAGGCTGTTGTTTTTCATCCTTTTATTTAACAAAAAATCTGTTTCAAATTTGTTTTTCAATGCTAATTTTAGTCTCAACCAGTTCTTTAATGTATCTGACGAAATTATATTTCTACTAAATTTGTGAATGAACCCTAATATGCAGCAAATAATATACTCTACCTTTTAACAGCTATTACTCGGTCAATTTTAATCGTAGAATAACGGGACTTTTTTTGTCTTACTTGCCAGTGTAACAGGGAAATTTTACTAAATATAACTTATAGGACCGGGGGACCGTATAAAATTTTTCGCTTCAAATTATTTTTATCTTAATCTTGCACCTAATTTTGACCATTTTTGTAATTGGAAGTATGCATCTCGAACCAACGGTTGCGAAAATAATTTCGGTCAGGTTATACGTAGACACACTGTATATATCTTTTTTATTATTAACTAAAGTTTAGAGTTTATTTCCTGAAGTTTTGCACAGATTTTAACTAAATTCGTTGGACAACTAAAAGTCCTTTTTCTTCCTCTTTATCAACGATTTACAGCGAAACATAATTTAGTTTTTATATACATGCTATGTTTACATAAATAATTCCACATGGTAAAATACATCTACATTCTACAACGTGATGGATGTAATGTGGAAAAAATAAGCTGCTAGTAGTGTTTAAAAAATTACGATTAATAATTGCAATTTAAATGCACGAAATAATTCTAAACATTTTTTTTTCACTTTTATGAAACATTAAATAGTTTAAGTTTATTCATGTGCAAAACTTTCCGATTCTGTTTTTAAACTTAATATTTTAGAAAATATGAAAATTTACCCAAGAGACAAATTGAAATACAGTTTCATTTAATATGTTACTGATTTATTGAATGTTGAAGTTCATGGAAGAAGTTCTTAAATTCATAATATTATACTAACATTGTAACAAAAATCCTTAACGCAGAAAATTTCAATTACCGTCAACTTTGGCAACTTGGTCTATCGCATAAAAAAAGTGTTTAATTTTTGTATTGAACAAACAATGCAAGATAATTTAGAGTTTTTGCCCTTGAAAAATATTTTTTTATCTTACTACAGGATATTTAGATAGTTTGGGGTAATTTAATGTTTTGTTAGTGGCATCACTGGATGTGTTTGTAAACAGCTGTTTTCATGTGAATATTTTTACTCTCAAAACTTTCTACATTGAAACAATCTGAATAAGAACTACAAATAAGGTAAGTGTCAAAATATTACCTTTAGTAGCCTGTAACCCATGTGTAATCATAGATTTTCCTTTAACTTTTTATTTTGACAGGAAATGTTTAAGTTTTCATAAAGCTAACATGAAAACAAATTTTTCGGGGCTACTTTGTGCAAGGCCTGGTTTGGCCCGAGTTAGCCCTAGTTACTTAGAAATGCCTTTTAAATAACCAAATATTTTTTTTAATGTTTCATGTAACATTTTTTTTTCAAATGTCACTGTAGAAAAATGTTACATTAATTGTTTTTGTTTCAGTTGCTGAGGATAACATGACGAAAACTGTTTCTCGTGTCTTTAATATTTACAATTGGTGTATCGTGTTTTAAAAGTTAAAAAAAAAGAATGTTTTTCAAGTTTCCCGTTACAATTCATTAGCAGATCTATTGCAAGAGGGTTTCAATAGTCGTACATATAAAATGTGTTAAATTTATATGAAACTAAGTGAATGGAACAAAGAAGCTCCCAGTATGGGCTACTTTGTTCCAAAAATTTAAAGACAGTTAAAAAAAATACAAAATTGCCTCTTTAACCCTTTATGTACTGAATTATGAAGTAATGAAATTTTTATCTTCTAAGGCATTTTTCGGGAATTGTTTAAACTACATTAGAAGATTTACATAATCATTTCATAAATTGTAGAAGGATTAATTAAATTTGAATTTATAGGAATTTTTTGCAGCATTTATAATCCCACTCAAATCTTTTATTTTAAATATTTTTCTAGTATTTTGTAGAATTAGGAAATGTACAAATATAATTTTCTTACAATAGAAATATAGAAATATTTCCGTATTGAACCCCCCCCCCCCCGTCCCTCCCCCAACGATAAGAAAGCTGAAAATAAGGTAAATGAAATGCGAAGTTAAAAGAAATGATCCTTTTAAAAATATTTTTGTTTTGTGTAACCCATAATGCTTTGGAATAAGATAAAGTAATGTATCTATAATTCATTCTAAACTGTATTACAACTAATCAATATATTACATGCTTTTTATGACAAGTTATTTTAATGGTACTTATAAGTACTGACAGTAGATAAAGGGTTAAAACGATGCAGTTTGTTTCATTGTTTCATGTTAATTGTTTGCAACTCAATTTCGACGTTGAAAAATTATATATAATATTTTTGTAATAATAGAAATGCTAGTGGAATCAGGAAATATGGCCTAAAGTATCCCCGGTTGACGGCATCCGTTTATGAATAGTCTCTAAAGAAGTACATTTTGGATTTTTATACGGATTTTATTTTATATAACTAACAGCACATTAAATAAATTTTAAGTAATAAAAATAAGCTGCTAGTTCTATTTAGATACCAATAAAATTACAACTTAAATGCACAAAGAAAAAATTTAAACACATTTTAATGTTATTTTCATGAAGCAATACAGCATTCAAATTAATTCTTGTGGAAATATTTCTCGATTCTATTTTTAAACTTTACATTTCGGAAAGATCAATATTTATCCTAAAGTAAATTTAAAATACAGTTTCGTTCAATATGTTTATTTTTTATTGGCTGATAAAGTTCATGAATAAAATTTTAAATCATGATGTTATGCACACACTTAAAAAAAAATCCGTAACCAACATAAATTCATAAAATGTTCTGTTTTTAAACAGTCTCTAAAGAAATGTATTTTGGATTTTTATATGTACTTTATATTATATAAATAACGGAACCTGTTAATATACGTTTCCTATAAGGTGAATGTAAATTAATAAAAATAAGCTGCTTGTTCTATTAAGAAATTACCAATATTAATAACACTTATATGCATGCAGTAATAACATTTCTAAAATAACACATTTTCTTCTTCATGAAGCAATAAAGTATTTAAATTTATTCTTTTGCAAACGTTGCAAGATTCTATTTTTAAACTTTATGTTTTGGAAGAGATCAAAATTTATCCGACGGTAAATTCTAATTAAATTTTCGTATAATATAGTTGATCGTTTATTCAACGATGAAACAGTTCCCATAAAAACATTTTTGTTTGTTATTTCGTTTTTTACAATTTCAGTAGAATTTGAATACGTCATTTAAAACCGTACTGATACATGTTACAGTGTTTCAAATGTCTAATCTTATGTAAATTATGTGTTTAAAATTTACATAAATAACATGAGGTGTAATTTTTATTTTATAATAGTAAAATAATGTAGTAATATTATAAGGAGAAAAACAATGACGTGTTACGGGATATATTATTATATATGGATTATGATTATAAAGATCACTTATAAAGGTAAATTTTGTATATACTAGATAAATCATCAAATTGTATTTCTTAATAAAAAAAAAAACAATCATAAAACAATATTTTTGCAGCTTAACTCGTGTTTTAAAACATAATAAATAGTTAATAATAATCTTTTCATAATAATAATATTTACGCATAGTTTAACAAAACTTCGAAATATTCAATAGTTCTGCCTTCTTCCTGCTTAAAAACAATCTCTAAATAAAAATATATTAAATTTTTATGCGGATATTATTTTAACATACATACTTGTACATTTTAAAATACATTTGAAACTTAGTGAAGCTGACGTGATAAAGATAAGCAGCATGTTTTATTTGGTATACTACCACGAGTAATTGCAATTTACATCCATAAGAGAATTCTAAAAACATTTTTTTTTTATGAATAAATAAAACGTTTAAATTTATTCTTGCACAAAAGACAAAAGTCCCTCAACTTTATTTTTAAACTGTACATTATGGAAAAGCTGATAACACATCTGAGGGAATTACTTCTTTTAATAAACATCTGTTTTGCTCGTTGGGAATTATTTCTTTAAAATGTCTGTTTCCTAAAATAAAAGATTTTATTGGGGGAAAGGGTGATTTTTTAAAAAGTTATTATTTATTTCAGTCATCGAAAAAGCAAACACATGCAAATAATGTAAAATTTCAATTCTTGAAGTTAGATCATCTGTGTATGCTCTTGTGAAAACATTTGCCATAAGTCTGTGAAGCGTGGTTATGATGTGATTGTAAAATATCATATTATCATGCCGGATGTGATTCAAATGCAGGAATAAATATAAATTGAATATAAATATTTAAATTTTTTTGAACAGCAAAATTTTATCTTAGAGCAAAAAGTAATAGGTGTTCGTAGACTTCAGAAAAAATATTGACAACTAACCAAAACTTAAACTACCATTGTGCTGTATCAATGTTCAAAAAATGAATAATTACTAAATTTTTTGTAGATAATTTATTTTTTTTTACATTAATTTAGTTATTAAATATTAAACCAATGTTGCAATATATTTTCCTTTTCTAATGCATATCTTTAAATTCATTGTTCATAATTTATAATCAGACTTTAAAAAATAAAATGTTATCAAACGCATGATCCGCCAAACCTCCGGTTCTAACATTGCAGATTTCACAGAGTTCCATAAATATGGGAATAATGCATCACCATTACTGTTTGCTGAATAAAGTAATACTACTTCATAAATTTTTTTTTATAAAGAGGCAAATATTTTTTTAAGCATTAAAGGTCGAGAATAGGGAAGAATTTCTTCCAGGGCAAACATTAAATTAATGGTGCTTACTGTAGGAATAAAGCAACCGAAATTAATTTTCGTAACTACCTATTATAATAATATAAAGTTTTTCTGTCACTTAATAATGGAAAATATGTATCATGCAAAACGAGCTATTCTTTTAATAGAAGAGAAATGACAACAAAATTTAAACTATGAAATTCTATATTGTAAGTGTTTTTTTAATCAAGAGTTGCGTAAAATTAAAATTAAAATAGTGTATGCTCAATAATGCATATAACTAAATATACTACTTAAATTAATTTTTCTCAATTAATATAAAAAATTATACCTAATATAGTTTTCTTGAACATGTGAAAATATATTTTTGCATTTATTTATCTTTTTTTCTCTTTTATTTACAATGGCTATAATTATATATTTAAAAAATATATTTAGCTATTTTTTTCAGTTATAAACATTTATAATTATTTTTTAAAACAACTATAAAATAAATAGATATTATCGTAAGTAAGAAATTCATTTATCAAAACAAAAGGGTACTTAATGAATGAATACATAAATAGTAATCTTTAATAATTTGGTAAAATGAGTTTCAGAGGAAACATTTACAAATAAGAGAAAAATGCCTATGTGTGTAAAAAACCACAATTAGCGTAATCTGAAATAATGTTACATATGAATGCTTTGGTTATGAGAGGATTTTATTAAGCACTAATGTCGAATATAACTGAATTTTCTCAATAACAAACAACATATAGTTAATTTCAAATGCAGTCTACGGTAACAAATGAACTGAAAAGAATACCCGAACTAACTATCAGAATATTATGTTCATTTTTTACCCGACTGAAAAGAAGGGTTATGTGTTTCACGCGTATCTGTGTATGTGGATTTCTTTATACCCTCGAAACATCCCAACGGCTGGATGGATTTTAATGTATGAGGTCTCTATCAATTCGTCTTAACGGTCCGATGGTTATAGGATAAGTTTTGTTTTTATAAATTCAAAATGGCGTTAGAGACGAAAAAACAATTACGCACCCTACTGAGTGGCATATCATTGGATAGGTCTTTCAAAATGAAGACGATGTTTCATTGAATATTTTACAGTCAGAAGCTCCGTTAAAATATTATACAACCTGAAAGTTGTGTATGTATTGTGGATCTCTAGCTTTACTGCAACTCTAACCATCATAGACATCTATAGACCTCATCAAAATAGTATTTATAGATAGGAACTAACAATTAAACACAACTTAAAAGTCATCAATACAAGTAAATAAAAAAAAAGGGTAAGTAATATAAACAAGTAATATATAAAAAGAAAAAAACTTTTTAAGTCAATTCCTACTTAGGTCAATAAGATAATTTTTTTTCTCCCATTCTTCTTTTGTCTTGAGTGGCGCTTAAAATATCTTGATCAAGAAGAGGGCTCTGTCGGTCTTAAAATACCTTGATCAAGAAGAGGGCTCTCTCGATTATTGAAAATTAATTAATTTAATTTAATTAATGAATTAATATTTGAAAAAAACTGGATTAACATCAAGTGTCATCCACTATAAGTTTTAAAAAATTTATTTGAGCTTGATTGGATGAATAATAATTATTTTATTAACGATTGAAAATTTGAACAAGATATGCACTGTAAATTAAAATGTCTGAAAATCAAACACTTAAGTGTCTGAAACGGGGTGTTCAATTTTCAGACATTTTAAAATGTCTGAATTTTTTCAGACACATTTTGCGTCTAAATTTCAGACACTTCAAATGTCTTAATAGCATCCATTTTTTTTTGTAAGCATCATACGTAGCCATGTTTGACCACGTTGAACCCTGGAAAAATATTTGGCTGGGGTCTTGCCCCCCTCCACACGCCCTCCCCCCTCCCCCCCCGCAGCCTGATTTTTTTGGTGCTCCTAATTTTGGTATGAAATTTTCGTTAAGCTGTTTATTTAAATCTTTTACGACATTTTACTGATTATAATCAATATTTTGAACTTCAGGAATTGAACAAGATTAAAGCAAAAAATATTTATCTAAATATTTGTTTTGATGATAAATATGATTTTGAATATGATTTTTTTTAAAATCTTATTTTATTTTAAAAGTTCAAAACATCGATTATATTCAGTACAATTTCGAAACGGATTTAAAATATAAGCTTTACAAATATTGCACATTAAATTTGGTGGCACTTAAATCGTACGGTGACGGGACACTGCTTTAATACCCATGCTTTAATCAAGAAGTTCTTTTGCAAAAAATGCAACCCTACACTATGGTTATCTAAATAGAGATGTCCGGTACTCGGGAGTATCCATTGTGGAGGTTAATGGACATTCACGAATAGCGGACACCTCTACTTAGCGAATACTTGTTTAATCCGCAAAGCACACGCATACATATTTGTATATTTTTACCTCACAAAAGCAGACATCTCCGATCATCAGACAAATTCCGCGATCCCGAAGTTTCCGCTATTAAGGGCTTTTAAGATACATGGATAAATATATATATTTTTTATCATCTTGTCCTATTCTAAAAGTTTAAAATATTTATTATACTCGGTTGAATGTCGAAAGAGATTTAAAATGTCAGATGTACGAAAATAGCAAATAAAATCCCCCCATCTCCCCCAAAAAGGAAAATTCATATAATTTAAAAATTAGATTAAAAAAAAAAATTATATTGACACATAGGCAATTTTACATATCTATCAGATGATAATCACAACAGCTATTTAACTATGAGTAAAAAAATTAAAAAATAAATATTCCACTTTAATAACATTAAGAAAAAAATTACTTCGGTATTTTGTTAAATATATTTTGTGTTTTTAATCTTGCCCTACTCTAAAAGTTCAAAACTTTCATTATAATCAGTGCAATATCGAAAAGGATTTATATATCAGCTTTACGAAAATTGAATACAAAATCCCCCTCCCCCCACCTCCCTTCCCGAAAAAAATTTTAAATTCTTATTATTTAAAAATTAAATTAAAAAATATATATATTGCCACATGCCACTTCAGCAAGTTTTTATGTAGATCACAGGGTAATCACAAAAGCTATTCAACTATCAATAAAAATAAATAAATAAATATCCTACATTAATAGCAAGAAGAAAAAATAACTTATAGTTTCCAAGCTTCATTTGTCTTAAATATATATCTTAACATCTAATTGTCATTCTTGTAATTTTCGTATAAGTGTATATAAATACAGTTACAAAAATCACAATATTAAGTACAAAATCTAGTCATAGATTTTTACTTTTTCCCATTATAAATTTCAAATTACTTTTCTGCTAAAAATAATCAAAAAATCAATATTATACTTGATTTCAAATCAAATACATATGTATATTTTTACTGGCAGTTTTAAAATTAAGGAGCACATAATAGATGAATCATGACAACGTCATACGTTTTCAGGCACTTTATTTATCTTATTTTTTAATCTGCGGTTTTACGTTAGGAAGAAAGATCTTTCCAAAGATTTTTTTTCTTTCATTATGGTCGTTACGTGAGATAAGAATTAACCATTGAAACGAAACTGCGATTGAAAGCAAGAGAATGAATATTCAGCTTAAAATGTCTCTCTTTTAGTAATATTATTACTTTAAATTTGGGAAAAAAAGATGAAAATTCAGAATATATAATTTGTAAAAAAAGACAACGTTATAAGTTTAAAAATATATACTTCTAGAATTAATGGGTTTTTTCGCAAACAGATTCAAAACTAATTGAATTTCATGCAAGATTTTGTTTATACTATAAATAAAATCATAAAAGACACTAATTTCAGTACTATAAAGAAATTATGACACTTACTTCAATCGATGTTGCAAGAGGTCAGAAAAATTCCTCGATTTGAAATTTCAAAAACTACCCCAGTGAAGAAGGGCTTGCATCATTTTAGTACGAAATTCCATAATATATCCGACTAGCCATATTTAAAGAATGAAATGTTTCATCCTCAAAATAGGACCCGCCAGATAAAAGTTTCTTTTTTTTTTTTTTTTTTTTTTTTTTTTGCTAGCTTCGACAGGACGAAGATGAATAACACAATATTATTGATATAAATTAATACGAATTAACACTAAGTCCATTGCACACGCTTTGTAGAATTTCCGGGTGTAATCTTCAAGCGTCGTCTACTTCTGTTCTGTGTCTATCCCGCCCTTATATGGACGACAGCTTCTAAGAGACATTTGATGTCAAGCAAACACGTCAGATGCATGTATTCAATAAATAAATAATCCAGGTGAATACGAATTTAAATCACAGAACTTCACATTCCGCGAAAAACGAAATAAAATACACGCGTACATAAAAACAAACTTCGTTTGAATTACAACGTATACCAACTTTGAACGAATATATCTAAAACGCATGCGCGACTGGCAGTGCCCCAGTGCCCCCTGGTGGTTATTGCGTCGGAAGAATCAAAACGTCTTAAATTAAGACACGTTTGAAGCAACGAAGTGTCTTAAAATAAGACGTTTGCGGATATTTTAGACATTATTCTCAGTTCATTTACACCATGATCATACTAAGACACTTATGTATCTTAAATTAAGACATCTATAATGTCTTAATTTTCAGATTAAGACACTTAAGTGTCTAAAATTCTTTTTCAGTCACATATGTGTCTAAATTTAAGACGCCTCTATTTGCAGTGTATATAGCGAAAGTGTGAGCTAATAGTAGGAATTGAAAAAAAAGTTTCACATTTATGAGAAATAATTAATTAGTTCGCTTTTTACGCAGTCGGGTTTTTTGATTTTTTAAATTTAATTGTTTTTTCCCTTAGTAAAGGGAATGAAAAAAATATGGCTTTCAAAAACAATATTTCCTTTATATAAAAAGATGTGTTGAAAACTCTTTTGTTTTGATAAAAAAATAAATGTCAAGAAAAACCGAAGAAGTGAAACTAAAGTACTGTGAATTATTAAATTTAAAATATGCATCTAATCAATTTGTTCTCTATCGTCTGATTATTAAAGTTTTCAAATTTTGCTCCATGTTATTAGATTACTTTTCATTCCCATAAAAATTCATGCCATAATTCATAGCGCATTAATCCATTTGCATTGTTCTTACATTAAAAAAGATTATTGGAATGTAAAATTGTATGAAGGAAATGTAACAAAATTAATAAATGCCGGAAAAATATTACCTAGAAATGTTTTCATTATGAAAAACATAAATTTGTTAAGCATTAAGTTTGAGAATAGAGAAATCTCTTTCAAGACAAACATTAGGTTAATGGCGCGTATAGTCTGCAGGAATAAACTAACTGAAAAGAAATTCCAAAACTACCTATTACAATTCCATAAAGTTCCTTCTAGACTTAATAAAGGGAACTGAATGCTTGTGAAAAAAATATACCTTTCAAGATATTTTCTTTTCTTTGGAAGAAAATAAATGAAGATAGAAAAGAGAAGTAAATACTTATATAAACCTCATATTTAATGTACTTTTGAATGGAAGACGTTTTGCAAGGCAGAAATCTTAAATACCCTTTATCGGTGTATGGATTCCATATCTATTGAAATACTAAATTAAATAAGTTTGTTTGGAAAGTTGATTACAAAGTAGATCTTACATTCGTAAATCACATAAATGAACTTCTTTTGAAATTGAAGAAACATAACAAATATTTCAGTAAAACTTAACTATATATTCCTTCACAATTCGAGCTTATAAAGTATTCAATAATTTTAAAATTATTAAATATTAAAAAAGTTAAATAATAGTTTCAAAGTATTATTTATTAAATAAATGCTAAAGGTATTTTATATATAAATATATTTATTTTAATGTATAAATTATTTTCTGATTATACACTTATGAAGCATTTTTTCTAATGTTTCATTATTAAGTGTGTCATGTTGGCGAATTCCAAATGTAGGATATATTTTGCAATTAGATCAATAAAACGAACTTAATTAATATGACATTTTAAACAGTATTCAAATTAAAGCATATCCTTCGATGCCTGCTATTTAAAATTTCTAACTTAAATAACCTATTGATTCAAAAGTACATTAAATGAAATACTTACCCAAATATTTACTTTTATTTATAGTCTCCAAAAAAATTTTTAAGGAAGTTTCTTTAAAGCTACTTCTTTATTATTGTTTTTAATAGTCTATTCGTTTTTTAAAGACTTCTAAAAAAGAAAGAGGTTCTCAATTCAATGCGTATGTGTTTTTCTTAATTATTATTATTGAAAGAAGATACACTCCTATTTGTCTCATTTAAATTTAATCAATATTGTTTCAGTACTTTTTTAGAAATTCCACAAAAACAATAAATAAATAAATAAAAATAAAAGTTCCCAATTAAACTAATGACAATGATCTCCCGGGCTATTCACAATAATTGTACATTATACTATTATTTCAAAGAATAATGTCCCTCGAAAAAAAAAAAAAAAAAAAAAAAAAAAAAACGCATTTAGCTAACAGGATTGGCCAAACGTCCTTGAGAAATTTTTGAATTTAATATAAAATCGAGTAATTGGAGCCGTTATTTATTTTTTTTATTACAATTATTAACACTCCAGCTGCGGGAAACGCTATTTTCGCATTCCACAGGGCAACTTTTTAAAAGTCTGTAATTAAATAGACTATTTCTACTTCAAAAAAGTGGTGCGAATCCAACAATCGTAATTTGAAAAATGTAACCACAGAAAAAGTCGCCCGCGGCTGGCGGGTTAATTGTAACAGCATTTAAATATAGAAAAATTAAAATTATGATATATCTTAATAAAAGGTGCTTAAAATCCATAAAATATCTCTTTTATAACATAAAAACCGTCGAAAACGTTAAAAAAGACGACTCCCAAGCGCTTTCGGCTGATTTACGCAGTCATCATCAAACGAAAAAAATCATTAAACTTTTTTTTTATTTCCCTTGATGATGACTGTGTGTATGAATAAAGCCCTTGGATGTTGCCTTTTTAACATCATTCTAACGACTTCGACGGTTTTTATGTTTTAAAAGACATATTTTGTGTATTTATAGCACCTTTTTAGTAAGCTGAATCTTTTTTTTTAAGTTCTTATATAATATAAATGTAAACATGACGTTCCGAAATTATATATTGTGGCCGAGAGGTTCTGCTCTCGAAGCTGGTAGACGGGAGGTGCTGGGTTTGATCCCAATCGCGCCCGTCGGCCTAATCGTTCGGAATTTTCGTGGTTTTCTTCGAACCTTGGTTCTCCAAGCGTTAATACGGGTTAGGTTCCCTTAGAAATACCTCCACGGAAGGCACTCCCCCCTTAGGGCCTATATCCCACGTGCAGATAACTGGCCGACATAAATACAACCAACCAACCAACCGATATTATATTTTAACTATGTTTAACTAAATATTTATAGTAAATTGATTTTAAAAGTTTAGTTTTGGAAATTTTTAAGAATATTTCTAGTCCACTTCTTTAAGCCACTATATCCTGAATTTTGAATTAAAAAAATGTTTCAGTTGTGTAATTATTTACATTAATGTCTAAGATATGTAGAACAACAAGTATAATAATAATTTCATTTTTAGATGATTTTCTTAATTAAAACTGATTTCATAAATCGGTAAGCAGAGCTATTTTTGCAAAAGTTTTAGAAGAATAATCAGAATAATTAATAAAATATACTGATACGGAAATCTCACAAATTTTATAAGAACAGTTTAAATAAGTGTATTGGGATCTTATCTGTAACAGAGAAGTGTTTTGTAGTTTCAGTGTTTTCGTGTAACATTTTTTACAGCATAAAAGAGTAAATACATTAGTAAATGGTTTTTGTAGTTGCAATGTTTTTGTATAACATTTATAATAGGATAAAAGCTACATTTAAGTAAATGGTTGAGAAAATTACCATATTAAAAAAATATTTAGCTTCAACTGTTTCATTATGCTTTCTAAATATGATTGAGAAAATTACTTTGTATTAAAAATGCAGTCTATTTTTATTATTCGACGAATTAAATAAATTTCACATTCAATTTTATTTAATGGTATTTAAAAATACCTTCAAAATCTGCAAGGTTAAACTATCCTATTAAATCTTCTGTATATCTTTCAGATAATACTTCCTTAAAATAGAATTTAGTGGATATGTTTTTTAAAGAATTAGAAAAAAATGACATACACATTTCTATAAGGCAATACATCACAATTAGTCTATTCTACAAATATGATGAAACAGAAATGTTTTGATTATAATGAAAATAAATTTGTTAAGTTTTGGGGGTCAAGAAAAGTACAATTCTTTTGAGGACAAACTTTGAGTTAATGGCCCGTACAAGAATAATTGAAATGATAATAAATTTCTGAAATACCTATTAGAATAAGATAAAATTCCTCCTTCATTTAATAAAGGGAATACAATGTTTGAGGGAAAAGAAAGTTCTGAAAACAATGTCCATTTTTTAAATGAAGTAATAAAACAGAAAAGATAACATTATAAATTATTTCATGCATTTTTATATAAAGAGGTTATTAAGGATATATATACATCTTATTTTAAATTGTAATTTGATATATGATAATATAATTGTCATAGATATTTCAATGAATAATCTGTAAATAAGATTGAATTGTGATTCGGAAATACAATGTTTTAATAAACGGACAACTGTATGTATTACTCGCGCTCAGAGGGTTCTGTTCAATAAATCTAGGAATTAGTAACTATATTATTAAACAAAATCGATGCTAAAATAATAATAAGATATTGTAAGAAACTGTACAACTCACAGTTGGGTATAGTTGTATATACTAGAAAAGTATGAATGGGTATACCATAAAAATTCATATATTGCTATTCTGTATAACTCCTTTGAAAATCTTATCCTAATCTGTTTATAACTAATTTAATTCGGAACTGGCTATAAAAATAGTGCATATTTAAACTTTATTTGTCATTTCAAAAAACTAAATTCAGTGTAGTAATAATAATTTTTTTTTTCAGTGTAGCTAAAATGAACCCCTTGTTCAAAGTTTAAACTTGGCACTCTTCTAAACGCGCTTCAAAAGGTGTTCGCAAAGTTGCAATACCGCCTTGTCCGTGCCGCGTTTTTCCAGATAGGTTTTTAATTAACTTTTAAAGACACGGAGGCGTATTGAGGGATCAACTCAATGCAAACTAGTCGGGAGTCCCATAGTATTTATGTGATTAAATCTAATTACATTAATCTGTTTTTAACAATTTGACGTTTATTGCTTTATACTTCTACTGGACATTGCATTACACAAATTAAAATATTTATCTAGGCTTTAAAAGCCGACGGTACTTAGAGTACTTCACCTATGTCAATATGTATGTCCAAACCTTTCATGTGTTTAAGGGTTAATATTCCGTCTAATGACTGAAGATTTTTTTTCGAAAATCATTATCAACTGTTCTTTTATACCTATGCTACGATAGGTACCTCCAGAACTCCTGAAAATCTTTGCTGAATGCCCGCAAATCGAAATTTGTGTATTACGGAAAAAATGTGCTTTTCTCAAAAACTGTGTGACCTAGGGTAATCGCTATACTTTTCCTGCAAGGTTTACAAAACGGCTGTTACGTCTAATTTTTTCATAATTTTAACTTCAGTAGATTCGAAAATAGAGAGGATAAACATATTTTTGCACTACATTTTCGACGATATCTTTGAAAATATAATACCTAAAATTAAAAGGAATACATTTTTTAGTTCAGCGTTACAAAAGCTTTCACAGGATACCCCGCATGATATACAAAGAAAAGATATATTTTTTTTCAAGTAGCATAATTATCTCCTCTACTTTTTTTACTAAATATATTTATGGATGTTCATTAATCTGAAAATATGTGGGTCAATGGTCTTTATTACTTCCCCGAATTTGAACTTTCCACGTTCCGTAGTTTACGAGTAAAATGGATGTGACAGACAGACAGACGGACAGACACAGGAGTGATCTTATAATGGAATGAAAATATAATACATAAAATTAAAAGACATGTATTTTAGGTAGCTTTCATTACAAAAAGCTACCTATTGCAGCCGGAAAGCGATTTCAAAAAATTTTGGTATATTTTCATCGATCATGACCCCCAGACCTCGAAACCACCCTCCATTCAAAATTGATATATATATATATCTGACATTTGTCACACTGTAACTCTCGTATTTATGAACCGATTTCGATGTAATTCGGTGTGTACATAGTACATACCAATGTCTCAACCGAGTTCGTTGGCCAGCTTCATCCGCCATTTTGTTTCAAAATGGCGGCCATTTAAAATTAAAAAAAATAAAATTTGAAATGTGGTACCAAAAAATTAAAAATGGAAAAATATTTTTTTCTTATGTATTTGACCTTTATACAAAGATTCCGGAGCAGTTTTTGTTTCGTCTATATCTTAAAAAATGGCTGAGTTATCGCATTTTGAATTTCTAGCGTAGCTGACATTTTGAAACGTCCTGAATTTTGTCACGCGATAAAAGGCGTATTTATGAACCGATTTGGATGTAATTCAGTGTGTACATAGTACATACCAATCTCTCGACCGAGTTCGTTGGCCAGCTTCATCCGCCATTTTGTTTCAAAATAGCGGCTATTTAATTTTTTTTTAAATTTAAATTTGAAATGTGGTACCAAAAAATTGAAAATGGAAAAATATTTTTTTCTTATGTATTTGACCTTTATATAAAGATTCCGGAGCAGTTTTTGTTTCGTCTATATCTTAAAAAATGGCTGAGTTATAGCATTTTGAATTTCTAGCGTGGCTGACATTTTGAAATGTCCTGAATTTTGTCACGCGATAAAAGGCGTATTTATGAACCGATTTCGATGTAACTTCATTTACACATAGTACATACCAATGTCTCGACCGAGTTCGTTGGCCAGCTTCATCCGCCATCTTGTTTAAAAATGGCGGCCATTTAAATTTTTAAGAAAAATTTTAATTTGAAATGTGGTACCAAAAAATTGGAAAATGAAAAAGATTTTTAGGTAGCTTTCATTACAAAAAGCTACCTATTGCAGCCGTTCGGAGGAAAGCGATTTCAAAAAATTTTGGTATATTTTCATCGATCATGACCCCCAGACCCCGAAACCACCCTCCGTTCAAAATTGATATATATATATATATATATATATATATATATATATATATATATATATATATCTGACTTTTGTCACACTGTAACTCTCGTATTTATGAACCGATTTGGATGTAATTCGGTGTGTACATAATACATACCAATGTCTCGACCGAGTTCGTTGGCCAGCTTCATCCGCCATCTTGTTTAAAAATGGCGGCCTTTTAAATTTCTAAGAAAAATTTTAATTTGAAATGTGGTACCAAAAATTTGAAAATTGAAAAAATATTTTTTTCTTATGTATTTGACCTTTATACAAAGATTCCGGAGCAGTTTTTGTTTCGTCTATATCTTAAAAAATGGCTGAGTTGTAGCATTTTGAATTTGTAGCGTGGCTGACATTTTCAAACGTCCTGAATTTTGTCACGCTATAAAAGGCGTATTTATGAACCGATTTGGATGTAACGTCGTTTATACATAGTACATACCAATGTCTCAACCGAGTTCGTTGGCCAGCTTCATCCGCCATCTTGTTTAAAAATGGCGGCCATTTAAATTTTTAAGAAAAATTTAAATTTGAAATGTGGTACCAAAAAATTGAAAATTGAAAAAATATTTTTTTCTTATGTATTTGACCTTTATACAAAGATTCCGGAGCAGTTTTTGTTTCGTCTATATCTTAAAAAATGGCTGAGTTATAGCATTTTGAATTTCTAGCGTGGCTGACATTTTCAAACGCCCTGAAATTTGTCACGCGATAAAAGGCGTATTTATGAACCGATTTGGATGTAACTTCGTTTATACATAGTACATACCAATGTCTCGACCGAGTTCGTTGGCCAGCTTCATCCGCCATCTTGTTTCAAATAATGATTTAATGTCATAATGATTTAGTATTGATAAAAATTAGTATTGAATCTCCTATATTCGGTTTTCACTAAATTGAGCTTCGCGTGTTTGAATAATATAAGTTGGCTTTTAAAGAATAAGGAATATGAAAGCTACCTCTTCCTCCCGGCACTGGCCGGAAGGACTTTTTTCGTATGTGTTTGACTTTAATACAAAGATTCCGGAACAGTTTTGTTTCGTCTATATCTAAAAAAAATGGCTGAGTTATAGCATTTTGAATTTCTATTGTGGCTGACATTTTAAAACGACCTGATTTTTGTCACGCAATTACAGGCGTATTTATGAACCGATTTGGATGTAACTTGGTCTGTACATAGTACATACCAATGTCTCGACCGAGTTCGTTGGCCAGCTTCATTCGCCATCTTGTTTCAAAAGGGTTGCCATTAAAAAAGAAAATAAATTTAAAATTTAAAATGAGGTATTAAAAAATTGGAAGATGAAAAAGATTTTTTTTTTTATGTGTTTGGCCTTGATACAAAGATTCCGGAGCAGTTTTTGTTTCTGAAAATTTGTTCTTTTGTTTATATCGTAAAAAATGGTTGAATTATAGCACTTTGAATTTCTAGCATGACTAACATTTTGAAACGATCTTGTATTTGTCACGCGATAACACACGCATTCGCCTATTTCGATGTAAGAAGGCATGTGGATAGTATGCATCAATATCTCGACCAAGTTCGCTGGCCAGATTCATCAGCCATCTTGTTTCAAAATGGAGGCCATTAAATTAAAAAAAAATTATATTTAGAGGGAGGTGCAAAAAAATTAGAAATTGAAAAAGGTTTCTTTCTTGAGTATTTGACCTTGATATAAGGGTTCAGGAGCATTTTTTGTTTGTCTTTATCTTAAAGAATGGCTCAGATATAGCAGTTTCAATTTCTAATGTGGGTGACATTTTGAAAAATCTGATTTTTTGCCTGCGCCAGCACTCGTATATATCAACCGATTTCGATGTGAGTGATCATGTGCACAGCAATTACTAAGGTCTCGACCAAGTTCACTGGTTAGCCTCATCCACCATGTTTTCTTAAAATGGCAGGCGCTTTAAGAAATCGCCGAATTTGGCAGCCAAATATAAGTTACTTTAAAGAAAAGCAGCTTGGATAAAGCTGACTAATTTTGAGAAATTCTCATTCATTATATTGATAAAAATTAGTATTGAATCTCATATATTCGGTTCTATTTCGGCCTCCTATATTCCACTAAATTGAGCTTCGTGTGGTTGAATAATATAAGTTGGTTTTTTTTAATATAAGGAATATGAAAGCTACCTTTTCCTCCCGGCACTGGCCGGAAGGACTTTTTGAGTTATGCGTTACGTAAGCTTTCATACGACACCCCACACCATATACAAAAAAAGTAACTTAATTAGCCACTTTACATTTTTCCTGAACATATTTGTGAATTTTTAAAAAACCTGTAAATATGTGGGTCAATATTCTTTATTACTTCCCTCAATTTGAACTTTCCACGTTCCACAGTTTACCAATAAAACAGCTGTGGCAGACACATACAGGCACACGAGTGATTTTATAATGGTTCCGTTTTTACTTTTTTAGGATAATAAAAACAATGATAACTTACATGATTCAATTTTGTAAACATTACAAAAAGAAATATTTTTCAATTCTATGTAAAAAATCACAAGTATATATATTAAAATTCACTTAATTGCAGGTGATATCCATTTTGTATATTTTTTAATAACTAATGTTTAGGAGCGATTTCCAACGAAATATAATTTATATTTTATATGCATGTTATTTTTATATTTATGTTTCTACATGTTAAAATACATCTAATGTTTCATGAATGCAACGGTGGAAAATTAAGCTGCTAGTTGTATTTAAAAAGTTACCATCTATAATTGCAACTAAAATGGATGAAATAATTCTAAACATTTTTATATTCCTGTAGTTAAACAGTAAATAATTTAAGTTTATTCATGTGCAAAATTTCTCGATTCTAATTTTAAACTTAATATTTCACAAAAAAATTAAATTTACCCTAGAGTAAATTTTAAATACAATTCTGTTTAATATATTTCTGTTTTATTGAATGGTTAAGTTCATGGGTGAACTTGTTAAATTTATAATAGTATAGGAACATTTTAACAAAAATTCCGTAACCTGCAAAAGTTTTCCAATTATTTGTTTATAAACAGTTTCTAAAGATATATATTTTGGATTTCTATAGGAACATTATTTTATATAAATCGCAGCACATTTTAATGCACTTTAGAACTCGGTAAATGAAAAGTGATATAAATAATCTGCTAGTTTTATTTAAAAAATCTACCAATAAAAATTGCAACATAAAGGCATGAGAAAAATTTAAACACATTTTGTTTATTTTTATGAAGCAGCATTTAAATTAATTCCTGTGGAAATACTTTCCGATTCTATTTAGAAACACTACGCTTCGGAAAGGATCAATATTTATCCTAAAGTAAATTTTAAATACGGCTTCGTTTAACATGTTTCTTGCTTATTGAACAATGGACAGCTTGAGTGAAATAAAATTATATATAAAAAACATCAAACTTAATTTTTGCTAAAACTGATAAAAATTTATTTAAAAGGGAAAAAAATACATTTATTTATTCAGGTTCGACATGTTTCATCGCTCTTACGGTATGATTCTCTAGAATAAAAATGACACGAATACTTTAGCAAAATAAAAAATTAATTGAAAACGAACTCAAGCTTATTGATATTAACTGCAATATTAAAAATTGGGATTTTTGAACGTGAAATATTTTATATAATTGTTTCATTATTCTGCATAGTATCTCTTTCCAAATTTTGAGGCTGAATCATTGCATATATTCTGACTGTATAAGAAGATCTCTATTGATTCACGGATAATACAAAAAAATCTTGATTGATAAATTACTCTACTATTTTTCAATTTAATACGTTATATATGTTATATTATTAATTTCTTATATAGTGTGGTTAAAGTTGCAGTATTTGTTTGTTGTATTTGATGTCTGCTATGACCCTAGTTTAAAGCTTTATGTTTGTCATCCCTATATAAAATTTCGCTGTTCCATCTTCTTTGTTGAAAGATATCCCATATATTACTGATAATTGTCTTGGTTCTATTGGGTCTTTCTTCTTACATCCCTTTTTTCTTACATCCTTTTTTTTACGAAAGTTTTGCAACAATGGAGATATTGTATTTATTAAGTTTATATTTCAATATTTCTCAGAAACCAGAAAAATATTATAGGGTATACCTATAATAATATAGGATATCTAAAATATATATCTAATATCTAAAATATTATAGGATAACATTGTAATTACTTTTCTTCTTATGCCATCAGCTCGAAGTTAATTTATTTACCGTGCTTTCTTTATAGCCATTGTTTCTTGCGATGTCATATATATAATTTATTTCGTTGTTTAATTGCTCCGGAGTACAAACTATGAAGGTTCTTTTGATATAATTTTTTAATGCTTACCAATACATGCATTAAGTAAGATTGATCGTAAATGAAATTTTGAAATCTAGATATTATGCGCACGCACGCACACACACACACACACACACACAAAATACATAGCTTACATAAATTCTTCTAATTTTCAGTTTATAAAGTCTCTAAAGAAATGTGTTTTAGATTTTTTATATAAACTTTATTTTATATAAATAACGGCATTTGTTAATGTACATTTTAAGCGTGGTGAATGTAAAGCTACAAAAAAGAAGTTACCAATTAACTCTTTAGAAGTTACCAATGTATCAGCTAAACACATTTTGTTTATATTTATGAAGCAATAGCACATTTAAATTTATTCTTTTGAAATTGATTAAAGAATCTATTTTTAAACTTTGCATTTTGCAAAAGATCAACATTTATCATATAGTAAATTCTAATTGTTCTTTTGTATAATATAGATTCTGTTTAGTGAACGATTAAATAGTTGCTATATAAACACTTTTGTTTGTTATTTAGTATTTTACAATTTCAGCACAGTTTGAATATGTTACGTACTAAAGCATGTTACAATACTAATACATGTTAAAATATTTCGAAAGTATAATCGTTTATAAATTAACCCTCTAAGTGTTTGGAGCGTAATATCCCGTTCACCATGCTCCAGGTTTCAAAGCAATACAAGCAATATTTAAGATAATATAATTCTATAGATTTAATGAATTTTAAATACACTGAAGAATGATTAATACTCTCAAATGTTACATTCATATTTGCAATTGAGATTTTTTATAATGTTGAAACAATTATATTTTCTTAGCATTTAAAACAAAATGCAAAGAAACCAGCATAACAATTTTACCCTTTTGCAAGACGCTCGGAGGGTTAAGTGTTTATAATTTACATGAATAATGTGATGTATAATTTTAGTTTTAAAATAGTTGAATGATGCAGTAAGTTTATAAGAAGAAAAATAATGACATATTAAGGGATATGTTGTAAAATATGGATTATAAATATCAAGATCACTATAAAAGTTAATTTGAAATGAAATGAAAAAAAAATAATTAAATTTTAGTTCATCATGAGAAAAAAATAGCATAAAACAATATTCACACACTTTAACTCACATTGGAAATTTTATAAATAAATTTAGAATTTATTTTAAAATCTTTGCAAAAACTTTTTAATATTCAATAGTTCTGCTCCTTCCTGATTAAAAATAATCTCTAAATAAACATATTTTAAATTTTTATACGGATGTTATTTTAGCATAAATACTTGCACATTTTAAAGTGCATTTGAAACTTAGTGCATCTAACGTGATAAAAATAAGCAGCGAGTTTTATTTGGTAAACTACCAAGAATAATTGCAATTTACATGCATGAGAGAAATCTAAACACATTTGTTTTTACTTTCATGAATAAATAAAAAGTTTTAATTTATTCTGGCACAAAAGTTTCTCAACTCTATTTTTAAACTGTACATTATGGAAAAGCTGATAACACATATGAGGGTATTTCTTATTTTATTAAACATATATTTTGCTCGTTGGGAATTATTTCTTTAAAATGACTGTTTTCTAAGATAAAAGGGTTGTTTAAGGGTAGATGGGGGGGGGTGAATTTTTAAAAAAGTTATTATTCATTTCAGTCATGGAAAAAGCAAACACATGCAATTAATTTGAAAAATTTAAAATTTGATACGAATTTCAAAGAATTAAAAATTTCAGATATAAGCAAAACGTATCGTATTATGATTATATTTATCATTGATATGATGGAAATAACAATTATTTTACCGCTATAAAAATAATAATGGATAAAGCTCTTTTCTTATTATTATACTATTTGAAAAAAAATATTTTCCTTAATTTCGTTTGGCATAATTTAATTTCTTTATATTTTCTCTATTATACATTATTACGTAAGTACGTTATTCTTATTTGAGTTCTTTTACAATTAAATAATAAATTTACGAACGTATATATAACCTCTTTTTCCCAATATAATGATTAAAGAACAAAACTCTAATTTTTTGAAATATTAATTATCAGCTAAAATCAAGTGATCGTAGCTGAAAATAATTATACCAGCAAAAACCAAAGACATCTTCTTATCTTAACCTAATTTTTGTAATTATCTAATTTTTGTTTTATCAAATTTCTTGCTAAAATCACTTTAAAATGTTGCAAAATGAAGTGGAAAAATACCCCCAAAAATTGCGCTAAAATACTTGTGTATTTATTTGATAAAATGTAATCGTACTAAATGTGGGAATATCCATATGAGGGAAATTGCATAGTTATATGTTCTGTCTAAATTTATATAAATTAAGCTTTTAAATTGCATATGATATACTATGACTAGGACTTTTATGAATTATTAAAAAAATATATATATTTATTTACAGAAATTAATAACATTATATGTATTATTAATAATAAATTAAGAATAATCGTATTTGAGACTAAAAAACAATTTATTTCAAAATCATCTTAAAAAGGACTCTCCTTAAATAACTGTCCCTTAAATGTCTAATAGAAATATGAATCCATTTGCACCTTGCGCCCTATATTTTGTATTTTACAAACATGCATAAAACACAGGCTTGAACATATAATTTCCCAATCAAAAAAAAATATATATATATACGTATTTCAGAAAAGTCTACAGGCTAAGATTATGACTTATTTATTTAGATCCTGGATTTAAAAAAAAACAACAACAACAAAAAAAACAAATAAACTACGTGTTTACATTTCGCCATTTTCAAAAAAAGAAAAATCTATATACTATGAAAAAAGCCTTCATTCAATCAAATAAATACCCATCTTATGATAACATCTTTCGGTAACAGATAAAGACATTTATAGACAATTGCTTCATATAATTTTAATGTTTTAAAGGAAAAG